>CM046952.1:116231581-118727370 GCA_025698515.1 Gossypium sturtianum
TTAACCCCTTTGGTTAATTAATGTTGGCCGAATGTTATAGATGTCTAACTCCCTGTGTTGGCCGATTGTTTAGGAGCTTGATACTCGAGGGATTTAGATCGTTTCGTTGGGATCTTTAGGCTCGTAATTACCAGGTGTGTAACTAACACACCCATACTTAGTGATATTGTTATTAAACCTGTTTGCCTATTAAAATCATGACAGTATGATGGATTATTGGATACCCAAACGGGGTATGTGTACGTATCCGGGTAAGTCAGTATTGTTATTAGATTACTGATGATCTATATGGTATCATGACTATGTATGTATGTGATATGGGGCATGAGTCAAACATATTAGCATGATATGCATAATTTGTATGATATGCATGATTACATGAGTTGGTTTGTTGATGGGTGATATGAGTGGAGGGGGCAGTGATGATTTGTGCTGACGAGCACCAGTGTTTTGGTAACACACCTTGTGACTTTGGGTCACCAGTTCTTTGGTAGCACATTTGTGTCTTTGGGACACCAGAGGTTGGGCACCTCATTGCGACTTGTCCCTGTGGTTAACACCACCGTGGGTTGGCCCCACTTTGAGATATGGGATCGTCTGCTAGTGATTGGGTATCACACGATGGGTTGGCCCCATCATTCGATTATTGTGACTACGGTCACCAGTGCTTTGGTAGCACATTTGTGTCTTTGGGACACCAGAGGTTGGGCACCTCATTGCGACTTGTCCCTGTGGTTAACACCACCGTGGGTTGGCCCCACTTTGAGATATGGGATCGTCTGCTAGTGATTGGGTATCACACGATGGGTTGGCCCCATCAATTGATTTGTGACTACGGTCACCAAAGTGCTTTGGTAGCACATTTGTGTCTTTGGGACACGGTGTTTTGGTAACACATTGTGACTATATGTCACGGTGGTTTGGCACCACCGGTGGTTTGGTACCACACGGGGTAGAAAAGGAGATACGGATGGTTAGGATCGGGTTGCATTAATTATGTTGCTATGTATGATGTGTGTTAGCATGTTGTTTCATCGGGAGCGGGATTTATGCACTGAGTCATTCGACTCACCCTCTCCTTTGACATTTCGGGTGACTCGTGAGACGCGGACATGGAGCGGGGTGGACTCGAGGTGCACATGCCATGCGTTAATAAAAGTTTTGCTCGACTATTCACTTTGGGTACTTTAGCTTACTTTTTGATTTGAGATTTAATTTGGATTTGTAAAAGGCCTTTAAATTATGTTTTATGATGGGTATGTTTTAATTAGATTCGCAACCTGCTTAACAAATAACTTGGCATGAAATTTTACTAAAACTTGGAAAGACAACGTTTTCAAAATTATACCGCAATGTGTTTTAAACTATACCATCGGGTATCTCGCTATGTTTTGCTATACAATAAGCTCAAATGATTTCCAAATCAAACTCGATTTTCTACTAAGTCTAAAATGTTTCAAAATGGCACTAAGAAACTATTGGAAGTGCTAAATGAAATCAACTCGCTTTAACTATATACTTGGAAAAGTCTTCAAAATCTAATCAAACAAGCCTACTCAAACTTTCCCCAAATTCACTATGTTTTCACCCCACTTCTAAACGAAAAAAAAAAAAATCAGATCACTCAAAGACGTTTTTCCCCGTAACATACCAGATTCGGGCGTAGTGTCTTGTCCGAGTTTGGGGTGTTACAACCACCATTCTGACTAGGCCCTAAATCAGGCTGTTACATGTACACCTCGAGTGTACTACTTGAGCACCCATTGGAATTTCAATGATTCAATGGAGAAAACTCTTGACACGACATTAGGATTATAAGATGAAATGATAATGACTTGAAAGAATATTACTTGATGAGCTCATCTATGTTTACTTGATTGATATGCAGATGTTGGTGACTAACATGTTTGATTGAATGCATGTGTTTAGGCAATATTGCTAATGGATGGAAAACATGATATTGTATGCTTAGACTTAATAAATAGGATTGGTAAGTCTAGTTTCTGTTATACGAACTTACTAAGCATGTAATGCTTACGTCTATTTCTCCTATTTTATAGTGCTCGAAAGCTCGCGAAGGTTGGAGGTCATTGGAGCATCGTCACACTATCAACTAGTCATTTTGGGTATACTTAGTAAAATATTTTTGGTATAATGGCATGTATAGGACAACTTGGCCATAGGTGGCTTGAGAATGATGTTTTGTAACCTAGCCATTGGAATGGCTAGTAATGGTTCATTTTGGTATGACTAAGTAGGTTAATATGATATATATATACACGTGTTGTGTTAAGTATATGTGATCAAGTGATGTTAATGTCTAAGTTTAAACCAATGTAAGTTTATAAACACTTGTGCTTGAATGATATGCCATGTTGAATGATGGAATTGCTTATTTTGAATGCTTGAAATGGTTGGTATTGAATGTGTGTTTCAAGTGCAGGTCATGGGTGTGATTTTGGGTGAGAAATGAAGCTAGAAATGGCTTTATTTTGTCCACACGGGCAGACACACGGGCGTGTGTCTAGACTATGTATGACACACGGCCGAGTACATGGGCGTGTAGTCAGGCTGTGTGTCCCCTGCACCCTAATTTTGAGAAATAGAATGCTTAGAATTGAGCACACGGGCAGGGACACGGGCGTGTGTCTGAGCCGTGTGTGCTATATGGCCTAGAACACGAGCGTGTGCCTTGGCCGTGTGAAACCTGCATCTAATTTGAAAAGAAGTAATTAACCACACGACCCAGCATACGGGCGCGTGGCCGGCCGTGTGGCGCAAATCAGAGAGCAACCTAAATTGAACACGGCCTGTAGCACGGGCGTGTCCCAGGGTCACGCGCGCGTGTCCCTTGGACCACACGGGCTTGTAAGCCTTGCACTTTAGAAATTTTTTTATAATTTTGCGAAAAATTCTTAGAGGTTCCGATTAAGTCTCGACTCGTTTCTAATGCTCATATTGGGCCTCGAGGGTCCATTTAAGAGACGTTATGAATAATCTCGGATAATGAATAGTAACTTGCATGACTTATCTGTAAATGTTTCTGAATGTTTTGATAATGCTCCGTAACCTTGTTCTGGTGACGGATACGGGTTAAGGGTGTTACATTTAGTGGTATCAGAGCTACGGTTTAGCCAATTCTCAGATTTAATGTAGTAAACATACGTTTAGCTATACATGACATTATATAAATTATAATAGTGTGATGACTCCTGATCATTTTAAATGTGTTTGTCATATAGTAATGTCATCCAACCGAGCTAGAGCTGAATCTGAGGAAGCTGAGAGCAATGCTTCAGCTTTAGTTCAAAGAGTTGTGTCTGCATCTGGTAGTGAAAGGCCCGTGTCTGAGGGCCGAGGTGAGGAGGCAAAACAAGCCTTCTTTTAATTAATGAATGAGTGGTTTATCGAGTACTTAAGAACAAACCTTGCTATACAACGACCTCCTCCACCTGCTCCTCAACCAATTCCTGAGGTACCACATGGTACTGAACTTGTTAGAATTGGTAAGCCTCCGGTAGATAAAATCTGTATGCGTGGGGCGAAAGAATTTAGAGCTAATGTAGATGATGATTCGGAAAGGGCTGAGTTTTGGCTAGAAAATACTATCCGGGTTTTTGATGAATTATCCTGTACACCTACCGAATCTCTGAAATGTGCAGTGTCTTTACTAAAAGATATAGCTTACCATTGGTGGAATACCATAACTTCAGTTGTACCGAGAGAGAATGTTACATGGGAATTCTTCCAAGCTTAATTCAGGAAGAAATATGTTAGTCAGAGATTCATGGATCAGAAGAAGAAAAAAAATTTTAGAACTCAAGCAGTGAAAGATGACTATATCTGAATATGAACGAGAATTTGTCTGGTTGAGCAAATATGCTAGAGAATGGGTTCTAACCAAGGCTGAGATATGTAAACACTTTGAAGAGGGTTTAAATGAAGATATAAAGTTATTGATTGGAATTCTTGAAATAAGGGAATTTGCGGCGTTAGCCGATCGAGCACACAAAGATTAGGAATTGAGTAAAGAAAAGAAACAAGCTGAAAGAGAGGCTCAGGTTTCTGGAAAAAGAACTATGAGTAAGTCACAATCATTTGCTTCTAAGAAATTAAAGAAGTATTATGATTGTGTGACCACCTCTACGGGATATTCTAGAAGAGAGCGGGGCTCTCAACGTTCTAACCCAAGGTCTTCATTTTCATCTGTGATCAGTGTGGGTAGTGTTGGTAATCCCAAACCGAAATGTAAATATTGTAACAAATTTTATCATGGGGAATGTCGGCCTAGAAGTGGAGCTTGTTTTGGATGTGGTTCATTTGACCATTTTCTCAGGGATTGTCCCAAAAGAGTTGAAAAAGAGATAGAACCAGCTCTAAAGTCTAGTAATCCTACCTCAAGAGGTAGACCACCCCGTCATCCCGGCAATGTTGATGGTAGTCAAGGTACTACCAAGGATACAACAGTTAGATCTGAGGCACGAGCACCTGCAAGAACATATTCCATTCGTGCTAGAGAAGATGCCTCTACACCAGACGTCATTACTAATACATTTTCTCTACTTGATACTGATATTACTGCTTTGATTGATCCTGGTTCCACACATTCTTACATATGCACGAACTCAGTGACTGTTAAAAATTTACCTGTTGAATTCACTGAATTTTTGGTTAAAGTTTCAAACCCCCTTGGGCCAGTGTGTTATGGTGGATAAAGTTGGTAAAAACTGTCCATTGATGGTAAAAGGTTATTGCTTTTCGGCTGACTTGATGTTATTGCCATTTGATGAATTTGATGTGATTTTGGGAATAGATTGGTTAACCCGATATGATGCAGTGATGAATTGTAAGCAGAAATATATTGTATTGAAATGTGAGAATGGTGAATTACTTCATGTTGAATTTGATAAACTGGATGGATTACCCAATGTGATTTCAGCAATATCAGCACAGAAATACGTTCGAAAGGGTTATGATGCTTACCTTGCATATGTGTTGGATACTAAAGTATCTAAGTCAAAGATTCAATCAGTACTGGTTGTATGTGAATTTCCTGATGTATTCCTAGAAGAATTACCTGGTTTAACACAGGACAGAGAAGTAGGATTCTTTATAGATCTTGTTCTGGGTACAACACCTATATCTATAGCACCTTACAGGATGGCTCCTACTGAATTGAAAGAGCTAAAAGCACAGTTGCAAGAATTGATGGACAGAGGTTTTGCTTGACCTAGTTTCTCGCCTAAGGGTGCTTCAATTTTATTTGTAAAGAATAATGATGGGTCGTTGAGGCTGTGTATTGATTACAGACAACTCAATAAGGTTACGATAAAGAACAAGTATCCATTGCCTCGTATTGATGACTTGTTTGACCAGTTAAAATGTCCCACTGTATTTTTTAAGATCGATCTCCGTTCTGGTTACTATCAACTACGGATAAAAGATTTAGATGTGCCAAAGACAGCTTTTAGAACCAGGTATGGACACTATGAGTTTCTTGTGATGCCATTCGGCTTAACAAATGCACCTACAGTGTTTATGGATCTTATGAACAGAATTTTCAGTTCGTATTTGGACAGGTTTGTGGTGGTATTTAAAGATGACATTTTAGATTACTCTCGAGATGAAAATGAACATGCTGAGCATTTGAGAATAGTGTTGCAAACTCTGCGAGAGAAACAACTGTACGCGAAGTTCAGTAAATGTGAATTTTGGCTACGGAAAGTTAGTTTTCCGGGGCATATAGTATCTGCTGAAGGTGTCAGGGTAGACCCGAATAAAATTTCAGCCATTGTTAATTGGAAGCCACCGAAGAATGTGTCAGAAGTTCGAAGTTTTCTAGGACTAGCTGATTATTATCGGAGGTTTGTAAAAAGTTTTCAATGATAGCTTCTCCGATGACTCGTTTACTAAAAAAAGATTTAAAATTTGAGTGGAATGATAAATGTCAGCAGAGTTTTGACAGATTAAAAGCTTTATTGACAGAGGCGCCAGTGTTAGTTCTGCTTGAATCAGGTAAGGAATTTATAGTTTATAGTGATGTGTCATTGCATGGTTTAGGCTGTGTCCTGATGCAAGAAGGTAAAGTAGTAGCCTATGCTTCAAGATAGTTAAAACTGCATGAAAAGAACTACCCGACACATGATCTTGAATTGGCAGCCATTGTGTTCACATTGAAAATCTGGCAGCATTACTTGTTTAGTGAAAAATGTCACATATTCACTGATCATAAAAGTTTGAAATATTCGATGTCACAGAAAGATTTGAATTTGAGACAGCTCAGATGACTTGAGTTACTGAAAGATTATGATCTTGTTATCGATTACCATCTGGCAAAGGCTAACGTAGTGGCAGATTATTTGAGCAAAAAATGTAACACCCCTTAACCGTATTCGATGTCGAAACAGGGTACGAGGTGTTACCGGACTTATACGCAAGCAATCATACAAAACCGAGACATGAATTTCCACTCAAATTTAAAACTTTTCATAAATATTCATATCATCCCTTAAACAAGCCTACGAGGCCCAAAACATACATTAGGGGTGGTTCGGGACTAAACCGAGAACTTTAGAAACTTCTGGGAAATCTTAGAAAATTTTCATCAAAAGGGTCCACACGCCCGTGTGGGTGAAGGGACACGCCCGTGTGGCATATCACATGCCCGTGCTTCAGGCCGTGTCCAAAATAGGGGATATTCTGTTTATTACGTCATCAACCAAATGAGGTCACACGGCCAAGGCACACGCCCGTGTTCTTAGGCCGTGTGGCGAATTAAATTCCAAAAATTAAGTGCAGACTTCACACGGCCTGGGCATATGCCCATGTCCTATGGCCGTGTCTCTCACATGGTCGAGACACACGGCCGTGTCTCGTGCCCGTGAGTTTACTACTAGGCATTCTGTTTTGCATTAATTAGGGTGCAGGGGACTCACGGCCATAACACACGCCTATGGGGCAAGCCGTGTGTCACACACGGCCTAGACACACGCCCGTATGTCTACCCGTATGGACAAAATAAGGCTATTTACCAAGCTTTTATGCCACCCATACTTGCACCAACCTACACAACATCAAAACCATACCAATCTAAATATATATATGACTTCAAGGCACTTAACATGGCATAATTGAGTACTTAAACATCATCAAACAAGTCACGATTATAGCAATATCCTATTAACTTGTTCATGCACAATACACCATTCTTTGTCAGGCCCAACTTACCAATTCTCATTTAAGCTATAGTGATCATCATACTAAACAAATCCCAATTAAATCATCAAGCATTCATAGCCACAACACAACTCATCACATACACACAACCACCAACCACATCACAAATGCATAGGCACAAGCATGCATGTCACACATGGGTCAAACCCTAGACATCAACCCTAGCTCAAATAAATGGTAGAAATAACTAGATCCGTTGATAACAACTTCAAAAATGTAAAGAACATTAAAAACGAGGCTAGGATGCACTTATTATCAAGCTTGAAAGATGACAAAACCCTAGCTATGGCGAGCTTGAGATTTTCGGCCAAGGTTGAAGAAGATGGACACAATTTTGACTTGATTTTCCCTTCTTATTCTTTTATTCCAAATGACTAAAATGCCTTTAATGCCTTTCTTTGAAATTTTACCCATCCATGTCCATTTTTGTCCATAAAAATAGAAATTGGTCAGATTGCTATTTAAGACCCTCTAATTAAAAATCCATGGCAATTTCATGCTCAAAGCTTCTAGAACATATATTTTGCAACTTATTCAATTTAGTCCTAATTATCAAATTAGACACTTTATGCATAAAATTTCTTCATGAAATTTTCACACAATCATGCAATCATGCCATAGACCTTAAAATACTCATAAAATAATTATTTCTACTTCGGATTTGTAGTCTCAAAACCACTATTCCGACTAGGCCCAAAATCGAGATGTTACAAAAAATCCCTTTATACTTTGCGAGCGATGAATTCCCGATTATCGTTGTCTGATGATGGTGCAATTATAGCTGAGTTAAAAGCTAGACCAATGTTTTTGCAGCAGATCTTTGAAGCTCAAAAAAATGATAGTAAGCTGCAAGCAAAACTGATACAGAGTGAATCAACTCCAGACTCAGAATTTTAGATCGGGACCGATGATTGCTTGTTATTCAGGGGCAGAGTATTGTACCGAAAGGTTCAGAACTCGTACATAAGATTTTGGATGAAGCTCATAATGGTAACATGTCTATTCATCCTGGTAGAAATAAAATGTATAATGATCTGAAAAAGATGTACTGGTGGTCGAGAATGAAACGAGATATTTCTGAGTTCGTATCTAAATGTTTGATATGTCAGCAAGTAAAAGCTGAACATCAGTTGCCTTCTGGACTATTACAGCCGGTTATGATACTAGAATGGAAATGGGAAAGAATTACCATGGACTTTGTATCGGGATTACCCCTGTCCCCAAAGAAGAAATATTTCATTTGGGTAATTGTTGATCAGTTGACAAAGTCGGCACACTTTATTCCGGTACGTATGGATTTTTCCTTGGATAGATTGGCTGAGTTATATATCTCTGAGATTGTCAGATTGCATGGAGTGCCTGTCTCCATTATTTCAGATAGAGATCCTCAGTTTACATCTCGATTCTGGAGGAAATTGCAAGAAGCTCTGGGTACTCAGTTGCACTTTAGCACTGTATTTCATCCCCAGACAGATGGTCAATCCAAACGTGTTATACAGATTTTGGAAGATATGCTTCGGTGTTGTATACTTGAGTTTGAAGGTAACTGGGAAAAGTATTTACCTTTGGTTGAATTTGCTTATAATAACAGTTATCAGTCTAGTATTAAAATGGCACTGTATGAAGCCTTGTATGGTCGCAAATGTAGAACTCCATTGTATTGGACAGAACTTAGTGAGAAAAAGTTACACAGAGTTGACTTGGTCCGAGAGACCGAGGAAAAAGTGAAAGTAATTCGAGACAGTTTGAAAGCAGCCTCTGATCGTCAGAAGTCTTATGTTGATTTGAAACAAAAGGAATAAGAATTTTAGGTTGGTGTATTCTTGAAAGTGTCACCTTGGAAGAAAGTTCTTCGGTTTGGTCGTAAAAGAAAACTGAGTCCACGGTTCATTGGACCATATGAGATTACAGAAAGGATTGGACCGATTGCATATCGGTTAGCTTTACCACCAGAACTTGATCGAATTCATAATGTTTTTCATGTGTCTATGCTACGCCGGTACCGATCCGATCCTTCACATGTTATTTCTCCGACAGAGGTAGAGATCCAGCCTGATATGACATATAGTGATGAACCAATGAAAATCTTAGCTCGGGAAACAAAAGAGTTAAGAAATAAAAAGGTAGCTTTAGTAAAAGTACTTTGGCAACAACACGGTATTGAAAAGGCTACTTGGGAACCGGAGGATACTATGAGGAAGCAATACTCGAACCTTTTTACTGGTAAGATTTTTTAGGACGAAAATCCTTAAAGGGGGAGAGTTGTAACAACCCATTTTTCAGTGAAATTGGAACAGTGGTTTTGGGACCACAAATCCGATTCGAAAATAAAGTTTATTTTTATTTTATTATATGGTTCGTATTATGATAGACATGTCGTGTGAAAATTTTGATACGAAAATTTTATCGATTAAGTGCTTAATTTCGAGAAGGACTAAATTGCATAAAATGCGAAAGTTGAATTATAGTAGCTATAAGGATTAAATAGCTATAGACTTCAAATCTAGAGGTCCTTATATGGTAATTAGACCATTAAGAAAAGTATGTAGATTTTCTTGGTGACTCATCCATGGAAATATAGAAAAAGGCCAAGGACTAAATTGGAAATTGAAATAATTTAATTAATTAAAAGATAAAAAGAAATATCATCTTATTTTGTCATCTTCAACCTTAAAAATACATGGAGACCCTAGGAGAGAGAGAAGAAACTTTCAAGGCCAAATTGGGTAAGTTTTCTTGTCCCGTTTTTAGTAATTTTGATATTTTTGAAACCATGATTGCTTAATCTATCTATTTGGAGGATTAATTTGAAAAGTTATCAAAGTACGGAAAATGGGCCATGGATGTATTTGCTGAAAATTAGAAATTTATGGTAGAAAATGAGAGGTTGTTGATAGATAAACAAATTTTACAAAGTGATTTTTGATGAAAACATGATTTAGGGACTAAAATGTAAAGTTGTAGAATTTGATGAAAAATTCTAAATTTTTATGAATACATGTGCTGTAAATTTTTTAATGGGGCTTTGGTTAGGCTTGGAATAGGGAGTAATTTGCACAAGTTTCATTTTCCGAGCCTAGGGACGAAAATGAAATTTATGGAAAACTTAGGGGCAAAATGGTAATTTTTCCTAGGACGTAAATTGAGTCCCAATGAGTATAAAATGTATGAAATTGATGATTAAAGCTATTTATATAGATTCAGACAACACAAATTCGAGGTTAGATTGAGAAAAAGAAAAGGTTTTGGCTAGTAGATTTAATACGCGAACAAGTGTCGAGGTAAGTTCGTGTAACTCAATTGAGCATGTAATTATGTTAATTGAATGTTGTGTTTGTGTGTAACGTAATTTATATTGATGTGCATTACTTGTATGCTATGATGGAAAATTAATACATGCTTGTAATGTTGAAAAAGGGGTAAGACCCAATTGAATATTGAATTCCGATGAATATACGCGCTTTCCTGAAATGGATGAGGTCCGGCATTTGTTGCAGACGGGATTTAGCTCGGATGAGTAATCCTATTGACCTAATTATAGAAAGGATTTAGCCCGAATGGGTAATCCTGATATAATACCTCTCGAGTATACGTTATGATTAGGGTTTAGCCTGGACTGGTAATCCTAATCGAGCTCTTCTGAGCATACGTTATATAAAGGATTTAGCCTGGACTGGTAATCCTGTTATACGAAATGTGGCTTGAGAGTGTGTTCCCTTGTTAAGTGCCCTAATGGGTACCCTTTAATAAGAATTGACGGATTATCGAATCGTACACCTTGAGTGTACTACTTGAGCACCCATCGGAATTTCAATGATTCAACGGACACAACTCTTGACACGGCATGAGGATTATAAGATGAAATGATAATGACTTGAAAGAATATTACTTGATGAGCTCATCTATGTTTACTTAATTGATATGAATATTTTGGTGACTAACATGTTTGATTAAATGCATGTGTTTAGGCAATATTGCTAATGGATGGAAAACATGATATTGTATGCTCAGACTTAATAAATGGGATTGGTAAGTTTAGTTTCCGTTATACGAACTTACTAAGCATGTTATGTTACTCCGTTTATTTTCCCCTGTTTTATAGTGCTCGAAAGCTCGCGAGATCATTGGAGCATCGTCACACTATCAACTAGTCATTTTGGGTATACTTAGTAAAATCATTTTGGTATAATGGCATGTATAGGACATCTTGGCCATAGGTGGCTTGAGAATGATGTTTTGTAACCTAGCCATAGGAATGGCTAGTAATGGTTCATTTTGGTATGACTAAGTAGGTTAATATGATATATATATATATATATACACGTGTTGTGTTAAGTATATGGGATCAAATGATGTTAATGTCTAAGTTTAAACCAAGGTAAGTTTATAAACACTTGTGCTTGAAATTATATGCCATGTTGAATGATGGAATTGCTTATTTTGAATGCTTGAAATGGTTGGTATTGAATGTGTGTTTCAAGTGCAGGTCATGGGTGTGATTTTGGGTGAGAAATGAAGCTAGAAATAGCTTTACTTTGTCCACACAGGAAGACACACGGGCGTGTGTCTAGACCGTGTGTGACACACAGCCGAGTACATGGGCGTGTAGTCAGGACGTGTGTCCCCTGCACCCTAATTTTGAGAAACAGAATGTTCAGAATTGAGCACACGGGGAAGGACATGGGTGTGTGTCTCAGCCGTGTGTGCTACACGGCCTAGCACACGGGCGTATGTCTTGGCCGTGTGAAACCTGCACCTAATTCAAAAGGAATTAATAAACCACACGACCCAGCACACGGGCGTATGGCCAGCCGTGTGGCACAAGTCAGAGAGCAACCTAAATCAAACACGGCCTGTAGCACGGGCGTGTCCCAGGGTCACACGGGCATGTCCCTTAGACCACACGGGCGTGTGAGCTCTGCACCTTAGAAAAATTTTGTAATTTCACAAAAAATTCTTAGAGGTTTCGATTAAGTCCCGACTCATTTCTAATGCTCATATTGGGCCTCGAGGGTCCATTTAAGGGATGTTATGAATAATCTCGGATAATGAATAGTAACTTGCATGATTTATCTGTAACTATTTTTGAATTTTTCGGTAATACTCTGTAACCCTGTTCTGGCGACGGATACGAGTTAGGGGTGTTACAAGTCTTATCAAGGATAAGCCATCCAAGAATAAGAAAAAAGGAATACAGTGTCATGAATGTCATAGATTAGGTCACATTCAAGTAGAATGTGTCAATACCTTGAATAAGAAGAAGAAGTCCTTTTGTAGGAAAACAGTGGTTGAATAGAAAGGGAAATCAGTGGTTTAAAGTAGTGGGAAAACGTTCTACCACAACCAAAATGGTCAAAGTTAAGAAAAAAAGTAAATGTTAAATACAAGATGATATGTCACTATTGTGGTGTCTCGTGGCATATTAGACCAAGATGCTACGAGGTGCTTCATGATTTGAGATGGAAGCAAGTAGTGCCTGCACTTGTGGCCGCTAGAAATAACACTAACCAAACTAAAAAATTCACATGGAGGAAAAAGGAACAGAAATGTTTACTTGCGGCACATCAATATTTGGAAGCAGCTATTTGTAACACCCCAAACCCGGCCCAGAAGTTAGGCCCAAATCTGGCGTGTCACATAAAACCATGTTTTCATTGAAAACCCTCCTTAATATTTACAAACTAAAGTCTCAGTTTGTGTTCGTTCAATTTCAAAACGTGGTTCATTGAAAAGTTAATCACTTCTAAAACGTTATTAACTTCGTTAAAAATCTCTTTTAGTTGCGGAAGCTAATTTAAGGTGAAGAAGTTTAAAACGTATGTTTTAAAAAAAAACAGTAATTGGGTTGAAAACTCGTCTACGCCTAACAGATATAAAACATATCAATATCCCAAATTCAGAATTAAATCTAGAGAGGCCTTATTACAGAAATTAAAACCCAAAACAGAATTTAAACCATATGTAAAGTCCAAAGCATAACAGTCGCAGTCGTGTGGTCACCTTCGAGTCCCTCGCAGCACCGATCCTCCTAACGTTGGGGATTACCTGCACAGTTAAAAACGGGGTGAGTTTACAAAAACTCAGTGTGTAATCCCCTTATTAGAGTAATAGTCAGTATACAGAAACAGAATCGAAACAGTCTGGGTATTTTAGTAATTTTGCAAATCGAGGGTATTTCGGTAATTTTGCAAATTGGGGTCTCAACGACCCAACAGAAGGTCCACCGTCGTCTCGAGCGACTTAAGTAACCTAAACAGTCGCAATGGTGTAAATGGGCCTAAGGCCCATTACTCGACCCAAGTGAGCCCACACACTCGTGTGGCCTATTTAGCCCAGAAACTGCCACAGTTATGCAAACGTCACAGTCCAAACAACACTTACCACATCACATACATTTTATCCAGGTGGGCCCACACAGCCCATTTCGACCCAACGAGGCCAAGAACAGCCCAAGACCATGAGGGCGCTCGTGGTGGCCTCTAAAGACTAACGCCCATGTTTGTGGGCTCGGTTCACCACATGCACGATGCCGCACGATCACACGCTCGTGTGGCATCGTACGCCATATTTCTGGCTTTTTGGTATTTTGTCGATCTACAGTCATAGCAGTGTAAACAGCACATACTTTTGGCTTTTCAGCCGATCATCGAATACAGGGTACTGTTACACACCTGATCACGTAGAGTACTAAAAATTCCTGATCACCAGAACCTATATTCAAACATAACATTCTGTTAATCACTTAACAAATAGTGTTAGAAAAACTCTTAACAACCACTTAACCGAGAGGTCGACTACCACTTGCCTTAACTAGATCGGTCAACTATGATTAGCTGACTCGTACCAGAGTTTGGTGCAGTCACCCTTCCGCATCCGGGCAGAAAGTCCCGAATGGCCGACACCGCAAGCCTCCTAAACATGGGAGTAGTGGCTACGCGCTCAATCTCAGCCGGCACCTTTGCCATCACTTTATTATTAGCACCCTGTTCACCCATCGGAAGTTCTAGGACCCGAAAGAACATACATATAGGAGAAAGGAGAAGAATCGGTAATAAGGGATCGCACCATTTGGCTTAAACAGTAAAAGAGAGAACTGAACGGAACCGAGAGACTTACCGATTAATAGAGATTACTTGCCAAATCAGAAACAAGAATGGAGAGAGTACGGAATGTAGGAGTAGAGAATCCTTAAACCAAGACTAAACCGTCAGAGGTTGGAGAGGGGAAGAAAAATAGATTTAACCAGAAGTGAAGAGTATAATCACTTACCAAGCAACAAGGTATTCGGCTATTACTCAAGAAGAGAGGAAACAGAAGAAACCTAATTTGATTTAGCAAAAGAGAAGAAGAAGAATGCAATTCGGGAGAGAGAAAATGTGAAAAAGAAAAGAGAAGTTTCAAGGGAGAATTCGACACTTGGTATATGTGTTTCAGCAAAAGTGAACTGAAAAAGGAAATACCTGAATGGTCAAAAATGCTGCACAAGATGCCACAAAGAGAGAAAAACCTGGAACGAAAAAAAAGAGAATCCCAAAATAGCAGAGAAGGAATTCGGCTTCTACACTTTCAACTTGCCGAAAAATGCACCAAATGGTTTCCCTAGTCGAATTTGCACATAGAAGTTGCACAATTCGGCTACAACACTCCTTTCCTCCAAATCCCTTGAAAATCTCCTCAAATCTCTCAACACCCCTAATTTCAAACACTTTCAAACTTCTCCAAATCTTTATCCCATGAATCACTCCCCCAAGACCTATTCCACAACCACCTGAGCAGAATCCCACTACAACACAACCACTAGGCATCACAACTGCAAAATAAAACCTCCATTGCTTATCCCAAGACTTGAACCTCAGACCTCTTGCCAGCTATAACGCCACCTTGCCACTAGGCCACAAGCTCCTCTTGTGTCACCTTTTACCACATTTTATTCTTAAAGCCTACTTACTTACTCCCAGGGTTTTATTCACCTACAACCAAAATTTTTGCTAAAGCCCAGGTTTGAACCCAGGATTCCCAAACATCCCCAAACACTCCAAACTCACTTAACCATCAAAGTAAACAATCAATTGTGTCATTTCCTAGCTCACAAGAACTTTTATGCATAATTTCCTAACTGTTCCCTTGCTCAAGGCCCAATACTTCTAGGCCCAAATTCCAGGGCGTTACACTATTAATAATGTTTGATACTTTGATAGTGGTTGTTCTAGGCCCAATACTTTGATACTTCTAGGCCCAGATGTATCTGGTTTAGCTAAGCTAACCAATTTTTTCCTTGTTGATGGCCTAAAGGCTAATATCATTAGTATTAGTCAGTTATGTAACTAGGGCATACTTGTTAACTTCACCAAAAATAGTTGTTGTGCCACTACCAAAAGAGGAGAAGGCGTTATGGAAAGGGCCAGAACTCTCAAAAATTTTTATTAGGTTATACAGTCATCCTAAGGCAACAAAGCTGGTGTTACTGAAATTGAGCTATAGAATGAAAAGCTCGAACACATCCTAGCAGTATGTGGAGACTATATCAAATGCAAATAACACAATGAGTTTCACAAAAAATGTAATTGGTTCAAAGCACTGCACCATTGGAACTTTTCCCTATTGATCCCTTTGGTCCAATGTAGACCAAAAGTATAGGGGTTGAGAAGTATATCTTAGTTTGTGTTGATGATTACTCACGTTAAACTTGCATACGATTTCTTACGAAAAATCAGATACCTTTTAAGAGTTTTAAAAAATGTGTAAAAGATTTATGAATGAGAAAGGCAGGACCACTGATACCATTATCAATATCAGATGTGACCATGGTAGAGGGTTTGAGAATGAAGAATTTGTTGATAATTATGAGGAAGAAGACATTAAACATGAGTTCTTTGCAGCAAAAACACCTCAACAAAATAGTATTGTTGAAAGAAAAAATAGGACAATTCAAGAGATGGCTAGTGTTCTTCTCAATAGTAAAAACATTACTTACAAGTTTTGGGCAGAAGCTATCAACACAACAATGTACATTACCAATCGTGTGCACTTGAAGCCAAAGACACGTATGACTTATTACGAGTTATAGAGAGTAAGGAAACCTAATGTCAATTACTTTCACATCTTTAGAAGTATCTGCTACATACTAGAGGACAGAGAGTATCAGGGAAAAATCAGTTCCAAGAGTGATGAGGGAGTATTTTTGGGATACTCATAAACCAACAAAGCTTATCGCGTCTACAAGAAAAATATCAAAAGGTAATGGAATATTTTAATGTTGTTATTAATTATGAACATACTCGAGTAAACGATGTAGATGAAGAAGAATGTGTAGCTCAAGTGGTTCTAGATCTTGTGCCTACTCCTGATGTCACGAATCATGAAATTTAGAAATTAGAGACGGAAACATGTGCTGGAGATGACATATATGAACCAACCAATGATGATCACTTAGAACTTTGAACAAGGGTCAAGAAAAATTATCCAATCGATGGTGTAATAAGTGACATTATTGATGGTATGAGAACCAAACCAAATTACAAAAATATGGTTAGGTCCGCTTGTTACACTTCAAAAGTTGAACCAAAAAGGGTGGAAGAAGCTCTGCTTGATACAGACTGGATACAAGTTATACAAGAACTCCAACAGTTCAAAAAAATTATATGTGGCAGATGGTGCCAAGACCAATTGAAGGAAATGTCACTGGAACAAAATGGATATTCAAGAATAATACAGATAAAAATGGAGTGATAATACGCAATAAAAAAAGGCTAATAGCTCAAGGTTTTACACAAGCTGAAGGACTTGACTTTAATGAAACATTTGCTCCAATAGCTTGATTGAAGGCCATTAGGTTATTCCTTGCACTAGCTACACGCAACATCAAGCTTTATCAGATAGATGTGAATAATGCATTTCTCAATGGTTTTCTAAAAGATAAAGTCTATGTTGCTCAACCGAAAGGATTTGAAGATCCTGAATATCTTAAATTGTGTAGAAACTTCATAAAGCTCTTTATGGCTTGAAGCAAGCACCTCGAGCCTAGTGCGAGTGTTGGGAAATGTGCTCATATTGTAGTAAACATGTAATTGTTTTCTATATATTTGAACAATGAATAAATTTCACATTTACTATTATTTCTTTTGTATTTCTTTCTTTAATATTTTGCATGCATAGCGAAATTGTGGCAAGTAAATATTACTTCATTGATTGTTTAAGTTTAATCTGATGATAAGTGGCATTGTAAGAATGTTTACATTGTGATAAAGACAACTTACTTCAATAGATAATCTAAACGAGTCTGTAATCCCTTAATAGAATCAAAGCGAGCATTTGGTTCAAATACTGAGAAGGATTATTATGTCGTCTACAATTCCAATTGAGGAGATGACTAGTCTTGGCTATCAGAGCAGTTGACTTTACGGGTAAAGGCATTGATGTATTCATTTCTAGGAAGGTACATTGGACTGAACCCAAGGTGATTTAATTCTGAACCCATTTTTAAATTAACTCACTTGTGACATTCATGGTGTGATTTACCTAAATACTGAGTTAGTCACTGACCATACGGATGTAACTCATGTGCTTTGATATAAGTAGAGGCTTATGATCTAAAGATGATCGAGCTAATAGCCGGTATGTTAGGAACATGACTTGTGTATGGCATGAATTTAGTAGCAACAGTGGAATTCATAGTTCAATTAAAGAGTTAACAATATCTTTTCATTGGCATTGTGTGGATTGATAAATATGGAACGTGGCCATGGGTTGCTAGTTCTCGAACGAACAATTTATTAGAAGGCATAAAGTTACATTTGTTATTGCTCAAATATATGTAAATGACATGATTTTTGAATCTATTTTAGTACTGTGTAGAAATGCATTTGTTAAAATGATGAAGGAGTTTGAAATGAGTATGGTTGGAGAACTATCGTATTTTCTAGGATTTTAGATAAATCAGCCTGAAAATGAGATATTCTTGTCACAAGAAAAGTATGTTAGAAACCTTATGAAGAAATTTGGGATAGATGGAGCCAAGTCTATTCGAACACCAATGTCAATAAATGGGAAATATGCACAGACTCAGGGAGAGTGCCAATTGATTCAAGCACCTATCGAAGCATGATTGCTATAGTACTTGATTATTAGCAGACCAAATTTGAGCTGTAGTGTAGGAGTTTGTGCTCGATATCGATCAAATCCCAAGGAGCCACATGTCAAAGTTGTGAAACATATTCTCAAGTACGTATTTGGGACACTTGATTTTGGAATTTGGATGTCTAAAGATAGTGCTATGAGCCTTGTAGGTTATAGTGATGCAGACTGTGTAGGGAATGTTGGTAACAGGAAAAACACATCTCGTGGTTGTTTCTACCTTGACTCGAATCTTGTTCCATGGTATAGCAAGAACCAATCATCCATTTATTTACCAAAATTCGAGGCAGAGTACATTGCAGCTGGCAGTTGTTGCTCACAATTATTATAGATGAAGCAAATGATGACGAACTTTGGAGTGGCACTGCCAGTGGTCACTGTCTACTATGACAATTCAAGTGCAATCAACATTTCAAAGAATCTTGTCTTGCACTCAAGGACAAAGCACATTGACATTCGACTCCACTTCATTAATGAGCTTGTGGATAATGGAACAATACACCATGTCAAGACTGAAAATCAACTTGTTGGCCTCTTTACTAAAGCACTTGATGCAATGATCGGTTGTTTAACGTCACAACAATAATGTGCAAGCTAACACTGTCGGTACAAGTATAGTAGACAGATGTGAGTCTGTCGGATATCGATCCTACAAGGATAGTTGTCTTTTGTCTATTAATGTCGATGCAATAACTAGATAGAAACGACATAAATTGTGAGGATAGTTGTCGGAGCAATAACTTGAAAACAATAAAATAAAATATGATAATGATAAACTGGGATCCCCAACATGAATCTTCAGCAGAATACTAAGTGCTCATAAGGAATAAAAGGATAGGTGATTGTCATATCTTACCAAGCGTCACTCCTCTATTTAATCTGAGACTTAAACATGCACATTAACCCCACCTTCCGGTGATGGCAATATGGCACTATTAAGAACAAGTGGACTAAACTCCTCTAATCCTCACTCAACTTCCGTTGTAATGCTTGTTGGCTCAAACTGTCACTCCACTTTCCAGTGTCAGTGACTGCAATAACACTTCTATGTTAAGAAACATCCAAACCCCAAGATTAAAAAATAAAAGCAAGATTGAATAAGATAACATTTAACCAAGAATTCATATGTACTTCCATACAAACAGAAAACAAAGAGTAATCACCAGCATTTAGAAAGAAATAAGAAAGAATCGAGTGGAGAATACTATTCCTAGACAACTCGACCAAATCTCTCTATTCCCTCTTGTCTCGCATTTAAGTCTCCTTTTTAGAAGCTAATCTGCATCAATTTTCACGTTGGCTCACCCGTGAAAGGCTTAAGCTGCCATAGTCGTAAGCTTCAAGGTAGGACGAAGAAGATGATGGTCAAGAAAAAGCTCTCCCCCTCTTATTTTTTTTTCTCATGTCAACCTTTTATGTCCTCCTCCAACAGTACAGGTGTCCTTTCCTTAGAATTATTCTTTCCTTGTACGTACAAGTTGGTTATACCAGACTGGACAACTCACACATTTTTAGTTCTTATCCGGGCAACTGTCAGGTGCGGCGACAATTCTGGACGCAATCTGGAATTAACTCATGCAGTGACATTAATGCAAAAAGATAGCAAAATTAAGGATAAAATAGGCTAGGATTCACTGAGTTATAAAATGCAATTTACTAAAATGAGAATGCTAAAATATATGATAAGGATAACTAAATGGAAACAATATAACCAATAAGTAAGGAGGAAAACCTATGTTCTTTCTAGTGGTATCATGCAACAAGTTTTGAGATATTTAGAAACTCAATTGGTATATTTCAAGTTTAAACTCTTGGCATCTAATGTGGAAGGAATCCAATTATGTATCTTTGATGTCGTTTCGGTTCTTGATTTTCAAAGATTTTCCACTTGGAGTATTGAAGGTGTAATTGTATCATGTAGGGAAAGAAAATCAATTAAAGATTTTGTTGCAAGTTTTCGAAGGAAATTTTATTATGTTTTAAGGGCTTTCCTGTAAAATAAGTCATTTATATATATTGAGAGTAGTAGAAACCCTCAAAGAATTTAACATTGATTCTTTCGTGGTTTCCTCTGAAGATAATTTTATCTTATTTTCTAGTGGTTTTTTTCTACCACACATTAGTCTTTCATGGCTCATATAAATCTCATTCCTTTGGAAGAAAAAGAAACGACGAATGCAATTCAAACAACAAAGTCAACATCACAGCCTAGTGAAAACTAAGGGCCTCAACCTGTTGGTACTAAGAGTGGTGCTGAGCAAAATGAGATATCTGGTTGCACGTCTCTTATTAATATTTAAGGTGATCAGAGTACCATCTTGACCAAGGAAACTAACGTGATTGGTAACCAATCTTTTGCTAGTGAGAAAGTAAGCCCTAATCCTGAATGCAATCCTTCATCTAAAATAGCCAAGGAAGCAACTAAGATTGATGAACTTCTTGCAAACCCTCCTATTGGTGGGCATGAAGCCATGGTTGAGGACAAATTAGAATCTATGATTCAATATGTAATCCAACAATGTAGTCTAAACTTGTTCTTGTAAATCAAACAGTTGAAAATGTTGTTGAGAATGTGTCTAAAATTGAAACTAATCCATCTGCTAATAAGTTTGTTACTAGTATCATGGAGCCTGATATTGTTGCAAATAATGTTGCTATTGAGAAACCTTATTTTGAGTTATAAGGGGAAGAAATTGATGAAGTAGTGGTAATTGGGGTGTCCACTTGAGAGCTAATATTTGAAGCAGAAAGGGGCGTCGATTCCATATCATCTTACTCTAATGAGAATGTGTTTCTCAAGAAGTTCTATCTTGGAGGTATGGCAAAGGCTAAGAGGCCACACATACCAACCTCATCACCTGTAAATAAGTTGTGTCCAAGAAAGACCACTATTGGTCCCCTATTGAACGAGGAAGATGTTTTGCTACAAACAAAGGGGCTAAACATTTCTGACTCCATTCAGTACCAACAAGTATATATTTCTTTCCAGAAAACCTTTTATTAAGAAATAGAAATAAATTATAAAATTTTTGGGGATAAGAGGATTAATGTTATTCTTGATAATAATGGTCTTTTGCAATTTGTTGCCTTTGTGAAACCTTATGTAATGGATTTGTTTTGAGTTCTATGCAAATCTGTTGAAAAGGATTGATGAACTTTCAAGCAAACTCTTATGATAAGGCTTATGTTAGGGGGAGATGGTATGATTTCGGATCAGCACAAATCAGAGAACTATTGTTGCATCAATCAACAACTGATTTAGAGGTTGATGATCTTACGGCACCATGGCCAACAGTATTACCAATGGTGTTCACCTTACACAACCCTAAGAAACAAAATTGTAAGCTTCCACCTTCGAGCTTACTTATGTTTGTTTGTTTGCTATAGCCACAAGGAACTAAATTCCTAACAGCCAAAGGAACATAATCACAAAACCAATGGCCACTTCGTTGAGGAAAATCTGTAATGTAGTGTAATTTGATTTGGGAGAGTGATCTGTCGTGATTTGATATGTCAAATTAGGCTCCCCATTACACATAACGAGCTTGTTTCTGAGTAATTTAGGTGTTTTTGTTATGCTTTTACTTACTTTCTATTTTTAGCTTTAATAAGTGAATTAGTGCTCTTTTTTTCACTTTTGATACCTGAAATGGCCAATTGCACCATCGAGGACCTAATGGTTGGTTAGGTGTTGCAAGCAATCATCGGAGGCCCAAACATGAGCGAAACATCGCTTAGAAGGAGAGGTATCGTGATATCAATGCCTGAAAGTTGTGATACCCCCGACAACATTGAATTGAAGAAGAATTGAGGCTTTCTCAGTGATATCACGATACCCATCTCCTAAGTACTCCCTCATTTCAAGACTACTGAGGATATCGGGTGTAACACCCCCTAACCCTAAACCGTTGCCGGAACAGGGTTACAAGGCATTACCAAAATTTTCAAACAATTTACGAACAATATACAAATAAATATCTAACATACTATAAAACATTCATAATGTCCCTTTTATGGACCTTCGAGGCCCAAAATACGTATTAGAAGTGAATCGGGACCAATTTGGGTGCTTGGGAAATTTTTCGTTAAATTCTAAAATTTTTCCTAAGTACAGGGCTCACACGCCTATATGCCAGGCTGTGTGGACTCAACATAACCCCTTTACAATAACCTAACCAACCCTACAAATTTTAATTTGCAACCAATTCAAACCAATATCACAACTAATTCAATTTCAATATACAAATACATTTAAAACATATCAAGACATCAACATGATAATCTATTCACTAAACATTCACAAGCAACATTAAAATTAGTTTAGAAATTTCATTCTATTCCATTTCAAAGTTTAGTATCATATGTGCCATTTTGTCTTCTTATTCTTTCATATGACCATTCAAAACAACAAATGTCATCTTTTACAACCAAATCCACCATAACAAACATACAAACCTAGGTACATTGTAACACCCCAAACCCAGCCCATTCGTTACGACCGAATTTGAGATACCACTGCGGAAAAACGTTTGAAGACTGATTTCACTTTTCGGAAAAACATTAAAAATTTTGTCATTTGAAAACCAGGTCCACTTAAAAATTCTAAATAATATAAGCTTGACAAAAATATCCAAATTAAAAGCACTTCCAAATAATAATTTAATGGTCGTCTAGCTTAAACATAATAAAAATGCTCAAATAGAAATACTTAAATACTTTAAGCTGGGCCTTATTACAATAAATAATTAAACAAAAGTTCTTAGTAATAAATTGAATAAAATAAAGAAGATGTCTTCTGCATGGGCCACCTCGTATCCACTCCAACCCGGTCCAATCACCACGAATCATCTGCGATGTTTAATAAAAATTGGGTGAGTCATACAGGACTCGGTGTGTAATTAGTCCTTTGAATTCCACCCACATGCTAACCACATATTAACTCATATATCAGATATCAATTATCAAATTCACATGTTATCACATTACAGGCTTGGCCCATATTCATATCACATTCATCTAATAGGGTAGTTAACCACATAATTTCCACATCTTTGGGCTTGGCCCATTTCATCATCAACCCATATGATGGATAATGAGTTTATGCAAAGTGCACCCAACCCAACCTAGGGTCCATCCGTTACACCTACCTTGGCGGACCCCGCCCAAGGCCGTGGCTAATCCACCGATCAACTAAGTGATCCCACATATCTTACCTTGGCGGACTTGTTGCTCAAGGCCGTGGTGAGCCACCGATCCCTAAGTGATCCCACATATCTTACCTTGGCGGACTTCTTCGCTCAAGGCCGTGGTTGAGCCACCGATCACCTAAGTGATCCCACATATCATTCAGTCCACGTTGATGCACACGACTATCAACCGTAGAGGTGGGCACCTAGCCAACACCTCCCTTGATGAAGCACATAGCTAACATCAAGCGCTAACGTAGCACAAGGCTAACATTAGACCACGTACATAAAGTACACCCTTTCCTTCGATAGTCACATTCATATCCCATCCCATGCACATGCAACATATGATAATGTCATAACATAGTAAAATAATGCATGCACATGCTATTCGGCATACAAACATATTCTCATTGGCATATTCACATTCTTAATAATTAACATTGACCTGATTTCCGATATAGCCCTTAAGGGTAACCATTCACAATCGCCACTGCACATATTAGCATTTACACAACACATACAATATACCATAAACCCGGAAAACAGTGGGTTAACCACACACCGATCACTTTGGGGAACTATGCTTTCGTTACTGATGCTATCACTAGGCGATACTACGGCTATTTGCCTACTTTCTTGTTCGACATTTGGTCCACACCCGATGGCCAATCCCTAACCGCCGAGACAGATCTCTTCTTAAACTTCGGGATAGGGACCTTCCCTTTCTCTTCTTGAATGGTATTCGCCTCCATCAACACACTTAATCAGAACAATCGATTTAATCATCAATATACGAATTCTTAACCAAATATCCACAACTTATCATACTTACCGAAAGGGTCTTGAAATCCCGAAAAGCTTGATCTAATTGTAACATCCCAAAATAGGGGTTATTTGTGATTGAATTATTTTTCTTGTATTTGAATTTCTGTGATATTATTCGTGATGATATAAGGCTTAATTAGGGGTCTTGAGTGAGCTCGGTTGAGTAGAATAATTCTTAGTATGGCTTATTTAAAGAAGAGGATTAAATGAGCTTAGCACTTAAGTTAATTTAAGTAGCAATAAGTGATAAGATGAGTAATTGGCAAAGTTGGTAATGGCGCATGGAGTTTAGCTTGAGGGGAGAGGTTCGAATCCCTTAAATAGCATTGGGACAACTTTTATTTTTGCTTTGGTATGGTAAGTGTCGGCCAAGGATAATTAAAGTAAGGGTTGACCATGTTAATTTTTTGGTTAGTAGACTATAGGTTTAAGGCAAGTATTAACTTATGGAAGGGAATCAAGTAATTAAGGAAAATATGGAGACATGGGGCTAGTATCAAGGATTATGTTTTGGAAACAAAATCATGGCCTTTATGCCATGAACTTGGACGGCATTGTGGCTAAGGAGGGGAGTTTTGGCCGAATATGCTAGTGTTGGTAAGGCTTAGGAAGATTTTTTGGTCATTTCTTTCATTTGGTGCAAAAATTGCAAAACAATTCTCTCTCAAACTCTTTTCTTTCTAGCCGAATTTTACCATTTGCTAAGCTTAATACTTTTTGACCATTTGGTCATTTTTGGCTCATTTTCTATTTCTCCTTTTCATTCTCTCAAAACCGAAACTTGAGTATTTTCTTCAACCATTGTAGAAACACTTATCTCTTTTGTCCATTTTCTTCTTTCTTTCTTAGCCGAATCTCCTATACCATAATATTCTATCTATTTCTTTCTTTTCTCTTCTCAAAAGCACTTAGCCGAAACTATTAGTTCACTTTCTTACTTCATCTTTTTCCATACAAGTTGAACCTTGGTTGATTGTGTTGAACAAATCATAGCCGAATCCACTCTCTTGGGTATCCGAATTTTCTTCTCCTATCTTGATCAACTTTGGCGAATATTGAAGGTAAGATAGTTATCATCGGGATTTCTCTAGAAATTGGTTTTGGGTAAGGTGGTAAGGTTTATTTCAAAGGATTATTATTTTAAGTTTCGTTTTAAGCCAGAAGGCTAATAAACCTTATTGATGATGGTTGATTGTAGGGAAGTGAGGCCGATTCTTTTAGGAGTGTGTTGGATAAGTGTTGAAGGCTTTGGGTAAGATTTTAGGTTCACAAGGAACCTTTTTCAATTATTTTGGTTTGGTAGAATAGGCCATGGTTCTAATATTCATTTTTGGCCGAATATAGGGGCAAGAATACTTGTGTGGCCGATTTGTCTATTTGGGATTTAGAACTCTTTTTGGTGCAGTGTGTATACATACACATCTTATAACTTTTAATATGCTAAGTGTTATTTTATGCCTAAACGTTTTGTGTAGACATGGATGAAATACCTTCATGGTATTAACAAGGATTTGGGTAAGTTCTTATTACTATGTGATTATTATTTGATGCTTTTGGGAAGCATGACACATTTGGTATGTGTATTATTTGATATATGGCTTATGATAAATCGATTGGATGTTGTTAAATAAATCTATCAACATGATTTGTGGTACATGCATATAAATGATTGTTATGGGTTGATGAGAGAGGAGGGCGGTGATATTCGTGTCGAGCGGACACCGTGTTTTGGTAACACATCGTGACTACGGTCACGTGAGGTTTGGTACCTCCAGAGGTTTGGCACCTCATAGCGACTTGTCCACGTGGTTAATACCACCGTGGGTTGGCCCCACTTTGAGATATGGGATTGTGCGCGGTGATTTGGTATCACACGATGGGTTGGCCCCATCATCTATTTGTGACTTCGGTCACGGTGTTTTAGTAACACAATTGTGTCTTGGACACCGAGATTTGGTATCTCCGGTGATTTGGTATCACATTTGTGACTATCGTCACGGTGGTTTGGCACCACCAGTGGTTTGGTACCACAAGGGGTAGAAAAAGGCGTATGGATGGTTAGGTTGGGTGCATTTAAACTTATGCATGTTAATTGGTTATAATTTGTGTATGTTATTGCATTAAATCGGGGAAGGGTTACACATTGAGTCTTGGTGACTCACCTTCTCCTTTAATTTTTCAGGTGATTCGTAGACCACGGGTGAGGAGCCGGATGGACTCGAGGTGGCCATGCAGTGGAGACTTTTAATAAATGAATTTTGGATTTTAATTATCTTTCTTTTAGGTTTATGTTGCTTATTTGTAATAAGGCCTCCTAGTATGATTTCATTATTCTTTGCGTGTTTGAATGTTTGGTTTAAATTACTTGATGATGTTAAAGCGGTTGCACATGTTTTCTCAAATTAAGCGAAAAATGTTTTAAAGTACCATCGGGTACATTCGAAATTTGTAAACAACTCGACTCAAAGCAAATATATTAAGTTTGGTTTTTAACAAAGAAAATTTAAATTGAAAGGCATTTCGACTAATTTCAAAATCGGTTTTAAAATGGTTTTCAAAATCTTTTCTCTGTAGCAAACCAAATTCGGTCATATTGTTTGGGCGGGTTTGGGGTGTTACAAAATTGGTATCGAGCCAGTTCAAAGCTCGTTTGTGGGGCCCAAAGCCCAAAAATGTTTTGGTAGGCTTTTTTAAAAATTGTTGGTTTTTAATAAGCATGGCACCGAGTCTCGGCACCAACTTTGCCCAAGTAAGTATCTACGATTTTTGTATGAATTATATTACTGTAGAAGGGTAGGAAGCATGGGACGTAGATAGTGATAGTATTTTAAACTTTAGGACTAGTTTACCCCAAATAAAGACATAAGACTTTAAAAGCCTAATTAAACCAACCTACGACCAAGTCGCGAGAGTTAGGAGTGTGGTAACCTTGGTGCGCATGTCTAGGATTGGATCCGGAAGAGCTTGGTACTTAAGCGGTCCTCGTGACTCACCTCCTCTTCGCGGGATTCCCTGCAGTGCGTAACCGGTTCACCCTAACCAAGAGGACTCGGTCATAGGCAAAATCCTAAATAAAACCCGAAAGGGATTAACCATGTTTTAAGGAAAACTTGGTTTAAAATCATTAAATTATTTTTTTGATGGTAGGACAAATTTATCTTGAAAATTTTCAAAATATTCTTGATTGACAAAATTACAAAAATACCCTTTAGAAAAAAAATGACGAAAATACCCCACAGGTTAGAAAGCAGACTGATAATGCCCGAAGAGTGCATAGGTATGAAAGGTATAGGGAATGGATGTATTATTCGTGTAAACCAAGATAGAAGACTTAAAACCTTGTTTGATCGAAAGAATCTCTATTAAACTCTTTTCATAAAATTTCTTCGCGGATAATCAAGTGAAACATGTACTAATTCATAAAAATTTCCTAATCAGATTAAAGCGCGATAGTTAGAATGAGCTTTAGAGGACGTGGCCGTCGTGGGCCGCGGAAGGGGTAGGATGGCCGATCAGAACCGCCGGTCGGGTCAAGGATGCGAGAATGAGATACCGCCACCACCACCCCCAACCTTTGGAGTGAAGAGCAGGATCGGGACGGGTGACGACGGCTGTGTCACAAGCGATGCTACGGGTTACGGAAAGGGTAGCTGGAATTGGTGGAGGTGGAGGAGCTCGGAAGTCGGTTCTGAGAGACTTGAGCTAACGGAGCTGAATTTTTCCGAGGTGTGTGCGGTGTAGCGCCCAATCACGGTGAGTATTGGTGGAATTGACCGAAAGAATCATGGATGAGATAGATTTGACAAATGAGGAGAAGCGAAAGGAGCGGTGTCGCTTCTCAAGGATGAGTCATATCGATGGTGGCTCACGGTCCGAGATGGTGCTACGGTAGATGATCTCACTTGGGAGTACTTCAAAGTCGCATACCGTAAGAAGTATGTTGGATCAAGCTACATTGATGCTCAAAGGAAAGCTTTTACGGGGTTAGTGCAAGGAATAAGTCTGTCTCGGAGTATGAAGCGGAATTCCTAAAGGTGAGTCGTTATGCTCGGGAATAGTGGCATCGGAACATGATCGTTGTGTTCGTTTTGAAGACGGACTTAGAGACGAGTTAAAGGTGCTGATTGCTCCACAAAGAAGAACGTGAGTTTCTTTGTCTTGGTGGAGAAGCGAAGGTAGCCGGAAGGAATTAAGGAGTCCGCGAGGCAAAGTTATGATAGGAGCAAGTGAAGAGAGGCTTTGGATCGTGCAGGTCGGTGGTAATGTTCGAGTAAAAGATTTAGGCAAAGTGGGTCAAATCAGCGAGAGAGGTCCTGTTTGCTAATCAAAGACCGCCCCGGTGTAACCGTTGTGGAAAGTTTCATTGGGGTGAATGTTGGACCGGAGGAAAGGATGTTTCGAGTGTGGTTCGCTAGAACATCGTCGTGTGAGGGACTGTCCGCGTAAGCAAGCTAGGAATCGATCGAAGGTCAAGGTCGTGCTCGGATTCGAGAAAGGAGGGACCAGCACCGCAGAGAGGTCGTGGTTATGGTAGAGGTGGTTATGGCCCTAGTGGAGGTCGCGGAGCGGGCGGTGGTAGAGGTATTGGCAACACGGAGGCTAGGCGGCTGGTTTGGTGTATCTTTGCGAGGCGTCGTGAGGAAGGAGACGCACCGGACGTCATAACCAGTACGTTTTAATTTTTGGTGTTCCAGTATAACGCCTTGATAGATGTGGGTTCGGACGCACTCTTACGTTGCTAGTAGTATAGTTGAGACCATGAGTTTAGTTCGAGATCGCTTCTAAGAGGATGACTGTACTTAGTCCTTTAGGTCACTCTGTAGAAGTAGATAAGTCAGTATAGAGATATACCCCTAGAACTCCAAGGGGTAGTGTTTGTAGCCGATCGATGGAACCGCCGTTTGAGGAGTTCGATCGATTCTTGGGATGGACTGGTTGGTCAAGTACCAAGCAAGTTTGGATTGTGCCGCTAAGCGCATGGTTTTGAAGACGGTTGAAGGTGAAGAAGTGGTCATGATAGGTAATAGGAGAGATTATCTATCCAACATGGTATCTGCGTTGAAAGCGATGAATGATGGTCGGAAGGAGCGTGAGGCGTTAAGTAGTTCATGTGTGTGCTTTGGAAGCTAAGGAGTCTTCGTGGGAAATGTTCAAGCTGTAAAGGAATTTCTTGACGTATTTCTGAAGAACTTCGGGATTGCCTCCGGATCGTGAAGTCGAATTTGGTATAGATCACATTACAGGCGGCGCCGGTGTCTATAGCTCCATATAGGATGGCACCGAAGGAATTGATGGAATTGAAGGCTCGGATACAAGAGTTGTTGGATCGAGGTTTCATTCGACCAAGTGTTTCACCTTGGGGCGCCGGTACTTTTGTCAAGAAGAAGGATGGTACGATGCGGATGTGTATAGACTACCTTGATTGAATAAGTCGACGATTAAAAACAAGTATCCTTTGCCGAGGATAGATGACTTGTTTGATCAATTGAAAAGAAATTTGCGGTTTTCTCTAAGATTGATTTAAGGTCCGGATATCATCAACTGAAGGTGAAAGAGGCTGATATCCATAAGGCGGCATTTCGTACTCGGTATGGACACTACGAGTTCTGGTGATGCCGTTTGGTTTGACTAATGCACCAGCGACTTTCATGGACATGATGAATAGGGTATTTCAACAGTTTTTGGATCGGTTTGTTGTGGTCTTTATAGATGATATTTTGGTGTATTCGAAGTCGGAAGAGGAGCATGATGCGCATTTGCGAGTGGTGTTGCGATTCCGAGGAAAAGCGGTGTATGCGAAATTTAGTAAGTGCGAGTCGGCTTAAGGAGGTGACTTTCTTGGGTCACGTTGTTTCATTGGTAGAGGATTAGAGTGGATCCTCGAAAGATTGAGGCGATGTTAGATTGGAAGCCGCCTAAATCTGTGGTGAAATTCGAGTTTTCTAGGTCAGCGGGTATTACTGAAGATTTGTGGAAGGATTTTCTTTGATTGCCGCACCGATGACCAAGTTGTTGAGAAAGGAGTTCCATTTGTGTGGACCGAGGAGCAGCAAGAAAGTTTCGACAAATTGAAGAAGATTCATTGAAGCTCGGTTTTGATTCAACTTTGAGGCGGGCAAGGAATTCACGGTTTATTGCGATGCATCACATATTGGTTTGGGATGCGTCTTTGATGCAAGAAGGAAGGTAGTGGCTTATGCATCTCGTGATTGAGACCACATGAGGCTAATTATCCGACTCATGACTTGGAGTTAGCGGTGTAGTCTTCGCTTTGAAGATATGGAGGCACTATTTGTATGGAGAGAAGTCGATAGTTTATACGGATCACAAGAGTCTTAAGTATCTCTTGACTCGAAGGATTTGAATTTGAGGCAGCGTAGATGGATTGAGTGTTGAAGGACTACGACCGATTCGATCGAGTATCATCTGGTAAGGCTAACGTGGTGGCGTATGCGTTGAGTCGTAAGGTTGTATCGGATTTAAGATCGATGTTTGCTCGACTTAGTCTGCGTTCGATGATGGGAGTCTTTTGGCGAATTGCAAGTCAAGCCGACTTGGTTAGATCAGATTAAGGAGAAGCGGTTAGAGGATGATGGTTTGAATGATCGGAGGTTGCAAGTCGAATGGTGGATTAGAGGATTTTAGTCCGTCCCGGTGATGGAGTTTTGTGCTTTAAAGGAAGAGCTTGTATGCCGAAGGATGTGGAGTTGAGACAAAGGATTCTTGGGACGCACATAGCAGCCCATATGCTATGCATCCCGGAGGTAACAAGATGTATCGGGATTTGAGAGAGCAATTTTGGTGGCAGTGCGAAGCGGGAAATGGCGAGTTCGTGGGTAAGTGTCGACGTGTCAACAAGTCAAGGTGAACATCGGTTGCCATCCCCGGTTTACTTCACCGGTGAAGATTCCTCGGTGGAAGTGGGAGAGAATCACCATGGACTTTGTCGATGGATTACCTCTTACGCCTAGCAAGAAGAATTCAGTTTGGGTGATTGTGGATCGTCGACTAAATCAGCGCATTTCATACTGTAAGGGTAGATTATTCGCTTGAGAGGTTAGCTAAGTTATATGTAGCCGAGATAGTGAGATTGCATGGTGTACGAAGATCGATTATCTCGGATAGGGATCCGAGGTTTACATCGAGGTTTTGGAGAGCGTTGCATCAAGCTTTGGGTGCGAGATTGGACTTCAAAGATGACTTTTCATCCGCAATCCGAGCGGACAATCGGAGAGAGTGATTCAGATCTTAGAAGATATGCTCAGAGGTTGTGTTACGGACTTGATGGCGTTGGGAGGAGTATCTACCGTTGGCGGAATTCGCTTATAACAATAGTTATCAAGCGAGTATCCAAATGGCTCCATATGAAGCATTTGTATGGGCGAAAATGCCGTACTCCTACGTGTTGGACGGAACTAGGTGAACGACATGTCTTGGGTCCGAGTGGTGACTAAGGCGAGGACAAAGTTAAGGTAATTCGGGCTCGTCTCAAGGAAGCATCGGATAGGCAAAAGTCTTACGCCGATCTCAAGCGCAAGGAGATGGAATACGAGGTAGGAGATAAAGTCTTTCGAAGGTGTCGCCTTGGAAAAAGGTGTTGCGCTTTGGGCAAAAAGGAAATTAAGTCCAAGGTTCATCGGCCGTATACCGTGTTGAAGCGAGTAGGACCGTAGCTTATCAGCTCGAATCGCCAGCAGAGTTGAGTCGATTCACGATGTCTTCCATGTGTCGATGCTTAGGCGGTATAGGTCGAGATCCATCGCACATCGTGCGATGAGCGAGATTGAGGTTAACTCCGGCTTATCATTCGAGGAGGAACCGGTTGATTTTAGATCGTGATGTCAAGGTGTTGCGTAGAAAGTCGGTACCCTTAGTGAAAGTGCTATGGCGAAACCATGGTACGGAGAAGCGGCGTGGGAATCGAGGAGGTGATGCGGCAAAGCAATACCCTCACCTTTTACGATCGAGGTAATTTCGAGGTCGAAATTATTTTAAGGGGGTAGAACTGTAACATCCCAAAATAGGGGTTATTTGTGATTGAATTATTTTTCTTGTATTTGAATTTCTGTGATATTATTCGTGATGATATAAGGCTTAATTAGGGGTCTTGAGTGAGCTCGGTTGAGTAGAATAATTCTTAGTATGGCTTATTTAAAGAAGAGGATTAAATGAGCTTAGCACTTAAGTTAATTTAAGTAGCAATAAGTGATAAGATGAGTAATTGGCAAAGTTGGTAATGGCGCATGGAGTTTAGCTTGAGGGGAGAGGTTCGAATCCCTTAAATAGCATTGGGACAACTTTTATTTTTGCTTTGGTATGGTAAGTGTCGGCCAAGGATAATTAAAGTAAGGGTTGACCATGTTAATTTTTTGGTTAGTAGACTATAGGTTTAAGGCAAGTATTAACTTATGGAAGGGAATCAAGTAATTAAGGAAAATATGGAGACATGGGGCTAGTATCAAGGATTATGTTTTGGAAACAAAATCATGGCCTTTATGCCATGAACTTGGACGGCATTGTGGCTAAGGAGGGAGTTTTGGCGAATATGCTAGTGTTGGTAAGGCTTAGGAAGATTTTTGGTCATTTCTTTCATTTGGTGCAAAAATTGCAAAACAATTCTCTCTCAAACTCTTTTCTTTCTAGCGAATTTTACCATTTGCTAAGCTTAATACTTTTTGACCATTTGGTCATTTTTGGCTCATTTTCTATTTCTCCTTTTCATTCTCTCAAAATCGAAACTTGAGTATTTTCTTCAACCATTGCCGAAACACTTATCTCTTTTGTCCATTTTCTTCTTTCTTTCTTAGCTTGAATCTCCTATACCATAATATTCTATCTATTTCTTTCTTTTCTCTTCTCAAAAGCACTTAGCCTGAAACTATTAGTTCACTTTCTTACTTCATCTTTTCCATACAAGTTGAACCTTGGTTGATTGTGTTGAACAAATCATAGCCGAATCCACTCTCTTGGGTATACCGAATTTTCTTCTCCTATCTTGATCAACTTTGGCCGAATATTGAAGGTAAGATAGTTATCATCGGGATTTCTCTAGAAATTGGTTTTGGGTAAGGTGGTAAGGTTTATTTCAAAGGATTATTATTTTAAGTTTCGTTTAAGTAGAAGGCTAATAAACCTTATTGATGATGGTTGATTGTAGGGAAGTGAGGCCGATTCTTTTAGGAGTGTGTTGGATAAGTGTTGAAGGCTTTGGGTAAGATTTTAGGTTCACAAGGAACCTTTTTCAATTATTTTGGTTTGGCCGAATAGGCCATGGTTCTAATATTCATTTTTGGCCGAATATAGGGCAAGAATACTTGTGTGGCCGATTTGTCTATTTGGGATTTAGAACTCTTTTTGGTGCAGTGTGTATACATACACATCTTATAACTTTTAATATGCTAAGTGTTATTTTATGCCTAAACGTTTTGTGTAGACATGGATGAAATACCTTCATGGTATTAACAAGGATTTGGGTAAGTTCTTATTACTATGTGATTATTATTTGATGCTTTTGGGAAGCATGACACATTTAGTATGTGTATTATTTGATATATGGCTTATGATAAATCGATTGGATGTTGTTAAATAAATCTATCAACATGATTTGTGGTACATGCATATAAATGATTGTTATGGGTTGATGAGAGGAGGGGCGGTGATATTCGTGTCGAGCGGACACCGGTGTTTTGGTAACACATCGTGACTACGGTCACCACGGAGGTTTGGTACCTCCAGAGGTTTGGCACCTCATAGCGACTTGTCCACGTGGTTAATACCACCGTGGGTTGGCCCCACTTTGAGATATGGGATTGTGCGCCGGTGATTTGGTATCACCACGATGGGTTGGCCCCATCATCTATTTGTGACCGGTCACAGTGTTTTGGTAACACAATTGTGTCTTTGGACACCGGAGATTTGGTATCTCCGGTGATTTGGTATCACATTTGTGACTATACGTCACGGTGGTTTAGCACCACCGGTGGTTTGGTACCACAAGGGGTAGAAAAAGGCGTATGGATGGTTAGGTTGGGTGCATTTAAACTTATGCATGTTAATTGGTTATAATTTGTGTATGTTATTGCATTAAATCGGGAAGGGTTACACATTGAGTCTTGGTGACTCACCTTCTCCTTTAATTTTTCAGGTGATTCGTAGACCACGGGTGAGGAGCCGGATGGACTCGAGGTGGCCATGCGAGTGGAGACTTTTAATAAATGAATTTTGGATTTTAATTATCTTTCTTTTAGGTTTATGTTGCTTATTTGTAATAAGGCCTCCTAGTATGATTTCATTATTCTTTGCGTGTTTGAATGTTTGGTTTAAATTACTTGATGATGTTAAAGCGGTTGCACATGTTTTCTCAAATTAAGCGAAAAATGTTTTAAAGTACCATCGGGTACATTGAAATTTGTAAACAACTCGACTCAGCAAATATATTAAGTTTGGTTTTTAACAAAGAAAATTTAAATTGAAAGGCATTTCGACTAATTTCAAAATCGGTTTTAAAATGGTTTTCAAAATCTTTTCTCTGTAGCAAACCAAATTCGGTCATATTGTTTGGGCCGGGTTTGGGGTGTTACACTAATGCTTAGATCCTTAATCCCTACATTTGATTAATCACCTACTACTTTAATAAAAAGCCATTCGGCGATAAATCCAAATCCTAGTAGGATTAGTATACTTAAACTTACCTTGTTGCCATTTGACTTAAGAATCAAGTCTTGAAATCTCTGCTATACTCTTCTTGCATTCGGCCAAGCATTGAATCAATTAACTTGGTTAGTTTTCGGCTTTTGAATAATTAATGAACACATATATTTACCAAACATGGCCTTGGCCGAATACTATAGACACTTACCTTGTGGATTTTAAATCCCGAAACTCACCGAATAACTAGGGAACACGTGGTTTATGGTGTACCTTCGGGAAAAGAACTTCTCCTTCCTTGTAGTCGACACTTAGTAAATCCCGAAAGATCTCTTCAAAGTTTCGGCAACAAGATATTAATGGGGTTAGTCCTAGATTTCGGCAAATCTTAAGAAAAAGGATGAAACCGAATGAGATCTTACCCTTACTTGAAGAAATCGATTGCACCTTCACTTCAACCTTCAGAGATTCGACTATGGCTAGATGATGATCTCACAACTTTCGGCTTTTGGAGGGATTAGAAAGAAAAGAGAAGGAAGAATAAAGATGGAGGATTCGGCTAGATCACAAGGTATTTTGGCTTGGCAAAAATAAAAGAAGAAGAAGATTTGGTGAAGAGAATTCAGCATAGGCTTTCAAAGAACAGATAATAATGCAGAATGACCTCTCTTTTCCCTTTTATAGCCGAAATTATCATCTAAGGAGTCCCTTACTTGGCCACCACTCCTCTATCTGATAACTTTATCCTTTAATTATGTAACACCCTGGTTTAGGGGCTGTGCATATGGGGTATAAATCAAGTGTTAGTAGGTTTTTGGGAGTGCTTGGGTGAGTTTTAGAGGTTTTAAGAATGTTCGGATGAAAAGAAGGCTTTGAGAAAAATTTTGGATTTTTAGTGTGATAAGGGAATCGGGCCAAGGGAGGCCTTAAGAAGTATTTTTGGTAATTTTTGGCACAAGTGAGGCTTTGGCAAAGTGGGTGTGTCTTGTGATTTAAAGAAATTTGGAGGTAGCGTCTGTGAGGGTCTTAGGTTCGATCCAAGAAGGCAGCAGATGGGTTTTAATTTTTGGAGTATGGCGTTGCAGGGTAGAAGGCCTTAAAATAATTTGGGGCGTGTTTGGTCGCAAGAAGCAGCTGGTCCAAGTGGTGCTCGTGCGACACTTAGGCGCTGGAGGAGTGATAAAGCGCGGGTTCGAGAGTTTGGAGCGACATTTTGGGCGTGATTTATTTTTATATGCGGTTATGAAATTTTGGAGTAAGAAGGGTTTAAAATTAAAAGGTGTGATTTTATGGCATGAAATGCAGTGTGGCCGAGTGGCCTGGGGCGTTGATGGAGAAGTGTGCAGCGGTTCGAACCTGGTAAGTGGCATTTGGAGTTTTAATTTTTTTATTCTTTTTGGCAACAAATTGAAGGCAGTGGGCGGCACATGTAGTTTAAATTAGGTGATAAGGATAAGCTTAAGTATTATTTTGAATTAGAATTTGGCTGGTGGGTGGCTTTATTATTTTATTATTTTAGATAATTATGGATTATTTTAGTTAGTTTGAATAGGTTTTGAATGGATGATGATGAGTAAGATAGGGATTTGTTTTATTCAAATGTGTGGCTTGGAGTGTTCCAAGAGGTGGCGATTGTGGGAATCTTCATGGGGGTATGTGGCGGTTTTGGAGGGTTAAGGAGGGGAGAATGTTGTTTGCTTCTTTAGCATTTTTGGGTATATTCGGCCAGCCTTAGTTGTGGGTACCAAAGCCGATTTTTCATAGTGTCTCTCTATTGGTTTTCATTTTATACCGAAACCTTTAGTAACCTTAATTTTGTCGAAAGCTACATTTGTTCTTTAATGATGTGGTGGCCGAATGTTCTCTTGAATACAAAGACACTTGGTTTTGTCATTTTGCTTGATGGCTTTCTTTTTATCCATGGTAAAAACACTTACTCTCCTTAGCTTTCTTCTTTGTTTTCTTTCTTGCAAAGCCAGAACCTTCCCTCTCATTGCTAATCTCCATTGCCGATTCTTTGTTTCTCCTTGGATTATTTCCTTTTGTTTCAACCCTCTAAAGGATCTAGCCAAATATTCTCTTCCATTTGATTTTAGTGTTAGCCGAATCTTCCCTTCCCTTTTTGTTTGTTCTTTGGCCGAATCTAAGGGTGGTGTGGATTGCTTTTGGATTTTGGTTCAAGCCTTGGAGAAGGTATAGGGGTAAGGCCGAATGTTTTATGGTAAGCCCTCTGTTTTCTATCGATAATCTTTAAGAGTAAGAGTGGGTTTTGGCATTTGTTTGGAAGGATATTAACCTCTTGTGTGATGATTATTTCGTCATAGGGTCTTCAGATTTTGGTGGCGATCAAGGGTAGTCGATTGGTAAGTGGTGGTAAGAGAGGATTCTTTTAGTCCATTCTTTTAGTCTTTGTTAAGCCAAGTCTATTGTGGATTAACCGTTTTCTTGTTAGGGTGGACCGATTGTTAAAGGAACCATTGGTTGGTTCGGGATTTGGTAAGAAACCAAATCAATCGTGGGGTAAGGATTAGTCGATAACCCCTTTTGGTTTAAAATGGTTTTAGCCGATTGGTTTGAGTGCTTATGTTTGTTTGGCCGATTGTTTTAGGTGCAAGGTTATCGAGGGTCTTTAATCGATTCTTTGGTTAAGGCTTACAGGTGTGTACACACACACACTCTTCTAGTAATAAATGTGCTTACTATATTGTGTACATACACACTATAATTTATTAAATGTGTTGAATATTGTAAATGCTTACTTGATTTATGTAGCATTGGATGATATACCATATCGGTATAGATGGCAATTCAGGTAAGTACCTGTTAATGTGAATTATTATTAATGCTTTTGGGAAGCATGATGTGTTGATTTATACATATGATGGCATGTAACATATATTTATGTGACTGATGTGGGATTGACTGAGTGGAGGGGGCAGTGATATTTCGTGCTGACGAGCACCAGTGTTTTGGTAACACACTGTGACTATATGTCACCAGAGGTTTGGTACCTCAGAGGTTTGGTACCTCATAGCGACTCGTCCACGTGGTTAACACCACCGTGGGTTGGCCCCACTTGAGATATGGGATAAATGCGCGGTGATTTGGTATCACACGATGGGTTGGCCCCATCACCCGATTTGTGTCTACGGACACGGTGCTTTGGTAGCACATTGTGACTATATGTCACCGGTGGTTTGGCACCACCGGTGTTTTGGTAACACATTGTGACTACGGTCACCAGTGGTTTGGTACCACATGGGGTAGACAAAGCGTTTGGTTGGCTAGGTTGGGTGCATGTTAATTGGATGCATGATGAGCATGATTATGTTTGTATATGATATTTTGCTAATTCGGGAAAAAGGGTTACACACTGAGTCTTGGTGACTCACCTTTTCCTTTAACCATTTTCAGTGTTGCTTAAAGTGGACCAGGGATCGGAGAGGACAAGGTGGCCCATGCGAAGATGATGTTCAATTATTTCATGTTCGATTTTGATATAAGTACTTTATTTGAATTGTTGGGTTGTAATAAAGGCCATTCTATATTTTTGGTATTACTTTAAACCGGTTTATTTAAATTAAATTGCTATGTGATAATGATTTTAATCCAAGTAACCTATTTATGAAGAATGTGGTTAATAAAGTTTTTCTAATTCAGTCAATTTATAACTTCAAAGTTTTCATAAGGTAATAACTGAATAAAGTTTTAAAAAAATAAAAATAAATTCTTTCATGCTTTATGCTAAGTAAACAAAGATTTTTCAACCGTCTTTCCGCAATAACATAACAGATTGATTGGCGTAGTGAATGGGCCGGGTTTGGGGATGTTCTGATTTAATGTATCGAGCCAGTTCAAAACTTCGGCTTTGAGGGTTTTGGGCCCAAAAATATATTCAAAATGGGCTTTTCAAAAATATGGGCTTTTAAGAAACTTTTCAGTTGTTATTCGGCATGGCACTGTACCTCAGACCCAAGTCCACGGTAAGTACCGGACTTTCTTGAAGTGATTTGTTTGTATGAATTGATTTGGGCTTAGTTTGGGCTCGTAGAATAGAATACTAGGATCTGTTGGACCCTAGGATTAAACTACTCAAACAATGGCATAAGACTTAAAGCTCGTAAACAAACCCGTGAAAATAAGTCGCCAGAGTTAAGGTGTGGCAACTTTGTGTGCGCATGTTCAGGAGTGGTATTCGGTGGGAGCTTGGTATTTAAGCGATCGCGTGACTCACCTCCTCTCCACTTGAATCCTACAGTGCGTAGCTTCCGGTTCACCTTAACCAAGAGGACTTGTTCATAGGCTAAACCAATTATTAAAACCCGAAAGGGAATTAGTCTTGCTGTTTTTAAAATCCTCTGTTTTAAAATTTTTCAAATTTACCCCTTTGGTTTGTAAAACTCTAAATCAGATTTTGAAGGACGTTTTTGATTCACAAAATTACTAAAGAGCCCCTAGTGGCAAAATTACAAAAAAATACCCTTGTGTTATAAAATTTCCGTACTACCCCCAACTGCGGATAAAATGATTTTTTACTTTACAAAATACCAAAATTTTGCGGTTTCAAAATATTCAGATACCATGGTTTGTGAAAATTTACGAAAATACCCCTGGTTGATAAAATTACCAAAATGCCCTTAACTTCTAAATTTTCAGATTACCCTCGACTTTTACTGAAATATTCCTATTTTATCAAGTGTTAGAAAATCTTATTTTGTGAAATAGTATGATTTGGAGAATTTACGAAAATGCCAGTGATTTCCAAAATTACAAAAATGCCCTGCTTTCTGAAATTTTTGCAACATACTTTGTTGGAAAAACAAAATTTTCAAAATGACCCTTAGATTTTGTAAATTTTGAAATACCTCTAAGTTGGAAAATTATTTTCAAAATTGATCCTGAGTTATTACCGAAATACCCCTTTAGGAAAAATGACGGAATTACCCCTGAGTAGGGAAGGAAACTTTGATTGATCGAAAGAGCTACTCTTGAAAACTACTTTGCATAAAATTGCTCGTGGTTAAACAGTGGAACCCAATTTCTAATGCATAAAATTTCTAATCAGATTAAATCGCGACGCTAGATATGAGTTCTAGGGGACGTGTTGTCGCGGGCATGGTCTAGGTGGAATGACAGCTTTAGTAAGATCAGAGTGCGCAGCAAGAGCGTAGTGTGGTAGATAGGTTGTACGGACGTTCGCTAGTAAAGTAATTTCGAGGACGAAATTATTTTAAGGAGGGTAGAATTGTAACACCCTGGTTTAGGGGCTGTGCATATGGGGTATAAATCAAGTGTTAGTAGGTTTTTGGGAGTGCTTGGGTGAGTTTTAGAGGTTTTAAGAATGTTCGGATGAAAAGAAGGCTTTGAGAAAAATTTTGGATTTTTAGTGTGATAAGGGAATCGGGCCAAGGGAGGCCTTAAGAAGTATTTTTGGTAATTTTTGGCACAAGTGAGGCTTTGGCAAAGTGGTGTGTCTTGTGATTTAAAGAAATTTGGAGGTAGCGTCTGTGAGGGTCTTAGGTTCGATCCAAGAAGCGCGAGATGGGTTTTAATTTTTGGAGTATGGCGTTGCAGGGTAGAAGGCCTTAAAATAATTTGGGGCGTGTTTGGTCGCAAGAAGCAGCTGGTCCAAGTGGTGCTCGTGCGACACTTAGGCGCTGGAGGAGTGATAAGGCGCGGGTTCGAGGGCTGGAGCAGCATTTTGGGCGTGATTTATTTTTATATGCGGTTATGGGGCTGGAGTAAGAAGGGTTTAAAATTAAAAGGTGTGATTTTATGGCATGAAATGCAGTGTGGCCGAGTGGCCTGGGGCGTTGATGGAGAAGTGTGCAGCGGTTCGAACCTGGTAAGTGGCATTTGGAGTTTTAATTTTTTTTATTCTTTTTGGCAACAAATTGAAGGCAGTGGGCGGCACATGTAGTTTAAATTAGGTGATAAGGATAAGCTTAAGTATTATTTTGAATTAGAATTTGGCTGGTGGGTGGCTTTATTATTTTATTATTTTAGATAATTATGGATTATTTTAGTTAGTTTGAATAGGTTTTGAATGGATGATGATGAGTAAGATAGGGATTTGTTTAATTCAAATGTGTGGCTTGGAGTGTTCCAAGAGGTGGCCGATTGTGGGAATCTTCATGGGGGGTATGTGGCCGGTTTTTGGAGGGTTAAGGAGGGGAGAATGTTGTTTGCTTCTTTAGCATTTTTGGGTATATTCGGCCAGCATTAGTTGTGGGTACCAAAGCCGATTTTTCATAGTGTCTCTCTATTGGTTTTCATTTTATACCGAAACCTTTAGTAACCTTAATTTTGTCGAAAGCTACATTTGTTCTTTAATGATGTGGTGGCCGAATGTTCTCTTGAATACAAAGACACTTGGTTTTGTCATTTTGCTTGATGGCTTTCTTTTTATCCATGGCCGAAACACTTACTCTCCCTTAGCTTTCTTCTTTGTTTTCTTTCTTGCAAAGCCGAACCTTCCCTCTCATTGCTAATCTCCATTGCCGATTCTTTGTTTCTCCTTGGATTATTTCCTTTTGTTTCAACCTCTAAAGGATCTAGCCAAATATTCTCTTCCATTTGATTTTAGTGTTAGCCGAATCTTCCCTTCCCTTTTTGTTTGTTCTTTGGCCGAATCTAAGGGTGGTGTGGATTGCTTTTGGATTTTGGTTCAAGCCTTGGAGAAGGTATAGGGGTAAGGCCGAATGTTTTATGGTAAGCCCTCTGTTTTCTATCGATAATCTTTAAGAGTAAGAGTGGGTTTTGGCATTTGTTTGGAAGGATATTAACCTCTTGTGTGATGATTATTTCGTCATAGGGTCTTGATTTTGGTGGCGATCAAGGGTAGTCGATTGGTAAGTGGTGGTAGAGAGGATTCTTTTAGTCCATTCTTTTAGTCTTTGTTAAGCCAAGTCTATTGTGGATTAACCGTTTTCTTGTTAGGGTGGACCGATTGTTAAAGGAACCATTGGTTGGTTCGGGATTTGGTAAGAAACCAAATCAATCGTGGGGTAAGGATTAGTCGATAACCCCTTTTGGTTTAAAATGGTTTTAGCCGATTGGTTTGAGTGCTTATGTTTGTTTGGCCGATTGTTTTAGGTGCAAGGTTATCGAGGGTCTTTAATCGATTCTTTGGTTAAGGCTTACAGGTGTGTACACACACACACTCTTCTAGTAATAAATGTGCTTACTATATTGTGTACATACACACTATAATTTATTAAATGTGTTGAATATTGTAAATGCTTACTTGATTTATGTAGCATTGGATGATATACCATATCGGTATAGATGGCAATTCAGGTAAGTACCTGTTAATGTGAATTATTATTAATGCTTTTGGGAAGCATGATGTGTTGATTTATACATATGATGGCATGTAACATATATTTATGTGACTGATGTGGGGGATTGGTGAGTGGAGGGGGCGGTGATATTTCGTCTTGTGAGCACCGGTGTTTTGGTAACACATCGTGACTATATGTCACCGAGAGGTTTGGTACCTCCGGAGGTTTGGTACCTCATAGCGACTCGTCCCCGTGGTTAACACCACCGTGGGTTGGCCCCACTTGAGATATGGGATCGTCGCGGTGATTTGGTATCACACGATGGGTTGGCCCCATCACCCGATTTGTGTCTACGGACACCGGTGCTTTGGTAGCACATTGTGACTATATGTCACCAGTGGTTTGGCACCACCAGTGTTTTGGTAACACATTGTGACTACGGTCACGGTGGTTTGGTACCACATGGGGTAGACAAAGGCGTTTGGTTGGCTAGGTTGGGTGCATGTTAATTGGATGCATGATGAGCATGATTATGTTTGTATATGATATTTTGCTAATTCGGGAAAAAGGGTTGCACATCGAGTCTTGGTGACTCACCTTTTCCTTTAACCATTTTCGTGTGTTGCTTAAAACTGGACCGGGATCGGAGAGGACAAGGTGGCCCATGCCGAAGATGATGTTCAATTATTTCATGTTCGATTTTGATATAAGTACTTTATTTGAATTGTTGGGTTGTAATAAAGGCCATTCTATATTTTTGGTATTACTTTAACTTCGGTTTATTTAAATTAAATTGCTATGTGATAATGATTTTAATCCAAGTAACCTATTTATGAAGAATGTGGTTAATAAAGTTTTTTCTAATTCAGTCAATTTATAACTTCAAAGTTTTCATAAGGTAATAACTGAATAAAGTTTTAAAAAAAAAAAAAATAAATTCTTTCATGCTTTATGCTAAGTAAACAAAGATTTTTCAACCGTCTTTCCGCAATAACATAACCAGATTCGGTCGTAGTGAATGGGCCGGGTTTGGGGATGTTACAAATTATCACTTAAAATAAAAGATAATTCAGCAACTATCCTTACTTAGCCGAAATTATTAAACTCAAAGTCCCTTACTTGGCCATCACTTCTCCCTTATTTTCCTCTTTATCTCTTTATTAAAAGAATTTAATCCAACAATTATCTCTTGAAAATAATGATAAATAAATCCCTTATTTATCCACTATTTATAAAATAATAAAAGCTCCTAATTTATAGCCATGTGCCGTCCACCTCTCTGCTCCTTGTAGCAAAATAAAATTTCTTTTATTTGCTTCCCATGTGACTCGAACTTAGGCCCATTCCTCTTGCATATGGCGCCATTTCCATAGGCCCTAAGTGGCATCTTAAGACCACTTTTCCAAGCCTGTTTGTGTGTCAAATTTCACAAACTTTTTCTTTTAAGGCCACCTTGCCTTAATTTTCCCTTTTAAACCTTAAAACTCGTCATTTCTAAGTTTCCAAAAATTTTCGATCGGCTCTGTAAACTTGACATTTCCTTACATTTCCATGACATTTCCTTACAAGACATTTCCTTACATTTCCAAGACATTTCCTTACATTTCCATGACATTTCCTTACAAGACATTTCCTTACATTTCCAAGGTTCTTAAAATGTTCACTTTCCTCTTTTAAACTTAACATTTCCATACATTTCCAGGTTTCCAAAAGTGTTCAAAATATATTCATAACACATAAGATATGTCATTTCGTACAATTAAACCAAAAACGCATAGGCCCTTTTCAGGATGTTACATACATGCCACATTTACCAAAAAGAAATATAGATCACCAAGTTTCTGAGGTCGGGATCGGCTCTGGATGCTAGACTAGAACGTTTGACTTCTACTAACCTGCGCATGGAAACAACCATAAGCTGAGTATGGTTATACTCAGTGGTATTACTATAATTCAAATTATTAAAGTAAAGTAACAAATAAACATATCAAATTATATAACAATTAATTCATAAATAAACTATTTCATATTTAACTTTCACTTTTTAACAATAGCAACTCAATTTGGCTATTCATCAATTTGATATCATATAACATCTCATTTGAATATCAATCACTTCATGAACCTTTGATTCGTTCATTTCCTTTTCATTTCTTAATTTAAATTCACATTTCATTTTATATACAAAATCATTCATTTTCATTCAATTTTTCTATTTCATTTATTTACTCCTATTAACAAGACTCGGACTTTGACGGATACACGGATCCAACCAAACACTCCAGTATGGCACCCAGTGCCTCATCAGATAGTTCGAAGCAAATAATTGACACCCAGTGTCTCATCGGCCAAGCCGAAGTAAGTTGGTACCCAGTACCTCATCGAATCTATCCGAAGTAATATAATGACACCCAGTGTCTCATCGACTCGAGGTCGAAGTATCCCTGAACACTTCCAATCCTATGGCATGCCAACTATATCCGACTTAGCCCGACTAGTTAATAGGGTTTCCAATTCACTTTTCAATTTCAAATTCACTTTAAATTCAATCACAATTCAATTCAAATTCACTTTTCCACTTTCTAGTCAATATTCGATTCAATGCCAATACATATTTATCATTCAATTAAATTTCCATTCGATTCAGTAATAACACTTACCTCATAATTCACTTACCATACACATAATTTAAATTTAACATTTGATAATAAATAGCTTGAATTATAGTAATACAAACCAGATATTTTCTCGATTCAATCCTCGTCCACTTTTTCCTTCCCTTTCTTCGTAGATGTCTCCGGTGTAACGTTGGCTACGAAAAATTAAATCAATTTAAAATTATTAATATAACACTATTTCAAATCAAATACTTAAATTTCCTATTCAACTTTTACCTTAATTCCAATTTAGTCCTAACTATACTCATCCATTTTTCTATTTCAATTCATACTATATTTTTACTCAAAATTCAACTAAACTTAAACTTAACTATCTAATTTTCATCATAAAACCCAAATTTCGAATTTCTTGCAATTTAGTCCCTAATACTCAAAACTTATAATCTATTTTACAATTTAATCCTTTATCCAATTCCAACTAAAAATTCTATCAACTAACTCCTAATTCATCAATTTGTTCAACATGAACTATGTCTAAAAATCTAATAACTTTAAAAATTTTAACATGAATCCAATAATACTTTGTTTTAAGACTCCAAAAACATCAAAATTATAAGAAAATGAACTAAATTGACTTACGAAATTAAGCTTGAAGCTTTAGAACCCTAATTCCCCTTTTCTTTTTCTTTTCTCTTTTCTTTATTTCTATTTCGTTTCTATTATGTTCTTTCCTTCCTTTTTGTTTCACTTACTTTATTTTATTAGTTGTATGTTTTATTATTTAATTAACATAATATTATAATAATACTTAAATTATAAGTAAATACATATTTATAATACAAGTGTACATATATATTATTACCATTACACATGTATAATTTTATCACCATACATTTGTCATTATTTTATTTATTTGTAATATAATAATTTTATAATATAATTTTTTTATAAATTAATATAATATACTTTATAACTAAATAATATATTTATATAGTTTTAAACATAATAAAAATCTAAGATTTTTATCATGTTTGCCGCCTCATGTAATGCATTAGGCATAATTGCCTATTTAGTCCCTTTTATTTTCTTTTGATCTTTAATTAAACTTTCACACCTATTTCAATTTAGTCCTTTTTCCTAATTATTCTTAATTCTAGCTAATTCACCTAACTAAAACCTAATTAAACACACAACTAACTTCGTAAATATTTTTAATAAATATTTATGAACCCATTTCACTAAAATGAAGGCCCGATAATGTACTTTTCTGATGCCGTGAATTTTGGGTCATTACATCGGGAACCAAGCCTTAAGTATCGTGATATCACTATCGAAGGAAGACAAAAAATGACCAGAAGGGTAGTCCTTGTCCAACATGTCCCCCAATCAAATACACATGTTCAGGGGCAAATTGGTCAACAAAATTGGGTCTGATATCTGCTAAAAAGGCCAAAATATTGGCTGGAGAGAGGGAGCCACTTAGACACTAGAATTAGGAAAATTTTCTCTTAGTTTTCTCTTCATCTTCTTTAAGGTTTAGTTTTTCTCCATAGTTGTAGAACTTAATTTTCTGCAATTTCTTTGTATTCTTAACATTTTCTTAGATAGTTAAGTTAGTTATTACTATAGCTGAGGTTTATTTGCATGTTTAGTACTTTAAAATTTGTTGTAATCACACTTTAATCTCTAGTTTAATGTTACTTCAGTTTACTTTCTTTTCATCCATTAAAAATTGCATTTTATTTTTCTTGTTCATTTACTTTGTTGCTAGTTGCTTGTCTTTCAACTCTTTCTAATGAAAAATCTATGGCTTTCATTAGAAATGATAATGAGTAGCTAAATATTGAGGGGTTGGTTGATGGAAATGTTACGTAATTGATTTTTGGGTTCAGGGAATAATTTGCAAAATTAGACTAAATCTAATAAACTTAAAAACTTAGGATTGATGCCCCTAAGGGAAAATCAAGGTAAGTGGGACCGAGAGGAGGTCTTATTGGGCACCAATTTGATAAGTCCTGGGTTAGTCAGTGAGGTTGAGAGATAAACTAGACTGATTTATCTAACTTAGTAAAGTTAAGACCGAAAGGTAAATGGAGCCAATTTAGGAGTAATAACAATTTAGACCCCTAATTTGGAATTCAATCAACCACGTGGAAATCAACCAATCACTCTCTGTTACCGTATTTGATAGTTGTGTAGTTTACCTTCTTTATAATTTAGTCTCTTATGATTTTCAGTTAGTTAATTAGTATAATCAACTTCATTTATGGCTTTTCGTACTATAGTATATAACAAGTAGTTATTTAGACTCTTTAATTGCATTTTTTCGCTAGAGTACACTTAATCGCCAACTCCTTTGGGTTCGTTCCTCGGAGTACTCTAGTACCCCGTTGTACAAATATATTACAACTAACCTGTCACACTTTCAGAAACTGCATGTAATTATTTGGATTTTATTGTTGTTATTAATGTTAGTTTCTCTTGTGGTCCGTGAAGACGAAGAAAGGCAGTTAGAGATATTATCTTCCAAGAGATAAACAAGCATGCAAATTGGGTTTACAACAGGCTAATTCTCTCATTTCCTTCTCTCATTTTTTAGATTTTGCATAATCAAAATTTTAAAGTTATTTTGGCTACTGAAAATATGAGAGAAAGACTGTAGAATTAAGGTTCTCCTACAAGCCGCTTGAAGGAAAACACAAAGCTGTTATTCCTGAAGCTGGTTATGAAGCAGTAGAGAAAGAAGGAGAAATAGTACCAATAGGAGTGAGCACTGAGGAAGGCACTACATCTCATATCTTAGCCTTTAAATAGAGAATGCTTCACCACCTTGATGCTGAGATTGCCTTCCAAGAGAAAGCCATTCAATAGTTCCAAGCTAATGTTCGTCGTGCCAAATCCCTAAGGAATGACTTGCTTGCTAAAATGTTACATTGATGTTGGCAAATTTGTTGAACAAAAAAAAGGGAGTAGTGGTAGTGGAGAAAGAAGTTGGAACTAAAGGAAGCAATGATAAGAGCAAATATGTTGTGATACAAGCCTCATAACAAATCTCTAAAACTTGATCCAATTCTTTGTTCAAAACTTGATTGAACTGAGACTTTCTATCCTTATATCTGAATATGATGATCCGATCAGGCTTCCTTTTCTAATTTGGTATGATGATTCTTCTTCTAATGATGTTATAAAGATGTTGGTTAACTTTTCTGCTGTTGCAAATTCATTAAGACTTTATTTTGTCTTTGGATTGTATCTTTATACTCTTAACTTTATTTGTAACACCCCTAACTCGTCTCCGTCACCGGATTATGGTCACAAAGTGTCACGAACAATTCAGAAAAATTATTCAAAAATAATACTAACCTTTAAATTAATATTAGTGAAATAAACTTATGGGCTTGATGTAATAGCCCAATTTTTGATAAAATCGGAACAGTGGTTTCGGGACCATAGATTCAAGCCATGAAAGAAAAGTTATTTTAATACTATTTTATGTTCTACAGTATGATAATAATATTGTGTGAAAATTTCATAAAGAAATTTTATCGATTAAATGTTTAATTTGATAAAGGACTAAATCGTGTAAAGTGCAAAAGTTGTGTTCTAATAGCTAAAGGGATTAAATAGCTATAGAAATTTAAATTGGAGGTCCTTATATAGTAATTAGACCATTAATGAAAAGTTAGTAGATATTTTTGGATGATTCATCCATGGAAAATTAGAAAAAGTCTAAGGACTAATTTGGAAAGTGATAAAATTAAAAGATGATAAATAATTAAATAGAAATAAAAATCATTTTATATTATCTTCTTCCCCAAATATTCCATGGAAACCCTAGGAAAGAGAAAGCAAGCTTTCTTGGCCAAATTAGGTAAGTATTCAAGCCCCGTTTTTAGTAATTTTTATATTTTTGAAACCGGGATATTCAAATCTATCTATTAGGGGGATTAATTTGAAAAGTTATCAAAGTATAGAAGTTATGTCATGGATGAATATGCTGAAAATTTGAAATTTATGGTAGAAAATGAAAGGTTGTTGATAGATAAACAACTTTTACAAAGTGAATTTTGATGAAAACATGATTTAGGGACTAAATTGTAAAGTTGTGAAAATTGAAGAAAAAAATTGAATTATATAGAATACATGTGCCGTAAATTTTATATTGAATTTTTTTTTATGCTTGGAATACGGAATAAATTGCATGAATTTCATTTTACGAGCCTAGGGACGAAATCGTCATTAATTAAAAGTTTAGGGGCAGAATGGTAATTTTGTAACCCCCCGAATTTTGGGCCTAGAAGAAATAGGTTTTGAATAAGGGAACAGTTAGGAGACTGCACATAAATATTTAGTTGTGCAGGAAAGTGACATAAATGAATGTCTGTGTCAGTGGTTAAGTGATTTAGGAGTGTTTGGAAGTGTCTGAGAAGTCAGGGGTTCAAGCTTTGGCTTATGCAAAATTTTTATTTTAAGTGAATAAAATCCTTGGATCTAGATAGTAGGTTCTTAAATTATTGTGGTTAAAATATGATACAAAGGAGTTGTTGGTCTAGTGGTAAGGGGCGTGTGGAGTGTACATGGGGTCTAAGTTTCGAGTGGTGGCGCATCAAAAAGGGAGTATTTATTTTGCTGCCTAATTCGTGTGGGTGGTAGAGTTGGATTGAAATACTGCTGAATGGAGTTTGAACTTTTCATAGAGAGAATTGAGGAGGGATATTTGGAGAGATTTTAGGAGAAAATCAAGGGAAGAGAGAGGGGAGGGAGTGTTGTGCCGAAATTGAACTCTGGCGCTTAAGAATTCGGCTAAGAGAGAAATGCTCCTCATTTGTTTCCCAAGTTGGACAGCAACTCCCTTTCCCTTTTGGCCGAAATTCTTCTTATGCCTCCTTTCTCTTCTTTTTCCCTCTTTTGGCAATTGCTTCTCAAGCCTATCGTCTCTCCTTCTTTCATCTTTTGCTGAACTTTTTCTTTTTCGGTTTTGTCCTTCTTCACCACAAACGTTTCCTCCTTCATTGCCGATTACCTGTTTGGTTCTTCTACTCTTACTGTATAGTGAGTAAACGTTTTCTACACTGTTCTCCCCTTGGCCGAATCTTCCATTTTCTTTTCATCCTTCTCCTTTCTTTTCTTTTTGTTGATTCTTGCCTTTCCCTTGCAGTAAATTGATCGCTTTCTTCTCTATTGTTCGGATATCATTCTTTATTTGCCGATAGTCGTACACTTCGTAGTGGGTACTATTCTCGCATTATTGGTAAGTGAAGATAGTATAATTTTATCTTGTTGCTGATCGATTAAGTGCTTACCCATCTTCGGTTTGTGCCTAGGAACCTATCGAAGGGTAGAAGGTTTATAATCAACAGTTGGATAGGCGAAACTTCCCTCTTTACTCGATCAAAGGTAACGTGGTGTGAGTTTATCGATTGGGATCTTGTTGTATTCGATTGAGTAAATGTTTAAATGATTAAATGGGAATTGTTGATCAAGTGTAGGTTTCAAAGGCGTGGGCGGTTTTCTCAACAAACAGAAACAAGGTGTGTAAACACTGCCTAAAGCGTGAATCGACAAAAGCCGAAAAATATGATCGTTGGCACTACACGAGCGTACGCTCGCTCGTGTGGTAACCGGAACACATAAAATGTGGGCGTTCGACTGTTGAGGCCACCATGAGCGATTTCATGGTCTTGGGCCGTTTTGGGCCATATTGGGCCCTATTGGGTCGAAATAGGCCGTGTGGGCCCAACTAGCTTATGGGCCCTACACGGGTAAACCACACGAACGTGTAGAGATTATTGGCCCAAACTGTATAATTTTCATGACCGAAATACCCCCATAGGATAAAATGATCGAAATATCCCCATAGGGTAAAATGACCAAAATACCCCCATAGGGTAAAATGACTGAAATACCTCCATAGGGTAAAATGACCGAAATACCCCCATAGGGTAAAATGACCGAAATACCCCCATAAGGTAAAATAACCGAAATACCCCCATAGGGTAAAATGATCGAAATACTACCATAGGATAAAATGACCGAAATACCCCCATAGGGTAAAATGACTGTTATACCCCTAGGAGATGAAATGACTGTTATGGCCTTATGTTATGTATGACTGATTTGCTCTATGATATGTATGACTATGATTGAGCATGACATTTTGCATACACGTATGATATTATGTCACGACATATTGCATGGGGATGGGTTGTTATATTTGGAGGAAGTATATTGTACTGATAAGGTCACACGGGTCGCCCAAGACGACTGTGGACCTACTGATGGCTATATGCCATTTATTTTACTGGCAGCTTTGTTGCAATACTATTTAGTGCCACAACCGATGCTAATCTTGGTGTGTCTGGCTGGGTGGGTCGATTTTATCCCCATATGGTGTGTTTGGCGGGACGGAGTAGAGTGTAGAAATTTGGATTGGGTAGGATTTACGATTGCATAAGCGCTTCGATTAATGATCTTGCATCTTTATTCTTGCATCGATTAATGATATTATATACTGTTCACTACATGACTGATATCTGTTACTATTATGGGCCAAGGCCCTACTGATACTAATACTGAAATTGGGCAAAGGCCATACTGATTACTGGCATTGTGCTTGGCTCAAGCCCAATCGTTTACTGTTATAGGAAATGGCTTAGGCCCACACTGAACTGGACTGTTATTGTAACGGGCACAGGCCCAAACTGCATTTATCTACTGTTTAATTGATAGTTTGCTTGTTAGGGGATTACACACTGAGTTTTTGTAAACTCACCCATCTGTTTAAATGTACAGTATTCCCGATCGTAGGCGAATTCGGTCTTCATGAGGACTCGATGATGGCCACACAACCGCATCAGCTTTCATTTTTAGCTTTTGATTTATAAATTTTAACTTTTAATTTGGGTATTTTTATGTAATAAGCCCTCTTTTAAGTTATAAACTTTAATTGGGTTTTTTATTTATTTAGTTTGATATAAACTGCTAGTTGTAGAAAAAGATGGGTTTTCAAAAGGTAACTGTTTTCAAAGACACCACGTTTTCGCAACATTTCCTAAAAAAAAAACTTCCACAATAAATGAGATTTTGAAAATTAATAACGTTTTAAAAATGATTAGCTTTTAATGATGCACGCTTTGGAAATGAACAACCCGTTTTGGCATCACCGTTTTATAACAAAATAATTAATCAATTCTGAGGATTTCAACGACAACAAGTTTTACGCTAAACCTGTAACATCCTAAAATAGGGCCTATGCATTTTCGGTTTAATTGTATGAAGTGACATGTTTTAAGTATTATGAATAAATTTTGAATATTTTTGGAAACCCGGAAATGAGTGAAAATAAGTTAGAAATGAACATTTTTGGAAACCTGAAAATGTATGGAAATGTTAAGTTTAAAAATGGAAGGTGAACATTTTTAGAACCTTGGAAATGTAAGGAAATGTCTTGTAAGGAAATGTCATGGAAATGTAAGGAAATGTCTTGGAAATGTAAGGAAATGTCTTGTAAGGAAATGTCATGGAAATGTAAGGAAATGTCAAGTTTACAGAGCCGGTCGAAAATTTTTAAAAACTTAGAAATGACCTAGAAATGACGAGTTTTAAGGTTTAAAGGGGGAAATTAAGGCAAGGTGGCCTTAAAAGAAAAAGTTTGTGAAATTTGACACACAAACAGGCTTGGAAAAGTGGTCTGAAGATGCCACTTAGGGCCTATGGAAATGGCGCCATATGCAAGAGGAATAGGCCTAAGTTCGAGTCACATGGGAAGCAAATAAAAGAAATTTTATTTTGCTACAAGGAGCAGAGAGGTGGACGGCACATGGCTATAAATTAGGAGCTTTTATTATTTTATAAATAGTGGATAAATAAGGGATTTATTTATCATTATTTTTAAGAGATAATTGTTGGATTAAATTCTTTTAATTTGAATAAAGAGATAAAGAGGAAAATATAAGGAGAAGTGATGGCCAAGTAAGGGACTTTGAGTTTAATAATTTCGGCTAAGTAAGGATAGTTCTTTGAATTATCTTTTATTTTAAGTGATAATTAAAGAGATAAAGCTATTAAAATAGAGGAGTGGTGGCCAAGTAAGGGACTCCTTAGATGATAATTTCGGCTATAAAAGGAAAAGAGAGGCCATTCTGCATTATTATCATTCTTTGAAAGCCTGCGAATTCTCTTCACCAAATCTTCTTCTTCTTTTATTTTTGCCAAGCCGAAATACCTTGTGATCTAGCCGAATCCTCCATCTTTATTCTTCCTTCTCTTTTCTTTCTAATCCATCCAAAAGCCGAAATTTGTGAGATTATCATCTAGCCATAGCCGAACCTCTGAAGGTTGAAGTGAAGGTGCAATCGATTTCTTCAAGTAAGGGTAAGATCTCATTCGGTTTCATCCTTTTTTCTTAAGATTTGCCGAAATCTAGGACTAACCCCATTAATATCTTGTTGCCGAAACTTTGAAGAGATCTTTCGGGATTTACTAAGTGTCGACTACAAGGAAGGAGAAGTTCTTTTCCCGAAGGTACACCATAAGCCACGTGTTCCCTAGTTATTCGGTGAGTTTCGGGATTTAAAATCCACAAGGTAAGTGTCTATAGCATTCGACCAAGGCCATGTTTGGTAAATATATGTGTTCATTAATTATTCAAAAGCGAAAACTAACCAAGTTAATTGATTCAATGCTTGGCGAATGCAAGAAGAGTATAGCGAGATTTCAAGACTTGATTCTTAAGTCAAACGGCAACAAGGTAAGTTTAAGTATACTAATCCTACTAGGATTTGGATTTATGGCGAATGGCTTTTTATTAAAGTAGTAGGTGATTAATCAAATGTAGGGATTAAGGATCTAAGCATTAGATCAAGCTTTTGGGATTTCAAGACCCTTTCGGTAAGTATGATAAGTTGTGGATATTTGGTTAAGAATTCGTATATTGATGATTAAATTGATTGTTACGATTAAGTGTGTTGATGGAGGCGAATACCATTCAAGAAGGAAAGGAAGGTCCCTATCCGAAGTTTAAGAAGAGATCTGTCTCTCGCGATTAGGGATTGGCCACCAGGGGTGTGGACCAGCGTCAGAACAAGAAAGTAGGCAAACAGCCGTAGTATCGCCTAGTGATAGCATCGGTATTGAAAGCATAGTTCTCCAAGTGATCGGTGTGTGATTAACCCACCGTTTTCGGGTATATGATATGTATGTGAAATGTGTATGTGTTATGAATGTGCTAACTAGTGCGAGTGGAAATTGTGATAAGGATACCCTCGAGGGTATGTCGATAATCCGGTAAGTACCAAACACGATGATATGTGATTATTAATATGAATATGTGATAATATGCTTGATGAACATGCTCATGCATCATTACATTGTATCATTATTTTATGTGGCATGTGCATGGGTTGGGATATGAAAGAAGGTATGCGTGTGTACTTTGAGTACGTGGTTTGATGTTAGCCTTGAGCTACATCGTGGATTGGACGTTGGATCGAGGTCACGTTGTGGATTAATTCGATTTAGTTCGCGTGGCTTGATGAGTGGCTATGTGCCTCATCGTGGTTGATATCGGCTATGTGCCATATCGTGGTTGATGAGTGACTATGTGTCCCATCGTGGTTTTTGATGTTAGCCTTGAGCTACATCATGGATTGCGTTGGATCGAGGTCACGTTGTGGATTAATTGCGATTTAGTTCGCGTGGCTTGATGAGTGGCTATGTGCCTCATCGTGGTTGATATCGGCTATGTGCCATATCGTGGTTGATGAGTGACTATGTGTCCCATCGTGGTTTTGGTGTTAGCTACGGCTACATCGTGGATTGGCGCTGACTGAGGTCGCATTGTGGACTATTGTGCTTAATTGCACGTGGGACGGCGATGATTGCCTTTGGAGTGAAAAGGAGAGGGTGATTTGATAATCCTCCGGTGTGTGGTAGAATTTGGATAAGGGGTGTGTAGCGGATGGACCCTAGGTTTGGGTTGGGCTTCATAATTGCATGATTTCGTATGTGAACATATGTGGAAATGGGCCAAGCCCAATATGATATGTGGATTAATGTAAAAATGGGCAAAGCCCAGTATATGAATGTGGATCAGTGTGGAAATGGGCTAAGCCCAGTATGTGGAAATTATGTGGTTAACTACCCTATTAGATGAATGTGATATGAATATGGGCCAAGACCAGAATGTGTTAACATGTGAATTTGATATTTGTTATCTGATATATGGGTTAATATGTGGTTAACATGTGGGTGGAATTCAGTGGATTAATTACACACTGAGTCTGTATGACTCACCCAATTTTTATTAAACATCGCAGATGATTCGTGGTGATTGGACCGGGTTGGAGTGGATACGAGGTGGCCCATCTGAGAGACATCTTCTTTATTTTATTGATTTATTACTAAGAACTTTTGTTTAATTATTTATTGTAATAAGGCCCAGTTAAAGTATTTAAGTATTTCTATTTGAGCATTTTTATTATGTTTAAGCTAGACGACCATTAAATTATTATTTGGAAGTGCTTTTAATTTGGATATTTTTGTCAGGCTTATATTATTTAGAATTTTTAATTGGACATGGTTTTCAAATGACAAAATTTTTAATGTTTTTCCCAAAAGTGAAATCAGTCTTCAAATGTTTTTCCGCAGTGGCATCTCAAATTCGGTCGTAACGAATGGGCCGGGTTTGGGGTGTTACAAAACACTTCAATGTGACACCGCCAGATTCGGCCATAACGTCTAGGCCGGGTATGAGGTGTTACAAAATTTTCCTAAGATGTGAATTGGACTGAATTGAGTTTAAATTGTATTAAATTGATGTTAAATTTTCTCGTATAGATCCAGATAGACCAAATTCGGAGCTAGAACGAGGAAAAGAGGAAAATGTCAGATTATTAGATTTTACGTACACGAACATTTGTCGAGGTAAGTTCGTGTGACTAAATTGTGTATATTTATATGCTTGAATTAAATGTTGTGTATGTGAATTATATAAATATCATATATATATGACATTGAAAACATATCTGACAAAGCTCGATAAATGATAAATGATAATGCTCGATAAATGATAAATGATAAAAATGTTACTTTTATGCTTGAAATGAATGTGGAATGTGTTTATTTGAATTATATGAATATTGTAAATGAATGAAATAATCATATACCTGATAATGCCTAAAAAATATTAAATCCCGTTTGAATGTTGGAATTCGATGGATAAATTTGATTTCCCTTATTGAATGAGGTCCTGTATTTGTTGCTAATGAGATTTAGCTCGGACGAGTAATCCTATTGACCTCATTACAGAAAGGATTTAGCCTGGACGGGTAATCCTAATATAAGCTCTCTCGAGCATATGTTATAGATTGGATTTAGCCTGGACGGGTAATCCAGATTAAGCTCTTTAGAGCATATGTTACAGAAAGGATTTAGCCTGGACTAGTAATCCTGATTAAACTCTTATGAGCATATGTTGGAGACAGGATTTAACCTGGACTGGTAATCCTGTTATATGATATGTGGCTCGAGAGTGTGCTTTTTGATTAAGTGCCCTAATGGGTACTGTTGAATATGATTTGACGGGTTATTGAATTGTACACCTTGAGTGTACTATCTGAATATCCATCGAATTTTCAATGATTCAACGAATAAAATACTTGACATGATATGAGAAGATATAAATAGGAAATGAACTATTACATGTATCTGCCTGAAATACATGAAAATGATGATACATGATATATGGAAATATAAAATGATGATATTTGTACATGGAATTTATTTGATGAATATGTTCATCCTTGATTATAGATTTGTACACCTTGAGTGTACTACTGCTCGTGTGACATTGATATTTCGAGTAATATGAATAAAGTTCTGGCATGAAATAATCTGAACTCGAGATGAATTATTATGAAAATATACTTGTAATATAACGATATGATTTATACATGTTTTATGAATACGTGATATGGAAAGTATATATATACCTGGAAATCTGATTGTTGTTGAGCCCATATATGTTTATATATACCTGGAAATCTGATTGTTTTTGAGCTCATATATGTTTCTTGATGTTATTATAGAATATATTACTAACAAGAGCAGTGAGAATATGTGTAGGGCTTAAGATCAAATTGATTGAATGTGCCTTACATGTTTATCTTGAAATAGAATAAATGGTAAGTTAAGTACCATGTTATACGAACTTATTAAGCATTATATGCTTACTTAGTTTTATTTTCCTGCTTTATAGTAAATCAGAAGCTCGTTGGATTGGAAGCTTGGCGGAGATCACTCACACTATCCATCAGTTCATTTTGGCATATACGGTAAGTCAATTATGGTTATAATGGCATGTATAAGTTAAATTGGTCATATTGGCATGTAAATGATTATTGTAATCTAGCCATTGGAATGACTAGTGATGATTATGTTTTGGTACATGCATATATTAAGATTATTTTATGGTGATAACATAAGTATTTATTATTGATTGGTTGAGAAAGGTTAAACAAGTATGCTTATAAAAGATAAAATTAAAAGCATGAATGCATTTAATAATATATCATGTTAGATGTTAAAATTAACTTGATTATGATGCTTGAATTGGTTGGTATATGAATGAAAGTTTTGGTGTAGGTCATTCGCAAAGTTTGGGTGAGAAATAAAGCTAGAAAATGGCTTTATTTTGTCCACACGGGTAGACACAAGGGCGTGTGTCTTGACCATGTGTGACACACGTCCTGGTACATGGGCATGTGGTTAGGCCGTGTGTCCCCTGCACCTTAAATTTGAGAAACAGAATGCTAAGAATTGAGCACACGGGCAGAGACACGGGCGTGTGTCTCAACCATGTGTGTTACACGGCCTAGTATACGGGCGTGTGCCGGCCGTGTGGCACAAGTCAAAGAGGTACACAGGGTCGAACACGGCCTGTAGCACGGGCGTGTCCTAGGGTTACACGAGCGTGTCCCTTGGACCACACGGGCGTGTGTGCCCTGTATCTTGGAAAATTTTAGAAATTTTGTGAAAAATTCTCTGAGTTCACGATTTAGTCCCGATTTGATTCTAATACTCATTTTGGGCCTCGAGGGTCCATTTAAGGGACGATATGAATAATATTCAGAAAATGAATAGAATTTGACCTGAATTATCTGTAAATGTATTAAAAACTCTGGTAATGCTCCGTAGCCCTGTTCCGGCGACAGATTCGGGTTAGGGGTGTTACACTTCAAATCGAGCCTACGGGACCCTAAAAATAGTTTCCAAAGATTCAGGGATCATTTTAATACGAAACAAAAAATTTTGGAAAATTTTGGAAAATTTTGGAAAATTTTGGAAAATTTTGAAAATAGGGCTCACACAGCTGTATGGTCAGCCCGTTGATAGTACTAGAAAGAACATATATTTTCTCCTTACTTATTGGTTCATTTGTCCCCATTTAGTTATCTTTAACACATATTTTAGCATTTTCAGTTCAGTAAATTGCATTTTATAACTCAGTGGATCTTAGCCTATTTATCCTTAATTTTGTCATGTTTTGGTACCAATGTCGCTGCATGAGTATTTCCAGATTGCGCCCAGAATTGTCGCCGCACTTGACAGCTGTCTAGATAAGAACAAAAATGTGTGAGTTGTCCAGTCTGGTACAACCAACTTGTACATACAGAGGCAACATGATTCTGATGAAAGGACACCTGTGCTATTTGGAAGAATACAAATATTCATATGAAAAAGGAAAAAAAATGCTTTTTGGGGTATTATCTTCTTCAGCCTATCTTTTGAAGCTTTTCGGCTATGGTGGCTTAAGCCTTCTATGGGTAAACCGGCGTGAAAGGGATACAACTTAGCTCTTGACTAGGAGCCCTGTGTGCCACACAAGAGGGAGTTGAGAGATCAAGTCGAGATTTTCTAGGAATAGTACTCTCCACTTGTTTCTTTTATATTTCTTTTCTAAATGATGGTGATTACTTTCTATTTCATGTTTGTACGGAAGTACACATGATTTCTGGGTTAAATGTTATTTTATTCAATCTTGCTTCTGCTATTTAATCTTTGGGTTTGAATGTTTTTAGCATGGAAGTGTTATTGCGGTCACTGACACTGGAAAGTGCAGCGACAGTTCAAGCTAACAAGCATGACAACGGAAGTTGCTTAAGGATTAGAAGAATTTAATCCACTTGTTCTTAATAGTGTTCCATTGCCATCATCAAAAGGTGTGGTTAATGTGCATGTTTAAGTCTTAGATTAAATATAGAAGTTAAGCTTGGTAAGATATTCATTGCAATTTAATGCATCGACAATCACCTATCCTTTTATACCTTATGAGCACTTAGTATTCTGTTGAATATTCACGTTGGGGATCCCAGTTTATCATTATCATATTTTATCTTATTGTTTCCATGTTATTGCTTCGACAACTACTCTCAAAATTTATCTCGTTTCTATCTCTTTATTGCACTGACATTGATAGACAAAAGACAACCATCCTCGTGGGATCGATATCCGACAGACTCATATCTTTCTACTATACTTGCATCGACACTGTATGCTTGCACATTATTGTTGTGACATTAAACAGCTGATCACGTTTTGGCACCGTTGTCGGGGATGGCGTTTGTTTGATTTTTATTTTATTTTTGTTTTTATTTCATAATATTCAGTTGTTACTAACTTGTTTTCTTTTTTTTTTCACTATTTTCACATTTTATTTTACGTGTTGTATGGCCCGAAGCAATTCGGAGTTTATTGTCAATTTTGATCCAAAAATTGAAAGAACCGTTCGGAGGAGACTTCGAGAATGAAGGAATATGGCTTTACCAGGAAACTATGAAGTCATACCCCCGATGTAGCACCAAAATGCTAATTATCCACCTTTGTCGCAAGAGGCTAAAATACAAAACAAGACTATACGAGATTTTGTAGTACCTGACTTGGATGACTTACAACCAAGAGTTGTTAGGCCAGCAATCCAAGCTGGAAATTTTGAACTCAAGTCAGTAATGTTTCAAATGCTGAATTCTAATGGGCAATATGCTGGTCTACCACATGAAGATGCACGAGAACATCTTAAATCATTTTTATTGATATGTGCTTCATTTAGTCAACAAGGCTTTCCTGATGACGCTTTGAAGATGGAATTATTCCTTATTCCTTGCAGGGAATAGCTCGTACTTGGTTCCTTGGGCTACCTGTCAAATTAATTACTCCTTGGAATGCACTAGCAACACAGTATGTTTTGCGGTTTAACCCACCGACAATGAATGCTCGTCTCTAAAATGATATTACAGCTTATCATCAGCTGAATGATGAGAATCTTCACACCACATGGGTACGTTATAAATCTTTGCTTTGATGTTGTCCCATGCATGACATTCAATAGGAAACAAAAATTGAGATTTTCTATAATGGGCTGAATTCACACACGAGGAATCTTGTCGACGCATCAGCCAATGGTCTTTTGATGGATTGTAATTATAATGATGCTATTGGAATTCTTGAGAGAATTTCTCAGAATGATTATCAATATCCTATCTCTAGAGCTACACAAACAAAAGCTACTCCTCGCAATATCTGCACTTAGTGCTCAAGTTTCTTCTCTTACAAATATGATAAAAAATATGCAAGGGACTAGTGATGTTGCACCTATACAAGTCGTTCAACAAGTTGATGTTTCTACCTTTTGTTGTGAGATTTGCGTGACAACCACAGCTATGAAAATTGTCCACAACATGCAAAGAATGCCTTTTATGTCAGGAAAATCTGCAACAATTCTTATGGCACCTCTTATAATAATTCTGCACACAATCAACAGTCTTGGGGAACTCAAAATGCTGGACAAAATGCTGTGACATTCCAAAATAGGAATATATCTACTCAAGGCAATTATTATTCAAGACAAGGGAATTACAATTAACAACAACAGAACTACAATAAGCACACTCAGATGCATCCATAACAAAGCTAGATGCATCCACACTAGAATCAGACACAACCACAACACTTTTCAATGTCGAATCAGCATGTTCAAGAGCATCGAGAATAGTAAACACAAGCTTCTCCTTTTGACCTGATAGCAACTCTTGAGGCTTTAATACGGGAGCATATGACTCGTACAGAAGCTATTGTGGAAGGGAAATCATCTTCTATTTGGGCGCTGGAGGCACAATTAGGACAACTTGCTTCGAATCTGAATACTTGACCACCGGGCACACTACCTAGTGACACGAAAAATCCCAGATCGAGGGGGAAAGAATACTGCCAGGCTATCACTCTTAGGAGTGGTAAACAAACTGGCGAGCCTACTATCGTAGCACCTCAAAATACTGGTGAAGTGATCCCTAGTGAGAAGGTTGAATCTAAAGAGCTTGTCGATGTACCGGTAAAAGAAGTTCCAAAAATTGTCACTCATATGCCTAATGTTCGACCCTCGAAACTGTCAACACAATCAAATGTGTCTGCGCAATCAAATGTATCTCCACCTTTACCTTTTCCACAAAAATTCAAGGTGAACGAGCAGGATAAGTAGTACCAACAGTTCTTGAACACACGGAAGCAACTTCAGGTGAATATTCCTTTAGTAGATGCTCTTGTGCAAATTCTGAATTATGGGAAATTTATGAAGGATATCTTGTCCAAAAAGAAGAAGCTCAGTGATATGGAAACTATTGCACTCACAAAGGGCTGTAGTGTTGTTTCGACAAATAAGTTGCCCCCCCAAAATGAAAGATCGTGGGATCTTTACTATCCCATGTTCAATTGGCAACCATTATTTTTGCAAGGCTTTATGCGACTTGGGAGTTAGCATCAACCTAAAGCCACTATCTACTTTCAGAAAGTTGGGAATTGGTCACATGAAATGTAACAGCCCGATTTTAGCTAAATCAGAACAGTGGTTTTGAAACCACAAATCTGATGTCAAAAAAGTATTTTAATATTATTTTTTGTGTTTACAGCATGATAGCATGTATGTGTGAAATTTTCGTGAAGTGATTTTATCGTTTTATTGCTCAATTTGAGAAAAAAGACTTAATCGCGTAAAATGCAAAAGCTGCATTCTATTAGTTAAAGGTGTCAATTGGCTTTGGATTTTAATTATGAAGGCCTTAAATGGTAATTAAACCATTTGAAACCTTACTAGACATATATGGACACATTTTAGGTGTTTTAAATGATGTCTATTAAAAGTTAATTTCGTAAATTATGTATTAATGATAAAATAAATAAAAACAAAAGGAATTTTGTCCATCTTTTTTTCTTTTTGACCGAATGTTGATGAAGAAGAAAGCCTTAGATTGATTTTTAGGTTTCGGCATCTTCATAGCTCAATTGGTAAGTGTTTTGATCTCGATTTTTAATGATTTTTATGTTTTTTAGATCGTTGCTTTGCATTCTAGCTAGCCCGTACCTTAATTTTTGAAACTGTTAAAGAATTATCATGTTGCCATTGTTGAATAATTTGATGATTGATGATAGATTATGAAGGTTTATTGATAGATTTAATAGTTTTGTAAAGTGATTTTTGACAAAAATGTCAAATAGGGATTAAATTGTGAAATATGCAAATTTTGTAGTTGAAATGTGAAATAAATGAGAGTTTTGGGCTGCTAGGGACTTATGAAATTTGGCTAAGCTTTGGTTTAATGAAATTATGTGAATTTTGAGTATTTGTGAAATAAGTACTAAATTGTGAAAATGTGAAAGTTTAGGGGCTAAAGGGCAAATAGGCGTAAATGTATGTTTTGGACTAAATTGGAAGAATATGAGATTGAATAAGTTAACTTTGATTATATTTAGATCAAGAAAAGAGGAATCCGGAATTAGATTGGGGGAAAGGCAAGATTATCAAGTAATTGACTCATTTCGCCGTTTTCGTACTCGAGGTAAGTTCGTATGTGGTAATTTCATTATAAAAGTATGTTAAATGCTTCGATATTGCATAAACTGTGTTTATGAGATTATGGATAATGTTTGAATTGTGAATACAACTCTACGGATGTGTTCGTCGATGAAATCGACAAGTGTAACTTCCCGGTTAAACCTTAGGAATAGATTTTGGATACTGATGATATGTTAAAAGATGATATACCAATTTGGCTTCGGGCAATGCATATCGGATGTGTTGGATTCGGGCCACGATATCGGCACTTCAGGTGCGAGTGATACCTTGATTTGGCTACGGGCCATGGTATAGGTATTTTGGAGAGGAGTTACCTTGATTTGGCTACGGGCCATGGTATAGGTACTTCGGGATAAGCTACCTTGATTTGGCTTTGGGCCATGGTATAGGTACTTATCGATTGAGATATTTGAGTATCCGACTTCTATTCCGAATGGTTCAACAGGTAAACGAATGAAGTGGTTGAGAAAGAGGTTAATACAAGGTGATACAGGTATGTACAAAACCTATTCGAGTATTAAATAGAGAAAGTTTGATAAGACGGTATTTGATCATGTTTTGAAACATGAGAAAGGTTTGTAGTTAATGTGTATATGATGATGTTATGTATAATTGGTTGAATTATATTTATATGATGGATTAAGATATTTAGATGCGAACTTACCAAGCTATGAAGCTTACTTTGTGTTATTTATCTATGTTTTATAGTGAATCAAGGCTAGCTCAGATCCGAAAGTCGTCGGGAACATCATCATCGCACTATCGGACATCTATTTGGTACTTTTGAGTTGTGTATATATGTATATGGCATGTATAGGCTACTTGTGGTATTTTGGTTGTGAATATAGCCATGAGAGTTGGCTTGTAAATGATGTTAATATGGTTGTGTGTTTAGCTATTAGAAACGACTTGCAAATGCATATGTTTTAGTTGTATATATAGCTATGGGTGTTGGCTTATTTTGGCATGTTTAGAATGAAAATGGTGATGGTTATATAGTTGTAAATGTTTAAATTGATTTATGAAGTTTAATGCTTGAGAAATGCTTTGGTGAAGTATGATTTTAGAAGTTGAGTTGATAAGTATTTGAATAGGTATTTGGCATTGAATTGTGTATTGAAGTTGGTTGAAATGGATATGGTATGAATTGTGTTTTTGGTTGATAATTTTGGCCGCTTATTGTTTGATGAAATGGTACCATTTTGGTTGTTTGGGTGAGCATGAGTAAGGGTGGCAAATTGGCCATGCAAATGGCCTATTTTTTTCCACACGGGCAGAGACACGGGCGTGTGTCTCAGCCGTGTGCGACACATGGTCATACTACACTGCCGTGTGTCCCCTCGTGTTGAATTAAAATGAAGTCAGTATGCTCCACACGGTCTCACACACAGGCGTGTGTCCGACTGTGTGGCACAAGTCAATATAAACCCTAAATGGCACACGGCCTAGCACACGGGTGTTCGACTTGGCCGTCTTGCATAACTCAGTATACTCTACAGGTTTGGCACGACCTAGTACACGGTCTGGCACACGGGCGTGTGTGGCCACTTCGAAGGGCACACGGGCTAGACACACGGGCGTGTGGTTGGCTGTGTGACCCAAGTCAGTATGTATGCCCTGTTTCCACACGGCCGGTGACACGGGCGTGTCTAAAACCGTGTGAGGCACATGGCTTGTTCACACGGGCGTATGACCCCTGAATGAATGAAAAATTTCTAATTTTTCCAAAAATTTCTTATGTTATTGGTTTAATCCCGAATCACTTCTAAAGCATGTTTAAGGCATCGTAGGCTCTTTTAATGGACAATGTGTTTGTATTGAATGGTATTTGAGTATGAATGCATAAATGTATGCGTATTGGATGTTAAATGATGTGTATTGATCGGTAATACCTCGTAACCCTATTCTGATAGTGAATACGGGTGATGGGTGTTACATTTATTGGTATCAGAGTTACGGTTTAGTCAATTCTAGGACTAACGTAGCGTGTGTGAAAGTCTAGCTATACATGCCATATATACTCTGCGATAGTGTGATGATTCCTGACAGCTTAAATTGTGTTTTTGTATAGTAATGGATCCCGAACGAGCTGTAGCCGATGATGTAGAGAGTAATACACCCGCTCCCGCTTAAGGGATAGCGCCTACTGAATCTAGACCCGTGACAAGTAGCCACAAGGAAGAGGCTAAGTATGCCTTTTTCCAAATGATGAACGAGTGGTTCACGGAGTTTGTTCGAATGAATCCGGCTTCTCAACAACTTCCACCCCCACCTATTCCTCAAAAAATCCCTGTTGTTCCTCAAGTTATAGATCCGATACGATTGAACAAGCCGCTAGTACATATGATTCGTAAAAATGGGGCTGAAGAGTTTCGGGCTTCTATTGATGATGATGCTGAGAGAGCTGAGTTCTGGCTTAAAAATACGATTCGAGTATTCGATGAATTATCTTGTAGTCCTGATGAATGTATTAAATGTGTTGTATATTTGCTGAGAGACACCGCGTATCAATGGTGGAACACACTGATATCTGTGGTTCCGGAAGAATGGGTTACCTGGGAGTTCTTTCAGACTGAATTCCGAAAGAAGTACATCAGTCAAAGATTTCTCGATCAAAAGCATAAAGAGTTTCTAGAATTGAAACAGGGCCGCATGACTGTCACTGAATATGAAAGAGAATTTGTATGATTAAGCAAGTATGCTCTAGAGTATGTGTCTACTGAGGAGATTATGTGTAAACGGTTCGTTGACGGGTTGAACGAAGATATAAAACTACTAGTCAGAATTCTAGAGTTGAAAGAATTTGTTGTTTTAGTTGAAAGGGTTTGTAAAGCTGAGGATCTTAGCAAAGAAAAGAGAAAAGAAGATTCAGAAGTTAGAGACTCGAGAAAAAGATCGATGAGTAAGCCGTATCAATCTTCATCGAAGAAATTTAGAGATTCATACACTCGCCCAAATGTTTCAAACGAATATTCAAACAGAGATCGTTAAAAAGAATACTCAGGTTCTAAAGACAACAAACTCGAATGTCAGCAATGTGGGAGACGACATTTTGGGGAATGCTGGAATAAAAGTAATAAAGCTTGCTATAAATGTGGTTCGTTAGATCAGTTCATCCGAGATTGCCCTGAGCTGGATGAGAAAGATAAAGTTTAGAATGTGAGATCAAGTAACACGTCAAATAGAGGTAGACCACCTAGAATTGCTGGGAATGTGAGTGGTAGTCGAGGGGCGACGAGAGACTCTACCGTGAGATCTGAGGCCAGAGCACCTGCTAGAGCCTATGCTATTCACGCTCGCAAAGAAGTGTCATCTCCAGATGTTATCACTGATACTTTCACTCTTTATGATACTAATGTGATTGCATTGATAGATCCAGGATCAACTCATTCTTATATATGCATGAATTTAGTATTTAGTAAGACTTTGCCTGTAGAGTCTACTGAATTTGTGATTAGAGTATCGAACCCCTTAGGCAAATGTGTTTTGGTTGACAAAGTCTGCAAGAATTGTCTGTTAATGCATTAGGATTTCTGTTTTCTGGCTTATCTGATGTTGTTGCCATTCAATGAATTTGATGTGATTTTGGGTATGGATTGGCTAACGATGCATAATGCTATAGTGGATTGTAGATGAAAGAAAATAGAACTAAAATGCCAGACTAATGAGAATATTAGAATTGAATCTGATGATCTGAATAGTTTGCCAGTTGTGATCTCGTCTATGTTAACTCAGAGATTTGTGAGAAAGGGGTGTGAAGCTTATCTTGCTTATATACTTGATACGAAAGTGACAGAAACAAAGATTGAATTAGTACCAGTTGTGTGCGAGTATCCAGATGTATTTCCTGAAGAGTTACCGGGTTTACCACCTATCAGAGAGGTTGAGTTTGGTATTGAATTAGTACCGGGAACAACACTGATATCAATAGCTTCGTACAGAATGGCCCCGACAGAGTTAAAAGAATTGAAAGCTCAGTTGCAAGAGTTGACAGATAGAGGTTTTACTAGACCGAGTTTCTCTCCCTGGGGTGCACCGGTGTTATTTGTGAAAATAAAAGATGGCACGATGAGAATGTGTATAGACTATCGACAGCTCAACAAAGTGACGATCAAGAATAAATACCCTTTGCCACGAATAGATGATTTGTTTGATCAGTTAAAAGGGGCAACGGTGTTTTCAAAAATTGATTTGAGATCGGGTTTTTACCAATTGCGAGTTAAAGACTCCGATGTGCCAAACACTGCATTTAGAACTAGGTATAAACACTACGAATTTCTTATTATGCCTTTCGAACTAACAAATGCACCTGCTATTTTTATGGACTTGATGAACCGAATTTTTAGGCCGTATTTAGATCAATTTGTAGTTGTGTTTATTGATGACATTTTGATCTACTCTCGTGATGAATCTGAGCATGCCGAGCATTTGAGAATCATGTTACAAACTTTGAGAGATAAACAGTTGTTTGTAAAGTTCAGTAAATGTGAATTCTGGCTACGAGAGGTTGGTTTTCTGGGACATGTAGTTTCAGCCGAGGGTATCCAAGTTGGCCCGAGCAGAGTTTCTGCGATTATAGATTGGAAACCTCCGAGAAATGTATTCGAAGTCCATAGTTTTCTGGGACTAGCCGGTAATTATAGACGATTTGTGAAAGGCTTCTCGATGATTGCGACTCCAATGACACGATTGCTTCAAAAAGTTGTTAAATTTGAGTGGTCAGAGAAGTGTCAGTAGAGCTTTGAACAGTTGAAAGCATTATTGACAGAGGCACCAGTGTTAGTTCAGCCTGAGTCGGGTAAAGAATTTGTGGTTTTCAGTGATGCATCGTTAAATGGCATGGGTTGTGTTTTGATGCAGGAAGGCAAAGTTGTAGCTTATGCCTCGAGACAATTGAAACCACATGAAAAGAATTATCCAACGCATGATCTAGAGTTAGCTGGGATAGTGTTCACATTGAAAATTTGGCGTCATTACTTTTTTGGTGAGAAATGTCATATTTATACAGACCATAAAAGTTTCAAATATCTGATGACCCAAAAAGATTTGAATTTGCGACAGCGGAGATGGTTAGAATTGCTAAAAGACTATGAATTAGTAATTGACTATTATTCATGGAAAGCGAACGTAGTTGCTGATGCTTTGAGCCAAAAGTCCCTATTTGCTTTACGTGCTTTGAATACACAATTGGCTTTGTCTAACGACGGTTCGATAATAGTCGAGTTGAAAGTGAAACCATTATTTCTACAACAGATTTGTGAGGCTAAAAAATTTGATAATGAATTGCAAGCAAAACAAGCCCTGTGTGAGTCGACTTCTGATTTAGAGTTTCGAATAGGGCCTGATGATTGTTTGATGTTTCGTGATAGAATATGTGTACCAAGAAATTTTGAGCTTATTCAGAAGATTTTAAACGAAGCACACAATAGTTGTTTATCAGTACATCTGGGAAGCATGAAAATGTATAACAATTTAAAATAGTTTTATTGGTGGCATGGTATGAAACGAGATATCTCAGAGTTTGTTTCGAAATGTTTGATTTGTCAGCAAGTTAAAGCTGAGCATCAAGTGCCATCAGGTTTATTACAGCCTATTATGATTCCTGAGTGGAAGTGTGATAGAGTAACAATGGATTTCGTATCAGGTTTGCCCTTATCTCTAAAAAATAAAGATGCGATCTGGGTTGTTGTTGACAGATTGACAAAATCGACTTATTTCATTCCTGTAAGAACGGATTATTCACTTGATAAATATGCTGAGTTGTATATTTCAGAGATTGTTCAATTGCACAGAGTGTCGCTATCTATTGTTTTGGATAGAGATCCGAGATTCACTACGTGATTTTGGAAGAAATTGCAAGAAGTTTTAGGTACAAAGCTGCATTTTAGCAATGCATTTCACCCTCAAACGGATGGTCAGTCTGAACGAGTTATTCAAATACTTGAGGATATGTTGCGATGTTACATTCTTGAGTTTGAAGGTAGCTGGGAGAAATATCTATCGCTGATTGAATTGGCTTATAATAATAACTTTCAATCAAGTATAAAGATGGCACCGTACGAAGCTCTATACGATCATAAATGTCAAACGCCGTTGTATTGGAGTGAGCTCAGCGAAAATAAGATTCCCGGGGTGGATCTAATCAGAGAGACTGAAGAAAAGTGAAAGTAATTCGCGATAGTCTGAAAGCAGCTTCGGATCGATAGAAATTGTACGCAGACTTGAAACGGAAAGATATTGAGTTTCAAATCGGGGATAGAGTGTTTTTGAAAGTGTCGCCATGGAAAAAGATATTGCGGTTTGGTCGAAAAGGGAAATTGAGTCCACGATTCATCGGACCGTACGAGATTATCGAACGAACCAGGCCGGTTGCTTATCGACTATCTTTACCGTCTGAGTTAGAGAAAATACATAATGTGCTTCACGTGTCAATGCTTCGACGATACCGATCTGACTCTTCACATGTCATTTCCTCGACTGAGGTTGAAATTTAGTCTGATATGTTGTATGTTGAAGAACCGATTCGAATTTTAGCTCGTGAGATCAAAGAACTAAGAAATAAGAGAATAGAGTTAGTGAAAGTATTATGGAATTGACACGGGGTTGAAGAAGATACATGGGAACCCGAGGATGCTATGAGAAAACAATACCCGAATGTAACAACCCAAACCCGGCCCAAACATTACGACCGAATTTGATTTGTTACGGAGAAAACCTTTTGAACACCATTTTAAAACCAATTTAAGTTTTGTTGAAAACTTCTCGTTTTTGGTTATCTTGCCGAAACCATACTTAGATTTAATTTGGAAATTTAATTGAGTCAGGTTGTTATACAAATTTCAAATGTGCCCGATGGCACGATAAAACATTTTCGTGTTAATTTAAGAAAACATGTGATTTTAATTCAATTTTAATAATATAGTTTAAACAAAGTATCCAACATATAAGAAATACCAAAAGTAAAGTTTATGGAGGCCTTATTACAACCAAAATAAAAATAACCCAATAATAAAATAAAATAGCTAAGTTTAAAGTTCAATTTATGCAAGTCCACTGCATGGCCACCTCGAGTCCAACCGGCTCCTCAACCGCCATCTACGAGTCACCTGAAAAATGTTAAAGGAGAAGGTGAGTCACCAAGACTCAGTATGTAACCCTTCCCCCGGTTTAAAAACACTTTCATACACAACATATAACAGATTAATATGAGAATGTTATGTGCCCCAACCTAGCCAACCAAACGCCTTTGTCTACCCCATGTGGTACCAAACTTTGGTGACCGTAGTCACAATGTGTTACCAAAACACTGGTGGTGCCAAACCACTGGTGACATATAGTCACGATGTGTTACTAAAAACCGGTGTCCGTAGACACAAATCGGGTGATGGGGCCAACCCATCGTGTGATACCAAATCACCGCAGACGATCCCATATCTCAAGTGGGGCCAACCCACGGTGGTGTTAACCACGGGGACAAGTCGCTATGAGGTACCAAACCTCCGGAGGTACCAAACCTCTGGTGACATATAGTCACGGTGTGTTACCAAAACACTAGTGCTCGTCGCCACGAAATATCATCGCCCCTCCTCTCATATAACCCACAGTAGATAAACGATTTATCAATGAGATCTCATGCATTTATCACATGTATCAATAAGCCATGCTTCCCAAAAGCATTAAAATAATCTCATATTAACAGAGACTTACGGGATCCTCACTTGTACCGTTAAGGTACCAATCCGCATCTACATCAATGATTTACATACAAAATATATTTAACACAAACATTAATCGCTATAAGTGTGTATGTACACACTGTCACCCTTGGATGTTCTAAATCCGAAAAGAAAGTTGGTCTCCACAGATCTACTTATCCTATATTCGGCCAAATTTATGGGTTAGTCTTATGGCCTATTCGGCCAAATTAAATTATTAGAGAGGGGTTCCTTGTGAACCCGAAATCCTACCTGAATATCTTTGAACCCAAGTCACTATACTCCAAATGGTTTGGCTTCCCTGAAATCGGCAACTATTAGTAGCCTCTTAATAGCCTTCGGCTTTTCTTAATTAGAAGAGTAATTTCCTAATGAGTAGGTACTTACCACTTACTTACCAATTTGATTGACAAAGACAAATGGTTCAGATCCACTGTTTTGAGATCCTGGAGTCTTAGGTGAATCGGCTTCAAAAGAAAGTTTAGCCAACCATTAGAGTATGTCGGATTTCGGCTTTCCTTAAATCCATATAAGAGAAGAGAGAAGAATAGCATTCGGCTATGGCTACTCACCTTTTCCAAATCGACTGACAACAAATAACTTGAAGGGATCTAACCACTTTGATATTCGGCCAAAGCTAAAGAAGTGAACAGGAGATTCGGCTAGAGACCTCCAAATCAGAGAAAGAAGTTTGGCACAAGAATATGATGTATATTCGGCTAATGGGGTTAAGAGAAGAGAGGATTCAGCAGGTAGGTTTTGGCACAAGATTTTTGTGAAGAAAGGAAATAAAAGAAGAAGAAGAATGAGAGGGTTTAGTGTTATCGGTTTTGCTCAAGGTTGAAAAGAAGAGGAGAGTTGAACCATGGGAGAGTGCTTAGTAGAAATTAGCAAAATGGTTTACAAAAAAATTCGGCCTCCCTTAGGAAGCTTCTTGCCGTCCACTCCCATCCAAGGAGTTCCAAATTCGGCAAACACCTAGTTTTTCTCTAGGCCACCCATTCGAAAATATTTGAATAATTTTGAATACTCAATAATAGTCTCATAATAATCCCTTAATTATCCATGAATATCCTCTTATTATCACTATAATTAAACAAATAAAACTCTCATATTATCCTTTAATAATAATATTTAATAAAAGAGTTTGAAGGAGAAAAATTCTCCCACTTGTGCCAATCAAACATAGTGCAAAAAGAAAGGGAATTTTGTGACTCGAACCCGGATCCCCTTGCTTGATGTGGCGTCACATGTTAGCTCTTAAGTGGCCTCACTTTGCCACTTATTCTAGGCTCATCTTATGTCCAAATTATCCCCATTTATTCTTATAACCCCCACTTGTTAAGGCTCCCTACCTCAAAGCTTGAAAATAATATTTTTCCCACTACTCGAGCTTACTAAAAATCCATAATTAAGCCTTAACATTCCATAAATAATATCACAAAGATTCATAACAAGAAAAATAATTAAATTCCAAATAACCCCATTTTTGGGATGTTACAGTTCTACCCCCCTTAAAATAAATTTCGTCCTCGAAATTCCTTGATCAAAAGAGATGGGGGTATTGCTGCCGCATCACCTCCTCGGGCTCCCACGTAGCTTCTTCCACCCGTGGTTCCGCCATATCACTTTCACTAAAGGCACCGCCTTCCTACGTAGAACCTTCACATCTCGGTCTACAATCAACTGGTTCCTCTTCAAATGATAAATCCGAATTCACCTCAATCTCGCGCATCGGGCACGACGTGCGAAGGATCTCGACCGATCATCGTCTCAACATCGACACGTGAAATACGTCATGAATCGATTCGATTCTGCGGCAGCTCTAGCCGATAAGCTACCGGTCCTACTCGCTTTATAAATCAGTATATGGCCCGATGAACCTTGGGCTCGGCTTCCCTTTCGTCCAAATCTCAACACCTTTTTCCAAGGCGACACTTTCGTAAAGACCTTGTCTCCCACAAAGATACTCCATTTCCTTGCGTTTGAGATCGGCATAAGACTTACGTCTATCGATGCTTCCTTGAGACGAGACCGAATCACCTTGACTTTGTCTTCCGTCTCGGTTACCAGTCGGACCGTAACTTGTCGCCCCCAACTCCGTCCAACATGTAGGAGTACGGCATTTTCGTCCATATAGGGCCTCATATGGAGCCATTTGAATACTCGCTTGATAACTATTGTTATAAGCGAATTCCGCTAATGGTAGGTACTCTTCCCAACTACCACTAAAATCCAAGACACAACCTCTTAACATGTCTTCTAAAATCTGTATAACCCTTTCCGATTGTCCGTCAGATTGTGGATGGAAAGCCGATCGAAATCTAAGTGTACCCAAAGCTTGATGCAACGCTTTCCAAAACCTTGACGTGAATCGGGATCCCTATCCGAGATAATCGATACTGGCACACCATGTAACCTCACTATTTCACTCACATACAGCTTCGCTAGCTTCTGGAGTGAGTAATCCATTCTCACCAGGCATGAAGTGAGCCGATTTAGTCGGGCAATCCACAATTACCCAAATCGCATCCTTCTTGTTGGGCGTAAGGGGTAGCCCACTAACAAAATCCATGGTGATCCTCTCCCATTTCCATTGAGGATCTTTATCGGTTGAAGTAGTCCCGATGGTAGCGATGTTCAGCCTTAACTTGCCGGGCACGTCGGACACTTCCCTACGAACTCGGTTATCTCACGCTTCAACCTGTGCCACGGAAGTAATCAAGCTGCAAATCTCCATACATCTTGCTTCCTCCGGATGCATAGCATATGGGCTGCTATGTGCATCATGGAGAATTTTCCGCCTCAACTCCTTATCCTTCGGCATGCATGCTCGCCCTCTGAAAACATAGCACTCCATCCCTAGACATGCACTGCACCCTTCCAAACCACCATCTTGAACTTGTACCCTCTTAGCGCTCAAGCCTTCATCCACTAACCGCTTTTCCTTAATCTCCTCAATCCAAGTCGGCTTTACTTGGAGTTCCGCCAAAAGACTCCCATCATCATATAGACTCAACCGAGCGAACATTGCTCTTAAGTCCGTCACAACCTTAGGCTCAATGCGTCGGCTACCACATTAGCCTTACCGGATGGTACTCGATTGAACAATCGTAATCCTTTAGTAGTTCAATCCACCGACGCTGCCTCTCGATCGAGATCCTTTTGAGTCGAAGATACCTCAAGCTTTTGTGATCCGTGTAGACTATCGACTTCTCCCCATACGGGTAATGTCTCCATATCTTCAGAGCGAAGACGCATCGCCGCTAACTCCAAGTCGTGCGTTGGGTAGTTAACCTCATGCGGTCTTAACTGACGGGATGTATAGGCTACTACCTTCCCATCCTGCATCAACACACATCCCAAACCGGTGTGAGATGCATCACAATAGACTGTGAATAACTTTCTGCTCAGGTGTACTCAAAACCTGAGCTTCCAGTCAAAATTTTCCTTAGCTTATCAAAGCTTCCTTGTCGCTTCTCCGTCCATACAAATGGGACACCTTTCCTTAGTAACTTAGTTAACGGCGCTGCTATTAGAGAGAATCCTTCCACGAATCTCCGATAGTACCCCGCTAAACCCAGAAAACTTCATATTTCAGCCACCGACCTAGGTGGTTTCCACTCCAATACTGCTTCAATCTTGCGAGGGTCTACTCCAATTCCTTCAGCCGACACCACGTGCCCTAAGAAAGCCACTTCCTTCAGCCAAAATTCGCACTTACTGAATTTGGCATATAACTGCTTCTCCCTCAATACTTGCAGAACTATTCGTAAATGCTTGTCATGCTCCTCCTCTGTCTTTGAATAAACCAATATGTCGTCTATGAACACCACGACGAATTGGTCCAAGTCATCGTTGAAATACCCTATTCATTAAGTCCATAAATGCCGCCGATGCATTGGTCAACCCGAATGGCATCACCAAGAACTCGAAATGCCCATACCGAGTTCGAATGCCGTCTTGTGAACATCGGCCTCCTTCACCCTTAATTGATGATAACGACCTAAGGTCAATCTTTGAGAATACCGACGCACTTTTTTCGGTTGGTCAAACAAATCATCGATCCGAGGCAGCGGTACTTGTTTTTGATCGTTAACTTGTTTAATCGACGGTAGTCGATGCACATCCGCATAGAACCGTCCTTCTTCTTGACAAACAACACAGTGCTCCCACGGAGATATACTTGGTCGAATAAACCCTCTATCCAAGAGCTCACGAATTTGAGCCTTTAGCTCCACCAATTCCTTTGGTGCCATTCGGTATGGTGCTATAGACACGGTGCCGTTCGGTAGCAAGTCTATATCGAATTCGACTTCCCGATCTGGAGGCGGACCGGAAGCTCTTGAGGAATACATCAAGCAAATTCCCCAACCGTTCGGACCTTTCCAACTACTAACCCCTTAGCTTCCAAAGCATGATTTGAACCAAATACGCCTCACAACCCTTCTTGACCATCTTTTGACCTTCAAGGCGATCACTACATTGGATAGGTAGTTCCTTCTATCTCCTATCATAACCACTTCATCACCTTCAGCCGTCTTAAGAACCATGCGCTTGGCCGCGCAATCCAAATTCGCTTGATACTTAACCAGCCAGTCCATGCCAAGGATCAAATCGAACTCCCCAAACGGTAGTTCCATCGGATCGACTACAAATACTACCCCTTGAAGTTCTAGGGGTACGCCTCTATAAAGTTTGTCTACTATTACAGAGTGACCTAAAGGACTAACTACAGTCATCTCCCTAGGAGCAGTTTCAGAGTTTAGGTCCATAGTTCCTACCACACTACTAGCAATGTACGAGTACGTCGAGCCCACATCAATCAATGCAACATAAGGAAAACCAAAAATTAGAAGAAACGGTCGGTTATGACATCCGGTGCGTCACCTTCTCGCGACACCTCGCATTGCGTAAACTAAGCCGGTGCCTAGCCTCGTGTTGCTGAGCCTCCGCCTTGAGTTCCACGACCTCGGTTAGGACCGTTGTTTCCTCTGCCATTACCACGACCCTCTGTGGTCCCACACTTCTATTACGAGCACGATTACGCCTCGGTGATTCTTAGCTAGTTTCAGGGGACAATCTCGACATGATGCTCCAAAGACCCACACTCGAAACATCCTTTATCACCGGTCCAACAACCTCCCCAATGGGTCTTTCCACGGCCGATTACACCGAGTCGGCCTCGATTAGTAGTCGTGGGCCTTGCCGCCTAATTTGGCCCACTCGGCCTAGCCTTTTCACGAGCACTACCGCTTGATCCGGTGACCCAAACCCTCTCTTCTCGATTATTCCTACTATAACTTTGCCTCACGGCCTCCTTGATCCTCCGGCTACCTTAGCCTTTTCCACTAGAGATGAGAACTCACGAACTCTTTGTGGGGCAATCGGTAACCTCAAATCATCTCTGAGTCCGTCCTTAAAGCGGACACGGCGCTCATGTTCGATGAGACACGATGCCTCAGCATACCTACTCGAGTCTTAAAAATTCGCCTCATATTCCGACACGGACTTAGTTCCTTGCACTAATCCCGAAAAGCCTTTCTCTGCTGGCGTCGGTGTAGCTGGTACCCACATACTTCTTCCGATAGGTGGTTACGAAATACTCCCAAGTCGGATCATCTGTTGTAGCCCCATCTCGAACCGTAAGCCACCACCGATCACGCTTCATCCTTTAGAAGCGACTTCGCCCTTTCGCCTTTTCTTCCTCGGTCGAGTCAAGGTCATCTATGATTCTTTTGGTTGACTCTAGCCATGATTCTCACAGACTGGGTGCCACTCCCGACACACCTCGGAATACCTCCGCTCCGTTAGATCGGAGTCGCTCGGGGACGATTTCCGAGCTCCCACATTTCCACCAGCCCGACCACCATCTCCAAGACTCGCAAAGCGACTTGCGATACCGCCCGCCACCGGTGCGATCCGGCTCCTCACTCTAAAAGTAGGAGGTGGTGGTGGCGATGGTACCTCATTTTCGAACCTTGTCGACTGACGGGTTGGACACCGTCATCCTACCCCTACCACGTCCACGGCGTCCACGTCCTCTAGAACTCATTCTATCTACCGCGCTTTTAACTGATTAAGAAAAATTTTATGCGTTAGCATTTGTTTCACTTTATTACTCGCGAAGAAATTTTATGGATAAGGTTTAATCAGAGATTCTTTCGAGCAAACAATGTTTCAGTTTCCTATCCTAGTTCGCACAAAGAAGTTCATGCATCCATTCCTTAATACTTTCCATACTTATTCGCTCATCGGACATTTCTGCCCATTTCTAACCCAGGGGTATTTTCGTCCTTTTCCTACAGGGGCATTTTCGTAATTTTCCCGAACCAAAATATTTTGATGATGATTTCCAAAGCTAAGTTGTTGAATGTCTGTAAAATAGTTGAAATTTTTGAGCAAAACCATTGTACTGATATTTTATGGGTCAGGGCATTTTGGTAATTTTACTCCTAAGGGTATTTCTGTAATTTTTCACCATCAAGTTTTTCGAGAAAAACGTTGTAAAAGTAATGTTCTAGGATTTGAGAAAGTTATTGCACAAGTTTTGAAAACATTAGGGTTTGTTGTTTCATTCTATTTCGAAAAATAAGGCTAATTCCCTTTTCGGGTTTTAATCATTGTGTTTAGCCTATGACCGAGCCCTCACAGTCGGGTGAACCAAAGCTACGCACCAGGCAGAATTCGAGTGAAGAGGAGGTGGGTCACGCGGACCGCTTAAATACCAAGCTCTCACTGAACCTTTCTAGACATGCGCACAGAGGTTACCACACCACTGAGCCCTCTGAGTTAGGGTGAACCGAAGCTACGCACTGCAGGATACTGCGAAGAGGAGGTGAGTCACGAGGACCGCTTAAATACTGTGCTCTTCCGGATCCAATCCTAGACATGCGTACAGGGGTTACCACACCCTAGCTCATTGACTAAGTCATAGGTTGGTTTAGTTCCTTAAGTCTTATGCTTCGTTTGTGTTTGAGTAATCTAACCTTAGGGTCCAAGTCCTATAAGTCTATCTACGTTCCATGCTTCCTACCCTTCTACAGAATATAATTCACAAAGAGGTTTAGATATACTTACAGGCGGATTGGTGCTAGGAGACTCGGGCCATCTTTGTTCAAAAACCAAAAATCATTCCATAAGGCCTACCAAAACATTTTTGGGCCTTGGGCCCCCACAGCCGAGCTTTGAACTGGGCTCTGATACCAATTTTGTAACAACCCAAACCCGGCCCAAACATTACGACCGAATTTGATTTGTTACGGAGAAAACCTTTTGAACACCATTTTAAAACCAATTTAAGTTTTGTTGAAAACTTCTCGTTTTTGGTTATCTTGCCGAAACCATACTTAGATTTAATTTGGAAATTTAATTGAGTCAGGTTGTTATACAAATTTCAAATGTGCCCGATGGCACGATAAAACATTTTCGTGTTAATTTAAGAAAACATGTGATTTTAATTCAATTTTAATAATATAGTTTAAACAAAGTATCCAACATATAAGAAATACCAAAAGTAAAGTTTATGGAGGCCTTATTACAACCAAAATAAAAATAACCCAATAATAAAATAAAATAGCTAAGTTTAAAGTTCAATTTATGCAAGTCCACTGCATGGCCACCTCGAGTCCAACCGGCTCCTCAACCGCCATCTACGAGTCACCTGAAAAATGTTAAAGGAGAAGGTGAGTCACCAAGACTCAGTATGTAACCCTTCCCCCGTTTTAAAAACACTTTCATACACAACATATAACAGTTAATATGCAGAATGTTATGTGCCCCAACCTAGCCAACCAAACGCCTTTGTCTACCCCATGTGGTACCAAACCACTGGTGACCGTAGTCACAATGTGTTACCAAAACACTGGTGGTGCCAAACCACTGGTGACATATAGTCACGATGTGTTACCAAAACACTGGTGTCCGTAGACACAAATCGGGTGATGGGGCCAACCCATCGTGTGATACCAAATCAGCGCGCGACGATCCCATATCTCAAGTGGGGCCAACCCACGGTGGTGTTAACCACGAGGACAAGTCGCTATGAGGTACCAAACCTCTGGAGGTACCAAACCTGCGGTGACATATAGTCACGCATGTGTTACCAAAACACCGGTGCTCGTCAAGACGAAATATCACGCCCCCTCCTCTCATATAACCCACAGTAGATAAACGATTATCAACGAGATCTCATGCATTTATCACATGTATCAATAAGCCATGCTTCCCAAAAGCATTAAAATAATCTCATATTAACAGAGACTTACCGGGATCCTCACTTGTACCGTTAAGGTACCAATCCGCATCTACATCAAGCAGATTTACATACAAAATATATTTAACACAAACATTAACTGCTATAAGTGTGTATGTACACACCTGTCACCCTTGGATGTTCTAAATCCCGAAAAGAAAGTTGGTCTCCACAGATCTACTTGTCCTATATTCGGCCAAATTTATGGGTTAGTCTTATGGCCTATTCGGCCAAATTAAATTATTAGAGAGGGGTTCCTTGTGAACCCGAAATCCTACCTGAATATCTTTGAACCCAAGTCACTATACTCCAAATGGTTTGGCTTCCCTGAAATCGGCAACTATTAGTAGCCTCTTAATAGCCTTTGGCTTTTCTTAATTAGAAGAGTAATTTCCTTATGAGTAGGTACTTACCACTTACTTACCAATTTGATTGACAAAGACAAATGGTTCAGATCCCTTTGTTTTGAGATCCGGAGTCTTAGGTGAATCGGCTTCAAAAGAAAGTTTAGCCAACCATTAGAGTATGTCGGATTTTGGCTTTCCTTAAATCCATATAAGAGAAGAGAGAAGAATAGCATTCGGCTATGGCTACTCACCTTTTCCAAATCGATTGACAACAAATAACTTGAAGGATCTAACCACTTTGATATTCGGCCAAAGCTAAAGAAGTGAACAGGAGATTCTGGCTAGAGACCTCCAAATCGAGAGAAAGAAGTTTCGGCACAAGAATATGATGTATATTCGGCTAATGGGGTTAAGAGAAGAGAGGATTCAGCAGGGTAGGTTTCGGCACAAGAGTTTTGTGAAGAAAGGAAATAAAAGAAGAAGAAGAATGAGAGGGTTTAGTGTTATCGGTTTTGCTCAAGGTTGAAAAGAAGAGGAGAGTTGAACCATGGGAGAGTGCTTAGCGAAATTAGCAAAATGGTTTACTAAACAAATTCGGCCTCCTTAGGAAGCTTCTTGCCAGTCCACTCCCATCCAAGGAGTTCCAAATTCGGCAAACACCTAGTTTTTCTCTAGGCCACCCATTCGAAAATATTTGAATAATTTTGAATACTCAATAATAGTCTCATAATAATCCCTCAATTATCCATGAATATCCTCTTATTATCACTATAATTAAACAAATAAAACTCTCATATTATCCTTTAATAATAATATTTAATAAAAGAGTTTGAAGGGAGAAAAATTCTCCCACTTGTGCCATCCAAACATAGTGCAAAAAGAAAGGGAATTTTGTGACTCGAACCCCGGATCCCCCTTGCTTGATGTGGCGTCACATGTTAGCTCTTAAGTGGCCTCACTTTGCCACTTATTCTAGGCTCATCTTATGTCCAAATTATCCCCATTTATTCTTATAACCCCCACTTGTTAAGGCTCCCTACCTCAAAGCTTGAAAATAATATTTTTCCCACTACTCGAGCTTACTAAAAATCCATAATTAAGCCTTAACATTCCATAAATAATATCACAGCAGTTCATAACAAGAAAAATAATTAAATTCCAAATAACCCCATTTTTGGGATGTTACACCGAACCTATTCACTGGTAAGATTTTCGGGGACGAAAATCCCTAAGGGGCAGAGTTGTAACAGCTCGATTTTAGTTAAATCGGAACAGTGGTTTTGGAACCACAAATCCGATGTCAAAAAACTATTTTAATATTATTTTTGGTGTTTACAGCATGATAGCATGTATGTATGAAATTTTTGTGAAGTAATTTTATCGTTTAATTGCTCAATTTGAGAAAAAGGACTTAATCGCGTAAAATGCAAAAGTTGCATTCTATTAGTTAAAGGTGTCAATTGGCTTTGGCTTTTAATTATGAAGGCCTTAAATGGTAATTAAACCATTTGAAACCTTAGTGGACATATATGGACACATTTTAGGTGTTTTTAATGATGTTTATTAAAGGTTAATTTAGTAAATTATGTATTAATGATAAAATAAATAAAAACAAAAAGGAATATTGTCCATCTTTTTCTCTTTTTGGCAGAATGTTGATGAAGAAGAAAGCCTTAGATTGATTTTTAGGGTTCGGCATCTTCATAGCTCAATTGGAAAGTGTTTTGAGCTCGATTTTTAATGATTTCTATGTTTTTGAAATCGTTGCTTTGCATTCTAGCTAGCCCGTACCTTAATTTTCGAAACTGTGAAAGAATTATCATGTTGCCATTTTTGAATAATTGAGTAATTTGATGATTGATGATAGATTATGAAGGTTTATTAATAGATTTAATAGTTTTGTAAAGTGATTTTTGACAAAAATGTCAAATAAGGATTAAATTGTGAAATATGCAAATTGTGTAGTTGAAATGTGAAATAAATGAAAGTTTTCGGCTACTAGGGACTTATTTGTAATTCGGCTAAGCTTTGTTTTAATGAAATTTTGTGAATTTTGAGTATTTGTGAAATAAAGACTAAATTGTGAAAATGTGAAAGTTTAAGGGCTAAAGTGAAAATAGGCCTAAATGTATGTTTTGGACTAAATTGAAAGAATATGAGATTGAATACGTTAATTTTTATTATATTTAGATCAAGAAAAGAGGAATCCAAAATTAGATCGGGGGAAAGGCAAGATTATCGAGTAATTGACTCATTTCGCCGTTTTCGTACTCGAGGTAAGTTCGCATATGGTAATTTCATTATAAAAGTAAGTTAAATGCTTTGATATTGCATAAACTATGATTATGAGATTACGAATAATGTTTGAATTGTGAATACGAATCTGCGGATGTGTTCGACGATGAAATCGACAAGTGTAACTTCCCGATTGAACCTTAGGAATAGATTTTGGATACTTATGATATGTTAAATGATGATATATCGATTTGGCTTCGGGCCATGCATATCGGATGTGTTGGCTTTGGGACACTATATCGGCACTTCGGGTGCGAGTGATACCTTGATTTGACTACGGGCCATGGTATAGGTATTTTGGAGAGGAGTTACCTTGATTTGGCTACGGGCCATGGTATAGGTACTTCGGGATAAGCTACCTTGATTTGGCTTCGGGCCATGGTATAGGTACTTATCGATTGAGATCTTTGAGTATCCGACTTCTATTCTGAATGGTTCAACGGGTAAACGAATGATGTGGTTGAGAAAGAGGTTAGTACAAGGTGATACAGGTACATACAGAACCTATTCGAGTATTAAATAGAGAAAGTTCGATGAGACGGTATTTGATCATGTTTTGAAACATGAGAAAGGTTTGTAGTTAATGTGTATATGACGATGTTATGTAAAATTGGTTGAATTGTATTTATATGATGAATTAAGTTTTTTTACATACGAACTTACTAAGCTATGAAGCTTACTTTGTGTTATTTTTCTATGTTTTATAGTGAATCAAGGCTAGCTCGGATCTAGAAGTCATCCGGAACATCATCATCGCACTATCAGACATCTATTTGGTACTTTTGAGTTGTGTATATACGTATATGGCATGTATAGGCTACTTGTGGTATTTTGGTTGTGAATATAGCCATGAGAGTTGGCTTGTAAATGATGTTAATATGGTTGTGTGTTTAGCTATTAGAAATGACTTGCAAATGCATATGTTTTTGTTGTATATATAGCTATGGGTGTTGGCTTATTTTGGCATGTTTAGAATGAAAATGGTGATGGTTATATAGTTGTAAATGGTTAAATTGATTTATGGAGTTTAATGCTTGAGAACTGCTTTGGTGAAGTATGATTTTAGAACTTGAGTTGATAAGTATTTGAATAGGTATTTGGCATTGAATTGAGGATTGAAGTTGGTTTAAATTGATATGGTATGAATTGTGTTTTTGGTTGATAATTTTGGTTGCTTATTGGTTGAGAAATGGTACCATTTTGGTTGTTTAGGTGAGCATGAGTAAGGGTGGCAAATTGGCCTTGCAAATGACCTATTTTTGCTCTCTCGGGCAGAGCCACGGGCGTCTGTCTCAGCCGTGTGCGACACATGGTCATACTACACGGCTGTGTATCCCCTGGTGTTGAATTAAAATAAAGTCAGTAAGCTGCACACGGTCTCACACACGGGCGTGTGACCGTCCGTGTGGCACAAGTCGGTATACCCCCCTAAATGGCGCACGACCTAGCACACGGGCGTGTGACTTGGCCGTGTTGCATAAGTCAGTATACCCTACAGGTTTGGCACGACCTAGTACACAGTCTGGCACACAGGCGTGTGTGGCCACTTCGAAGGGCACACGGGCTAGACACACGGGCGTGTGGTCGGCCGTGTGACCCAAGTCAGTATGTATACCCTTTTTCCACACGGGCGTGTCTGAAACCGTGTGAGGCACACGGCCTGTTCACACGGGCGTATGACTCCTGAATGAATGAAAAATTTCTAAGTTTTCCAAAAATTTCATATGTTATCGGTTTAGTCCCGAATCACTTCTAAAGCATGTTTAAGGCCTCGTAGGCTCTTTTAAGGGACAATGTGTTTGTGTTGAATGGTATTTGAGTATGAATGCCTAAATGTATGCGTATTGGATGTTAAATGATGTGTATTGATCGGTAATACCTCGTAACCCTATTATGACAATGAATACGGGTGAGGGGTTTTACATGAAACCTACTGCAGTGACATTACAACTAGCTGATCAATCATTGGCTCAACCTGAGGGGAAAAATCAAAGATATCTTAGTTCATGTGGACAAATTCATTTTTCCAGCTGATTTTATCATAAATTATTATGAGGCAGACAAGGAAGTTCCCATAATCTTGGGATGACCATTTTTAGCCACCGAGCGAACTCTTATTGATGTTTACAAAGGTGAACTGACCATGCAACTTAATGATAAGCACGTTACCTTTAGTGTTTTCGAATCTATTCATGGCAAGGATAAAGAAAAATGTCATACTGTCAATGTGCTAGATGATCTAATTGAGAAAGAATTTAATGACCAAAGCACAATGCTTTCTGAGGAGTTTGCAGTGACATCTAATGATGAATTCTTAGATAATTGTGACAGCAGTTGAAGCTAATAATATTGAACTCAGGCATGGATGGCAGATTGAATCCTTAGATTTCGCCAACAGAACAACTCCAATTTTCAAGCCCTCTATTGATGAAGCTCCTACTCTGGAATTGAAACCACTACCTACTCATCTTAAATACATCTTTCTTGGTGACAACAATACTCTCCCAATTATTGTCTCCGCAACACTGGATGTAACTCAAGAAGAGAAATTGGTCCATATTCTTAATCAACATAAACGAGCTATTGCTTGGAGTGTTACTAATATTAGAGGCATTAGTCCATCTTTTCGCATGCACAAGATGAAGTTGGAAGATGAAGGCAAGCAATCGATTGAGCAACAAAAAAGATTAAACGAGAAGATGAAGGAAGTTGTTAAAAAAGAAATTATAAAATGGCTTAAAGTTTGAATTATTTACCCTATTTCTGATAGCAATTGGGTAAGGCCAGTGCAATACATTCTTAAAAAGAGTGGCATCACTGTGGTTAGCAACGAAAAAGACGAATTGATTCCTTCACACATTCCTACGGGATGGCGAGTCTGTATAGATTATCGCAAACTTAATGCTGCCATAAGGAAGGACCACTTCCCACTTCCTTTCATTGACCAAATGTTGGACATGCTTGCTGGAAGAGCCTATTACTACTTCTTAGACGACTATTCTGGGTACGATCAAATTGCTATTCCACCGGAGGATCAAAAGAATACAACTTTCACCTGTCCATTTGGTACTTTTGCTTTTCGCCGTATTCCTTTCGATATTTGCAATGCACCAGCCACATTTCAAAGGTGCATGATGACAATATTCTTGGATATGATTGAAGATTCTTTAGATGTTTTTATGGATGATTTCTAAGTCTATGGGAATGATTTTGATCATTGCGCTGACAATTTGGATAAAGTATGGCAGCAATGTGAAGACACACATCTTGTTCTTAATTGGGAAAAATGTCATTTCATGGCAACTGAAGGCATTGTGTTAGGCCACCGCATATCTAGTCAAGGCATTGAGGTACACAAAGCTAAAGTGGAAATCATTGAGAAATTACCTCCACTGACAAATGTGAAAGGTATTTGCAGTTTTCTTAGGCATGTGGGGTTTTACCGAAGATTTATTAGAGATTTCTCGAAGATTGCAAAGCCCTTATGCTCATTACTGGAACAGAATAAAAAATTCCTCTTTGACGATACATGTCTGGATGTATTCATTCAATTAAAGACGCAGCTAGTAAATGCACCCATTGTCGTAACACCCCTAACCCTTAACCGTCGTCGGAATAGGGTTAAGGAGCATTACCGAACAAACCTGAACATTTACAATCATTCTACAACACAAAGTCTATCATCGTCCTAACATATCAAAATATATGCATATAGTCCGTTAATGAGGTCTACGAGACCTTAAACACGTATTAGAAAGGGGTCGGGACTAAACCGAACACATACAAAATTTTCTGAAAATCAAACATTTTCCAAGCTACGAGAGGTCACTGCGCCCGTGTGGGTAGGCCGTGTGCCTCACACGACCTCGACACACCCGTGTGCCCAAGCCGCCGTGGCAAAACAGGGCATACATATCGACTTGTCCACACGGCACGAGACACGCGTGTGCCTCACCCGTGTTCGACATCGACTTGCACCACACGGCCGATCACTGCGCCGTGTGTCCAGCCCCGTGGTCGAGTCGACTTGTTTTGAAATACAACCACAAAGGACACGGTCGAGCCACATGCCCATGTGCTCAACCGTGTGGGCAAATATAGACCATTTACAAGGCCAATTTGCCACCCACACTTTGGATCTCACCTACAAGCACAAACCAATTTAATTTCATATCTCAAATAGCATTCAAACATACCAAAACATACACAATTTAATCTCTTAAGATCATCATTCCTCTTTCTAATCAATCCATCTCAATTTACCATCAAAAATTAACAATTACACGTACAAAGACATGTAATTTAAGCATCAATTAATTCCTACCAAAACCATCATGAAATATACCATTTCCATTCTACTAATTTATACCAAAATGATTACTCTCATAGATCATATATGCACATCTTTAACCATCTTTTTACACATCCAAGGTAATTACCAAAATCATCAACTACCAAGCCATATCACATGACAAGGCTTAAACACTTCAAAACATGCCATAATCACTAGCCTATACATGCCATATACCATATATATACATCTTCCAAAAGTACCAAAATAGATAGCTGATAGTGTGATTGAGTCACTGACGATCCCTGGATCCGAGCTAGATTTAAAGACACTGTAAAACGGAGAAAACTGCACACAGTAAGCTTAAGAGCTTAGTAAGTTCATTATATAATACATTTAACTCAATAATACATATCAATGTACAAAATAAACCATCACTTAGATAGATTCACAACTATATACAATATCATCCTTAACCATATGCTCACACAATCATCCATTTATTCATAAATGATATCATCAACCACATAGGTTCCAAACATACCTTTGCCAACACTTATTTAACAAACATTCTTGCTATTCAATGCTCGATACCACCCTTCGATCACCCTTCATTATTCATTCGATTTAATCGCACACTTAGTGCCAAATTTCTTAGCCGAAGCTGAAATAACATCGCACACTTAGTGCCTTTACGTTAAACTGAATTTAACTCGGTATCGCACACACAGTGCCAATCAATATTGCCGAAGCTTTCTTTATTTCGCACACACAGTGCCATTCACCTCTATCTCAACTCTAATTACGCACACTTAGTGCCATATTTCTCCAATCCACATATAGCATTACCAATTCATCAAAAACATATATTCATTCATTACATAATACATGAATACAATTTAAACGATTCGTATTATACACGAACTTACCTCGAACACTAAAAATAATATTAAAATATTTTTCTGACCTCGAATTTGTGGTCTCGAAACCACTATTCCGACTAGGGTCTAAACCGGGCTATTACAATTGGTCTCAACCTTTTGAAGTTTTGTGTGATGCAAGCGACTTTGCTGTGGGTGCTGTTCTAGGACAATGCAAGGGAAAAATATTTCATGCCATTTATTATGCTAGCAAAACTCTTATAGATGCTCAAATCAATACCACTACAGAGAAAGAATTGTTGGCTGTAGTCTTTGCTTTCGACAAGTTTTGTTCTTATCTTATCGGCGTAAAGGTTACTGTATTTACTGATCACTCGGTATTGAGATATCTTTTTGTGAAGAAGGATGCAAAACCAAGATTGATACGCTGGATCTTACTGTTGCAAGAATTCAACATCGAGATAAAACACTGCAAGGGTTCAGAGAATCAAGTTGCAGACCATCTATCTCGATTGGAAGTTGGTAGCGAAGATGGAAACATACTTTAAATTGTCAACACATTCCCAGATGAGAAGTTATTTGTTGTAGATGCAAACCCTTGGTATGTGGATTTGGTTAATTATCTAGTGTGTGGAAAACTCCCATTGGGTGTCACAGGCCATAAAAAAGAAAGATTTCTTCGTGAAGTAGTGAAGTATCATTGGAACGAGCCGTATTTATTCAAGGTATGCAATGACAACATTATTCAGCATTGTTTTCCAGAAGAGGAGATGCTTTCAATCCTGAAGCACTATCATGATGCTCTTTATGGAGGTCATTTCGATGGCATGCGAACGACTGCTAAGGTTCTCCAATCAAGATTCTACTGGCCTTCATTATTCAAAGACGCCCACAATTTTGTGAATCAATGCGATAAGTGTTAGCGTACTGGTTCTATATCCCGATGCAATGAAATGTTGTAGCAGCCAATTATGGAGGTTGAATTGTTCGATGTTTAAGGTATGGATTTTATGGGACCATTTCCTAGTTCATTTAGGAATCTTTATATATTAATATCTGTTGACTATGTCTCGAAGTGGGTTGAAGTTGTTGTAGTCCCAAAGGATGATGCAAAGACAGTGCTTAAATTATTTCATAAGCATATACTCACCCGCTTTGGCACACCAAAGGCATTGATTAGTGATTAGGGTACATACTTTCATTGCAACCAAGTGGCAGCTGCACTGAAGAGATACGGAGTTAATCATAGAATGGTAACTACTTATCATCTGCAAACTAATGGACAAGCTGAAGTATCGAATCGACAAATTAAAAACATTCTTGAGAAGGTTGTAAACCCTTCGAGGAAAGATTGGTCTTCCAGACTGGATGACGCTTTATGGGCATTGTGGACAACATACAAAACTCCATTAGAGATGTCGTCGTATCAATTGGTTTTTGGGAAAGCATGTCACTTGCCAGTTGAACTAGAGCACAAAGCAATGTGGGCAATTAAGCAAGTGAACATGGACTATGAAGCTGCTGGAAAGAAAAATGTTGTTGGATATCACTGAACTAGAGGAGATTAGGCGAAATGCCTATGAAAACGCTACAATTTACAAGGAAAAGACCAAATGATGGCATGATAGAATTATTTTGTAGTGACAATTTATCGCGAGTCAACAAGTTTTATTATTCAACTCTAGACTAAAACTGCGCCCGACTAAATTGTGCTCACGTTGGTCTGGACCTTTCAAAGTTGTCGAAGTACTTCCTCATGGTGCAGTCATAATCAAAGATTTACATGATGGACACCAATTCAAAGTGAATGGACAGTGGTTGAAACACTATTTTGAGATTATTAATCAAAAGCAGGCAGAGACCATTAAATTGGTTGAAATTTTTTAATTTTTATAGAATTTATCATTATGTGATTTTATTTTATTTTGTTTTTTGTTTTTGTTCGAGTTTGTTTTACTTTTTTCTTTTTGCAGAATAATTAGGTACCATTGTCGATGCACTTGGGCTTTATTGTCAATGAAAAGAATTTGCTCAAAACATTGTCAATGCACCCGACTATTGATAATTTGGAGCGAGATGGATCTAGATCGGCGGAAGCTGCACAAGAAGCAGCCGATGATGCCGGGGCAGTGCCGGAAACTAAGGAGCGATCCGAGGACCGTACGAAGCCCAAAGAAAAGAAGAGAAAGTGCTCCAAAGACAAAAAGCGCAAGGAGGAGAAAAAGAGGAGGAAGAAGAAAGATCGTGCAGCCACATTGATGGCCGAGGAAAACTGAGTTAGTTTATTTTAAGTTTTAACTGTAGCATTCATGCATTGCATGTAGCTGTAATTTTCATTTTGTTAGTGAACATTATCGTTGCATTTTTATTGTCATTAAATTTAAGTGTTAGTGCATTGGGGACAATGAAAACTTTAAGTTTGGGGGAATGCATATTGGGTTTGGAAATACACCCACATTTCAAAAAAACAAAATTTAGTTTAATGAAGCATGCAAGGTTTATTTGTGGTTAATGCAAATATGTTTGAAAATTTTTGTTGCATTCGATGCTTAATTCTTGAATTATGTGAATTATCGATGAATGAGTTGGATAAATTTGACTGAATGTTGTATCTTTAATTCTTTGATGAATGATTTTGATTGCATTAGTAATGGATGACTAGTAGCATTCCTTGAATCTTGAATGAATCTACCGTTTTACAACTGTTTATATATATATATATATAGTTATGAATAAGAAACACTCCAAAGTGGGTGTATTGTGAATTGTTAAAGAGGGAACACTCAAATGCAAGCGTTAGAAAAATGAATCTGGCCAAAGGCTGTCGCTACATGAGTGTGTGTCGGCGCAATTACGTACTCCCTGGGGGTTTGTTGCACTCCATCATTACTTCTCAGGAACAAGGGTACAGTAATGCAACGATATCCCTTATTCAAAAAAAGAAGAAGAAAAAAGTGACATATATTGTACAATAAATACTGTATTGGTAGATAGAATTTAGGATTTAAAGCAAGATGTTGGTTTTGATGAAGTTGCAATATTATTTATTCATACTTATATATTGTCGATGCAATATTCTGTCATCTGAATGTGACTCATTCATTGGAATTTTAGGTGATTCAAGGTTCTAGAATGATCATTATCCTTAGTGAATTCTTGTGTTGCCTTGCTAGTTTCTATTTTACTAGAGGGCAAGTAAAAACTCAATTTTGGGGGTGTGATAGTACTAGAAAGAACATATGTTTTCTCCCTACTTATTGGTTAATTTGTCCCCATTTAGTTATATTTAGCACATATTTTAGTATTTTCAGTTCAGTAAATTGAATTTTATAACTTAGTGGATCTTAGCCTATTTATCATTAATTTTGTCATGTTTTGGTACCAATGTCACTGCATGAGTATTTCTAGATTGCGCCCAGAATTGTCGCCGCACCTGACAGCTATTCGGATAAGAACAAAAATGTGTGAGCTATCCAATCTAGTACAACCAACTTGTACGTACAGAGGCAGCATGATTCTGATGAAAAGATAGATATGATATTTGGAAGAATACAAATATTCACGTGAATAAGGAAAAAAGAGAGGCTTTTTGGGGTATTATCTTTTTCAACCTATCTTTTGAAGCTTTTATGCGATGGAGGCTTAAGCCTCCTACAGGTGAACCGACGTGAAAGGGATGCAGATTAGCTCTTGACTAGGATCTCTGAGTGCCACACAAGAGGGAGTTGAGAGATCAAGTCGAGATTTTCTAGGAATAGTACTCTCCACTTGTTTCTTTTATATTTCTTTTCTAAGTGATGGTGATTACTTTCTATTTCATGTTTGTACGGAAGTACACATGATTTCTGGGTTAAATGTTATTTTATTGTAACACCTCGAATTTGGGCCTAGTAGAATTGGGCCCATTGGGCCTTAGGCGTGGGAGCGTTTAAAATTTTTGGTAACAAGAGAACGACACTAATGCAAGTTGGACCTATTAGGTGAGTGATTTTGGAAGGTTAGGGGGCTTCCATGAAGTCCCGGGGTCAAACATGGGCTTTAGGAAAAATTTTGGTTTCAGGTGAATAAAACTCTGGGAGTTAGAAGGTAGGCTTTAAGAATAAAATGTGGAGAAAAATGACACAAAAGGAGTTGTGGTCTAGTGGCAAATAGTGCCACATGGGAGACAAGGAAGTGACGCCACACAAGGAAGCAAGGGGTCCAAGGTTCAAGTCTTGGCGTTTGCATTTCATTTTGATTTCCTTTTTAAATGAACTTAGACTTTGGCCCATAGACTTATATTTAGTTGCGCATGTTTTAAGACACAAAGGAGCTTGTGTTGTGGTGGCATGTAGCATCTAGAGCATAGAAGAGGGCAAGGGTTCGAATCTCATGTCAAGCAAGGGAGTGTTTATTTTGCAGATTGGACGGCCAGAGTTTGTGTTGGATTTAAACTCTGCTGAAGAAGGGATCCCACATCGGAAAGCTAGCAAGAGGGAAGGTGAGAAGCTGGCTTTAAATAGAGCAATCTTTGAGGAGAGTAAGGATACTTGGTGGGCGTTTGGGCACAGGAATGGTCGGAGCGCGGATTAACTCCAGATTCCTATCAGGTGTGTATTTTGCCCTACTCTAGCTGTAGAGCGGCAAATGCCAAAATGCCGGTCACACGGTGTTGGTAGCCACACGAGCGTGCGAGCGCACGTGTGGGAGCCTAAACGCGATAGTTGAGGCCACCATGAGTATTCTTGTGGGTTCAGGCTATTTGGGCCACGATGGGCCGAAAGGGGCCAAGTGGGCCCAATGGGCCCATATGAATAAATTGTATGCTTGTATAGTAGATATTGTATTAGACTAGGTGAATCTCATGTCTGTGGCTAGATTTGGGCTAAATGGGCCACACGAGAGTGTGGGCCCGCTTGGGCCGAAATTGGGCTTTACGCCCAATTGCACCGTTTTGACCAAAAAGGGAACCTGTGTCGCTCGAAGCGACAGTAGGCCTCCGAAAAGCCCGTTAGAAGGCTCAATTACCGAAATACCCTCGGTGGGTATAACTACCGAAATACCCTTAGAGGGTAAATTACCGAAATACCCTTGGTGGCTATAATTATCGAAATACCCTCGATGGGTATAATTACCGAAATACCCTTGGTGGGTATAATTACCGAAATACCCTTGGTGGGTATAATTACCGAAATACCCTTGGTGGGTGAATTACCGAAATACCCTCGATGGGTGGTGAAAATTACCTTATAGTGACAAAATGACCGTTATACCCTCGATTGTGGTTAAATATCGTGTATGTGATTTTATTTATGTTGTTTATATTTGTAAAATACTGCATTCATATCATGTTGCATGGGTTGGGATTTTTGATACGGAGGAAGTACTGATAGGATCGCATGGTCGCTGACGCATCGTGGATCCACAGAAGGCTTTAAGCCGATTATATGACCGCGACTCTCTTTGTAATATTGGTTAGTGTCGCAACCGGTGCTATATAAGGAGTGTAGGGATGGGTGGGTCGATTAAATCCCCACAGGAGTGCAGGGTTGGACAGGAGATGGAGTGCAGGGTTGGTATGGGCATTAATGCATTGCATTCACTTGTTCTGTTATTTAAGATGGGCTTAGGCCCAGATAGATGTGATCTGTGACTTTTGTTATGGGCTAAGACCCAACCGAGGCCATTATGGGCTAAGGCCCAATTGCCACCATTACTGTGTTGGGCTTGGGCCTACATTGATGACTGTAATGGGCTTAGGCCCGGATTGTTGTGATACATGATTTTGACCGATGAGGGTTGTACACAATGAGTTTTCGTAAACTCACCCCCTCTTTTTATTAAATGTTTCAGGTAATCCTCAGTAGGCGATTCGACGTACTGGGGGACTCGGAGGTGGCCAAACTACGACCAACTTTGAATTTTAGTATTCTATTCTACTTTATTTAAACCGTTTTCTTATTGGGTTGTAATAACGCCTCTCTTAAATTCTGGTTTTTAATTTGAGATTTTCAGTTTATTATGATTTAAATCTGCTAAAAGTTGAACACGGTTGTTTTTCAAAACGATAACTGTTTTCTAAATACTAAGTTTCCGCAACTCAATTTTTGGATAACTCGTCTTCGTAAATCATTATTTTAAATTAAGCTTCCGCAACAACGAGGTTTTGAAATTAATAACTTTTAATAAACGTTGATTAAAAATAAACAAACGCAACTGAGACTTTAGTTTTTAAATATCAAGAAGAGTTTTCAATGAAAACATGGTTTTCAAAAAACACTTCAATGTGACACGCCAGATTCGGGCCTAACTTCTAGGCCGGGTTTGGGGTGTTACATTTATTCAATCTTACTTCTACTATTTAATCTTTAGGTTTGAATGTTTTTAGCATGGAAGTGTTATTGCGGTCACTGACACTGGAAAGTGCAGCGACAGTTCAAGCTAACAACCATGACAACGGAAGTTGCTTAAGGATTAGAGGAATTTAATCCACTTGTTATTAATAGTGTTCCATTTCCATCATCAGAAGATGTAGTTAATGTGCATGTTTAAGTCTTAAATTAAATATAGAAGTTAAGCTTGGTAAGATATTCATTGCAATTTAATGTATCGACAATCACCTATCCTTTTATACCTTGTGAGCATTTAGAATTCTGTTGAATATTCACGTTGGGGATCCCAGTTTATCATTATCATATTTTATCTTATTGTTTTCAAGTTATTGATTCGACAACTACTCTCACAATTTATCTCATTTCTATCTATTTGTTGCACTAACATTGATAAACAAAAGACAACCATCCTCGTGGATCGATATCTGATAGACTCATATATTTCTACTATACTTGTATAGTGTACGCTTGAACATTATTGCTATGACGTTAAACAGCCGATCACCCGTGTGACCCTACACACGACCGTGTAGCTACCCCACACGCCCGTGCGACCACTCTACACGCCTGTGTCTCAAACCTTGTAAACCTGCACCTAAAAGAAAAAAGTGACACACGGCAGTGTTACAATCCGTGTCCAAGGTCGTGTGTAGCACAAAAGACCCCTAAACAAGCCATTTTCAATTCAAAAGTATTAACACCAAGTCAAACCATTCTAACAAACATTCATATGCCCAAAACATACCAAAACAACCATACTAACTTCTGAAAGAGCATACAAAAGAATTTAACTTCAAATATCTACACCATGTTTACAACCATCAACAAAAAGGCATTTAAAACATAAATTAACTTGGCAATTAATCAAAACAAACCAAGACAACATTCAAGCCTTATTACATGCCATTTATAACCTTAACCAAAGTAATCGAAAGCTACCAAAACAATGACTTGATAGTGTGATTGTGCTCCAATGAAAATCTAACTGATCGAGCTTTTTGATGATCTATAAGAAAGGAAAGAAAAATACATAAGCATATAATGCTTAGTAAGCTCATATAAAACTTAAACAAGAACTTACCAAATAGGCTAAATTTATAAAGTTAATGCGTCATTCCATTACCATGCTCTTATGCATAACCAATGCAAAGATATCAATTACCATTTTCACAAGTTAGTGAACTTGTACATAACACATTCAACATATACCCAATGTAACATTTATACATCTCAAGCATTTGCTTAAAAATTTAATACCCATTGAACTAAACAAATCTTTGTAGGATACACGGGAACCAGGCTCACAAAAAGTGTGCCTGTACTGGTAAGTATAACCGAATCCTGTAATGCTCACACGAGTTGTGGGTCGGGATGTTAGACTACACAATGCTGTTCACACGAGCTTTAGAGAATCCGCAATAAATGCAGAACCTCAGCCATCGGTAGGACATCCAAGACTAGCACCCAAAAATGTATAATCCCTAATAGCATGTCATTTGTATCCTAAGTATTCATAAGGTTCTGGCGGGGCATGTTTCCATGTCATTCCATAATTCTCAACATTTTACACACATTATCTTAATTTACATAAACTTACCATATTGACAAAACAACAAATTAACAATTTATATTCAAAGAAATTAAACGAGGTATATAATTAATAAATTTTCCATCAAATTATAAAATTAATTAATTTACCATTATACGAACTTACTGTGACGACACGATTGCACAAAAAGGTACTGACGACTAACCTGAAACTTTAGCCTTTCCATGATTCAAGTCCGATTGTTGCGTATCTTGATCTAAATAATAATTTTACTCAATTAAATCATTCAAAATCAACTTAAACTAACTAATTCAAACTCATAATCCTTTTTAAGGTGATTGTACAAGATTACCCTTTACACTTTAACATTTTTACAATTAAGTCCTTAAACCAAAATTCACACAATCCAAGCAAGCCTAACTAGCCAACTTTTCTATGTGTTAATTTTAGCCCAAATACTTATACTTAACCTTCATATAGGTCCTTAAACTCTCAAATAGGTCCTTAAACTATACTCTCAATTTGAGTTTAAGGACCTATTTGAGAGTATAGTAAAAGGGTAAAATTAACACATTGAATGATTGCCTTAAAAAGGACCTATTTGAGAGTTTGTACAAGATTGCCTTAACTTTGGCCTTTCCACGATTCAAGTCTGGTTGTCACGTATCTTGATCTAAATAATAATTTTATTCAATTAAATCATTCAAAATCAAATTAAACTAACTAATTCAAACTCATAATCCTTTTTAAGGTGATTGTACAAGATTACCCTTTACACTTTAACATTTATACAATTAAGTCCTTAAATAGGTCCTTAAACTCAATTTGAGAGTATAGTTTAAGGACCTATTTAAGGACTCAATTAACACCTTGAGTTTGAAGATTACCCTTTACACTTTAACAGTGCCTTTTACTATACTCTCAAATAGGTCCTTAAACTCAAAATCAGCAAAAATCATTTAATAAAATACTTATACTTAACCTTCAAACTCAAGGATTTAACAACTAGGTACACAAATACTTTATCTCATTCATGGTAAGTCTCTAAACTTCTAACAATTTCATCAATCAACCTCTGGGTTAGCTAGATTAAGCTAAAACGAACTCAAACATAAAAATAAATAGAAATGGACCTCAAAAATTCACTCAAGCAAGGAAGGAAGCTTGGCCAAAACTCTTCTTATTCAACAATGGTGTTTCACGTTTATGGGAAGAAGGAGAAGTAAAACAATCCAATGTTTTCTTCCTTTTTGCACCTAATGGCTTTCATTACCATACTTTTAATTAAAAGAACAATTTTAATCACCCAAATATCTAAAGTTGGTGACCCAATCGTCCACCATTCTTTGATATGGTGTAATCGCCATTTTATTCCACCTAATCCCTTTTCCTTGGTTGATAGATATAATTAGTTAATAGAACTCAACTTTTGGAATTTCATAGCTTCTTTCGGTTCCCAAGTAGCTTCCTCAATCCCATGACGGTGCCAAAGAACCTTAACTAAAGTTATGCATTTATTTCTCAACTCTTTCACTTCTCAGGCCAAAGTTTTAACTGGTTCCTCACTATAAGACATATCTGGCTGTATCTCAACATCGACTGGTGAAATTACATGTAAAGGATCGGATCTATATCGTCACAACATTGACACATGAAAAACATTATGAATTTTTTCTCACTCTGACGATAAGGCTATACGGTAAGTTACCATACCAATTCTCTCAATAATCTCGTACGACCCGATGAAACGTGGACTAAGCTTTCCTTTTTGACCAAATCGAAGAACTTTCTTACAAGGCGATACTTTCAGGAACACTTTGTCGCCGACTTGGAATGTAATATCCTTTCTTTTCAAATTCGCATAAGACTTTTGATGACCAGAAGCAGCTTTCAAACAATCTCGTATCACTTTAACTTTTTCTTCGATTTCACAGATCAGACGACTCCAAAATATTCTTTTCACTCAATTTGAACCAGTATAATAGAGTTCTACACTTTTGACCATACAGTGCTTCATACGAAATCGTTCTAATACTCGACTGGTAACTGTTATTATATGCAAACTCAAACAACAGAAGAAATTTCTCCCAGCTACCTTCGGATTCCAGAATACAACAACGGAGCATATCTTCTAGTATCTCAATCACTTGTTCAGAATGGTCGTCTGTCTGTGGATGAAACACGAGACTAAAAAGCAACTTGGTACCCAATGTTTCATGCAACTTACTTCAGATCTAGAAGTAAATCATGGATCCTGATCAGAAATAATCGACAATAGCACACCGTGTAATCTGACAATCTTAGCAACATATAACTCGGCCAATTTCTCCAGTTAATAATCCATACGCACCAGAATAAAATGTGCGAATTTTGTCAAACGATCCACAACAACCCAAATGGAATCCTTTTTCCTCGGAGACAACGGCAATTCTGACACGAAATCCATGGTGACCCATTCCCGTTTCCAATCTAGAATCATAACAGGCTGCAGTTATCACGAAGGTAACTGATGTTCGGCTTTAACTTGCTGACAAACCAAACATTTCGATACAAATTTTGAGATCTCACGTTTCATACTTGACCACCAGTACATCTGTTTCAAATCATTATACATTTTATTACTGCCAGGATGAATCGAGTAATTGCTGTTATGAGCTTCCCGCGTAATGTTCTGCTTAACTTTAGAATTCCTCGAAACAAATATTTTATTTCGAAAATACAAACTATCATTTGTACCAATGTGAAAATTTGAATCTGATGACTTTTCAATCTATCCTCGTTTAGCAATCAACTCGGAATCAGTTTTCTAGCTTCATAGATCTGTTGCAAAAGCGTCAATTTAGTTTTTAGTTCAGCTAAAATATAACCGTCATCAACAAGCGTCAAACGAGTATTTAAAGCTCTCAAAACAAATAATGATTTCTGACTCAAAGCACCCGCAACAACATTTGCTTTTCCCGGGTGATAGTTGATAATCACATCATAATCTTTTAACAGCTCCAACCATATACGCTGTCGCAAATTCAATTCTTTTTTAAGACATCAAGTATTTTAAACTCTTGTGATCCGTGAAAATGTGGCATTTTTCCCCATATTAGTAGTGTCACCAAATTTTTAAGACAAACACAATAGCTGAAAGCTCCAAGTCATGTGTCGAGTAATTTTTCTCGTGTGGTTTCAATTGTCGAGAGGCATGAGCTACAACTTTACCCTCTTGCATTAAAACATAGCCCAAACCACTAAGTGAAGCATCACTGTAAATCATAAAATATTTGTCGGTTTCAACCGTCTCTGGTTGAATTAATATAGGGGCTTCAGTTAACATTGTTTTAATCGATCAAAGCTCTACTGACATTTATCAGACTAACAAACTTCACATCTTTCTGAAGTAGCTTCATCAACAGTGAAGCAATCATCGAAAACCCTTTTATGAAACGTTGATAATATCCAACCAAATTAAGAAAACTTATGATCCCGGTGACATTTCTCGGAGACTTCCAATCCAAAATAGTTGATATTTTACTCTGATCCACTTTAATGCCATCTGCAGACAGCGCGTGACCCAAAAACACGAATTTTTTAAGCCAGAACTCACATTTACTGAATTTTGCAAATAACTGTTTATCACGTAAAGTCTGTAAAATAATACTCAGATGTTGGACATGTTCGGTCTCATCTTTCGAGTAAATCAGTATATCATCGATGAAAACTACCACAAATTTATCTAAATACGGCCGAAATATTTTTTTGTCAAATCCATAAACGCAGGCGATGTGTTTGTTAAGCCAAACGACATAACCAAAAATTCATAATGCTCGTACTTGGTTCTGAAAGTTGTTTTCAACACATCTGAATCTTTAACTCGAAGTTGATAAAATCCTGAGTGAAGGTCAATTTTTGAAAACACTGTCGCACCTTTCAACTTATCAAATAAATCATCAATACGAGTTAACGGATACTTGTTCTTAATTGTGACTTTATTCAGCTGTCAGTAATCAACACACAATAACATCGACCCATCCTTTTTTTAACAAATAAAACAGGTGCACCTAGGGAGAAAAATTAGGCCGAACAAAACCTCTATCTGACAACTCCTGCAACTGTACTTTCAACTCTCTTAACTCAGTCAATGCCATTCTATATGGAGCAATCGATATCAGAGAAGTTCCCAGTACCAATTCAAAAGCAAATTCAACTTCTCTGATTGGCGGTAACCCTTGCAACTCATCTAGAAATACATTCGCAAAATCACAAACAATCAGAACTTGTTAGCTCAGAAGGATCAATTCGATATCATTGATAGGGAGGTTGAATTGGCCTTTGAGAAATTATGGTGGAAGCAATGAAAAATATGCAACAAATAACACAAGGATTTATAGTGATTTGGCCCCAATTGCCTACTCCACTACCTTAGCTTACCACAACTAAGGATTTCCCAAATTCACTAATTTGGCAACCTTTGAGGACAAGGTTTAACCTTACAATCTCTCTTAAGATTTATGCCCCAAAATCTTAAGATACAACTCTATTAAGGTTTCTACCCAAACTTTAAGGATTAACCCTGTCTCAAAGACAAACAAATAAGCAACCAAAGAAATAATCATTACAAGATTAGGATGTTTGCCAATAAAGCACAAATACAAATAAGAACACCTGAGTTAAATGAATACAATGAAAGCTCACAAGTGTTTACAAGAAAAGGTATGAAAGAATTAAGCTCTAGGTTATTTTGATTTATCTTTAAGCTTTTCACATTGCTTTTGTTGTTGCTAGACCGTTGGAAGATTGTATTTATACCCTCTAATTGATTTCCAACCGTTGTGGTTGTTGTAGAAGTGAATATAGCCGTTGGGGATGAAATACCAGGTCATTAACTTCACCTGCAGCAACGAGTATCGATACCTACTAAAAGGGTATCGATATTTTTGGTATTTAATACAAATTTCAGTGACCGTTGGAGTAGGATTATCGATACATGGTAAAGGTATCGATACTTTTTGGAAAGGTATCGATACTTTTTGTGAAAATTGAAAACAAAATGTCAATTTGGTATCGATTTAAAGAGGGGTATTGATATCTTGTAAATTATCGATACTTGGACAAAAAGTATCGATACTTTTTGTCCTAGAGCAATTCTGACTTGTCTAAAAATGGTTAAAACATAATTGAAAATGTTTGATTTAATTGAAACTGTTTCAACTTGATTTTATCAATCTGTTCAACTTAACTTTTATTCAAAAACACTTTAAATTGTTATAACAAAACATATTATCAAATAAGGCTTAGTTTAACAGAACTAATTCCAAATTTGATTCTGAAAATCTGGTGTCTAAAATATATGCTAGATATGCCTCTCACCCTTTTCGGACACATTTCTGGGCTGTCAAAGCAGTAATAATATTGGCGGTACTATCAAATCTATCTGATTCAACTCTAATTATTTCACCATTTTGACATTTCAATACAATCTGCTTTCGCCTACAGTTCACTGATCGTTGTAAATAAGAGTTTTAAAATTTATAAAAGAATGATGGAACCTGGAAACTAACTCTGACAACGATTGAGGCAAGTGCACCTATCGAACAGTAGTATAGTTTAGGCAAGACCGGATTATCGAACCCAAAGGAACTAAAAGTACTAATACTAACTTTCTTTTTATTATTTAGCCTAAAATAAGTGAAGTTGTTTATTAATCTAAATTAATTAACTACTAAACTAAAGACTCTAAGACAAAGAAGAATGAATTTGGAAAATAACTTGGGAAAAACTCAGTTGATTTGGACGATACCCTAGGAAGAATCCACCTAGACTTCACTTGTTATCTAACCTTTAACCATATGATTTATTTACTTAGTTTGATCCGTAAGACTCACTAACGTATATTAAACCTCTCTCGAGGCGAATAACGTCTAACCCTAGGTTAATTAGTGGGCCATCGTTCTCTTATAATAACCCCTAGAATAGCGATAAATCGATCTATGGATTCCCATATTAGGTTTCACCCTAATTCGGCAAAATCTCGTCACCCTATCTCTAGGCGTGCGATCAACTCCGCTTAATTATGTTGGATCTACTCTTAGGCAGGGTCTATTCCTCCTCCACCTAAGCACATTAAATTTGGATTAAGCTCACATCATATAATTCAGAAAACAATAACAAGATTCATCATAGGTTTCATCCCCTTCGGGTATCCGAAGGTTTAGTTCATAACAATAAAGGAAAACATCTCAAGAGAAAAGATAAAGCAAAACATAAGAAATCCCTAAAACCCCCTGAAGGAATTGAAGGAGAGATCCTCCATCTTGAGTAGAATTCCAGCTTCTTGAGATGGATCAACTGGCTATCCCTGAGTGAATCCCCACAAATTTGCCTTCTCTGGCTTAGCACGACGCCCCTAGATGATGGCTTTCGACTCCCCTCGACAGAGGGTTTCTGTCGAACTCCCCGATTAAGTTGCCCCTTAGGGTGTTTATATAGGCTTTGAGATGTGTTACTTGGCCTCCAAGTATCCTAATTTGAGTACAATTCCTAATTGGGGGTTTAATTAGACTTAGGAATGTGTTTCTTTGCCTCCAAGCATCCAAATCCGAGTAAAATTCCTCTTTCCCGCGGCAGGGACACGGCCATGGTACACGCCCGTGTGAATCATCTTCAGGCCATTTTCGACACTGTTGAATGAGGCACGACTGTGTAAGTCGTGGTAAGGCCGTGTTCTAGTAAGAATGGTGGCACGACCGTGTGGCATGAAGTCCAGGCCGTGCTAATTTCGTGGCTTGGCCCAATTTGGTCCGTTTTAAGCTCGTTTCTCGTTCTTTTCATCATCGGGTGCTTTCCTGAGTATAAGACATGAAAAGAAAGGATTAAGAGCACCTTTTTACATAAATTGGGGCTTAAATCATCCAAAATCATATTAAATGTGGGCTTAAAATGTAACATCCTGAAATTGGGCCTAGTAGGATTGGGCCCAATAGGCCTTGAGCGTAGTAGCGTTTAAAATTTTTGAGATCAAGAGATCGGCATTAGTGCAAGTTGGACTTATTAGGTGAGTGATTTTAGAAGGTTAGGGGGCTTCTATGATGTCCCGGGATCAAACTTGGGCTTAGGAGAAATTTTGGTTTTAGGTGAAAAAAACCCTGGGAGTTAGTAGGTAGGCTTTAAGAATAAAATGTGGAGGAAAATGACACAAGTGGAGTGTGTGGTGTAGTGGCAAAGTAACGCCACTTAGGGAGCAAGGGGGTGACGCCACAAGGAAGGAAGGAGGTCCAAGGTTCAAGGCGTGGAACTTGCATTTCTTTTAGATTATTTTATTAAATGGATTTTGACCTTGGCCATAGACTTATCTTTAGTTGGGCATGTTTTAAGACACAAGAGGAGCTTGTGGCCTAGTGGCAAGGTGGCGTTATAGTGGCAAGAGGTGCGAGGTTCAAGTCTCGGGATCGGCAAAGGAGTATTTATTTTTGGATTTGACGGCGGTGAGTTTGAGTTGGATTTAAACTCTGCTAGCGGAGGGATCCCACATCGAAAAGATATAAAGAAGGAAGGTGAGAAGCTGGCTATATATAGAGCTATCTATGATGGGAGAGGAGGCATACCTGGTTGGCGTTGGGCATAGGAGCATTCGGAGCGCGGATTAGCTTCAAACTCCTATCAGGTGTGTATTCTCTCTACTCTAGTTGTAGAGCGGCAAATGCCGAAATGCCGATCACACGACGATAGTAGCCACACGAGCGTGCGAGCGCACGTGTGGGGGCTTCGACGCGATAGTTGAGGCCATCGTTAGTATTCTTGTGGGTTAAGGCTGCTTGGGCCATGATGGGCCGAAGTGGGCCCATGGGCCCATATGAGTAGATTGTATGATTGTGTAGTATATATTAGACTGGACTAGGTGAATCTCATATCTGTGGCTAAATTGTGCTAGTTGGGCCACACGAGCGTGTGGGCCCGAATGGGCCGAAATCGGGTTTTAGGCCCAATAGTCTGGTAACGACCGAAAGTGGTAGCCGAGTCGCTCGGGGCGACATAAGGCCTTCGAAAAGATCATTGCAGGTGCGAAATTACTGAAATACCCTCGATAGGTAAATTACGAGAATACCCTTGGTAGGTAAAATTATTGTTATACCCTTAGAGGTTGATTAGCTTGATTACGTTGTATTTCGTTTATCTGATTATGATGGTAATCCATGTTATACGTTATATTTGATATATGTTTTTCATACATGACATACTGCATACATGAATTATTATGTCATATTGCATGGGCTTTGGGATATGATTGAAAGGGGAAGTATTTGAGACTGTCACGGTGGTTTGGTACCACGAGTGGGTTGGCCCCACATATAAGCGATTCGATGACCATGTCTCGATGGCTTGGTGCCACGGTGGTTTAATACCACGCATATATATGATGATTTAGTGACTCGTCCCAGTGGTTTGGTACCACAGTGGGTTGGTCCCACATATATTCTTCAGGGATTGTCACGGTGGTTGATACCACGGTGGGTTGGCCCCACGCATGATAATAGTGACTTTGTCACGGTAATCTAGTATCACGGTGGTCTGGAACCACGAGTGGCTTGGTGCCACATATGAGGTGTGTAGCAGATGGAGGGTTGATTGTAGAAATCCCACGGTGTGTTGAGGTGGTGGTACGTGGTGTGTAGAGGATGGAAAACTAGGTTGGGTGGGTTGCATTGCATACATGTGATATACGCTATATTGAATGGGCTAAGGCCCAATGTGCATCTGTGGGCTTAAGGCCCAGATTTCGTTTAATGGGGATTTACACACTGAGTCTCGATGACTCACCCCTCTGCTTTAACTTTCACAGGTAATCCCTAGCTTGAGGATTTGGAGCCGAGGTGGACTCTGTGGTGGCCATACGTCGTCACTTTAGTAAATTAAGTGTTATTTTCTTTTAAATTTCATTTTAATTCGGGATTATGTTCTGTAATAAGGCCACTGGGATTTTAATTTGGTTTTTGTCTTAATGCGGTTATTATCTATGATGAAATGATCAATACGGAGTTTTCCTAAAAACACAAATAACTATTTTCCAAAATATTAATGAACGGTTCACAAACTACTGATAATCAAAACTCGAAATTTTTAAACGATCGTGAATTTTTTTTAACTACCTTTCCTTGTGACATACCAGATCCGGTCGTAACGTGTAGGCTGGGTTTGGGGTGTTACATAAAATATGTTACTTTTACGGTTTATCAAATACCCCCACACTTAAGCTTTTGCTTGTCCTCAAGCAAAATTCTCAACTTACAATTAAAATGGACTTCCCTCAATTCATAATAGTCATTAATAGTGTCTCATCATAATTCAGAGATAATTTATGCATGGATAATTCAACTCAAAGTGTCCTAAAAATTCAAACACTATAAGCCTTATATTTTGTAGCACAAAACATAGGTGTTTTCCCTTCATCTAAATAATTACCTTTAATTTGAAATCGACAAAGTTTGACATCCTTACAAAAGATTCACTCAAATCACTCAAAGTGTTTAAGGTTCAAAATTTAGGCACTCAAAAAGTCAAACATGAAGAGTTAATCCCATAGGCTTGCATGAAAATCAAATCTCCACCGCTGAAATATGAGATGAAACACAAATCAAAAGGTCTTTGTTAGGGTTGTAACGGGGCTAGGGTTAAGGTGTGGAAAAAGGCTGAATTAGAAGGTTAGAATCGAGATTGAATTGACAAATTACCTAACTAAGAACTAATGAATTAATAATAATAAATACATCAATTGAAAACTAATAATACTAACACTACGAGCTTCTTCTTTTTTTGATATTTGGATTTTAAATGTATAAGCTTGTTTAATCACATAACTAATAATGAATATACTTCGTCTTTTTTTTTTTAAGAACAAACTAAATACATAATAAAGGATAAACTACTAAAATAAAAATCATAGTTAGGCAACTAATCAAAATCAACTCTCGATATAAGGGTAGTTAAAGAGGATGGTGAAAACGAATAAAAAGGGTTTTGGGTTAATATTAGCGGGTAAGTCAATAAATGGGTTGTTAGGATTAAATGGGGTTCACTAGGGGTTAATTATGAAGGTAGGCTTTTTAAATGGAGTAAGTGGGTTAGATCCTAGGTGCCTTTATCATTTCTGTATATCAAAGATGTGGTCTCGACATGTATAATCGATGCAAGTTCTAGAATAACAAATCAATGTTGACACACTCATAATCAATAAAGTGAGCAAGAAAAAGAATTTATGCTCTATGAGGCTCAAAATCTCACAAAAATTATGGGTGTTTTGATGTCAACCTCGTAAATTTCAAACTTCAAAGTAATATTTAAATTCAGGTAGACATCCTAAAAATTTTTAATTCTTGAAAAATAGACTTATCATGCCTGATTCTCTAGTATTCTTGGAATTTAATCATCAATTCACAATTATCAATGACTTAATCTAAAACATATCAATAAAAATCACAAATCATCAGAAATTTCATTCTAATCATAATATAAGAAACTTACTTTAAGACAAGGCATAATTCAGGGATTTTCAAATAATACTATAGTTAACCCCCCACACTTAAGATGTACATTGTCCTCAATGTACAAAGGTAGATAATATCAAAATAATCATAAAATCGTAAGATGGGGAGAGAAGGGAAACTTCCTGAATTTTGGATGAAGCCAATGAAAAGAAACCGGATAGGATTAGAGGTGAGCATGGGGAAGCGTCTCAAACTGGTTGAGTCCTCGAAGCAGCCATCCTAATTTCTTTTGTATCCTAAGCTAAATCTAAATGGAATGAATAACAAGAAGAAAATAATAAAGAAAATAAAAGAAAGGAAATAAAAATAACAATAACAATAAAAATAAAAATGAAAATGAAAATAAAAATAAAAATAAAAATAAAAATAGAAATAAAAGTAAATATTTAAATAGTGATACGGTCCACGCCCTTGTTCGAGTTTAATCGGTCCGTGTTTTTCATGATTTTGAATTTTGGGCGTGTTTAGGTGTTTTACCACGCAGTGGGTCTCGTAGCACGCCCGTGTATTCTTCACACGATCCTTTAGAACGGGCGTGTTTAACCCGTGCTCGTCAAGTCGGTAACCTCGCCGCGGTTGCCAGGCACAGCCGTGTCTCGCCGTGCTCAATAAGTCGGTGACCTCACACGGGAAGTCGGCACGGGCGTGGCTTTTATCGCAGGCCGTGTTGGGAAAAGAAATCATTCTTTTGTCATGCACGGTTACTAGCACGTCCGTGGTTTGTCCTTCGGCTTCCACACGGCCACGCCACGGCCGTGTGCAAGGCCGTGTGAGCATGGAAATCTGTACTTTGGTTAGTTTATGGTTAGGTGCTAAAATAAAAATAAAAGTAAAATAAAAAAATGTAAAAATTAATAGGGTTAGTGCTCAAGGTTGCCTCCCAGAAGCGCTCGTTATAGTCTTAAGCTAGACTTTACTTCTCATTCGTATGGTCAAGGTGGTTTGAGGAGGTGAAAATCCTTCCTCATGCGTTCAACTCGATTTTTGATATAAAATTTAAGTCGAGTAGTGTTTACCTCAAAAGTCATTGAATTTAGGATTGCTTACCTCGACTGGCCCGTATAGGAAGACATCAAGTACCTCAAAAGTGATTTCTTCGTTTGTCTTGAGGTCTGAATTGGTGATTCGAGGGTCTTCCTTATTCAACAATACCTGATCACCTATTTTGATGTGATTTGTTGTTACTATCGGCTAAATCAGGGTTTCTTCGGTTTCACTTCGTGTATTCCTAGTTTCTCTTTAAAATGTGTTTTCCACTCGTCTAGTTCATCGACCTGAAGCCTTAGTTCTTCATGAATTATTTCTTTATGGGTACGAGGTCTAAGATCTAGCTCAGCTAGGTGATTTCGTGATGCTTACTGTAAAGAAGGTTGAACCAAATGGTTATCAATAAAATTAACGTTCGTACCTTTATTACTCAATGTCCTAGCTGAGTCAAGTGTTTGAAGAGTGATTGTTTCGTCGTCTACACGAAGTGTGAGTTCACCGACTTCTTCCTCTGTGTGGTCTTTCTTTATTGCATCGGGATATGGCACACGAGGTTGGTACTCTGTAATTGCCTGTTTTTGTATATCATGGCACACTTCAACCTTACCTTCACTTACCACAGGTTCTTCCCTTGAGTTTGGTTCGTCTAACCCTTCACTATCGTAAATGGCTTGATTTTGCTCACTTGGGTTAGTTTCAATATTGCTTGGCAAGATTCCTTGTGGTAGTTCTGAGATCAGCTTAGAAAGTTGTATAACTGACTTAGTAAGTTCCCCAACTGACTCAGTAAGTTCCCCAACTTGGCTCTCGATCCCTTTGATCGATGCTTGTTGTTCATTAAGTGTTGTCTCATTTTTTTTGGAGACGGTTATCTGTAGCTTCCATGAATTTTGTCAGCATCTCTTCAAGGTTCGACTCCTCTTCCTGTTGGTGAGGTGGTTGTTGAAAATTTTGATCATCCCACGAGAAATTGGGATGGTACCTCCAACCTGCATTATAAGTGTTATCATAAAAATTATTTTGTGGTCTAGAATAGTTACCCGTATAGTGAGCTTGCTCGTTTTCCATGCCATATCCGTAGAGTGGGTACTCAGGATTCACCATGCCTCCTAAATTCGAATCATATTGTATTTCTGGGTGTACCTGCAAGAGACTATTCAAACCATCAAATTTTTTATTCATCTCTAACTGATTAGATAACCTGGTGACCACGTCGAGGTTGAAGACACTAGCTGCTTTAGTAAGAATTGTCCTCATCGCTTGCCACTGATAATTATTCAGTACCATCTCCTCTATAAACTAAAAGTACCTGTCAAAGAAAATAAAAGAAAAATTAGTAAAGTAAAAATTGAAACTAATAATAATGAAAAAAATAAAAAAAAATTGGCTAAAGTAATAAAAATAGAGCTTTCTTAATATTTTTGTTCCCCGGCAACGGCGCCAAAAACTTGATCGCTGTAAATCAGAGTTTTAAAATTTATAAAAGAATGATGGAACCTGGAAACTAACTCTGACAACGATTGAGGCAAGTGCACCTATCGAACAGTAGTATAGTTTAGGCAAGACTGGATTATCGAACCCAAAGGAACTAAAAGTACTAATACTAACTTTCTTTTTATTATTTAGCCTAAAATAAGTGAAGTTGTTTATTAATCTAAATTAATTAACTACTAAACTAAAGACTCTAAGACAAAGAAGAATGAATTTGGAAAATAACTTGGGAAAAACTCAATTGATTTGGACGATACCCTAGGAAGAATCCACCTAGACTTCACTTGTTATCTAACCTTTAAGCATATGATTTATTTACTTAGTTTGATCCGTAAGACTCCCTAACGTATATTAAACCCTCTCTCGAGGCGAATAACGTCTAACCCTAGGTTAATTAGTGGAACTGTCATTCTCTTATAATAACCCTCTAGAATAGCAGTAAATCGATCTATGGATTCCCATATTAGGTTTCACCCTAATCCAGCAAAATCTCGTCACCCTATCTCTAGGCGTGCGATCAACTCCGCTTAATTATGTTGGATCTACTCTTAGGCAGGGTCTATTCCTCCTCCACCTAAGCACATTAAATTTGGATTAAGCTCACATAATTAAGAACAAACTAAGTATTTATCATATAATTCAGAAAACAATAACAAGATTCATCATAGGTTTCATCCCCTTCGGGTATCCGAAGGTTTAGTTCATAACAATAAAGGAAAACATCTCAAGAGAAAAGATAAAGCAAAACATAAGAAATCCCTAAAACCCCCTGAAGGAATTGAAGGAGAGATCCTCCGTCTTGAGTAGAATTCCGGCTTCTTGAGATGGATCAACTGGCTATCCCTGATTGAATCCCCACAAATCTGCCGTCTCTGGCTTAGCACGACGCCCCTAGACGATGGCTTTCGGCTCCCCTCGACAGAGGGTTTCTGTCGAACTCCCCGATTAAGTTTCCCCCTAGGGTGTTTATATAGGCTTTGAGATGTGTTACTTGGCCTCTAAGTATCCTAATTTGAGTGAAATTCCTAATTGGGTGTTTAATTGGACTTAGGAATGTGTTTCTTTGCCTCCAAGTATCCTAATGTGTTACGATGGCTTCAGGCCATTTTCGACACTGTTGAATGAGGCACGGCCGTGTAAGTCGTGGTAAGGCCATGTTGTAACACACCAAACCTGGCCCAAACACCACGACCGGATCTAGCATGTTACTAGGGAGAAGGTGTAAAAATTAATTTTTATTTTTGATGAAAAAAAAACCGTATGTTTGAAAACCTCTCGCTTTAGGTAATGTTTTGAAAATAGTGGTTTGCAAATGAGGGAGAATTTCTGATTTGGGTTAAGTTCTGTTTGTTATTCTTGCTATTGAGAGAAAAACAGTTGTTTTTATGTTACCCAAGTTTTGAAAGCTCCATTTTAAGTCCCATTTTAATTTATAGTAAAGTCATATCTTAAATAAAGATTAAATGATAAAACCAACTTAAAAATCCAAAATTTACCAAAATCCAAAGTGGCCTTATTACATATTAAATAAAATATCCCAAAATAAAATAGCAACTAGTAGTTTAAAGTAACGTTTACTAAAATAACTCCTGCATGGCCACCTCGAGTCCACTCCAACCCGGTCCAATGAGTCATAAGCTACCTGCGTTGTGTTAAGAAAATAGGGTGAGTCACCAGACTCAGTGTGCAATTATACTACAAGATTCCACAAGTGGGCTTAGGCCCCATATCATCATCGAAACATCATATCATGCACAATAACCAGTATGATAGCCCAACCCAACCTAATATCCATCCTCTACACACCGCTCCGTACATCCTTCCTCATACACACCTGGGGATTTCTACAATCAACCCTCCATCCGCTACACCCCTCTTTGGCAGTCATACTGACAGACACACTGCTCAAAGTCCACATAAGTGGTCTAGCCACTAAATCCACACACAATTAAATCACCATATCCACAATGAGGCTCGAGGCCATCATCAACCGTGACGAAGTCACCCATATATATATACACTTCCCCTTTCACATCATTTATAACCCAATACCCCATTCACATGCAACATAATATGACAGGTAGGCAACATGATAAGACATATATATATAACATACTCATATGCATCCACCACAAGTTGTCCATGATTGTTAATGAAGGTAGTATACTAACCTGGTTTACCGGTTACCCAACATAGGTAATTCACCCACCACTGCCGCTATTCTCGGCTTACAAGCATAACACATACATATATAAAATTAAGGGAATAGTGTGATAATCACACACCTGATAACACGCAATACGACGCTTTCTATGTTGACACTATCACTAATGAAAACCACTGCTATCTGTCTGCTACTCTGCTCCGACACCGGCCCACAACCGGTGGCGGTCTCGGATCGCTTACACTTCGCTTCTTAAACTTAGAGATTCGGGGCCACGGGTCCAATCCCTCCTTTGCCTGATCGGTGCTTGATTCCATCAAAAGACCTTGTCAGTCGCTACCATCATGACATATGGTTGTTAAACCATAACATTGGGTTAAGGTAATAATACGATAACGGGTCTAATAAGTCTAAGGAGAACACCCTTACCTTGAAATCCCAAAAGAGATAGGGTTCAGAAACTCACGATTTTCGGCTTAGGGATCTAGACGATTTGATCTACTTCAATTCCGACGTGACGCCCCAAAAAGAGAACACAAGAACGGTCAAACATTAATCAAAAGATAACTTTACCAAGCCAATTAGCCTTTCGGCTTTGGCTTCTAAAAACTGAAAGAGAAAGGTGAATTATAGAAGAAAACGTCACTTACCTTAATACAGAAGATTCGGCTAATCCTAATAGATTTCGGCACTTAGCACCCTAGAAGAAGAATTTTGGCAAAGGTTAGGGAAGAAGATGAAAGAGTCGCAAATTAAACAAAGAGGTATATAGGTGAGATGTGGGAGTTTCGGCTTTAAGAAGATCAAAAGAAAAGATGGTGCAGAGAAATCTACGGGGATTTGGCTTATAGGGAAAGAATGGAGGAGAGAATGAAGATCATAGGATATTCGGCCATGGCATAGATATGAAGATGAAAATAGAGTTAAGGGTTTGACTTTTGAGAAACGAGAGATGAGAGAGAGAAGAAGAGTAAAATGGAATGAAAAGAAGCAATAGAACCGATAAAGAAAAAGAATGATTTCGGCAAGACTTGGGGTAGATTCGGCTATGGCAAAAAAATGTAAAGAGAAGGAATGCTTAAGAGCGTTTCGGCTCACCCTTGGAAAAGAAGAAAAAGAGAATGGATGAAGACCCTAAATGTCGAAAATGAACAAAAAGAATTTTGACACACCTAAGCCACTCTAAAACTAATCCCCCCCTCACCTTAGTGTTTGAAATTCGGCCAACACCATGCTCAGATGTCCATCCCTTCTTTTCCTCCACAAATTTCTCCTGATCACTCGTTTGAAATATTTTAAATATTTCAAACTCCACTTTTTCCTCCTTGCCATCCATTCAAACTATTTGACTCAGTCCACCCTCTATCCTAAAGTGTCCCAGTCAACCTCTGCCTCTGCTCTCCCTGACGCCAAAAAGAATCCCAAAATGAGCTCTTTGCGACTTGAACTTGCTCCCTCTCCTACTCTTGTGGCGTCACCTTCCAACCCTTATGTGGCGTCACCTTGCCACCTTGCCGGCACCTTACTTGTGTCAACCACACATCAACATAATCCCTTAAGTCCCATTTCAACAAGCTCCTCCCCTAAAGTGCTTAAAAAGAAAATTCCCACCAAGACTCCGGCTTTTCCCTAAGTCACTCTTGGACCCTAAAATACCATAAACTAGCATGATAAACATAACATTCACACACAACACATAAAATGCAAAGGCCCCAATTCAGGATGTTACAGTTCTACCCCCTTAAAATAATTTCGGCCTCGAAATTACCTGGTCAAAAGAGATGAGGGTATTGCTATCGCATCGACGCTTCGGGTTCCCACGTGGCATCCTCGGAACCGTGATTACGCCACAGAACCTTAACCAACGGGATTGTCTTTCTACGCAACACTCTGACATCACGATCCAAAATCTGAACTGGTTCCTCTTCGAAAGATAGGTCAGGCCTTACTTCAATCTCTTCTATCGACACAACATGAGTTGGATCCTAACGGTAGCGTCTTAACATAGAAACATGAAATACATTATGGATTTGACTCAACTCTGAAGGTAGCTCGAGCTGATAGGCTACTGGTCCCACACGCTTCAACACTCGATAGGGCCCGATGAACCTGGGGCTTAACTTACCCTTCCGTCCAAACCTTAACACCTTCTTCCACGGTCACCTACCGCGAATTCTACCTCCCTCCGTTTCAGGTCTGCATAAGACTTCTGCCTATCGGATGCTTCTTTCAACCGAGTTCTAACTAGCTTAACCTTCTCTTCCGTCTCAGCAACCAATTCTGGGCCCAACATATGACGCTCACCCAACTCAGTCCAACAAGTTGGAGTACGACACTTCCGACCATACAATGCTTCATACGGCACCATCTGAATACTAGCTTGGTAACTGTTGTTGTACGCGAACTCTGCCAACGGTAAGAATTCTTCCCAAGCGCCTCAAATCAATGACACAACCCCTCAACATATCCTCCAAAACTCGAATTACCCCTTTCGGATGGCCATCCGTGCGTGGATGAAACGCCGTGCTAAAGTCTAGCCTTGTGCCCAAAGCCTGATGCAACGCCCTCCAAAATCATGACGTAAATCTATGGTCCCTATCTCGATATGATTGGCTCTGGTACCCAATGCAGCCTCACAATTTCTGCCACATACAAATTTTAGCCAACCTTTGAAGAGAATAGTCAACACGAAATGGGTATGAAATGAGCAGATTTTGTCAACCGATCCACGATCACCCATACTGAGTCTTTCTTAGTAGGCATAAGGGGTAGCCCACTAACAAAGTCCATAGTGATTCTCTCCCACTTCCATTGTGGAATCTTCACTGGCTGTAACAACCCCATAGGCAACTGGTGTTCGGCTTTGACCTGCTGACACATTAAACACTTTCCCACAAATTCTGTAACTTCTCGCTTCAATCCAGGCCACCAAAACTATTCCCGTAGATCCCGATACATCTTACTTCCTCTAGGATGCATAGCGTAAGGGCTACTATGCGCTTCCTGCAGAATCATCTGCCTTAACCCTACATCCTTCGACATGCAAACCTTCCCACGGAAACACAAAACCCCATCGTTGTTCAAACTGTAATCCTCTATTCCCCCATCCTGCACTTGCAGAAGTCGAGTACTCAAAACATCATCCGATAACTGTTTCTCTTTAACTTGATTTACCCATGTCGGCTTCACTTGCAGCTCAGCTAATAAACTCCCGTCGTCATATAGACTAAGATGAGCGAACATTACCCTCAAATCTGATATTACCTTTCGGCTTAATGCATCTGCCACCACATTCGCCTTACCCGGGTGATATTCAATCGAGCAGTCATAATCCTTCAACAGCTCTACCCACCTTCGCTGCCTCAAGTTCAGCTCCTTCTGAGTCAACAGATACTTTAAACTCTTGTGGTCGGTGTAGATAACAGACTTCTCTCCAAACAAATAATGTCTCCACACTTTTAAAGCGAAAACCACCGCCGCCAATTCCAGATCATGCGTGGGATAGTTAATCTCATACGGTCTTAATTACCGGGATGCATAAGCAACAACTTTCCCCTCCTGCATCAGCACACAACCTAATCCTGTGTGTGAAGCATCACAATACACTACAAAATCCTTCCCAGCCTCAGGCTGAATTAAAACTGGAGCCTCCATCAAAATCCTTTTTAGATTCTCGAAACTCTCTTGCTGCTTGCTCGTCCACACAAAAGGTACCTCCTTTCTCAACAACTTAGTCAGGGGTGCTGCAATTGAGGAAAAACCCTCGACAAACCTTCTGTAATATCTTGCTAATCCCAAGAAACTTCGAATCTCTGCCACAGACTTAGGTGGTTTCCAATCCAGCACCGCCTCGATCTTCCAAGGATTAACTCTTATTCCTTCAGCAGATACCACATGACCCAGAAAAGTAACTTCTCTTAACCAAAATTTGCACTTGCTAAATTTGACGTACAATTTCTTCTCCCTTAAAACCTGTAAAACTACCCGAAGATGTGATTCATGCTCCTCCTCTGTCTTAGAGTATACTAAAATATCATCTATGAACACTACTACGAACTGATCCAAATAGGGTTGAAATACCCGATTCATCATATCCATGAACGCGGCTGGTGCGTTTGTCAACCCAAACGGCATTACCAAAAATTCATAGTGCCCGTAGCAAGTCCAGAAAGCCGTCTTATGAATATCTGCTTTCTTTACCTTAAGCTGGTGATACCCGGACCTCGAATCTATCTTCAAAAAGACCAAAGCCCCTTTGAGTTGATCAAACAGATCGTCTATCCTCAGCAGCGGGTACTTGTTCTTGATCGTCAGCTTATTCAACTGGCGATAATCAATGCACATACGCATAGATCCGTCTTTCTTCTTAACAAATAACACTGGTGCTCCCCATGGAGACACACTTGGTCGAATAAAATCGCGATCTAACAACTCCTAAATTTGAGCTTTAAGTTCAACCAGCTCCTTCGGTGCCATCCTATAAGGGGCTATGGACACCGGAGCCGTACTTGGTAGAAGCTCGATCCCAAACTCCACCTCGCGATCCGGAGGCAACCCTGGAAGCTCTTCTGGGAAAACATCTACAAATTCCTTTACTGTTCTAACCTCCTCCACAATCGTTTCCTTTGCATCCAAGGCACTGACAAAAGTTAAGAAGGCCATGCACCCTTTCTTCACCATTCTTTCCGCCTTAAGAGCAGACACTACATTAGACAGGTAGTCTCTCCTCTCACCTATCACCAAGACTTCATCATCCTCGGGAGTCTTTAACGTCATGCGCTTAGCAGCACAGTCCAAGTTTGCACGATATCGTACCAACCAATCCATGCCCAAGATCAAGTCAAATTCTCCAAATGGTAGCTCCATCAAGTCAGCCAGGAAAACTGACCCTTGAACCTCTAAAGGCACACTTCTAAAGAGTTTATTTACCACTACCGACTTCCCTAAAGGACTAAGTACAGTCATCTCCCTAGAGGCAGTTTCAAGATTCATATTCAAAGTTCCAGACACCATACTAGCAACATAGGAGTGAGTCGACCCAACATCAATTAGTGCAGTAAAGGGTAACCCAAAAATGAGAAACGTACCCGTTATAACGTCTGGTGCATCCCCCTCTTCACGACGTCTGGCCGCGTAAACCAACCCAAGCTGTCTAGCCTCAGTACCCCCTGTTCCTCTGGCCGGTGTTCCACGACCCCAACCAAAACCATTCCCTCCTCGGTTCAGACCACGACTCCTCGGCATCTGTTGACCACCTCTTCCTGGCTGCACATACCCCTGACCTACCATCCGAGCCCTGGTTATGTCTTGCGGACAATTCTTAATCAAATGATCCTTTGACCCACACCTAAAGCACTCCTTATTTCTTCCCCAGCACTCCCCCGCATGTGATCTCCCACAATGAGCACATTGTCGAAATTGCCCCACAGCAGCCGGAGTAGTAACGCGAACAGGTCCCTCAACCCTAGGCCTTTTCTGAAAACCTCGCGATGATCCTGACAGTCCATAACTCCTCTTATTCCTGCCTCTGTCCTTATCCCTATTTTGCTTCTCAATTTGCTTTACTTTCCCAGCTATCTTAGCTTTCTCCACCAAAATAGCAAAGTCCCTCTACCACTGAGGAGCTATCAACACTCATGACTCATCTCATGACCCATCTTCGAATCTCACACTGGCGCTGTCATGTCGGTTGTAACAATCCCCTTGAACTAAATTCAGGAATGCCTTCCTCTGAGCATCCACATAACTGGCCCCAACGTACTTTCCTTGAAACTTCATCTTGAAGAAATCCCAATCTACTCGGTCTGCCGGAGTACCCTCTCTGACGGTGAGCCACCACTGGTAGGCCTCATCCCGAAGTAGGGAAATCGCGCCCTTCAGCTTCTCTTCAGCTGTGCAGTCTAAGTTATCCATAATTCTCTCGACCGCTTCTAGCCAATACTCAGCCACGTTTGGAGCAACCCCAGAGACACCCCTAAATATTTCGGCTCCATTCGTTTGGAGTCGTTCAGACATAGATTCCGCCCCCCGATGCCCATGCACCGCCCCGCAACTCTCTCCAAAACTCGTAGCATTGCTTGAGACACCCCATCATCTCTACCCGTTTGATCCAAAAACTCTGCTTCCGCGACTGGCGGCAGCGGCAGCGGCATCTCGTTCCCTGACCCATGACCAGACCCTACTGGTTCCGACACAGCAATCCTGCCTCTACCACGTCCATGCGCATTACGTCCACGTCCCCTGGTACTTATAGCTAACGCTCCACCCTTACTCTGGTTATAAATTTTATGAGTCAGCATATCTTTCCACTTGTTTATTAACGAATAGTTTTATGACACAGAATTTTAAGTTGTTCCTTCAGAAACACATACATCCCTAAAGGTTTCGCCTCTATAGTAAATATTCTAAATTTTAACATCCACAACAATGCATCATATAACCACCTCATACAATTTATTTCACAGTCAGAAGACTTACCTGGTGGACCTGGGTCGGGAACTCGAGTGCCATTCCTTCACAAGACCATTTCCTGAAAAATTTCTTTTAGACAAACTTTAATATATAATTTGGAAACGTTGTGACCCCCAAAACCCAAGGCCGAGTTTAAAACCGGACTCTGATACCAAATTGTAACACCCTAAACCCGGCCCAAACACCACTACCGGATCTAGCATGTTATTAGGGAGAAGGTGTAAAAATGAATTTTTATTTTTGATGAAAAAAATACCGTAAGTTTGAAAACCTCTCGCTTTAGGTAATGTTTTGAAAACTTGATGGTTTGCAAATGAGGAGAATTTACGAATTGGGTTAAGTTACATTTGTTATTCTTGCTATTGAGAGAAAAACGGTTGTTTTTATGTTACCCAAGTTTTGAAAGCTCCATTTTAAGTCCCATTTTAATTTATAGTAAATTCATATCTTAAATAAAGATTAAATGATAAAACCAACTTAAAAATCCAAAATTTACCAAAATCCAAAGTGGCCTTATTACATATTAAATAAAATATCCCAAAATAAAATAGCAACTAGTAGTTTAAAGTAACGTTTACTAAAATAACTCCTGCATGGCCACCTCGAGTCCACTCCAACCCGGTCCAATGAGTCATAAGCTACCTGCGTTGTGTTAAGAAAATAGGGTGAGTCACCAGACTCAGCGTGCAATTATACTACAAGATTCCATAAGTGGGCTTAGGCCCCATATCATCATCGAAACATCATATCATGCACAATAACCAGTATGATAGCCCAACCCAACCTAATATCCATCCTCTACACACCGCTCTGTACATCTATCCTGTAACATCCCAAAAATGGGGTTATTTGGAATTTAATTATTTTTCTTGTTATGAACTGCTGTGATATTATTTATGGAATGTTAAGGCTTAATTATGGATTTTTAGTAAGCTCGAGTAGTGGGAAAAATATTATTTTCAAGCTTTGAGGTAGGGAGCCTTAACAAGTGGGGGTTATAAGAATAAATGGGGATAATTTGGACATAAGATGAGCCTAGAATAAGTGGCAAAGTGAGGCCACTTAAGAGCTAACATGTGACGCCACATCAAGCAAGGGGATCAGGGGTTGAGTCACAAAATTCCCTTTCTTTTGCACTATGTTTGGAATCGGCACAAGTGGGAGAATTTTCTCCCTTCAAACTCTTTTATTAAATATTATTATTAAAGGATAATATGAGAGTTTTATTTGTTTAATTATAGTGATAATAAGAGGATATTCATGGATAATTAATGGATTATTATGAGACTATTATTGAGTATTCAAAATTATTCAAATATTTTCGAATGGGTGGCCTAGAGAAAAACTAGGTGTTTGCCGAATTTGGAACTCCTTGGATGGGAGTGGACGGCAAGAAGCTTCCTAAGGGAGGCCGAATTTGCTTAGTAAACCATTTTGCTAATTTCGGCTAAGCACCCTCCCATGGTTCAACTCTCCTCTTCTTTTCAACCTTGAGCAAAACCGATAACACTAAACCCTCTCATTCTTCTTCTTCTTTTATTTCCTTTCTTCACAAAACTCTTGTGCCGAAACCTACCCTGCTGAATCCTCTCTTCTCTTAACCCCATTAGCCGAATATACATCATATTCTTGTGCCGAAACTTCTTTCTCTGATTTGGAGGTCTCTAGCCGAATCTCCTGTTCACTTCTTTAGCTTTGGCCGAATATCAAAGTGGTTAGATCCCTTCAAGTTATTTGTTGTCAGTCGATTTGGAAAAGGTGAGTAGCCATAGCCGAATGCTATTCTTCTCTCTTCTCTTATATGGATTTAAGGAAAGCCGAAATCCGACATACTCTAATGGTTGGCTAAACTTTCTTTTGAAGCCGATTCACCTAAGACTCCAGGATCTCAAAACAGTGGATCTGAACCATTTGTCTTTGTCAATCAAATTGGTAAGTGAGTGGTAAGTACCTACTCATAAGGAAATTACTCTTCTAATTAAGAAAAGCCGAAGGCTATTAAGAGGCTACTAATAGTTGCCGATTTCAGGGAAGCCAAACCATTTGGAGTATAGTGACTTGGGTTCAAAGATATTCAGGTAGGATTTCGGGTTCACAAGGAACCCCTCTCTAATAATTTAATTTGGCCGAATAGGCCATAAGACTAACCCACAAATTTGGCCGAATATAGGACAAGTAGATCTGTGGAGACCAACTTTCTTTTCGGGATTTAGAACATCCAAGGGTGACAGGTGTGTACATACACACTTATAGCAGTTAATGTTTGTGTTAAATATATTTTGTATGTAAATCGCTTGATGTAGATAAGTGATTGGTACCTTAACGGTACAAGTGAGGATCCCGGTAAGTCTCTGTTAATATGAGATTATTTTAATGCTTTTGGGAAGCATGGCTTATTGATACATGTGATAAATGCATGAGATCTGTTGATAACTGTTTATCTACTGTGGGTTATATGAGAGGAGGGGGCAGTGATATTTCGTGCTGACGAGCACCAGTGTTTTGGTAACACACTGTGACTATATGTCACCAGAGGTTTGGTACCTCCAGAGGTTTGGTACCTCATAGCGACTTGTCCTTGTGGTTAACACCACCGTGGGTTGGCCCCACTTGAGATATGGGATCGTCTGCCAGTGATTTGGTATCACACGATGGGTTGGCCCAATCACCCGATTTGTGTCCACGGACACTAGTGTTTTAGTAACACATCGTGACTATATGTCACCAGTGGTTTGGCACCACCAGTGTTTTGGTAACACATTGTGACTACGGTCACCAGTGGTTTGGTACCACATGGGGTAGACAAAGGCGTTTGGTTGGCTAGGTTGGGGCACATAACATTCTGCATATTAACTGTTATATGTTGTGTATGAAAGTGTTTTTAAAACGGGGGAAGGGTTACATACTGAGTCTTGGTGACTCACCTTCTCCTTTAACATTTTTCAGGTGACTCGTAGATGGCGGTTGAGGAGCCGGTTGGACTCGAGGTGGCCATGCAGTGGACTTGCATAAATTGAACTTTAAACTTAGCTATTTTATTTTATTATTGGGTTATTTTTATTTTGGTTGTAATAAGGCCTCCATAAACTTTACTTTTGGTATTTCTTATATGTTGGATACTTTGTTTTAAACTATATTATAAAACTGCATTAAAATCACATGTTTTCTTAAATTAACACGAAGATGTTTTATCGTGCCATCGGGCACATTCGAAATTTGTATAATAACCGGACTCAATTAAATTTCCAAATTAAATCTAAGTATGGTTTCGGCAAGATAACCAAAAACGAGGGTTTTCAGCAAAACTTAAATTGGTTTTAAAATGGTGTTCAAAAGGTTTTCTCCGTAACAAACCAAATTCGGTCGTAATGTTTGGGCCGGGTTCGGGTCGTTACAATATTGGTATCAGAGCCCAGTTCAAAGCTCGGCTGTGGGGGCCCAAGGCCCAAAAATGTTTTGGTAGGCCTTATGGAATGATTTTTGGTTTTTGAACAGCATGGCCCGAGTCTCCGGCACCAATCCGCCCATGTAAATATATCTAAACCTCTTTGTGAATTATATTCTGTAGAAGGGTAGGAAGCATGGAACGTAGATAGACTTATAGGACTTGGACCCTAAGGTTAGATTACTCAAACACAAACGGAACATAAGACTTAAAGAACTAAACCAACCTATGACTTAGTCAATGAGCTAGGGTGTGGTAACCCACATGCGCATGTCTAGGATTGGATCCAGGAAGAGCACGGTATTTAAGCGGTCCTCGTGACTCACCTCCTCTCTTCGCAGGTATCCTGCAGTGCGTAGCCGGTTCACCCTAACTCGAGAGGGCTTAGTGGTGTGGTAACCTCGTGCGCATGTCTAGAAAGGTTCGGTGAGAGCTTGGTATTTAACCAGGTCCGCGTGACCCACCTCCTCTTCACTCGATTGCGCACAGTGCGTAGCTTTGGTTCACCCCGACTGGGAGGGCTCGGTCATAGGCTAAACACAATGATTAAAACCCGAAAAGGGAATTAGCCATGTTTTCGAAAAAGGATGAAACAACAAACCCTAATGTTTTCAAAACTTGTGCAATAACTTTCTCAAATCCTAGAACATTACTTTTACAACGTTTTTTCTCGAAAAACTTGATGGTGGAAAATTACAGAAATGCCCTTAGGGGGTAAAATTACCAAAATGCCCTCGGTTCATAAAATATCAGTACAATGGTTTTGCTCAAAAATTTCAATGATTTTACAGACATTCAACAACTTAGCTTTGGAAATCATGTAACACCCCAAACTCGGCCCAAACATTACGACCGAATTTGGTATGCTACGGAGGAAAACCTTTGAAAATCCCTTGTTAAGTCGTTTTAAATTTTGAAAAAAAAGATATTGTTTTGATTTAAAACAATTGAGGTGTTATGAAGAAAGCATTACTTAATGTCATTTAAAAAAAAATATACTAAGTTAGGTTGTTACAGTTTCAAATGTACCCGATGGTACTTTAAAAACATTTTGCGTATAATTTGAGAAAACATGTGCATCCGTTTTAACATTATCAAATAGTTTAAACAAAACATTCAAAACATGCAGCAATAATAAAATAATCCTAGGAGGCCTTATTACAATTAAGCAACATAAACCCAACAGAAAAATAGATAAAGTCCAAAATTCATTTATTAAAAATCTCCACTGCATGGCCACCTCGAGTCCATCCGGCTCCTCATCCGCGATCTACGAGTCACCTGAAAAATTAAAGGAGAAGGTGAGTCACCAAGACTCAATGTGTAACCCTTCCCCGATTTAATGTAATAACATACACAAATTATAACCAATTAACATGCATAAGTTTAAATGCACCCAACCTAACCATCCATACGCCTTTTTCTACCCCTTGTGGTACCAAACCACTTTGGTGGTGCCAAACCACCGGTGACGTATAGTCACAAATGTGATACCAAATCTTTGGAGATACCAAATCTCTACGGTGTCCAGAAGACACAATTGTGTTACCAAAACACTGGTGACCGAAGTCACAAATAGATGATGGGGCCAACCCATCGTGTGATACCAAATCACTGGCAGACAATCCCATATCTCAAAGTGGGGCCAACCCACGGTGGAATTAACCACAGGGACAAGTCGCTATGAGGTGCCAAACCTCTGGAGGTACCAAACCTCTGGTGACCGTAGTCACGATGTGTTACCAAAACACCGGTGTCCGTCGACACGAATATCAACGCCCCTCCTCTCATCAACCCGTAATAATCATTTTTATATGCATGTACCACAAATCATGTTGATAGATTTATTTAACAACATCCAATCGATTTATCATAAGCCATACATCAAATAATACACATACCAAATGTGTCATGCTTCCCAAAAGCATCAAATAATAATCACATAGTAATAAGAACTTACCCAAATCCTTGTCAATACCATGAAGGTATTTCATCCATGTCTACACAAAACGTTAGGCATAACATAACACTTAGCATATTAAAAAGTTATAAGATGTGTATGTATACACACCTGGCACCAAAAAGAGTTCTAAATCCCAAATAGACAAATCGGCCACACAAGTATTCTTGCCCCTATATTCGGCCAAAAATGAATATTAGAACCATGGCCTATTCGGCCAAACCAAAATAATTGAAAAAGGTTCCTTGTGAACCTAAAATCTTACCCAAAGCTTTCGAACACTTATCCAACACACTCCTAAAAGAATCGGCCTCACTTCCCTACAATCAACCATCATCAATAAGATTTATTAGCCTTCGGCTTAAACGAAACTTAAAATAATAATCCTTCGAAATAAACCTTACCACCTTACCAACACCAATTTCTAGAGAAGTCCCGATGATAACTATCTTACCTTCAATATTCGGCCAAAGATAAATCTAAAGAAAGTAGAAGATTCGGCTATATGGTTATGGAAAATGAAGAATATGTGAAAGAAAAGAGAATTGAAATGAGAGAGAATTCGGTTTAATCAACAAAAGAAAAGAGATAGCAACAAGAAGAGAATGGTTCGCCTAAAAGAAAGAGAAAGAGAAAGTGGTTGAGCAATATTGAAAGAAAGAAAAAGAGAGAAAAGGGAGTAAGAGTTTGGCCAACACCTAGTTATCAAAGAAGAAAAAGATGCACAAAAGTTCCCATGTTGTTTTGGTTTCAAAAAGGACAAATGAAAGAAAAGAAATGGTATTTGGTTCACATGAAATGAGGCTAAAAACCAAAAGAGAGAAAATTTGCACCAAAATGCACAAGACACTTTCGGCCAAAGAGAGGAATTTTGGAGAGAAAGAAAAACAAAGCAAAAGATGTTCAAATGACAAAAATTGGCCAACTATTCCTTCCCCAAGCTACCTATCAAAATTCGCCACCCCTAGCCATACATGCCGTCCACATTCATCCACTAAAGGCTTAGGAAACTTTCCAAAACATCCTCCACCCTTCATGCCTTTTGTCCCCTCATCATACCATAACTTCAAGATTCTTATCCCTACTATCAAGCTTTCCTTAATCATATATTCAACTTACCAAAAGAAATAGTCCAACCTATCATAAATAAGTTTGACCGTCCATCAAAGCAAGGATATAAAAATAAACCTTCAAATTGCTAAACATGCTACTCGAACCTCTAACCTCAAGCCAAACTCCATGCGCCATTACCAACTTGCCATGCACTCATCTTGTCACTTATTGCTACTTAAATTAATTTAAGTGCTAAGCTCATTTAATCCTCTTCTTTAAATAAGCCTTACTAAGAATTATTCTACTAAACCGAGCTTACTCAAGACCCCTAATTAAGCCTTATATCATCACGAATAATATCACGAAATTCAAATACAAGAAAAATAATTCAATCACAAATAACCCCTATTTTGGGATGTTACAGTTCTACCCCCTTAAAATAATTTCGACCTCGAAATTACCCGATCGAAAAGATGGGGAATTCTTTGCCGCATCACTTCCTCAGTTCCCACGCCGCTTCCTCCGTACCATTGTTTCGCCATAGCACTTTCACTAATGGTACCGACTTTCTACGCAACACCTTGACATCACGATCTAAAATCTGGAACTGGTTCCTCCTCGAATGATAAGTCGGAGTTAACCTCAATCTCTGCATCGCACGATGTGCGATGGATCGACCTATACCGTCTAAGCATCGACACATGGAAGACATTGTGAATCGACTCAACTCTTTGGCGGATCGGTGATAAGCTACCGGTCCTACTCGCTTCAACACGATATATACGCCGATGAACCTTGGACTTAATTTCCTTTTTGCCCAAAGCGCAACACCTTCTTCCAAGGCGACACCTTGGAAAAACTTTATCTCCTACCTCGTATTCCATCTCCTTTCGCTTGAGATCGGCGTAAGACTTTTGCCTATCCGATGCTTCCTTGAGACGAGCCCGAATTACCTTAACTTTGTCCTCGCCGTCACCAATTCGGACCCAAGACATGTCGTTCACCTAGTTCCGTCCAACACGTAGGAGTACGGCATCTTCGCCCATACTGATTGCTTCATATGGAGCCATTTGGATACTCGCTTGATAACTATTGTTATAAGCGAATTCCGCCAACGATAGATACTCCTCCCAAGCGCCATGAAGTCCGAGCGCAACCTCTCGAGCATATCTTCTAAAATCTGAATCACTCTCTCCGATTGTCCGTCGGATTGCGGATGAAAAGTCATCTTTGAAGTCCAATCTCGTACCCAAAGCTTGATGCAACGCTCTCAAAACCTCGATGTAAACCTCGGATCCCTATCCGAGATAATCGATCTTGGCACACCATGCAATCTCACTATTTCGGCTACATATAACTTAGCTAACCTCACAAGCGAATAATCTACCCTTACGGTATGAAATGCGCGATTTAGTCGACGATCCACAATCACCCAAGCTGAATTCTTCTTGCTAGGCGTAAGAGGTAATCCAGCGACAAAGTCCATGGTGATCCTCTCCCACTTCCATCGAGGAATCTTCACTGTTTGAAGTAAACCGGATGGCAAGTGATGTTCGGCCTTGACTTGTTGACACGTCGGACACTTACCCACGAACTCGATTACTTCCCGTTTTGGACTGGCCACCAAAATTGCTCTCTCAAATCCCGATACATCTTGCTACCTCCGGGATGCATAGCATATGGGCTGCTATGTGCGCCCCGAAGAATCCTTTGTCTCAACTCCACATCCTTCCGGCATACAAGCTCTTCCTTTAAAGCACAAAACTCCATCACTGGGACGGACTAAAATCCTCTAATCCACCATTACGGACTTGCAACCTCCGATCATTCAAACCATCATCCTCTAAGCGCTTCTCCTTAATCTGATCTAACCAAGTCGGCTTGACTTGCAATTACGCCAAAAGACTCCCATCATCGAACAGACTAAGTCGAGCAAACATCGATCTTAAATCCGATACAACCTTACGACTCAACGCGTGCGCCACCACGTTAGCCTTACGAGGATGATACTCGATCGAACGATCGTAGTCCTTTAATGACTCAATCCATCTACGCCTCAAATTCAAATCCTTACGAGTCAAGAGATACTTAAGACTCTTGTGATCCGTATAAACTATCGACTTTCTCTCGTACAAATAGTGCCTCCATATCTTCAAAGCGAAGACTACAGCCGCTAACTCTAAATCATGAGTCGGATAATTAGCCTCATGTGGTCTCAACTACCGAGATGCATAAGCCACTACCTTCCCTTCTTGCATCAGCACGCATCCCAAACCAATATGTGATGCATCGCAATAAACCGTGAATTCCTTGCCTGCCTCAGGTTGAATCAAAACCGGAGCTTCAGTCAGAATCTTCTTCAATTTGTCGAAACTTTCTTGTTGCTTCTCGGTCCATACAAATGGAACTCCTTTCCTCAACAACTTGGTCATCGGTGCGGCAATCAAAGAAAATCCTTCCACAAATCTTGGTAATACCCGCTGGACCTAGAAAACTCGAATTTTGACCCACATTTAGGCGGCTTCCAATCCAACTTCGCCTCAATCTTTCGAGGATCCACTCTAATCCTCTATTTGAAACAACGTGACCCAAGAAAGTCACCTCCTTAAGCCAGAATTCGCACTTACTAAATTTCGCATACAGCTGCTTTTCCCTCAGAATCTGCAACACCACTCGCAAATGCGCATCATGCTCCTCTTCTGACTTCGAATACACCAAAATATCATCTATAAAGACCACAACAAACTGATCCAAAAACTGTTGAAATACCCTATTCATCATGTCCATGAAAGTCTCTTGGTGCATTAGTCAAACCAAGCGGCATCACCGGGAACTCGTAGTGTCCATACCGAGTAATGAAATGCCGTCTTATGGATATCGGCCTCTTTCACCTTGATTGATGATATCCGGACCTTAAATCAATCTTAGAAAACCGCAAATTTCTTTCACCGGTGATCAAACAAGTCATCTATCCTCGGCAAAGGATACTTGTTTTTAATCGTCACTTATTCAATCAAGCGGTGAGTCTATACACATCCGCATCGTACCATCCTTCTTCTTGACAAAAGTACCGGCGCTCCCCAAGGTGAAACACTTGGTCGAATGAAACCTCGATCCAACAACTCTTGTATCTCGAGCCTTCAATTCCAACAATTCCTCCGGTGCCATCCTATACGGAGCTATAGACACCAGCGCGCTGTTCTGAATAACAGATCTATACCAAATTCGACTTCACGACGATGGAGGCAATCCGGAAGTTCTTCAGAAATCGTCAACAAATTCCTTTACGATTTTGAACATTTCCCACGAAGACTCCTTAGCTTCCAAAGCACACACACATGAACTACGAACGCCTCACGTACTTCGACCATCTTTATTGCTTTCAACGCAGATACCACGTTGGATAGATAATCTCTCCTATTACCTATCATGACCACTTCTTCACCTTCAACCGTCTTCAAAACCATGCGCTTAGCGGCACAATCCAAACTTGCTTGGTACTTGACCAACCGGTCCATCCCAAGAATCGATCAAACTCCTCAAACGGCGGTTCCATCGGATCGGCTACAAACACTACCCCTTGGAGTTCTAAGGGTATATCTCTATCTGACTTATCTACTTCTGAGTGACCTAAAGGACTAAGTACGGTCATCCTCTTAGAAGCGATCTCGGGAACTAAACTCATGGTCTCAACTATACTACTAGCAACGTAAGAGTGCGTCGAACCCACATCTATCAAGGCAAGATATGGAACACCAAAAATTAAAAACGCGTCTCGGTTATGACGTCCGGTGCGTCTCCTTCCTCACGACGCCTCAAAGCATACACCAAACCAGTGCCTAGCCTCCGTGTTGCCAATACCTCTACCACCGCTCGCGACCTCCACTAGAGCCATAACCACCTCTACCATAACCACGACGACCTCTGCGGTCTTTGGTCCCTCCTTTCTCGAACTGGGCACGACCTTGACCTTCGGGATGATTCCTAGCTTGCTTACGCGGGCGAGTCCCTCACACGATGTTCTAGCGAACCACACTCGAAACATCCTTTCCCTCCGGTCCAACATTCACCCCAATGAAACTTTCCACAACGGTTACACTTTGGGCGGTCTTTGATTAGCATTTGTGGACCTCCTGCTGATTTGACCCACTCTGCCTAAATCTTTTACGAACATTACCACGACCCAGACGATCCAAAGCCTCTCTTCACTTGCTCCTATCATAACTTTGCCTCGCGGACTCCTTGATTCCTTCGGCTACCTTGGCCTTCTCCACCAAGAGAAGCAAACTCACGTTCTTCTTTGTGGAGCAATCAGTTGACCTTAACTCGTCTCTAAGTCCGTCTTCAAAGCGAACACAACGATCATGTTCCGATGCCACTATTCCCGAGCATAACGACTCAACGCCTTAGGAATTCTCGCTTCATACTCAGAGACGGACTTATTCCCTTGCACTAACCCCGAAAAGCTTTCCTTTGGCGTCAATGTAGCTTGATCCAACATACTTCTTCTGATATGCAGCTTTGAAGTACTCCCAAGTGAGATCATCTGCCGTAGCACCATCTCGGACCGTGAGCCACCATCGATAAGACTCATCCTTGAGAAGCGACACCGCTCCTTTCAGTTTCTCCTCATTTGTCAAATCTATCTCATCCATGATTCTTTCGGTCGATTCCACCAATACTCGGCCCGTATTGGGCGCTACACCAGACACACCTCGGAAAAATTCAGCTCCGTTAGCTCGAAGTCTCTCAGGAACCGACTTCCGAGCTCCTCCACCTCCACCAATTCCAGCTACCCTTTCCAGAACCCGTAGCATCGCTTGTGACACAGCGTCGTCACCCGTCTGATCCTGCTCTTCAGCTCCAAAGGTTGGGGGTGGTGGTGGCGGTATCTCATTCTCAGATCCTTGACCCGACCCGACAGGTTCTGATACGGCCATCCTACCCCTTCCACGTCCACGACGGCCACGTCCTCTAAAGCTCATTCTAACTATCGCGCTTTAAACTGATTAGGAAATTTTTATGAATTAGTACATGTTTCACTTGATTATCCACGAAGAAATTTTATGAAAAGAGTTTAATAGAGATTCTTTCGATCAAACAAGGTTTTAAGTCTTCTATCATGGTTTACATAGAATAATACATCCATTCCCTATACCTTTCATACCTATGCACTCTTGAGCATTATTGTCAGTCTCTAACCCGTGGGTATTTTCGTCATTTTTCCTAAAGGGTATTTTTGTAATTTTGTCAATCAAGAATATTTTGAAAATTTTCAAGATACATTTGTCCTACCATCTAAAAATAATTTAATGATTTTAAAACCGAAGTTTTCCTTAAAACATGGCTAATCCCTTTCCCGGGTTTTATTTAGGATTTTGCCTATGACCGAGTCCTCTTGGTTAAGGTGAACCAGAAGCTACGCACGGTAGGAATCCCGCGAAGAGGAGGTGAGTCACGAGGACTGCTTAAGTACCAAGCTCTTCCGGATCCAATCCTAGACATGCGCACCAAGGTTACCACACCCTAACTCGGCGACTTGGTCGTAGGTTGGTTGAATTAGGCCATTAAAGTCTTATGAGTTTTGTTGGGGTGGACTAGTCCTAAGGTTCAACACCTATCACACTAACTACGTTCCCTTCTTACCCTTCTATAATAATAATTCATACAAAAAGTTAGAGGTACTTACCTGGGCGGATCGGTGCCGGAGACTCAGTGCCATGCTTATTAAAAACCATAATATTTCAAATAGACCTACCAAAACATTTTTGGGCCTTGGGCCCCACAGTAGACGAGCTTTGGCTGGGCTCGATACCAATTTTGTAACACCCCAAACCCGGCCCAAACATTACGACCGAATTTGGTATGCTACGGAGGAAAACCTTTGAAAATCCCTTGTTAAGTCGTTTTAAATTTTGAAAAAAAAGATATTGTTTTGATTTAAAACAATTGAGGTGTTATGAAGAAAGCATTACTTAATGTCATTTAAAAAAAAATATACTAAGTTAGGTTGTTACAGTTTCAAATGTACCCGATGGTACTTTAAAAACATTTTGCGTATAATTTGAGAAAACATGTGCATCCGTTTTAACATTATCAAATAGTTTAAACAAAACATTCAAAACATGCGCAAACAATAATAAAATAATCCTAGGAGGCCTTATTACAATTAAGCAACATAAACCCAATGAGAAAAATAGATAAAGTCCAAAATTCATTTATTAAAAATCTCCTTTGCATGGCCACCTCGAGTCCATCCGGCTCCTCATCCGCGATCTACGAGTCACTGAAAAATTAAAGGAGAAGGTGAGTCACCAAGACTCAATGTGTAACCCTTCCCGATTTAATGTAATAACATACACAAATTATAACCAATTAACATGCATAAGTTTAAATGCACCCAACCTAACCATCCATACGCCTTTTTCTACCCCTTGTGGTACCAAACCTTGGTGGTGCCAAACCACCGGTGACGTATAGTCACAAATGTGATACCAAATCTTTGGAGATACCAAATCTCTGGTGTCAGAAGACACAATTGTGTTACCAAAACAACTTTGGTGACCAGAAGTCACAAATAGATGATGGGGCCAACCCATCGTGTGATACCAAATCAGCTGCGAGACAATCCCATATCTCAAAGTGGGGCCAACCACGGTGGAATTAACCACGAGGGACAAGTCGCTATGAGGTGCCAAACCTCCGGAGGTACCAAACCTCTGGTGACCGTAGTCACGATGTGTTACCAAAACAACGGTGTCCGTCGACACGAATATCAACGCCTCCTCCTCTCATCAACCCGTAACAATCATTTTTATATGCATGTACCACAAATCATGTTGATAGATTTATTTAACAACATCCAATCGATTTATCATAAGCCATACATCAAATAATACACATACCAAATGTGTCATGCTTCCCAAAAGCATCAAATAATAATCACATAGTAATAAGAACTTACCCAAATCCTTGTCAATACCATGAAGGTATTTCATCCATGTCTACACAAAACGTTAGGCATAACATAACACTTAGCATATTAAAAAGTTATAAGATGTGTATGTATACACACCTGGCACCAAAAAGAGTTCTAAATCCCAAATAGACAAATCGGCCACACAAGTATTCTTGCCCCTATATTCGGCCAAAAATGAATATTAGAACCATGGCCTATTCGGCCAAACCAAAATAATTGAAAAAGGTTCCTTGTGAACCTAAAATCTTACCCAAAGCTTTCGAACACTTATCCAACACACTCCTAAAAGAATCGGCCTCACTTCCTACAATCAACCATCATCAATAAGATTTATTAGCCTTTGGCTTAAACGAAACTTAAAATAATAATCCTTGAAATAAACCTTACCACCTTACCAACACCAATTTCTAGAGAAGTCCCGATGATAACTATCTTACCTTCAATATTCACCAAAGATAAATCTAAAGAAAGTAGAAGATTCGGCTATATGGTTATGGAAAATGAAGAATATGTGAAAGAAAAGAGAATTGAAATGAGAGAGAATTCGGTTTAATCAACAAAAGAAAAGAGATAGCAACAAGAAGAGAATGGTTCGCCCAAAAAGAAAGAGAAAGAGAAAGTGGTTGAGCAATATTGAAAGAAAGAAAAGAGAGAAAAGGGAGTAAGAGTTTGGCCAACACCTAGTTATCAAAGAAGAAAAAGATGCACAAAAGTTCCCATGTTGTTTCGGTTTCAAAAAGGACAAATGAAAGAAAAGAAATGGTATTTGGTTCACATGAAATGAGGCTAAAAACCAAAAGAGAGAAAAATTTGCACCAAAATGCACAAGACACTTTCTACCAAAGAGAGGAATTTTGGAGAGAAAGAAAAACAAAGCAAAAAGATGTTCAAATGACAAAAATTGGCCAACTATTCCTTCCCCAAGCTACCTATCAAAATTCGGCCACCCCTAGCCATACATGCCGTCCACATTCATCCACTAAAGGCTTAGGAAACTTTCCAAAACATCCTCCACCCTTCATGCCTTTTGTCCCTCATCATACCATAACTTCAAGATTCTTATCCCTACTATCAAGCTTTCCTTAATCATATATTCAACTTACCAAAAGAAATAGTCCAACCTATCATAAATAAGTTTGACCGTCCATCAAAGCAAGGATATAAAAATAAACCTTCAAATTGCTAAACATGCTACTCGAACCTCTAACCTCAAGCCAAACTCCATGCGCCATTACCAACTTGCCATGCACTCATCTTGTCACTTATTGCTACTTAAATTAATTTAAGTGCTAAGCTCATTTAATCCTCTTCTTTAAATAAGCCTTACTAAGAATTATTCTACTAAACCGAGCTTACTCAAGACCCCTAATTAAGCCTTATATCATCACGAATAATATCACAGAAATTCAAATACAAGAAAAATAATTCAATCACAAATAACCCCTATTTTGGGATGTTACAAATCATCAGCAAAATATTTTGGTTCGGGAAAATTACGAAAATGCCCCCTCAGTAGGAAAAGGACTAAAATACCCACAGGTTAGAAATGGCGAAATGTCCAGATGAGCGAATAAGTATGGAAAGTATTAAGGAATGGATGCATGAACTTCTTTGTGTGAACTAGGAAAGAAGATCAAACATTGTTTGCTCGAAAGAATCTACGATTAAACCTTATCCATAAAATTTCTTCGCGAGTAATAAAAGTGAAACAAATGCTAACGCATAAAATTTTTCTTAATCGATTAAAAAAGCGGTAGATAGAATGAGTTCTAGAGGACGTGACGCCGTGGACGTGGTAGGGGTAGGATGACGGTGTCCGAACAGTCAGTCGGGACAAGGTTACGAAAATGAGGTACCATCGCCACCACCACCTCCTACTTTTAGAGCCGGTGAGCCGGATCGGGCCGGTGGCGGCGTATCGCAAGCTCGCTTTCATGCGAGTCTTGGAGATGGTGGTCGGGTGGTGGTGGAAATGTGGGAGCTCGAAAATCTGTCCCCGAGCGACTCGATCTAACGGAGCGGAGGTATTCCGAGGTGTGTCGAGTGGCACCAAAGGCTGCGGAATCTTGGCTAGAGTCAACTCAGAAAGAATCATGGATGACCTGACCTTTGGACCGAGGAAGAAAAGGCTGAAAGAGGGCGTGTCGCTTCTAAAGGATGAAGCGTATCGGTGGTGGCTTACTGTTCGAGATGGGGCTCTGAGAGATGATCGACTTGGGAGTATTTGAGAACCACCTATCGGAAGAAGTATGTGGGTACCGGCTACACCGACGCAGAGAGAAAGGCTTTTCCGGGATTAGTGCAAGGAACTAAGTCCGTGTCGGAATATGAGGCGGAATTTTAAGGTCGAGTAGGTATGCTAGAGGCATCGTGGCTATCGAACATGAGCGCCGTGTCCGCTTTGAGGACGGACTCGAGATGATTAGAGGTTCTTGATTGCCCCACAGCGAGGTTCGTGAGTTCTCATCTCTAGTGGAAAAGGCTAAGGTAGCCGAAGGGATCAAGGAGGTCGTGAGGCAAAGTTATAGTAGGAATAATCGTAAGAGAGGGTTTGGGTCATTTGGATCAAGCGGTAGTGCTTAGAAAAAGGCTAGGCCGAGTGGGCCAAATCAAAGCGGCAAGGCCCACGACTACTAATCAAAGGCCGACTCGGTGTAGCTTTTGTGGAAAGACCCATTGGGGAGGTTGTTGGACCGGTGATAAAGGATGTTTCGAGTGTGGGTCTTTGGAGCATCGTGTCGGATTGTCCCGGAAACTAGCTAAGAATCGGTGGAGAGGCGAATCGCACTCGAGAATAGAAGTGTGGGACCACGGAGGGTCGTGGTAATGGCAGAGGAAACAACGGTCCTAACCGAGGTCGTGGAACTCAAGAGCGAGGCTCGGGCAACACGAGAGGCTAGGCGGCTGGCTTAGTTTACGCAATGAGGTGTCGCGAGGAAGGTGACGCACCGGATGTCATAACCCGCACGTTTCTAATTTTTGGTTTTCCTTATGTTGCATTGATTGATGTGGGCTCGACGCACTCGTACATTGCTAGTAGTGTGGTAGGAACTATGGACCTAAACTCAAACCGCTTCTAGGAGATGATCGTAGTTAGCCCTTTAGGTCACTCTGTAATAGTAGACAAACTTTATAGAGGCGCACCCTAGAACTTCAAGGGGTAGTATTTGTAGTGATCCGATGGAACTACCGCTTGGGGAGTTCGATTTGATCCTTGGAATGGACCGGTGGTTAAGTATCAAGCGAATTTGGATTGCGCGCTAAGCGCATGGTTCTTAAGATGGTGAAGGTGATGAAGTGGTTATGATAGGAGATAGAAGGAACTACCTATCCAATGTAGTGACTACCTTGAAGGTGAAAAGATGGTCAAGAAGGGTTGTGAGGCGTATTTGGTTCAAATCGTGCTTTGGAAGCTAAGGGGTTAGTAGTTGGAAAGGTCCGAACGGTTGGGGAATTTCTTTGATGTATTCCACGAAGAGCTTCCGGTCCGCCTCCAGATCGGAAGTCGAATTCTGTATAGACTTGCTACAGGCGGCACTGTGTCTATAGCACCATACCGAATGGCACCAAAGGAATTGGTGGAGCTAAAGGCTCAAATTCGGAGCTCTTGGATAGAGGGTTTATTCGACCAAGTATATCTCCGTGGGGAGCACCGTGTTGTTTGTCAAGAAGAAGGACGGTTCTATGCGGATGTGCATCGACTACCGTCGATTAAACAAGTTAACGATCAAAAACAAGTACCGTTGCCTCGGATCGATGATTTGTTTGACCAACCGAAAGGTGCGTCGGTATTCTCAAAGATTGACCTTAGGTCGAGTTATCATCAATTAAGGGTGAAGGAGGTGATGTTCACAAGGCGGCATTCGAACTCGGTATGGGCATTTCGAGTTCTTGGTGATGCCATTCGGGTTGACCAATGCACCGCGGCATTTATGGACTTAATGAATAGGGTATTTCAACGAGACTTGGACCAATTCGTCGTGGTGTTCATAGACGACATATTGGTTTATTCAAAGACAGAGGAGGAGCATGACAAGCATTTACGGATAGTTCGCAAGTATTGAGGAGAAGTAGTTATATGCCAAATTCGATGAAGTGCGAATTTTGGTGAGGGAAGTGGCTTTCTTAGGGCACGTGGTCTCGGCGGAGGAATTAGAGTAGACCCTCGCAAGATTGAAGCAAGATTGGAGTGGAAACCACCTAGGTCGGTGGTGAAATACGAAGTTTTTACGGGTTTAGCGGGTACTATCGGAGATTCGTGGAAGGATTCTCTCTAATAGCGTATGTAGTTAACTAAGTTACTAAGGAAAGGTGTCCCATTTGTATGGACGGAGAAGCGGCAAGGAAGCTTTGATAAGCTAAGGAAAATTTTGACTAAGCTCGGTTTTGGTACTGACCAAGCGGAAAGTTATTCACATCTATTGTGATGCATCTCACACCGGTTTGGGATGTGTGTTGATGCAGATGGGAAGGTAGTAGCCTATGCATCCCGTCGATTAAGACCGCATGAGGTTAACTACCCAACGCACGACTTGGAGTTAGCGGCGATCGTCTTCGCTCAAGATATGGAGACATTACTCGTATGGGGAGAAGTCGATAGTCTACACGGATCACAAAAGCTTGAGGTATCTTCGACTCAAAAGGATCGAATACGAGACAGCGTCGATGGATTGAACTACTAAAGGATTACGATTGTTCAATCGAAAAGTACCATCCGGTAAGGCTAATGTGGTAGCTAACGCATTGGAGCCAGGAAGGTTGTGACGGACTTAAGAGTAATGTTCGCTTCGGTTGAGTCTATATGATGATGGGATTCTTTTGGCGGAACTCCAAGTAAAGCCAACATGGATTGAGGAGATTAAGGAAAAGCGGTTAGTGGATGAAGGCTTGAGCGCTAAGAGGGTACAAGTCCGGGATGGTGGCTTGGAAGGGTACAATCTGTCTAGTGATGGAGTGCTTTGTTTTCAGGACGAGCTTGTATGCCAAGGGATACAGAATTAAGGCGTAAAATTCTCCAAGATGCACATAGCAGCCCATACGCTATGCATCCCGGGCAACAAAATGTATGGAGACTTGCGGAAAGCGATTCGTGGCACAGGTTGAAGCGTGAGATAACTGAGTTCGTAGGGAAGTGTCTGACGTGCCAGCAAGTTAAGGCTGAACATCAGTTACCATCGGGACTACTTCAACCGATAAAGATCCCTCAATGGAAATGGGAGAGGATCACCATGGATTTTGTTAGTGGGCTACCCCTTACGCCCAACAAGAAGGATGCAGTTTGGGTAATTGTGGATTGCCTGACTAAATCAGCTCACTTCATGCCGGTGAGAATGGATTACTCACTCCAGAAGCTAGCGAAGCTGTATGTGAGTGAAATAGTGAGGTTACATGGTGTGCCAGTATCGATTATCTCGGATAGGGATCCCAGATTCACGTCAAGGTTTTGGAAAGCGTTGCATCAAGCTTTGGGTACACGGTTAGATTTCAGTACGGCTTTCCATCCACAATCTGACGGACAATCGGAAAGGGTTATACAGATTTTAGAAGACATGTTAAGAGGTTGTGTCTTGGATTTTAGTGGTAGTTGGGAAGAGTACCTACCATTAGCGGAATTCGCTTATAACAATAGTTATCAAGCGAGTATTCAAATGGCTCCATATGAGGCCCTATATGGACGAAAATGCCGTACTCCTACATGTTGGACGGAGTTGGGGAACGACAAGTTCGGGTCAGAAACTGGTAACGAGGATCAAGACAAAGTCAAGGTGATTCGGTCTCGTCTCAAGGAAGCATCGACAGATGTAAGTCTTATGCCGATCTCAAACGCAAGGAAATGGAGTATCTTTGTGGGAGACAAGGTCCTTCGAAAGTGTCGCCTTGGAAAAAGGTGTTGAGATTTGGACGAAAGGGAAGCCGAGCCCAAGGTTCATCGGGCCATATACGATTGTAAAGCGAGTAGGACCGGTAGCTTATCGCCTAGAGCTACCGGCAGAATCGAATCGATTCATGACGTATTTCATGTATCGATGTTGAGACAAAGATTCGGCCGAGATCCTTCGCACGTCGTGCGAGAGCGCAGATTGAGGTGAATTCGGATTTATCATTTGAAGAGGAACCGGTTGATTGTAGACCGAGATGTGAAGGTTCTAATTAGGAAGGCGTGCCTTTAGTGAAAGTGATATGGCGGAACCACAGAGTGGAAGAAGCTACGTGGGAGCCCGAGGAGGTGATGTGGCAAAGAATACCCCATCTCTTTTGATCAAGGAATTTCGAGGACGAAATTTATTTTAAGGGGGTAGAATCGTAACATCCCAAAAATGGGGTTATTTGGAATTTAATTATTTTTCTTGTTATGAATCTTTGTGATATTATTTATGGAATGTTAAGGCTTAATTATGGATTTTTAGTAAGCTCGAGTAGTGGGAAAAATATTATTTTCAAGCTTTGAGGTAGGGAGCCTTAACAAGTGGGGGTTATAAGAATAAATGGGGATAATTTGGACATAAGATGAGCCTAGAATAAGTGGCAAAGTGAGGCCACTTAAGAGCTAACATGTGACGCCACATCAAGCAAGGGGGATCCGGGGTTCGAGTCACAAAATTCCCTTTCTTTTTGCACTATGTTTGGATGGCACAAGTGGGAGAATTTTTCTCCCTTCAAACTCTTTTATTAAATATTATTATTAAAGGATAATATGAGAGTTTTATTTGTTTAATTATAGTGATAATAAGAGGATATTCATGGATAATTAATGGATTATTATGAGACTATTATTGAGTATTCAAAATTATTCAAATATTTTCGAATGGGTGGCCTAGAGAAAAACTAGGTGTTTGCCGAATTTGGAACTCCTTGGATGGGAGTGGACGGCAAGAAGCTTCCTAAGGGAGGCCGAATTTGCTTAGTAAACCATTTTGCTAATTTTTCGCTAAGCACTTTCCCATGGTTCAACTCTCCTCTTCTTTTCAACCTTGAGCAAAACCGATAACACTAAACCCTCTCATTCTTCTTCTTCTTTTATTTCCTTTCTTCACAAAACTCTTGTGCCGAAACCTACCTGCTGAATCCTCTCTTCTCTTAACCCCATTAGCCGAATATACATCATATTCTTGTGCCAAACTTCTTTCTCTCGATTTGGAGGTCTCTAGCCGAATCTCCTGTTCACTTCTTTAGCTTTGGCCGAATATCAAAGTGGTTAGATCCTTCAAGTTATTTGTTGTCGATCGATTTGGAAAAGGTGAGTAGCCATAGCCGAATGCTATTCTTCTCTCTTCTCTTATATGGATTTAAGGAAAGCCGAAATCCGACATACTCTAATGGTTGGCTAAACTTTCTTTTGAAGCCGATTCACCTAAGACTCAGGATCTCAAAACGGTGGATCTCGAACCATTTGTCTTTGTCAATCAAATTGGTAAGTGAGTGGTAAGTACCTACTCATAAGGAAATTACTCTTCTAATTAAGAAAAGCCGAAGGCTATTAAGAGGCTACTAATAGTTGCCGATTTCAGGGAAGCCAAACCATTTGGAGTATAGTGACTTGGGTTCAAAGATATTCAGGTAGGATTTCGGGTTCACAAGGAACCCCTCTCTAATAATTTAATTTGGCCGAATAGGCCATAAGACTAACCCACAAATTTGGCCGAATATAGGACAAGTAGATCTGTGGAGACCAACTTTCTTTTCGGGATTTAGAACATCCAAGGGTGACAGGTGTGTACATACACACTTATAGTAGTTAATGTTTGTGTTAAATATATTTTGTATGTAAATCTGCTTGATGTAGATGCGGATTGGTACCTTAACGGTACAAGTGAGGATCCCGGTAAGTCTCTGTTAATATGAGATTATTTTAATGCTTTTGGGAAGCATGGCTTATTGATACATGTGATAAATGCATGAGATCTGTTGATAAGCTGTTTATCTATTGTGGGTTATATGAGAGGAGGGGGGTGATATTTCGTGCCGACGAGCACAGTTGTTTTGGTAACACATCGTGACTATATGTCACCAGAGGTTTGGTACCTCAGAGGTTTGGTACCTCATAGCGACTTGTCCTCGTGGTTAACACCACCGTGGGTTGGCCCCACTTGAGATATGGGATAAATGCGCGGTGATTTGGTATCACACGCGATGGGTTGGCCCCATCACCCGATTTGTGTCCACGGACACCGATGTTTTGGTAACACATCGTGACTATATGTCACCAAAGTGGTTTGGCACCACCGGTGTTTTGGTAACACATTGTGACTACGGTCACAAATGGTTTGGTACCACATGGGGTAGACAAAGGCGTTTGGTTGGCTAGGTTGGGGCACATAACATTCTCGCATATTAAGCGTTATATGTTGTGTATGAAAGTGTTTTTAAAACGGGGGAAGGGTTACATACTGAGTCTTGGTGACTCACCTTCTCCTTTAACATTTTTCAGGTGACTCATAGATGGCGGTTGAGGAGCCGGTTGGACTCGAGGTGGCCATGCAGTGGACTTGCATAAATTGAACTTTAAACTTAGCTATTTTATTTTATTATTGGGTTATTTTTATTTTGGTTGTAATAAGGCCTCCATAAACTTTACTTTTGGTATTTCTTATATGTTGGATACTTTGTTTTAAACTATATTATAAAACTGCATTAAAATCACATGTTTTCTTAAATTAACACGAAGATGTTTTATCGTGCCATCGGGCACATTCGAAATTTGTATAATAACCGGACTCAATTAAATTTCCAAATTAAATCTAAGTATGGTTTCGGCAAGATAACCAAAAACGAGGGTTTTCAGCAAAACTTAAATTGGTTTTAAAATGGTGTTCAAAAGGTTTTCTCCGTAACAAACCAAATTCGGTCGTAATGTTTGGGCCGGGTTCGGGTCGTTACATATCCTCATATACACTTGGGGATTTCTACAATCAACCCTCCATCCGCTACACACCTCTTTGGCAGTTATGCTGACAGACACACAGCTCAAAGTCCACATAAGTGGTCTAGCCACTGAATCCACACGCGATTAAATCACCATATCCACAATGAGGCTCGAGGCCATCATCCACCATGACGAAGTCACCCATATATATATACACTTCCCCTTTCACATCATTTATAACCCAATACCCCATGCACATGCAACATAATATGACAGGTAGGCAACATGATAAGACATATATATATATATATAACATACTCATATGCATCCACCAAAAGTTATCCACGATTGTTAATGAAGGTAGTATACTAACCTGGTTTACCGGTTACCCAACATAGGTAATTCACCCACCACTGCCGCTATTCTCAGCTTACAAGCAAAACACATACATATATAAAATTAAGGGAATATTGTGATAATTACACACCTGATAACACGTAATACGATGCTTTCTATGTCGACACTATCACTAATGGAAACCATCGCTATCCGCTGCATGCTCGCCTCGCTCTGGCACAACCCACAACCCGGTGGCGATCTCTGATCGCTTACACCGCTCGCTTCTTAAACTTAGAGATTGAGTTCACAGGTCCAATCCCCTCATTTGCCTGGTCGGTACTTGATTCCATCAAAAGACCTTGTTAGTCGCTACCATCATGACATATGGTTGTTAAACCATAACATTGGGTTAAGGTAATAATACGATAACGGGTCTAATAAGTCTAAGGAGAACACCCTTACCTTGAAATCCCAAAAAAGATAGGGTTCAGAAACTTACAATTTTCGGCTTAGGGATCTAGATGATTTGATCTACTTCGATTCCTGACGTGACGCCTCAAAAAGAGAACACAAGAACGGTCAAACATTAATCAAAAGATAACTTTACCAAGCCAATTAGCCTTTCGGCTTTGGCTTCCAAAAACCGAAAGAGAAAGTTGAATTATAGAAGAAAATGTCACTTACCTTAATACAGAAGATTCGGCTAATCCTAATAGATTTCGGCACTTAGCACCCTAGAAGAAGAATTTCGGCAAAGGTTAGGGAAGAAGATGAAAGAGTCACAAATTAAACAAAGAGGTATATAGGTGAGATGTGGGAGTTTTGGCTTTAAGAAGATCAAAAGAAAAGATGGTGCAGAGAAATCTACGGGGATTTGGCTTATAGGGAAAGAATGGAGGAGAGAATGAAGATCATAGGATATTCGGCCATGGCATAGATATGAAGATGAAAATAGAGTTAAGGGTTTCGACTTTTGAGAACGAGATGACTGAGAGAAGAAGAGTAAAATGGAATGAAAAGAAACAATAGAACCGATAAAGAAAAAGAATGATTTCGGCAAGACTTGGGGTAGATTCGGCTATGGTAGAAAAATGTAAAGAGAAGGAATGCTTAAGAGGGTTTCGACTCACACTTGGAAAAAAAGAAAAAGAGAATGGATGAAGACCCTAAATGTCGAAAATGAATAAAAAGAATTTCGGCACACCTAAGCCACTCTAAAATCGATCCCCCCTCACCTTAGTGTTTGAAATTCGGCCAACACCATGCTCAGATGTCCATCCCTTCTTTTCCTCCACAAATTTCTCTCGATCACTGCTTGAAATATTTTAAATATTTCAAACTCCAATTTTTCCTCCTTGCCATCCATTCAAACTATTTGACTCAGTCCACCCTCTATCCTGAAGTGTCCCAGTCAACCTCTGCCTCTGCTCTCCCTGACGCCAAAAAGAATCCCAAAATGAGCTCTTCGCGACTTGAACTTGCTCCCTCTCCTACTCTTGTGGCGTCACCTTCCAACCCTTATGTGGCATCACCTTGCCACCTTGCCAGCACCTTACTTGTGTCAACCACACATCAACATAATCCCTTAAGTCCCATTTCAACAAGCTCCTCCCCTAAAGTGCTTAAAAAGAAAATTCCCACCAAGACTCTGGCTTTTCCCTAAGTCACTCTTGGACCCTAAAATACCCTAAACTAGCATGATAAACATAACATTCACACACAACACATAAAATACAAAGGCCCCAATTCAGGATGTTACACGTGTTCTAGTAGGAATGGTGGCACGGCCGTGTGGCTTGAAGTCCAGGCCGTGCTGATTTCGTGGCTTGGCCCAATTTGGTCTGTTTTAAGCCCGTTTCTCATTCTTTTCGTCATCGGGTGCTTTCCTGAGTATAAGACATGAAAAGAAAGGATTAAGAGCACCTTTTTACATAAATTGGGGCTTAAATCATCCAAAAGCATATTAAATGTGGGCTTAAAATATGTTACTTTTACGGTTTATCATTCACAACGGTGTCATGCGAATTCAGTTAATCCATGCTAAGAATCACATCAAATTCATCGAAAGGTAATAACATCAAATCAGTCAGAAAGTCACAATCCTGAATTTTTAGTGGACAATTTTTACACACTTTATCAAATAGCACATATTGGTCTAACGGATTAGTTACCTTGACTACAAACCCAGTTGACTCTACTGGTATTTTCTTATCCAACACAAGAGTAGTGCATATATACGAATGTATTGTCCTGGAGTCAATCAGAACATAAACATTAACATTAAAGAGAGAAAATGTACCAGGAATCACATCAAGTACTTCAGCATCTTCACGGGCTCGTATTGCGTAAGCTCTAGCTGGTGCGCGTGCTTCAGACTAAACTGCAGAGTCTTTCGTTCCACTTCTACTATTTCCCACAATGCCATTATTCTTTGGCGATATACCCTTAGATGGCGTACCCTCAGGTCGAGCACAGTAACATCCTGAAAAGGGCCTATGCATTTTTGGTTTAATTGTACGAAATGACATATCTTATGTGTTATGAATATATTTTGAACAATTTTGGAAACCTGGAAATGTATGGAAATGTTAAGTTTAAAAGAGGAAAGTGAACATTTTTAGAACCTTGGAAATGTAAGGAAATGTCTTGTAAGGAAATGTCATGGAAATGTAAGGAAATGTCTTGGAAATGTAAGGAAATGTCTTGTAAGGAAATGTCATGGAAATGTAAGGAAATGTCAAGTTTACAGAGCCGATCGAAAATTTTTGGAAACTTAGAAATGACTTAGAAATGTCGAGTTTTAAAGTTTAAAAGAGGAAATTAAGGCAAGGTGGCCTTAAAAGAAAAAGTTTGTGAAATTTGACACACAAACAGGCTTGGAAAAGTGGTCTGAAGATGCCACTTAGGGCCTATGGAAATGGTGCCATATGCAAGAGGAATGGGCCTAAGTTCGAGTCACATGGGAAGCAAATAAAAGAAATTTTATTTTGCTACAAGGAGCAGAGAGAGGTGGACTCGGCACATGGCTATAAATTAGGAGCTTTTATTATTTTATAAATAGTGGATAAATAAGGGATTTATTTATCATTATTGTCAAGAGATAATTGTTGGATTAAATTCTTTTAATTTGAATAAAGAGATAAAGAGGAAAATAAGGGAGAAGTGATGGCCAAGTAAGGGACTTTGAGTTTAATAATTTTGCTAAGTAAGGATAGTTGCTGAATTATCTTTTATTTTAAGTGATAATTAAAGGATAAAGTTATCGATAGAGGAGTGGTGGCCAAGTAAGGGACTCCTTAGATGATAATTTCGGCTATAAAAGGAAGGAGGGCTACTCATCAATTTTTGCTTCCTCCTTTCTCTGCCTAATTCTTAGTGCTCTCTTCTCTTCTTTTCTTTCTTTTATTTTTGCCAAGCCGAAATACCTTGTGTTCTAGCCGAATCCTCCATCTTTATTCTTCCTTCTCTTTTCTTTCTAATCCCTCCAAAAGCCGAAAGTTGTGAGATCATCATCTACCCATAGCCGAATCTCTGAAGGTTGAAGTGAAGGTGCAATCGATTTCTTCAAGTAAGGGTAAGATCTCATTCGGTTTCATCCTTTTTTCTTAAGATTTGCCGAAATCTAGGACTAACCCCATTAATATCTTGTTGCCGAAACTTTGAAGAGATCTTTTGGGATTTACTAAGTGTCGACTATAAGGAAGGAGAAGTTCTTTTCTCGAAGGTACACCATAGGCCACGTGTTCCCTAGTTATTCGGTGAGTTTCGGGATTTAAAATCCACAAGGTAAGTTTAAGTATACTAATCCTACTAGGATTTGGATTTATGGCCAAATGGCTTTTTATTAAAGTAGTAGGTGATTAATCAAATGTAGGGATTAAGGATCCAAGCATTAGATCAAGCTTTTCGGGATCTCAAGGAAATTTTAAGCGAATCAGGTGTGTAGCCCACACTAACTTTTAATAAGATTGATGGTAATATGTAAAATATGCATGTTTATAAGAATGTGGCTAAGGTACCATAATATGGTACAAAGTACTGTGCACGTTTCCTACTCCTATTAGGATTACTTAAATATGTTATATTTAACATGTGAAATATGATAAGAATGTGAATTTAAGTATGATATGCATGATATGAATAATATGGGTCATTCGGGATATATGAAAAAGGGGAAGTGAAGGTGATGACTACGGTCTCACTATCCGAATGTGGTGACTCGGTCACACATTATCCGAATGTGGTAACCGGTTACATTATTCGAATGTGGTGTCTCATGACACAATTATCTGGTGGCTATGCCACAAATTTTATATGGGCGATGAGCACGTCGATCGCAAATGGCGCCGCGCCGATGGTGTGTAGCGGATGGAGGGTTGACTTAGTAGTCCCCACGGTGTGGTGGCAGTGCGGGGTGTGTAGCGGATGGACAACTAGGTTTGGGTTTGGGAATGCATCATAACCTGTATTCTATGTTTTGAATGTGTAATATGTGATATGCCCGATTCTATTATGATTTAGTGTCGTGTACACATTGAGTCATTTGACTCACCCGTTGGGAACATTTTTCAGGTGATGAACAAAGTGATGGACCGGGACGATGAGAACTTGAGGTGGCCATGCTCAACATGAAGTTTATATTTTTGAGGACTCTTGAATTTATTTTAGTACTTTGAATTATTTTGGGAATTATTTGATGTAATAAGGCCATAAGGCCATAGTTGAATTACTTTACACTTATTTTTATTTATTATGATTATGAATTTTATCTATTAAAATTTAATTAAAATTTCTTTTAAACTAAACCCTAAATATTTTGTCACTTAATATAAAAGGGATTTCAATATAAAACGAACCTGTTTTCAACACAAGCCCAACCCAAAACAATATTTTTCTTAAAATCACACAAGTTTTCCTAAGAACAAAAGAATTTTGAACCGGTTTACTTGAGGAGCATACCAGATCTGGTCCAGGCTCGTGGGCCAGGTGTGGGGTGTTTCAAATTGGTATTAGAGCCCAGTTTTAAACTCTCGGCCTGTGGGCTAAGGCCCAAAACGTTTTCAAATCGAGCCCAAATGAGTTTTATGAAAGTATTTTTGAAAATGAGCGGGTTTTTTCGGCATGGCACCTAAGTCTCAGACCAATTGATCCACTGGGTAAGTACCCCTAACCATTTGTGTGATTATGTGGTTTATGTTATGAATTATAGAAGGGTAGAAGAGGAATGGAACGTGAGAATAGCATGATAGGAACTTGAACCCTAGGACTAGTTTACTCAAACACAAACACATAAGACTTAATTCCATTAAACAAACCTATGACTAAGGCCGAGAGTTAGGGGTGTGGTAACCATTGTGCGCATGTCTAGATTGGATCCGGAAGAGCTCGGTACTTAAAAGCGATCCTAGTGACTCACCTCCTCTTATTTGGAATCCCGCTGCAGTGCGTAGCTTCGGTTCGCCCTAACCAAGAGGACTCGGTCATAGGCTAAACACAATGACTAAAACCCGAAAGGGAACTAGCCGTGGTTTTATCAAAACCCTAGTTTTAAAACTCTTAAAATTACTCTTTTAAATTGCGAAAACTATCTTTACAAAATTTTATGATTTGTGAAATTACAAAAGTACCCCTAGTGGTAAAATTACAAAAATGCCCTTGGTTTATAAAATGACCAACTACCCAACAGTTTTGCCAAAATTTCATTACTTTATAAAATGTTCAAAAACCCTAATTTGCAAATTATCAAAAATACCTTGATTTGGAGAAAAATTACGAAATTGCCCTTAACTCACAAAATTACCAAAATGACCCTGATTTTCAAAATTTTTGCAACATCACCGTTTTGGAAAGTAAAATTCTCAAAAAGAACCCTCAAAGTTTTGCAAATTTTGAAATATCCCTGATTTATTAAACTTTACAAATTTACCCTGGTTAATTACCAAAATACCCCCAGATTTCAAAATTTTTCCAAAATACCCCGGGAATTTAAAAATATCAAAATACTTTGTGACGAAATCACCAAGGAACTCTTTCTTTTGGAAAAATTTACAAAAATACCCCTGTAGGACACATTACGAAAATACCCCTGGGTAGTGGAAAAACTACAACAATGAAAACTACCATATTTCTCTGAATGAACGAAAGTTCATAATTGGTTGATGAATGTGAACGTGACTTTCTGAATAGTGAATTTGAGTTGAGAACTTTGTTTGATCGAAAGAACCACTTTTAAACATCTCTTTTCATAAAACATTCGCGGTTAATAAGTGGAACAAAAAAAATCTGATGCATAAAACTCTTTAATCGGATTAAATCGCGACGTTAGAAATGAGTTCTGAGGGACGTGAACTTAGAGATTGTGCCTAGAAAGTATGATGGTTCTATTAAGATCAGAGTGCGCAGCATAAGCGTAGTGCGGTGAGTTAAGAGGTACGATTATTCGTTAATAAGTAATTTCGAGGACGAAATTATTTTTAAGGAGGGTAGAACTGTAACCTCCTGAAAAGGGCCTATGCATTTTTGGTTTAATTGTACGAAATGACATATCTTATGTGTTATGAATATATTTTGAACACTTTTGGAAACCTGGAAATGTATGGAAATGTTAAGTTTAAAAGAGGAAAGTGAACATTTTTAGAACCTTGGAAATGTAAGGAAATGTCTTGTAAGGAAATGTCATAGAAATGTAAGGAAATGTCTTGGAAATGTAAGGAAATGTCTTGTAAGGAAATGTCATGGAAATGTAAGGAAATGTCAAGTTTACAGAGCCGATCGAAAATTTTTGGAAACTTAGAAATGACTTAGAAATGTCGAGTTTTAAAGTTTAAAAGAGGAAATTAAGGCAAGGTGGCCTTAAAAGAAAAAGTTTGTGAAATTTGACACACAAACAGGCTTGGAAAAGTGGTCTGAAGATGCCACTTAGGGCCTATGGAAATGGCGCCATATGCAAGAGGAATGGGCCTAAGTTCGAGTCACATGGGAAGCAAATAAAAGAAATTTTATTTTGCTACAAGGAGCAGAGAGGTGGACGGCACATGGCTATAAATTAGGAGCTTTTATTATTTTATAAATAGTGGATAAATAAGGGATTTATTTATCATTATTGTTAAGAGATAATTGTTGGATTAAATTCTTTTAATTTGAATAAAGAGATAAAGAGGAAAATAAGGGAGAAGTGATGGCCAAGTAAGGGACTTTGAGTTTAATAATTTCGGCTAAGTAAGAATAGTTGCTGAATTATCTTTTATTTTAAGTGATAATTAAAGGATAAAGTTATCAGATAGAGGAGTGGTGGCCAAGTAAGGGACTCCTTAGATGATAATTTCGGCTATAAAAGGAAGGAGGGCTACTCATCAATTTTTTGCTTCCTCCTTTCTCTGCCGAATTCTTAGTGCTCTCTTCTCTTCTTTTCTTTCTTTTATTTTTGCCAAGCCGAAATACCTTGTGTTCTAGCCGAATCCTCCATCTTTATTCTTCCTTCTCTTTTCTTTCTAATCCCTCCAAAAGCCGAAAGTTGTGAGATCATCATCTAGCCATAGCCGAATCTCTGAAGGTTGAAGTGAAGGTGCAATCGATTTCTTCAAGTAAGGGTAAGATCTCATTCGGTTTCATCCTTTTTTCTTAAGATTTGCCGAAATCTAGGACTAACCCATTAATATCTTGTTGCCGAAACTTTGAAGAGATCTTTGGGATTTACTAAGTGTCGACTACAAGGAAGGAGAAGTTCTTTTCCGAAGGTACACCATAGGCCACGTGTTCCCTAGTTATTCGGTGAGTTTTTGGATTTAAAATCCACAAGGTAAGTTTAAGTATACTAATCCTACTAGGATTTGGATTTATGGCCAAATGGCTTTTTATTAAAGTAGTAGGTGATTAATCAAATGTAGGGATTAAGGATCCAAGCATTAGATCAAGCTTTTCGGGATCTCAAGGAAATTTTAAGCTTAATCAGTGTGTAGCCCACACTAACTTTTAATAAGATTGATGGTAATATGTAAAATATGCATGTTTATAAGAATGTGGCTAAGGTACCATAATATGGTACAAAGTACTCTGCATGCGTTTCCTACTCCTATTAGGATTACGAAATATGTTATATTTAACATGTGAAATATGATAAGAATGTGAATTTAAGTATGATATGCATGATATGAATAATATGGGTCATTCGGGATATATGAAAAAGGGGAAGTGAAGGTGATGACTACGGTCTCACTATCCGAATGTGGTGACTTCGGTCACATTATCCGAATGTGGTAACCCGGTTACATTATCTCGAATGTGGTGTCTCATGACACAATTATCTGGTGGCTATGCCACAAATTTTATATGGGCGATGAGCACGTCGATCGCAATGATCGCCTTCGATGGTGTGTAGCGGATGGAGGGTTGACTTAGTAGTCCCCACGGTGTGTGTGGCCCGGTGCGGGGTGTGTAGCGGATGGACAACTAGGTTTGGGTTTGGGAATGCATCATAACTCTGTATTCTATTTTTTGAATGTGTAATATGTGATATGCCTGATTCTATTATGATTTAGTGTCGTGTACACATTGAGTCTGCATTTGACTCACTCTCGTTGGGAACATTTTTCGTGTGATGAACAAAGTGATGGACCGGGACGATGAGAACTTGTGGTGGCCATGCTCAACATGAAGTTTATATTTTTGAGGACTCTTGAATTTATTTTAGTACTTTGAATTATTTTGGGAATTATTTGATGTAATAAGGCCATAAGGCCATAATTGAATTACTTTACACTTATTTTTATTTATTATGATTATGAATTTTATCTATTAAAATTTAATTAAAATTTCTTTTAAACTAAACCCTAAATATTTTGTCACTTAAGATAAAAGGGATTTCAATATAAAACGAACCTGTTTTCAACACAAGCCCAACCCAAAACAATATTTTTCTTAAAATCACACAAGTTTTCCTAAGAACAAAAGAATTTTGAACCGGTTTACTTGAGGAACATACCAGATCCGGTCCAGGCTCGTGGGCCGGGTGTGGGGTGTTTCAAGCACTTTGGGCTTTTTCTTTATCGGATCTCTCAGGGTAATCTCGAAGGAAATGATCAAATAAACCGCATCTAAAGCACAATCCCGCTTTCAACTAACACTACTTGAAATGTCTTCTGTTGCAAAGTTGGCATTTGGACTTGTTAACATTGCAAACACTACCAACACTAGCTATAGAGGTAGTCTGGGATCTCGAACTAACTTTTTTTCATCGATCTCTCCCATAAAATCCAGATGGAGCTGACATACGGCTATAAGATTCTCGCACTTTCTTCGTTGGAGAAGAAAACAATATTTCCCCACTCGTCATTTACCCATGTCTTGAACCTCCAAATCCACTTTGCTTTTTGCTTTGTTAAGCTTTTTTAACTTTATGCGCTCAATCCACTAAAACCACAAACTCTTTTAACTCAAGTATCCCAACGAGAAATCTGATATCTTTGTTCAGACCATCTTCAAATCGGGTACACATGACAGCTTCATTTGGAATGCACTCATAAGCATACTTTCTATGTCGTATGAATTCCCTTTCGTATTCAGCTACAGTTTTAAGACCTTATTTCAATTCCAGAAACTCTGTCCTCTTCATATCAAGTACCTTTAATTGACGTATTTCTTTTAGAATTCAGTTTGAAAGAAATCCCAGGTCACGTGATCTTTCTGTACCACTGCTATTAAAGTGTTCCACCACTAATACATCGATTCTTTTAGCAAAGATATTGCATATTTTAAACAGTCACTAGAAGAACAAGACAACTCATCAAACACTCTAATAGTATTCTCTAACCAGAATTTAGCTTTTTTCAGGTCATCTTCAGTTGTACCCACGAAATTCTTCTGCCCCATATTTACAAATTTTATCTACCGAAGGCCTGTTCACACGTACCTATTTTGAACCTTGAGGAATAAGGGAACCGATTGGGGTACGGGAGGGGATGGAGGTCGTTGAGCCATTGGATTCGTTCTCATAAAATCAGTAAACCATTTAGACATCATATGAAAGAAGGCTTCTCGCATCTCACTTCCTCGACCCTAAGAGACAAGCTCACTATGGGCTACCCCTTGAACAGAGGATTGACTATTGCTCTCAACTTCATTGGAATTAGCTCAGTTGGATGACATTTTTCATCAAAATGAAAATCAGAATTAGTTTAGGTCAGGAGACATCACACTACCACAGGTTATAAAATGAAATTTATTTCTAAACTCTATACATGCTACGTTCACTCCAAGAACTTACTAAATCATAGCTCTGATACCACTAAATGTAACACCCATAACCTGTCTTCGTTGTTGGATTAGGGCCACAGAGTGTTACAATACAATTCAAAAAAATTATTCAAAAATAATACTAACCTTCAATAACTCAAATTAGCAATAGTGAAATACACTTATGGGCCTTAAATCGAGCCCATGGAGCCCTAAAAATAGTTTGGAAACATTTAGGGATCATTTTTATAAGAAACATAAAAATTTAGAGAATTTTGGAAATAGGGGTCACACGGCCATGTGGCCAAGCCGTGTGAAAAAGGTCAGCTCATATGACCCTACACATGACCGTGCAGCTACCCCACACACCCATGTGGCCACTCTACACGCCTGTGTCTTAGACCGTGTGCCAAATTGTAACAGCCAAATTTTTGATAAAATTGGAACAGTGGTTCGAGACCACAGATTCGAGCCTGGAAAGAAAATTATTTTAATACTATTTTATGATCTACAGTATGATAATAATATTGTGTGAAAATTTCGTAAAGAAATTTTATCGGTTACATGTTTAATTTGATAAAGGACTAAATCGCGTAAAGTGCAAAAGTTGTGTTCTAATAGCTAAAGGGATTAAATAGCTATAGAACTTTAAATTGAAGGTCCTTATATGGTAACTAGGCCATTTATGAAAAGTTAGTAGATATTTTTGGATGATTCATCCATGGAAAATTAGAAAAAGGCTAAGGACTAAATTGGAAAGTGAATTAATTTAATTAATTAAAAGATGATAAAAGAATTATCATCTTATTTTTATGTCATCTTCTTACCCAAATATTCCACGAAAACCCTAGGAAAGAGAAAGCAAGCTTTCTTGGCCAAATTAGGTAAGTATTCAACCCGCGTTTTTAGTAATTTTTATATTTTTGAAACCGGGATAGTCTAATCTATCTATTTGGGGGATTAATTTGAAAAGTTATCAAAGTATAGAAATTATGTAATGGTTTAATATGCTGAAAATTTGAAATTTATGGTAGAATATGAAAGGTTGATGATAGATAAACAACTTTTACAAAGTGATTTTCTATGAAAACATGATTTAAGGACTAAATTGTAAAGTTGTGTAAATTGAAGAAAAATTCTAAATTTTATAGAATAAATGTGCTGTAAATTTTATATTAAAATTTTGGTTAGGCTTGGAATAAGAAGTAAATTGCATGAATTTCATTTTCCGAGCCTAGGGACAAAATCGTCATTAATTAAAAGTTTAGGGACAAAATGGTAATTTTGCCTAAGATGTAAATTGGACTGAATTGAATTGTATTAAATTGATGTTAAATTTACTCGTTTAGATCCTGATAGACCAAATTCGGAGCTAAAACGAGGAAAAGAGAAAAATGTTGGATTAGTAGATTTTACGTACACAAACATTTGTCGAGGTAAGTTCGTATAACTAAATTGTATATTTAAATGCTTGAATTAGATTTTTTTTGTATGTGAATTATATAAATATCATATATATATTGTATTAACAGATTCTGAATAATATTCTTCAAACCATTCAAAGAAGTTTATATGAATTTTATGGGTATTCATAAATTCATAATATTCTTGAAGAATGCTTTCTTTTTTATCATTATAATTTTTAAAGTAATCTTCTCTTTTTTGCTTATTTTTGTTGGAATAGAAGTGCTTTCTACACCATTCTTTGTTTATCTCAAAAGTTTTTTCTAAAACAAATATTTCTGAATTTTCTCCTTGTCTTGCATTATTAGTCATTGATGAATATGTTGGTGACATATTAGGTGAATTTTGGGGACTCTCTTCCTGTCTGGCATAGATAGGTTAAGCTATATTTGAGGAATTATCTATTCCTTGTAAATTGGTTCTAAATGTTGTTGGGATAGAAGAGACAAAGGCTCTAGCTGTCCTAAAATATGCCGTTTGTGTTTCTGGATTTGACTCTCCTTCTAAATTTAACCTCCTAAAAGCTGTGCTGGTACTTCCTATTTCGAAGGAATGTCTTGGAGGCATTCTTTGTGGCCTGTTGAATATTAATGTCTTGGAGGCATTCTTTGTGGCCTGTTGAATATTAATTCAACTGTGCCATCTTGGTGTTGAGAGATTTCACTTAATGAAGTGTTTCTTATAGGAGTTGGTGCCATAGGGTCTGTAGCACCCTCAAGTTTCCACCTTTCAGGAAGGTTTATTTCATGCCATTGTATTGTGACAAATACCCATAAAATCAAGACCCATACAAATGAACAAAGAAATGGAAGAATTTTGTAAAAAAGAAATACAAGACCTTCTTAATAAAAATTTAATTAGGAAAAGCAGTTCTCCTTGGAGTTGTTCAGCATTTTATGTAATAAAAAATGCAGAACTCGAAAGAGGAATGCCAAGATTAGTAATTAATTACAAACCTCTCAATCAAGCCTTAAAATGGATTAGATACCCAATACCAAATAAGAAAGATTTGCTACAGAAACTTTGTAATGCAAATATTTTCTCAAAATTTGACATGAAATCTGGATTTTGGCAAATCCAAATAAAAGAAGAAGAAAGATATAAAACGACATTTACTGTACCATTTGGACAATATGAATGGAATGTAATGCCTTTTGGATTAAAAAATGCTCCATCCGAATTTCAAAGAATAATGAATGATATTTTTTACCAATATTCTCAATTCACAATAGTATACATCGATGATGTATTAGTGTTTTCAGAAAATTTAGAAAAACACTTCAAACATTTATCCATCTTTTTAAAAGTCATAAAAAATAATGGTTTAGTAGTTTCTAAATCCAAGATAAGTTTGTTCCAAACCAACGTAAGGTTTTTAGGACATTACATTACCCAAGGAACCATTACCCCAATAGAAAGGTCCATCGCGTTTGCTAGCAAATTCCCAGACCAAATCCTTGATAAAGTCCAATTACAAAGATTCTTAGGAAGCCTCAATTATGTCATAGCCTTTTATCCAGGTCTTAGCAAATTATGTAAACCGTTATATGATAGGCTCAAAAAGAATCCACAACCTTGGACAAATGACCACACCAATATTATCACCCAAATTAAAAAACAAATCACTAAGCTATATATATATATATGACATTGCAAACATATCTGACAAAGCCCAATCAATGATAATGCTTGATAAATGATAAATGAGAAATGATAAATGATAAAAAAGTTACTTTTATGCTTGAAATGAATGTGGAATGTGTTTATTTAAATTATATGAATGTTATAGATGTATGAAATAATCACATGCCTGATAATGCTTGAAAAATGTTAAATCCCGTTTGAATAAATGAAAATCGATGGATAAAGGTGATTTCCCTTATTGAATGAGGTCCTGCATTTGTTGCTGATGGGATTTAGCTCAGACGAGTAATCCTATTGGCCTCATTACAGATAGAATTTAGCCCGGACGGGTAATCCTGATAAAGTCCCTCTTGAGCATATGTTAAAATTAGGATTTAGCCTAAACCGATAATCCTAATTGAGCTCTTCTGAACATATGTTACAGAAAGGATTTATCCTAGACTGGTAATCCTGTTATATGATATGTGGCTCAATAGTGTGCTTTCTGGTTAAGTGCCCTAACGGGTACCCCTGAATATGAATTGACGGATCCTGATTTTTACACCTCGAGTGTACTACCTGTGTATCCATTGATATTCTGAATAAATTCAATGGGAAAAATTCTGACATGAGAAAATATGAACAAGAAATGAGTCATTACAAGTGTCTGCCTGAAATACATGAAATAATGATACAGGATTTATGGAAATACAATTGATGATATATGAACATGGAATCTGTTTAATAAATATGTTCATCCATGAATATAGATTAGTACACCTTAAGTGTATTTTCTGTGTGACATTGATATTTCAAATGATTTAATGGGTAAAGTTCGTACATGAAATAATCTGAACTCGAGATGAATTATTATGAAAATGCACTTGAAATATAGGGATATGAATTGTATATGTTATTTGAATTCATGATGTGGAAAATATAAGTAGATAGGAAATAATCTGAATTCAAGATGAATTATTATGAAAATATACTTGTAATATAAAGATATGATTTATACATGTTAAATGAATATGTGATGTGGAAACATATGTGCCTGGAAACCTGATTATTGTTGAGCCCATATATGTTTCTTGGTTTTATTATTGAATATAATAGTAACAAGGGCAATGAGGATATGTGTAGGGCTTGAGATCAAATTGATTGAATATGCCTTACATGTTTAACTTGAAATAGAATAAATGGTAAGTTAAGTACCATGTTATACGAACTTACTAAGCATTTTATGCTTACTCAGTGTAACATCCCAAAATTTGAGTATTATTTGTGTTGGCTCGGGTATGAATTTTGTGTGTTAGCATAGTCTTATGAAGGCTTGATTTTATTTAGGAAGCTAGAATAATTTTTTAGTATGGTTTATTTAATGAAGTGGATTAAGTGAGCTTAGCACTTAAGTTAATTTAAGTGTTAATTAAAGCACAAGAGGAGTAAGTGGCAAGATGGTTAAGGAGCTTGAAAGGTTGCTTGAGGTTAGAGGTTCGAGTAGCATGTTTAGCATTTTGAAGGCTTATTTTTGAATCCTAGCATTTATGGACAGTCAACCATTGTTTATGATAGGTTGGACTCTCAAATTTTGGTAAGTTGAATATTGGTTTAAGGAAAGCATGAAATTGGGGATAAGAATCTTAAGGTTATGGTATGATAAGGGGACAAAAGGCATGGATTATGGAGAATGTTTTGGAAAGTATTCCAAGGCCTTAGTGCATGTATGTGGACGGCATCTTGGTCTAGGGAGGGCTTGACCGATTTTTGTTGGTAGCTTTGGTAGGTTAGTAGCTAGTTGGCCATTTCTCCTAAGTTTATGATCACCAATTTCTTTTCTCTCCTCAAACACTCCTATAGCCGAATGTGTCTTGGTCATAAGGTGAGTTTTAGGTGTTGTTTTGGCCTTCAATAATTGTTTTTGTGTCATAACCAGAAAATCCTTTCTAGTTTTTGCAAGTTTCTCCCTAGTGCATCAAAGTGTATCAAAACCAGAAACAATCTTTGTGCTTGGCGAATTTCTTTTGTTCACAACATCTTTCCCATTCTTACATACTTGTTCAACCCATATTTCTCCTACTTTCTCTTGGCCGAAACTTCCTTCTCTCCATCTCTCTTTACTTTCTTTCATTTTTGTTCAAAGCCATAAACATTCCTCTCCCATCGAAATCTCTTCCATCTTCTTCCTTTTTCCTTTCTCTTTCTCCACTTTAATCGAATCCTTTTGTTATTACAAATCAACCATAGCCGAATTTCTTTGACTATTTAATCATTTTGCCAAAACTTCCCTTTCTCTTATTGTTTTGTTTTGGCCGAATTTTCAAGGGTAGATTCTTTTGGTTTTTCTTCAATCGAATTGGATAATAGGTAAGTGTTCATGGTCGATTTTATTATTATTTCTTTTCTCTTTTCTAAGTCATTTTCTTGTGGACAAAAGCCGAATCTTTGGGCATTGTTAGCAAGGTTCTAACCATTATAGGAATCGATTATTCATTTAGGCTTTTTGGGACTTCGGAAGCAATCGATCTAAGTTTTCTCTAGCGATCAAAGGGGCAAGGTGATCTAGTGCGGTAGAGCGGATCTTTGGATTTTAGTATTGCGTTGGTGAAAGGTGTGTATCTTACACACTTTGTAACTTGGTTTATATATGTATATTTGTGTGTTATAACTAATCATATTATGAAAGTGGGTAAATCGATGAGATCTGGATATGATACCATGATGGTATGAATGAGGATTCGGGTAAGTCCGTTTCAATATGTTGTTAATACATGTGGATTGAAATTATGATCTACGATTTATGATATATTCGTTATGAGATACATATCAAAGTTTATTGACATGATTTGTCTATCTATTGCATTGGTGTGGGCAATATGAGAGGAGAGGAAGATTGATGATTCGTGTCTTGGACACGGTGGTTTGGCACCACCGGTGGTTTGGCACCACCGGTGATTTGGTATGACATTCGTGTCTTGGACACCGAGGTTTGGCACCTCATAGCGACTTGTCCTCGTGGTTAATTCCACCGTGGGTTGGCCCCACTTTTGAGATATGGGATCGTCGCGGTGATTTGGTATCACACGTGGGTTGGCCCCACAGATGGATTATTCGTGACTACGGTCACCAGTGATTTGGTATCACATTTGTGTCTTTGGACACCAGTGGTTTGGCACCACCAGTGGTTTGGTACCACACGGGGTAGAAAAGGAGTTATGGATGGCTAGGTTGGGTGCATTATACATATATGTTGCTTTGTTATAATTTGTGTAAGTATGTGGTATTTACTCGGGAGAGGGAATATGCACTCGAGTCTTGGTGACTCACCTTCTCCCTTATCTTTTCAGGTGATTCGTGAGATCGCGGATATGGAGCCGGATGAACTCGAGGAGGCCATGCAATAAAGTTTGGTTTTACATGAACTTCCATTTGGGTACTTTATTTTAATTTTGGTTTTTCATATTTTATGGATTTGTAATAAGGCCTCTTTTATTATGGTTTTGGATTATTTATATGCTTTGAGATTTATTCTAAACATGTTTAAGCATGTCACTTGATTAATTTAATAATTGAGCTCAAAGTTTTCTAAACTATAAACTCAATAATGGTTTTAAAAATCTTACCATCGGGTAATATGAATAGTTCGATAGAAAAATTACAAGTTAAGTGTTTACAACAAATTAAGTGATTTCCAAAATTCAAGTTTCTATACTCAATTGCAAACGGATTTTCAAAGTGTAATTCAAAGTAAATCTCAGTTTTAACTTATTTTTGACAAATAAAGAATTTCAAAGAGTTTTTCACAAAATTTAATTGTTAATTCGATTTTTTTCAAAAATATTTTCCTTAGTGACATACCAGATTCGGTCGTGGCGTATTGACCGGGTTTGGGGTGTTACAAATTGGTATCAGAGCCAAGTTCAAAAGCTCGGCTGTGGGCCCGAGGCCCAAAATGTTTTAAAGAATGGATTTTAAAATGTTTTGTTGAAAATTATATGGTTGGAAAGGCATGGCCTCGAGTCTCCGACATCAATCCGCCCTGGTAAGTACATCAAATTGTTGATTTTGATGATATGATATGATGATGTTGGCATGATTGTATAGTAGTAGGAACTACTCTAGAAACCCAAACTATAGGTTGAATGTACTCATGAAACAACTTCTTATTAAAATTATTCATAAAAGCGTGCTTTAAAGAAAGTGGAATATTGACTAATGCATAAAACTTTTTAATCGATAAGTCGAGACTTTAGACATGAGTACTCGTGGTCGAGGTCGTATGATTAGTGGACGCGGTCGGGGTAGGATGGTTGTGTCTGAGCCAGTGAGGTCGGGTCAAGGATCCGAAAATGAGGTACCACTACCCCCACCACCAGCAGTTGGAGTTGAGCAACAGGATCAAACGGGGGATGACGCAGTGTCTCAGGCGATGCTGCGAGTTCTTGAGAGGGTAGCTGGAATAGGTGGAGGCGCGGAAATTCAGAAATCTGTATTTGAGCGACTTCGAGCCAATGGAGCTGAGGTATTTCAAGGTGTTTCAGGCGTGGCTCCTAGTGCAGCTGAATATTGGCTAGAGGCGACGGAGCGAATCATGGATGATTTGGATCTGAATGCTGAGGAAAAGCTAAAAGGGATCATATCGCTTCTTCGGGATGAGTCATATCAGTGGTGGCTCACAGTACAAAATGGTGCTGCAGCGGAGGATCTCACTTGGGATTATTTCAAGGCGCGTCAGATCGGAAATACGTGGGGTCTAATTACATTGATATGCGGCGTAAGGCATTTCGAGTTTGATCCAAGGTAGTAAGTCCGTGTGTCGAATATGAGGCGTAATTTTTAAGACCGAGCCAGGTATCTTTGGAGGTATTGTGGCATCTGAGCACGAGCGATGTGTTCGATTCAAGATGGTTTGAGGGACGAAATGAGATTGTTGATTGCTCCACATCGAGAGCGAGTTTGTTGCTTTGGTTGAAAAGGCTAAGATAGCCGAAGGAATCAAGGAATCTACAAGGCAGAGTTACGACCGGAACAAGCATAAGAGAGGTTACGGATCATCGGGATCAGCCGATAATTCTCAAAAGAGGGCTAGGCAAAATGGGCCGAATCAGTCTGGGAGGCCTGTTACTGCTAATCAGGGACCAGCACGGTGTAATCGATGTGGGAAATATCATTGGGGCGAATGTTGGACCGGAGGGAAAGGATGTTTCGAGTGTGGCTCGCTGGATCATCGTGTGAGAGACTGTCCACGTAAGCTAGCCAAGAATCAGTCAGAGGGTCAAGGTCGTGCTCAGTTCAGAAATGAGGGACCGCCACCACATAGAGGTCGTGGTAATGGTAGAGGAGGTAATGGTTCTAGTCGAGGTCGAGGAGCATCTGGCAGAGGTGCTGGCAACACTGAGGCAAGACAGCCTGGTTTGGTGTATGCAGCGAGACGCCGAGAGGAGGGCGACGCACCGGACGTCATAACCGGTACGTTCTTAATCTTTGGTGTACCATATACGGCTTTGATAGATGTGGGTTCAACACATTCGTATGTTGCTAGTAGTATTGTAGAGACCATGAACTTAGACTCAGAGAATACTTCTAGGAAGATGACTGTGATTTTAGCCCTCTAGGTCACTCTGAGAAGTAAATAAGTCAGATAGAGATGTACCCCTAGAACTCCAAGGGGTAGTGTTCGTAGTTGATCCGATGGAATTGCCATTTGAGGAGTTCGATCCGATACTTGGGATGGATGGTTGGCCAAGGCACCGAGCAAGTTTGGATTGCGCCGCTAAGCGCATGGTTTTGAAGTCGATTGAGGGCGAAGAGGTGGTCATGATAGGTAATAGAAGAGATTATCTATCCAACGTGGTATCCGCGTTGAAAGTCGTGTGAAGTTGGTTAGGAAGGGTCGTGAGGCATTCGTGGTCCATGTGTGCATTGGAGGCTAAGGAGTCTAATGTGGGGAATGTCCGCACGGTAAAGGAATATGTTGACGATTTCTGAAGAACTTTCGGGACTACCTCCGGACCGTGAAGTTGAATTTGGTATAGATCTCATTGCACTCGAACGCGCCGGTGTCTATAGCTCCGTATAGGATGGCACCAAAGGAATTGATGGAATTAAAGGCTCGATTCGTGGAGTTGTTGGATCGAGGTTTCATTCGACCAAGTGTTTCGCCTTGGGAGCGCCGGTACTCTTCGTCAAGAAGAAGGATGGTACGATGCGGATGTGTATAGACTATCGCTTGATTGAATAAGTCGACGATCAAAAACAAATATCCTTTGCCGAGGATAGATGACTTGTTTGATCACCTTGGGGCAGCGATTTTCTCCAAGATTGATTTAAGGTCCGGATATCATTAGCTAAAGGTGAAAGAGGTCGATATCCATAAGATGACTTTCGCTTTCGGTACTACGAGTTTCGGTGATGCCGTTTGGGTTGACTAACGCTACTTTGCATTTATGGATATGATGAATCGAGTATTCCAGCAGTTTTGGATCAGTTTGTTGTGGTATTTATAGACGATATTTTGGTATACTCAAAGTCGAGGAGGAGCATGATGCGATTTTAGAGTAGTGTTGCAGATTTCGAGGAAAAGCAACAGACGCCAAATTTAGTAAGTGCGAGTTCGGCTTAGGAGGTGACTTTCTTGGGTCACGAGTATCGGTGAGGGGATTAGAGTGGATCCTCGGAAGATTGAGGCGTTGTTGGATTGGAAGCCGCCTAAGTCGTGGGTGAGATTCGAGTTTTCTAAGTCCAAGGGGTATTACCGAAGATTTGTAGAGGATTTTCTTTGATAGCAAGCACCTATGACCAAGTTATTGAGGAAAGGAGTTCCATTTGTGTGGACCGAGAAGCAGCAAGGAAGTTTCGACAAGTTGAAGAAGATTCTGACTGAAGCTCCGGTTTTGATTCAAACTGAGGCAGGCAAGGAATTCACGGTTTACTGTGATGCATCACATACTGGTCTGGGATGTGTGCCGATGCAAGAAGGGAAGGTAGTGGCTTATGCATCTCGGCAGTTGAGACCACATGAGGCTAATTATCCGACGCATGATCTGGAATTAGCTGCAGTGGTTTTCGCTCTGAAGATTTGGAGACACTATTTGTACGGAGAGAAGTCGATAGTCTACATGGATCACAAGAGTCTTAAGTATCTTTTGACTCAGAAGGATTTGAACTTAAGGCAGCATAGATGGATTGAGTTGTTGAAGGACTACGACTGTTCGATTGAGTATCATCCGGGCAAGGCTAATGTGGTGGCAGACGCGTTGAGCCGTAAGGCTGTATCGGATTTAAGATCGATGTTTGCTCGACTTAGCTTATATGACGATGGGAGTCTTTTGGCTGAATTGCAAATCAAGCCGACTTGGTTAGATCAGATCAAGGAGAAGCAGTTAGAGGATGATGGTTTAAATGATCGGAGGTTGCGGAGTTGAGAACGGAGGTTTAGAGGAATATAGTTTGTCCAAATGATGGAGTCTCGTGGTTTTAAAGGGAGAGCTTGTATGCCGGAAGGATGTTGAGTTGAGGCAAAAGATTCTTCGGGATGCACATAATAGCCCATATGCTATGCATCCCGGAGGAAGCAAGATGTATCGGGATTTAAGAGAGCGATTTTGGTGGCAGTGTCCAAGCGTGAGAATGGCGAGTTTGTGGGTAAATGTCCGACGGTCGCCAGGTCAAGCGCGAGCATCGCCATCGTATGCAGGTTTCTTCAAACCGGTGAAGATTCCACAGTGGAAGTGGGAAAGGATCACTATGGACTTTGTCAGTGGATTACCACTTACGCCTAGTAAGAAGGATTCAGTTTGGGTGATTGTGGATCGTCTGACTAAGTCAGCTCATTTCATTCCGGTAAGGATGGATTATTCGCCTGAAGTTAGCTAAGTTGTATGTGGCGAAAATAGTGAGGTTGCACGGTGTACCAGTGTCGATCATCTCAGACAGAGATCCTAGATTTACGTCGAGGTTTTGGAGAGCGTTACATCAGGCTTTGGGTACGCGGTTGGATTTTAGTACCGCATTTCATCCATGATCGACCGAGGCAATCGGAAAGAGTTATACTGATTTTAGAGGATATGTTGAGAGGTTGTGTATTGGACTTCAGAGGCAGCTGGGAAGAGTTTTTACCATTAGCTGAGTTCGCATACAACAATAGTTACCAAGCAAGCATTAAGATGGCACCATATGAGGCATTGTATGGTAGGAGGTGTCGACGCCTACATGTTGGACCGAGTTGGGTGAGCGTCGGATGTTAGGACCGAGTTGGTTGCAGGCGAGGATAAGGTTAAGATGATTCAGCTCGTTGAAGGAAGCTTCGGATAGGCAAAAGTCGTATGCCGATCTCAAGCGGAGGGATATAGAGTTTACCGTGGGTGACAAAGTTCTTCTGAAGGTCTCGCCATGGAAGAAAAAGTTAAGATTTGGGAGAAAAGGCAAGTTAAGTCCAAGGTTCATTGGACCGTATAAGGTGTTGAGACGAGTGGGACCGGTAGCCTATCGGCTCGAGTTTCCATCAGATCGAAAGTCGATTCACGATGTGTTCCATGTCTCCATGCTTAGACGCTATCGTTCTGATCCATCGCATGTTGTGGCAGTAGAGGAAATAGAGGTGAGTCCAGATCTGACGATAGAAGAAGAACCTGTGCAGATCCTAGATCGAGATGTGAAAGTTTTGCGTAGGAAGACAGTTCCTTTAGTGAAGGTTTTATGGCGGAATCGTGGCGTAGAGGAAGCTACGTGGGAACCGGAGGATGTAATGAGGCAGCAGTATCCTCAACTCTTTTGATCAGGTAATTTCGAGGACGAAATTTTTTTTAAGGAGGGTAGAATTGTAACATCCCAAAATTTGAGTATTATTTGTGTTGGCTCGGGTATGAATTTTGTGTGTTAGCATAGTCTTATGAAGGCTTGATTTTATTTAGGAAGCTAGAATAAATTTTTAGTATGGTTTATTTAATGAAGTGGATTAAGTGAGCTTAGCACTTAAGTTAATTTAAGTGTTAATTAAAGCACAAGAGGAGTAAGTGGCAAGATGGTTAAGGAGCTTGAAAGGTTGCTTGAGGTTAGAGGTTCGAGTAGCATGTTTAGCATTTTGAAGGCTTATTTTTGAATCCTAGCATTTATGGACTGGTCAACCATTGTTTATGATAGGTTGGACTCTCAAATTTTAGTAAGTTGAATATTGGTTTAAGGAAAGCATGAAATTGGGGATAAGAATCTTAAGGTTATGGTATGATAAGGGGACAAAAGGCATGGATTATGGAGAATGTTTTGGAAAGTATTCCAAGGCCTTAGTGCATGTGTGTGGGACTCGGCATCTTGGTCTAGGGAGGGCTTGACCGATTTTTGTTGGTAGCTTTGGTAGGTTAGTAGCTAGTTGGCCATTTCTCCTAAGTTTATGATTTCTTTTCTCTCCTCAAACACTCCTATAGCCGAATGTGTCTTGGTCATAAGGTGAGTTTTAGGTGTTGTTTTGGCCTTCAATAATTGTTTTTGTGTCATAACCAGAAAATCCTTTCTAGTTTTTGCAAGTTTCTCCCTAGTGCATCAAAGTGTATCAAACCGAAACAATCTTTGTGCTTGGCCGAATTTCTTTTGTTCACAACATCTTTCCCATTCTTACATACTTGTTCAACCCATATTTCTCCTACTTTCTCTTGGCCGAAACTTCCTTCTCTCCATCTCTCTTTACTTTCTTTCATTTTTGTTCAAAGCCATAAACATTCCTCTCCCATCGAAATCTCTTCCATCTTCTTTTTTTCCTTTCTCTTTCTCCACTTTAATCGAATCCTTTTTGTTATTACAAATCAACCATAGCCGAATTTCTTTGACTATTTAATCATTTTGCCAAAACTTCCCTTTCTCTTATTGTTTTGTTTTGGCCGAATTTTCAAGGGTAGATTCTTTTGGTTTTTCTTCAATCGAATTGGATAATAGGTAAGTGTTCATGGCCGATTTTATTATTATTTCTTTTCTCTTTTCTAAGTCATTTTCTTGTGGACAAAAGCCGAATCTTTGGGCATTGTTAGCAAGGTTCTAACCATTATAGGAATCGATTATTCATTTAGGCTTTTTGGGACTTCGGAAGCAATCGATCTAAGTTTTCTCTAGCGATCAAAGGGGCAAGGTGATCTAGTGCGGTAGAGCGGATCTTTGGATTTTAGTATTGCGTTGGTGAAAGCTGTGTATCTTACACACTTTGTAACTTGGTTTATATATGTATATTTGTGTGTTATAACTAATCATATTATGAAAGTGGGTAAATCAATGAGATCTGGATATGATACCATGATGGTATGAATGAGGATTCGGGTAAGTCTGTTTCAATATGTTGTTAATACATGTGGATTGAAATTATGATCTACGATTTATGATATATTCGTTATGAGATACATATCAAAGTTTATTGACATGATTTGTCTATCTATTGCATTGGTATGGGCAATATGAGAGAGAGAGGGGAAGATTGATGATTCGTGTCTTGAGACACACGGTGGTTTGGCACCACCAGTGGTTTGGCACCACCAGTGATTTGGTATCATATTCGTGTCTTCGGACACCAGAGGTTTGGCACCCATAGCGACTTGTCCCTGTGGTTAATTCCACCGTGGGTTGGCCCCACTTTTGAGATATGGGATCGCCCGCGGTGATTTGGTATCACACGCGGGTTGGCCCCACAGATGGATTATTCGTGACTACGGTCACCAGTGATTTGGTATCACATTTGTGTCTTTGGACACCAGTGGTTTGGCACCACCAGTGGTTTGGTACCACACGGGGTAGAAAAGGAGTTATGGATGGCTAGGTTGGGTGCATTATACATATATGTTGCTTTGTTATAATTTGTGTAAGTATGTGGTATTTACTCGGGAGAGGGAATATGCACTGAGTCTTGGTGACTCACCTTCTCCCTTATCTTTTCAGGTGATTCGTGAGATCGCGGATATGGAGCCGGATGAACTCGAGGAGGCCATGCAATAAAGTTTGGTTTTACATGAACTTCCATTTGGGTACTTTATTGTAATTTTGGTTTTTCATATTTTATGGATTTGTAATAAGGCCTCTTTTATTATGGTTTTGGATTATTTATATGCTTTGAGATTTATTCTAAACATGTTTAAGCATGTCACTTGATTAATTTAATGATTGAGCTCAAAGTTTTCTAAACTATAAACTCGCAATGGTTTTAAAAATCTTACCATCGGGTAATATGAATAGTTCGATAGAAAAATTACAAGTTAAGTGTTTACAACAAATTAAGTGATTTCCAAAATTCAAGTTTCTATACTCAATTGCAAACGGATTTTCAAAGTGTAATTCAAAGTAAATCTCAGTTTTAACTTATTTTTGACAAATAAAGAATTTCAAAGAGTTTTTCACAAAATTTAATTGTTAATTCGATTTTTTTCAAAAATATTTTCCTTAGTGACATACCAGATTCGGTCGTGGCGTATTGACCGGGTTTGGGGTGTTACACTTAGTTTTATTTTCCTGCTTTATAGTAAATCAAAAGCTCGTTGTAACACCCCTTACCCGTATCCGACGCCGGAACCGGGTATGAGGCATTACTATACTTAACTCGCTCAAACATACAACATGACAACATAAAATTTCATTTCGATTTAAAACTTCTCATTCAGGATCATAACGTCCCTCTTATAGGTTTAAAAGACCTTAAACATACTTACGGAGTAGTTCGGGACTGAACCGGAAACTTTTGAACACTTAAAAAATTTTTGCTTAAAGCAGAGCCGCACGCCCGTGTGATTAGGGATACGCCCGTGTGATTAGGGATACGCCCGTGTGGGCAGCCCGTGTGGTAACACACGCCCATGTCCCTAGTCCGTGTGGATTTTATTTTTCATTTCAAACCTATAAGGTTTTTCATAGGGCCGGACACACGCTTGTATCCATGGCCCGTGTCCCTCACACGGCCTAGACACGCCCGTGTCTTAGCCCGTGTGTAAAAACCTCGAAATTCTGTTTCTGACATCATCATCTCAATAAGGTCACATGGCCAAGGCACACGCCCGTGTCCTTAAACCGTGTGTCGAATTAAATTCCTAATTTCAGGTGCAGACTTCACACGGCTTGGGCGTACGCCCATGCTCTATGGCCGTGTCTTCAAGACGGTTGAGACAAACGGCCGTGTCTCAGCCCTTTTGGTTACTACTGAGTATACTAACTTGCCAACTTTGCATGCAGGGGGACACACGGCTTATCAACACGCCCATGGGGCTGACCATGTGTCACACACGGTCTAGACACACACCAGTGTGTCTACCCGTGTGGACAATTATAAGGCTAACCATCAAGCCAATTGTCACCCTGAAAAGCAACCACACTTATACCATTTCATTTTAACACACAACATGACCATAAGGCACTTCTAATACCCAAAATCAAGACATCCACACATAGGTTTACACTACATTCATCATATGTATACTTTACTCATTACTCATCCAATCACACAAGCATGCATTTCATGAACTTCGTCATCATTGAATATATAAAACTTATCAAGTATTGGCCAATTTCCATTGGCCATTTACAAAATGAATTGAATGACATTAATAGCCTCACATTGGCTAACCAATATGACATATCACAAAAATAACCAAGTTCCTATACATGCCATACTCAAAATAAATCAAACTTTGCTATACCAAAGAGAAGTTGATAGTGTGATCTGAACTCCGACGTCCTACGATCCCCAAGTTAACTTGGCGATACTACAAGGAAAAGGGAAAAGAGAGGGAGTAAGCATAAAGCTTAGTAAGTTTGCATGAAATAAATAGAAACATAAAGGTTCATGATAACATCCATTCATCACATTAAATAATACACAAATTCTCAAGCACATCAGCATAACTTACTCATGCTTACTCTTACCAACTCACATATCACATTTTGCATTTATAACTCGTAAGTTACTCATGGGTACATGTATCACTTCATCACATAAGTTTAGCACTTTTATTCTCTTGAACATAGACTTAACTCTTTGCTATCTTCAACATAAATTTAGTTCTTTACCCGTTGAACTACTTGGAATATCGAAGGATACTCAATCTCATCATACATGTAACCCGATGCCAATGCCATATCCCAGATATGGTCTTACATTGGATCACATCTCGATGCCGATGACATATCCCAGATATGGTCTTACATAGGATCTCATATCTCGATGTTGATGCCATATCCCAGATATGGTCTTATACGAGATCGTATATTGATGTCGATGCCATGTCCCAGACATGGTCTTACATGAGATCTCCCTTTGGTGCCGAGGCCATGTCCCAGACATGGTCTTATACGGGACCTTCTTTGTCTCATGTTGTGAAAATGGTATCCTTGTTATTCCTAATGTTCAACCGGGTCTTCAACTTCACATAATTTCATTATATTTTCATCGAGGCATCATTATTCAATTTCATAGAAATAATATAAATTTCTCATGATATCAAGAAAGTAAGAATATAATAGCATTATGTAGCTTTAATTTCACACAAACTTACCTCGGTACCAAAATATGCCAATTTGCAATCTAGTCCGAAACCTTACCTTTTCCTCGGTCAAGGTTAATTCCACGTTCTTCTTGATTTGCAAGGAGATAAGCTTGGCTGAAAGTTTTTGAGCTCTCAAACCCCTTATCTTGCTGGTATTTTTGGTGAAGAGAAAAAAATGAACAAGGATGATATCACTCTTTCTTTATTTTATTATTACTAGTCAATTAGGCCACCAAAACTTCACCTACTCTTGAAAAATCTTATTTTCTTGTCTCTATGGCCGGCCTATACATCTCTAAGGGTCTAATTACACATTAGAGACCTCCAATTTAATATTCTATATCTATTTAACACCTCTAGCTTGTAAAATAAAACTTTCGCATTTTATGCGATTTAGTCCTTTTTCAAAATTGAGCATGAAATCGCTAAAATTAGTACACCAAAATTTTCATGCATTCATATAATCATGCTATAACACATAAAATAATATTAAAACTAATTTCTCCAATCTTAGACTAGTGGTTCTGAAACCACTATTTTTGACTAGCCCCTAAATCGGGCTTTTATACTCGTTCGATTGGAAGCTTGGCGGAGATCACTCACACTATCCATCAGCTCATTTTGGTACATATGGTAAATTAGTTATGGTTATAATGGCATATATAGGTTAATTGGCCATATTGGCATGTAAAAAGGTTAATTGTAATCTAGCCATTTAGAATGGCTAGTAAAGATTTGTTTTGGTAAAATTATAAGGTTATACCATGAAGAATATCCATGTGTTTAGTGTGGTTGATTAAATTATGTTAAAATGTATGTTCACAAAAGGGTAAGATTATAAACATGAATGCATGGAATGATGTACCATGTTAGATGTTAAAATTAATTTAATTATGATGCTTGAATTGGTTGGTATATGAATGAAAGTTTTGGTGTAGGTCATTGGCAAAGTTTGGGTGAGAAATGAAGCTAGAAAATGGCTTTATTTTGTCTACACAGGTAGACACACGGGCGTGTGTCTTGACCGTGTGAGACGCACGGCCTGGTACGTGGGCGTGGTTAAGCCGTGTGTCCCTTGCACCTTAAATTTGAGAAACATAATGCTCAAAATTGAGCACACGGGCAGAGACACGGGTGTGTGGCTCAATCGTGTGTGTTACTCAGCCTAGCGCACGGGCGTGTGGCCAGTCGTGTGGCACAAGTCAGAGAATTACATGGGGTCGAACACGGCTTGCAACGGGCGTGTCCTAGGGTCACACGGGCGTGTCTCTTGGATCACACGGGTGTGTGTGGCCTGTATCTTGGAAAATTTTAAAAATTTAATGAAAAATTCTCTGAGTTCCCGATTTAGTTCCGATTTGATACTAATACTCATTTTGGGCCTCGAGGGTCCATTTAAGGAATGATATGAATAATATTCAGAAAATGAAAAGAATTCGACATAAATTATCTGTAAATGTTTTGGAAACTCTGGTAACGCTCCGTAACACTATTTCAGCGATGGATACGGGTTAGGGGTGTTACACTTAGTGGTATCAGATCTACAGTTTAGTCGGTTCTTGGACTGAACGTAGCATATGTGGAGTCTAGAAATACATGCCATTACATAACCTGTGATAGTGTGATATCTCTCGACTCTGATGAAAATTGTTTTACAAATAGACAGAGATGCTTTCCAACCAAGCTAATTCCGATACTACTGAAAGTGATACTCACATGCCTGAGTAAAAATGTTACTTATGATGAAACGAGATTCATAAAGGTATGAAATAAATATTTTATAATGGACATGTTGATGATAAATGTTATGTGATATGTGTGTATTTATGAAAGTTAAATTTTGAGGCTCTACGATCTCAACCCCCTTACCAGTACAATTTTATACAATGAAATTCACAAGAATTATATTGATTAAGTTTAAAAGTGTGGACCTGAAGAGTTCAGTGGCTGAATGATTAATAATGCAGTCAGAACTGAGAATGGGTTAGTAAGTAAAAACGGTATTAAAAGTGATAGATTTTTTTGAAGATTATTCGGGATATGTAATGTCACTATTAAGAAAGAGGTTATTTATGAGTAATCGACTTATTCAGGTGTGGTAACTACAGATCGGATTAGCCAAAAAATTTTCTTTCGAATTGGCTCTTTTAGTGAACTGAATAATGTGAGATTATTGATGACTTTATTAGTCAGTGGAATAGTGTAACGCGTAGGTTTGTGCAAGTGTACACAATCGTTATCAAGTAATAAGTAAGTATCGAGTTATCGTCTCCACAAGGATTGTATTTGTGCTAAGTCACTTAATTTGTAAAATTATATTAACAAATTGGTAAATTAAAACACAATATAGTTGAGAAGTGGTGATTAAAATATATTAAACTAAATGCAATGATCCCTAATGCAAATTATCCTAAATATGAAAACTATATGAATGAAATAGATTTTAGTAAAATTAAACACAATTTGCAACAATTATAACATAAATAAACTAGGACAATTACTTTAATTAAACTCAATTTATTATCAACATGCTTAATAACATTCGAAAAAACATTCCATCGCAACTCGATCTTTCATGAGTTTGGAAACCACATTAGGTCCTTTTGGAATCCTTTACTTAGTAAATACGCATTTTACTGATCCTTATTTACTAAGGGTTTCTTAGCATTCGTGTGAGGTAACAGGGACATGTCAAGTTTGAAACAGTTTAATCACACAAATTGTAACACCCCAAACCCGGCCCAAACATTACGACCGAATTTGGTATGTCACAGAGAAAACCATTTTGAAAATCCCTTTAGCCGATTTGAGTTTTGATGAAAACATCTTCATTTTCAATTATCATGCTAAAACCATACTTGGTTTGTTCTAAAAATATTTATTAAGTCAAGTTATTCTGAGTTTCAAATGTACCGATGGCACTTCAAAACATTTTGCGTTTGATTTGAGAAAACATGTGCACCCATTTTAATATTATTAAATAGTTTAAACAAAATATTCAAAACATGTAAAGATAATAAAAATAATCCTAGGAGGCCTTATTACAACTTGATTAAAATAAAACCAACAATAAAAATAAAATAACTAAAATCCAAGTTCATTAAATTCAAATCCCTTTGCATGGCCACCTCGAGTCCAACCGGCTCCTCAACCGCCATCTACGAGTCACTGAAAAAAATGTTAAAGGAGAAGGTGAGTCACCAAGACTCAATGTGTAACCCTTCCCAATTTAGTGCAACAACATACACAATTTATAACAAATTAACATGCACTAAATCATGCACCCAACCTAGCCATCCAAACACCTTTCTCTACCCCGTGTGGTACCAAACCTTTGGTGGTGCCAAACCACCGGTGACTTATAGTCACGAAATCCGTCATATTGTGGTGCCAAACCCTTTGGTGGTGCTAAACCACGGTGACCGTAGTCACAAATCAAATGATGGGGCCAACCCATCGTGTGATACCAAATCACCGGCGTCAATCCCATAATGTAAGCTGTGGGGCCAACCCTTTGTGGTACCAAACCACTAGGACGAGATGCTATGAGGTGCCAAACCTCGGAGGTGCCAAACCTCTCGGTGACCGTAGTCACAATGTGGTACCAAACCACCGGTGTCCGTCGACACGAATATCAACGCCCCCTCCTCTCATCAACCCACATTAGTCCATGATATATATATAATGTAATTCATGCCAACATGCATTTAAATCGCATATACCAAATATGCCATGCTTTCCAAAAGCATCAAATAGTAAACTCATACTGACAGTCTTACGAATCATCGCTTATATCGTTATGGTATTAAATCCAAAGCTACATAAACCAGATTTAGCATACACAAACATTTATACGATTAATTAATCATAAAGTGTGTATGTACACACATTTTCTCTTGAAATTCCTAGATCCAGAAGATCCGATCTACGACGCTAGATCCTTGACCCTATAATCGGCCAACAACAGGGTTAGGGATTTTGGCCTATTCAGCCAATCCAAATAATCCCGAAGGATACGATGTACCAAAAATATGGCCTTTGGCCGAATGTGCTTAACCACTTACCAAACTCACCGAAATCCCGAATTTGTCACTTGTCCTGTTGAGATCCCTACCAAAAACACTTGTTAAAATTGGCTTGCACACTAATACATAATCAACGCCTATAGCCGAATGTTACTTACCACCTTTCCTTAGGAGAATAAATCCCGAAAAGAAACTTGTGTTCCCTTGATATTCGGCCAAGGTAACTCTAATGGAGGAGGAAAGATTTCGGCAAGAAGGGGATGGAAGAGATTCGGCTAACTCAAGTTTGAAGGCTGGAATTTTGAGAAGAGAAAGAGGTAGGTTCGGCTAATAGGAATTAGAAAAAGAGAAAGAAGAGATGTAGGGAAGTGGTGGTGGTTTCGGCTTAGTAGAAGAAAAAGAAGCTGGAATTTTTTTGAACAATTTAGGCAATGCAACAAGGGGAAATTCGGCAGTAGCAAATTGGAGAGAAAAATTGATGAGTTTGGCACTTTTTTGCTATTCAAATCAGATATGGACAGCCCTAGAGAGTCCCTATTTCGGCCATTGCCTCCCATGAGATAAAACTTTATCTTTTAATCTTTATCTCCTATCCACCTCTTCAACAATTCAAAATAAAATAAACTACTACAAACACCCTTCCAGCCGAAAATATGCAAAAAGAATAGCTCTCCCTTATCAAAATAAGAGTCCATAATCGGGCCATCACCTCCCTTCCCATGCACATGACCTTGAAAAAACTAAAACCCCACTCGCTTTGCTTCTTTGGTTCGAACACGGAACACTCGGTGGAGGCAAACCTGTCATGAGCCCTCAGCTGCAGTAACGTCCTTGCCACTTTGCCAAGGCGGCGATTGTGATATAATTCACCCGAACTCCTTTTAACACCTCTTTCCCTAGCTCCCCCTTTCCTAACGCGCTAAAGCAAATAAAAAAACACGCCCATGCCGCCAACGGGATTCGAACCAAGGCCCTTGACCAGGCGTCATTCCAGGCCCTTAAGTGGCGCATGGAAGCCACTTTACCAAGGCCGATTTTTATGCAAACAAGCCTAAGATTTTTCCCTTAAGGCCTTTTTAGTCCAGCTCCCTTTTTGACGCAAAAATTAAAGGTCTCTGATGCACCCCGCGTTACTCGAACCTCTTCCCTCCTGCACTCCCTTGCACCTTAGCGCCTCAAGCCACTTTTCCAATTAATTTCTTGTGTCTTAAACTCCACAGAATTCTTTTAAGGCCTTCTTGCCTAGTTTCCCCTTTTCACTTAAAATTCTAATATTTTCCAAAGTTTTTCCCCTTCACCTAAAGTTCTCAAAAACTCCTAAAATATATCCAACCACACTTAAAGCCTACTAATCACTCGAGTTATGCTCCAAACGCATAACCCCTAATTTAGGATGTTACACAAATCTAAAAACTATGCAGATAACAGAGCTTGGTCAGAGTTGTTATGCAACCTACAATTTAATCGGGTCAGGATCTAAATTGAGCATGCACATTTCAATTATGTGTCCATTAGCCGTCGTATGGTCAGGATCGCTCAGCTAATTCAGGTGCATTTCAATCACGTATGAACGAAATACAGACTTGATTTTAATTGAAAACATGATCGATTAAGGCATGAACATTATAAGCATGAATCAAATAAATATTATTTAATCAAAGCAATCATCCTAGCTTAAATAAAATTAAGCTAACATTTTTGTAAACAAGAACAAAGAACACATAGAAAACATCTTTAGATTAAATTAAAGAAAAGAAAGATTAAACCCAATTCAGAGTGGCTATCACCCAAGACTCTGACTGACGAGGCTCCTTCGTTCCTTTGCTTTGCTCCTTTGCCGGTGGCTCTCCAAGGTGGTCGACCAAGGGCTCTTTAAAAGGATTTAATTGCTAAAATCTCTATGAAGAGATGATTCTAGGCGTGAGAATGGAAAAGGCTAAGAGAATTTGGAGAGAAGAGAGAATGAATGATGAGAATGAATGAGGGATGATTGAGGGATGATGAATGAGGGAATGAGAGGGTCTTATTTATAGGTGAGAAGAGGGGGATAGTTTACTAAAAATAGTGGATGTTAACCTCTTCAAATCTCCTCAAATTGTGGCTGGCCATGCTTAGTGGCTTTTGACTTGATTTTTGCTTGATTTTTAAGCATTTTTGGATGCCACACAACTAAGGACTGAGACTCGGTCAATCGTAAATCTTCGAGAAAATCTCTAATTTCTTCAACACTACAAGGACCTTGTGTAATTAAACCAAAGAATGGTTTAAATGGACAGCCATGTGTAGCTGAATATTTGGTTGACTTGGTCTCTAATTTGGACGGCTTTGTAATCCAGCAAAGCTATCAGACCTGTCCAGAATAAATCAACAAGTTAGAGGACCAAAGAATAAAATTTATCCAATTTAATTAATTAATTAAAACCCAAATTATTAATGAAATATTTTAAAATGAATTATTAAATATAATTTTATATTTTATTATTTAATTTAATCATGAATGGCCCACTTTATGTCTTAAAAAATATAATATATTCAAATTAATATAAAATAAGCCATTTATTGCATGAAAACTATATAATAAAGCATAAAATCACATTTTAATAATTTCTATGTCCTAATTTCATATTTTCACATATTTCATTAATTTATTAAACAATTACTTAGTTTTAACAACGAATTTAAGTAAAAAGGTGATAAATTATATAGGAAAAATCTTATATATTTTTCCGTTTACAAATAGTGATGAAATTGAAAAGATATTTGAATGTAGCTGTAACACCCCTAACCCGTATCCGTCGCCGAAACAGGATTATGGAGCATTACCGAAACATTCAGACACATTTACAGATAAATCATGAAAGTTACTATTTATTAACCGATATTATTCATAACGTCCCTTAAATGGACCCTCGAGGCCCAATACGAGCATTAGAAACGAGTCGGGACTTAATCAGAACCTCAAAGAATTATTCGCAAAATTTCAAAATTTTTCTAAGGTGTAGGGCTTACACGCCCGTGTAACCCTGGGACACGCCCGTGCTACAGGCCGTGTTCGATTTAGGTTTCTCTCTGACTTGTGCCACACGACCGACCATACGCCCGTGTGCTAGGCTGTGTGGTTAATTAATTCAATTTGAATTAAGTGCAGGTTTCACACGGCCAAGACACACACCCGTGTTCTAGGCCGTGTAGCACACACGGCATAGACACACGCCCGTGTCCCTGCCCATGTGCTCAATTCTGAGCGTTCTATTTCTCAAAATTAGGGTGCAAGGGACACACGGCCTAACTACACGCCCATGTACCAGGCCGTGTGTCACACACGATCTAGATATACGCCCGTGTGTCTGCCCGTGTGGACAAAATAAAGCCATTTCTAGCTTCATTTCTCACCCAAAATCACACCCATGACCTGCACTTGAAACACACATCCAATACCAACCATTTCAAGCATTCAAAATAAGCAATTCCATCATTCAACATGGCATATCATTTTAAGCACAAGTGTTTATAAACTTACCCTGGTTCAAACTTAGACATTAACATCATTTGATCACATATACTTAACACAACACATGTGTATATATATCATATTAATCTACTTAGCCATACCAAAATGAACCATTACTAGCCATTCGAATGGCTAGGTTACAAAACATCATTCTCAAGCCACCTATGGCCAAGTTGTCCTATACATGCCATTATACCAAAATGATTTTACTAAATATACCCAAAGTGCATAGTGTGACGATGCTCCAATGATCTCTAACCTTCACGAGCTTCCGAGCACTATAAAACAGGGGAAAAATAAATAGAGTAAGCATTACATGCTTAGTAAGTTCGTATAACGGAAACTAAACTTACCAATCCCGTTTATTAAGTCTAAGCATACAATATCATGTTTTCCATCCATTAGCAATATTGCCTAAACACATGCACTCAATCAAACATGTTAGTCACCAAAATCTTCATATCAATCAAGTAAACATAGATAAGCTCCTCAAGCAATATTCTTACAAGTCATTATCATTCCATCTCAAAATTCTCATACCAGGTCAAGAGTTATGTCCGTTGAATCATTGAAATTATGATGGATACTCAAATAGTACACTCGAGGTGTACGATTCAATAATCCATCAATTCTTATTCAAAGGTACCCATTAGGGCACTTAACCAAGGAACACACTCTCGAGCCACATATTGTGTAACAGGATTACCAGTCCAGGCTAAATCCTTTATATAACTTATGCTCAGAAGAGCTCGATTAGGATTACCAGTCCAGGCTAAACCCTAATCATAACGTATATTCAAGAGGTATTATATCAGGATTACTCGTCTGGGCTAAATCCTTTCTATAATAAGGTCAATAGGATTACTCATCCGAGCTAAATCCCATTCGCAACAAATTCTGGACCCCATCCATTTTGGGAAAGCGCATATATTCATTGGAATTCAATATTCAATTGGGACTTACCCCTTTTTCACCATTACAAGCATGTATTAAATTTTCCATCATAGCATACAAGTAATGCACATCAATATAAATTACATTACTCACCAACACAGCATTCAATTAACATAATTACATGCCCGATTGGGTTACACGAATTTACCTCGACACTTGTTCGCGTATTAAATCTACTAATCCGAAACATTTTCCTTAACTCGAGCTAACCTTGAATTTGAGTTGTTCAGATCTATATAAATAGCTTTAATAATCAATTTCATACATTTTATACTCATTGGGAATCAATTTATGTCCTAGGAAAAATTACCATTTTACCCCTAACTTTTCCATAAATTTCATTTTCGTCCCTAGGCCCAGAAAATGAAATTTGGGCAATTTACTCCCTATTCCAAGCCTAACCAAAATCCCATTACAAAATTTACAGCACATGTATTCATAAAAATTTAGAATTTTTCATCAAATTTCACAACTTTACATTTTAGTCCCTAAATCATGTTTTCATCAAAAACCACTTTGTAAAAGTTGTTTATCTATCAACGACCTTTCATTTTCTACAATAAATTTCTAATTTTCAGCACATACATCCATGACCCATTTTCCATACTTTGATAATTTTTCAAATTAATCCCCCAAATAGATAGATTAGACTATCCCTGTTTCAAAAATATCAAAATTACTAAAAACGGGACAATGAAACTTACCCAATTAGGCCTTGAAAGTTTCTTCTCTCTCTCCTAGGGTTTCCATGTATTTTTGAGGTTGAAGATGACAAAATGAGATGATATTTCTTTTTATCATCTTTTAATTAATTAAATTATTTCAATTTCCAATTTAGTCCTTGCCCTTTTCTATATTTCCATGGATGAGTCACCAAGAAAATCTACATACTTTTCTTAATGGTCTATTTACCATATAAGGATATCTAGATTTGAAATCCATAGCTATTTAATCCTTATAGCTACTAGAATTCAACTTTCGTAATTTATGCGATTTAGTCCGTCTCGAAATTAAGCACTTAATCGATAAAATTTTCGTATCAAAATTTTCACACGACATGCCTATCATAATACGGACCATGTAATAAAATAAAAATAAACTTTATTTTTGGATCAGATTTGTGGTCCCGAAACCACTGTTTCGGTTTCACTAAAAAATGGGCTGTTACAACTCTCCCCCTCAAGGATTTTCGTCCTCGAAAATCTTACCAGTAAAAAGATTCGGATATTACTTCCTCATAGTATCATCCGGTTCCCAGGTATTCTCTTCAATACCGTGTCGTTGCCAAAGTACTTTTACTAAAGCTACCTTTTTATTTCTTAACATTTTTGTTTCCCGAGCTAAGATTTTGATTGGTTCTTCACCATATGTCATATCAGGCTGGATCCCTACCTCTTTCGGAGAAATAAAATGTGAAGGATCAGATCGGTACCGTTGTAGCATAGACACATGAAAAACATTATGAGTCCGGTCAAGTTCTGGTGGTAAAGCTAACCGATATGCAACCGGTCCAATTCTTTCAGTAATCTCATATGGTCCAATGAACCGTGGACTTAGTTTTCCTTTACGACCAAACCGGAGAACTTTCTTCCAAGGCGATACTTTCAAGAATACCTTGTCACCAACATGAAATTCTATCTCTTTTCTTTTTAGACCAGCATAAGACTTTTGTCGATTGGAGGCTGCTTTCAAACTGTCTCGAATTACCGTCACTTTTTCCTCGGTCTCTCGGACCAAGTCAACTCCGTGTAACTTTTTCTCACTAAGTTCTGTCCAATACAATGGAGTTCTACATGTGCGACCATACAAGGCTTCATACGGTGCCATTTCAATACTAGACTGATAACTGTTATTATAAGCAAATTCAACCAATGGTAAATACTTTTCCCAGTTACCTTCAAACTCAAGTATACAACACCGAAGCATATCTTCCAAAATCTGTATAACACATTCAGATTGACCATCTGTCTAGGGATGAAATGCAGTGCTAAAGTACAACTGAGTACCCAGAGCTTAATGCAATTTGCTCCAGAATCGAGATGTAAACTGAGGATATCTATCTGAAATAATGGAGACAGGCACTCCATGCAATCTGACAATCTCAGACCAATCTATCCAAGGAAAAATACATACGTACCGGAATAAAGTGTGCTGACTTTGTCAACTGATCAACAATTACCCAAATGACATCTTTCTTCTTTGGGGACAGGGGTAATCCCAATACAAAGTCCATGGTAATTCTTTCCCATTTCTATTCTGGTATCGTAACCAACTGTAATATTCCAGAAGGCAACTGATGTTTAGCTTTTACTTACTGACATATCAAACATTTAGGTACGAACTCAGAAATATCTCGTTTCATTCTCGGCCACCAGTACATCTTTTTCAGATCATTATACATTTTATTACTACCAGGATGAATAGACATGTTACCGTTATGAGCTTCATTCAAAATCTTTTGTACTAGTTCTAAACCTTTCTATACACATACTCTACCCCTGAATAACAAACAATCATCAGTCCCGATCTAAAATTCTGAGTCAGGAGTGGATTCACTCTGTATCCGTTTTGCTTGTAGCTTACTATCATTTTTTTGAGCTTCAAAGATCTGCTCCAAAAAAGTTGGTCTAGCTTTTAACTCAGCTATAATTACACCATCATCAGACAATGATAATCGGGTATTTATCACTCGCAAAGTGTACAGGGATTTTCTGCTCAAAGCATCTGCCACTAGGTTAACCTTTCCCGGATGGTAATCGATAACAAGATCATAATATTTCAGTAACTTAAGCCATCTGTGCTGTCTCAGATTCAAATCTTTTTATGACATCAAATATTTCAGACTTTTATGATCAGTGAATATGTGACATTTTTCACCAAACAAGTAATGCCGCTATATTTTCAATGCAAACACTATGGCTGCCAATTCAAGATCATGTGTCGGGTAGTTCTTTTCATGCGGTTTTAGCTGTCTTGAAGCATAGGCTACTACTTTACCTTCTTGGATCAAGACACAGCCTAAACCATGCAATGACGCATCACTGTAAACTATAAATTCCTTACCCGATTCAGGCTGAACCAACACTGGTGCATCTATCAATAAAGCTTTTAATCTGTCAATACTCTCCTGACATTTATCAATCCACTCAAATTTTACATCTTTTTGTAGTAAACGACTCATCGGAGAAGCTATCATTGAAAAACTTTTTACAAACCTCTGATAATAACCTGCTAGTCCTAGAAAACTTCAGACTTCTAACACATTCTTCGGTGGCTTCCAATTAACAATGGCTGAAATTTTATTCGGGTCTACCCTGACACCTTCAGCAGATACTATATACCCCAGAAAACTAACTTCCCGTAGCCAAAATTCACATTTACTGAACTTGGCGTACAGTTGTTTCTCTCGTATAGTTTGCAACACTATTCTCAAATGTTCGGCATGTTCATTTTCATCTCGAGAGTAAACCAAAATATCATCTATAAATACCACCACGAACCTGTCTAAATATGGGCTAAAAATTCTGTTCATCAGATCCATAAACACTACAGGTGCATTTGTCAAGCCGAATGGCATCACAAGAAACTCATAATGTCCATACCTGGTTCTAAAAGCTGTCTTTGGAACATCTAAATCTTTTACTCTTAATTGATAGTAACCATGATGGAGATCAATCTTTGAAAATGTCGTGGCACATTTCAACTGGTCAAAAAAGTTATCAATACGAGGCAATAGATACTTGTTCTTTATTGCAACTTTGTTGAGCTGTCTGTAATCAATACACAGCCTCAATGACCCATCCTTCTTTCAATCAACTCTTGCAACTGTGCTTTCAACTCTTTTAATTTAGTAGGAGCCATTCTGTAAGGTGCTATTGATATAGGTGTTGTACCCGGAACAAGATCTATAGAGAATTCCACTTCTCTATTCGGTGGTAAACCAGGTAATTTCTCTGGGAACACATTAGGAAATTCACATACAACCGGCACTGACTGAATCTTTAACTCAGACACTTTAGTATCCAACACATATGCGAGATAAGCGTCATAACCTTTTCTGACATATTTTGGTGTTGATATTGCTGAAATCACATTAGGTAATCCATCCAGTTTATCAGATTCAACATGAAGTCATTCACCATTCTCACATTTCAATACAATATATTTTTGCTTATAATTCATCACTGCATCATATCGGTTTAACCAATCCATTCCCAAAATCACATCAAATTCATCAAATTCCCAAAAATAATTTTTACAAACTTTATCCACCATAACACACTGGCCCAGGGGGTTTGAAACTTTAACCACAAATTCAGTGAATTCAACAGGTAAATTTTTCACAGTCACTAAGTTCGTGCATATGTAAGAATGTGTGGAACCAGGATCAATCAAAGCAGTAATATCAGTATCAAGTAGAGAAAATGTACCAATAATGATGGCTGGTGCAGAGGCATCTTCTCTAGCAAGAATAGCATATGTTCTTGCAGGTGCTCGTGCCTCAGATCTAACTGTTGTATCCTTGGTAGTACCTCGACTACCACCAACATTGCCGGGGTGACGGGGTGGTCTACCTCTCGAGGCAGGATTATTAGGCTTTGGAGCTAGTTCTATCTCTTTTTCAACTCTTTCGGGACAATCCCTGAAAAAATGGTCAAGTGAACCACATCCAAAACAAGCTCCACTTCTAGACTGACATTCTCCATGATGAAATTTGTTACAATGTTTACATTTCGGTTTGGGATTACCAACACTACCCACACTGGTCACGGATGGAGATGAAGACCTCGGGTTAGAACATTGAGAGCCCCACTCTCTTCCAAAATATCTCGTAGAGGCGGTCACACGATCATAATACTTCTTTAATTTCTTAGAAGCAACTGATTGTGACTTACTTATAGTTCTTTTTCCAAAAACCCGAGCCTCTCTTTCAGCTTGTTTCTTTTCTTTAATCAATTCCTCAGCTTTGTGTGCTCGACCGGCTAACACCACAAATTCCCTTATTTCGAGAATTCCAATCAATAACTTGATATCTTCATTTAAACCCTATTCAAAGCGTTTACACATCTCCGCCTCGGTTAGAACCCATTCTCTGGCATATTTGCTCAACCGGACAAATTCTCGTTCATATTCAGATACAGTCATGTTTCCCTGCTTGAGTTCTAAAAATTCTTTCTTCTTCTGATCCATGAATCTCTGACTAACATTGAAACACCCCAAACCCGGCCCACGAGCTTTGACCAGATTTGGTATGTTCCTCAAGTAAACCGGTTCAAAATTCTTTTGTTCTTAGGAAAACTTGTGTGATTTTAAGAAAAATATTGTTTTGGGTTGGGCTTGTGTTGAAAAAGCAGGTCTGCTTTTATATTGAAATCCCTTTTATCTTAAGTGACAAAATATTTAGGGTTTAGTTTAAAAGAAATTTTAATTAAATTTTAATAGATAAAATTCATAATCATAATAAATAAAAATAAGTGTAAAGTAATTCAACTATGGCCTTATGGCTTTATTACATCAAATAATTCCCAAAATAATTCAAAGTACTAAAATAAATTCAAGAGTCCTCAAAATATAAACTTCATGTTGAGCATGGCCACCACAAGTTCTGCCGTCGGGCCCATCACTGTTCATCGCCTAAAAATGTTCCAACAGGGTGAGTCAAACAGACTCAATGTGTACACGACACTACATCATAATAGAATCGGGCATATCACATATTACACATTCAAAACATAGAATACAAAAGTTATGATGCATTCCCAAACCCAAACCTAGTTGTCCATCCGCTACACACCCCGTGCACCGCCGGTCACACCGTGGGGACTACTAAGTCAACCCTCCATCCGCTACACTCCATCGAAGGCAATCGCTGCGATCGCGTGCTCATCGCCCATATAAAATTTTGTGGCATAGCCACGAGATAATTGTGTCATGAGACACCACATTGAGATAATGTAACCGGTTACCACATTCGATAATGTGACCAGAAGTCACCACATTCGGATAGTGAGACCGTAGTCATCACATTCACTTCCCTTTTTCATATATCCCGAATGACCCATATTATTCATATCATGCATATCATACTTAAATTCTCATTCTTATAAATTTTCACATGTTATAAATAACATATTTCATAATCCTAGTGGAAGTAGGAAACGTGCTGAGTACTTTGTACCATATTATGGTACCTTATCCACATTCTTATAAACATGCATATTTTACATATTACCATCAATCTTATTAAAAGTTAGTGTGGGGTACACACTGATTCGCTTAAAATTTCCTTGAGATCGAAAAGCTTGATCTAATGCTTAGATCCTTAATCCCTTGTTGCCGATTGGAACACCAACAAATCCCAAACTGTTCCTTGTTTCACTAGGAATGTCAAAATCCCTTAATCTTAGAAATCCCGAATACTCCTCCTTTTAGTCGACTACTACGATAATCCCGAAAGGTCCTTTGAAGAAATCGACAGCACCTATGCTTGAAGCCCTTCCAAGATTTGACTTTTGATGGATTGCAAAGAAAAGAGAAGGAAGAAAAAAGATGGAGGATTCGGATATGGCTTCTAATGGAGAGGAAAATATTCGGCTAGGTTCCAACAATTACTTAATCTCGACTTTGACAAAAGAAAAGAAAAAAAAGAAGAGAAGAGAGCACTAAGAATTCGGCAGAGAAAGGAGGAAGCACAAATTGATGAGTAGCCCTCTTTCCTTCCTTTTATAGCCGAAATTATCATCTAAGGAGTCCCTTACTTGGCCACCACTCCTCTATCTGATAACTTTATCCTTTAATTATCATTACAAGATAATTCAGCAACTATCCTTACTTAGCCGAAATTATTAAACTCAAAGTCCCTTACTTGGCCATCACTTCTCCCTTATTTTCCTCTTTATCTCTTTATTCAAATTAAAACAATTTAATCCAATAATTATCTCTTGAAAATAATGATAAATAAATCCCTTATTTATCCACTATTTATAAAATAATAAAAGCTCCTAATTTATAGCCATGTGCCGTCCACCTCTCTGCTGGAAGCAAAAATAAAACCTCCTTTATTTGCTTCCCAAGTGACTCGAACTCAGGCCCATTCCTCTTGCATATGGCGCCATTTCCATAGGCCCTAAGTGGCATCTTGCACCACTTTTCCAAGCCTGCTTTGTGTGTCAAATTTCACAAACTTTTTCTTTTAAGGCCACCTTGCCTTAATTTCCCCTTTTAAACCTTAAAACTCGTCATTTCTAGGTCATTTCTAAGTTTCCAAAAATTTTCGATCGGCTCTGTGAACTTGACATTTCCTTACATTTCCATGACATTTCCTTACAAGACATTTCCTTACATTTCCAAGACATTTCCTTACATTTCCATGACATTTCCTTACAAGACATTTCTTACATTTCCAAGGTTCTAAAAATGTTCACTTTCCTCTTTTAAACTTAACATTTCCATACATTTCGTGTTTGCAAAAGTGTTCAAAATATATTCATAACACATAAGATATGTCATTTCGCATAATTAAACCAAAAATGCATAGGCCCTTTTCAGGATGTTACAGTTCTACCCTCCTTAAAATAATTTCGTCCTCGAAATTACTTATTAACGAATAATCGTACATCTTAACTCACCGCACTACGCTTATGCTGCGCGCTCTGATCTTAATAGAACCATCATACTTTCTAGGCACGATCTCTAAGTTCACGCCCCTAGAACTCATTTCTAACGTCGCGATTTAATCTGATTAAAAAGTTTTATGCATCAGAAATTTTGTTCCACTGATTATTCGCGAACAGTTTTATGAAAAGAGATGTTCAGAAGTAGTTCTTTCGATTAACCAAAGTTTCTAGTTCAAGTTCACTATTCTAATTCAGAGTGTAACATCCCCAAACCCGGCCCATTCACTACGACCGAATCTGGTTATGTCACTGGGGAGAACGGTTGAAGAAAAAAAAATTTATCCACTTTTGAATAAACCATGAAAGAAATTAACTTTTGGAAACCATGTTCATTGTTTATCTTATTAAACATATTCTTCATAAGTAGGTTACTAAAATTAAAACCATTTCCTCACAGAAATTCAAATTAATTAACCCATAGTTAAAATAACACCAAAATAATAAATGGCCTTTTGTTACAACCCAATACTTAAAATGAAATACTTGTATCAAACTCAAGCATAATATAGTTAATCATCATCTTGGCATGGGCCACCTTGTCCTCTCCGATCCCTGGTCCAAACTTTATGCAACACTGAAAAAGTTAGAGGAAAAGGTGAGTCACCAAGACTCGCATGTGCTACCCTTTTTCCCGGATTAGCGAGAATATCATATGCAAACATAAACATAGTCAACATGCTTCCAAATCATATGCACCCAATCCTAACCATCCATTCACCTTTTCTACCCGTGTGGTACCAAACCTTTGGTGGTGCCAAACCACCGGTGTCCCAAAGACACAATATTCATCAATGTGGTGCCAAACCACTGGTGTCCCAAAGACACAATATTCATCAATGTGGTGCCAAACCATGGTGTCCCAAAGACACAATTGTGATACCAAATCACCTTTGGTGACCGAAGTCACAAATCGGATGATGGGGCCAACCCATCGTGTGATACCAAATCACCGCGCGTCAATCCCGTATCTCAATGTGGGGCCAACCCACCGTGGTACGGCCCTTTGGGACGACGCTATGAGGTGCCAAACCTCCGTGTCCCAAAGACACAAATGTGGTACTAAACCACTTTGGTGACCGTAGTCACAATAATCGAGTGATGGGGCCAACCCATCGTGTGATACCAAATCTTGGCGTCAATCCTCAATACCGCCTTGTGGGGCCAACCCATCGTGGTGCGAAACCACGGGGACGAGATGCCGAGGTGCCAAACCTCGGAGGTGCCAAACCTCCGTGACCCAAAGTCACAAAGTGTGTTACTAAAACACTGGTGCTCGTCAAGACAAAATATCACCGCCCTCTCCACTGCACGACCCACATCAATCGTGAACATGCATCTTAATAATAAAATATACCATCATGCTTGTTTAGCAATATACATATTGTTTATCAACAATCAAGTATTATAGCACACATGCCGGATACACCATGCTTACTAAAAACATCATAAATGAGGACTTACTCGACCCCTTGCCTTATACCATAATGGTATTCAATCCACCTTTCCATGGATCCAAACAACATACAATTTATATAATAAAAGAGAAGTGTGCGTAAGTACACACAATATGGTAAGCACATATATTACTAGAAGAGTGTGTGTATGTACACACCGCAAGCTTTAACCAAAGAATCGATCTAAGACCCTCGATAACCTCGACAACCTTGCTCCTATAATCGATCAAACAAGAGATGAGCGTCCCAAAGATTAACAGAGTAGGAAGACTCCTCTTGCTTGCTTCCATAATCCAAAGACCCTATACGAGATGATTACCAAACAAGAGATTAATATCCTTCCAAACAAATGCCAAAAACCCACTCTTACCCTTGTAGATGTCGACAGAGAACAGAGGATAGTCCATAAGCATTGGGCTTACCTTTATACCTTCTCCAAGGGTTGAACCAAAACCAAAAGCAATTTCACACTCCACTTAACAATCGGCCAAGAACCAAACTAAAAGGGAAGGGAAGGAAGATTCGCCAACACCTTAACAGAACAAATGTAACTTTCGGCAAAGTGAAGGTTACTAGGGTTTTCGGTTTAGGCTACAAAGAAATGAAAGAAGAGGGTTTTCTTTTGCTTACAAATTCAAGCAACAACAATCCAAAGAAGAACAAATAAAAATTCGGCACAAGAGGGGGAGATGAGAGAATGAACTTTCGGCAAAAGCAACAAAAGGAGAAAAGCATTTCAAAAGGGTGTCCCCCCCTATTTATAGAATTCGGCCACCCCTAAGCTCACCCCACAAAGCCGAAAATGCCCTCCATAAACTCCCAAAACCGGCCACTACTCAACTCCTTCCAAAACCCATTCTTTGCTCCTACATTTCCTCCCTAACATCCATTCAAAAAGTTTGAATGAGTCAAACTTCTACCTAGCCGAGATTTAAAAGGGAAGACCAAGTCTTCCTCCACCTTTCAAGCCTTCCAAAAACCGTCCACCACCTAACCTTAATGATGCAAAAACAAGGCCCCAATTGTCGCTCTTGCGAATAGAACCCGAGCCCTTCCCCCGCAAGTGGCGTCACTTCTCCATGCTCTAAGTGGCGCCTCCTTGCCACTCCGCCACACTAATCTTAGTGCCAAAACTCCACCAAAAATTCTCTTAAGGCCCCCAAAAGCCAAGCTCCTCCTAACCACTGAAAAACCAAAAATTCTTAAAGCCTTCCCTACCTTCCAGGTTCTCCAAACCCCAAAAACTTGCCCAAGCACACAAGAAGCCTACCAACACCGAGATATGCACTAGATGCATAACCCCTAAAACCGTGGTGTTACAATGCTACCCTCCTTAAAATAATTTCGTCCTCGAAATTACTTGACTAGACTAACGGTCCACGCCCTAATTCTCCAAACTTACACTATCGCTGCAAGCACTCGATCTCCAAGGGCTAACTCCTTCCTAGGCATACCTTCTAAGTCTATACCACGAATTCTCGATTTTCTACTAACAATAAACAAACAAAACCACCAAACGAACAAAACAACAAGGAAAATTCCAATCAAGAGAAGCTTACCCACCGACACATCCGGCACATCACTATCCTTCTTCCGACGAACCACGGCTTCACGACCTCGTAGAAACCATTTCCTCCATGGTTCGGACCACGACTCTCGCCGCTTGTCGACCACCTCTGCCAGGTGCACAAAACCTTGACCCATCGCCTCGAGTTCTTTTTGGATCCAGGGGACAATGCTTAACGGATGAGACTTGGATTGGCATCTCGAAACATTCTCGAACACGATTCCAAAGGCACTTGCCCATGTGGTACCTTCCATGACCGAGCACATGGACGATCCGAATTCCCAAAGAATCGACTTAGAAACACGAGCGATGATGTCTCGACCCTCGGTCTTTTCTCGAGACCTCTCAAACGATTCCGGCGATCCCGAGCTCCTCTCATCGCGGTTCCTTATTCTATCTCTATTTCGCTCTCACCCTTTTTGACTTCCTCACCTATCGGAGCTTCTTCCACGAAAATAGCGATACCATCGACCACACGGCTCTCGCCACTTGCTCGAGCACCCGCAAAGATAGCTCGCGAGCATCGTGTCATCTCCTTCTTGGCCTCGATCCCATTTGCTCACCCCAACAAATGGTGATGGCACAACGCCTCTCGACCCAACCGGTTCCGACATCGCCATCCTTCCCTCTACCACGCCCCGAAATGCGACCACGCCCCTAGAACTCATATCTAGCGCCTCGATTTAGTCCGATTAGAAATTTTATGCATTAGAAATTTGGTTCCACTGTTTATCCACGAGCAATTTTATGAAAAAGAAGTTTCCGAGAGTAGTTCTTTCGAGCAATCAAGTTTCACTTCCTACCCAGGGGTAGTTTCGTCATTTTCCTATAGGGGTATACCGGTAATAACTCAGGGTCAATTTTGAAAAATAGTTTTCCAACTTAAAGATATTCCAAAATTTACAAAATCTCGTGGTCATCTGAACAAATTTTGTTTTCCAACCAAACTGTGTTACAAAAATTTGTAAAGTTAGGTTATTTTTGTAATTTTGGAAGTCATGGACATTTTCGTAAATTCTCGAAATCAGAATGTCACAATATTTCACAAAATAGGATTTTCTAATATTTGATAAAATAGGAGTATTTCAATAAAAGTCGAGAGAAATCTGAAAATTTAGAAACCAAGGGCATTTCGGTAACTTTATCAACCAGGGGTATTTTCGTAAATTTTCACAAACCAAGATATCTTAATATTTGAAAACTTGAGATTTTGGTATTTTACCAAGTAAAAAGCATTTTATCAAAAATTGAGGGTAGAACGGTAATTTTATAACACAGGGGCATTTTTGTAATTTTGCCACTATGGGCATTTTGGTAATTTTGTAATTCGACAGACGTCTTTCAAAATCAGATTTAGGGTTTCACAAACCAAAGGGGTAAGTTTGAAAAATTTTAAAACAGGAGGTTTTAAAAACAAGAAGGCTAATTCCCTTTCGGGTTTTATTAATCGGTTTAGCCTATGAACAAGTCCTCTTGGTTAAGGTGAACCGTAGCTACGCACCAGGTAGGATTCGAGTAAAGAGGAGGTGAGTCGCTAGGATCGCTTAATTACCAAGCTCTCATCGAATGCCACTCCTAGACATGCATACAAAGTGGTTACCACACCTTAACTCGCGACTTACTTCACAGTGTTTGTTTAAGAGCTTTAAGTTTTATGCATATGTTTGAGTAGACTAACCTAGGGTCCAACAGATCCTAGTACTCTAATCTACGAGCCCAAACTAAGCCCATAACATTTCATATAAACAAATCACTTCAAGAAAGTCCAAGTACTTTACTCGGTGTGTAATATCCCGGGTTAGGGGCTATTTTGTTGTTGCATGATATTGCATGTGTCTAGTGTCTTTGCGTGGCTATTTCTATGTTTTGGGGGCTTAATTGAAGTCTAAGTGTTTGCACGAGTGAATGGGAAAATTTTGATTTTTGGGTGTTAAGTCGGGGAGCCGTTGAGTGGGGTATAAGAGTTTTATTTGGTGTTTTGTTGCACAAAAGAGGAGCTAGCTTAGTGGCAAGCATGCGCTACATGGGGAGCTTGGTGTGGCGTCATCTACTTGTGGAGGAGGTCCAGGTGTTCGAGTGCAGAGTCCCCATTTTGGCTTCTTTTTGGGACGGCATGGAGGAGAGGTAGAAGACTAGTGAAATTCTACCTTGGACTAAGTCATACCTTTCAAATGAAAGGTGGAGAGCATTTGTAGGAGGGAGACTTGGTCTTGTTGGTTTGAATGTGTGGATGTGAGTGAATGGGGATTTGGCCGAATTTGTGGGGTGTTGGAGTGGGGAAGTGGACGGCTTGGGTTGGTAGTGTGGCTTTGGGGTTGTGCCGAAACTCTTTGGGAATTTTGGGTGCAATCGGTCTTGGGAGGTAGCAAAAGGCAAACCGAAATTGCTAGTGAGTTCTCCTTCTTTCTTTTGCAAACCGTAGGTCCAAAGGCATACTTGTCGAATTTTTTGCTTTTGTTTTCTACACTTGGTGTTGTTGGTCAATGCTTTTCTCCCTATTTTCTTCTTCTCTTCATTTTGTATAAGCCGAAACCTATATCACTTTTTCTCACACTTTCTTCTTCTTTCTTTAATTGTGCAAGCCGAAACTTACCTTGTTCCTAAACCAAAATCTCCATACATTCTTTCCATTTCTCCTCTGCTAGACTCTCTTTTATTCTCATACTAAGCCGAAAGTAGGGGTGTTAAGCACTCAAGCCGAACCCTTCTCATCTGTTGGCCGATTTCTTCTCATCTCTTAAACCATATTTTTCTTTGTTGCACTTCTGAGTTCTAAGCCGAATACCTCCCTTCTCTTAGTGTTTTGTTGGCCGAATTCTTTCCTTCTTTTTGATCAAGGTGTTGGCCGAATCTGTCCCTTCTTCTAGTGGTTCACTTGGCCGAATATCAGTGGGGTATTTGGGGGCCTTGTTTCAATCGTTTGGAATCTGGTAAGTGATTGGCCGAATGGTCATTTCCCTTCTTCTTTATGCATTGCCGATGTTGGTTAATTAAGAGCCGAATGTGGCCTTGATGTGAGTGCTAATCGTTTGGTGATGGAACCGATTGTGTTATAGGGCATCGGGGACTTCAAGGCAGTCAAGCGGAGTCTCCATTGTTGGGTAGTCATTTGGGTAAGAAGGTGTCTCATTAGTCTTTTGTTTAGTTTCTTTTAGTCAAGCTATTAAGAATTAATGGTTCTTCTTATTAGGTGGTGGCCGATTAGCAAAAGAACCACTGTTTGTAACACCCCAAACCCGGACAAGCCACCACGTCCGAATCTGGTATGTTACGGGGAAAATGCTTTTGGGAGATCAGAATTATCGTTTAAAAGCTGGGTGAAAACACAGGGTCTTTGAAACAAATTTGAGTGGTCTTGTTTGAAAAACAGTTGATGTATTTGAAACCCGGAGATTTGAAAACTTAGCCAGAATTTGTAGTTAGAACGAGTTTAACCATTAAAACCTCATTAGTTTCTTAGTGACACATAAAACACTTTTAAACTTAGGAGAACTACAAGTTTGAATTTGGAGACCAGCTTGTTTTTGTTTATCAAAAAGACTTAGTGTGATACCCGATGGTATAGTAAAAAAACCACCATGCGTTATAGTTTTGAAATCATTATCTTTCCAAGTTTTAGTAAAATTTATTCCAAGTTACTTTGTTTAAGGCATGTCAAAATCAACTTAAAACATCAACAACATAAAACATAACTTAAAAGGCCTTTACAAATCCAAAATAAAACCCAATTAAAAGTAAATAAACTAAAGTACCCAAATAGTAGAGTCTCGAGTAAAACTTTATTAAAGCATGGCATGTGCACCCGAGTCCATCCCGGCTCCATGTCCGCGCTTCACGAGTCACTGAAATGTCAAAGGAGAGGGTGAGTCGAGTGACCCAAATGTGCAAATCCCGCTCCCGAAGAAACAACATACTAACACACATCATACATAGCAACATAATTAATGCAACCCGATCCTAACCATCCATATCGCCTTTTCTACCCCGTGTGGTACCAAACCACCTGGTGGTGCTAAACCACCGTGACATATAGTCACAATGTGTTACTAAAACACTGGTGTCCCAAAGACACAATATCCGTCATTGTGGTACCAAACCACTGGTGTCCCAAAGACACGATGTGCTACCAAAGCACCGTGACCGTAGTCACAAATCCGATGATGATGGGGCCAACCCATCGTGGTGATACCAAATCACTAGCGCAGACGATCCCATAACTCAAGTGGGGCCAACCCACGGTGGTTAAACCACGTGGACAAGTCGCAATGAGGTGCCAAACCTCCGTGTCCCAAAGACACAATGTGCTACAAAGCAGCACCGTGACCGTAGTCACAAATCGGTGATGGGGCCAACCCATCGTGGTGATACCAAATCACCGGGCGTCAATCTCAGATAATCATCCGTGGGGCCAACCCCATCGTGGTATCGGAGCCATCTGGGACGAGACGCTGAGGTACCAAACCTCCGAGGTGCTAAACCTCCGTGACCCAAAGTCACAAAGTGTGCTACCAAAGCACCGGTGCTCGTCAACACAATATACCATCGCTCCCTCCTCTCGTATCACCCACACATATCATACTCATGGGATTATGCATCTCATACAAGCCATGCATATCATGCCAACATATCAAGCATTACAACTCATAACATGCATAACATAAATCATGATATCATGTGTTATCATTAATACTCATCATAGAACAGACTTACCCGAATCGTACTCATACCCCTTTTGGGTATCCAATTATCCTTCTCACCGCTTTCAATCTTATTAAGCAATCAAGTTTATTAACAACGTTACTAAGTAGAGAGTGTGTTAGTTACACACTGGTAAAACCGAAGTCTAAAGATCCCCACGAATCACTCGAGTCCCTTGATTATCAAGCCCCTACAACAATCGGCCAACATAGATTTAGGCACTAAGACCATTCGGCCAAAGACATATAAACCCAAAGGGTTAATATCGAACCCTTACCTTACTCTTGATTTGATTCCTTACCAAATCCGAATCAAGCAATGATTCTTCTTCCAACAATCGGCACTCTAATAAACAAATAGTTAATCACCAATCACCTTTATCTAAACGAAAACTAATAAATGGACTAACAACAATACCAACCCTTACCACACTTACCAATCGGTTCAAAGAGTCGAAGGCTCTTCCCGGCTACTTTACGATATCCAAGACCCTATCACAAAATGATAATCCAAAAGGTTAACACCCTTCCCAACCTGACCATAATCGGCCCTTAACCAAACCATAACCAACAAAGAACCAAAAGAAGGAGATATGGCCATTCGGCCTTGCACTTACCAACACCCAATATTCGGCCAACTAGGACTTCTAGGAGGGAACCACAAGAGATTCGGCCAAGGCTTGCAAAGAGAGAAAAAGAATCGGTTTTAAGTGTTTATCACCTTTAATGTTCGGCTTGAGTGGAGGAGAAAGAAAAGAAGTGTGAGAAGAATGTAGTTTCGGCAATGGCAATTTGAGAAAGAGAAAAGTGAGTGAAATGGAAGTAGTTTCAGTTTGCCAAAGGAAGAGATGAAGAGAGAAAGAAAGAAAACAAGGCACAATCGGCTACCAAGAAAGTTGAGAGAAACAAATCAATTTCGACAACTAGGTGCTTGCACTTTTGGCTCCAAAGAGAAAATGAGAGAAACTCCTTAGAATTTTCGGCTTGTTTTGACAAAAATGGAAAAAAAAAAAAAAAGAAAGTGTGGCCTTACCAATTGTTTCATTGCCGAAAAACACCCAAAATGCCAAGGCACATTCGGCACTACCCAAACCCCATGCCAAACCGTCCACACTCCCACTTCAACACCCACAAATTCGGCCACATCCCCTAATTCACTCACATCCACACATTCAAACATCAAGACCAAGTCTCCCTCCTACAATTGCTCTCCACCCTCCTTTTGAATGTGAAGACTTGGTCCAAGTTAGAGTTTCACTAGCCTTCTACCTCTCCTCCATGCCGTCCCAAAAGAAGTCAAAAGGAGAACTCTGCAGCTCGAACACCTGGACCTCCTCTCTCTGAAGATGACGCCACATCAAGCTCCCCATGTGGCGCATGCTTTGCCTCTAAGCTAGCTCCTTATTTGTGCAACAAAACCTCAATTAAAACTCTTAAACCCCGCTTCCTCAGCTCCTTCACTTAACACCCAAAAACCAAAATTTTCCCATTCACTCAGTGCACACTCCTAGCCTACAATTAAGCTCTTAAAACACCGAAATAACCACACAAAGACACTAAACACATGCTATAACATGCAACAACAAAATAGCCCCTAACCCGGATATTACATCGTTGGTTCGAGGTTTGGTTGGAAACCAAATCATCTTCAAGGTAAGGGATGGATATTGACCCCTTTGGTTAATTGATGATGGCCGAATGTTATAGATGCCTAACCCCTATGTGTTGGCCGAGTGTAGGAGCTAGTAATCGAGGGACTTAGATCGTTTCGTTGGGATTTTAGACTCGTGATTACGGTGTGTAACTAACACACCCATACTTAGTAATATTGTTATTAAACCTGTTTGCCTATTAAAATCATGACAAGATGATGGATTATTGGATACCCAAACGGGGTATGTGTACGTATCCGGGTAAGTCAAGATTGTTACTAGATTCTTGATGATCTATATGGTATCATGACTATGTATGTATGTGATATGGGGCATGAGTCAAACATATTAGCATGATATGCATAATTTGTATGATATGCATGATTACATGAGTATGGTATGTTGATGGGTGATATGAGTGGAGGGAGCATGATATTTTGTGCCTTGACGAGCACCAGTTGTTTTGGTAACACACTTTGTGACTTTGGGTCACCAAAGTGCTTTGGTAGCACATTTGTGTCTTTGGGACACCAGAGGTTGGGCACCTCATTGCGACTTGTCCTCGTGGTTAACACCACCGTGGGTTGGCCCCACATTGAGATATGGGATCAATCGCTAGTGATTGGGTATCACACGATGGGTTGGCCCCATCATTCGATTATTGTGACTACGGTCACCGGTGCTTTGGTAGCACATTTGTGTCTTTGGGACACGCAGAGGTTGGGCACCTCATTGCGACTTGTCCTCGTGGTTAACACCACCGCGGGTTGGCCCCACATTGAGATATGGGATCGTCTCGCTAGTGATTGGGTATCACACGATGGGTTGGCCCCATCATTCGATTATCGTGACTACGGTCACCGGTGCTTGGGTAGCACATTGTGTCTTTGGGACACCGGTGTTTTGTAACACATTGTGACTATATGTCACCAGTGGTTTGGCACCACCAAAGTGGTTTGGTACCACACGGGTAGAAAAAGGCGATTCGGATGGTTAGGATCGGGTTGCATTAATTATGTTGCTATGTATGATGTGTGCTAGCATGTTGTTTCATCGGGAGCGGGATTTATGCATCGAGTCATTCGACTCACCCTCTCCTTTGACATTTCAGGTGACCCGTAGGCGCGGACATGGAGCCGGGATGGACTCGAGGCGCTCATGCCATGCTTAATAAAGTTTTACTCCAACTCTATCATTTGGGTACTTTAGTTTAATTACTGTTGTTATTTGGGTTTTAATTTGGATTTGAAAAAGGCCTTTAAACTACGTTTTTGATGGTTATGTTTTAATCGATTCTCAACCCGCTTAACAAATAACTTGGCATGAAATTTACTAAAACTTGGAAAGACAACGTTTTCAAAATTAGATCGCAATGTGTTTCAAACTATACCATCGGGTATCTCGCTATGTTTTGCTATACAATAAACTCAAATGATTTCCGAATCAAACTTGATTTTCTACTAAGTCTAAAATGTGTCAAAATGGCACTAAGAAACTATTGGAAGTGCTAAATGAAATCAACTCGTTTCTTCTATATACTCGGATAAGTTTTCAAAAATCTGGTCACTCAAAGACGTTTTTCCCCGTAACATGCCAGATTCGGGCGTGGTGTCTTGTCCGAGTTTGGGGTGTTACATGGTGGACTTCGGGTCGGAGGTACAGGTGCCATGCCAGAATAACCTGGAAAACCTTTTTATAAAAGCCCACATTTCAAAAACCCATTTTGAAAATCTGTTTGAGCCCAAAACCTCAAAGCCGAAGTTTTAAACGGGCTCGATATTAAAATCAGAACATCCCCAAACCCGGCCCATTCACTACGACCGAATCTGGTTATGTCACTGGGGAGAACGGTTGAAGAAAAAAAAATTTATCCACTTTTGAATAAACCATGAAAGAAATTAACTTTTGGAAACCATGTTCATTGTTTATCTTATTAAACATATTCTTCATAAGTAGGTTACTAAAATTAAAACCATTTCCTCAAAGAAATTCAAATTAATTAACCCATAGTTAAAATAACACCAAAATAATAAATGGCCTTTTGTTACAACCCAATACTTAAAATGAAATACTTGTATCAAACTCAAGCATAATATAGTTAATCATCATCTTCGGCATGGGCCACCTTGTCCTCTCCGATCCGGCCCAGACTTTATGCAACACTGAAAAGTTAGAGGAAAAGGTGAGTCACCAAGACTCAGTGTGCTACCCTTTTTCCCGGATTAGCAGAATATCATATGCAAACATAAACATAGTCAACATGCTTCCAAATCATATGCACCCAATCCTAACCATCCATTCACCTTTTCTACCCCGTGTGGTACCAAACCACTGGTGGTGCCAAACCACTGGTGTCCCAAAGACACAATATTCATCAATGTGGTGCCAAACCACTGGTGTCCCAAAGACACAATATTCATCAATGTGGTGCCAAACCACTGGTGTCCCAAAGACACAATTGTGATACCAAATCACTGGTGACCGAAGTCACAAATCAGATGATGGGGCCAACCCATCGTGTGATACCAAATCACTGGCGTCAATCCCGTATCTCAACTGTGGGGCCAACCCACCGTGGTACGAAGCCACTGGGACGAGACGCTATGAGGTGCCAAACCTCTGGTGTCCCAAAGACACAAATGTGGTACCAAACCACTGGTGACCGTAGTCACAATAATCGAGTGATGGGGCCAACCCATCGTGTGATACCAAATCACTGGCGTCAATCCCTCAATCCCGCCTTGTGGGGCCAACCCACTGTGGTGCGAAACCACGGGGACGAGACGCTGAGGTGCCAAACCTCTGGAGGTGCCAAAACTCGTGACCCAAAGTCACAAAGTGTGTTACTAAAACACTGGTGCTCGTCAAGACAAAATGTCATCGCTTCTCCACTGCATTCGACCCACATCAATCGTGAACATGCATCTTAATAATAAAATATACCATCATGCTTGTTTAGCAATATACATATTGTTTATCAACAATCAAGTATTATAGCACACATGCCAGATACACCATGCTTACCAAAAACATCATAACAGTGGACTTACTTCGACCCTTGCCTTATACCATAATGGTATTCAATCCACCTTTCCATGGATCCAAACAACATACAATTTATATAATAAAAGAGAAGTGTGCGCAAGTACACACAATATGGTAAGCACATATATTACTAGAAGAGTGTGTGTATGTACACACCTGCAAGCTTTAACCAAAGAATCGATCTAAGACCCTCGATAACCTCGACAACCTTGCTCCTATAATCGATCAAACAAGAGATGAGCGTCCCAAAGATTAACAGAGTAGGAAGACTCCTCTTGCTTGCTTCCAGAATCCAAAGACCCTATACGAGATGATTACCAAACAAGAGATTAATATCCTTCCAAACAAATGCCAAAAACCCACTCTTACCCTTGTAGATGTCGACAGAGAACAGAGGATAGTCCATAAGCATTCGGCCTTACCTTTATACCTTCTCCAAGGCTTGAACCAAAACCAAAAGCAGCCCACACTCCACTTAACAATCGGCCAAGAACCAAACTAAAAGGGAAGGGAAGATTCGGCCAACACCTTAACAGAACAAATGTAACTTTCGGCAAAGTGAAGGTTACTAGGGGTTTTCGGTTTAGGCTACAAAGAAATGAAAGAAGAGGGTTTTCTTTTGCTTACAAATTCGGCAACAACAATCCAAAGAAGAACAAATAAAAATTCGGCACAAGAGGGGGAGATGAAAGAATGAACTTTCGGCAAAAGCAACAAAAGGAGAAAAGCATTTCAAAAGGGTGTCCCCCCCTATTTATAGAATCCAGCCACCCCTAAGCTCACCCCACAAAGCCGAAAATGCCCTCCATAAACTCCCAAAACCGGCCACTACTCAACTCCCTTCCAAAACCCATTCTTTGCTCCTACATTTCCTTCCTAACATCCATTCAAAAAGTTTGAATGAGTCAAACTTCTACCTAGCCAAATTTAAAAAGGGAAGACCAAGTCTTCCTCCACCTTTCAAGCCTTCCAAAAACCGTCCACCACCTAACCTTAATGACGCAAAAACAAGGCCCCAATTGCTGCCCTTGCGAATCAAACCTGAGCCCCTTCCCCCTGCAAGTGGCGTCACTTCTCCATGCTCTAAGTGGCGCCTCCTTGCCACTCTGCCACACTAATCTTAGTGCCAAAACTCCACCAAAAATTCTCTTAAGGCCCCCAAAAGCCAAGCTCCCTCCTAACCACTGAAAACCAAAAATTTCTTAAAGCCTTCCCTACCTTCCAGGGTTCTCCAAACCCCCCCAAAAACTTGCCCAAGAACACAAGAAGCCTACCAACACCTGAGATATGCACTAGATGCATAACCCCTAAAACCAGGGTGTTACACAGAGAATCACATTCACATTCATCCATAGAGTCACATTCATTCACAACATCATTCACTACACTTTTATGGCCATTCCATCCATTTCCCTACCCAGGGGTAATTTCGTCATTTTCCCTACAGGGGTATTTTGGTAATAAATCGGGGTCAATTCGAAAATATTTTCAAATTAGAGGTATTTCAGAATTTACAAAATCTCTGGGTTATTTTTTTTCCAAATCAGAGGTGTTGCAAAAATTTCAGAAATCGAGGTTATTTCGGTAATTTTGGAAGTCGAAGCGCCCAGTAAATTTTCCAAATTAGGGTATCTTGTTATTTGTAAAATGAAGTTTTTGATATCTTTGTAAAGTAGAAATATTTTAACAAAAGTCGAGGGTATTTTTGAAAATCTTAAAAACTAAGGGTATTTTAGTAATTTACAATACATGAGGGCATTTTTGTAATTTTGTAAATCGGAGATATTTTGGAAAAATTTTACAATAATCTTTTACTACAATTAAAAGGGTAATTTAGGATTTTGAAACTAGGAATTTTATAAAATCGCATGGCTAGTCCCTTTCGGGTTTTAATTAGCGGGTTTAGCCCGTGAATAAGTCCTCTTGGTTAATGTGAACCGTAGCTACGCACTGTAGGATTCGAGTAAAGAGGAGGTGAGTCGCTAGGACCGCTTATATACCAAGCTCTTCATTGAATCCACTCCTAGACATGCGCACTGTGATTTGCCACACCCTAGCTCTCGGCGACTTACTTGCTGAGTTTGTTTAATAGTCTGTCTTATGCATGTGTTTGAGTAGACTAGTCCTAGGGTTCAAGTTCCTATCATGCTATTCTACGTTCCATTCCTTTTCTACCCTTCCATATTTCATAACACATAATCACACAAATAGTTAGGGGTACTTACCTGGTGGACTACGGGTCGGAGACTTAGGTGCCATGCCAGAAAACCTGCTCATTTTCAAAAATAATTTCATAAAACTCATTTGGGCTCAATTTGAAAACGTTTTGGGCCTTAGCCCACAGGCCGATAGTTTAAAACTGGGCTCTGATACCAAATTGAAACACCCCAAACCCGGCCCACGAGCTTTGACCAGATTTGGTATGTTCCTCAAGTAAACCGGTTCAAAATTCTTTTGTTCTTAGGAAAACTTGTGTGATTTTAAGAAAATATTGTTTTGGGTTGGGCTTGTGTTGAAAAAAACAGTTTGTTTTATATTGAAATCCCTTTTATCTTAAGTGACAAAATATTTAGGGTTTAGTTTAAAAGAAATTTTAATTAAATTTTAATAGATAAAATTCATAATCATAATAAATAAAAATAAGTGTAAAGTAATTCAACTATGGCCTTATGGCCTTATTACATCAAATAATTCCCAAAATAATTAAAAGTACTAAAATAAATTCAAGAGTCCTCAAAAATATAAACTTCATGTTGAGCATGGACACCACAAGTTCTGCCGTCCCGGTCCATCACTGTTCATCACCTGAAAAATGTTCTCAACAGCGGGGGTGAGTCAAACAGACTCAATGTGTACATGACACTAAATCATAATAGAATCAGGCATATCACATATTACACATTCAAAACATAGAATACAAAGTTATGATGCATTCCCAAACCCAAACCTAGTTGTCCATCTGCTACACACCCCCGTACCTGCCAGTCACACCGTGGGGACTACTAAGTCAACCCTCTATCCGCTACACTCCATCGAAGGCAGTCGCTGCAGTCGACGTGCTCATCGCCCATATAAAATTTTGTGGCATAGCCACACAGATAATTGTGTCATGAGACACCACATTCGAGATAATGTAACCGGTTACCACATTCGAGATAATGTGACCGAATTCACCACATTCGGATAGTGAGACCGTAGTCATCACATTCACTTCCCCCTTTTCATATATCCCGAATGACCCATATTATTCATATCATGCATATCATACTTAAATTCTCATTCTTATAAATTTTCACATGTTATAAATAACATATTTCATAATCCTAGTGGAAGTAGGAAACGACACAGTACTTTGTACCATATTATGGTACCTTATCCACATTCTTATAAACATGCATATTTTACATATTACCATCAAGCTTATTAAAAGTTAGTGTGGGGTACACACCTGATTCGCTTAAAATTTCCTTGATATCCCGAAAAGCTTGATCTAATGCTTAGATCCTCAATCCCTTGTTGCCGATTGGAACACCAACAAATCCCGAAACTGTTCCTTGTTTCACTAGGAATGTCAAAATCCCTTAATCTTAGAAATCCCGAATACTCCTCCTTTTAGTCGACTACTCTGATAATCCCGAAAGGTCCTTTGAAGAAATCGACAGCACCTATGCTTGAAGCCCTTCCAAGATTCGACTTTTGATGGATTGCAAAGAAAAGAGAAGGAAGAATAAAGATGGAGGATTTGACTATGGCTTCTAATGGAGAGGAAAATATTCGGCTAGGTTCCAACAATTACTTAATCTCGACTTTGACAAAAGAAAAGAAAGAAAAGAAGAGAAGAGAGCACTAAGAATTCGGCAGAGAAAGGAGGAAGCACAAATTGATGAGTAGCCCTCCTTCCTTCCTTTTATAGCCGAAATTATCATCTAAGGAGTCCCTTACTTGGCCACCACTCCTCTATCTGATAACTTTATCCTTTAATTATCACTAAAAGATAATTCAGCAACTATCCTTACTTAGCCGAAATTATTAAACTCAAAGTCCCTTACTTGGCCATCACTTCTCCCTTATTTTCCTCTTTATCTCTTTATTCAAATTAAAAGAATTTAATCCAACAATTATCTCTTGAAAATAATGATAAATAAATCCCTTATTTATCCACTATTTATAAAATAATAAAAGCTCCTAATTTATAGCCATGTGCCGTCCACCTCTGCTGGAAGAAAAAATAAAACCTCCTTTATTTGCTTCCCAAGTGACTCGAACTCGTGCCCATTCCTCTTGCATATGGCGCCATTTCCATAGGCCCTAAGTGGCATCTTGGACCACTTTTCCAAGCCTGTTTGTGTGTCAAATTTCACAAACTTTTTCTTTTAAGGCCACCTTGCCTTAATTTCCCCTTTTAAACCTTAAAACTCGTCATTTCTAGGTCATTTCTAAGTTTCCAAAAATTTTCGATCGGCTCTGTAAACTTGACATTTCCTTACATTTCCATGACATTTCCTTACAAGACATTTCCTTACATTTCCAAGACTTTTCCTTACATTTCCATGGAATTTCCTTACAAGACATTTCCTTACATTTCCAAGGTTCTAAAAATGTTCACTTTCCTCTTTTAAACTTAACATTTCCATACATTTCCAGGTTTCCAAAAGTGTTCAAAATATATTCATAACACATAAGATATGTCATTTCGTACAATTAAACCAAAAATGCATAGGCCCTTTTCAGGATGTTACAAACATATTTCTACCTGAGTTCAGCTTGGAAGAATTCCCACGTAACGTTCTCTCTCAGTACACCTGAAGTTATGGTATTCCACCAACGGTAAGCTGTATCTTTTAGTAAAGACACTGCATGTAACAGCCCGATTTTGACCCTAATCGGAACAGTGGTTTTGGGACCACAAATCCGAGTCTAAAAAATATTTTAATATTATTTTCTGTGTTAATTATGTGTGAATCTACATGTGAGAAAGTTTCGTGAATTAATTTTATTGTTTGTGTGCTTAATTTGAGAAAAGGGCTTAATCGCGAAAAATGAAAATTTGATGGTTAAATATGAAAGTGCCTAATTGTTGTTGTCTTTATAATTTGGAGGTTTTATGATGCAATTAGGCCATTATTAGAGATAGTGGACGGCTGTAACACCCCAAACCCGACCCATGCGTTATGAGCGGATTTGGTATGTCACACGAGCAAAACATGTTAAACCCTTTTTGTTCGTACTAAAATATTGCTTTGTTAAAAATCAAGAAAACAAGTTTGATTTGATAAAATACTACTAACCTCAAAGATTTGATTGATAAATCGATAAATTTGAACTAATGATCTTACAAAACTGTGACTTTTGAAAACAACGTTGAAAATTCGAAAGAGAATCCAAGTCTTTTGAAAATATCGTTAATAGTTCGAGAGAAAATATCCGTGTTAAAAATATTTGTAAAAGTTTATTTTGAAATCCATTTGTTAATCGATTTTGGAAACATTGTTTAAGTTTTTAGAAAATTCCCCTTTTTAAACAATTTAAGAAAAATAATAAAAACATCCCAACCAAAAAGCAAAAATAAAAATAGTCCAGAGGCCTTATTACAACATTTAACCCAAAATAGTAAAGTAATAAAATAAACGAGAAAGAAGTCTAAAGTCCAAATAAACCATTTCCGAAGTATGGCCTCCCTCGAGTCATCCATAGCCCAAGTCCATATCATCAAGCATTACCTACAAGGGTTAAGAGAAAGGGGGTGAGTTACAAGAACTCAGTGTGAAATCCCCTTACCGTTATTCATTGGGCCGGAACCCAATTAGCAATATTTTGGGCCTAAGCCCATTTACAACAACAATAATGTATCAAATATGATATGCATATGATATGCAATTCCCAAACCAAACCTAGTTTTCCATCCGCTACACACCACCCGTACCAACCAACACACCTGTGGGGAGCTTTAGTCACCCACCACGCCAACACACCAAAAGTAGGCATGTAACATCCTGAATTAGGGGTATTTGAAAATTTAATTATTTGTTCCCATTTGTGTAAGTGTGTTTGAAGAAATAAATATTATGATTTATTTGGCATGATCTAAGATCTAGAATTAAACCCGAGCTAGGCCTGACTTAGTATTAAAATTTCTTTTAAGTACTGAAAAGGAGGGAGCTAGGCGAGATAGGGCTTTAAAGAAATTTGGGCGAATTATGGCACAAAGAATAGGCTTGGCACAAGTGGCTTGGTGCGCCTAAGGGTGATGCAAGGGAGGTCTTTGGTTCGAGACATAAAGGACGCAAGGGGAGTTTTATTTTTAGGCTTTGGCGTTAAAAGGAGAAGGGCCGAGGTATGAAGGCCTTATAATTAAAAGATGAGGACTCATGACATGAAAGTCCAATGGGGAGAAATGGCCTGGGGCGTTAGAGGAAAGGGCTGCAGTGGGGTCGCGGGTTCGATCCAAAGAAACTGCATTGGCATTTTTATTTTTTTTTTCAAGCTGGCGTGAATTGGCCTGCACATGATTTCTTTGTGTTTTTACATTCGGCTGAAAGGAAAGTGATGAGCACATGGTTTCTTTTATTTTTATTATTTATTTGAAGAGGTGATAAAGGATAATAAGGATAATATTAGTTTCTAGGTGGATTTTACTTGATTAATTCCAAGGAGAAAATATAGGCATTTAAGTATTCAAATTCTTTTAAATTGCTTCAAGTGAGTGGCCTAGAATTATTTTGGGTGTTTGCCGATTGTTGGACTCCTTGGGGCTGTCCATATTTGATTTCTAATAGCAAAGAAGTGCCAAACTCATCAATTTTTCTCTCCAAACTCGTCTGCTGCCGAATTCTCCCTAGCCTCCCTTGCCAAAATTCTTCCAAAAGTTCTCTTCTCTCCTGCTTCTTGTTAGCCGAACCTCCCCTCTTTTAGAGAAAATTTCCAGCCCTTCCATCTTGTTTCTTTTAGCCGAATCTACCTCCTTTCTTGAGAAGAAATTACAGCCCCTCCATTTGTGATAGGCCGAATCTCCCTTAAGGAAAGGGGTGTGTTTTGATTCCTTTCTCTTCATTGAAGATAGCCGAACCCCTCTCACAACACTAAGAGGTGCTGACTTGTGGAGTTAAGGGCCAAGATAATTATCAAGGTAAAGGGCTACACTCTCTTTTAGGATTGAGATTATGGCCGAATGGCCTATGACTCTTAATGATGTATCTAAATCGTTTGTAGGGAAGCTTATGGATTTATTTTTCCGAGGGTGAGTGGTAAGCACATTCGGCCAAGGGCCTTTGATAAAAGCTTAATTGTTTAAATGCCAAACTAATGTGTGTGCCATGGATTTAGGGGCCAAATAAGGCTTCGGGGTTTGTTTGGAAATCAAATCCGCTCAAGGTAAGATCGCAAGAGAGCCCTTGGTATGAATTTTGGTTTGGCCGAATAGGCCTTTGGTATTAACACTGACAATTGGCCGAATGTAGGGTCAAGATCTAGCATCGTAGATCGGCTTTTCGGGATCTAGGAATTACGATAGTAACAGGTGTGTAAGATCTCTCTACACACTTTATTAATTTACATGCTGTTATTATTTGCCTTAGATCTTTTGTTTGTGGTTAGCTTGTGGCATAATCATGGATATCGGGTAAGTCCCCTAACTTGTAATTTTTGATGTATGTTTGCATGCCATCACATGATGTTTAATACTATGACATGATTTATGAAATTTGATGTATAAGCATGTGATGGTGGGATTGATGAGAGGAGGGGATGAAATATGGATGTCGTCCGTGGTTTTGACCACAAGATGGGTTGGCCCCATCGGACTATTTTGTGACCTATGGTCATCAAGTGGTTTTGACCACAACGATTGATTATTTGCGACTAAGTCCCGGTGGTTTGGTACCACCGATGGTTTTGACCACATTTGATATATTGTGACCTATGGTCATCGGTGGTTTTGAGCACACGATGGGTTGGCCCCATCATTTAAATTGTGACTTTAAGTCATCAAGTGGTTTTGACCACACGGGGTAGAAAAGGAGTATGGATGGATGGTTGTTGGGTTGCATGAGCATGTTTATTAATGAATTGTGTATGAGACGTATTTTTGGGTGGGGATTTACACATTGAGTCTCGGTGACTCACCCCTTTTCCTTAACATTTTGCAGATGAGTAGATCGCGGAGATGGAGCGGATGGACTCGAGGTGGCCATGCAAATGGAAATTTTAATTAGAAGAACTTGGATTTTGTTTTATTTTATTTAATGTTGGTTTTATTTTAATTAAGTTGTAATAAGGCCTCCTAGATATAATTTTTTTATTCTATGTTTTGGATTAATTTGTTTAAACTATTTCTTAACATTAAATTAAGTCCACATGTTTTCTAAAATTTTAATCGCAAAATGTTTTATCGTGCCATCGGGCACACTGAATCAAGAATAATCGACTTAATGAATATTTTTAAAATAAACCTAAGTATGGTGTTTATACACCTCAAATGTTTTAAATCGGACGCTATCTTTTATCAAAAAGTTAATTTGGCCTAAAGTGATTTTCAAAAAAAAAAATACTTTCTCTGTAGCACACCAAATTCGGTCGTAGTGTTTGGGCCGGGTTTAGGGTGTTACAAGGCATTAAGCCGATTATATCAAATTTGTGGACAAGCCACCAGACTAACAGAATTTACATGGCATCGCCATTTTTCATATTTGTGGCAGAGCCACCAGAATTATGTAGTAGAACTACCAGAACTTCTCTTCATCATTATCCCATCCCATGCAAATCATGTATATAATGCATAACAAAATCACAATATATCAACAGTAATTTATTCGGATATTTATTACAAAATTATGGCCCATTATAACAATTAATCAAAAGGCCCATTAAGCAAAATATCAGATTTGGCCCATTTAGCAAAGTATCAGATCGGCCCATTTATCAAAATATCAAATCGGCCCATATAGCAAAATATCAGATCGGCCCATTTATCAAAATATCAGATTGGCCCATATATCAAAATATCAGATTGGCCCATTTATCAAAATATCAGATTGGCCCATATAACAATTTCGTAATTCGGCCCTTTAGGGGCATTTTCATAATTTCGATAATTTACCCACTAAGGGTAATTCGGTAATCTCGCAACCTAAGGGTATTTTGGAAATTTCGCAACCTAGACTTAACTACTAATGTGGAGCATAAAAATCGAAACTGTCCATCTGCGTTGTACTAACTAAATTGACTATAACTTGAGTTAGGAATCTTGAAATCTAACTCCGTAAATTTTCCTTGAGACTAGACTCATATATCTTCTTACTATAATTTTTCCAGAATTTTTGACTTAGACATTTAGTACAGTTTATTCCTTAAAATTTCCCTTGTTTCACTGTCCAACGATTCTGACCTTTCTTACCCAAAATTCAAATATCTCACTGTACAGTTTTCATATACTGCTCCCACTTGTTTCTAATGAAAATTTTGTACAATTTTATACGATTTTTCCAAGACAGATCAGGGAACCACGAAGTCATTCAGAACCAGTCTCACTCAAATTAACATATCTTAGAATATAAAAATCCTTTTCCTTCTCCGTTTCTTCCATATTAAAATAGACACAGTAAGATTTAATATGATATCTTATTCACTTTGTAATTCTTTTTCTCCTATTTTTTGTGATTTTTCAAATACACGTCACTGTTTCTGATCGAAACTGTTTTATTACGAAATACGATTACCATTACGATCATATGTACGCCCGAGTGATCACGGATGCTGGTTTTTGGTTTTCTTCGGTATTTTGACCAAATCACAGAACATATCATACAAACTTTCAGAGAGATGTGAGATTACACACCATATCAAACATGTATTCGGAAGGGTACGGGATTACACACCTAATTTTGATTTCCTAAAGAACCACTCGTCGATGACCTAGAACAATACCAACCAAAAGTTAGCCTCGGATTTCCAAAAGATTTCGTATCACTTATACTTGAATCACTTACCACTATATCCGAAGGTAGAAATATATCGAGTGATTTGTCCCTAAAACATATAGTCGATTAGTCGAAACTTCAATCCGATTTGCAACATAGCCAAATAGAGATCTAACGAAAAATCCAAAATGAACCCCCTTACCTTATCGATATTGGATCCAATTTCCACCGTTTGACTTCGACTAGAACAATACACGGTCTCCCACTTAAAACACTACGAAAAGAGAGTGATTGAGACATGAAGAAGTGGAGGATAACACCATTTTCGGTTACGATCACGATTTACAACCGAATAGTGATAAATACTTATTCAGCTAAAGAGAAAAGAATATGATCATAGAAAAGAATTCACTTACCGATTTAATCGAAGAAAAAAAGTCAACCCACTTGAGAAAATGATAAAGAAGAGATGAATGAACAAATTTTGGTCTCAATGGTTTGGGTACATTCGGCAACAAGAAGAAAGGAGGAAGAAAATATGTTCTTTAGTGGCTTGTAATTTCGACACAAGGTAGAAAGAAATTTGGAGAATACCAAATAGTGCAAAGAGAAAGGTTTTGGCCTAACAAGCACCAAAAATTTAATCAAAAGGCAAAGGAGAATTCGGCTATCAAGGAAGGTGGAAAGAAAATGAGTATGTGACCAAACAAAAGAGAAAAACAATGCACTATTGTGCTAATATGTTTCGGCAAGGAGGGTTGCAAATTGGGAGAAATGACACAAAGTTGCCAAAGGGAATTTTTGCCAAAACACTACTAAGTCTTTACCAAATGCCAACTAAAAATTTAGCTACCTATTCTCCCCAAAACCGTCCACATGCATCCCCCCTAGGATAAGAGTTTGGCCACCCAAGCTTTCCAAAACATCACCCTCGAAATAATCCTCATGTCCCCCTTTCTTTCCTATTTCCCTTGATTCCTTTCCCCAACTTCAACCTTGCCTTATTCATATAGCCACCTTACCAAAATAATGAAGTCAACCTTGCCATGAATGCCTCTTGGCCGACACTTAAGGAAAGGGTGCAAAAATATAAGTCAAAATTTGCACACAAAGTGATTCGAACCTCTTCCCTCAAGGTACTACATGTGGCGCCATAACCCTTTTACCAATTGCTCATTTATGCTAGCAATTTACTCTTTTATTTCCATAAGCCTTGATGCCACTTACTATCTCTCCTTAATAGGCTTAAACAAAAAATTTTACTAAGGCCCAACTTGAACCCGGAACTTCATAGAAACCTCGTAACTTTCTAAAATTACCTTCTTAATAAGTCCAACTTGAAATAATGCCGTTATCTTGTTCTCAAAATTTTTAAAACGCTTCTACGCTCAAGGCCCATTGGGCCCAATTCTACTAGGCCCAATTTCAAGATGTTACAACGTCATTATGTTATATTATATAGTTTATTATATTAATTATAATGGTTAAATAAATAATAACATATTATAAGGTTATTATAATTAAACAAACATAAAAAAATAAAGCATTATGTCCATCTTTGTGCCGAAATTAAAAGAGAAAGAAAATAAGAAAATAAGCTAGCTATTTGGCCCTTGTTCAAGCAAATTCAGGTATGTGTCGGTCTCAGTTTTTGATAATTTCTATGTTTTTGTAATCGTTGCTTCGAATACTACAAGACCCATGCTTTAATTTTTGAAATTGATGATGAATTTGTGTTTTGCCATTGATGATAGCTTGTGATTTTTATTGTTTGATGATGAAATATTAAAGATATGTGAAAGATTAACATGTTTTGTCTTGGAATTTTTGGTGAATTTGAGTAATTAAGGCTAAATTGTAAAAATAATATTTTGAGGGACTAAAATGTGAAATAAATGAAATGTGTGGACTTAGATGGACTATAGGAAGATTAGGCCTAGCTATGGTATATGCAAATTTTTTGTATTTTTTGTTTTATGCAATAGGGACTAAATTGTAAAAAGTTTAAATGTCAGGGGCAAAATGGGAATTTGGCCATTTATGTATTTTTGGATTAAATTGATTGAATGTGTGTTTAAATTAGTTAAATTTGAATTTATTTAGATCAAGAACGGAAAAAAACGGAATTAGATCGAGGAAATCAAAAGTAGTCGAATAGTCGATTATACCGTCCGACAACATCCGAGGTAAGTCTATAAGCATTTAAATGTTGTTAAATTGAGAATATATAAATGTTATGTGATGAATTGAATTATTCGAATATATATATATGTGTGTGTGCTTTGGCCGAATGTGATTATGAGATAGGGAACTATGTTTCGAGTTCGATTCGATCGAGATTCAACGTCCGAAAGTCCCGTACGAACCCTAGGAATAGATAGGATACATATGTCATGACATAGGATTTTTGATATGTGTTATCGTGTAATACCACGTCTGGGACGTTGGCATCAACTTGTGTTTACATGTAAGACCATGTCTGGGACATTGGCATCGTATTTGATTCGTGTAAGACCCTGTCTGGGACAGTGGCATCGATATGTGATTACATGTAAGACCACGTCTGGGAGATTGGCATTGTACGAGCTTCTGACTATCCGCGTATCCTTTTTAATTCCGAATGGTTCAACGGGCAATGTGAAGTAAAGACCGGATGAGAAATTGATTTACAGGTTCAGGTATGTGTTAGTTAAATGTTTATATGAAAACAAGGTAAGTTGATTACTTGAAATGATATAAATTTATGTGAATATGGATTTTGTGTTAGAATATTTGAACATATAAGTGATTCAGCATATTGATGTAATTGTGATATTAAAAGTGAAAATATATAAGTGTATATGATTGTTTATATTCGGTCATATGATATGTATGTGTGATTAAAGTATGACCTTTGTAGTAAATGATATCTTTGTATTGGAATTTATGTGTATTCGACCTTATTAGTAAAAAAATGTTAATATGCCTTTGTTAATAAATATGTTTTTGCTTATGACTTACTAAGCTGCGAAAGCTTACTGTGTGTATGTTTACTCTTCGTTTTATAGATTTTGGGAGATGGGTTATGAGCTCGGGGATCGTCAGAGGAGCCTGTCACACTATCTACTGTTTTGGTATTTACTAAGTTTGAATTTTGAATCTATGGCATGTATAGTCTAGTATTAGTTTGGTTGGTTTTGAATTTGTAATTATTAAAGCCATGCGAAAATGGCTAGAAATAATATTCAAGCTTAGTTAATCTTGGTTATGTGTTATATATATATATATATATATGTATATAGTATGTGTGATATGTTTGGTTTTGGTCTTGGCGATTCGGCTATGGGTTAATTATAAGTAAATATATGTAAATCTTTTTTGATATGCTTTGTTAAAGTGTTGTTAAGTGATTTGGTATTAAGTGAATTCGGTTATGGCATATAGATGAAATGCTAAGTATAACTTAGATGAAATGATAGTTAAATTTGGTTTGTAAGAGTGTGTTTACATTGACAAATTGTTATGAAAGGAACTAGTAATTTACATATGTATGTTCGATTATAATGGAGTGAAAATCATGCATAAATTCGGTCTTAATCTAGTTATGTATTGGAAGTGTGTTTTATGCTAAAATTTGGTGTATGGATTTAGGTTTAGACAAATGTGAAGTGATATGTATGATGTTGTTATGTGAATCGATATGGTTTGATTTGGAAATGGCATACTTTGGCTTATGATTTAATGGCTAAGTCTTGTACAAATTATGAAGTTATTTTTGGGTTGCCGAATTGTTATGAAATAAACTAGGAATGAGGAGTATTTAATAAACGTACGATTTGCTCATGCAAGTGGTATTAATATTCGATTTTGTATTTGTAAAATGATATGAATTGTATGAATTTTTGGATATGGCTAAAATGGTATATTCATATGTGCAAATTTGTAATAGATAAATATACATGTTTTGATCTTTTAAATGATATATATATATAAATGTCTTTTAAATAGACTTAAAATTTATAAATTTATTACATGCAAATTTGGGTAATGATAGTTAAGTGAGTAATGAAAGTTTTAGGTTTAGCTTTTATAGTTTTAAATGGTTGACCGAATATGTGTATGCGAATAAATAAGTGGTTATGTACAAGTATATTTTGGGTTTAATGAATAGTAAGTGAATTGGTTGAATTCTTGGTTAGAATTTGTATTCAAAATGATTCAATTGGTATGGTGATATTCGCATGTACTTGTGATTTGATATAAGGTATATTGGTTTAGTTACGGTTTGGTAATTGTGTTTAGAAATGGCTTTTGATTTGTAGTGATATGTGCAAGTTATAATAGCACAAAAAGCATATTTGGTTGTGTTGTTTAGTTAATTAATATTTTATATGTGAAGGAATATTAGGCTGTATTTTTATGATTTGATTATTCGAATACCATGATTATAAGTCTTATGGTTCGGCTATTCAATTTTATATATGAATTTGACTTGTATGATTATGTGAAAGTTTAAAACTGTGTTATGTCCGGTAATGCCTCTTAACCCATTCTGTGACGGATACGGGTTAGGGGCGTTACATTTGATTGGTATCAGAACTATGGTTTAGTCAGTTCTAGGACTACCATAGCGTATGTGAGTCTAGCTATGCATGTCATATTTAATCTGTGATAGTGTGATATCTCCCGACTCTGACGAAAATTGTTTTAATGAGATAGATAAGTTTTCCAACCGAGCTAATTCTGATAGTACAGAAGTAAATACTCACATATTTGAGTGGAAATGTGTTGATGATGAGTTGAGACTCATAAAGGTAAGGATCAAATTGTATAACATGTTGTTATTGATAAATGTTATAATTATATGAGCTTATGAGTTATGACATTTGAGTTATGATGCTATATGAGAATTTTGATTGTGAATTAGTGATCTGAGTTAGCATATGAATAATTTGATAAGTACAAAAGTGAATAAAATCAAATATTTATTAAATGATTTGGGAATGTGAAATTAGTAATGAACTGGCTATTTGTGATAGTAAGTGTTATGTGCATTTATGTGTAAGTTAAACTTGAGGCTTTACTACCCTCACCCCCTTATCAGTGAAATGTTAAAATGAAACCCGTAAGATTTTGGAATGAATAAGTTCACGAGAGTGGAAATACAGAGATCAGTGTTTGAAAGATTATTAATTTGGTCAGAAAAGATAATGAATTAGCAAATGAAGACAGTACTAAAAGAGATATTGGATAGTTCTGAAGACTATTCAGATTATGCAACGTTACTGTTAAAGAAAAAGATAACTCCGATCAGATGACCTATCCAGGTATGTTATTTAAAGAAAGTATTAACTGGAAGCTTTTCTGAATTGATTTCTGTTAGTGATGGGATAATGTGAAATTTTCTAATGACAGAATTAGACAGTTGAATAATGTTTGAATAGTATTGATGGTGGAATGAAATGGTTATAGTCGGGCAGTCACTATGATTCCTTCTGGGCATTCTGTGCGCACATTTATCCTCAGAAGTATATATAGGACTATTTAATTTCAGAAAGAAAGTCCTACTGTATGAGAACGTTAGCTAAATGTACTGATAGAAGAAAGCATGGTTGTTCTGTTTGGGTTATGTTTGACATTGTTATGTCTTTCTCTGATAATTTATTCCATTGTGTGGATATGAAAGCTGACGGTAAAATCTGTATGAGGCTAATATTCTGTTTCTATTGGTTATTGTTCTGTTGAATATACGTGAAGATTATATTGCTTCTATTACGGTGGATTTCAGTATTTATAAGTGACATTGCTCTTTCTAGACATTTTCTCGGGATATCATCGAATTGATATCATTCTATCTAGGTTGTAATTTTTAGATATGCTGTGTTTGAAATTTTGCTATTCTGGTTTTCTTGTGAATCTATGTGATTATCTGTAAGAGATATCTATTTGACGGAAATGGCTATATCATTTATAATTATAATTTTTGGCCTGAAATGTGAGAGTACAGTGGTACCGTCCTCAGAGTTATAGAAGTTGTGTTTCTGCAGAGGTTATTATTAAAATCATATTTGATTCTTCTCTGTGTTCAAATGCTTCATTAACAGTCGGGATAATATCTATTTATAGGGTTGCGACATCGTTCTTATTAAGGCCCAATAATTTCTATCTGATAAAGGTGACTTCATTATAATTCAAAACTTCGATGATTAATAGATGAGACATCTTTACTATAAACTCTTTTCTAGTTCTCGTGAAGGTCCGACATTGATAAAAGTAAAAATGATAGAAGAATAAGATCAAATCTGTGAAACGATATGTCTAGGTTATCCTTTTTAATGAAAAGAAAAGATTTCTTCGAAAAGACTGATTCAGTGGTTTAGTCCGATTTTAATTATTTGTTTTAAAAAAAATAATTGGGTTATATGTGTCTGAGTCTATCCACCTGACTGGAAATAAACTTTGAATGTACATGTGTGAATTGAGGGATAGTTTGGAAGAAAAACTCATTTTCTTGAAGACTTGATACCGAATTATATCCATCGGAATGATTCTATCTAGGAAATGTTGTGATAAATTAAAGTTAGCTGATTGTTGAAGTATAATTTTGACCGAAACATCAGTTCTGGTTCAATTTGAGTTCAATAAAGAGATTACGATTTTCATCCTTATGTTAATGAATAGTTCGAAATGTATTCTAATACAAGAATGTGCAAAGATATCTTATGATTCTATACAGTTAAAGCTGCATAAAAAGAGTTATGTGAAATATTTGATGATTATAAGAGTTTAAAATGTTTAATGTTAGAGAAAGATCTGAACTTGGCACAACAAGGCTAGTTTCAATCGTCGAAAAACTTTTAAGTCTGTAAGTGATTTTTATCCAAGGAAAATGATTATAGTTTTGAATGTTTTGATTGGGCAATGAATACGTGATTGATCTTATCAGGTAATGAACAGTTGTTAGTTGAATTAGAGGCTAAATAAATGTTTATATAGTGAAGTTGTGAAATTTAGAATTGTGTCAGCGAATTATAAGTTAAAAAGGAGTTCAACATAAATTGATTTCTGATTCAGAACCTCAAATGTGATATCGATGATTATTTGTTATTTTGAGATAGAGTGTGCATACTAAAAAAGTTCTACGAATATACAACAACTGCTACAAGAAACTCTCAGTGGTGTTCATATGGGATTAACAAGATGCACAACAGTCCGAGATATGATATAGATGATGAGTGTGAAATGTGATATTTCTGACTTTGTTGATTATAGAAATGGAGGGTTGATAAATTTTGTATCGGGATTATCTTTATCATTGAAAAAGATGGAGTTATCTGAAATATGGTTAACTGTCTGAAGAAATTTCTTGGTAAGTATAGATTTTCTCTTTTGATAAAATAGTTAAGTTATTCGTTTCAATGTTGGTAAATATGTCTATGGTGTCAGTTATCATTGTTTTGGATTGAGATCTGAAATTTATATGGTAATTCTAAGAGAGAGATTACAGTAATCTGTAAGTATGAAATTGCATTGAAATCAGGAAACGCAAACCAAATTCTCGAAATATTTATTTGTCACTATGTTTTAGAATTTCAAAGTAACTAAGAAAGACTGTTGCTATTATAATCAGTTATCGAACTCTGTTACTTCAGGATCGAGTTTTGTGAGAAAATGATTCACAGGATTAAAATCGTCAGAGAATGTGAGTAGAAAATGGAAATAATTTAATACAGTTATAAGCAGTTTCAGCTAGGGGTGATGTACAAATGAAAGTCGATCGTAATTTTAGTTGTGAGATTAAAGAGATTTGAAATTCGAAGCTATGTGTGAATTTGAAATATATGATGTGAAAGTGATTCGCGATAGTCTGAAAACAGCATTGAATTGTCAGAAATCATATGCAGACTTGAAACGAAAAGATATAGAGTTTCAGATTGAAAATAAAGTTTTTTTGAAAGTCTCACCGTGGAAGAAAACACTCAGATTTTGGTCGTAAAGGCAAGTTGAGTCCGAGGTATATCGAATCGTATGAGATTATAGAGCGATCGGGTGGTTGCTTATAGACTCATCTTGTTGCACTGAGCTAGCAAAGATCCACAATGTATTCCATGTTTCGATGCTTCGTAGATATCGATATGATCCCTCACATGTGATTAGTCCGACAGAGATTGATATTAAGCCCGATATGACATATGAAGAAGAACCGATTCACATTATGGCTCGCGAGGTTAAAGAATTGCGAAATAAGAAAATTCCGTTAGTTAAGGTACTGTGGCATAAACACGGAGTTGAGGAAGCAACTTGGGAGCCAGGAGATGCAATGAAAGAGCGTTATCCGAACCTATTCACCGGGAAGATTTTCGGGGACAAAAATCCCTAAGCGGGGAGAGTTGTAACAGCCCAATTTTGACCCTATCGGAATAGTGGTTTCGGGACCACAAATCCGAGTCCAAAAAACATTTTAATATTATTTTATGTGTTAATTATGTATGAATTTACATGTGTGAAAGTTTCGTGTAACGCCCCAAATTGTGGCCTAGTAGAATTTGGCCCATTGGGCCTTGGGAATGGGAGCGTTTAAAATTTTTGGGAATAAGAGAACGGCACTAGTGCAAGTTGGACCTATTAGGTGAGTGATTTTGTAAGGTTAGGGGGCTTCCATGAAGTCTTGGATTCAAACCTAGGCTTTAGGAAAAAAATTGGTTTTAGGTGAATAAAGCCCTGGGGGTAAGTAAGTAGGCTTTAAGAATAAATTGTGGGGGAAAAATGACACAAAAGGAGTTGTGGTCTAGTGGCAAATGGCGCCACATGGGAGACAAGGAAGTGATGCCATAGAGGAAGCAAGGGGTCCAAGGTTCAAGTCTTGGCGCTTGCAATTTATTTTGTTTTTCTTTTAAATGAACTTAGACTTTGGCCCATAGGCTTATATTTAGTTGCGCATGTTCTAGTCACAAAAGGAGCTTGTGTTGTGGTGGCATGTAGCGTCTAGAGCATAGGAGAGGGCAAGGGTTCGAATCTCATGTCAAGCAAGGGAGTGTTTATTTTGCGGATTGGACGGCCAGAGTTTGTGTTGGATTTAAACTCTGCTGAAGGGGGGATCCCACATCGGGAAGCTAGCATGAGGATAGGCAAGAAGCTGGCTTTAAATAAAGCAAACCATGAGGAGAGTAAGCATACCTGGCTTGGCTTATCCCTTTCTCTTTGTGGCATGCTCGTTTGGGTTAGGCGTTGGATCTTTCGTTGATCTGTATGCCGTTGGGTCGCGGTGGTGGTGACCGAAGTTGATCGACTCACCCCATGTGATGGCTTGATGGTCAAGGGTGTGATCATTGTGGGCTTCTGCACAGAACAGTGTTCAGAGCGTGGATTAACTCCAGATTCCTATTAGGTGTGTATTTCGCACTACTCTAGCTGTAGAGCGGCAAATGCCGAAATGCCGGTCACACGGCGATGGTAGCCACACGAGCGTGCGAGCGCACACGTGGGAGCTTCGACGCGATAGTTGAGGCCATCATGAGTGTTCTTGTGGGTTTAGGCTATTTGGGCCACGATGGGCCGAAAGGGGCCATGTGAGGCCAATGGGCACGTGGGCCCAATCAGATAAGTTGTATAATTGTGTAGTAAATATTGGACTAGACTATGTGAATCTCATATTTGTGGCTAGGTTTGGGCTAAATGGGCCACACGAGCGTGTAGGCCCATTTAGGCCGAGAATGGGCCCTAGGCCCATTCGCATCGTTATCTCTGTTTAGAATACCCTTGGTTTACAAAATTACTGAAATACCCTTGATTTACAAAATTACTGAAATACCCTTGGTTTACAAAATTACTGAAATACCCTTGGTTTACAAAATTACTAAAACACCCCCAGTTTGTAAAATTACCGAAGTACCCTCGATTTGTAAAATTATCGAAATATCCCCAGTTTGTGAAATTACCAAAGTACCCCTAATTTGCAAAATTACCGAAATACCCTCAGTTTGGAAAATTACCGAAATACCCCTAATTTGCAAAATTACCAAAATACCCTCAGTTTGCAAAATTACCAAAGTACCTTTGATTTGCAAAATTACCAAAATACCCTTAATTTGTAGAACTACCGAAATACCCTTGATTTGTAGAATTACCAAAATACCCCTGTAGGGTAGAATTACCGAAATACTCCTGTAGGGTAGAATTACCGAAATACCCCTATAGGGTAGAATTACTGAAATACCTCTGTAGGGTAGGATTACCGTAATACCCTTGTGAGGGTAAAATGACCGTTTCGGCCCTCGAGGGTAATTGACTCACTTGAGGTACGATTGGACTGATTTGAAGGTAATTGACTGTTGTGACTGTGTATGTATGATTGTTTATGGGCATAACATTTCGCATACATGACATACTGCATGGGGTTGGGACGTTGATACGGAGGAAGTTCTGATAGGGTCGCACGGGTCGCATGACGACTGTGGATCCAGTACTGATCTGTTAAGATCGTACGGGTCGCATGAGACGACTGTGGACCGACGGACGGCTTAAAGCAGCGTAATCTGATTACGGCTCTGTGCCAACCTAAATATGGCTCTGTGCCATCTTGATTATGGCTTTGTGCCAATTGTATTTACCTGTGGCTATGTGCCTAACATATATACCGATGACTTTGTGTCGATCATATTTACCCGTGGCTGTGTGCCGGTTATATTATCGTAGCTGATGGCTATGTGCCGATCTTATTACAGTTACCGATGGCTATGTGCCAATTATGAGACCGTTATTGAAGGCTTAAAGCCGTATAAATACTAGCAGCTAGGCAGCATTATTGGAGAGATTGGCTGGGTGGGTCGACGTGGTACCCACATGGAGAGATGGTTGGTACGGGTGGAGAGTTGGCTGGACAGGGTTGGGGTACATGCATGTTTTGCATTGATATGATTTAGGGCTTAGGCCCAGATTGTTACCGAATAGGGCTTAGGCCCAGATTGTTACCGAATAGGGCTTAGGCCCAGATTATTACCGAATAGGGCTTGAGCCCAGACCATGATCGTAATAGGGGATTACACATTGAGTTTTCGTAAACTAACCCCGTTTTTAACTGTGCAGGTAATCCCTAGCTTTAGGAGGATCGGTACTGTGAGGGACTCGAAGATGGCCACACGTCTACAGTTTCTTTATACTTTGGACTATATTTTTGAGAATCTAGTTTGGGTTTTAATTTTTATAATAAGGCCTTGTAAGTGAAGTTGTGGGTTTTTTTGTTATGGTTTTATAATTGCTAGAAGTAGAACATGGTTTTCCAAATTAACTACTGTTTTTCAAAATATCATGCTTCCGCAACTATTTTAAATTAAGTTTTCGCAACAAGCAAGGTTTTAAAGATAATAATGTTTTACAAGAGAATGACTTTTAATAAACCACATTTTGAAACTAAGCAAATGAAATCTGAGGTTTTAAAGGCAGAAAGTTTTAAATTGTAAGAAGGGTTTCTAATGAAAGCATGGTTTTCACAAAAAAAACTCTTCAATGTGACACACCAAATTTGGGCCTAACTTCTAGGCCGGGTTTGGGGTGTTACATTTCGTGAATTAATTTTATTGTTTGTGTGCTTAATTTGAGAAAAGGGCTTAATCGCGTAAAATGAAAATTTGATGGTTAAATATGAAAGTTCCTAATTGTTGTTGTCTTTATAATTTGGAGGTTTTATGATGCAATTAGGCCATTATTAGAGATAGTGGACGGCATTATGTTATATTATATAGTTTATTATATTAATTATAATGGTTAAATAAATAATAACATATTATAAGGTTATTATAATTAAACAAACATAAAAAAATAAAGCATTATGTCCATCTTTGTGCCGAAATTAAAAGAGAAAGAAAACAAGAAAACAAGCTAGGTATTCGGCCCTTGTTCAAGCAAATTGAGGTATGTTTCGGTTTCGGTTTTTGATATTTTCTACGTTTTTGTAATCGTTGCTTCTAATACTACAAGACCCATGCTTTAATTTTTGAAATTGATGATGATTTTGTGTTTTTCCATTGATGATAGCTTGTGATTTTTGTTGTTTGATGATGAAATATTAAAGATATGTGAAAGGTTAACATGTTTTGGTCTTGGAATTTTTGGTGAATTTGAGTAATTAGGGCTAAATTGTAAAAATAATATTTTGAGGGACTAAAATGTGAAATAAATGAAATTTGTGGACTTAGATGGACTATAGGAAGATTCGGTCTAGCTTTGGTATATGCAAATTTTGTGTATTTTGTGTTTTATGCAATAGGGACTAAATTGTAAAACGTTTAAAATGTCAGGGGTAAAATGGTAATTTGCCTATTTATGTATTTTTGGATTAAATTGATTGAATGTGTGTTTAAATTAGTTAAATTTGAATTTATTTAGATTAAGAACGGAAGAAAACAGAATTAGATCGGGGAAATTGAAAGTACTCGAATAGTCGATTATACCGTCCGACAACATCCGAGGTGTAACACCCCAAACCCGGCCAATACGTTACGACCGAATCTGGTATGTTACAAGAAAGGAAGTTTTGAATTTTTAGCAGAACATCGTAATTTGGAAAACTTTTCGTTTAGTGATTCAAGCTTAAAGATAATTTAAAATTTTGGTTGAAGATTTTCTTACCAACTTCTATTTAAAAGTGAACTAAAAAGTCGTAAACAGTTTTGTCTCACGAAGGTCGAAATCAGGAAATTCCATAAACGTGACATTTAAAAATGATGTTGAGGTTTTAAGAAAATCTCCGGATTATTTAGCTTAAACCTTTAATCACTTGTCATCTTTTGTTATTACCTTAAAAAAAATACGATTGTTTATATTTTTATTTTAGGAAACTCCTTATTCGACAACTCATAAGATATGCAATAACCAATTTAAAGCAAAAAACCCAAATTAAAGTAATGGAGGCCTTATTATATTGTAAAATCCCAAAATTAAAAGGTAAGTTTAAATAAGAACCGAAAGTTTACGAGAAAGTAATGCATGGCCACCTCAAGCCCACCTCAGCTCCAAATCCGCAACTAGGGGTTACCTGGAAAATTAAGCAGATGGGTGAGTCACCGAGACTCAGTGTGTAATTCCCCTTATAACGTAATCGGGCTTTAAGCCCACAGATGCACATTGGGCCTTAGCCCTCACAATATAGCATATTAAAAATGTATGCAATGCAAATTTTCCCAACCTAGTTTTCCATCCTCTAGGTCACCTGACCACCAAACACCCGTGGCATCAAGCCACAGTGGTTCCAAACCACTGTGGTCCTGCACTCACTTGTGACGGAGTCACGCAGAATATAAAAGCAATGGGGCCAACCTCGTGGTCCCGGACCACTGTGACAATCTCGATAAGTATATGTGGGGCCAACCCTTTGTGGTACCAAACCACTGAGATAAGTTGTAACATCCTAGATTAGGGGTTATGCGTTTGGAGCATAACCCAAGTGCTAGTGGGTTTTAAGGGTATTTGGAGATGTTTTAAGAGTTTTTAAAATTCTAGGATGAAAGGGAAAGCTTTGGAAAATAATTGGATTTTTGGTTTAAAAGAGGAATTGGGCAGGGGAAGCCTTAAGGAAAAATTGTGGGCGTTCTTGGCATAAAGCGTGCCTTGGTAAAGTGGCTACAAGGCGCTACTTAAGGCCTGGAAATAACGCCATAACAGGTCTGGAGTTCGAGTCTTGGGCGCGGCATAAGCGTGTTTTATTTTTTGCAAGTTGGCGTTAAGGGAGAAGGAGGTTTTAAAAGAAACTATGGGGAGTTGATGACACAAAAGAACCAGCAGCAAAGTGGCTGGGACGCTTGCGGAAAAGGGTGCTCTAGGGGGGATGAGGTTCGATTCACGTGGATGCAAGGTAGGTTTTATTTTTGTTTGGGCGTTAAGACAAGGGGAGCTCGGGAGGAGCTGTTAAAAGGAGTTATAGGGGGTTTATATCACAAAAAAACGCCTGGGCATAATGGCCTGGGGCGTTTCTTGGGAGCTTGTTTCCAGCAGGTCTCGGGTTCAAGGCTTAGTGGCAGCATAAGGGGGTGTTTTATTTTATTTTTATTTTACTGGCAGATTGGAAAGGTGGTGGGCAGCATTGGGCTTCTTTGGATGAAGATAAAGCTTTGTTTTATTTCTTTTATAATCAATTTGGAAAAGTGGGATGATGCTTGGTTTTATTTTTTTATTATTATTGGATAAGAATAGAAGATAAATTGTTGTTTATTTTATTTATTTTGAGAGATAAAGATTGGCTTAAATTCTCCTATTAAAACTCATTTTGTGAAGGTAGGATAAATATGGCTTTAGTTATTTTTTTTTTTTTTTTTTAGTTCAATAGGTAGATAAATTTGGGTCGTTTTAATTATTTTAGTTAAATTAGTAAGATAAGGATAAGGGCTGTTGTATTTTATTTATTTTTGAATGGGTGATAAGTGATAAAATAAGAGATTGATTGGGATTTGTTAAGTAGGAAGGTGATGGCCGAATATAGGACTTCCTAGGGTGGTATTTTCGACTTTGGAGGTATGTTTATTTGGGGTGCCGAAATTCCTTCTTAATGAAGCATTCATCTTTTTATTTTAAGTTACTTTGCCGAATCTGCACCTTATTTTCTCTTTGACAAAAGCCGAATTCTCCTAAGCCTTCTCCATTCTTCTATTCCTTCTTTCTCTAACTCCAAACCTGTTCCTTGTGTTAGCCGAACCTTGTAAGTACCATACTCCCTTTTATATTTTATTTTATTAAAGAGCCATAGCCGATTATTAAAAGTGCCTTTATTCTTTTCTTCTGTCACACGTTTCAAAAGCCGAAGGTTGAAGATCTAGTTCTATTTCTTGGTTGTGGCCGCACCTAGGAGGGTGATTCGGGAAATTTATTGCTAGGAGTAAGCAACGTATAGTGTCGACTTTAGGGGAGCCTTTCGGGAATTGAAGTCATCAAGGAAAATCGACAGAAGTGTATAGCAAGCTTCGAGACTCAAATCATTGTGGTAAGGATATTTAGTAAGTATAGTTTCGATTCAAAATATTTAGATTAAAGTATTAATGTTTAACCAATGGTGCTGATTAAAGATATCATTAATGGACATGGATGCCAGTCAAGAGGGGAAAGAGAAGGTCCCTACCCCAAAGTTTAAGAAAAGAGCTGTTTCGGCAGTTCGAGATTGGCCACCGGGGTGTGGACCAGCGTCAGAACAAGAAAGTAGGCAAATAGCCGTAGTGTCGCCTAGTAATAGCATCGGTATCGAAAGCGTAGTTCTCCAAGTTATAAGGTGTGTGATTAACCCACCGTTTTCCGTGTTTTGCTATATTTGCATGTGTGATTTATGTGCTAACCGATTGCAATGACAAGTTATGTGGTGATTACCACGAAAAGGGGTATAACGATAATCGAGTTAGTATTATCTCGTTGATAAGAATGTGAAAGTGCCGATGTGAATGTGATAATGCCTATAAAAATGTGATTGTCTGCCTTAATAACATGTGCATGCATTTATTATTATTACGCCACTATTACATGCTGCATGTGCATGGGTGGGATATGGATATGAAGGAAGGAAAGGGTGTACATTATGTACGTGGTCTGATGTTAGCCTTGTGCTACATTGGCGCTTGATGTTAGCTATGTGCTTCATCAAGGGAGGTGTTGGCTAGGTGCCCATCTCGGCGGTTGATAGCTGTGTGCATCACCGTGGACTGAAAGATATGTGGATCACTATGTGATCGGTGGATTAGCCACGGCCTTGAGCAGCAAGTCTGCCAAGGTAAGATATGTGGATCACTATGTGATCGGTGGATTAGCCACGGCCTTGAGCAGCAAGTCTGCCAAGGTAAGATATGTGGTTCACTATGTGAACGGTGGATTAGCCACGGCCTTGGGCAGGGAGTCTGCTAAGGTAGGAGTAACGGATGGACCCTAGGTTGGGTTGGGCTTCATAATTGCATAACTTTGCATATTATTTTAATTTGTGGATTAATGTGAAAATGGGCTAGGCCCAGTTGATATGTGGATTATTAAGAAAAGGGCCAAGCCCAGTATATGAATGTGGATCAGTGTGAATATGGGCCAAGCCCAGAATGTGGTAGTATGTGAATATGATACTTGATATCTGATATATGGGTTAATATGTGGTTAACATGTGGGTGGAATTCAGTGGTTTAATTACACACTGAGTCCGTGTGACTCACCCAAATATTTTATCAAACATCGCAGGTGATATGATGATCGAGCCAGGTTGGAGTGGATACGAGGTGGCCCATGTGAGAAGATAATTTAATTAATTAAGTATTTATAGTTTCAGATATTTTGATTAAGTCTTTATTGTATTAAGGCCCATTAAAGTGTTTAAGGTTGTTTAAGTATTTTTCATTAAGTTTAATTATTATATTTATTATGGATTGACAATTTAAATATTAATTGCAAATGATTTTATTTTCTTAAGTGGGTATAATAAAGTTTTGAATCCGGTGTTTTCATAATAATTTAATTTTTACCGGAATATTTTAAGTCACGAAAAGGTTTTATTAAAGGAAACAAATTTTTAACGATTTTTACTCTTAAGTAAGAATATTTTCGAACGTGTTCCGCAGTGGCATTTCAAATTCGGTCGTAGTGAATGGGCCGGGTTTGGGGTGTTACATAAGTCACTGATAAATATATGTATACGTGGTTCCAAACCACTGTGGTCCCAGACCACTGTGACAGAAGTCACTAAATCACACTTCCTCATGTTAATCATATCCCAAAGCCCATGCAACATATTATCATATTGAGATGAATGCAAACATACTTTCAATGTACAACAGACAATCAATTCATACATACATATCTTCGAAAGTAAAATCATAGTGGTACTTACCCGGTGTCTCCAACCTTACCCATAAGGGTATCTCAACTATCTATACATTCGTTTCGGCTTTCAGCCAACACAGTTACTAACGCAATCAATAAAGAAAAGTGTGAGCATTACACACCTGATTACCCGTAAAACTATACACTCTAGATCGTCGACACTCTCACTAGAAGAAACAACCGCGATTTGTCTATCCCAAGTAGAAGTCAGCTCCCTACCACAACCCGATGGAAAGTTTCGAACCGCCGACACAGCACGTCGTTTAAACTTAGGAGTAGAGACTACGAGTGCACTCCCCTCCTTAGTTTGGCTAGCACTCGCATCCCTGGAGAGAATCTTGATCAGTACTCAAAGAGGAACGTTGATTGTCTAATAAGAACATTTGGTTAAGGCAGACTAAAAATGAAAGGAATGTAATAGCCAAGAAACCGAAAAGATGATTCCCTTACCTTGAGGACCCGAATGGAATGGTAAGATTCGACAATCAACAGACCTTCAGGCTTTGGGCTACCAAACGTTCGGCTACTGGGGTATCCCGGAGTAAAACGTTCCAAAACGAGAGAAGAAAAGGAGGGATTAGCCGAAATCTAAACATCAAGAACCAAAATAGCCATTCGGCTATGACCCCCATAAAATCGAAAGGAAAAGAAGAAGCAGAAGAACTCATATTACCTTGAACTATCACAATCGGATGAAGAGGGAGGATATTCAGCGGCTAAGAGAGATCCTGATGCTTGCTCCTTGGAGTACAACTAATAGCAACAGACAGATTCGGTTTGGTACGAGAGAAGATTCGGCTTGTAACAGAGAAAAGAAAATAAGTAGAATAGAATATAGGCACAGAAGATGCAAGGTTTGGCTTAGGTGTAGAACAATCAAAGAGATTGAAATGTTGTGGAAAGATGGTTCAGCCAAGGGTGATTGGTAACTTTGTAGGGAAAGCAATGTACGAACAAGCAAGATAGATGAAAAAAGGTTTAGGAAAAGTTCGGCACGATGGAAGAAGAGATGAAAAGAGTGCTGAAAGAAAACAAAGAAAGAACCTAAGATGTATTAGGGGATTTCGGCACAAGCACAAGATGGGTAACAAACCTGAAATGCTTTTCTTAAATAAACGCCCAAAATGCCAAAAAGAAAAACCAAAAGAACTATAGCATTCGGCACACTCTCTACAAAGCTTTCGATTTTACACTCCACTACACCCTTATGACCGAATGTTGAAAAAACACCTTCCCTAGCTCACAACCGAAAATGCCCTGTAACATCCCAAATATGGGGTTATTTGGAATTTGATTTTTTTCTTATTATGAACTGCTGTGATATTGTTAATGGAATAATAGAGCTCAATTTAAGGCTTTGAGTGTGCCCGGTTTGATAGAAAAATTTCAGTTTTTAATTTTAAAAGAAGGGAGCCTTAGCAAGTGGGTGTTATAAGAATAAATGTGGGTAATTTAACACTAATTAGGCCTTGGATAAGTGGCAAAGCAAGCCCACTTAGGAGCTAGCATGTGACGCCACCAAGGAACAAGGGAGAGCCTTGGTTCGAGTCACAAAATCCTCCTTTTGTTTTTATTTGGACGGCACAAGGGGAGAGTTTTTCTCCTTCAAACTCTTTTATTAAGTGTTATTATCAAAGGATAATAGGAGAGTTTTAATTGTTTAATTATAGTATTAATAAAAGGGATAATGGATGGATTATTAGGAGATTATTATTTGATTAATTCAAGCTATTTTGAATATTTTCAAATGAGTGGCCAAGAGTAACCTGGAGTGTTTGCCGAAATTTAAACACTTCATGGGAAGTGGACGGCAAGGCTATTAGGGGGATGCCGAATGCCTATAAAGGTTCAACTGGTCACCTTGGTTGCTTTTTGTCATTTTTGCTAAGTGCCGAAATTCTCTTCAAAGCATTCTTCCATCTTTTATTTTGCTCCTTTGGCAATAGCCGAATTCCCTCTCTACTTCTTTTTTGCCGAAACCCCACATTCAAATTCCCTTTTCTTTATTTCTTTGTTAACCGAACCTCTACTCCTTGTTGCCGAAACTCCAACACCCTTTTCTCCTCATTATTTTCCTCTTGCCCGAATATTCAAGCAAGGGTAATCTTCTCTAAACTCATCTCCAATCTATTCTTAAGGTAGGTAGGTATGGCCGAATGCCATCTTTCTTCTCCTCTGTGTTTTTGTCGATTTCTATTAGGGGGAATAAGTGCCGATTTCGGCAATGGTAATCAGGGTTTCTAAATGCTTTCGGGAATTGATCTCTACTAGGTACCCCAAGACTGTGAAGCAGTTGACCCAAGCCCTAGTCTCTAGCAGTCGGTTTTGGTGGTAGTGGTAAGAAGATTTCATTTAGTTGGTAATCGATTAAAGCCGAAGGCTACTGACATTGTCCATTGACCGATTCTAATGTGTGAACCAGATTCGTGATTTGGGTGCTGAGACTAGTATTCAAAGCGAGTAGGTAAGGATTCGGGTTCAAGCAATAACCCTAAAAGGATTATTTGGTTTGGCCGAATGGCCCATATCACTAACACTATCTTGGCCGAATATAGGGGCTAGTGGATCTAAGGTGGCCGACTTCTTCATTCGGGATTTAGATTATTCGGGGGTGACAGGTGTGTACATACACACGTATAGCAGTTAATGTTGTGTTATATATATATATATATTTTGTATGTAATCTGCTTGATGTAGATGCGGATTGGTACCTTAACGGTACAAGTGAGGATCCCGGTAAGTCTCTGTTAAGATGAGATTACTTTAATGCTTTTGGGAAGCATGGCTTATTGACACATGTGATGAATGCATGAGATCCGTTGTTGCTTGTTTATCATTTTGTGGGTTATATGAGAGAGAGAGGCGGTGATGTTTCGTCTTGACGAGCACCGGTGTTTTGGTAACACATCGTGACTATATGTCACAGAGGTTTGGTACCTCCAGAGGTTTGGCACCTCATAGCGACTTGTCCACGTGGTTAACACCACCGTGGGGTTGGCCCCACTTGAGATATGGGATAAATGCGCGGTGATTTGGTATCACACAATGGGTTGGCCCCATCACCCGATTTGTGTCTACGGACACCGATGCTTTGGTAGCACATTGTGACTATATGTCACCAGTGGTTTGGCACCACCAGTGTTTTGGTAACACATTGTGACTACGGTCACCAAAGTGGTTTGGTACCACATGGGGTAGACAAAGGCGTTTGGTTGGCTAGGTTGGGCACACGATACTACTGCATATTAAGCTGTTATATGTTGTGTATGAAATGTTGTTTTTAAGCGGGGAAGGGTTACATCTCGAGTCTTGGTGACTCACCTTCTCCTTTAACATTTTTCAGTGACCCGTAGATGGCGGTTGAGGAGCGGTTGGACTCGAGGTGGCCATGCAGTGGATTTAAATTTATAGAACTTTAAATTTGTTTATTTTTATTTTTGGTTGTAATAAGGCCTCCATAAACTTTATTTGTGTTTTTTTATGTTGGATATTTACTTTAAACTATGTTATTAAAAGCGAATTGAAATCACATGCTTTCTTAAGTTAACACGAAAAAGTTTTATCGTGCCATCGGACACACTTGAAACTGGTATAATAATCGGGCTTAATTAAATTTCCAAATTAAATCTAAGTGTAGCTTTGGCAAGATAACCGAAAATAAGGGGTTTTCAATGAAACTTAAATAGGTATTGAAATGGTGTTCACAAGATTTTTCTCCGTAACAAATCAAATTCGGTCGTAATTTTTGGGGCGGGTTTGGGTTATTCTGAAATTGGTATCGAGCCAAATTCAAAGCTCGTTGTGGGGCCCAAGGCCCAAAAATGTTTTAGTAGGCCTTTTGAATTGTTTTGGGTTTTAAGCGGCATGGCCCGAGTCTCCAGCACCGATCCGCGAGGTAAGTACATCTAAACCTCTTTGTGAATTATATTCAGTAGAAGGGTAGGAAGCATGGAACGTAGATAGACTTATAGGACTTGGACCCTAGGTTTAGACTACTCAAACACACAAACAAGACATAAGACTTAAAGAACTAAACCAACCTATGACTTAGTCAATGAGCTAGGTGTGGTAACCCCCAGACGCATGTCTAGGATTGGATCCGGAAGAGCCTGGTATTTAAGCGGTCCTCGTGACTCACCTCCTCTTCGCAGTATCCCTGCAGTGCGTAGCCAGTTCACCCTAACTCGGAGGGCTCGATGGTGTGGTAACCTCTGTGCGCATGTCTAGAAAGGTTCAAAGTGGGAGCTTGGTATTTAAGTGGTCCGCGTGACCCACCTCCTCTTCACTCGAATGCACAGTGCGTAGCTTTGGTTCACCACGACCAGGAGGGCGCGGTCATGGGCTAAACACAATGATTAAAACCCGAGAAGGAATTAGCCTTGTTTTTGAAATAGAATGAAACAAGCCCTAATGTTTTCAAAACTTGTCCAATAACTCTCTTAAACCCTAGAACATTACTTTTACAACGTTTTTCTCGGAAAACTTGACTTGTGAAAAATTACGAAATACCCTTAGGAGTAAAATTACCAAAATGCCCCGACCCATAAAATATTAATTCGATGGTTTTGCCCAAAAATTTCAACTATTTTACAAATATTCAATAACTTAGCTTTGGAAATCATCAGCAAAATATTTTGGTTACGAAAATTACTTAAAATACCACTGTAGGAAAAAGACGAAAATACCCCTGGGTTAGAAATGGCGAAATGTCCGATGAGTGAATAGGTATGGAAAGTATTAAGGAATGGATGCATGAACTTCTTTGTGTGAACTAGGATAGGAAAGCTGAAACATTGTTTGCTCGAAAGAATCTCTCCGATTAAACCTTATCCATAAAATTTCTTCATGAGTAATAAAGTGAAACAAATGCTAACGCATAAAATTTTTCTTAATCAGTTAAAAGCGCGGTAGATAAAATGAGCTCTAGAGGACGTGGGACGCCGTGGACGTGGTAGGGGTAGGATGACGTGTATCCGAACCCGTCAGTCGGGGCAAGGTTCGAAAATGAGGTACCATCGCCACCACCACCTCCTACTTTTAGAGTGAGGAGCCGGAGCGGGCCGGTGGCGAGTCGGTATCGCAAGTCGTGTTTGCGAGTCTTGGAGATGGTGGTGGGGTGGTGGAAATGTAGGAGCTCGGAAATCTGTCTCCCGGCGACTCCGATCTAACGGAGCGGAGGTATTCCGAGGTGTGTCGAGTGGCACCCGGTGCGTGGAATACGGCTAGAGTCAATCGAAAGAATCATGGATGACCTTGACTTGACCGAGAGAAGAGAAGCCGAAAGAGGCGTGTCGCTTCTAAAGGATGAAGCGTATCGGTGGTGGCTTACGGTTCGAGATGGGGCTACAGCAGATGATTTGACACAGGAGTATTTCAGAACCACCTATCGAGAAAAAGTATGTGGGCATTAGCTACACTCGACGCTGCAGAGAAAGGCTTTTTCGGGATTAGTGCAAGGAACTAAGTCCGTGTGGAATATGAGGCGGAATTTCTAAGGTGAGTAGGTATGCGAGAGGCATCGTGTCTCATCGAACATGAGCACTGTGTCCGCTTTGAGGACGGACTCGAGATGATTTAAGGTTACCGATTGCCCCACAAAGAGTTCGTGAGTTCTCATCTCTAGTGGAGAAGGCTAAGGTAGCCGAAGGAATCAAGGAGGTCGTGAGGCGAGAACTATAGTAAGAACAATCGAGAAAAGAAGTTTTGGGTCGGTGGATCAAGCGGAAGTGCTCGAGAAAAAGGCTAGGCCAAGTGGGCCCAATCAGCAAAGCAAGGCCCACGATCGCTAATCGAGGGCCGACTCGGTGCAATCGTGGAAAGACCCATTGGGGAGGTTGTTGGACCGGTGACAAAGGATGTTTTGAGTGTGGGTCTTTGGAGCATCGCGTCGAGATTGTCCCCAGAAACTAGCTAAGAAGCGCCGAGAGGCGTAACCGTGCTCGGGATAGAAATGTAGGACCACGAGGGGTCGTGGTAATGGCAGAGGAAACAACGGTCCTAAGCGAGGTCGTGGAACTCAAGGCGAGGTTCGGGCAACACGAGGCTAGGCGACTGGCTTAGTTTACGCAGACAAGGTGTCGCGAAGAAGGTGACGCACGGATGTCATAACCGGTACATTTCTAATTTTCGGTTTTCCTTATGTTGCATTGATTGATGTGGGCTCGACGCACTCGTACATTGCTTGTAGTGTGGTAGGAACTATGGACCTAAACTCAAAGCGCTTCTAGGGAGATGACCGTAGTTAGCCCCTTAGGTCACTCCGTAGTCGTAAATAGACTTTATAGAGGCGTACCCTAGAACTTCAAGGGTAGTATTTGTAGCTGATTTAATGGAACTACCGTTTGGGGAGTTCGATTTGATCCTTGGTATGGATTGGTTGGTTAAGTACCAGCGAATTTAGATTGCGTGCTAAGCGCATGGTCCATAAGACGGTGAAGGTGATGAAGTGGTTATGATAGGAGATAGAAGGAATTATCTATCCAATGTAGTGATCGCCTTGAAGGTGAAAAGATGGTCAAGAAGGGTTGTGAGGCGTATTTGGTTCAAATCGTGCTTTGGAAGCTAAGGGGTTAGTAGTTGGAAAGGTCCGAACGGTTGGGAATTTGTTGATGTATTCCCGGAAGAACTTCCGGGTTTGCCTCCGGATCGAGAAGTCGAATTCGGTATAGACTTACTACCCGAGCGGCACTGTGTCCATAGCACCATACCGAATGGCACCAAAGGAATTGGTGGAGCTAAAGGCTCAAATTCGGGAGCTCTTGGATAGAGGGTTTATACGACCAAGTATATCTCCGTGGGGAGCACTTGTGTTGTTTGTCAAGAAGAAGAAGGGCGGTTCTATGCGGATGTGCATCGACTACCGTCGGTTGAACAAGTTAACGATCAAGAACAAGTATCCGTTGCCTCGGATTGACGACTTGTTTGATCAACTGAAGGGTGCCTCGGTGTTTTCAAGATAGACCTTAGGTCGAGTTATCACCAATTAAGGGTGAAGGAGGTGATGTTCACAAAGCGGCATTCGAACTCGGTATGGGCATTTCGAGTTCTTGGTGATGCCATTCGGGTTGACTAATGCGCCGGCGGCATTTATGGACTTGATGAATAGAGTATTCCAAAGAAGAGTACTTGGACCAGATTCGTCGTGGTGTTCATAGACGACATATTGGTTTATTCAAAGACGAAGAGGAACATGACAAGCATTTACGGATAGTTCGCAAGCAAGTATTGGGGGAAGTAGATTATATGCCAAATTCGGTAAGTGTGAATTTTGGCTTAGGGAAGTGGCTTTCTTAGGTCATGTAGTATCGGTGAAGGAATTAGAGTAGACCCTCGCAAGATTGAAGCGGTATTGGAGTGGAAACCACCTAGGACGGTGGGTGAAATACGAAGTTTTCTAGGTTTAGCGGTACTATCGGAGATTCGTGGAAGGATTCTCTCTAATAGCGCGCAGTTAACTAAGTTGCTAAGGAAAGGTGTCCCATTTGTATGGACGGAGAAGCGCAAGAAAGCTTTGATAAGTTAAGGAAGATTTTGACTGGAAGCTCGGTTTTGGTACGATTTCAAGCGAGGAAAGTTATTCACGATTTATTGTGATGCATCTCACACCGGTTTGGGATGTGTGTTGATGCAGGATGGGAAGGTAGTAGCCTATGCATCCCGTCAATTAAGACCGCATGAGGTTAACTACCCAACTCACGACTTAGAGTTAGCGGCGGTCGTCTTCGCTCTCAAGATATGGAGACATTACGTGTATGGAGAGAAGTCGATGGTCTACACGGATCACAAAAGCTTGAGGTATCTTCGACTCGAAGGATCCGAATCGAGGCAGCGTCGGTGGATTGAACTACTAAAGGACTATGATTGTTCAATCGAGTACCATCCGGTAAGGCTAATGTGGTAGCCGACGCATTGAGCCGAAGGTGGTGACGGACTTAAGAGCAATGTTCGCTCGGTTAAGTGCGTATGATGATGGGAGTCTTTTGGCGTAACTCCAAGTAAAGCCGACTTGGGTTGAGGAGGTTAAGGAAAAGCGATTAGTGGATGAGGGCTTGAGCGCTAAGAGGGTACAAGTTCAAGACGGTGGTTTGAAGGGTACGATCTGTCTAGTGATGGAGTGCTTTGTTTTCAAGGACGAGTATGTATGCCAAAGGATACAGAATTAAGGCAGAAAATTCTCCAAGATGCACATAGCAGCCCATACGCTATGCATCCTGGGGGAAGCAAGATGTATGGAGATTTGCGGAAACAGTTCTGGTGGCCTGGGTTGAAGCGTGAGATAACAGAGTTCGTAGGAAAATGTCCGACGTGCGCAGAAAAGTTAAGGTGAACATCGATTACCATCGGGACTACTTCAACCGATAAAGATCCTCAATGGAAATGGGAGAGGATCACCATGGATTTCGTTAGTGGGCTACCCTCACGCCCACCAAGAAGGATGCGATTTGGGTAATTGTGGATCGCGACTAAATCGGCTCACTTCATGCCGGTGAGAATGGATTACTCACTCCGAAGCTAGCGAAGGCTGTATGTGGGTGAAATAGTGAGGTTGCATGGCGTGCGGTGTCGATTATCTCGGATAGGGATCCCGATTCACGTCAAGGTTTTGGAAAGCGTTGCATCAAGCTTTGGGTACACTGCGGTTAGATTTCAAGACTGGCTTTCCATCCACGGTCGGCGGACGATCGGAAAGGGTGATCTGATTTTAGAAGACATGTTAAGAGGTCGTGTCTTGGATTTTAGTGGTAGTTGGGAGGAGTACCTACCATTAGCGGAATTCGCTTATAACAATAGTTATCAGCGAGTATTCAAATGGCTCCATACGAGGCCCTATATGGGACGAAAGTGTCGTACTCCTACATGTTGGACGGAGTTGGGAGAAAGACAAGTTACGGGTCCAGAATTGGTAACCGAGACGGAAGACAAAGTCAAGGTGATTCGGTCTCGTCTCAAGGAAGCATCGGATAGGCGTAAGTCTTATGCCGATCTCAAACGCAAAGAAATGGAGTATCTTTGTGGGAGACAAAGTCTTTACGAAAGTGTCGCCTTGGAAAAAGGTGTTGAGATTTGGACGGAAAGGGAAGTTAAGCCAAGGTTCATCGGGCCATATATTGTTGTGAAGCGAGTAGGACCAGTGGCTTATCGGCTAGAGTGCCGCAGAATCGAGTCGATTCATGACGTATTTCATGTGTCAATCTTTGACCGGTATCGGTCGGATCCTTCGCACACGTTGTGCCGTGAGAGAGATTGAGGTGAACTCGGATTTATCTTTTGAAGAAGAACCGGTTCAGATTGTAGACCGAGATGTGAAAGTTCTACGAAGGAAGGCAGTGCCTTTAGTGAAAGTGTTATGGCGGAACCACGGAGTGGGAGAAGCTACGTGGGAGCCCGAGGAGGTGATGCGGCAGCAATACCCCCATCTCTTTTGATCAAGGAATTTCGAGGACGAAATTTATTTTAAGGGTAGAAGCTGCAGTAACATCCCAAATATGGGGTTATTTGGAATTTGATTTTTTCTTATTATGAAGCTTTGTGATATTGTTAATGGAATAATAGAGCTCAATTTAAGGCTTTGAGTGTGCAGGTTTGATAGAAAAATTTCAGTTTTTAATTTTAAAAGAAGGAGCCTTAGCAAGTGGGTGTTATAAGAATAAATGTGGGTAATTTAACACTAATTAGGCCTTGGATAAGTGGCAAAGCAAGCCCACTTAGGAGCTAGCATGTGACGCCACCAAGGAACAAGGGAGAGCCTTGGTTCGAGTCACAAAATCCTCCTTTTTGTTTTTTATTTGGACGGCACAAGGGGGGAGAGTTTTTCTCCCTTCAAACTCTTTTATTAAGTGTTATTATCAAAGGATAATAGGAGAGTTTTAATTGTTTAATTATAGTATTAATAAAAGGGATAATGGATGGATTATTAGGAGATTATTATTTGATTAATTCAAGCTATTTTGAATATTTTCAAATGAGTGGCCAAGAGTAACCTGGAGTGTTTGCCGAAATTTAAACACTTCATGGGAAGTGGACGGCAAGGCTATTAGGGGGGGGATGCCGAATGCCTATAAAAGGTTCAACCTGGTCACCTTGGTTGCTTTTTGTCATTTTTGCTAAGTGCCGAAATTCTCTTCAAAGCATTCTTCCATCTTTTATTTTGCTCCTTTGGCAATAGCCGAATTCCCTCTCTACTTCTTTTTGCCGAAACCCCACATTCAAATTCCCTTTTCTTTATTTCTTTGTTAACCGAACCTCTACTCCTTGTTGCCGAAACTCCAACACCCTTTTCTCCTCATTATTTTCCTCTTGCCCGAATATTCAAGCAAGGGTAATCTTCTCTAAACTCATCTCCAATCGATTCTTAAGGTAGGTAGGTATGGCCGAATGCCATCTTTCTTTCTCCTCTGTGTTTTGTCGATTTCTATTAGGGGAATAAGTGCCGATTTCGGCAATGGTAATCGTGGTTTCTAAATGCTTTCGGAATTGATCTCTACTAGGTACCCCAAGACTGTGAAGCGATTGACCCAAGCCCTAGTCTCTAGCGATCGGTTTTGGTGGTAGTGGTAAGAAGATTTCATTTAGTTGGTAATCGATTAAAGCGAAGGCTACTGACATTGTCCATTGACCGATTCTAATGTGTGAACCAGATTCGTGATTTGGGTGCTGAGACTAGTATTCAAAGCGAGTAGGTAAGGATTCGGGTTCAAGCAATAACCCTAAAAGGATTATTTGGTTTGGCCGAATGGCCCATATCACTAACACTATCTTGGCCGAATATAGGGGCTAGTGGATCTAAGGTGGCCGACTTCTTCATTCGGGATTTAGATTATTCGGGGGTGTGGTGTGTACATACACACGTATAGCGATTAATGTTGTGTTATATATATATATATTTTGTATGTAATCGCTTGATGTAGATGCGGATTGGTACCTTAACGGTACAAGTGAGGATCCTGTAAGTCTCTGTTAAGATGAGATTACTTTAATGCTTTTTTGGGAAGCATGGCTTATTGACACATGTGATGAATGCATGAGATCTGTTGTTAATTGTTTATCGATCGTGGGTTATATGAGAGGAGGGGCGCAGTGATGTTTCGTCTTGTGAGCACCAGTGTTTTGGTAACACTGCGTGACTATATGTCACGTGAGGTTTGGTACCTCCAGAGGTTTGGCACCTCATAGCGACTTGTCCCCTGTGGTTAACACCACCATGGGTTGGCCCCACTTGAGATATGGGATCGTCGCGGTGATTTGGTATCACACAATGGGTTGGCCCCATCACCCGATTTGTGTCTACGGACACCGATGCTTTGGTAGCACATTGTGACTATATGTCACAGTGGTTTAGCACCACCAGTGTTTTGGTAACACATTGTGACTACGGTCACCAGTGGTTTGGTACCACATGGGGTAGACAAAGGCGTTTGGTTGGCTAGGTTGGGCACACGATACTCTGCATATTAACTGTTATATGTTGTGTATGAAATGTTGTTTTTAAACGGGGGAAGGGTTACATACTGAGTCTTGGTGACTCACCTTCTCCTTTAACATTTTTCAGGTGACCCGTAGATGGCGGTTGAGGAGCCGGTTGGACTCGAGGTGGCCATGCAGTGGATTTAAATTTATAGAACTTTAAATTTGTTTATTTTTATTTTTGGTTGTAATAAGGCCTCCATAAACTTTATTTGTGTTTTTTTTTATGTTGGATATTTACTTTAAACTATGTTATTAAAACTGAATTGAAATCACATGCTTTCTTAAGTTAACACGAAAAAGTTTTATCGTGCCATCGGACACACTTGAAACTGGTATAATAATCGGGCTTAATTAAATTTCCAAATTAAATCTAAGTGTAGCTTTGGCAAGATAACCGAAAACAAGGGGTTTTCAATGAAACTTAAATAGGTATTGAAATGGTGTTCACAAGATTTTTCTCCGTAACAAATCAAATTCGGTCGTAATTTTTGGGCCGGGTTTGGGTTGTTACATGCCCCCTTAGCACTACTCACATTCGGCCAAACACTCACTCCCTCTCTCAAATCCCTTAATTTGCTCCTTGTTTCACTCTCCACCCACCATTTGAATTGTTTGACCAATTCAAACTCCCCCAAGCTCTCTTGTCCATCCATTTGAATTTGTTGACTCATTCCACAACCACCATGAAGAGTCCTAGCCGAATGCCACCACTTCACCCCTTTGAGCACAAAAATAAAGTTCCACATGCTGCAGACGAGACTCGAACTCCTTCCTCCTCCTGCTCCCTTGTGACGCCACTCCCTTGCTCCTTAAGTGGCGTCACTCTGCCACCACACCACACTCATTCTTGTGTCAACAAACACAAATAAATATTCTTAAAGCCTGCTTCCCCTAGCTCTCCTCCCCTAAAGCGCCCAAAAGCAAAACTTCTCTAAAGCTCTGGCTCAAACCCGAGCCTCCCCAGGGCCCCCAGACACACCAAAATAACATGCTAAACAAGCCAAGCACATAGAATAGCATAAAATGTAGAACCCCTAATTCTAGGATGTTACACGAGGTAAGTCTATAAGCATTTAAATGTTGTTAAATTGAGAATATATAAATGTTATGTGATGAATTGAATTATTCGAATATATATATATGTGTGTGTGCTTTGGCCGAATGTGATTACGAGATAGGAAACTATGTTTCGAGTTCGATTCGATCGAGATTCAACGTCCGAACCCTAGGAATAGATAGGATACATATGTCATGACATAGGATTTTCGATATGTGTTATCGTGTAATACCACGTCTGGGACGTTGCATCGACTTGTGTTTACGTGTAAGACCATGTCTTGGACATTGGCATCGTATTTGATTCGTGTAAGACCCTGTCTAGGACAGTGGCATCGATATGTAATTACATGTAAGACCACGTCTGGGACGTTGGCATTGTACGAGGTTCTGACTATCCGCGTATCCTTTTTAATTCCGAACGGTTCAACGGGCAATGTGAAGTAAAGACCGGATGTGAAATTGATTTACAGGTTCAGGTTTGTGTTAGTTAAATGTTTATATGAAAACAAGGTAAGTTGATTACTTGAAATGATATAAAGTTATGTGAATATGAATTTTGTGTTAGCATATTTGAACATATAAGTGATTCGGCATATTGATGTAATTGTGATATTAAAAGTGAAAATATATATGTGTATATGATTGTTTATATTCGATCATATGATATGTATGTGTGATTAAAGTATGACCTTTGTAGTAAATGATATATTTGCAGTGGAAATTATGTGTATTCGACCTTATTAGTAAAAAAATGTTAATATGCCTTTGTTAATATATATGTTTTTGCTTATAACTTACTAAGCTGCGAAAGCTTACTGTGTGTATGTTTACTCTTCGTTTTATAGATTTTGGGAGATAGGTTATGAGCTCGGGGATCGTCAGAGGAGCCTATCACACTATCGACTATTTTGGTATTTACTAAGTTTGAATTTTGAATTTATGGCATGTATAGTCTAGTATTAGTTTGGTTGGTTTTGAATTTGTAATTATTAAAGCCATGCGAAAATGGCTAGAAATAATATTCAAGCTTAGTTAATCTTGGTTATGTGTTATATATATATGTATATAGTATGTGTTATATGTTTGGTTTTGGTCTTGGCGATTCGGCTATGGGTTAATTATAAGTAAATATATGTAAATCTTGTTTGATATGCTTTGTTAAAGTGTTGTTAAGTGATTTGGTATTAAGTGAATTCGGTTATGGCATATAAGTGAAATGCTAAGTATAACTTAGATGAAATGATAGTCAAATTTGGTTTGTAAGAGTGTGTTTACATTGACAAATTGTTATGAAAGGAACTAGTAATTTACATATGTATGTTCGATTATAAGGGAGTGAAAATCATGTATAAATTCAGTCTTAATCTAGTTATGTATTGGAAGTGTGTTTTATGATAAAATTTGGTGTATGGATTTAGGTTTAGACAAATGTGAAGTGATATGTATGATGTTTTTATGTGAATCGATATGGTTTGATTTGGAAATGGCATACTTTGGCTTATGATTTAATGGCTAAGTCTTGTACAAATTATGAAGTTATTTTTGGGTTGCCGAATTGTTATGAAATAAACTAGGAATGAGGAGTATTTAATAAACGTATGATTTGCTCATGCAAGTGGTATTAATATTCGATTTTATATTTGTAAAATGATATGAATTGTATGAATTTTTGGATATGGCTAAAATGGTATATTCATATGTGCAAATTTGTAATAGATAAATATACATGTTTTGATCTTTTAAATGATATATATATAAATGTCTTTTAAATAGACTTAAAATTTATAAATTTAGTACATACAAATTTGGGTAATGATAGTTAAGTGAGTAATGAAAGTTTTAGGTTTAGCTTTTATAGTTTTAAATGGTTGACCGAATATGTGTATGCGAATAAATGAGTGGTTATGTACAAGTATATTTTGGGTTTAATGAATAGTAAGTGAATTGGTTGAATTCTTGGTTAGAATTTGTATTCAAAATGATTCAATTGGTATGGTAATATGCGCATGTACTTGTGATTTGATATAAGGTATATTGGTTTAGTTACGGTTTGGTAATTCTGTTTAGAAATGGCTTTTGCTTTGTAGTGATATGTGCAAGTTATAATAGCACAAAAAGCATATTTGGTTGTGTTGTTTAGTTAATTAATATTTTATATGTGAAGGAATATTAGGCTGTATTTTTATGATTTGATTATTCGAATACCATGATTATAAGTCTTATGGTTCGGCTATTCAATTTTATAAATCACTTGTAATATGATTTGATATATGTTGTTGGTGCGAATATGTGAATAAATAAATGATACTGATATGATTGAATTTCGAAGCATAATTTGTTTATGAGATATTATTAATAGAGCCTATTTGATTTTTTTTAATTATCTTTATTCTGTATTTATATACGAATTTGACTTGTATGATTATGTGAAAGTTTAAAACTGTGTTATGTCCGGTAATGCCTCTTAAACCATTCCGGCGATGGATACGGGTTAGGGGCATTGCACTGCACATTTTAAACATTTGGCAGGTGTACAAGATAATTCATTAAAAACCCGGATGGTATTTTCCAACAAAAATGTAGCTCTTTCTGGGTCATCATCTGCGGTAGCTCTAAATTCTTCAGCCCCATGCTTGCGAATTTTATCTATCGGAGGCTTACCAATTCTAGCAGGTCCAGCACCCTGTGGTACCTCAAGAATCGGATGAGGAGCAGGTGGGAGAGGTCGTTGTACAGCGGGGTTTGTTCTTAAGTACTCGGTAAACCACTCATTCATCAATTGGAAGAAGGCTTGTTTTGCCTCCTCACCTCGGCCCTCAGACACGGGGCTTTCACTACCAGATGCAGACGCTACTCTTTGAACTAAAGCTGAAGCATTGCTCTCAGCTTCCTCGGATTCAGCTCTAGCTCTGTTGAATGACACTACTATATGAAAAAACACATTTCAAATGACCAGGAGTCATCACACTATCACAATTCATATAATGGCATGAATAGCTAAAAACTCGTGTTTGCTAAGTTAAATCTGAGATTCGGCTAAACTGTAGCTCTGATACCACTAAATGTAACACCCCTAACCCATATCCGTCACCGGAACAAGGTTACGGAGCATTACCGGAACATTTAGAAATATTTACAGATAAATCATGCAAGTTACTATTTATTAACCGAGATTATTCATAACGTCCCTTAAATGGACCCTCGAGGCCCAATATGAGCATTATAAATGAGTCGGGACTTAATCGGAACCTCTAAGAATTTTTCGCGAAATTTCAAAAATTTTCTAAGGTGCAGGGCTCACACGCCCATCTGGTCCCAGGGACACGCCCGTGCTACAGACCGTGTTCGATTTAGGTTGCTCTCTGACTTGCGCCACATGGCCGACCACACGCCCGTCTGCTAGGCCGTGTGGTTGGTCGGTCGTGTGGTTAATTAATTCAATTCGAATTAGGTTCAGGTTTTACATGGCCAAGACATACGCCCATGTTTTAGGCCGTATAGCACACACGGCTAAGACACACGGCCATGGCCCTGCCCATGTCTCAATTCTGAGAATTCTATTTCTCAAAATTAGGGTGCAGGGGACACACGGCCTAACTACACGCCTATGTACCAGGCTGTGTGTCACACACGGTCTAGACACACGCCCGTGTGGACAAAATAAAGCCATTTCTAGCTTCACTTCTCATCCAAAATCACACCCATGACCTTCACTTGAAACACACATCCAATACCAACCATTTCAAGCATTCAAAATAAGCAATTCCATCATTCAACATGGCATATCATTTCAAGCACAAGTGTTTATAAACTTACCCTGGTTTAAACTCAGACATTAACATCATTTGATCACATATACTTAACACAACACATGTGTATATATATCATATTAACCTACTTAGTCACACCAAAATGAACCATTACTAGCCATTCCAATGGCTAGGTTACAAAACATCATTCTCAAGCCACCTATGGCCAAGTTGTCCTATACATGCCATTATACCAAAATGATTTTACTAAGTATACCCAAAATGACTAGTTAGTAGTGTAACGATGCTCCAATGATCTCCAACCTTCGCGAGCTTCCGAGCATTATAAAACAGGGGAAAAATAAACAGATTAAGCATTACATGCTTATTAAGTTCGTATAACAAAAACTAAACTTACCAATCCCGTTTATTAAATCTAAGCATACAATATCATGTTTTCCATCCATTAGCAATATTGCCTAAACACATGCACTCAATCAAACATGTTAGTCACCAAAATCTTCATATCAATCAAGTAAACATAGATAAGCTCCTCAAGCAATATTCTTACAAGTCATTATCATTCCATCTCAAAATTCTCATACCAGGTCAAGAGTTATGTCCGTTGAATCATTGAAATTTCGATGGATACTCAAGTAGTACACTCGAGGTGTACGATTCAATAATCCGTCAATTCTTATTCAAGGGTACCCATTAGGGCACTTAACCAAGGAACACACTCTCGAGCCACATATCGTATAACGAATTACCAATCCAAGTTAAATCCTTTATATAACTTATGCTCAGAAGAGCTCGATTAGGATTACCAGTCCAGGCTAAACCCTAATCATAACGTATACTCAAGAGGTATTATATCAGGATTACCCGCCAAGGCTAAATCATTTCTATAATGAGGTCAATAGGATTACTCATCCGAGCTAAATCCCATCCGTAACAAATTCCTGACCTCATCCATTTCGAGAAAGCGCGTATATTCATCGGAATTCAATATTCAATCGGGACTTACCCCTTTTTCACCATTACAAGCATGTATTAAATTTTCCATCATAGCATACAAGTAATGCACATCAATATAAATTAAATTACTCACCAACACAACATTCAATTAACATAATTACATGCCCGATTGAGTTACACGAACTTACCTCGACACTTATTCGCGTATTAAATCTACTAATCTGAAACCTTTTTTTTCCTCGATCTAACCTCGAATTTGAGTTGTCTAGATCTATATAAATAGCTTTAATCATCAATTTCATACATTCTATACTCATTGGGACTCAATTTACGTCTTAGGCAAAATTACCATTTTGCCCCTAACTTTTCCATAAATTCCATTTTCGTCCCTAGGCTCGGAAAATGATATTTTTGCAATTTACTCCCTATTCCAAGCCTAACCAAAATCCCATTACAAAATTTACAGCACATGTATTCATAAAAATTCAAAATTTTTCATCAATTTTAACAACTTTACATTTTAGTCCCTAAATCATGTTTTCATCAAAAATCACTTTATAAAAGTTGTTTATCAATCAACAACCTTTCATTTTCTACCATAAATTTCTAATTTTTAGCACATACATCCATGACCCATTTTCCATACTTTGATAACTTTTGAAATTAATTCCCTAAATAGATAGATTAGACTATCTCGATTTCAAAAATATCAAAATTACTAAAAACGGGACAAGGAAACTTACCCAATTAGCCCTTGAAAGTTTCTTCTCTCTCTCCTAGGTTTTCCATGTATTTTTAAGGTTGAAGATGACAAAATAAGATGATATTTCTTTTTATCATCTTTTAATTAATTAAATTATTTTAATTTCCAATTTAGTCCTTACCCGTTTTCTATATTTCCATGGATGAGTCACCAAGAAAATCTACATACTTTTCTTAATGGTCTAATTACCATATAAGGACCTCTAGATTTGAAATCCATAGCTATTTAATCCTTATAGCTACTAGAATTCAACTTTCGCATTTTATACGATTTAGTCCGTTTCGAAATTAAGCACTTAATCCATAAAAAATTTCTATCAAAATTTTCACACGACATGTCTATCATAATATGGACCATGTAATAAAATAAAAATAAACTTTATTTTCGGATCGGATTTGTGGTCCCGAAACCACTGTTCTGATTTCACTAAAAAATGGGTTGTTATAGTAGCAGTTATAATCGGGTATATTACAGCAATCTCTTCTGGGTATTTTATATGTTCTGTTATTCTCAGAGGCATATGAAATTGTTCATGATCAGATGCAATATTTATCATATTGAAAGGCTGGTTAATTATAATAGATGGAATTATTGTAAGTCTGGTTGATTCATGAGCGGTATTGCTCTATCTTTCTTGGGTTTTCTAGTTCATCATGATTGATAGAAGATTTGATGACAAGATTCATATGATACTATTTTATACTTCTACTAATTGAAGCTCTGAATTGCGAATATGCAAATTTTATTGTCTTTATTACAGTTGTTTCTACTGCGTATGTGCGATATTACTGTAACATCCCAAAATTGGGCCTAGTAGGATTGAGCCGATTGGGAATTGGGCTTTAGGAAAATTTGAGCATTATTTTTTGTGTTGGCTCGGGTAGGAATTTTGTGTGTTAGAATAGTTTTGTGAAGGCTTGTTTTATTTAGGAAGTTAGAATAATTTTTAGTTTGGGATATTTAATGAAGTAGGATTAAGTGAGCTTGACACTTAAGTTAATTAAGTGTTCATTTAAAGCACAAGAGGAGTAAGTGGCAAGTTGGTTAAGGAGCTTGAAAGGTAGCTTGAGGTTAGAGGTTCGAGTGGTATGTTTAGCATTTTGAAGGTTTATTTTTGTGTATTAGCATTGATGGCCGGTCAAACTTATTTATGATAGGTGGACTAATAACTTTTGGTAAGTTGAATTTATGATTAAGGAAAGCTTAATTTAGGGGATAAGAATCTTGAACTTATGGCATGATGAGGGGACAAAGGCATGGAATAGGAGGATGTTTTGGAAAGTAATCCTAGGCTTTAGTGCATGTATGTGGACGGCATGGGTGTCTAGGTGGGTGGCCGAATTTTGTTAGGTGGTTTAGGGGAATATTTGGCCAATTCCTCTTTTGTGCATCTTTTGCATTTTGCTTTTCCTCTCCAAAAACTCTTCTTTGGCCGAATGTTTATTGTACATTTTGTGCAAATTTTGCTTTTTGTTTTAGCCTTCATTTCATTGAACCAAAAATACTATTTTCTTTCTCTCATCTTTCCACTTGAAACTAAAACTTCATTTTGGCATTTTATGCACTTTTCTTTTGGTAAACAAAGAGTTGGCCGAATCTTTCAACCCCATTTTCTCTCTTTTCTTCCTTTGATTTGTGCTCAAACACAAATCCCTTTTTCTTTCATTTGGCCGAACCTCTTTCTTCCTCAAATCCTCTTTTCTTTTCTTTCTTCCATTGTTGATTAAACCGAATCCCCATTCACTCATTGTTATTCTCTTTTCTACTTATATTCCCTCACTTTTATTCACATATTTTTCTCCTTTCATTACTATATAGCCGAAATCTTTCCTTCTCCATTAGAGTTACTTTGGTCGAATATCAAAGGAGCACAAGATCCTTTTGGGATTCTTTTTCAAGCATTAGTAAGAGGAAGCCATAGCCATTAAAGGAAGCTTTTGGGATTTATTCTCCTAAGGAAAGGTGGTAAGTAACATTGATGGCTATAGGCTTTGGTTATGAATAGATGTGCAAGCTAATTATTATCAAGTGTTTTGGTAGGAATCTCGATAGGACAAGTGACAAATACGGGAATTCGGTGAATTGGAGGAAACAACGTCTCGGGATTTCGCTAGTATATTCGAGAATTGCTAGAAAATAGGTGTGTAAGATCTCTATACACACTTTATTAATTTACGTGCTATTATTATTTGCCTTAGATCTTTTGGTTGTGATTTGCTTATGGCTAAGCATGGAATTGTGTAAGTCCCCTAATTTGTAATTTTTGATATATGATTTGTATGCCATTACATGATGTTAAATGCTATGACATGAAACATGATAATTGATATATAAGCATGTGATGGTGGGATTGATGAGAGGAGGGGGATGAATTATGGGTGTCGTCGGTGGTTTTGACCACAAGATGGGTTGGCCCCATCGGATTATTTGTGACCTATGGTCATCGGTGGTTTTGACCACAACGATTGATTAATTGCGACTAAGTCCCGGTGGTTTGGTACCACGATGGTTTTGACCACACTTGATTATTGTGACCTATGGTCATCGGTGGTTTTGACCACACGATGGGTTGGCCCCATCATCCGATTTGTGACTCTAAGTCATCAGTGGTTTTGACCACGGTGGTTTTGACCACACGGGGTAGAAAAGGAGTATGGATGGCTAGTTGGGTTGCATGTGCATGTTTATTAATGACTTGTGTATGAGTTACTTTACCGGGTGGGGATTACACATTTGAGTCTTGGTGACTCACCCTTTCCCTTAACATTTTGCGGATGAGTAGATCGCGGAAATGGAGCCGGATGGACTCGAGGTGGCCATGCGGTGGAGTTTTTAATAAATGAATTTTGGGTTTTATTATCTTCCTTTTGGATTTATGTTGTTTAATTGTAATAAGGCCTCCTAGGATTATTTTATTATTGCTTTGCATGTTTTGAATGTTTTGTTTAAACTATTCGATGATGTTAAACGGATGCACATGTTTTCTCAAATTAAACATAAAATGTTTTAAGGTACCATCGGGTACATTTGAAATTTGTAAACAACTCGACTCAACAAATATTTATTAAGTATGGTTTTTAACAAAGAAATTTAATTTAAAAGGCATTTCGACAAATTTTAAAATCGATCTTAAAATGGTTTTCAAAATGTTTTTCTCTGTAGCAAACCAAATTCGATCGTAATGTTTGGGCCGGGTTTGGGGTGTTACAAAATTGGTATCGAGCTAAGTTCAAATCTCATTTGTGGGGCCCAAGGCCCAAAAATGTTTTAGTAGGCCTTTTGAAATATTTTGGGTTTGAAACAAACATGGCACCGAGTCTCCCAAGACCGATCCGCTCTGTAAGTACTTCTCATTTCTTTGTGAATTATTATTGGTAGAAGGGTAGGTATGGAACGTAGTTAGTGTGATAGGTGTTGAACATTCGGACTAGATACCCCAAACAAAGACATAAGACTTTAAAAGCCTAATTAAACCAACCTACGACCAAGTCGCCGAGTTAGGGTGTGGTAACCTTGTGCGCATGTCAGGATTGGATCGGAAAAGCTTGGTACTTAAGCAGTCCTCGTGACTCACCTCCTCTTCGCGAGATTCCTACCTGGTGCGTAGCTTCGGTTCACCCTAACCAAGAGGACTCGGTCATAGGCAAAACCCTAAATAAAACCCGAAAGGGACTAGCCATGTTTTAAGGAAAACTTCGGTTTTAAAATCACTAAATTATCTCTTTTAGATAGTAGGACAAATTTATCTTGGAAATTATCAAATATTCCCGGTTTATCAAAATTACCAAAATGCCCTTAGTGGCAAAATTACCAAAATACCCACGGTTTTCAAAATTTTGTTGTACCTTTAAATTGCGAAATTTACAAGGAATACTCCTCGATTTTAAAAGTTACAAAATGTTTTGATTCATTAAAGTTTTAAAATTTTCTTGATTTATTACAAAAATACTCTGTAGGAAAATGACGAAAATACCCTTGATAGAAACCGACATGAAACGTCCAAGAGTGAATAGGAATGAAAGGTATTAGGGAATGGATGTTCTTCTCTCTGTGTGAACTAGGACAGAGGACTTAAAACCTTATGTGATCGAAAGAATCTCTATTAAACTCCCTTCATAAAAATTTCTTCGCGAATAACCAAGTGAAACAAAGTACTAATCCATAAAATTTTTCTAAATAGATTAAAAGAGCGATAGTTAGAATGAGCTCTAGAGGACGGGGTCGTCGTGGACGCGGAAGGGGAAGGATGACCGTGTCCGAACCCCGTTAGGTCGGGTTAAGGTTCTGAGAATGAAGTACCATCGCCACCACCACCTCCAACTTTTGGAGCCGAGGAGCAGGATCGCACCGAGGTGAGGCGATGTCGCAAGCGTGTTTGCGAGTCCTTGAGTTGGTGGTCGAGGCTAGTGGAAATTTGGGAGCTCGGAAATCTGTTCCGGCGACTCCGATCTAACTGAGTGAGGTATTTCGGGTGTGTCGGGAGTGGCACCCGGTCTGCGGAGTATTGGTTGGAATCCACACGAAAGGATTATGGGTGATTTGGATTTCACCGCTGAGGAGAAGTTGAAGGGTATTATCTCCTTGCTTCGGGATGAGTCTTATCAGTGGTGGCTCACCGTAAGGGATGGAACGGTGGCAGAAAATCTCACGTGGGAATTCTTCAGGGAAGCTTACCAAAAGAAGTATATTGGAACTAGCTATGTAGACGCACAGCGAAAGGCTTTCTTGAACCTGGTTCAGGGAAATAAGTCAGTGGCGGAATATGAGGCCGAGTTCCTCCGGTTGAGTAGGTATGCTCGTAGTATGGTGGGTACCGAGCATGAACGTTGTGTTAGATTCGAAGATGGGCTGAGAGATGAGCTGAGAATGATGATAGCTCCACAGCAGGAGCGGGAGTTTGCTGTCCTAGTAGAGAAATCAAAGGTTGCTGAAGAGGTAAGACAGTCCGTTAAGCGGAACCAAGAACGGAATTGGAATAAGAGGAGCTCGGAACCTTCAAGGTTCTCGGGTAATGAAATGAGAAGAGGACGAGGTTTGATGGGTCGATCAAGTCGCTAGGCTGCGCTGCTACTAATCCTCAATGGCCGCCACGGTGTGATAAGTGTGGCAAGTTTCACAAGGAGGAGTGTTGGAATGGTAATCGAGGATGTTTTGAGTGTGGATCGTTTGATCACCGTGTAAGGATTATCCCCGGAAGTTAGCTAAGAATCGCCGGAGAGGGTCGAACCGTGCTCGGGTTAGAAATGAAGGACCACCACGAGAGAGGTCGTGGTAATGGTGATGGTAACAGGCGTGGCCGAGGTCTTTGAAGGTACAGAGGCGAGGCAACCAAGGTTGGTTTATGCAGTTGGCCGTCGCGAGGAGGAAGATGTGCCAGATATGACATCGGGTAAGTTCTTATCTCTGGAATACCCTCAATTGCCTTATTTGTGGTTACGTTAGTTTGTTCTTTTGAGTTGGTGAAGTGTGGGAAAAATTTGATTATGAACTTGGAGAATGTGTTTAGAAATATGACAATTCTTTAAGATCAGAGTCTGTGATAGGAGCGTAGTGTGGCGAGATAGGAGGTACGACTGTGAGCTAGTTGGAAATTTCGAGGACGAAATTTCTTTAAGGAGGGTAGAATTGTAACATCCCAAAATTGGGCCTAGTAGGATTGAGCCGATTGGGAATTGGGCTTTAGGAAAATTTGAGCATTATTTTTGTGTTGGCTCGGGTAGGAATTTTGTGTGTTAGAATAGTTTTGTGAAGGCTTGTTTTATTTAGGAAGTTAGAATAATTTTTAGTTTGGGATATTTAATGAAGTAGGATTAAGTGAGCTTGACACTTAAGTTAATTAAGTGTTCATTTAAAGCACAAGAGGAGTAAGTGGCAAGTTGGTTAAGGAGCTTGAAAGGTAGCTTGAGGTTAGAGGTTCGAGTGGTATGTTTAGCATTTTGAAGGTTTATTTTTGTGTATTAGCATTGATGGCGGTCAAACTTATTTATGATAGGTGGACTAATAACTTTTGGTAAGTTGAATTTATGATTAAGGAAAGCTTAATTTAGGGGATAAGAATCTTGAACTTATGGCATGATGAGGGGACAAAGGCATGGAATAGGGAGGATGTTTTGGAAAGTAATCCTAGGCTTTAGTGCATGTATGTGGACGGCATGGGTGTCTAGGTGGGTGGCCGAATTTTGTTAGGTGGTTTAGGGGAATATTTGGCCAATTCCTCTTTGTGCATCTTTTGCATTTTGCTTTTCCTCTCCAAAAACTCTTCTTTGGCCGAATGTTTATTGTACATTTTGTGCAAATTTTGCTTTTTGTTTTAGCCTTCATTTCATTGAACCAAAAATACTATTTTCTTTCTCTCATCTTTCCACTTGAAACTAAAACTTCATTTTGGCATTTTATGCACTTTTCTTTTGGTAAACAAAGAGTTGGCCGAATCTTTCAACCCCATTTTCTCTCTTTTCTTCCTTTGATTTGTGCTCAAACACAAATCCCTTTTTCTTTCATTTGGCCGAACCTCTTTCTTCCTCAAATCCTCTTTTCTTTTCTTTTCTTTCTTCCATTGTTGATTAAACCGAATCCCCATTCACTCATTGTTATTCTCTTTTCTACTTATATTCCTCACTTTTATTCACATATTTTTCTCCTTTCATTACTATATAGCCAAATCTTTCCTTCTCCATTAGAGTTACTTTGGTCGAATATCAAGGGAGCACAAGATCCTTTTGGGATTCTTTTTCAAGCATTAGTAAGAGGAAGCCATAGCCATTAAGGGAAGCTTTTGGGATTTATTCTCCTAAGGAAAGGTGGTAAGTAACATTCGGCTATAGGCTTTGGTTATGAATAGATGTGCAAGCTAATTATTATCAAGTGTTTTGGTAGGAATCTCGATAGGACAAGTGACAAATACGGAATTCGGTGAATTGGAGGAAACAACGTCTCGGGATTTCGCTAGTATATTCGAGAATTGCTAGAAAATAGGTGTGTAAGATCTCTATACACACTTTATTAATTTACGTGCTATTATTATTTGCCTTAGATCTTTTGGTTGTGATTTGCTTATGGCTAAGCATGGAATTCAGGTAAGTCCCCTAATTTGTAATTTTTGATATATGATTTGTATGCCATTACATGATGTTAAATGCTATGACATGAAACATGATAATTGATATATAAGCATGTGATGGTGGGATTGATGAGAGGAGGGGGATGAATTATGGACTGTCGTCAGTGGTTTTGACCACAAGATGGGTTGGCCCCATCGGATTATTTGTGACCTATGGTCATCAGTGGTTTTGACCACAACGATTGATTAATTGCGACTAAGTCCCAGTGGTTTGGTACCACCGATGGTTTTGACCACACTTGATTATTGTGACCTATGGTCATCGGTGGTTTTGACCACACGATGGGTTGGCCCCATCATCCGATTTGTGACTCTAAGTCATCAAGTGGTTTTGACCACGGTGGTTTTGACCACACGGGGTAGAAAAGGAGTATGGATGGCTAGTTGGGTTGCATGTGCATGTTTATTAATGACTTGTGTATGAGTTACTTTACCGGGTGGGGATTACACATGAGTCTTGGTGACTCACCCCTTTCCCTTAACATTTTGCGGATGAGTAGATCGCGGAAATGGAGCCGGATGGACTAGAGGTGGCCATGCAGTGGAGTTTTTAATAAATGAATTTTGGGTTTTATTATCTTCCTTTTGGATTTATGTTGTTTAATTGTAATAAGGCCTCCTAGGATTATTTTATTATTGCTGCATGTTTTGAATGTTTTGTTTAAACTATTCGATGATGTTAAACGGATGCACATGTTTTCTCAAATTAAACATAAAATGTTTTAAGGTACCATCGGTACATTTGAAATTTGTAAACAACTCGACTCAACAAATATTTATTAAGTATGGTTTTTAACAAAGAAATTTAATTTAAAAGGCATTTCGACAAATTTTAAAATCAGTCTTAAAATGGTTTTCAAAATGTTTTCTCTGTAGCAAACCAAATTCGGTCGTAATGTTTGGGCCGGGTTTGGGGGTGTTACAATTACTTTTCTGGATTTTTCTGAAATATCATCAATTTCATTATTATTCAAACATGGTTTATCTGTGAAAGATATTCATTGGCCGAAGGTAATTACATTTATTACCGTTATAAATATTGACTCGATAATGAAGTCTGGTGATAGAGATCACAGATTATAGAAACTGTATTACTGCATTGGTTATTATTGGGGCCACTTTCGGTTTTGCCCTTCTAATTTGAGGTGCACTGTTGATATTGAAGTATTGTTTTATCTATATGGCTAAAATGTCAGTCATATTATAGCACTATGGTTTAAAATCTATCTGATGGTTGTGCTTTGGAAAAACTTAAAGTTTCAATGTTAATAATTGAAATAGCTACAATGATCACACGGTTATTACAGAAAAGATGTAAGATTTGAATGGACTGATAAATATCAGTAAAGTTTTGACCAGTTGGAAGCTCTGTTGATCAAAGTATTAATTCTGGTTCAGCCTGAATCGGGTAAGGAATTTGTTATTACCGTGATGTACTATTGAATGGGATTAGCCTGTGTTTTGATGCAGTAAGGCAAAGTAATAGCCTATGCTTTCAGACATTTAAAAACTACAAGGAAAGAATTACCTGATACATGATCTAGAATTGACAGCTATTGTTTTTGTATTGAAATCTTACGACATTACTTGTTTGGTGAAAAATGTCATATATTCATCGATCATAAAAGTTTGGAGTATCTGATGTTACAAAAATATTTGAATTTGAGATAGCATATATGGCTTGAATTGTTGAAAGATTATGATGTGATAATTGAACATCACTCAGAAAGAGCGAATGTGGCTGCAGATATTCTAAGTAGAAAATTTTTGTCTGCTTTGCAAGCTATGGATACCGATTTTAATTGTCTGAAAATAACTTAATTTTAGCTGAGTATAGAGCTAAACCGATGAATCTACAACAGATCAGTGAAACTCAGAAAAGTGATAGTGAGTTGTAAGTTAAACGAATACAGTGTGACTTAATTTCTGATTCAGAATTTTGGAGTAGATTTGATAATTTTCTGTTATTCAGAGACAGAGTTTGTGTACTGAAAAATTTGGAGCTTGTAAAGAAAATTTTACATGAATGATCATAATGGTACTATGACTGTTTATCTGGGGAATGATAAAATGCATAATGATTTGAAAAAGATGTATTAGTAGCCCGAAATGAAATATGGTATTTCTGAATTTGTATTTAAATGTTGGATATATCCGCAAGTTAAAGATGATACTTTCAGGATGGTTATAGCCAGCGACGATACCAAAATGAAAATGGGACAAAATTTCTATGAATTTTATATCTGGATTATCCCTGTTTATGAAAAAGAAAGATACTATTTGTGTAATTGTTGATTGTTTGATGAAGCCTGCACATTTTATCCTGGTATGAATGGATTTCTCACTTAATAGATTGTTTGAATTATCTATTTTTAAGATTGTCAGATCATATGATGTGCTAGTTTCTGTTATTCCTGATAGAGATCTACAATTCATATTCTGATTCTAAAACAAGTTACAAGAAGCTCTGGGTATACGGTGACATTGTAGTACCGCATATCATTATCAGACAGATGATCAATTTGAACATATGATTCAGATTTTTGAAGATATGTTTCGGTGCTATATTTTAGAATTCAAAGGCAATTGAAAAAGAAATATTTGTCGTTAGTTGAATTCATATATAGTAACTGTAACGCCCCAAATTTTGGGCCTAGGAGAAATGGGCTTCGAGTATCGGAGCAATTGGATTTTAGTTGTGCGAAGAAATTTCACTAATTGCATGTTTAGTCTAGTGGCTAAGTGATTTGGGAAGAGTTGGGAGTGTTGGAGAAGTCCTGGGTTCAAACCAGAGATCTAGCAAAAATTTTAGTTTTTCCTTAAAGGGGAGTTGGCGTTAGCTGGAAGGCCTTATAAATTTGTTTGGTTAAAATATGACATAAGGAAGTGATTGGTCTAGTGGCAAGGCGTCATTAAGGTTGCAAGGGAGCATGGGTTCAAGTATTGGCGCTTGCAATTCATTTTGTTTTCCTTTTAAATGAACTTAGACTTTGGCCCATAGGCTTATATTTAGTTGTGCTTGTTTTGTTACACAAGGAGCTAGTTGGTAAGGTGGCTAGCGGTGTGGATTAAATTACAGGGGAGCCTGAGTTCGAAACCCATTGCATGCGAAATGTGACTATTTTGCTAATTTGGAATGATTTTGGAGGATTGATGGAGGGATCCCACATCGGGAAGCTAACATGAGGTTGGGCGAGAAGCTGGCTTTAAATAGAGCGATCTATGAGGAGAGTAAGCATACCTTGGTTGGCGTTTGGGCATAGGAGTGTTTGGAGCGCGGATTAACTCCAGATTCTTATCAGGTGTGTATTTCGCACTACTCTAGTTGTAGAGCGGCAAATGCTGAAATGCCGGTCACACGGTGATGGTAGCCACACGAGCATACGAGCGCACGTGTGGGAGCTTCGACGCGATAGTTGAGGCCAGCATGAGTGTTCTTTTGGGTTTAGGCTGTTTGGGCCACGATGGGCCGAAAGGGGCCATGTGGGGCCAATGGGCTTACCCCTAATTTATGAAATTACTGAAATACCCTTAATTTGCGAAATTACCGAAATACCATTGATTTGTAATATTACCGAAAAACCCCTGATTTGTGAAATACCCCTGTAGGGTAGAATTACCGAAATACCCCTATAGGGTAGGAATTACTGAAATACCCTCAGTTTGCAAAATTACTGAAATACCCCCAGTTTGCAAAATTACTGAAATACCCCCAGTTTGCAAAATTACTAAAATACCCCCAGTTTGTAAAATTACCGAAATACCCCCGGTTTGCAAAATTCCCGAAATACCCCTGTAGGGTAGAATTACCTGAATTACCTTTGTAGGGTATGATTACCGTAACACCCTTGTGCTATGATTTGATTGGGATTGTATAACTATGTTTTAACTAACGTGACGATGGTTGTATGACTGATATGCTTTTAATATATGTCTAAATGTTTATTACTGAGCATGGCCATTTTGCATACACGTGTAACGATTGAGCATGACATACACGACATATTGCATGGGGTTGGGACATTGATACGGAGGAAGTTCTGATAGGGTCGCACGGGTCGCATGAGATGACTATGGATCCAGTATTGATCTGATAGGGTCGCACGGATCGCATGAGATGTAACAGCCCGATTTAGGGGCTAGTCGGAACAGTGATCTCGGAATCACTAATTTGAGGTTAGAGAAAACTATTTTCATGTTATGTTATGTGTTATAATATGTTTATAAGGATGCATGGAAATTTTGGTGCCTTAATTTTAGCGATTTCTAGCTAAATTGTGAAAAAGGACTAAATCGCATAAAGTGCAAAAGTTCTATTTTATTTGCTAGAGGTGCCAAATAGTTATGGAACATAATGTGGGGGTCTTTAATGGGAAAATAGGCCAATTTTAAAGTGATGGCCGGCCAAGAAGATAATAAAAGGTTGAAAAGTCAAAATTTGGTATGGGTTGGTACATGAAGACATAAGTAAAAGTTGATTAAAATAATAAGTGGTCATATTCCTTCCCCATTTTTCCTTTCTCTGCCGAAATTGAAGAAGAAAACCCCCATGGAAGCTGAAATTTTCAGCCACTTCTCATCACCTCAAGTAAGTGATTTTACTAGCTTCTCTTGATAAAATTTGTACTTTTGGAACCCTTGTGGCATGGGCTAGCTATTTGGGGGGACTATTTTGAAGAACGGTGAAGGGTTGATGGTTTTTCCATGAGGGAAAATGTCTTGGATGCTGAATTTTTATGAAAGAAAATGAATCCTAGTTGTTTGATAAACAACTTTTGTGAAAGGATTTTCATGAAAAATACCTAAAATGGTTTAGGATGCAAATGTTGTAATTTGTTCTTTAAGGCATGAAATTGATGGAATTGTGAATAGTTGTAAGTGGATTAAATGTTCATATAGGCTTGTTTAACGAGAAAATGTGATAAAAATTTATTTACGAGCCTAGGGGCAAAATCATAATTTTGCTAAAGTGTAGGGGCAAAATAGTCATTTTTGCCTAAAATGTAGTTTATGATGAATTATAATTTATAAGTGATTAAATCACTAAATTCCATTGTTCTAGATCAAAGAAAATGAGTTTTGGACCTAGAACGGGTGAAAAGTGAGATGTGGGCAAAAAGTCTTTTTCGGCCTTTTCGTCATCGAGGTAAGTTCATGTGCAAATGTTACAATTACATATGAGTTAATTTAATATTCCAATGATGTATGGAATGTATAATTACTCTATGAATGCATAAATTATCTTTTAATGAGATGTCAAGAGAATTGAATCAAAGAGTAATGAGAAATGTAGATAGTATGGAATGATGTTAGTTAAGGTTTCGTGTAAGACCATATCGGAATATGGCCTCGGTGTAAGAATATGTATAAGACCATGTCTAGGACATGGCATCGACATGTTAATGAAAGTGAGACCCTATTGAGGTATGATGTCAATATGACATTAGATGTATGAGACCGAAGAGAGTTATTTAATAATTTGAGTGATTCAACGGGTATGTTGAAAGAGAGAGAGTGTGGTTGTGCCATGAGAAGCACAAGTATGTGTTAGAACTGAATTGAGATGAATTCAGTATATGAAGAAACCTAGCGAGTTATGTGTAATCAACACACCTAGTTGCATAAGATAGATTTTTTAATGCATTGTGTTAATGTGAACGATTGTTGCAGAATCTAAGTAAGAATGATAGTGAGTGAGGATGTTCACGGATGAACATTTGAACTAGAGAAATGTATGTGGATGAAAAATTGTAAATGTATAATATCAGTGAGCTAAGCGCAATAACACTTGATTATTAACGGTGGGCTGTGTGCGTTACCACCTGATTAATTATTAATTGATAGGCTGTGTGCGATACCATCAACTATATTATTAACGGTGGGTTGTGTGCATTACCACCTAATTAATTATTAATCGATGGGCTGTGTGCGATACCATCGCTGATAAAAATCATTTGGTGGGCTAAGTGCGATACCACCCTATTAGAGATCAATGGTGGGCTAAGTGCGTGACCACCGAGAGATTTGTAGTATGAGTGGCTTATTAAAATTGCTTGATGTGTTGTTTATGTGATTACATGACGATCAGTGCAGGAATACGTGCTATTTAACACGAACAGTTGACTTGTGGTGTGGTATAAATGTGGTAAGAGATAGAATGAGTATGCTTCAAGAGTGGTTAAGTAACCATAAGTTAATGGGAAAAACTCAGTATAATACTTTGTGATTATCCATATTCAATGAATATCAGTATTTGTCAGTTTATGCAGATGAACTTACTAAGCAATATTGCTTACTTTTCTCCCTTTCTCATCTCTTATAGGTTAATTTAGCTAGCTCTGGGTGGAGATCATGGAGATGTTTTCACACTATCGAGCGGACTCTTGGTATGAGGTATCAATTCCTTAGGAGTTATGGCATGTATAGGGCTAGTACTTAAGGTTGATTAAGTCATTGTTAATGTGCCAAATGTGTTGGCCTAATTGAGTTATGGAACGTTTGTATATAGACATTGATGACGACAAAAGTCGATTGAAATCGTACTAGAAATAGTTCTACCCCATGTATGGGAGGAAGAATTCATTTTTATGAATCAAATGTGTTAATTCATGCGTTTTAATTGATGATTTGAGAAGGTTTTGAAGTAGTATATGAATGTATGCAAACGAGAATGGTAAAAGGCTTGGTAAGATAGTCTCTAAGTGCCCACACGGATAGACACACGGTCGTGTGTCTAGGCCGTGTGTCTCCTGCACCTTAGAGTCCTAAGTCAGAATAGACCACGGGCTGGTCACGCGGCCGTTTGTCTAGGCCGTGTGATACACACGGTTGGCACATGGGTGTGTGCCAAGGCCGTGTGAAGTCTGCACTTGACACTTAAAAATTTAATTATCACACGGCTGAGGCACACGGGCGTGTGTACAGGCTGTGTGGATTTAGTCAGTGTCGACCACGGGTGGAAGGCACGGGCATGTCTTAGGGACACACGGGCGTGTCCCAAGTAACACGGGCGTGCGACCCCTGTTTCGAGGAAAAGTTCCTGATTGAACTCCGAAAGTTTCCGAACGTGAGTTTGAGGCCTCGTAGGCCAATGAGATGTATGAGTTGTTTAAGAAAGAGAAGTTTTTAATTCAGAACGAAATTTTATAGCCGTAAATACATGTTTAAGCAAGTTCAAGCATAGTAATGTCTCATATCCGGTCTAAGCCTCGGATTCGGGTATGGGGTGTTACATTTAGTGGTATCAGAGTTATGGTTTTGTTGGTTCTCGGACTAACCTAGCGTGAGTAAGAGTCTAGCTATACATGCCATAGGTGGACCGTGATGGTGTGATATCTCCCGGCTCTAACGAAATTGTTTTGTTAGGACAGAGATGGTTCCCAACCGAGCTAAATCCAATAATGTTGTAAGTGATAATGAGGTAATTTAAATGATCTTATGCATTGATGAGATTCAAAGAGGTATGAATAGAAGTATATGACATGTGTGTGATAATGCATGAAATGAGAATTATAAAGTGATAAGCTTATCTGTATTGGCTTGATGTGCATAAGGTGATATATATTCAACCTATTGGGTTAGGTGCATATAGTGAGTAAATTTACCCAGAGAATGGGGTATATGTGTATGTACGATTGTTTGAATGATGTATGATCAAAATGTCCACATAGTTGAATCTCATGTGTGACTGTTAAAGTAGATGATGTATAATGTTTTATTTCGTGACTCTGTATGAAACCACATGTATTATGGTGTGAGAGTTAAAATGGGAAGCTTAACTAAGTAGAATGCAGGAGATGAGTACAGATGTTCAATGATAAAATGATGAATAAGACCATGGTTGGACCATGGCGATACATGCGATTCCGTGTAAGACCATATCTGGGATATGGCATCGACACCAACATGAGTTCCATGTAAGCCTGTATTAGGGATATGGCATTGGTACTGATATGAGATTTCGTGTAAGACCATAGCGAGGCTATGGCATCGTGATAACATTTGAGGAAATAGCTGGACTATGATGTGTGATATGAGTAAGACCATAGTTGAACTATCGCAATCTAGTAAACGACGTGCTCAAACTCGTAAGACATTCTTTAATCGTCAAGTGATGGTAAGAGAAATTAGAGATAAGTGTTGAGTACTCAAGTAAATATTAGTGTGGAACTTGAGTAAGTAAAGTTACTATTCGAAATTATGAGTGATAGAGATAATTGTAACGTGATAAACGTGAAAACTCATTTGAGATGAGTTATGTGACTATGATGATATTTCATTGATAATAAATAGTAAATCATATGTATGTAGTCCCGAGAATCAAGTTAGGGACTCTACGACTTCACCCCCTTACCACTGTTGAATCATGATGAGATGTTTATGAGAATCAAATTGAGTATGTTTACATGTGATTAATGCAATATTTATGTTAGCATAATTGAGAATGCTTTGTATCACATTGATACATGATACTCTACTATATAGAGTAATTGTTGTTGAACATGAGGTTGAAGTCCTAGGGGACTATAATGAAAAGGCTATCATTGAGATTTGAAATGGAGAAGGTCCCGTATAAGACCATGTTCGAGGCATGGCCTCGGCACCAAGTTATGATCCCGTATGAGACCACATCCAGAATATGGTTTCGGTAATGGATATGAGGATCGTATAAGACCATATTTGGAATATGGCATTGATACTTGATGTGGCAGTCCATATAAGACCATATTTTGAATATGGCATTGGCATTTGCATTTAGAAGTGCTTCCATATAAGATTACCTCTAGAGTGTGGCATTGGCTTTGAAATTGTGTTAATGATAATATTATGCGTTTTTGAGTATCCCTAGTGATCTTTGGGACGGATAGATGAGTCTAGAGGTAGAAAGGAGAATTGTACTAAAGTCATGTGAATGAGCGAATACAGGCACTCGTGAAGGAGTCGCAGGGAAAATGAGTACGGAGTGTGGCACGGTATGTGCGTAATAAAGGCAATCGTGAGTAAGTATGTCTGAATGCTTTGACGATTGTATTGATTATGCAATGTTAAGAACAAAGAGAAAGTTAGCCTAGGCTATTTGATTCAAGTGAATAGGAAGCCTGAGGTGTATGTTTATCGAGATCTTCTTAAGTTGATGTTCATTAATTAAAGGAATTGTTAAAGAGTTGAGGACGAAATGGTTAAAGAAACAATGTTTGAACTGTGAGAGTGTTCAATTATGATAACCATAGTTGTATGGATCATAATGATCTCTTTAAGTATTACGTGTTAATATCTTTTGCCTTTCAGGGGCGATGTGGTTGTTTATCTCATGAATCGAGATCGTGTGAGAATGTTAGCTGATTGTGAAATTAGATTAAACGATTATCGGTTTAGTAATTGGAATTGACATTCTTTTATCTCCTTGTAACCCTATTCGGGTGTTTTGAGGGGGAAGCTGGGAATGATTCTAGTATAAGGAGTGAAATCATGAGTTTCACGTCGTGTGATGGGTTTTTGGACAGCCCGAATAGAATTATTGATTTGATCAAGATTGTACCTGCTATCGTGACATGTGACAATGGTAAAGGTTTTAGATTAGTATAGCAAGAGAAACTCAGATGAGAGTGTGCTTGAAATATGTTTTCAGTGTGGAGAAAAGAGTAGATTATTGTATTGAGATATGATTCGAGTTCTGTGTATATCCACGCATGAATCAATAAAGAGAATAAAATTTTGTGTGTTCGTGAGTGGGGAGCATGATACAAAGATATGCTCTTAGAAATTTTCAAACCACGATGGTTGAGTTGAAAGTTATTGAAAGAATTGTTTATTTGAAAGTTCTAGTACTGAGATCAGTCTGAATCGAGAAACAGAGTTGACAGGTTGGTGACCCTAAGACGATCACTTTTATGTTTGTGATGTGAGTTGGATGTTATGAAAGATCCATTTTAGGCAATGCGAGCTAGTACTCGGTTGATCTTAGTTGGTAATATCCTAGTTTCCGCAAGGTTAATGACAAAAGTGAGTTTTCTTTTCTGAACAAAAGGGTTCAGAAGTGAGATAGTAAATGGTATTTTAAATAAGCTCGGAATGAGTTTACTTGAGATGATAAATACAGATTGTATAAGTTTTTCGTTGTGGATGATTTCTCGAGATAGAATTTGAATGATGATGAATCCAAAACTTATACAGAAGTTTTGATATAAGATTTAGTAGTAGCATACCTACTAATGTAAGAATAAGAAAGTGCAATTATGTGCATAAATGTTTTGACAATAGAGTACATTTCATGATATGATTGAGTCTACGGTCAAAAGTAGTTGATCACTAAAAGCTGAATTTTCAAAGCGTACAAGTCAAGACTATTAAAGTTAGTAAACGCTTGAATGAGAAAATGAGATATAACCTTATAGATTTCAAATCTGATTTGACAAATTCCCAAGAAGGGGAATGTCATTCAAATTGTAGTGAATCAACCAGTAAAGATCCGAACGATTATTTGGACATATACAGAGTTCCAAATTGGTGGATTACTGAGTATATGCCCCAAAGGAAGAATAACATAGGTCTCAAGTTACATTTCGACCTTATGTATCACAGCTAAAGAGTTATTGGTAAGAGAAACTTGAGGATAAGTGGATTCGCAATTTTGAAGAGTAGATGGAAGCGTTATAAGAATGTTGGTAGCAACTCCTCCTGATAAGATTTTCGGGGACGAAAATCCCTAAGGGGGGAGAATTGTAACAGCCCGATTTAGGGGCTAGTCGGAAACGATGATCTCGGAATCACTAATTTGAGGTTAGAGAAAATTATTTTCATGTTATGTTATGTGTTATAATATGTTTATAAGGATGCATGGAAATTTTGGTGCCTTAATTTTAGCGATTTCTAGCTAAATTGTGAAAAATGACTAAATCACATAAAGTGCGAAAGTTCTATTTTATTTGCTAGAGGTGCCAAATAGTTATGGAACATAATGTGGGGGTCTTTAATGGGCAAATAGGCCAATTTTAAAGTGATGGTCGGCCAAGAAGATAATAAAAGGTTGAAAAGTCAAAATTTGGTATGGGTTGGTACATGATGACATAAGCAAAAGTTGATTAAAATAATAAGTGGTCATCTTCCTTCCCCATTTTTCCTTTCTCTACTGAAATTGAAGAAGAAAACCCCCATGGAAGCTGAAATTTTCATCCACTTCTCATCACCTCAAGTAAGTGATTTTACTAGCTTCTCTTGATAAAATTAGTACTTTTGAAACCCTTGTGGCATGGGCTAGCTATTTGGGGGGACTATTTTGAAGAATGGTGAAGGGTTGATGGTTTTTCCATGAGGGAAAATGTCTTGGTTGCTGAATTTTTATGAAAGAAAATGAATCCTAGTTGTTTGATAAACAACTTTTGTTAAAGGATTTTCATGAAAAATACCTAAAATGGTTTAGGATGCAAATGTTGTAATTTGTTCATTAAGGCATGAAATTGATGGAATTGTGAATAGTTGTAAAAGGATTAAATGTTCATATAGTCTTGTTTAACGACAAAATGTGATAAAAATTTATTTACGAGCCTAAGGGCAAAATCGTAATTTTGCTAAAGTGTAGGGGCAAAATAGTCATTTTTGCCTAAAATGTATTTTATGATGAATTATGATTTATAAGTGATTAAATCACTAAATTCCATTGTTCTAGATCAAAGAAAACGAGTTTCGAACCTAGAACGGGTGAAAAGTGAGATGTGGGCAAAAAGTTCTTTTCGGCCTTTTCGTCATCGAGGTAAGTTCATGTGCAAATGTTACAATTACGTATGAGTTAATTTAATATTCCAATGCTGTATGGAATGTATAATTACTCTATGAATGCATGAATTATCTTTTTAATGAGATGTCAAGAGAATTGAATCAAAGAGTAATGAGAAATGTAGATAGTATGGAATGATGTTAGTTAAGGTTTCGTGTAAGACCATATCGGAATATGGCCTCAGTGTAAGAATCTGTATAAGACCATGTTTGGGACATGGCATCGACATGTTAATGCAAGTGAGACCCTATTGAGGTATGATGTCAATGTGACACTAGATGTATGAGACCCAAGAGAGTTATTTAATAATTTGAGTGATTCAACGGGTATGTTGAAAGAGAGAGTGTGTGGTTGTGCCATGAGAAGCACAAGTATGTGTTAGAACTGAATTGAGATGAATTCAGTATATGAAGAAACCTAGTGAGTTATGTGTAATCAACACACCTAGTTGCATAAGATAATTTATTAATGCATTGTGTTAATGTGAACGATTGTTGCAGAATCTAAGTAAGAATGATAGTGAGTGAGGATGTTCACGGATGAACATTTGAACTAGAGAAATGTATGTGGATGAAAAATTGTAAATGTATAATATCGGTGAGCTAAGTACAATAACACCTGATTATTAACGGTGGGCTGTGTGTGTTACCACCTGATTAAATATTAACGGTGGGTTGTGTGCGTTACCACCTGATTAATTATTAATTGGTGGGCTGTGTGCGATACCATCAACTATATTATTAACGGTGGGTGTAATGCGTTACCACGATTAATTATTAATCGATGGGTCGTGTGTGATACCATCACGATAAAAATCATTTGGTGGGCTAAGTGCGATACCACCCTATTAGAGATCAATGGTGGGCTAAGTGCGTGACCACCGAGAGATTTGTAGTATGAGTGGCTTATTGAAATTGCTTGATGTGTTGTTTATGTGATTACATGACGATCAATGCAGGAATACGTGCTATTTAACACGAACAGTTGACTTGTGGCATGGTATGAATGTGGTAAGAGATAGAATGAGTATGCTTCAAGAGTGGTTAAGTAACCATGAGTTAATGGGAAAAACTCAGTATAATACTTTGTGATTATCCATATTCAATGCATATCAGTATTTGTCGGTTTATGTAGATGAACTTACTGAGCAATATTGCTTACTTTTCTCCCTTTCTCATCTCTTATAGGTTAATTTAGCTAGCTCGGGCTGGAGATCGCCGGAGATGTTTTCACTTTATCGAGCAGACTCTTGGTATGAGGTATTAATTCCTTAGGAGTTATGGCATGTATAGGGCTAGTACTTAAGGTTGATTAAGTCATTGTTAATGTGCCAAATGTGTTGGCCTAAATGAGTTATGGAACATTTGCATATAGACATAGATGACGACAAAAGTCGATTGAAATTGTACTAGAAATAGTTCTACCCCATGTATGGGAGGAAGACTTCATTTTTATGAATCAAATGTGTTAATTCATGCGTTTTAATTGATGATTTGAGAAGGTTTTGAAGTTGTATATGAATGTATGCAAACGAGAATGGTAAAAGGCTTGGTAAGATAGTCTCTAAGTGCCCACACGGATAGACACACGGGCGTGTGTCTAGGCCGTGTGTCTCCTGCACCTTAGAGTCCTAAGTCAGAATAGACCACGGGCTAGTCACACGGCCGTTTTTCTAGGTCGTGTGATACACACAGTTGGGACATGGGCGTGTGCCAAGGCCGTGTGAAGTCTGCACTTGACACTTAGAAATTTAGTTATCACACGGTTGAGGCACACGGGCGTGTGTACAGGCCGTGTGGATTTAGTCAGTGTCGACCATGGGTGGAAGGCACGGGCATGTCTTAGGGACACACGGGCGTGTCCCAAGTAAGTAACACGCAAGCGTCGACCCTATTTCAAGGAAAAGTTTCTGATTGAACTCTGAAAGTTTCCGAACGTGAGTTTGAGGCCTCGTAGGCCAATGAGATGTATGAGTTGTTTAAGAAAGAGAAGTTTTTAATTCAGAACGAAATTTTATAGCCCTAAATACATGTTTCAGCAAGTTCAAGCATAGTAATGTCTCATATCTAGTCTAAGCCTCGGATTCGGGTATGGGGTGTTACATGAGACGACTGTGGATCCAGTATTGATCTGTTAAGGTCGCACGGATCGCATGAGACGATTGTGGACCGACGGACGGCTTAAAGCCGCGTAATCTGATTTTGGCTCTGTGCCAACCTAAACATGGCTCTGTGCCATCTTGATTATGGCTTTGTGCCAATCGTATTTACCTGTGGCTATGTGCCTAACATATATATTGATGACTCTGTGTCGATCATATTTACCCAAGGCTGTGTGTCGATTATATTATCGTCGCTGATGGCTATGTGCCAAACATAATCTGATTCATCGATGGCTTTGTGCCAATTATAATACCGCCATCGAAGGCTTAGAGCCATATATATATACTAGCAGCTTTGCTGCGATTTTGGTTAGTGCCGCAACCGGTGCTAACATTGGGAGTGTAGGGATGGCGTGGGTGATTTATTCCCCGCAAGTAGTGCAGGGTTGGACGGAGGCAAGTGCAGGGTTGGATGGGATGGGTTAGCATGCATCACACATTACGCATATGGAATTGATTCTGATATGGGCTAGGCCCGATTTTTACTGATATGGAGAATGGGCTAGGCCCATTTTGTTCTGATAAGGGCTGAGACCCAAATGAAATTGTACTGGGCTTAGACCCACACATATTGTTCTCACATCATGGTGGGCTCCGCCCGCATCGATTATGATTTACATGCATTTTACTAATCTGTTTTAGTTAGAGAGGATTACACACTCGAGTTTTAAGTAAACTCACCCCGTTTTTAACTGTGCAGGTAATCCCCAGCCCTAGACGGATAGATGCTGTGAGGGACTCGGAGAAGGCCACACACTGCTTATGTTTTTCGTTTTGATTAGTTACATTCAAGTATTTTGATTTGGGTTGTAATAAGGCCTCTTTAAGTTTCTTGATTTTAACATGGGTCTTTCTTTACTTTGAATTATATCCGTTAGAAGTAAATCACGGTTTTCCAAAATGCTAACTGTTTTTAAAACAACACTACGTTTTCACAATGTTTTCAAAATGGTTTCGCGACTAAATCTTTTTCGTAAATCAATTACTTTCAAAATTAGCTCCCGCAACTGACAAGATGTTTTGGGAATAAAATTAATAATTTTTCAATGTACCACATTTTAAAAATAAACTAACGTAACTGGGATTTTACTTGAGCTTTTAAACAAGAAGGGTTTTCAAGGAAAACACGGTTTTCGAAAAACACTTCAATGTGACACGCCAGATTCGGGCCTAACTTCTAGGCCGGGTTTGGGGTGTTATAGTAACAGTTAACAGTTAAGTATAAAAATTTTATCGTATGAGGCTTTATATGGTCACAATGTAAAACTTCGGTGTTTTGGACTGAGCTCGGTGAGAATAGATACGTGTAGTAGGTTTGATTTATTGAAAGCAAAGAAAGGTGAAAGTGATCTGAGACAATATAAAAGCAGTATTTGATCATCGGAAATCCGATATGAATATAAAGTGAAAAGAAATAGAGTTTCAAATTGGTGAAAAAATGTTTTTGAAAGTTTTTCCATGGAAGAAAGTTCTCCGGTTTGGCCGTGAAGGCAAATTAAGTCTGCGGTTTATCGAGTCATATAAGATCATTGAAAAGAATTGGACCTGATGCATGTTGATTAGTATTATTATCAGAGATCGATAGAATTCACAATGCTTTTCATGTGTATATGTGTTACGACAGTATCGATTGGATCCATCATCTGCTATTTCTCTAATAGATATTGAAATTCAGCTTGACATGACTTACAGTGGGTGACTGGTTGAAATTTTGGCAAGTGAAGTGAAAGAAACAAAAAAAAATATAAAGGTAGCTTTAGTGAAAGTTCTTTGACAATGATACGATATAGAGAAAGCTACCTGGGAACCGGAAGAAATCATGAGAAAGTAATATCTGAACCTCTTTACTGGTAATATTTTCGAGGACGAAAATTCTTAAGGGGGAGAGTTGTAACAGCCCAATTTTTGATAAAATCAGAACAGTGGTTTCGGGACCACAGATCCGAGCCCGGAAAGAAAATTATTTTAATACTATTTTATGATCTACGGTATGATAATAATATTGTGTGAAAATTTCGTAAATAAATTTTACCGATTACATGTTTAATTTGATAAAGGACCAAATCGCGTAAAGTGCAAAAGTTGTGTTCTAATAGCTAAAGGGATTAAATAGCTATAGAACTTTAAATTGAAGGTCCTTATATAGTAATTAGACCATTTATGAAAAGTTAGTAGATATTTTTGGATGATTCATCCATGGAAAATTAGAAAAAGGCTAAGGACTAAATTGGAAAGTGAATTAATTTAATTAATTAAAAGATGATAAAAGAATTATCATCTTACTTTTATGTCATATTCTTCCCAAAATATTCCATGGAAACCCTAGGAAAGAGAAACCAAGCTTTCTTGGCCAAATTAGGTAAGTATTCAACCCCCGTTTTTAGTAATTTTATATTTTTGAAACCGTTATAGTCTAATCTATCTATTTGGGGGATTAACTTGAAAAGTTATCAAAGTATAGAAATTATGTCATGGATGAATATGCTGAAAATTTGAAATTTATGGTAGAATATTAAAGGTTGATGATAGATAAACAACTTTTACAAAGTGATTTTTTGATGAAAACATGATTTAGGGACTAAATTGTAAAGTTGTGTAAATTGAAGAAAAATTCTAAATTTTATAGAATACATGTTCTGTAAATTTTATATTGAAATTTTGGTTAGGGTTGGAATAAGAAGTAAATTGCATGAATTTCATTTTCCGAGCCTAGGGACGAAATCGTCATTAATTAAAAGTTTAAGGGCAAAATGGTAATTTTGCCTAAGATGTAAATTGGACTGAATTGAATTTAAATTGTATTAAATTGATGTTAAATTTACTCGTTTAGATCTGGATAGACCAAATTCAGAGCTAGAACAAGGAAAAGAGAAAAATGTTGGATTAGTAGATTTTACGTACACGAACATTTGTCGAGGTAAGTTCGTGTAACTAAATTGTATATTTAAATGCTTGAATTAGATTATTTTTTTTGTATGTGAATTATATAATATCATATATATATGACATTGAAAACAATCTGACAAAGCCCGATCAATGATAAAGCCTGATAAATGATAAATTATAAAAATATTACTTTTATGCTTGAAATGAATGTGGAATGTGTTTATTTAAATTATATGAATGTTATAGATGTATGAAATAATCACATGCCTAATAATGCTTGAAAAATTTTAAATACCATTTGAATAAATGAAAATCGATGGATAAAGGTGATTTCCCTTATTGAATGAGGTCTTGCATTTGTTGCTGATGGGATTTACCTCGAACGAGTAATCCTATTGACCTCATTACAGATAGGATTTAGCCCGGACGGGTAATCCTGATAAAATCCCTCTTGAGAATATGTTACAATTAGGATTTAGCCTAGACTAGTAATCCTAATTGAGCTCTTCTGAGCATATGTTACAGAAAGGATTTAGCCTAGACTGGTAATCCTGTTATATGATACGTGGCTCAAGAGTGTGCTTTCTGATTAATTGCCCTAACGGGTACCCCTAAATATGAATTGATAGATCCTGATTTGTACATCTCGAGTGTACTACATGTGTATCCATCGATATTTCGAATAAATTCAACAGCCAAAATTCTGACATGAGAAAATATGAACAAGAAATGAGTCATTACAAGTGTCTGCCTGAAATACATGAAATAATGATACATGATTTATGGAAATACAAGTTGAGTGCATTTTTTGTTTGACATTGATATTTCAAATGATTTAATTGGTAAAGTTCCTACATGAAATAATCTGAACTCGAGATGAATTATTATGAAAATGTACTTGAAATATAGGGATATGAATTGTATATGTTATTTGAATTCATGATGTGGAAAATATATGTATATGGGAAATAATCTGAATTCGAGATGAATTATTATGAAAATATACTTGTAATATAAAGATATGATTTATACATGTTAAATGAATACGTGATGTGGAAAGCATATGTGCCTGGAGACCTGATTATTGTTGAGCCCATATATGTTTCTTGGTTTTATTATGGAATATATTACTAACAAGGGCAATGAGGATATGTGTAGGGCTTGAGATCAAATTGATTAAATATGCCTTACATGTTTATCTTGAAATAGAATAAATGGTAAGTTAAGTACCATGTTATACGAACTTATTAATCATTTTATGCTTACTTAGTTTTACTTTCCTGTTTTATAGTAAATCGGAAGCTCGTTGGATTGGAAGCTTGGCGGAGATCACTCAAACTATCCATCAGTTCATTTTGGTACATATGGTAAATTAGTTATGGTTATAATGGCATGTATAGGTTAATTGGCCATATTGGCATGTAAAAGGGTTGATTGTAATCTAGCCATTTAGAATGGCTAGTATAGATTTGTTTTGGTAAAATTATAAGGTTATACCATGAAGAATATCCATGTGTTTAGTGTGGTTGATTAAATTATGTTAACATGTATGTTCACAAAAGGGTAAGATTATAAACATGAATGCATGTAATGATGTACCATGTTAGATGTTAAAATTAACTTAATTATGATGCTTGAATTGGTTGGTATATGAATGAAAGTTTTGGTGTAGGTCATTGGCAAAGTTTGGGTGAGAAATAAAGCTAGAAAATGACTTTATTTTGTCCACACGGGTAGACACACAGGCGTGTGTCTTGACCGTGTGTGACACATGGCCTGGTACATGGGCGTGTGGTTAGGTCGTGTGTCCCCTGCACCTTAAATTTGAGAAACGGAATGCTCAAAATTGAGCACACGGGCAGAGGCACGGGCGTGTGTCTCAGCCGTGTGTGTTACACTGCCTAGCACACGGGCGTGTGGCCGGTCGTGTGGCACAAGTCAGAGAATTACAAGGGGTCGAACACGGTCTGAAGCACGGACGTGTCCCTTTGACCACACGGGCGTGTGTGCCCTGTATCTTGGAAAATTTTAGAAATTTCACGAAAAATTTTTGAGTTCTCGATTTAGTCCCGATTTGATCATAATACTCATTTTGGGCCTCGAAGGTCCATTTAAGGGACGATATGAATAATATTCGGAAAATGAAAAGAATTCGACATGAATTATCTGTAAATGTTCTGGAAACTCTGGTAACGCTCCGTAACACTGTTCCAGCGACGGATACGAGTTAGAGGTGTTACACAAACCATGTATCTCACTGACTTGGAACACAAGGTCGTGTCATAGACCATGTGAAACCTGCATCTAAAATAAAAAGTGAAACATGGCCGTGTGACAGCCCGTATGCAACACAAAAGACCCCTAAACAAGCCATTTTCAACTCACAAGTCTTAACACCAAATCAAATCATTCTCACAAACATTCATATGACCAAAACACATTCAAATACACTCCAAAACATACCAAAACAACCATTACAACTCACTTCTAAAAGAGCATACATAAGAATTTAACTTCAAATATGTACATCATGTTTACAACCATCAACAAAAAGGCATTTAAAACACAAATTGACTTGGCAATTAATCAAAATAAACCAAGACAACATTAAATCCCTATTACATGCAATTTATAACCTTAACCAAAGTAACTGATAGCTACCAAAAAGATGATTAGATAGTGTGATTGTGCTCCAACGAAATTCCAACCGATCGAGCTTTCCGATGATCTCAAGAAAGGAAAGAAAAATACATAAGCATATAATGCTTAGTAAGCTCATATAAAACTTAAACAAGAACTTACCAAATAGGCTCAATTTATAAAGTTAATGCATCATTCCATTAACATGCTCTTATGCATAACCAATGCCAGGTTATCAATTACCATTTTCACAAGTTAGTGAACTTGTACATAACACATTCAACATATACCCAATGGTAACATTTATACATCTCAAGGATTTGCTTAAAACTTTAATACCCGTTGAACCAAACAAATCTTCGTAGGATACACAGGAACCAGGCTCACACAAAGTGTGCCTGTACTGGTAAGTATAACTGTATCCTGTAATGCTCACATGAGATGTGAAATGGGCATGCTCACACGAGCTGTGGGTCGGGATGTTAGACTACACGATGTTGCTCAGACGAGTTGTGGAGAATCCGCAACAAATGTAGAACCTCAGCCATCGATGTAACAACCCGAACCCGGCCCAAACATTATGACCGAATTTGGTTTGTTACGGAGAAAACTTTTTGAAAACCATTTTAAAACCAATTTAAGTTTTGTTGAAAACTTCGCTTTTGGTTATCTTGCCGAAACCATACTTAGATTTAATTTGGAAATTTAATTGAGTCACTTATTATACAAATTTCAAATGTGCCCGATGGCACGATAAAACATTTTCGTGTTAATTTAAGAAAAACATGTGATTTTAATTTAATTTTAATAATATAGTTTAAAACAAAGTATCCAACATATAAGAAATAACAAAAGTAAAGTATATGGAGGCCTTATTACATCCAAAATAAAAATAAACCAATAATAAAATAAAATAGCTAAGTTTAAAGTTCAATTTATTCAAGTCCTTTGCATGGCCACCTCGAGTCCAACCGGCTCCTCAACCGCCATCTACGAGTCACCTGAAAAATGTTAAAGGAGAAGGTGAGTCACCAAGACTCGATATGTAACCCTTCCCCGTTTTAAAAAACATTTCCATACACAACATATATAATTAATAATATGAGAATATTATGTGCCCCCAACCTAGCCAACCAAACGCCTTTGTCTACCCCATGTGATACCAAACCACTTGGTGACCGTAGTCACAATGTGTTACCAAAACACCTGGTGGTGCCAAACCACTGGTGACATATAGTCACGATGTGATGCCAAATCACCGGAGGTGCCAAACCTCTCGTGTCCGTAGACACAATCGATTGATGGGGCCAACCCATCGTGTGATACCAAATCACCGCGACGATCCCATATCTCAAGTGGGGCCAACCCACGGTGGTATTAACCACAGGGACGAGTCGCTATGAGGTACCAAACCTCTGGAGGTACCAAACCTCTGGTGACCGTAGTCACAGTGTGTTACCAAAACACTGGTGCTCGTCAGCACAAAATATCACTGCCCCCTCCACTCATCAACCCATATCAAGTATTTATAATACTCATGCCATCATATGTTTAATCACATATATCATATCTATCATTAATCATAAACAACATATCATGCTTTCCAAAAGCATCATAAAATCTCATAATCAATCAGGGACTTACTCGTATCCTTGCTTATGCCATTCATGGTATTAACATCTACATAGATCCAATTATCACATGCAAAAGATTTAGTACATTTAATTAACTATAAGTGTGTATGTACACACCTGTCACCCACGAGAAGTCTAAATCCCGAAAAGAAATGTCAGCCACCTAGATCTACTTATCCCTATATTCGGCCAAATACAATATTAGTATCATGGCCTATTCGGCCAACCCAAATATTTAAGAGGGTTCTCTTTTTTGAACCCGAATCCTTACCCGAGTGCTTTTAAATAATTACCACCACACTCCAAGCGTTTCTGCTTCCCTAATAATCAGCAACCTTAGATTAGTAGCCTTCGGCTTAAACGAATATTAACTAAATTCATAGATCCTTACCAAAATTACTTGACAGGGAATGGGACTTGAATCGTATCCCTTGAGGTCCCGGCACCTAAACATAATCGATTCCACCACTGATTAATCACTGGATTAATTCGGCTTTCCAACTAACCAAATCGACAGAGAGAGAAAAAAAACTATGGGAGAGGAGTTTCGACATACCTACCCCTTGCTTCAAAATTCAGCCATGACTACACCACGGGAGAAGGAGTTTGGCACTTCCAAAGGGTGTATTCGGTTAAGAGAAAACAAAGCAGATGCTGAAATTTTCTAATAATTTTGAGCAATAGTGTAAGGAGTTTCGGCAACAAGGTGATAGGGTTTGGCTAATGGAGGCAGAAGAAGGAGAAAGAAAAGGAGTAGGGGGATTAATGGTGGTTTTCGGCTATGTGAAAGAAAAAGGTGCTGGAAAAATTTTGAGTAATTTGCCTAAGGGAAATTCGGCCAGCAACTTGTGAAAGAAAAGAAAAATATGGCTGAATGATTTCGGCACTCCCCCTCTTACTTGCCGTCTACTCCTAGCAACAAGGAGTTCAAACTCCAACAATTACCTTGGACCACTCCTAGCCACCCATTTAGAAATATTCAAATACTTTGATTAATCAAATAATAATTCTATAATAATCCAAGATAAAAATCAACTAATATCTTTATTATCCTATCTTTTATCACCTTTTCAAACAAAAAAAAAAATCAAAACAAATGCTAAGCTTATCCCAAATTTCCAATGCCCATGTGCCCATCAACTAGCCGAATAAGCACCCATATGCAGGCCAACTCTTCACCCACGTTAGCAGCAAAATAAAAAGGAAAAACTCATTTTGCTACCTCCTAGATTTGAACCAGGGACGTTTAACAGCAGCAGCCCCTCCAACGTCCCAGGCCAACTCTCCCATCCGACTTTCTTGCTATAGAACCTTATCTTTTAATTTTAAGCCTACCTCTCGGCCCTTACGCTTTAACGCAAAAACCCAAAATAGAAACGTTCCCTTCGTTCCTCGAACCGAGACTTCTCTCCCTCAAGTGGCGCCCAGTGCCACTCTTACTCACCTGGACTTTCATGCTACGAACCTTCCCCAATTATTTTTAAGGCCTTCATATTTTTGGCCCCCTTCATTCAACGCCCAAAAATAAAAACAAAATAAATTCTCCCCTTTCCAAGATTCGAACCCAAGACCTCCCTTGCAAGCCCTTAAGTCATCAAGCCAACACGCCAATTACAACCTTGTGTCAAATTTCCTTAAATTTTATTTAAGCCCTATCGTTACCTAGCTCCTTCCTTGTACACACTTTAAAAATAAATTTTTAACACTGGGTCAGGCCTAGCTCGGGTTATTTTTAGACCCTTAAACATGTCAAATAAATCCTAGAATTTAACTCTTCAAGCACACACATGGGAAAATATTTAAAATAATTAAATTCTCAACAACCCCTAATTTAGGGTGTTACAATCGACATGACATCTAAGACCAAGACCCAAAAACATATAATCCCTATTGACGTGTCATTTGTATCCTAAGTATTCATAAGGTTCCGACGGGGCATGTTTCCATATCATTCCATAATTCTCAACATTTTACACACATTATCTTAATTTATGTAAACTTACAATATCGAAAAATAAAAAATTAACAATTTATATACCAAGAATTCAAATGAGGTACAACATTAATAAATTTTCCATTAGATTACAAAATTAATTAATTTACCATTATACAAACTTACCTTGACTACACGATCGCACAAAAAGGTACCGACAACTAATCTAAAATTTTGGCCTTTCTACGATTCAAGTTCGGTTGTTGCGTATCTTCATCTAAATAATAATTTTATTCAATTAAATCATTCAAAATCAACTTAAACTGACTAATTCAAACTCATAATCATTTTTAAGGTGATTGTACAAGATTACCCTTTACACTTTAACATTTATACAATTAAGTCCTTAAACCGAAATTCATAATTTAACCATAATCCAAGCAAGCCTAACTAGCCAGCTTTTCTATGTGTTAATTTTAGCCCAAATTTTCTACCATTTCATATTATTCACATTGCATTTTACTATACTCTGAAATAGGTCCTTAAACTCAAAATCAAAAAAAAATCATTTAATAAAATACTTATACTTAACCTTCAAACTCAAGGATTTAACAACTAAGTACACAAATACATTTATCTCAATCATGGTAAGTCTCTAAACTTCTAACGATTTCATCAATCAACCTTCGGGTTAGCTAGATTAAGCTAAAATGAACTCAAAAACATAAAAATAAATAGAAATGGACCTTAAAAACTCACTCACTCAAGTAAGGAAGAAAGCTTGGCCAAAACTCCTTGTTCAATAATGGTGTTTCACGTTTATGGGAAGAAGGAGAAGTAAAACAATCCAATGTTTTCTTCTTTTTCTCACCTAATGGCACTCATTACCGTATTTTTAATTAAAAAAAATTAATCACTCAAATATCTAAAGTTGGTGACCCAATCGTCCACAATTCTTTGATATGGTGTAATCACCATTTTATTCCACCTAATCCTTTTTCCTTGGCTGATAGATATAATTAGTTAATAGAACTCAACTTTTGTAGCTTCTACAGTTTAGTCCTATTTACTTAATTAACGATTCAAACATTTAAATTTCTTAACTAAAATTTAATATGAATTTACTAAATATTCGTAAATATTAAATTAATATTATTTACCGACTCTCTTGTCGGAGTTGTGGTCCCAAAACCATCGTTTTCAACACCACTGAAAATCGGGTTGTTACATTATTTCTGAATAACTGTTATATTTTGGACCTTATATTATATGTTAAAACTATGGTATGAACTTAAAGTATTTTGATTGTTAATGTTGGTTTGCCTCAAATGCATTAATGGTTATTATCCTTGGTTATACTGATAGTTGTAGTAGGAAGTATTAAGGGATGTTGAGGGGGAGCATTGTTATTGGTTGAAAAAGCTCCCTTAATATGTTTTGTTCAAAAATTTACTATAGGGGGAGATTTTTTAGGTATTTTTCATTCAATGCTTAGCCTAGTGCCAATTGCCTCTAGCATTGATGATCTGGAAAACTGCCATGTTTGGATTGGTAAATTTTGGCAACAAATATGGTTGGGTTGTGACCTTCTTGGTTGATTATGATTCTTGCCAGCCCATCCTTGATATCCAATCCACCTATACATGGTATCTTGAAGATTTTTTTGGATCAAATCAATCTCAATCAACATCCTAAAACTAAGGATCATATCAAGTCAATTAATAGGAAAACATCTTTAGCTGTTTGGAAAACTTATCCTTTTTTTATTTATATCATATTTATCTTGCTTATGTTAAGGGATAATTGGTTGTATAGAAGAGATTATGTTAACAAGTCCGTACCATATAAAGTATGCGAACTTGCATAGGCTTCTGTACATGAGTTGATAACAGTTATTTTGTTTAGTAAGGAACCTAAATTGAGAATGCATTATTCTATAATAATCAAGTGTGTTACTTGGTTAAGTGTCCTAAGTTTTCAAGGGGAAAACTTAGTAAGGAGGTGTTTAGTTCTTAAGTACAAAAGTGAGGAGTCAATATTGGCAAATCCAATTGACAGTGAGACAATGCATGCTAATTCTATTTTGGCGCACTATGATAGCATGATCCGCCACTCAGCTAGTTGGTTGGTGAGATAGAGTTTTGGTGCTTACTAGCAAAGAATTCGCTCATTGGTGGTACCTAAGGATTTCATTTCAGAGTGTCTTCAAGTGAAGAAAGACTTCACTCGATAGGTACACCTAAGGAATAGTATGCCCAATTTGCATGAATATTGTTCAAGTGGATCTTGTATCGGGTTTAGTTGGGAGTTGTAACACCCCTAACCCGTATCCGTCGCCGGATTAGGATTAAAGGTATTACCGGACAGATCGGAAACGTTTACAGACATTTCATAATGCAAGTCATCAATTACAATCACTATGTCCCTTAGATAGGTCACCGAGACCTTAAGCATGCTTTAGAAAAGGGTCGGGACTAAACCGAACACATACGGAAATTCTCGAAAAATTTAAAACTTTTTGAACAATGTAGAGGTTACACGCCCGTGCTATCAGGCCGTGTGCCTCCCACGGCTACTAGACACACCCTGTAACATCCTAGAATTAGGGGTTCTGCATTTTATGCTTTTCTGTGTGCTTGGCTTGTGCTGCTTGTTATTTAGGTGTGCTTGGGGGTCCTGGGGAGGCTCGGGTTCAAGCCAGAGCCTTGGTGAAATTTTTTTCTTTTTGGGCATCTAAGGGGGGAGAGCTAGCAGGAGCAGGCCTTAAGTTTACTTGCGTGTGCTTGATGACACAAAGGAGCTTATGTCCAAGTGGAGGTGGCGTCACTTGTAGGAGCAGAAGGGGAGGAGTTCGAATCCCATAAGCCTCATTATGGAGCTTTATTTTTTGTGCTAAGGTGGAGGAGTAGTGGTTTCGGCTGGGACTCTTCAAAGGTGGTGTTTGAATGGGTCAATGCATTCAAATGGATGGACAAGAGAGCTTGGAGGAGTTTGAATTGGTCAAACCAATTTGAATGAGGGATGGGGAGTATTTGGTGGAGCAAATCAAGGGATTAGGTGATGGTGGAGGTGTTGGCCGAATGTGGGGAGCTTGGAGGGGGGATTTTGGTTTAGTTGCTAGGATAGGTGAGTGTGCCAAAATTCTCTTGAGTAGTAGGCATTTTCATTTTGGCATTTTCGGTCATATAGGGAGAGTGTCGAATTTTTGCAAGGGTCTTAGGGAGTTCTTTCTTTTTCTCTTGTTCGGTTTTCTACTTCTCTTTGTGCCGAAACTTTCAGCTTTCTTCTCTTCATCTCTTCTTGCCTCTTTGACATTAGCCAAAACTAGGGTGACCACTCGAGCATTTCTTTTTCCTTTCATTCTTTTTCCCTAGCGGTTTTCTCTTCTACACTCTTTTCTTCTCTAGCCGAAACATACTTCTCACTCTTTTCTCTTGTGTGTTTCGTTTCTACACCTTTTCACCATAGCCGAATCTCCTTTGACACCACACTAAATCTATTCTTACACTCTTTTTCTGTTAGCCGAACATCGCGAAGCAAGGTGCTAGGAATCTTTGGCTGCAGGAAGTCTCTTCAATCGGTTTTTGTTGGTTAAGGTAAGGGGGAGACTCTTTCATTTCTTTCTTTATTTCTTACGATTCTGTGTAGTCATAGCCGAATGGCTATTTTGTTTTTGGTGTTTAGATTTCGGCTAATCCCTTCTTCTTCTTCTCTCGTTTTGGAACGTTTACTTCGGGAAACCCCATTAGCCGAACGTTGGAGGTCCGAAGCCTGAAGGTCTGTTGATTGCCGAATCTGATCACTCCATTCGGGTTCTTAAGGTAAGGGGCCATCTTTGCGTTTTCTTGGCTATTTCATCCCTTTCAATTGTAGTCTGCCTTAATCAAATTCTTTTGTTAGTCAACCTACGTTTCTCCTTGAGTACTGATCAAAGATTCTCTCCATGGATGCGAGTGCTAGCCAAACTAAGGAGGAGTAGACTCATAGTCTCTACTCCTAAGTTTAAGCGACGTCTTTGTGTCGTGATTCGAGACTTTTCGCCAGGCTGTGGTAGGGAGCCGACTTCTGCTTGGGATAGACAAATCGCGGTTGTTTCTTCTAGTGAGAGTGTTGACAATCTAGAGAGTTTAGTCTTATGCGTAATTAGGTGTGTGTAACGCTCACACTTTTCTTTATTATTTGCGTTAGTAATGTGTGTTGGTGAAAAGAAAATGATGTATAGATAGTCGAGATGCCCTTGTGGGTAAGGTTGGAGACACCGGGTAAGTACCTCTATGATTTTACTTTCGAAGATATGTATGTATGAATTAATTGTCTGTTGTACATTGAAAGTATGTTTGCATTCATCTCAGTATGATAATATGTTGCATGGGCTTTGGGATATGATTGATAGGGGAAGTGTGATTTAGTTACTTCTGTCACAGTGGTCTAGGACCACAGTGGTTTGGAACCACGTATACATATATTTATCAGTGACTTATCTCAGTGGTTTGGTACCACAGTGGGTTGGCCCCACATATACTTATCAGAGATTGTCACAGTGGTCTGGGACCATAGTGGGTTGGCCCCACGTTTATATATCTCGTGACTCTGTCACAGTGAGTGCAGGACCACGGTGGTTTGGAACCACTGTGGCTTGATGCCACGGGTGTTTGGCTGATTCAGGTGACCTAGAGGATGGAAAACTAGGTTGGGTTGGGCTGCATTGCATACATTTTTAATATGCTATATTGTGAGGGCTAAGGCTCAATGTGCAACTATGGGCTTAAAGCCCGATTGCATTATAAGGGGAATTACACACTGAGTCTCGGTGACTCACCCCTCTGCTTAATTTTGCAGGTAACCCCTAGTTGCAGATTTGGAGCCGAGGTGGGCTTGGGGTGGCCATGCATTATTTTCTCGTAAACTTTCGTTTCTTATTTAAACTTACTTTTTAAATTTTGGGATTTTGCAATTTAATAAGGCATCCATAACTTTAATTTGAATTTTTGCTTTAAATTGGTTATTGCATAACTTATGAATTGTCAAATAAGGAGTTTCCTAAAATAAAAATATAAAAAATCATATTTTTAAAGTATTTACAAAAGATAACAAGCGATTAAAGGTTTAATCTAAATAATCTGGAGATTTTCTTAAAACCTCAACATCATTTTCAAATGTCACGTTTATGGAATTTCCTGATTTCGGCCTTTGTGAAACAAAACCGTTTACGACTTTTTAGTTCATTTTTAAATAGAAGATGGTAAGAAAATCTTCAAACAAAATTTTACATTACCTTTAAGATGGAACCACTAAACGAAAAGTTTTTCCAAATTACGTTGTTCTGTTGAAAATTTCAAAACTACATTTCTTGTAACATACCAGATTCGGTCGTAACGTATTGACCGGGTTTGGGGTGTTACACACCCATGTGTCCTGGCCGTGCCAAAACAGGGCATGTATACTGACTTATCCCCATGGCCACCAGGCACGCCCGTGTACCCTGGCCGTGTACTCTTATGCTATATACTGACTTAATCCCACGGTCACTAGGCACGCCCGTGTGCCAAAACCGTGTCTGCTTAACAGGCCCTTTGCAAGGTCAATGAGCCACCTACACTTGGGTTTACCCTACAAGCTACTTACCAATTCATTTTATGCACAAATAACAACCAAAGACATGTCAAATGATCAACAATTATTTATAACCAAACTCATTTCTAATCATGTCAATTTTGCACAACTAAATCATACATATACATAAGCATGGTTTAACCACATTTACCCTTCATAGAAACATTCTTTTGATCAAACATGCATACTCATAACGCATTCAAATGCTTATCATAAACTTGACCATTTCTTAGTCATGTAATCATACCAAAAACAACATCATATACCTTATTTATAATTACATAATACCAACATATAACTAGCCACATCACATGGCTAGGTTCATCTCAAACATATACCAAATGACTAGCCTATACATGCCATATTAGGTTATATACACATTCAAAAGTACCAAAGCTGAGTTTGATAGTGTGATGACAATCCTTGACGATTCCCGAGCCTTTCGTAGCTTTGACGACCTATGAAACAGAGTAAACACACACATAGAGTAAGCTTTCCAAAAGCTTAGTAAGCCATATACAAATAAACTTAGCACGTAATACACATAGCTACATTTATACATCGACATTAATACCTCTTATGTGCAAAATTCATCACATATCTTTTGGTTCATTTGTTTAGTCATCACTTACCACATTTCTCAATCAAGCATCACTTATACACATAGCCCATTCAAGTTTATATATCACAAATTATCTCATCAAATCCATATTCACATTCTTTTTGGTAAATTCATATATGTATACTTACCTTTCATACACATACACACTGTACCTTTCAACGTACCTAAATCATTATATAGTTCACTTAGTCATTCACATCTCGGACTTACCCGTTGAACTGTTTGGAATCTAATAGGATGCTCGGAATGCTCGGAATAGTCATACAACGCCAACGTTCCAGACGTGGTCTTACATGAAATCAGATATCGATACCACTGTCCCAGATAGGGTCTTACATGTAAATCTCATATCGATGCCAACGTCCCAGACGTGGTCTTACACGTAAATCTCATATCGATGCCAACGTCCTAGACGTGGTCTTATACTTAAATCTCATAACGATGCCAACGTCCCAGACGTGGTCTTATACATAAATCTCATATCGATGCCAACGTCCCAGACGTGGTCTTATACGTAAATCTCATATCGATGCCAACGTCCCAGACGTGGTCTTATACGTAAATCTCATATCGATGCCAACGTCCCAGACGTGGTCTTATACGTAAATCTCATATCGATGCCAACGTCCCAGACGTGGTCTTACACGTAAATCTCATATCGATGCCAACGTCCCAGACGTGGTCTTACACGTAAATCTCATATCGATGCCAACGTCCCAGACATGGTCTTATACGTAAATCTCAGATCAGACACCTATGCCATGACATATACAACTCTATCTCCTCCTAGGTTCAAACGAAATTTCTCGGACACTATCAACTTGCTGATCTATATATGCATATTCGGATTTCGCATACATTCCATTACAATTGATATTCATAGCAATCCAAATTTCATATTTACACAAATAATTCAATTTAAATACATTTAATTGTATTTCGACTTATCTCGAGTTCAGTTTAACGGAAACAGACGGCTATTCAATAACTTTCGATTTCCCGCGATCTAAATCCGTTTTCTTCGGTTCTTGATCTATACATATTCAGATTTAACCCATTCATTCATCAATCCATTCAATTTAATCCAAAAACATACATTTAGGGCAATTTGCAAATTAGCCCTTACATTTTCACAATTGGACATTTTAGTCCCCATTTCACGAAATCACAAAATACACAAAATCTCAATACACCCATGCTTAGCCGAATGTTCATGTAGCTCATTCAAGTCCTTACATTTCATTTATTTCACAATTTAGTCCCTCAACATATTATTTTCTCAATTTAGTACAAATTACTCAAAATCACAAAAACTCCAAATACAAAACTTGTTAATCTAACACATATCTTTCATTTTTCACCATCAAACATTACAAAACTCATATGTTCATCAATGGCACGTTTCAAAATATTCATCAATTCACAAAATTGGAGCATGGGTTTTGAAGAGCACAAAGCAACGATTACAAAAACGTAGAAATTATCAAAAATCGAAACCAAATCATACCTTAATTAAGCCAAACCATAGCCGAAACCCTTGAAAGTTTTTGTTCATTCTTTTCTTATTTTTCGGAAAAATAAAGATGATGATAATGGCTTGTCTTTGTTTTATTATAATATAACATTATAATATATATTAATATAAATTTTAACTTATAAAACATATACATTTATTAGCCTTGCCGTCCACTATCATTGCTAAGAGGTCAAATTGCATCATAAATCCTCATAAATATGAAGACACACCAATTAAGCCACTCAATCAAATGGAAGGCTACTTTTACCTTTTATACAATTTAGTCCTTTTATCAAATTAAACACACAAACGGACAAATTAATTCACGGAATTTTAACACATGCTTAAACACATATCATAGGCACGGAAAATAATATTAAAATATTTTTCTAACTCGAATTTGTGGTCCCAAAACCACTGTTTCGACTAGGGTCTAAACCGGTCTGTTACAGGAGTTGTTGGTATTTTGCAGCAACAGAAGTAGAGATTAGAGTAAAGAGTAGAGTAGTAAGATGTATGAAAGATTATTTATACACTAAAGCCAACTAAAAACATCATCACAGCGGCATTGTTGGCCACTTCTCAACAGGAGTCAATTTGATTGATTTGACCCTCTCCATGACTAGTCAACAGTAAGGTAAACCTTCGCCTGATTTTCGTTTACCTACCCTGGATTTGGTGGAAACCAAAGGGGACTGAGAGTATATTTCTGAGAGGAAGGGGGATATTTCAGATGGTTTTTCTTTCTGCTTAATGATTCTGAGAGGAAAGGGGATATTTCAGATGGTTTTTCTTTCTGCTTAATGATCAAGTTCTTCTTTCCAACCTAAACATTCTCTTTGTTAAGATCGAACTAAGATCGTTTAATCAAGGGATGATTCAACCTTCTGGTAAGTCTTATAGCCCTGTATGTTATGATTATTGAGGAGTGAGGATGATGAAAGGTGTAAGAGTAGTAGGGTGTGAGTGTAATGCCCTAGTTGAGGGTCGCACGTAGTTGAAACAATATTAAACTAATTGTACATGGGGATTCTAATGGAAGTTCCATGATCTTTTAAGCAGTTGCTGCTGTTAGATTGGGAAGGATGATTGAAATTGGTGTTCTTAGTCGAGGTGAAGGTGAGTTTCTAATAAGTCTCTAGAACCGGCTTCTGTATATTATTTTTATTTGAATAAATGGTTGACTCCTCTGTAGATAGGTATGTCTTCTTGAGAAAATATTTGTATGAATGTAAAAGAAGAGTATTGATAATTGTTTGAATACGAGGTGGCATGATAAGTGTCTTTGCTAATAGAGAGTGGGTATGTCGTCTCTGGAATGTGCAGGTGATAATAATTCGTGTTACATGTGTATGTGTATGGTCAAAGTCTAAGAAAAAGGACCTTTGATGTGGTACGAGTATAGTATAGGCGAGTCTGTGATATGAATAAATGTGAAAAAGAGATTTCTTGTGTAGCCTTCGGTAGGGCATATATATTGCTAATCGGACAGGTAGATAACTGTGAAATGGAGATTTATTGTGTAGCATTCGGTAAGGTAGATATATTGCTAACCAGACTAATAGATCACAAAATAAATTTGTGGAAAGTCCATGGCCATGGCATTATATGATAATACGCCAAGAGGTCGTGAAGGTATAAGACCATGTGAGAGAGGCCCCATGGCATCCATAGAGATGGTCTGTCGGGACAACAAACATGAATTTCCTGAAAAGTCTTTTTGGTAAACTCTTTGTAAAGTCTTTGTGGAGAACTCTTTGTAAAGCCCTTGTGGCGAACTCTTTGAAAAGCCTTTGTGGCGTATTGTTCAAAAAGCCTCAGTGGCGGAGTAATCTGGGGAGTACTTGTAACACCCTTTGTAACACCCCTAACCCGTAACCGACGCCGGAATAGGGTTAAGAGGCATTACCTATCATTTCAAAACATTTGAGTTCATTTCACATCAAAACATAGCAATCCACATTCATATAGTCCCCTAAATAGGTCTACGAGACCTTAAACACGTGCTAGAAAGGGGTCGGGACTAAACCGAACAAATACAAAATTTTTTGAAAAAAAACCAAACATTTTTCAAAGCTACAGAGGTCACACGCCCGTGTGGGTAGGCCGTGTGCCTCACACGGCCTCGAACATGCCCGTGTGTCCAAGCCGTGGCAAAACAGGGCATACATACTGACTTGTCCACATGGCCTGAGACACGCCCGTGTGCCTCACCCGTGGTCGATACTAACTTGCACCACATGGCCAGTCACACGCCCGTGTGTCTAGCCCGTGTGCGAGCCTGACTTGTTTTGAATTACAAACTCGAATGACACGGTCGAGCCACACGCCCGTGTGCGAGCCTGACTTGTTTTGAATTACAAACTCGAATGACACGGTCGAGCCACACGCCCGTGTGCTCAACCGTGTGGGCAATTATAGGCCATTTACAAGGCCAATTTGCCATCCACACTTTGGTCACACCTACAAGCATCAAACCAATTCAAATTCATGCCCCAAATGCATTCAAAACATGCCAATCATGCACCATTTTATTATCTTAACATCCCTACTCAATCCACATTCAAATTCCAACTCCAATTTATCAATTCAAGGTATCAAATTCTCATCCAAAAAATATATAATCTATTCATCATTCAATCCTTACTAATTCTATCATAAAGCATACCATTTCCATCTTGCTAATTTATGCTATAATGATCACTCCTATAGAACACATACATATACATGTAACTCATTCTTTTCACATGACCAAAACGTTTACCAAGCCAAATCACATGGCAAGATCCAAACTTCTCAAAAACATACCATAAGTACTAGCATATACATGCCATATTCAAATATATACATCTTCCAAAAATACCAAAATAGATAGCCGATAGTGCGATTGAGTCGCTGACGACCCCCAGATCCGAGGTAGCTTTAAATACACTGTAAAACAGAGAAACACTTCACACAGTAAGTTTTAAAACTTAGTAAGTTCGTAATATAATACTATTAATTCAATGATTCAAAATCAATACACAAAATAAACCATCACATAGATTAATTCTCAAGAATGCACAATCTCATCCATATCCAATACTCACATAACTAACCATTGATCTATTTCCTAATTCATCATCCACATAGGTTCCATACATACCTTTGCCAACACTTAGTTAACAACCAATTTTGCTACTCAATGCTCCATACCACATTTCGAACAATCTTCATTATTTTTTCAATTCAATCGCACACTTAGTGCCAATTTCATAGCCGAAGATTAAATATCATCGCACACTTAGTGCCTTTGCTTTAAGCCGAATTTAACTCAGCATCGCACACACAGTGCCAATCAATATAATCGATACTTTCTCTATTTCGCACACACAGTGCCGTTCTCTACTGTATAAATTCTATTTCGCACACTTAGTGCCACATCTCTCAATCCACATTTAACATTACCAATTAATTAACCACATAATCTTTCATTTTATAACACATGAGCATAATTTAAACAATTTGTATTATAAACGAACTTACCTCGAAATAACAAAACAAGTCGATTAATCGAGCACTTTATCTTTGCCTCGATCTCGATCCAAATCTCTCTTTTCTTGATCTATACATATTCAAATTTAGCTCATTCAATCACCAAATTATTCAATTTAATCCAAACACACATATTTAGGGCATTTTACAAAATAGCCCTCACATTTTCACATTTCGACAGTTAAGTCCCTATTTCAAAAAATCACTAAATACACAAAATTCCCTTGTACCCATGCTTAGCCGAATTTTCATCATGATCATACAAATCCATACATTTCATTTATTTCACGTTTTAGTCCCTCAAATTATCATTTTCACAATTTAGTCCAAATTACTCAAATTCACCAAAAATCCAAAGACAAAATATGTTAATCTATCACCTATCTTTCATATTTCATCATCAACTATCACAAAGCTCAAACATTCATCAATGGCATATCTCAAAATCTTCATCAAATTCTAAAATTAAAGCATGGGCTTACTAATTCGCTAAGCAACGATCACAAAAACGTAAAAATCACTAAAAACCAAGCTCGAATCGTACCTCAATCAAAAACAACAATAGCCGAACCTTTAAATGCTTCAATGGCTATTTCTCTTTTCTATTTTCGGTGGATGAATGATAGTGGAAGATGATAGAAACCATGGTTTTGTTTTATTTTATTTTATTTACCCATTTACTAAATTAACCTTAATAATATACATATTAAATCATTCATCATAAGGTCATTTATGACCAATCCCACTATCTATGGTCCAATTACATAATAAGGACCCTTCATTTAATAAGCCATGCCAAATAAATACTTTAACAATCATCACACAGCGTTTGCATTTTATGTGATTAAGTCTTTTTTTGCAAATTAAGCACACAATCAATAAAATTTTCACACAGAATTTTCACACATGCTCAATCACATACCGTAAACACAGAAAAAATATTAAAATATTTTTTCGACGTCGGATTTCTGGTCTCAAAACCACTATTTCGACTAGGGTCTAAATCGGGCTGTTACAACTCTCCCCCCTTAAGGATTTTCGTCCCCAAAAATCATACCAGTGAATAAATTCGGATATTAGTCTCTCATAACATCTTCAGGCTCCCACGTAGCCTCTTCAACTCCGTGTTTGTGCCACAACACTTTCACTAAAGAAATCTTCTTATTTCTCAACTATTTGATCTCACGTGCCAAAATTCGAATCGGTTCTTCATAATACGATAAATCTGACTTAATCTTAACCTCAGTGGGAGTAATTACATGCGATGGATCAGATCTGTATCGTCGAAGCATCGACCCATGAAACACATTATGAATCTTCTCTAACTCAGGTGGTAACAACAGTTTATAAGCAACTGGCCCAATTCTTTCGATAATCTCATACGGTCCGATGAACCTCGGACTCAACTTTTCTTTTCTTCCAAAACAAAGTATTTTCTTCCACGGAGACACTTTCAAAAACACTTTATCATCGATCTGAAACTCAATATCTTTTCGTTTCAAGTCTGCGTACGACTTCTGACGATCTGACGCAACTTTCAGACTATCGCAAATTACTTTCACTTTGTGTTCAGTCTCTTTGATCAAATCGACCCCGTGTATCTTATTCTCACTAAGCTCAGTCCAATACAATGGAGTTCTGCATTTACGGCCATTAAAAGCCTCATATGGTGCCATTTTGATGCTAGAGTGAAAACTGTTATTGTACGCAAACTCAATCAAAGGCAAATGTTTTTCCCACGTACTTTCAAACTCAAGGATGCAACATCTCAACATATCTTCAAGAATCTGAATAATCCGCTAGGATTGACCATCCGTTTGCGGATGAAATGCAGTACTGAAATGCAACTTTGTGCCTAGAGCCTCTTGTAATTTCTTCCAAAACCGCAGGGTAAATCTCGGATCTCTATCAGATACAATAGATAATGGTACCCCATGCAGTCTCACAATCTCAGAAATATACAATTCGGCTAACTTATCAAGTGAATAATCTGTTCTCACCGGAACAAAATGAGCTGATTTCGTCAATCTGTCAACTATCACCCAGATTGCATCTTTCTTTCTCGGAGATAAAGGCAATCCCGACACAAAGTCCATCGTGATTCTCTCCCATTTCCACTCAGGAATCATAATCGGTTGTAACAAACCAGATAGAACCTGATGTTCAGCTTTAACTTGTTGACACACTAAACAACTCGAAACAAACTCTGAGATATCCCGTTTCATACCATGCAACAAATAAAACTGTTTCAGATCATTATACATTTTCGTACTTCCCGGATGAACGGAAAAACGACTATTATGAGCTTCGTTCAAAATCAACTGAATAAACTCGGAATTTCTCGAAATGCAAATCCGATCTCGGAATCTCAAACAATCATCATTATCAACTCGAAATTTTGAATCACAATTCGAACCACACTGATCTCGTTTTTCCATCATCTCATCATCATTTTTCTGGGCATCACAAATCTGACGTATAAACATAGGCTTTACTTTCAACTCGGCCAAAACTGAACCATCTTCACACAGATCTATTTGAGCACTCATCACATGTAATGTAAACAGTGATTTCTGACTCAATGCATCAGCAACAACATTTGCTTTACCCGGATGATAATCTATCACAAGCTCGTAGTCTTTCAACAGTTCTAACCATCTTCTCTGTAGTAGATTCAAGTCTTTCTGAGTCATCAGGTATTTCAGACTTTTATGATCTGAAAATACATGGTATCTTTCACCGAAAAGATAATGACGCCAAATCTTCAATGCAAACACGATTGCAGCTAGCTCAAGGTCATGTGCCGGATAATTCTTTTCATGCGGTTTAAATTGTCTCGAAGTATAGGCTATAACTTTGCCTTCCTGCATCAAAACACATCCCGGTCCGTTCAACAAAGCATCACTATAAATCGCAAACTCTTTACCCGATTCTGGCTGTACCAAAACTGGAGCTTCAGTCAATAGGGCTTTCAACTGATCAAAGCTTTTCTGACATTTTTCAGACCATTCAAATATCACATCTTTCTGAAGCAATCTAGTCAACGGAGTCGCAATCATCGAAAAGCCTTTTACAAACCGTCAATAATAACCAGCAAGTCCCAAAAAACTACGGACTTCAGACACGTTTCTAGGAGGCTTCCACTCCAAAATAGCTGAAATTTTACTCAGATCAACTCGTATACCAGATGCCGACACAATATGTCCTAGAAAACTAACTTCACGCAACCAGAACTCACATTTGCTAAACTTTCCATACAATTGCTTCTCACGTAGAGTCTATAGCACAATTCTCAAATGTTCAGCATGCTCAATTTCATCACGCGAATAAATAAAAATGTCGTCAATGAATACAACAACAAATCGATCTAAATACAGTCTGAAAATTATGTTCATCAAATCCATAAAAATAGCAGGAGCATTTGTTAGTCCGAAAGGCATAACTAAAAACTCATAATGCCCGTACCTCATTCTGAAAGCAGTTTTCAGAATGTCTAAATCTTTTACTCGCAATTGATAATATCCCGATCTCAGATCTATCTTTGAAAACACAAAAGCTCCTTTCAGCTGATCAAACAAATCATCGATTCTGTGAAGGGGGTATTTGTTCTTTATTGTCACTTTGTTTAACTGACGATAATCAATACACATTCTCATCGTGCCATCTTTATTTTTCACAAATAACACAGGAGCACCCCAGGGCGAGAAACTCGGTCGTGTAAATCCTCTATCTGTCAACTCTTGCAACTGAGATTCAACTCTTTCAATTCTGTCAGTGCCATTCTATACGGCGCTATTGAGATAGGAGTCATTTCCGGCACTAAGTCAATGCCAAACTCAACTTCTCGTATTGGAGGTAATCCCGATAATTCTTCAAGAAATACATCAGGGAACTCACAAACCACAGGCACAGATTCAACTTTCTTTTCAATCACTTTCAAATCAATCACATAGGCAAAATAAGATTTATAACCCTTTTTCACATAACTCTGAGCTTTCATCACTGAGATCACAGCCGGTAATCCATTCAAATCATTTGATTCAATCCGAACTATCTCACCATTCTGACTTCTTAAATCAATACTCTTCCGATTACAATTCACAATAGCATGATGCAAGGTCAATCCATACCCAAAATTATATCAAATTCATCAAAGGGTAGCAGCATCAGATTAGCCGGAAAAGAAGTATCTTTAAATATCAATGGACAATTCTTGCATACTTTGTCAACCAAGACACTTTTACCTAAGGGGTTCGATACTCTAATTACGAACTCAGTAGACTCAACAAGTAGAGTCTTACTGGATGCTAAATTCATGCATACATACGAATGAGTAGACCCTGGATCTATCAATGCAATCACATCAGTATCAAACAGAGTAAAAGTACCAATTATGACATCTGGGGATGTCGCTTCTTCACGAGCGCGAATAGCATAAGCTCGGGCAAGTGCTCTCGCCACGGATCTCATAGCTGTATCTGTTGTTCCTCTCTGGCTACCACTCACATTTCTGGTATTTCTGGGTGGTCTACCTCTAGCCGTCGTATTACTCGGCCTCGCATTCTGAACATTATCTTTCTCAGCTAACTCTGGGCAATCTCGAATGAAGTGATCTCGTGATCCACATTTATAGCAAGCTCTATTATTATACTTGCCCCAAAATTCTCCAACATGTCGTCTCCCACATTGTCTACACTCAGGCTTGTTGGTTTTGACACTTCCAACACTCGATTCAATCGGAATTTGAGTTTTAAGACCAACATTTTGCTTCACACGATCTCTACTTGAATGTCCAAACGAAACATTTGAACGATTAGCTACATCTCTAAATCTCTTTGACGAAGGTTGATACGACTTACTCATCGACCTATTTCTTTCATCTCTAGCCTCTAAATCAGCTTTCTTCTTTTCTTTGCTAAGTTCTTCAGCTTTGCAGGCATTTTCAACCAATACTACGAATTCATTCAAGTCAAGAATTCCAATAAGAAGTTTTATGTCTTCATTTAGCCCTTCAATGAAGTGTTTACACATAGTAGTTTCAATCGAAACACATTTTCGTGCATACTGACTTAATCTCACAAATTCCCTCTCGTACTCAATAACAGACATACAGCCATGTTTCAGCTCTAGAAACTCTTTACGTTTCTGATATATGAATTGTTGACTAATATATTTCTTCCGGAATTCAACTTGAAAGAAATCCCAGGTGATTCTCTCTCTCGAAACCACGGAGATCAATGTTTTCGACCAATTATATGTTGTATCTCTCAACAATGAAACAGCAGATTTTAGGCATTCATCAGGAGTCAATGACTGTTCATCAAACACTCAAATTGTATTCTCGAGCCAAAACTCAGCTCGCTCTGCATCATCATCAACTGTGGCCCTAAACTCTTTGGCCCCGTACTTTCAAATTTTATCTACAGGAGGCTTACTCAATCGGATCGGATCTTTCACTTGTGGCACTACAGGTATTTGCGGGGGTGGAGGTTGTTGAGCAGCCGGATTCGTTCGAACGAACTCTGAAAACCACTCACTCATCATTCGAAAGAAGGTTTTCTTAGCCTCTCCCTCTTGGCTACTAGCAATCGGCCTAGGTTCGACCGGCGCTTCCCTTGAGCGGGAGTAGGCGCATTGCTCTCAACATCATCAGCAACTGCTCGATCGGGATCCATTTACTATACGAAAACACTTTTTTTAACTGTCAGGAATCATCACACTATCGCAGTTATATATATGGCATGTATAGCTAGACTCTCATGAGCTATGTTAGTCCTAGAATCGACTAAACCGTAGCTCTGATACCAATAAAATGTAACACCCCTAACCCGTAACCAATGCCAGAATAGGGTTAAGAGGCATTACCTATCATTTCAAAACATTTGAGTTCATTTCACATCAAAACATATCAATTCACATTCATATAGTCCCCTAAATAGGTCTACAAGACCTTAAACACGTGCTAGAAAGGGGTCGGGACTCAACTGAACACATACAAAATTTTCTGAAAAAAAACATTTTTCAAAGCTACAGAGGTCACACGCTCGTGTGGGTAGGCCGTGTGCCTCACACGGCCTCGAACACGCCCGTGTGTCCAACCGTGGCAAAGCAGGGCATACATATCGACTTGTCCACACGGCCGAGAGACACGCCCGTGTGCCTCACCCGTGGTCGATCATCGACTTGCACCCACACGCGGTCCACACGCCCGTGTGTCTCAGCCGTGTCGCGAGCGACTTGTTTTGAATTACAAACTCGAATGACACGGTCGAGCCACACACGTGTGTGCTCTCAACCGTGTGGGCAATTATAGGCCATTTACAAGGCCAATTTGCCATCCACACTTTGGTCACACCTACAAGTATCAAACCAATTCAAATTCATGCCCCAAATGCATTCAAAACATACCAATTATGCACCATTTTATTATCTTAACATCCCTACTCAATCCACATTCAAATTCCAACTCCAATTTATCAATTCAAGGTATCAAATTCTCATCCAAAAAATATATAATCTATTCATCATTCAATCCTTACTAATTCTATCATAAAGCATACCATTTCCATCTTGCTAATTTGTGCAGTAATGATCACTCCTATAGAACACATACATATACATGTAACTCATTCTTTTCACATGACCAAAACATTTACCAAGCCAAATCACATGGCAAGATCCAAACTTCTCAAAAACATACCATAAGTACTAGCCTATACATGCCATATTCAAATATATACATCTTCTAAAAATACCAAAATAGATAGCCGATAGTGTGATTGAGTCGCTGACGATCCCCGGATCCGAGCTAGCTTTAAATACACTGTAAAACAAAGAAACACTTCACACAGTAAGTTTTAAAGCTTAGTAAGTTCGTAATATAATACTATTAATTCAATGATTCAAAATCAATACACAAAATAAACCATCACATAGATTAATTCTCAAGAATGCACAATCTCATCCATATCCAACACTCATATAACTAACCATTGATCTATTTCCTAATTCATCATCCACATAGGTTCCATACATACCTTTGCCAACACTTAATTAACAACCAATTTTGCTACTCAATGCTCGATACCACATTTCGAACAATCTTCATTATTTCTTTAATTCAATCGCACACTTAGTGCCAATTTCATAGCCGAAGCTTAAATATAATCGCACACTTAGTGCCTTTGCTTTAAGCCGAATTTAACTCGGTATCGCACATACAGTGCCAATCAATATAATCGATACTTTCTCTATTTCGCACACATAGTGTCGATCTCTACTGTATAAATTCTATTTCGCACACTTAGTGCCACATCTCTCAATCCACATTTAACATTACCAATTCATTAACCACATAATCTTTCATTTTATAACACATGAGCATAATTTAAACAATTTGTATTATAAACGAACTTACCTCGGACGTCGAAATAACAAAACAAGTCGATTAATCGAGCACTTTATCTTTGCCTCGATCTCGATCCAAATCTCTCTTTTCTTGATCTATACATATTAAAATTTAACTCATTCAATCACCAAATTATTCAATTTAATCCAAACACACATATTTAGGGCATTTTACAAAATAGCCCTCACATTTTCACATTTCGACACTTAAGTCCCTATTTCATAAAATCACTAAATACACAAAATTCCCTTGTACCCATGCTTAGGCGAATTTTCATCATGATCATACAAATCCATACATTTCATTTATTTCACATTTTAGTCCCTCAAATTATCATTTTCACAATTTAGTCCAAATTACTCAAATTCACCAAAAATTCAAAGACAAAATATGTTAATCTATCACCTATCTTTCATATTTCATCATCAACTATCACAAAGCTCAAACATTCATCAATGACACATCTCAAAATCTTCATCAAATTCTAAAATTAAAGCATGGGCTTACTAATTCGATAAGCAACTATCACAAAAACGTAAAAATCACTAAAAATCGAGCTCGAATCGTACCTCAATCAAAAACAACAATAGCCGAAACTTTAAATGCTTCAATGGCTATTTATCTTTTCTATTTTCGGTGGATGAATGATAGTGGAAGATGATAGAAACCATGGTTTTGTTTTAATTTATTTTATTTACCCATTTTCTAAATTAACCTTAATAATATACATATTAAATCATTCATCATAAGGTCATTTATGACCAATCCCACTATTTATGGTCCAATTACATAATAAGGACCATTCATTTAATAAGCCATGCCAAATAAATACTTTAACAATCAGCACACAGCGTTTGCATTTTATGCGATTAAGTCCTTTTTGCAAATTAAGCATACAATCGATAAAATTTTCACACAGAATTTTCACACATGCTCAATCACATACCGTAAACACAGAAAATAATATTAAAATTTTTTTTTGACCTCAGATTTGTGGTCTCAAAACCACTATTCTGACTAGGGTCTAAACCGGGCTGTTACACCCCTAACCCGTGTCTGTCGCCAGATTAGGGTTACAGAGTATTACGGCATTTAACAAATCAAATAACAACATAAACCATTCAAATATTGCTTTAAATATCAATTATTCAAAATACGTCATCATTCATAGCATATATATACAAATACGGGCTTTATATCGAGCTTAAGGAACCTAAAAATCAATTTGGAAACAATTAGGGACTAATTTGAAATAAAACAAAAAAAATGTAAAAAAATTGAAAAATCGGGGTCACAGGATCGTGTTGCCAGACCATCTGCCCAACCGTGTACAACTCCAAATAGGGTCACACAGCCGTGTCTCCAGGCCGTGTAACAACCTATGACCGTGTAGGACAAACATGCACCAAATATAATAGGCCACATTGCCGTGTGGAGTGACCGTGTATGGCACACGGTCGTATGGTAGACCGTGACCAAGCCGTATGCACCTAAACCGTAAACCCTAAACCCTAAACACATATAAATCAATCCATTTCACCTACCAGTGCTTGGTTACCAAGCCATACCATTTGCACCTATAAATACCCATCTCAAAACATGTCATATACTATTCAAACTAAGTGCCTAACCAATATGTCCACAAAGGCACCTCAATCAAAAATGCAAACCTAATCAAATCATCCTACTCAATCATACCATTATGCCTTTAATGCCACCCAAATAACCAAACCAAACATGTACGAGAACAACCAACACATTCAAGTAAAGTATATGTGTAAACGTGATTTTTATCAATTCCATACTAAGACATAATCTAGGCATATTATGCATCAAACCAAATCCAAACATCCATCAAACATAATGCCTAACATATAACCATTTCATTCATGAAAACACTTAGCAAATAACCAAAACCACCATCAAGCTATCAACAAAATGACCATTGCCAAAATGCTATACATATTTACATAACTTATAAGGCCAATGAGATTCAAAATGCCATCAAACTACAAAATCAACATTCCAAACACAAGACTCCCTAGGTAGATGCTAAAACCAAATTAAGAACATCACCAACACTTGAGTTCGAGATTGTCGTTGGATGCTGAGTTGATGTACGAATCGAATAGTACCTAACCTGCGCAAGAAAACAAAATTGTACGTTGAGTATAACTCAGTAGTATTTTTGTAATCCGAACAATAAGTATAATATGAAACATAAAGGAGCATAAACTTAAAAATGAAAATAACATGCAAATCATCAAGCCAAATATGCTATTTCTCATAATCATGTACTCAAAACCATCTTATTTCTCTTATATCAACTTAAGCCTATCACATTTGCAAGTTAATAATCATATAACTCATGTAAGATATATTTCATCTCAAAATCCAATTTCATGATTTCATGGAACATAACATATTAATGTTCCCAATTCAATCCACAATTCACAATTCATTTTCCATTTCTAATTTCATTTCTTAATCTTTTTGCCATATCAAAATCACATATAAACCATTCCGTTCTTTATATCACTATTAACACGACTCAGACTCGGACGGATACATAGATCCAACCAACACAACAATTTGGCACTCAGTGCCTCATCAGATAAATCTAAAGCAAATAGTTGCACTCAACGCCATCAAATAGATTGACACTCAATGTCTCATCAGTTAAACCGAAGCAAATTGGTACCCGGTGCCTCATCGACTCGTAGTCGAAGAAAGCCCTGAACTCTTCCTATCCTATGGCATGCCAACTATATCCGACTCTACCCAAACAGTTAATAGGGTTTTCATTTCATAATCCAATACCAATCAATGTCTTAATTTTCATAATTAACAAAATTACACAAATTTATCAAACATATTCATTTCAGTCCTCATAATCGTTATTTAATTCAAAACATCCCAAGTGAATAAGAATTCTCACTTCATATTCTTACCATGAATGAACAAATCAATATGCATTAATTTATAATTAGTTCGGCCAATAGGAACACAAACCATAAACTCCGAGCTATTGGTCGACGACTTTCTCTTTTCCTTTCCTTTTTGACGAATCCGGGTCGGTGTAAGCTACAAATTAAAACAAACAGCACATTTCATCAATACGCAAACAATTTCACATTCAATTGCTAATTAAATCAAATTTTTCATTTTATTCAATTTAGTCCTTAAAAACCGAGACTAACATAACTTCCTCATTTAACCTTAATTTTTTTATGTCAATTTTATTCTAAACCAAATTTAACTCCCTATTTCTTATTTCTATCCCAAAATTTTGAAATTTAAGCAATTTAGTCCCTATTGTACAAAATCAACCATTAACTTTACAATTTAGTCCTTTTTTACTTCTAACCTAAAAATCTATCAAATTGGTCCCTAAAACTTTGAATATTCAACTAAAGTAACATCATCAAATTTTAATAATAACAAAAAATACAATATGAGTTAGCTAGATTGAACTACGGGGATTCCGAAAACATAAAAGTTACAAGAAAAGGGACTAAATTGACTAATTGATTAAAGCTTGAACTTAAAAGCCCCTTGGTTGTTTCGTCTTCTCCCCTGTTCTTTTTTTTAAAATTTTGGGAAATGAAATGTTGTTCTGTTTTTTTTATTTCATTACTTTAGTTTTATTATAATATGATTTTATAACATTTATTATTATTTAACCTTTATAACTTATATATATAATATAATTGTCTCATGACCGTCCATCTCTTATTAAACAAGTAGTTTAGTTACCTTATAAATCCCTTAGCTTAATTCTACCTTGTAATTTAAGAATAATTCACACTTTTATTACTTATTCGATTTAGTCTCTGTATGCTAAATAAGTTCTAATTCAACGAAATTACTAAAACAAAGTTCAATTCACTTCTAAAATAACTCCATAAATATTTAATAAAAATATTTACAGGTCTGGTTTACGGAAACGAGGTCCCGAAACCACACTTTTCAACACCACTGACTTTCGGGTCGTTACATTACTTGTGGCAAGTTTTCTGGAAGGTTTGTATTATGAATCTTGTAATGCCTAATCGACTAGTTATTAGTCCGCCTTTGTGGTGAGACCTGGATATTCCCTTGAGGCCTTTTTTGAAAGAATTCTCGACGGTATGCCGATTGATAAACCCGCCATTGCAATCCATCAGGACAGAAACCTTCGTGTACCTGGAACCATGAGTGGTGTAAGTGTTCGCCAAAACTGGGTATTCTCTTGTATGTATCGAAGTCATTTGGGATTTCTTTTGGATGATCAAGAATATTACGTTCCCTAAAATGAGATCATCTTTTGAATATACCCAAAGATACATTGTACCTGGTATTCTAATGGTCGTCAGGGTCAGTATAGGAATCCGCCGAGAATAGTGTCAGTATGCGTATCATCTTAAGAATTTCATCCTATTTTTATCTTCAAAATTGGTATGGAATAAGATCAGATATAAATTGTGTAGTCTGTGATCTGCCAATCTAGTGGAGTGTGTACAAGTTAGTCAAGTTGGAGGTTGGCTCATAATTATCTGGCAGGAATCAGAAAAGTATCTTCAAAAGTCTGAAAGGAAGACTAGAATTCTTAATTCAGGGGAAACTCAATGACATCGATTAAAGGTAATAGTGGTTAAGATTCATTAAGTTCTGTTGAACTTATAGACGTCTATCAGGTCTTTGAGTTGAACTAGTCAGCCAGAAGAGACCAAGCCAGGAATGCGCCGAGGTGGTTGATCGTAAGGCGATGTTATGCATACAAAGGGACACTTTTGAGAAAATGTTTTCAAATGATGAATAGTATTTTACGCCATAATTGGGCCTGTTTTAATAAAGTTTTAAGAGTATTGTCTTATACTATCATTAAGAATCAGTTGTATTCAAATAAATGTTTACCTTTCAAATCTTTGACTTGTAATAAAAATAAATAAGTAGGAAGTACGTTCTGTAAAGTTTTTACCTATTTTAAAATTTTTGTTAAGTATTTTAAGCTCTGGTGACATCCTATATTCGGATCCGGTAAATCGAGTCGAGTATAGGGTATTACAAGTGCTAGAGCTTGGATTCACTTGTTGCACATGGTACTAAGATAATGAATATTCTCTTTGGGTAAGGCCCCGCAGATGTAGAAAAATCAAACTGCGTAAATATCTCTTATGTTATCTATTTTTTAGTATTTAAAATTTATTAGACCTAAAGTAGTTAGAATTGGTTTCGGCACTACTTCTAACACTACTTGAGTTGTTTGTCATAATACCAATTTGGACCCAACAACATCCACATCCTTTTAGAAGTTGATTCGTGTCACTAAACTCCAACAAATTAAGCCACCAACCCAGATTGCCACCTAATTTTTTTTATTTAGATATTGAAAAAAAATAAAAGATTAATACACTTTTTGGGCCTAAACTTGGTAATTGTTTTCATGTTGAGACTTAAATTCTTTTTGTCCAAATTAACCTTTGAACTTGACAATTGTTTTCACGTTAGGACTTGAACTTTATTTTTCCAAGCTAATTCATGTTTTTTTTTTATAGTCCTAATATTTTTATAATTATAAAAAGTTATAAATATTATTTAAAAAATATCCGAAATATTCAAATGGTTAGGCGGCAGGCCTCATGGTTCATTAATTTCCAACAAAAACCGATATTGGTTAAACTTAAAACATGAATTCCATCATTGCAAGTTTTCATGTTTGCATGCTTAACAACACTTCCACAAATTGGTAGCAATGGGCAATGATCCTTGCCACTAAATAACGTGGTAAACCATTAAAAATTTTATAAGTTTTCTTTAATAAATTTTTTTAATAATTGGGCTGAAAACATCGTTTGGGTCACCGATTTTTGAATGTTTAAATCTTATCATACAATATTCAAGTCCTCATTTATGTCCCAAACTCCCACATAATAAGCCTCTTCTTAATCATAGGTAGCTACATTGATTAGATTGCTCAGCAAATTTTCTCTTCTTTTTGTGTTAGATAACCTAACTTATCCTACTTAGAAAAATATGTTATATCTAATATTTACATTTAATTAATATAACTATAACATAATTACAATTAATTAATACCAATTTTTTAATAAAAAAAAGGCTTCACCTTTTATTTAATAGCAAAGCTAACCCAAATTTAATAGCAAAACTAATCATTTTTATTTAATTATAAAAACTTATAACATTAAGCAAAATGGGCTTTTGCTTAATAAAAATTTGAGGGTGGGTTTTTACATAAATTTACCATATTTTATAAAGAAAGTTATAGTAGTGTTGGAAAGTTTTTGTTTTCTTTTTCCCATTAAAGAAATGATAAAATCTAAAAAGAAAATAGGGAATAATAGTGCTTTTCAAGCTTGTTGAGTATTAGGTGTGTCTGGCCCATCATCATTTCTTAACTTGTACAATGCATAAATATATTTTCTTTTAATTTCTCTTTTTGATCGCGAAACCTTTTTCTTTATCATTATTCAACTTTTACGGCAGAAATTCCATCAATAAACATAAAGGGTAAATTCCACAAATAGCCACTCAAATTATAAAACCTTTTTATTTTAGGCACTTAAAATAATAGATTTATAATTTAAGCGTCTACATTATAAAAATACAGAAATATTTAAAATAAATAAATTTAAAATTATATAAAATAAATATAATGTATATAATATTAAATAAAACAAAAATCCCACCCCTCCCCCTCCCTCTGAAAACCTAATCAAAGACAGTGATGGAGAATTAAACTCTGAATTCTTTGATCCACTAAGGAGGATCCATATTTGATAAAGCTGAGACTCCCAAAGCTGCATCGGTTGCAACCCAGCACCTGAAAAAGCCATTTTTTTTGCGGCGGATGATGAAGCAATGAATAATAGGGAGGAGTTTTATCATATTGATACCGCCAATTTCGATGAAGAAAAAAAATAACATCACGTGAAAAAAAGAAAGCATCGTTAAGTAGATTTAGTGAACTTATAAAGAAAACAACTTTTAATTAGCTCTAGTCATCTTACAATGATTCTTTCTTCTTCTTCTTTTTTCCTTTTTTGTACCTATGGGTTCTACTTTGTGAAGTTACACGTGATTATCGACAAATATTCCGCTTCAACTGGTTTCTATTCAGAGGGATGGGGTGGAGAGAGTGCCGTGGGGGTGGAGGAGGGGGAGAGGGAGAGGGAGACGGGATACGGTTGAGGGATTTTTATTTTATTTAATATTAATATAAAATTTAAATTATTATATTTTTTAAAAATCATTTATTTATTTTTATATATTTTAAATTTTTATACATTATTATTTCTTGTAATAATATTTTTTTTATATTTATATATTTTTAAGTTTATTATTTTACTTTTTGAAAATATTTAAGTATTTTTATATATTTTTAAATTTTTTTTAGAATTAGGGTCAAGTTGAGATTATTTGTAAATTTTGAAGGTTAATGTTTTTTGAAATTATGATTAAATTGATATAATATGTAGAAGTTAAATGTTAAATTTATTATTATATCCGTTTGTCTTTTTGTGATTTTAAAAGGAGTGACCAAAATGATCAAATAATGTAACGTGGATATTTAAATTACAAATTTTTTATTTTGGATGTCTAAAATGAAAAAATAAATTATAATTGGATGACTATTTTTTGTAGTTTACCCAAATATAAAAGGTTTTTTTTTTTTGTTGTTAGTTTAATTGGTATATTTTATGCTTTTGTAGACTATTTATATATTTATTTATTTTATGAAAAACATGATGGGAAAGTACTTGAAAAGAAATTTCCTTTACTTGGCCTTTTTTTCTCTTCTTTACTTTCGGCGAGTATTATTATTTTTTATTAATTTACTTAGATGAAATCATTTTAGATATGATTAAAAAAATACTATTTTAATACTAAAAAGTTATTCATGCACTATTGATGATTTTTTTAATAGAAAGAGAATAAAACATAAACAAACACTACCTAGCTCCTCCTTCACATATTGTGGTCCTTGTTCATTTTGCTCAAGTCAATGGTGAACACTTTTAGGTGCCATATCAAATCGTTGAGTAATAGTTTCTTCAATTAGACATGATTTTGCAAGGAATTTGCTATAGAGTTTGCTTCTCACAAGACATGATTTATCTATACTTACCATTCTTGTCGGCATAGGTCCTTTATTCGACGCACGAGCATTGTCAACCCTAAGTCTATGATATCACTTTGAACCAGCTACACTGCCTGCAAACAATCGCTTTCGACCACCACCTTCAAAAATCCACCATTCCATGCTAGTTCTAGTCTTGTAAGTATCGCCCACAACTCAACTCTAATATATCAGCTAGCCCTGTGTGTCATCAAAATCCCAGCAACAACTTCCCTCGTTCATCCTGTATCACACCTCCAATGGACGACCAACCTTGTTGGCTATGTTGTGCCCCATCCACATTTACCTTGACCCAACCTATCGGTGGTGTATCCCATTTAACCAATCATGATTCACAACCCCCATGCAAACATCGCCAGTTAGCAACGTGTTGGATACTCGCAGCCCAACTCAAACAATGCACGATAACAGTTGCCAAGTGCAAGCCTTTGAATTGGAAGGTAACAAGGTTTCTATTCTTCAATAATTGTTAATTGACTATCCCAAATAACAATCTCCATTCGATCCCCTTATAAATCCAACTCTTGTGTTCTTCCAAATTCCTTATAATCCAGTTAGTTGAAGAAGCTGAAAAGAGAACACCCTTATGCTCGGTTGGAACAAGCTTCCCCATACAGCTTTTGGCACAGCACAATCACGTAGAACATGCAAGATTGATTCAACTGTTGCCCCACAAACATCGCAGCCACTTGTTTTGTTCAAACTCCTTCAAAATAATTTGGCTTTGCACAGGATCCTTTCATGCATTACTAACCAGAGAAAGAACCTAATTCATTGCGACAATGGCATCATCCATATCAGATTCTATTGCAGACCTACACCACTATTATCTTCACCAACTAATCCCCGATATGCATTATGAACTGTAAGCTCATCTGAGACCCTATTTTTCCAATAGCATACATTCGACCTAAGGATCTTGGCAAGATCTGGAATTCGTCCAATTTGGACTAATATTTTCGACGAAAACTATCTTTCGAGCCTTTCCCTATCCCAACTACCATGCATCTCCACCATTTCACATAACCAAACGTTATTCAGCCCGCCCTATATCTCACTGAGGTACACCTTTAAAGGCCTAGTTTACCAATTCACTGATCTGTCATATTTATATACGTTAAATTAAGCTCTTTAAACGATTAAAGAGCTTATTCTAGAGTATTTTATATAGTATTTTAGTACTTTTCCATAATTACGAGATTTTATGCTTAATTTTAGTTTTTATGCTTTTTGGAATAAAATGGCAAGTTTATGCCATCAAGAACTTAATCTTTGAGTTAAGCTTGTTTTAGACACTTGGTTGATGCAAAAATGAGGAACATAGCCTAAACTAGAGCCAAAGTCTCGACACCAATGCCTTTGCCATAAACTGAGGAGTTGGATTTCACCAAATTGCACATCTGAGTGGACTGTCTCTAAATTCGCAACACCAAGGTGTTTTTGTCGCAATACCAGCTCCTAAGGTTGCAACTATGGCCTAGCAAGGTAGTAACACCAGCCAAAGCCCCTGTAGTTGAAGAAGTTAAGTTACCTAAGAACGATGTCGCAACACTGAAGCCCAAAAGCATCCCTGGAGTAATCTGCTACTAATGTTGTGACATCGACTCTGATAGGGCCAAAATTCTAAAGGGCAATTTTGTGTCCAAACAAGCTTAATTCACTTTTCATTTAAAGGCATAATTATCAATATTAGGTTAAATATTTTCTTGTCTATAAATACCATATTATATTTAACTACTTGGGTGGCTAGGCTAGTATAGAAAATTAGTTAGACATTAGGTAACTTTTACTCTTCTTTTCTTAGCTTAGGTTTTCATTTTTCTTTTCTTTTCTTTTTCTTTTCTCTTTGTTGTAGCATTTTTGTTTCTTCATTTTTACTGGAACCTTGTGGATGGAGATGGACTAAACTTTCGCGCTTCATCGGATTTTTATCCATCAATGAGCATTTTCTCAACCCTTATCTTTTATATTTTATGCCTACCATGTGTTTGTAAAAATGCTTGTGTGTAATTTAAGTTTAATTATATATTGAATTATTTTATTGGTTGATTGATGAGTGGATTGTTTAACTACGTTATTCTCTATGCCTTAATTAGTTGTTTGTTCAAGTCTATTAAATTGCATATTACACTAGAATTAACGCCTCTAGTGGAAGATCTAGATAGATGAGACTGAGAAGAGACTCTATCATGTAGGACTTTGATACATGTGTCGAATAGTGAGACCAAAAGATCTATACAACTAAGTGAGACCGAGAGGAGAGCTTAGGTGGTATGTAACACCCTAAAATTCAAGTATCGATTTATTGCATGTTTTGGTGTTTAGTTTATGAAGGAATAATTTTTTTATAGTTTGAGAATTTATTGAAGTGGAGCAAGTGGCATTGACACTTAAGTTAAATTAAGTGTTAAATAGTAGCATAAGATGAGTAAATGGCAAGGTGGTGTTGGTGCATGGGTTATAGCTTGAGGAGAGTGGTTCGAATCCCTTGGATGGCATTTTGACAACTTTTATTTTGCTCTTCTATGGTAAGTGTCGGCCAAGCTTATTTATGGTAAGTGTTGACCTTGTTATTTTGGTTAGTATATCATAGGAATAAGGTAAGAGTGAATTTTTGGTAGGGAATCAAGAAAATATGGAAAGATATGGAGACATAGGGCAAGTATCAAGGAAAGTGTTTTGGAAACAAATTCATGGTCATTTGACCAATGAATTTGGACTAACAATATGGCTAGGGGAAGGTTGGCGAATTTTTCTAGTAGTTGGCTAGGATTAGGAGTTTGTTTTGGTCATTCCTAGCATTTTATGCAAAGGTTTGCAATTCTCTTTTCAACCTTTCTCCCTTGGCCGAAATTGAGCTTTTGGTAAACCTTAATCTTTTGACCATTTGGTCATTTTTGCATATCACACTAGTACTCTTTTGTTTGCTTTGTCATAGTGCCGAATTTGCTAACACCAAAAAGACCATTCTTTTCCTTCTCTTTTTCCCATTGCCGAATGTACCTTGCTTCTTATCACATATTTTTCTTTCTCTTTTCCTTCTCTTTGAAAACCGAATCCTCATCATCATCTTTTTCTTCCATCTTTTATTTCTTTCTTTTATTTCTTTTCAATCAAAATTTTCTCCATTAACTCTCTCATGGCCGAATGTTGATGTACCCATAGCCGAATCATTTTTTCTATTTTCTTTGGTCTTATAGCCGAATCCTCCATCTTGCACAAACATCTTTCTCAATCATCTCTTCTCAACCGTGGACAATAGGTAAGGATTCTTTTTAGTTCTTGTAAGTTATAGTTGTCATGGCCGAATCTTGATAAGGGGTATAAAGGCTTCTTAGATCGAAATAAACGTTCGTTCTATTAACATTTTTATTCGTTATACTTTAGTGCAATAGTGGAAGACCGGAACTCAAGTGTTCGTGAGTATCATAAAACGATTTGTTCGATTCTCATTTTTGGAACAAGGATCTTTGTGGTAAGCAAATTTCACCCTTTAACCCTTAGTCATATTTCGATGTAATATTAGATTGGATTAACGATCTTTTGTCTTTGAAGACAATCAAAATAGGGAAGAAAAGGCGGTGAATAGTGTTCGGAAGAGGGGTGGTTCTGTTATTCCCCCTAAGTATAAACAAAGGACTGTTTCAGCAATCGGGATTTCCCACCGGGTTGTGGACGTTCATCCGAGGAGAATCAATTGTTTGAAGTAGTTCGTACTCCCGAACCATTATTTGTTCGTGGATTTGATTCGGTTGACGAACCATCAATCGGGGAGAAACCGCAAGTAGAAGTAGTTCGAAAATCCGAGGGTAAAAGTTAGATCGTTAATTTCTAAGATTGATTTCGTTAATAAAATATAGTGATTCTAATTATCGTGATATGTATAGGTGTTGACGAGCGGGAAAGTCTAGTTCTCACTATAAACCGGTGTGTAACTTCACACTTATCTTTCAAAGTTAGATACTAAAGCGAGTAAGTATTATGATAAATCGTAAAAATGGCCAAATCAAAAATGTTGTAGTAATAAGTACTTTTGTGTAAATCCATAAAAAGCGCTAGATCGATAAATTGGGCCATAAAGCGCTAGATCGATAAATTGGGCCATAAAGCGCTAGATCGATAAATTGGGCCATAAAGCGCTAGATTGATAAATTGGGCCATAAAGCGCTAGGTCGATAAATTGGGCCATAAAGCGCTAGATCGATAAATTGGGCCATAAAAGTTTGCTAGATCGCTAATGGTAGGAAACCCTCTAGTTCGAGATATGGGCCAAAGTTTAATACTATATTGTTAATAGGCCCAAATGAAAGGTTTTATTAAAAACTCATTTGTATTATGGGTTACTTGATAAATTATTTATGATTAAAGTTTGTTATTCATACATAAATGCATGGGATGGGATTTGATGAAGAGAAGAAAGGCACGTGGCCACGTATCTAGTTCGGTGGCTCTGCCATAAAATTTTGGCTTAATGCCTCTAGTTCGGTGACTATGTCACAATCTAGTTCGGTGAGTGCACTACAATATTATTTAAAAGGCTAAATGCCTACGATTGGTGTGTTTGGCGGGGTGGGTTGACTTGATCCCCACAGGTGTCTTTGGTTAGTGCGGGGTGTGTAGCGGATGGAAATTAGGCTTGGTTGGGAAATTCATTTTACATGCATTTTATATATTTTATTTCATTTTATATTGTTAAAATTTGTAATTGGGCTCAAGCCCAAATTAATGCCTTGATGGTCTGGCCCAATAATGGTGGTAAGTGAGTTACACACTGAGTTCTTTGTAACTCACCCCGTTTTATTATCCATCTCAGGTAATGGAAATTGATGTGGACTTGGGCCGGAGATGACATGGTGGAGGCCATACTACAAGCTTGGGTTTCATAAACTATGAACTTATTTAAGTTACTTATTTTAATTACTATTTTAGGTATGATGTAATAAGGCCTCTAATTATGTTTTTATGGATTTTTATGTGTGGATGGATTTAATTTTATTTTAAGACTCTTAATATGGGCTTATGTTAAATCTATAAGTTTTCTTAAAAATATTGTGTTTTATAAAAATTTTGGACACCTAAATTACTTTTCAATTTCTTTCAAATTCTTTTAAAACTACGTTAAGGTTTTGACTAATATATATATGAGATTTCAAACAAGTATTTTTCTTAATTCATAATCATTGTACTTAGTTTTTATCAAACCTTATTTCTAAAGGTTTTGCATTTCTGTTTTACTTAAGTCATTAGAGAATTTTGGATGTTCGTTCGACGTGACAAACCAAATCTCGTCTTAACGCATAGACCTGGTTTGGGGTGTTACATTTAATGGTATCAAAGCTAGTTTCAAAACTCGGCTGTGGTTTGGGTTCAACAAAGATATTTGTTTGAGAAACAACTCAAATTTCTAGACTTTTTGATTTAAAGGTAGTATGGCACCATGAGCATTCGCGCCAAGTCAAGTAAGTATTTGTATATTGATCGTTTATTATCATTGTGATATGATCATAAGAAACACTCTAGAACTTCTAGTTTTAGGTGTTGAAAATCGTAGAGATTGAGACAATAGGATATGGTTGCGAAAACAACTCTATCTCTTTCATATCATAAAATATCGTTAATAAACCTTTGAAATAGTATTACGATTCATAAAACTCATAATCAGATTAAATCGGTCACTATGAGCACTAGAGGGCGTGGTCGTGGGCCGCGGTAGGCGTGGCGTGGTAGAGGACAAGGTGTTAGAGGCGCAGCGAAGCGCCGCCGGATCATATGTCGAAAATGGATGCACTGCGTCACTCGAAAGTGAGGCGGGATCACATGATCATATGGAAGAAGATAATACGGTGGACGCGAGCAATGCTGCGAGTCCTTGAAAGGGTCATTTGGAGCTAGAAGCTGGGCCAACGGCTCGTGGGTCGATATCGGAACGATTGAAATCAAGTGGTCTTTGAGGTTTTGAGAGGTGTCTCGGTGTAGCTCCAAATGTCGTGAATATTGGCTTGAGGCGGTGGAGCGAATTATGGACGATCTTGAGTGCACGGTGGAACAAAAACTAAGGGAGCGGTGTCCTTGTTAAGGGACGAAGCATACCAATGGTGGCTTACTATCGAGAAGGCACTTTGAAGCGCATTAGTTAATTGGGAATTCTTTAAAGTTTCCTTCCAAGGAAATATGTAGGAGCGAGTTATGTTGATGCCGAAGGAAGGAATTCTGAATCTGGTCAAGGGAATAAGGCGGTGGCGACATATGAAGTCGAGTTTTTGCGCTTGAGTCGCTATGCTCGAACAATAGTGGCAGCGGATCATGAGCGTTGTGTACGCTTTGAGGATGGCTTGAACGATGAATTGCGGGTTTTAATAGCCCCACAACAACTTATAAGTTTTGCCACGCTTGTGGAAAAGGCCAAGATAGCCGAAGAGGCTAAGAACTCGGAACGTCGAGAATCGGAACGCAGCTAGAGGCAAGAGAGATATGAAGTATTCGGGTTCTTCAAGAAGGTTTACGAAGAGGCCTCGGAATGATGAACCGGCTCAAGGTAGAACACCATGAATCGTGAATGAGTCGAGATTGTCTTGATTGTGGGAAAAGGCATTCGGAGAGTCTTTGGAAGAAAGCGAGTGCTTGCTATAAATGTGGGTCGATGGATCATCAATATAAGAATTGCCCTCGTCGAATGGATACAACTCGGGAAGCTCGTAATCCGATGCACCACCGCAAGAGGAATTCAAAGCAACCACCGAGAGGTCGTGGACCGGTCGTGGTGGTAATGAAATTTGGATGTGGTCAAGGTGCGTGGGTCGAGGCAATGGTCCTAGAGGCAACACGGATGCAAGGCGGCCCGGGATTGGTATATGCGGGTTAGGAGGCAGTGAGGATGGCAATGCACTGATGTGATAAGCTGATGCGTTCTTCATTTTTGATTTACTGTTATTGCTTTGATAGATATTGGTTCTACCCATTCGTATGTTGCTAGCACCATATCCGGAAACTTGAATTTAGACTCTGAAATTTCCGATAGTGAGATGAAGGTAATTAGTCCTTTAGGACGATCGGTGATAGTAAATAAACTGTTTAGAGATGTGCCCTTAGAAATTCAAGGAGAAATATTTTTGGCGAATTTGATGGAATTGCCTTTTGGCGAGTTCGATATCATTTTGGGCATGGATTGGTTGGTTAAGCATCGGGCGAAATTGGATTGTCTTTGAAAAGCGGATGTCAATAAGGACGGTAGAGGATAAAGAAATAATTATGATAAGCGAGCGAAGGAATTACTTGGCAAATGTGGTATACGCACTTAAAGCGAGAAAAGTTGGTGCGAAAAGGGTATGGAGCATTTTTAGCATTTATTAGTGCTTTAGATGCCAAAGAGTTGTCGAGTGGAAGATGTGAGAACAGTGAAGGAATTTCGGATGTATTTCTGAAGAACTTCCTAGCATACCTCCGGATCGGAAGTGGAATTTGGTATTGAGCTTTTGCCCGAGCGGCTCCAGTGTCCATTGCTCCTTATAGAATGGCAGAAGGAGTTGAGCGGAGCTTAAAGTTCAAATTCAAGAATTGCTAGATCGAGGCTTTATTCGACCGAGTGTGTCTCCGTGGGAGCACCGGTTTTGTTTGTTAAGAAGAAAGATGGGTCGATGCGTATGTGTATTGACTACGGGCAACTAAATAAATTGACGATCAAGAATAGGTACCCTCCGCCAAGAATTGGCGACTGTTTGATCAATTGAAGGAGCTTGATTTTCTCCAAAATTGATTTGAGATCGGGTTATCATCGCCTTAAGGTGAAAGAAGCGGATATTCACAAGACGGCTTCCGAACTCGTTATGGACATTATGAGTTTTTGGTGATGCCGTTTGGGTTGACCAATGCACCATTTGCATTTATGGATATGATGAACCGGGTCTTTCAACCATATTTAGACCGGTTTGTGGTGGTATTCATAGATGACATTACGGTATATTCAAGGAATGAAGAGGAGCATGACTCGCATTTGCGAATTGTATTGCGATTACTTGAGATAATCAGCTGTATGCCAAATTCGGTAAATGTGAATTACAGTTAAGGAAGTGACTTTCTTGGGTCATGTGGTATCAGTAGAAGGAATAAGGGTGGATCCTCGGAAGATTGAGGTGTATTGGATTGGAAACCACCAAAGTCGATGGCGAGATTCGGAGTTTCTTGGGTTTGGTGGTTACTATAGACGCTTTGTTGAGGGGTTTTCGTTGATTCTTTGCACCTAACTAAGCTATTGCGGAAGGGAGTACCATATATATGGACCGATAAACAAAGCAAGAAAGTTTTTAGAAATTGAAGAAGATTTTAGCAGGCGCCGATCTTGATTCAACTTTGAAGGTGGAAAGGAGTTTATAGTTTCTTGCGATCGTCACACACGGGCTTAGGATGTGTATTGATGCAAAGTGGGAAAGTGGTGGCTTATGCTTCTCGTCGGTGAGACCGCACGAAGTAAACTATCCTACTCATGACTTGGAGTTAGGCTGCAGTAGTGTTTGCTCTAAAGATTTGGAGGCATTACCTCTACGGTGAAAAGTCTATCATCTATACGGATCACAAGAGTCTTAAGTATCTTCTTACTCGGAAGGAATTAAACTTGAGACAACGAAGATGGGTGGAGTGTTAAAGGATTATGATTTCTCAATCGAGTATCATCTGGAAAAGCTAATGTGGTAGCGACGCGTTAAGTCGTAAGGTGGTATCTCGATTTGAGAGCAATGTTTGCCCAATTAAGTTTGTACGAGGATGGTAGTCGATAGCGGAACTTCGGGTGAAGCCTCTATGGTTAGAGCAAATCAAGGAAAAGCAGATATCGAGATAAGAAATTGGGATCATTAATTCAACAAGTTGAAAATGGTGGAATAGAGGATTTTAGCATAAGCGCGGAAGGTGTGTTATGTTTTCGTGGGAGAATTTGTATGCCTAAGGACTCGGATCCGAGACAAATGATTCTACTGGGAGGCGCATAGTAGCCCTTATGCTATGCACCCGGAGGAAATAAGATGTATCGGGATCTTCGTGAACAATATTGGTGGCGGGGTTGAAGCGTGAGATTTACGAATTTGTGGTAAAATGTTTAACTTGTCGCCAAGTGAAGGCGGAGCATCAATTGCCGTCGAGATTATTACAACCGGTAAAGATTCCTCTTTGGAAATGGGAGCGGATAACAATGGATTTTGTTAGTGGGTTACCTTTAACACCTACTAAGAAAAACTCCGTTTGGGTAATTGTTGATCGTTTGACGAAGAGGCGCTCATTTTCTACCGGTTAAATGCACGGATTACTCGTTGCGAGAAGTTGGCTAATGCATGCGTATCCAAAATCGTGAGGTTGCATGGGGTACCGTGTCTATTATATCGAGATAGGGATCCTAGGTTTACGTCACGGTTTTGGAAAGCTTTGCATGAAGCTTTGGGAACAAAGCTAAACTTGATCGGCTTTTCATCCTCGATCGGATGGTCAATTAGAAAGAGTAATTCAGATTACGGAAGACATGTTAAGGGGATGTATAATCGACTTCAAAGGTAGTTGGGAGGATTTTTACGCCATTGGCGGAATTTGCTTACAACAATAGCTATCGATCTAGCATTCGGATGGCACCTACGAGGCATTATACGGTCGTAGGTGTCGTTCTCCTAGTTGTTGGGTGAATTGGGCGAGCGACGGATGTTAGGTCTGGTGATGATCTACGAAGCGGAAGAAAAAGTAAAAGCTATACGAGCACACGGTTAAAGGAAGCTTGGATAGACAAAAGTCGTATGCGGATCTGAAGCATAGAAGTATCGAGTATCTTTGTGGGGATCAAGTTTTCTTGAAGGTCTCACCTTGGAAGAAGATTTTCGAGTTTGGGAAGAAGGGCAAGTTGAGTCCTAGATACATTGGACCATATCGTGTGGTGAAGCGTGTTGGTCCAGTGGCCTATCGGATCGAATTACCTCGGAGTTGAGTCGATTCATAATGTTTTTCATGTTTCCATCTTTGAGGCGCTATAGATCGGATCATTCGCACATAGTACCAGGTAGAAGAAGTGGAGTTGAATTCAGACTTGTCTTTTGAGGAGGAACCAGTGGAAATCTTAGACCGAGATGCTAAGGTGCTAAGAAAGAAAACCGTGCCATTGGTCAAGGTTTTATGGCGAAATCACGGAGTGGAGGAAGCTACGTGGGAGCCTGAAGATGCAATTCGGCAACAATACCCTCACCTTTTTCAAACAGGTAAATTTCGAGGACGAAATTTTCTTTAAGGAGGGTAGAGTTGTAACACCCTAAAATTCAAGTATCGATTTATTGCATGTTTTGGTGTTTAGTTTATGAAGGAATAATTTTTTTATAGTTTGAGAATTTATTGAAGTGGAGCAAGTGGCATTGACACTTAAGTTAAATTAAGTGTTAAATAGTAGCATAAGATGAGTAAATGGCAAGGTGGTGTTGGCGCATGGGTTATAGCTTGAGGAGAGTGGTTCGAATCCTTGGATGGCATTTTGACAACTTTTATTTTGCTCTTCTATGGTAAGTGTCGCCAAGCTTATTTATGGTAAGTGTTGACCTTGTTATTTTGGTTAGTATATCATAGGAATAAGGTAAGAGTGAATTTTTGGTAGGGAATCAAGAAAATATGGAAAGATATGGAGACATAGGGCAAGTATCAAGGAAAGTGTTTTGGAAACAAATTCATGGTCATTTGACCAATGAATTTGGACGACAATATGGCTAGGGGAAGGTTGGCGAATTTTGCTAGTAGTTGGCTAGGATTAGGAGTTTGTTTTGGTCATTCCTAGCATTTTATGCAAAGGTTTGCAATTCTCTTTTCAACCTTTCTCCCTTGGCCGAAATTGAGCTTTTGGTAAACCTTAATCTTTTGACCATTTGGTCATTTTTGCATATCACACTAGTACTCTTTTGTTTGCTTTGTCATAGTGCCGAATTTGCTAACACCAAAAAAGACCATTCTTTTCCTTCTCTTTTTCCCATTGCCGAATGTACCTTGCTTCTTATCACATATTTTTCTTTCTCTTTTCCTTCTCTTTGAAAACCGAATCCTCATCATCATCTTTTTCTTCCATCTTTTATTTCTTTCTTTTATTTCTTTTCAATCAAAATTTTCTCCATTAATTCTCTCATGGCCGAATGTTGATGTACCCATAGCCGAATCATTTTTCTATTTTCTTTGGTCTTATAGCCGAATCCTCCATCTTGCACAAACATCTTTCTCAATCATCTCTTCTCAACCGTGGACAATAGGTAAGGATTCTTTTTAGTTCTTGTAAGTTATAGTTGTCATGGCGAATCTTGATAAGGGTATAAAGGCTTCTTAGATCGAAATAAATGTTCGTTCTATTAACGTTTTTATTCGTTATACTTTAGTGCAATAGTGGAAGACCCAGGAACTCAAGTGTTCGTGAGTATCATAAAACGATTTGTTCGATTCTCATTTTTGGAACAAGGATCTTTGTGGTAAGCAAATTTCACCCTTTAACCCTTAGTCATATTTCGATGTAATATTAGATTGGATTAACGATCTTTTGTCTTTGAAGACAATCAAAATGGGGAAGAAAAAAGGCGGTGAATAGTGTTCGAAAGAGGGTGGTTCCGTTATTCCCCTAAGTATAAACAAAGGACTATTTCAGCAATCAGGATTTCCCACCGGGTTGTGGGCGTTCATCCGAGGAGAATCAATTGTTTGAAGTAGTTCGTACTCGAACCATTATTTGTTCGTGGATTTGATTCGGTTGACGAACCATCAATCGGGAGAAACCGCAAGTAGAAGTAGTTCGAAAATCCGAGGGTAAAAGTTAGATCGTTAATTTCTAAGATTGATTTTCGTTAATAAAATATAGTGATTCTAATTATCGTGATATGTATAGGTGTTGTGAGCGGGAAAGTCTAGTTCTCACTATAACCCGGTGTGTAACTTCACACTTATCTTCGGGTTAGATACTAAGCAGTAAGTATTATGATAAATCGTAAAAATGGCCAAATCAAAAATGTTGTAGTAATAAGTACTTTTGTGTAAATCCATAAAAGCGCTAGATCGATAAATTGGGCCATAAAGCTGCTAGATCGATAAATTGGGCCATAAAAGCGCTAGATTGATAAATTGGGCCATAAAAGCGCTAGGTCGATAAATTGGGCCATAAAGCGCTAGATCGATAAATTGGGCCATAAAAGTTTGCTAGATCGCTAATGGGGAAACCTCTAGTTCGAGATATGGGCCAAAGTTTAATACTATATTGTTAATAGGCCCAAATGAAAGGTTTTATTAAAAACTCATTTGTATTATGGGTTACTTGATAAATTATTTATGATTAAAGTTTGTTATTCATACATAAATGCATGGGATGGGATTTGATGAAGAGAAGAAAGGCCTGTGGCCACGTATCTAGTTCGGTGGCTCTGCCACAAAATTTTGGCTTAATGCCTCTAGTTTGGTGACTATGTCACAATCTAGTTGATGTAGTGCACTACAATATTATTTAAAAGGCTAAATGCCTACGATTGGTGTGTTTGGCGGGGTGGGTTGACTTGATCCCCACAGGTGTCTTTGGTTAGTGCGGGGTGTGTAGCGGATGGAAATTAGGCTTGGTTGGGAAATTCATTTTACATGCATTTTATATATTTTATTTCATTTTATATTGTTAAAATTTGTAATTGGGCTCAAGCCCAAATTAATGCCTTGATGATGGTCTGGCCCAATAATGGTGGTAAGTGAGTTACACACTTTGAGTTCTTTGTAACTCACCCCGTTTTATTATCCATCTCGGGTAATGGAAATTGATGTGGACTTGGGTAGGAGATGACATGGTGGAGGCCATACTACAAGCTTGGGTTTCATAAACTATGAACTTATTTAAGTTACTTATTTTAATTACTATTTTGGGTATGATGTAATAAGGCCTCTAATTATGTTTTTATAGATTTTTATGTGTGGATGGATTTAATTTTATTTTAAGACTCTTAATATGGGCTTATGTTAAATCTATAAGTTTTCTTAAAAATATTGTGTTTTATAAAAATTTTGGACACCTAAATTACTTTTCAATTTCTTTCAAATTCTTTTAAAACTACGTTAAGGTTTTGACTAATATATATATGAGATTTCAAACAAGTATTTTTCTTAATTCATAATCATTGTACTTAGTTTTTATCAAACCTTATTTCTAAAGGTTTTGCATTTCTGTTTTACTTAAGTCATTAGAGAATTTTGGATGTTCGTTCGGTGTGACAAACCAAATCTCGTCTTAACGCATGGACCTGGTTTGGGGTGTTACATGGTACCCTTTAGTTTAGGATGAGATCGAGAGGAGAGCTCTAGCTAAAAGTGGCAAGTAATATAATTATAATAGGTTTATTAAGTTAGTTGGTAATTCATGAATCGTTCGACCATTATTTCAATCCATTCACATTGCTTCTAGTAAAAAAATTGAACAAAATTAATTTGGTATTCTCATTTGTTAATTTAGAATTTAGCCTTATTATATTTTCATATTTGGTTGGCACTAATAATTTTCAACTTGATTAGATTAGTAATTGTTATTTTATAATTAATTTGACAAACACATTTACCAACTTGGCAATCCCTTGGGTTCGATCCTTGGAATACTTAGAGTGTTCCATTGTAACATTTATAAATATTACAACTAACTTCTCATACTTGCAGTCGAGCCGTTTTAATTTTTGATATTTTGTGCTAATTCTCTAGTCGACGTTCATACATTGTGGCACGGCATCCACGCATCATGCCAAAATCTCACATCTCTCATCTCCAATTTGCCACATTACATTCAGTCGAAATGTGCTCCATACACTTGCTAATGATCGCCACATACGAATAGTTAGCTTATTCTATACTTATCGGACAATAATCATGCATGTTATACTTCCTTCGCAAGACTCGAACCCACAAATCCTCTTCCCAATTTAAAGACCCATTGCCAACTTTAACAAAAAGGACTCATTTTGTAACCTTAGATTTCACAACCCCAACCCTTTATCAGCAACAATTCAACAATAGGTATCCCATTTAACAAGTGGAATTTTTCGGTTCTCAATGGTTGATCCCCAAATAAAGCCCTGCACCACCCGTTCTATCTCATTAACAATTCCCATAAGAAGTAAGATAGTCAGCATAAAATAACTAAGCACTGTAAGAGGAGTAAACTTAGAAAGGGTCACCCGTCCCGCCCTTGACAATGATTTCGCATCAAAGCCATTTAGTTTACCTCATATTTTATCCAGTAGAAGCATAAGTGTACCATTGGTTATACTTTTGTGGAGAAGCGACATTCCTAAATACACTCCCAATTTATTAACTAGATTAGAACCAAATACATAATTGGGTTACTCACTAAACGACTCCTCCTCATTCGTCGAAAAATAAATCTTTGTCCTTTGCGCATTAACCTTATGCCTAGAGAAAAAAATGGAAAAACCCTTTCGCACAATAGTTGTCTACCCCATATTTTCCTTACAAAAAAGGATTAAATCATCAGCAAATAATAATTGAGAGAGGTCAGGGCCCCTTCTTCTAAGGTGGATGGGTTTCCACAAACCTTGTGAGATCGCACACTTTATCCTATGGCTCAAACATTCCATGCCTAAAACAAACAAATATAGGGAAAGGAGGTCTACTTGTCGCCCCCGCCTCGACAGTTTAAACTCTCTTATAGGTGCACCATTCCAAAGGATCTGCATCGAAGTTTTGGTAACACAATGCATAATTATTTTTGCCAACTCAAGCAGCAAACCCGCATCCAATAATGAGTCTTTCATGTAATCCCGTTGAATTCAGTCTTACATCTTTTCAAAGTTAACCTTAATTGCCATCCAACCAGTCTTTCCTTTTCGATGTCGCATTAAGTGAATAACCTCTTGGGCAATTATGAAGTTGTCCATAATGCATCTCTTAGCCACAAAACTTGTTTGTTCAGGTCCTACCAACTTAGGCATTAAAGGTTTTAATCTATTCACAATTAAATTTATTAAGATATTATATAGAACCATACAGAGGCTAATAGGACGTAGCTAACTCACAAACTCTGGACTCTCCACCTTTGGAATCAAAACTAGAAGTGTTCTATTAAAAAAATCTTCCAATTTGCCTCCTTCAAACACCACTTGAATAATGGAGAACAAAGACTTCCCCACCACATCCCACTGGCATTGATAAAGTTGAGCATGGAGGCATCCACTCATGTTCCTTTAAGGGAGCCATCTCAAACAAAGGCCATTTTACTTCCTCTATTGCAACCCTTGTTGGATCTGGTGTCCTAAGGGTAGTATTTCTGTCTATGTACACTTGTAATTTTTTTCGAATAGATTGGTTAATAAAATTATTCATGAATTACATTAATATCCTTTGTATATTTTCCTCACGTGGTTTTTGCATGTAAAGCAAAATAGAAGAAATATTAGCTCATTGGTAGTCTAATGTTTAACTAATACTAAACAGTACTACGTGGTCAGATCGTAATACGGAAAGAAAACTTATTTAGTAAATGAACCTAAACATGTCCTTAGTATAATCGAAAATGAGCAAACCAATTAAAAGACTAACATGTCATCTATCAAGTCCAATTAGGGAGATTCATTGTCTTGGGCATCGGAGCGGATGACTCCCAGAAGATAGAGACGTAGATGTGATTGATTGGATTGACAGTACATCAGACTGGGCCCAAGAAGAATAGATCCTGAATCCATTTATGGATTTATTCACTTGCGACGTTCAAAGTGTGGCATACTTTAATCCTGAGTGGATGACGAACTATGTATCCGTGACTCTTATACTTTTATGGAAGTAAAAGCCTAAGTTCAAATAGATAAGGAACCGAAAGCTAATGCGTTGGATGTACGAATTCTATAGTATGTAACTTCATTCACAATAGTGGAATTCATAGCCTAAGATATAGGTAAATGATATCCTTTCATTGCCATTACATGGTAGATGCAAAGTAAATGTAACCATGGGTCATTCGTCTTTGTGATGAATGACTTGATTACTATTTGATAGTAATTGATTTTTCATAAAAAAAGATGTAATGGTTACCATGCGATAAAATAGGATCATATCGGGAGTACGAGTTTATCCCAAAGAGATTAAGGATATCCTATGAGGGTAATACACTTATGACAAGGTCATTGGACGAAAATTGATCGAGTTGCTTCCGTAATAGTATGTCATTAGGGAGAGCTCAGTCACAATAATATAGTGGAATGGCTTCGTAACTAAATGAGTTTATAATTAATAGGTGAAAAGTTGGAACTTAATTATAAATCATTTGAGCTCTAATCACATATGTTCAATTAGTCCCTCCTCTAACTCGTTGAAACTAGAAATGAATTGAATGTTGAATCAAATTAACAAAAGTGGATGGAAATGATAAACTTAGAGAAATGAGAAACATTTATAAATAAATGTGGTTTTCTCTAAATGAAAATGACCTAAAAAATTAATTTATGGGTTTTTAAATTATTATTTAATTAATTGGTTAAATAATTGAAGTTTGAAAATGAAAATAAATTAATTGGTCATAGTGAATCCATTGAATGTAGAAATATTAAATATATTTTTTTCATATATTCTTTTACGATAAAGTCATCATGATTTTAACGGAATTAGAATTGAGTTGAGAAAATTATTTAATTGGGAAATTAGTTTATTTATTTAAATTAATTGAAGATGTTTATTTTTGGAAATAGAAAAATAAGTATCGGGTTGGATTGAATTATAAAGTATTAGGTTAAAAGTTAAAGAAGTACTTGTAATTGAACCCGATACGAGAAAGACCCAAAAACCCCTCATATTGATGCTAGGGAAGACAAACCCTAGTATAATTAACTAGGGTTGTCGCCCCCTTAATCCTAGTTAGAGTAGGAGTTCATTTTTCTATTGAAATAGACTTCTACAATTCAACAAGGGTTTTACCTCTTCTCTCTATAAATAGATGGCACTGATAGGGCTAAACACACAACTTTGAGATATTTCTATTCTGTCCGAAAATAGTAAGAATTTATTTTCTAAGTATAAATTCTATTTTCTAGAATAACAATTCTACTGATTTCTATTAAGAGCGAATTTTGCTTTCTCATTGAAAGTAAAGTAAAGATTTTTGGTTGTGTTTGATTCGAATTTGTTCGAGCCCACACTCGAAGCAGTTCGTGGTACAAGAATAGCGAAAAAAGTCATTCGGTTGAAAGCCAAGAACGACAAGGATATGTCTAGCCGAAAACACAACTGCGATTTCGGTAAAGGGTTTATTGCTATAAATATCACAAACTGGCTTGATTTTTAAAATTTTATTTTTCCGTTGTGCAAGAAAATCATTTTCGAACCAGATTTTTTCCAACAACCTTCTACCGCAAGCCTTCAAATTTTGCTTCTAATAATAATGGGAAATAACCTTTGATCAGATACTACCCCACACAAGCATTACCAATCGAATATAGTTGATGAAAGAATTGGGAAACGTGGTCCCGCACCAACTCTTTATCATGACATCAATTATCATCTTGTAACCGCAGATTCTTAATCTGGTTGTGCCGATGTTGTACAAATTCTTGATTGCGAAAATACTTCATGTTTTAATCCCCTCAATGATCCAGTTACACCTCAATTTTTAGTGCCAGAATAGCTCCTCCTGATCCAAGATTATTTCCAATTCACTCTTCAGTTGTCGCTCAAGTTCCCACAATCTCTCTATCTATTTTTTCTCCAAAGCCAACTGAACACTAGCAAGACGTCGTAACAACTTCTCTTTTTGTCCTAAAATATTACCAAAGAGATTTATTCCACTTTTTGGCCACCTCACTAAACCTTTTTACCATGTTCGTTAGACTCCGACCACCTACCCAACTCACTTTAACCAAATATGGAAAAGTGTCATGGGTTAGCCAACTGAAGAAGAAACAAAACAACCTTGGTATCTTCAATTGTCGGGCTTTTGACAATGTTAAACTTTAGCCCCGATTCCATATAAACTTCAGCCCCTTGTATCCAAAGTCCTTCAACTAAGCATGGAAAACAAATTGTTGGAAGAGGCAATGACCAGTTGTTGTTCTAGTCGACCCTCCCATCTTGTCTTCTTCCAACAGTAAAAAATTGAAATCTTTGATCAACATCTAAGAATGTGTGCCACCCTATGTTACGACTGCCAACTTATCCCATAATGCTTCATGATTTCTCCGATATGGTGACCCATAAAGAATAGTCATAAAAGTTGAGAATTGGTCATCAATATCCTCGACCCTCATGTGCACGAACTATCTAGCATTGTGAAGAACCTCAACCTTTAACGAGTTATGCCACAAAACCCAGATCCCTCTTAAAATTCCTCTAGCCTCTATCTGATGTGAAAATGGCAAACCAACCTTTTAGATAACCCGATCCTCCCTTTCCCCACTAATTATTGTTTCTAATAAAGTAACCAAAATAAGGTGATACTCACACATGTATTCCAGCAATATGCAATGAAAATGGGGATGACTTGTCCCTTGGAAGTTCCAAACCAAAAATTTACTCTCCATGTAAAAGACAGGTTAATGAGAGGCCTCTCAACAAGCAGGCATCCCGCCATCGACTTCCATAGTCACATTCGACACTTCTGTCGTTCTCGATCCATTCTTGATCATAGAATCATTCAACTCTAAAGCTACCTACACTGCATCCCCTTTACTAGAATCCAAAGTTGGCACAGTTTCCCAAGCTTTTAGCTAAGCTTCTATACTTTCAATAATACTTTGAGCAACCATTGTTGTAGGAACTAGAGAGACACTAGAGTGACCTCCACGATGACCTCAACTCGTCAACTGACAGTGGCTCCCCCTTCTTCACCCAACTTTAAATCCTGCTGGCATCGAAGATTATGAAACTCCTTGATTGAGAAGGATACCTGGAAACACGAAAATACACACACTTTTTCATGTCTTTTTTAACTCAAATTCATGCAATTTCGATAAAATTCTTGTCAAAAAATATATAATAATTATAAAATAATTATTTTGTACTTAAATTATTAACATAATGAATTTTAATTAATTTTATAATTAATTTTGATTATTTTTTATTATTTTTGACAGATTTGCACAAAGGCCAAAAAACGGCTCGGCATACACTGCTAGAAGCGCAAAACCTGTAACACCCCTCACCCGTATTCACCGTCAGAATAGGGTTACGAGGTATTACCGATCAATACACATCATTTAACATCCAATACTCATACATTTATGCATTCATACTCAAATACCATTCAACACAAACACCTACGAGGCCTTAACCATGCTTTAGAAGTGGTTCGGGACTAAACCGATAAAATATGAAATTCTTGGAAAAATTAGAAATTTTTCAATCATTCAGGGGTCACACGCCCGTGTGATTAGGCCGTGTGCCTCACACGGCTTCAAACACGCCCGTGTCATAGGCCGTGTGGAAACAGGGCATACATACTGACTTGGGTCACACGGCCGACCATACGCCCGTGTGTCTAGCCCGTGTACCCTTCGAAGTGGCCACACACGCCCGTGTGCCAAACCTGTAAGGTATACTGACTTATGCAACATGGCCAAGTCACATGCCCGTGTGCTAGGCCGTGTGCCATTTAGGGGGGTATACTGACTTGTGCCACACTCACGGCCACACGCCCGTGTGTGTGAGGACCGTGTGGAGCATATCGACTTCATTTTAATATTAACACCAAGGGACACACGATCGTGTAGTATGACCGTGTGTCGCACACGGCTGAGACACACGCTCGTGTCTCTGGCCGTGTAGACAAAAATAAGCCGTTTGCAAGGCCAATTTGCCACCCTTACTCATGCTCACCTAAACAACCAAAATGGTACCATTTCATCATACAATAGGTAGCCAAAATCATCAACCAAAAGCACAATTTATACCATATCCATTTTAACCAAATTCAATACTCAATTCAATGCCAATTACCAATTGAAATACTTATCAACTCAACTTCTAAAATCATACTTCACCAAAGCATTTCTCAAGCATTAAACTCCATAAATCAATTTAACCATTTGCAACTATAAAACCATAACCATTTTCATACTAAACATACCAAAATAAGCCATCACTCATGGTTATATATACAACCAAAACATATGCATTTACAAGCCATTTCTAATAGCTAAACATACAACCATATTAACATCATTTACAAGCCAACTCTCATGGCTATATTCACAACCAAAATACCATAAGTAGCCTATACATGCCATATACCATATATACACAACTCAAAAGTACTAAATAGATGTCCGATAGTGCAATGATGATGTTCCCGACAACTCTCCGATCCGAGCTAGCCTTGATTCACTATAAAACATAGAAAAATAACACAAAGTAAGCTTCATAGCTTAGTAAGCTCGTATGTGAATAACTTAATTCATCAAATAAATGCAAATCAACCAAATTTACATAACATCACCATATACACATTAACTACAAACCTTTCTCATGTCTCAAAACATGATCAAATACCATTTCATCAACTTTCTCTATTTAATACTCGAATACAAATACTCGAATAGGTTCTGTACGTACCTGTATCGCCTCGTACTAACCTCTTTCTCAATCAAATCATTCATTTGCCCGTTGAACCATTCGGAATAGAAATCAGATACTCAAGAATCTTAATCGATAAGTACCTATACCATGGCCCGAAGCCAAATCAAGGTAACTTATCCTGGAGTACCTATACCATGGCCTGTAGCCAAATCAAGGTAACTCCTTTCTAAAATACCTATACCATGGCCCGTAGCCAAATCAAGGTATCACTCGCACCCGTAGTGCCGATATCGTGGCCCGAAGCCAACACATCCAATATGCATGGCCCGAAGCCAAATCGGTATGTCATCTTATAACATATCATCAGTATCCAAAATCTATTCCTAAGGTTCAACCGCGACTTTTAGCTTGTTGATTCCATCTTCAATATATCTGTAAAATTGTATTTACAATTCATACATTAATAAAAATCTCATAATCATGTTTTAGGCAAAATCAAAGCATTTATCATACATTTATAAAGAAATCGTCACATACGAACTTACCTCGTATTCGAAATTGACGGGTCAGATCGAGTACTCGATAACCTTGCTTTTCCCCCGATCTAAATCTGAATTCTTTCTTTCTTGATCTATATGTATTCAAAATTAACTCATTTAATCATATATTCTTTCAATTTAGTCCAAAACATACATTTAGGCCTATTTGCACTTTAGCCCCTAAACTTTCACATTTAGTCAATTTAGTCATTATGTCACATATACACAAAATTCACATAATTTCTTTAAACCCAAGCTTAGACAAATTTCATATAAGTCCCTAGCAGCCCAAAACATTCATTTATTTCACATTTCAACCACTCAATTTGTATATTTCACAATTTAATCCATTTTTGACATATTTTGTCAAAAATAACTTTACAAAACTAGTTTAACTATTAACAAACTTTCATAATCTATCATAATTCATCAAGTTACTCAAGAATTCAACAATGGAAACTTGTTAAATCTTTAACAATTTCAAAATCTAAGGTACGGGCTAGCTAGAATACGAAGCAACGATCTCAAAAACGTAAAAATCATTAAAAACCGAGCTCAAACCGTACCTTAATCAAAGATTCAAAGTGACCGAATGAAAAACCTAATCCTTAGCTTTCTTCTTCTTCAATATTCGGCCAAAAGAGAAGGATGGACACAAATTTCTTTTGTTTTTATTATATTAACCTTTATTAGTCTTTTTACTAAATTACCATTAAAAACAATTCATATTTATACAATTGCCAAACCAAATATCATCCACTAACTCACAATTGGATTATTTACCTCATAAGGACTTAAAATTTAAGTTTCTATAGCTATTTAATACTCTTAGCTAATAGAACACTACTTTTGCACTTAACGCGATTTAGTCATTTTTGTCAAATTGAGCAACCAATCGATAAAATTAGCTCACGAAATTTTCACACATACATGCTGTCATGCTGTAAACACAGAAAATAATATTAAAATAATTTTCCAACATCATATTTATGGTTCCGAAACCACTGTTTCGATTTAGCTAAAATCAGGCTGTTACAAAAACCGAGAAGTAATTTTGAAGCATCAAGGTGAATTAAGTATTCAGCTTAAGACGGTCCAAATTATGTGTATTAATTCATAATATAATTAATTTTAATTTATATCCAATTTAATTTGGGTTAAATAAATTATTATTAATTAATTATGAAAAGTGGCCCAGTCGAGCTGAATCGAGAAAAAATCGAGCCGACCGATTACTGGGCAGCCCAAGACCGTCCCACATGCTGACCCAATCAGCTTGTTTGGCTGATTAATTATCTTGCAAAATGGCCCTTGAATACTTGTTCAAATTGCAAACAAACCCCTCCACTATTTGTGTCTTTCTAGATTTGCCCCTACCTTAATATAGCAAGTTTGAAAACTTCAAACTTGCCACATGTGTGGCCAGCCATGGGAGGGCTCTTTGGCTGCTGATTTTGGCTATTTTTAGCAGCCCTCTCAATCTATAAAAAAACCCCCATTGGCTGCTCATTTCAAACACACCTCAACTTTCTCATCTCTTCTCTTCTCTCTCAATTTTCTCTCTTCATTTCTCATCCATTTCCCTTTATTCTCTTACCGATTTCACCTCTTGAAAAAGAGTCATTCATCCACCATTTGGAGTAGAATTAAAGTGTTCGTAGTAGCTTCGGTTCGACAAGAACAAGCGGAGAAGGAAGAGTGGATCAAACCAGTCAAGCCACGGAGAAACACCGAATTTGATTCTTGTTCCCTATCCTTTTAATTTTTGTTGTTGTTATGATGAACATGTCTATGAATATTTGTGATGTTGAAATGCTTAAACTAATTGATATGGCTTAAATTTAATTCGTGTTAGGTTGATTGCATTTCTTCTAGTTCATTTATTAAAATTGTGTTTGTGTTGTTATAGGCCTCGGTAAGATGTTTGATTAAGTAAAATCATGACTAAGTTATTCTTGCATTACAATTGTAAGGTAACTAATGAATTAATTATTTAAACGGATTGAAATTGTAATTAATTGACACGATACTTAACCAGTGCATGTTTAATCATCTAAGGTAGCTGAGGGTTGAATTAGCAACGGTATCTAATGATACATTTGCCTTGCATAACTTGCAAGATTATTCTGATTAAACTGTTTCAAGGTAGAAATACATTGTTACCTCACGTAATCTTTTATGTGCTGATGAGATTGAATTAATTGTTTGAATTGGCATAGAGATATGTACAATAGATTATTTTAATTTCATAAGTATGTATGTGCATTAACACATTTGCTTATTAAAATATGTTTAATCGGTTGAATTGACATAGAGATATAGTCAAGAGATACATGGATTTTGGTAGGTAAGTATGTTCATAAGTTAGCAAATTACCGAGTTACCATGAATTTATCCGTAACAACATAAACATGAGTTTAATAATTCTAAGTTAAGAAATGTAATTAATCTAACACAATTATGTCATCTTGATTAAAATCAGCTTTTGAAATCGTGCATTAGAACTTATTTTATTTTATTTATTTTACTTTGTTTTTTTTTTTAGTTTTTAATCACCTTTAAAATCAAAATATTTTTCTTCACCAAAGTGTTTTAAATTGTATTCATAAATAATTCTTTTCACAGTCCCTGTGGGTACGATATCTTGACATTTACTTGTCACTTTATCACTTGTTACAATTGTGTACACTTGCACATTTCCGTCGTTCCAATACCCTCACCCCTAGTATCACTGGCATTCACGCTCCTAGAAATTGTTCCCACACTATTTCTTACTACCATTGTTAAATGGTTCTGTGTGTCAATGGTAGTTTACACCATGTGGGTCGATTCACTTGGTAAAATGGTCCTAGAGCCTACTGCATTCCCCTCCTCAACAGGTTTGGTAACTTGGATTGCTATAACTTTACCCAATTCCACTGACTCCATTAGTACCCTACTTAGGCCTACTTGGTCCTCAATCCCATGTGGGTTTGGATCCAAATCCACCAACAACCTTGGGTCCCATTGTGGCCTGGTATAAGGCACATTTTCCATCAACACAACCTTCGATTTATCCTTATTTTGTAAACCCTTCCCATCCTCCTTATGTGTCGCCAAAAGATAATCATGAGAAGTATTACTTGACCCTATCATCCCTTCATCATTATCATTATCCCCATTATTTTCGCTTGTATCCATATTAAAAAACACGATAATGTGAACCATTCAAATTTGTCGTAGCTTTTCCTAGTTCATCCTCGGTTTGTTTCCTCACTGGCCGACGTTGTGGACGTGTAACAACCATCCATGGGCCAAAGTGTTCCTTCTCCACCCTATCCTCCATCGGCTTAGAACTCATGTTTGCTTCCTTACCATTCTATGTTGTATCCCTATTCTCCTCTATCAAGCAGGCTTCCTTTAGATGGCTATAGCGGCCACAAGTAAAACAAATGAGAGGAAGGCTCTCATATTCCACCCTTTGAAGATTCCCATTGATTCTCACAATGGAGACAAGTAGTCTACTCAGATCCACTATAACCACCATTCTTGCAAATCACTCGCGAGAGCCACTATCCATATTATAGTCAATTCATATTACCTTCTCGATCATTCCACATATCTCTTGTAATAGGGTTTTCTTGTACATTGAACTAGGTAACCCCAATAACCTGATCCATGTCGCTACTTGCAACGGGTACGGTTGAGTAGTGGAAAACTGCTTTGACCATGGCAACTATCAAATATTGGCCAAAAATGACCCACAATCCCTAAGTCAAGACCTAGTAAAGTCAGTTTCGGACTTGAACTTTGCTAAGAAGTACTCACTATCAATTTCTATCAGCTAAAAGTCTTGAGACAGCTTCCAAAGCGCACAAATCTTATTCCACAGTACAGTATACCCTATCTTCCTAGCAATTTCAAAACCACTGTCTTCGCCATGCTTTTTTCAATCAAGGTGTGTACCCTCTCCGAAAAGCATATCGATGGAACTCCATCAATCCAATCCTTTTGCACATCCCCTTTAATCAAAACAATATCCTCATCCTCCTGAACCATCCTCCCATTGTGCTTTCTTCCCGTTGATCCTACTAGGCATTCCTTGAAAGACATCGATCTTCCAAATGCCTCTTCCATCGTAACATCCTCCCCACCCTCATCTGGAGGATCATCTTCCCTTAATTGGGCTTCTTTAATGACACAATCGCCAAACATAATGAATAAATTGATGAGCAAATGTTAACTATTTAATATTATTAAAAGGTTACTATTGATGAATTTTTAAAATTGAAACATATGAGTATAATTTGATTTCTGCTTGCAAAATTAAAATTTCCTGCTAACAGTATATTAAATATTAACTCTTAATATTATATTTTTATCCCCTAATTTATATATTTATTAAAATATTATAAATAGGCTTAAATGTGATTAATATAATTAACATAAATATGTTTAAACGTGATCATCAATATAATTAAGTAAAAACTAAAATTATCTAATAAAATAAATTAAGAATATTTAGATTTTTTTAATTGTGAAAATTTATTCAATACAAAACAACTGCTTATTGAAAAAATATTTTCTTATTTTTAATTTTAACTTTTTTATTTAAAAATATACTTTATCATATTTATATTTAAATTATTTTTAAAAAACTCAAGTGCGAAAGAGTTATCGTTTTCCCTCTGCTCCAAGTTTAGTGGGTAAAGGCGGTTAAAAATGTAAAGGTTAACATCTGCTATAGGTTGTTGGAATCTTGAAACTTTTGAGATTTAGTCCTCCCTATATTTTTTGAATTTAAAAATATAAATTTAATTGTTAACACAGTTAAGCTTTTTCAATCAATTAAAGTTTATTATAGTATTTTTTTTATCACATGACCATCAATTGAGTATTTTTTTTTGTGAGAAAAAATAAAATTACAAGAGTAACACTTAAACAAAAGAACTGCCTGAAAACTTATTCCTATCAATTAAAACACGAGCCATCTCCGGTGGGACATCTAGAACTTGTAGATTTCCTTTCTCGATCATAGCTTGCTTAGCTAAACAATCCGCAATCTGATTTTGTTCCCTAGGAATATACTGCAGAGACCAATGATTTTCCTGAGACATAATGTTATGAATACGCCTAATTAATGCAGAATTGGAAACATTTGAAGAGCCTTTGTGTATGCCTTTAACAACTTCCAAACTATCGGAATAAATGATTACGTGATCATAGCCCAAACGTTGAATTAGTTTGAGGCCCTCAAGAATACCCCACAGTTCCGCATTGAAAGCTGAACATTTTTCAAGAAAACGGTGGAAGCCAGTGGTCCAATGCCCCTCCTTGTCACGGACAACTCCCCCAGCTGCAGCAAGTCGAGAGTCTAATAGCATTGCCCCATCAATGAAAAGACGAACCTGTTTCGCGGAGGTACGGACATCGACAGGTTGATCAAGACATCCAGAAGGGATCTCTTGAGGGAAGAGAAGAAATGTAACGCCCATAGATCCTTGAACTATTTTTAATTTTAACAAATGTCACACTAATAAATTTTATAAAAGAAAATTAATAGTATTAATAGATTAACCTGAATTCTAAAAAAAGTAAAGAAACAAATTTCTAAAATTAAAAATAAAAAAATTAAATTCATAATATACAAAGAATACATGGGACTAAAATTATATTTTAATCAAATTTAAAAAGCTGGTGCACGTGACGCGATGGCCTATAGTCGGCTCCATTAGCCAGCCGGTCGGGGAAATGGCTCGGGTCATGGTTATGCCCTTAAGGCCCACCATTCATACCAAAATCAACCTTACTGTAAATTACACATTTAAATAAATATATTTTATTTCATTTAAATCAAACCATATTTAAGGGAGCCAGTACCGTTTTCATACGGGTTTTTTTTTTTTTTTTGGTATATACGAATATTGATCTGTTTTGATATATTATTTCGAGATTATTGTTATTTTAAAAAATATTTGATATATTTATGTAAAAATTTTATAAACTCAAATAATGAAATTAAATAAATTTTAAATATAAAATTTTCTTCAATAAAAATTCACAAATACGATTTATTATTTTATACATATAATTTCTTTCAAAAAAATATATATTATACATATAATAATTATTCATCAAATCCAAAAATAAATAATAAATAATTTATATTTATATTTTAAACCCCCACGGATAAATCATATTCCAATAAGTAGGGGTGAAATCACGCGGCTAATGGGTAAAGCTGGAGCCGTTAGTTGAAGAAAAAGGAAAGGCCCACACTCACCCACCGCAACGAACGCCCACATTCTCCGATGAAAAGGAACTGAACCATTAACGTAGACGAAACATATAATTGAAGGCAGAGAGTGCAAAGCAGTGCAGTGCTTCCACCAGCTCCAAACTTCATTTCTTCCTCTCTCTTTTTTTTTTTTTTAAAAATTTCGCCATTATTATAATGTAAACTCAACAATATTTCTTGTTTTCTTTGCTTTACAAATATTAATGCTCTTTTTTCAACATTTTTTTTCTTGGGAATCTTTGCAGTGATCATGACTTCTGAGCTCTTGGAAATTCACCCTCTAGAACTCAAATTTACTTGTAATTCCCCTCCCCTTTTCATGTTTTTAATGTACTTCTAGAAATGTTGATTAAGATTTATTCTTTGCCTTCTGTCTTACTGAAGTTGAGTTGAAGAAACCAAGTTCATGCTTAATCCAATTGACCAACAAGACTGATCAATATGTAGCCTTTAAGGTATGTATTTTTCTTTATAAACAAAAAAAAGAATCCAGTTTTAATTTCTGGGTCTTTTTTTTTTTTTCTCATTTTCTGATCATTTTTAATTGAATTCTAAGACTTAGATTCAACAATAACGATTTTCAGGTGAAGACTACTTCTCCCAAGAAATACTGTGTGAGACCCAACACTGGCATTGTTAAACCCAAATCAACATATGATTTTACAGGTACGTATAACTTGACTCAGCTGTTTAATGTTTGGATTCTGCTATATTTATTTGATAAGATTTCAGGTCTAGTCAAATTGAAAGCTGGTTTGTTAGTCATTGATGGGTGTTGCTTGGTTGTTTATGGTTTTAGTTTGATTGGCATTTTTAACACTAAATTAGTTTGAAACTGCAGGGTTTGTTGAGATTTTTTTTACCTAAGATGTGTTTGAAATGAAGTGTACTTGTGGAATTTATGGGACTATTATGGAATGCATATGTAATTGGGGCTCTCCATTCTAGATGATTATTCTTGTGTACGGCATAGTATAATTCTCTAAACATATAATAAAACTTTTTTAAAAAATAACCATATATATATGACACTCACCTCTTGATCTAGATAACATAATAAGTTACTGGGATTTGTCTGTGAATTTCAGATTTGAGTATATATTTGATATGGGTATATTCATTTTTTCTAAGTGTTTTCTCCTTGTCTTTAGAGGGTTTGAGAGGATTATATGTTTATAACCATGATATATGTTGTATATGGGAGTCTAACACAAATATTTCAAGCAAAATAAAGAGTTGAAGTGATATAGCTTACAACTATTAATATCAAATGCATTGCTTTTGGTATTTTCTTTTTTTTGGTTTGATTCAGTTACCATGCAAGCTCAGCGTGTTGCTCCACCTGACTTGATTTGCAAGGACAAGTTCCTGATTCAAAGTACAGTAATTCCATTTGGAACAGCTGAGGAAGACATTACATCCGACATTGTAAGAATTTGCCAATGCAATCGTTGTTCCCTTTTTTGTTCCTACAATTTCATGATTGTTTTTGTTTGTAGTTCTCTAAGGAAAGTGGCAAACACATTGAAGAAAAGAAGCTGAAAGTATTCCTTACAAGCCCACCAAATTCACCTGTTCTGACTGCAATTAATGGAGACCTGAAACAAGACATAGATCATGAAACTTCATCTCCAAGGGATAAAGCGCGGCATGGAGTTGAAAACATACCTCCATCTCAGAAGGTAAGTGTGCATTTTTCATGTTATATGGCAGCAGTTGTCTATCAGAGTTTGAAATTCCCTTATCTATTGCTTTGACTGTATAAAGGTATGATCTTCCAAGTAGAGTTATCCAAGGATCAAGTTATCTACCTAGGCCCAAAGACCTACTAGATGCTTGGGAGGTTTTGGAAAAAATTATAAACCCCAAAAAATTGCATAGACAAGTGTATAATCATGTTTTCTAACTGGGTCGGGCCTCGAATAAAGAATTTCAGGCCTAAACCCAACCCAACTCATGGATCTAACAATGTAGATAGCGTTGTAGCAAGATAGTCTATAGAGAGTTACCTTAATAAGGTTAGTTGTAGTTTACTCCACTGTGTCATGCTGGCATTGCATCATAAAAGTCAGACCTTGACTAGACTGTGTTGCCAAAAGAGCACTTTAGGGTCTCGTAGTTGGCCAAAATTCCTTGATCTTACGTCTTAGTTCGGCGGTTGTGTAGCTAGTGTTTAACTTTCCTACAAACTACTCTTTATGGCTCATCCTTGATCCAATCCCAATCCTCTTTATGTTGGATCATGGTTTATAATTAATGTTATGAGATTTTTTATGTAGAGGATCCACTAGAGTGACAACTGTAGAGCATATGACTCATGCCATTACTTACTATGATGAACAATGGATTTCATGCTAGCTAAGGATTGAGGGAAAGAGCAACCAAAGAGAGTGTTTAGAAGCACATAGCTTTGTTTAAAAAAAATTCTTACAAAGGTTTTCTTATGAAAGAACTTGGTCTGTCCTCCCATGAACAAAGGTGCCTTTTATAGGTAAACCTAAGGGCTAAAGGTCAAACTTGTCACTATAAATAAATAGTGACACCATACATAAATATAAAGACAAGCATGTGGGAATCTCCATGCCAGTTTTTACAAAAGTTGAAATAAAATTAGAACACTAAAATAAAAACACACCAAATTACAAAATAGGAAAAGACATAAGGCTAGCATAATAAATAGATCATGTTGCATCTCTTGAGATTTGATTAGGATTCATGTTTTCAATCATCCCACAAGAGATTAAGATACTCTTTGTTTGCATTTGAGGAGAAGTCATAGCCAAGACTTTCAAGCCATCATTGGTGAGATATTTCCATTAATTCTTTTGGTCACATTTCTCTGTCAATGTCTATGTTCATGGCCTTTCCTTTATTTCTTGGGAACTTTATGGTCTCATGGGATCTTTCTTCTTGGCGTCTTCTGGATGAGTTAATTGGTGAGATAATAAAGCGGGATAAAATCAAAATCTCTGCCAAGTTCGTAGGGATCCTAGGAATAATCCTAATAGATAGGCAGTTCCAGCTTTGATTCTTAGGTTGATGGAGTTTTATCAAACTGAACTCAAATTCTGGTTGAAGAGGTTCTATTGTGGGATTCTAGTATCTTTCTTCATAAATGAAACTGTCAGTGTTCAGCTCGGTCACACGAGGCTAGAAAGTTCTCAAGCAAATCAAGGAAAGGCCACAGATATGAACATTGATAGCTGTTTCCAGCTGTTGTTCCCCTCCCAAGGGTAGGTTCTTATGTGTTATCACCCATCCGCCACTAGAAACACCACTTCCCGTTTGACTTGCACATGTTAAGCATATCGTCAGCATTCATCTTGAGCCAGGATTGAACTCTCCATGAGATTCATAGTTGCATCAGTTATAGCTTCTTTGTTCGTAGACAAAACTGGTTCAGAATTGTCTCTCATTCCAAGGCATAACTTGTATCCATGTGCTTCATATTCGGTTGGAGTTCACTCCCAGAAATATAGCCATCCGTGCCCCCTTTTGTCAATCCCACGAGCCTCTTATCCATTCTTATTTGATCAAGAAACATGTCTAGAAGAAGAAATGAAAATATCTCACCAAAGATGGCTTAAAATCCTTGGTTACTACATCTTTCCAAAAGCAGACAACTCCCATCTTAATTTCCCATGGGATGATTAAAACACGAGATGTGACATAACCCAATCCTAGGTCATTTCCTATTTTTTAATTTTGTTTGTTTTTATTTTTGTTGTAATTTTATTTTCACTTTTGTAAAAGCTAGCATGGAGATTCTCACTAGCTATCTTTATCTTTATCTTTATATTTTCTTTATGTATGGTGTCACTATTTATTAATAGTGGCAAGTTTGTCCACTAGTCCTTGGGTTTGCCTACACCAAGTTTTTGTGTAAGAAAACCTTTGTAAGAAACTTCCTTAACAAAAGTATGTGTTTCTAACTCTCTCTCTCTCTCTCTCTCTCTCTCTCTCTCTCTCTCTCTCTTCGATTACTCTCTCTCTCTCAATCTTTGGCTAGCATGAAATTCATTATTCACTTATGGTATGACATGAGTTGTATGCTCTACATTTGCCACTCTGGTGGATTTTCCACATCAAGAATCTCATGAAATTGATTACAGACCATGGATCCAATATTACAGATAGCACTGTAGCAAGATAATCTGTAGAATATTACTATAATAAGGTTAGTTGTAGTTTACTCCATTTAACGACAGCATAGCATCATAAAAGTTCGATCTCGACTACCTTGTGTTGCCAAAAGAGCACTTGCGAGTGTCATAGTCGGTCAAGATACCTTTATCCTATGTCCTAGTGCCATTTTTGTGTGTCTACGACTTAACTTTCTTAAGTACTACTCTCTATGACTTATCCTTGATCTAGTGTTGATCTTCTTTATTGAGTCATAGTTTGAACAACGAATTAGTGTCTCCGGTCCACATTCATCATCTAGTGGAAATATTGATTCAAGATCATCATCATCCAATAGATTTAGTCCTGAAGTCATTGCTACTTACTGTAGTATCTTGAGAGTTCTCTTTTCAGCTTTCGGGTAGTTAAAACAATTTAACTTGTCAAGAACAGGATTGGCATTCATGGCAGTAAGTAATATTGGTATTTTGCAACACAGTAGCTTTTACCAAAAGCTCTATATGTATTTATGTTATTAGAGCCTTTGAATATTAGAAGTGTGAGAGGTCAGACCCCTAACCAGTCTGTTATTGTCCCCAGCTAGCTCAAGCGGTAGCATGCTACCGTATCAATGACCTATATCCACAGTCACGGGGTCAAGTCAGACCATGCACAAACTCTTTGGTTTGTCGTGGTTCTACTTGTTTGGGCAATAAGAGACACTCCCACTCTATGAACTCACCAAGGCTCTCAGAAGAGTAAAGAGACAAAAACCCCAACTAGGGTTAATATTGGACTTGTTGAGGATCTGACCCTCAACAAGAAGAATACCTAAAAAGAATAAAGGAATATCCAACCAAGTTCTTAAAAGAACAAAAAAGCACCATGAAATTTTGTTTTTTCAATTGAATAATATATAGGCAGCTTGAACTGTTCGGATTCAAATATTTCTTTTATAATTCAGTTCGGGCTCAATCACAAAGTGGAATTCATATTTTTGGCCAAACTGGGCAGAGGTAAGCACAAAAGCCATTAATAAATTGAGCCTAGCTTGTCTTATGGAGAGGTATACCTCCAGGATTGTCCGAATACATGGAAATCTTGAAAAAAATAACATACTCATGTGAAATACATATCTTTATTTGACAGTCGTGCTCAAATGCTAGTAACATAGATTGATATAAGGATGTTAGTGTAGTAATTATTTTCTCTTGTGCTAGGCTGCTGAGAATTTTATGGGGTTTGAGACTGCAAAGGATGCAGGGGAGTTAGGAACAACTATGGGCACTCAACGGTTTAAAACTTCCGGAGATGAAACAGAAGAGCTAACTACTGCTAGCGATTTGCAGTCAAGTGTTGCCAAGGATCTGAAGCAATTGAAATCAGCAAAAGCTGACGATTTTGAGAACTTGAAGTCAAAGATAAGTTTTATGGATTCAAAACTTAAAGAGGTTAGTGTTGTTTATTTTATTTCTTTGATTTAAGTGTATGGAGGCTATAGTGCATGATATAGGTACATGTTTCCAACATGTTTACGTTCAATTTTTTTTCTAAATTTTTCGTATAATTAGAGGATTCTATTATATTCATTCGTATGTCTAGATATGCATTGGAAATAGATATCAGACATAAATATTTCAAAAAAATTAAAGTCGAAAAAAAATCATAAGCATGCTCGTATTCTTAATTTTTTTCCTTATATATTGTTCATCACAAGGCTGAAGTTATCATCATGAAGCTGACACAAGAGAGAAGCATGGTTGCTCGAGAGAAGGACAAGCTTCAAAGTGAATTAGTGAGTCACATTTTCATTCATTTTTGTCATAATTAGTCTTTCAAATTGACACACTGAAAAGATTAGAAACTTCCTAACAACAGAAAATTTATCTAATTAACCAGCATAAATAACCCATAAAATCAAACTCTGAAAAAATATTCGTGTTTGACACTTATGTTACTTGGTTTTTGGAATATTTGTTGAATGAGGGTGTCTGACATAAGTGTAAGATGCTTATTTATTACAGTACAAGGAGAACTGCTATATTTCAGTAGTTAGCCGCTGATCAGCTTGAAGAGATCACCATTTTCTTTTTCAACTATAAATAAGAACTTTTGCTTCCCTGTTTATAGGAGTTGCTGAAGACGAAGTCCAATGCCATAAGAATAACACAGGTAAGTTTTCCGCTCCTCTACGTATGCATGGTGGCCGTTGTCGGCCTGGTGATCGGATACTTGAGCAATCTCTAGGGAGCGAGAACAAGTGAATCTTTTGTTATCTTACTATGAAGTTCTAAATTCCAACATTAAAAAAATAAAAAAGTCTTTTCCTATATATAATGTTGGAACCTCTTATTGTTTTTTTTATATATAATTGGAACATCTTATTGTTATTGTAAGTAAATTGAACATTTTTTTAAGTGAATATGAAATAACAAATACCTGTATAGTTTACAGCCTATTATTAGGTGTGTCGAAACCATTCTTTTGTTAGTGAAAAAACGGGGATCGACTTTAAAAATATGGAATGGAGTCGCCACCGATCCTTTATTCGAGGTGTGATCGGATCACCTTGAAACGGATTATTTTAATAAAACGTTTTAAAACAATAATTTTGGTCTACGAAGTTTAAGAAAACAGGTTCGGGAGTCGATTACGCACGAGGAAGGATTAGCACCCTCGCAACGCCCAAAATTAGTACCAAATTGATTAATTAATGTCCTTATGTCGAAAAATTTGTAATGATTTTGAAATTCCGGTTTTTTTTTAAAAAATTTCAAATAACTCGGATTGGATATTGAGATTCTCTTGTTCCGAAGGAATAAAGTATCACATCCAGCACAATAGGATATGACAATTTAAGTCATCGAATTCAAGATTATCCCAAAATTCTCAAAGCTCATACATTGAAATTTTGAAAGGGTATTTGGTTATTTGGACAAACGGAAAATCGAAACTCAGCACGATAGGGCACGATTCCTCGAATTTCCAAATACACAATCATTGCCTTATTTTGAAAACATGGATAAAATTTTAAAAGGATATTTGGTTATTTGGTCAAATAGAAAACTGAAACCCAGCACGATAGAGTACGATTCCTCGAATTTCCAAACACGCAAATATTGCCTTGTTTTGAAACTTTTAAATAAGTGATTTTAAAAACGACTCAAAACATGTTTGTTTGGTTTGTTTGAATGAACAATTTTTCATAAATAAGTTGGAAATTTCAATCTCAATACAATAATAAAAGCAAAAATATAATTGTGAACATAAAATACAATACATGGCAATAATGAAAACACAAAAGAGCAAATTAAGGTTCATACAATGGTAGTATATCATACACTATACAAATATTAACATTCAAGACTAGTGAATAAAAAAATAGTTTAGAAAGAAATACTAAGCAATTTAACATAAATAAAATGCATCAAATTTTAAGACAAATAGAAAATGAATTATATATAAAAAATTTATTTGAAATCTTTAATACAAACAACGAATTATGTATATGAATTTTAAAGTGAGTATTATATATAAAGAAAATTAAATAAGTAATATACAAAAATAATATGTATCAATCAAAATTAAAGATTAAAAATATTAGATAATAATATACAAATGAATTTTAAAATCAATATTATAAGAAAAAAACCAAAATACATAATATACAAGATAAAATATCAATCAAAATAAATAATATTCATAAAGTAAAATAATGTGAATAATATACATATATTAAGAAATTATTTAATTTAAATAATATATATAAAATAATGATGTATAAAAGTATTTAAAAAATATTACATAAATCTTTAAATCAAAGAAATATACATAAAAGAGAATTTTAAAATGAACAAATTATATATTAAAATAGTTTTTTTTTTTTTTTAAAAAAATTATCAAGATTATAAATAAAAGGATAAGAAAATACCTAATTGGAATAAAAATGAAATTAAAAGGCTATTTTATAAATAAAATGATTTTAACAAAGGACAGAATCAAACTAAAATATGCACAAATAGCGAGGGATTAAACCAGCAAATATTTCCATAGATCAAAACGCAGCGCATGGAACAAACCAAATTGAAATGATGCACAAATTATAGGGATTAATTTAAAAAAAAAACAAAGAAAATACATAAGTGATCTAATTAAAATGCGGCATCAAGAAAAAGGACTAAACACGTAAATATCCCTTCATTGCTGAAACACGCGGATCCTATGGGTTTTGGATCGGATCAGGTCGGGCAAAATCAGGGCATTCCATACGACACAGTTTTAATACCATTGAAACATGCTCCATACACACCGTTTTAACCCTTCTGATAAAAACCAAAATCTAATCCTAATTCTAAAAACCCCTAATCAGTTATTCATTTGGGAAAGCAAAACCTAATCTTCCCCTTAATCGACCGTTGCAAAAACAATCGGAAAAGAAAATAAAACTCCGACCTCCATGCGCTTCAGGAATCGGCGATGGAGCCCGCATCTGAAAGCGTTATCACTTTCGTCTCCAAACCCCATTTCAACGAAGTGAATCAGGATCTGGAGATTGCATTCAACAGATAAGTATTCTAACTTTTTCTTTTTTCCTCACACGCAGTAAATACCTAGATAGAAGCAGAAAAATACGAAAATAAACAACTCGATTAATCTGTTCAAAAATCACCTTTTTGCTTTTTGATTTCATTTTTGTATTGCGTATCGTGTGTAAAAAAGGTCCCCTTTACAAATATTTCGGCCTTTGCTTTTATAGCCGAATAAAGGATAAATAAAATAAAATAAAAATACAAAAACCCCTTTTCTTTTTAGATTTTCTGTTATATCTCTCTGTCAATTCTTTGTCTTTGTTTGTTTCTTGTGTTTGTTTTGCAGTGCAATTTGTGGAAACCGCTCGTCGTAGGGAAATTTGGCGTGGATGGGCGCGCGTGGGGAAAGGGTGCGGCACAAAGCGACCTAGAATCTTCTAGGGTTTCCGAGATTTTCAAAACATTCGGGCCACTCGGGCCTGCTCTGCCTTTGGGCCTCTAGCATTGGACTTTGGGTATTGGGTTTAATAATAGATTTGGGCTAGTTGGGTTTGTTGGGCTAGTTGGGTTTGTTGGGCTAGTTATTGGGCCCTGTAAATGGACTTTTGATTTATTATTTGGGACTGTTTTTTTTTTTAATTTTGGTTTTATTGGTTTCTGAATGGGCCCGGGCAAATTTGGGCCCGTACAGCTGCCCCTCTTTGCTCATTATCGTGTAACGAGAATGGAGCAAAGACTTTAAAAGGGCCAATTTTGCCCGGTCTCGCCGAATCTTGACTTCTTTCGGTGCTTCCTTTCTTCGAGTAGCTTCATTCCATCCCACTGCATCTTCAGGGGCCCGGGAACTTGCGTTTCGGTCCAACTCAAGGAAATTTCAGAGAGAAGAGATTTGTAACTTCGATATACTCCGCTGGAACTTTAAGGAGATAAGAGTTCGGGGAGAAGAGATTCGTAGCTTCAATCTTCTCTACTGAAACTTCAAGGAAATAAGGATTGATCTCTTCGATCTGCTTCCTGCAACTTCAGGAATGCCAGATCTGCTATCTTCAATCTGCTCCCGCAACTTCGGGAATGCAAGATCTCGCTATCTTCGACTGCTCCTACAACCGGGAATGCGGTCGATGTCTTTGATCCGCTCCCGCAACTTCGGGAATGCGGATCTGCTATCTTCGATCCGCTCGCGCAACTTCGGGAATGCGGTCGATGTCTTCGACCGCTCCCGCAACTTCGGGAATGCGGATCGATGTCTTCGACCGCTCCGCGCAACTTCGGGAATGCGGATCCGCTATCTTCAATCTGCTCCTACAACTTCGGGAATGCCAAATTTGTATCTTCGACCGCTCCCGCAACCGGGAATGCCGGATCTGCTATCTTCTGTAACACCCCAAACCCGGCCCAAACACTACTTAACCGGATCGGTATGTCACATAAGAAGGTTTTTATAAACTCCGCATTGGGTGAAAATTTTGAAACCTCTTTTAAAACTTCAAGATTGGTCGCTTATACGAAACTCGATGATTCATTTAATTAAGATTATACTTAGCCCAAAACATGCCTTTAGGTGACGTTTGAAAACACTTGGTGTTGCATTAAATTAACCTAGGGTAGTTATTTAGTATCGTTCATAAATTCGTTATTCAAGCTTTGGAAAAACCTTTGACTTAAGTTCTATTAAGAAAATGTCTTACCAATTAGTTCATAATTGAAGCGTTCAAAGTTCAAATTGAAAATAACCCAAACGATTAGCGGCCTTATTACACAATCCTCAAAATAAGAAAATGATAAATCAAGGTAAAGTTTAGTTTTAATAAAAACCGTGCATGGCCACCTTGAAATCCGCTCCGACCCAAGTCCACTGAGCTAAGAATTACCTGCAAAAGTTTAAGCAGAAGGGGTGAGTCACGAAGACTCAGTGTGCAATTACCTCACATAAACCATACTGGGCCAAAGCCCTCATATTTCAATCGGCCGAAGCCCAATACACGATAACATATCAGATAAATAATATGATAAACCCAACCCATACTATTATTCCATCCTCTACACTCCGCTCCATATATCCAACCTCAACACTCTTGTGGGGATTTCTACAATCAACCCTCCATCCGCTACACTCCGCTTTGGCGGCCATCTTTGTGATCATGCTGCTCAAAGTCGATAAAATGTGACAGAGTCATCGATAAACAATATGTAGCCTAGCCACTGAAGTAATGTGACCAAGTCACCGATAAGCATATATGGCACCGAGCCATCAGAATGGTGTGACAAAGTCACCGATATACACTTCCCCTTAACATCATCAACATTTCCCAAATCCCATGTATATGCAAACATAGTGAACCGAATACATCATATAGTAGCACACATAGAATGTTTAAATCGCATGCATAATCAAGCTAACGATAATATTCATAAGGTATAGTCAGAGAATAACTAACCTGGTATTTCGATTCTACCCTCCAAGGGTAACTCAGTAGCCATTACCGAATTTTTGGCTTTCAAACAACACATGCACTTTTTATTAATATATATAAACAAAAGAAGGTGTGGGTATTACACACCTGTAAACACGAAGAACTACACTCTCAATATCGTCAACACTTTTAGAAAAAGAAACAATCGCAATCTGCCTATCCCAAGCAGACGTCGGTTCCCTACCACAACCCGGCGAAAAGTCTCGTACTGTTGATACCGCACGCTTTTTAAACTTAGGGGCAGGGACTACGAGTCCAACCCCCTCCTTCACTTGACTTGACCAACCGAAACCAAACCTAGAAGGCTTGGCCTAAGAAACCGATTGAGTCCCCAGATCCTCTTGAAAACAGGCCACACGAAAAAGAGATGTTAGAGATACAACCCTCGAACCAAGAGATTGACGAGTGGAGAGTCTATATTCGGCTACTAGCAAAATCGATAGAAAGGGTGCCTGCACTTGACGCAAAAAGGGGATTCGGCTTCCACTAAAATATGAAATAAAGAAGAGAAGAGAAACAATAAAAGCAAAGAATAAGTTTCGGCTATGACACTTACAAGTTCGGCTATGAAGAAACAAGAAGGAAAAGACTAGGAAAATTAGGCTATGAAGAAACAAGAAGGAGAAGAAATGAGGCTCAAAGGTGTTGCGGTTTTGATAGCAAAAGAAATGAATGCAAAAGTTGTAGCAAAAATGATGGTTTCGGTTCTATACTACTTTCAAAAACACTTTGAGCAAAAATGGCACACTCTCACCCTATGACCGAATGCACACAAAACAAATGCCAAAAACAACAAATGGACATTCGCCCCCCACCTACCAAGCTAAACCGTGCACACACACACACCGCCTCTTCCCAAATTCGGCCAAACTCTCTCCCTCTCTCCAAATCCCACAACTTCCTCCACCTTTCACTCTTCACTCCCCATTCAAAAATGTTGACCGATTCTCACTCCTCCAACTCCTCTCCTCCATTCATTTCAAATATGTTGACTCATTCAATCCCCCACACACCAAAGTCCTAGCCGAATCCACCACTCCTCCATCTTGGCATAAAAAAGAAATTCCAAAAAGCAAGCTACGCGACTCAAACCTCCACCCTCACTGCTCTCCTGTGGCGTCATTTGCCACTCTTCCACACTCTTACTTGTGTCATCAAACACACAGAAATACATATAAGGGCTACTTCCACAAGCTCAGCCCCTAAAGTGCCCTAAAACAAAAATTTAACCAGGACTCCGGCTCAAACCCGAGCCTTCGTAAGACCCCCAAACACATCCAAATAGCAAGCAAAGCAAGCCAAACGCACAGAAACATGAAATGCAGAACCCCTTAACTTGGGATGTTACATCTTCAATCTGCTCCTGCAACTTCAGAAATGCCAGACTAGTATCTTCGATCTGCTCCTGCAACTTCAGAAATGCCAAATCTGCTATCTTCAATCTACTCCTTCAACTTCAGGAATGCCAGATCTGCTATCTTCGATATGCTCTTGCAACTTCAGGGATGCTAGATTGGTATCTTCGATCTGCTCTTGCAACTTCAGGAATGCCAGACTTGTATCTTCGACCTGCTCCTGCAACCTCAGGAATGCCAGACTTGTATCTTCGATCTGCTTCTGCAACTTCAGGAATGCCAGATCTGCTATCTTCAATCTGCTCCTGCAACTTCAGGAATGCCAGACTAGTATCTTCGATCTACCTTACTATACTGCCCTCTTGAGGACATAACCTGTAGAATGGGTACATGCTTATGCCTAATAATTAGGATGCTATGCTCGAAATGAGTCAAATGCTTCTATTTAGACATGCTATGATATAAATGCGAAAATGTTATGAGAATGATTCCTATTTCAGGTGTCATCACTCATTATTTATCAGGGCTTTATCACTGATATATTGTGATGTCATCTTGTTCGGATGGTATTCTCAACAGAAAACCCGAGAAAATAATTATATCTTGTTCAACAGATTTGCCCCACTGTAACTTTAGGGTTCATCTCATTGTGACTTAGGGGTACAGGATCTGAATCTTTTCCCATCCATCCCATTACGACTTCAAAATATAGGATTTGTTTCTTCTTCAATCCATCCCATTATTATTCAAGGGTACATGACTTGTATCATTTTCCATCCATACCATCGCAACTCAGGGGTAGAGGACTGTAACTTGTTCAATCAACTGATCGCTCCCCAGGTGACCTAACCACATGTGTATGCATGATGGACGCAGAATATCATTTTTTCTTGCGAATGATTCCCCTTTTACGCTTGGGTTAACATTGCCCATTTTTCGTCGAAATTGTATCACCGATGCAATATCTTGTCACCCTTTTTGAAAAAAATCTGAAGAGATAGTCTCAACCTAGACTCTTCCCTAAACTTGGTGAGTTTTAAACAATAGTCCTGTTTCAAGTTCTTGTATTATTTAGAAGTTTCCAGAGTAATATGCGGAACTCCTTTCATGAAAGTATTATTAGTCCACTAATCGTTATTTCAATGCAAAATGCTTGAAAGAGATCATAACAATGGACAAGAAGGAAATTAACTAGGAGCATAGCTCGAAACAAATAAGCTAAGCAAAGATAGCAACCGCAATCAAGAAGGAAATTTATTGTGAACATATTTTGAAAAGAATAATATAATCACAAATAACAATTTTAAAATGGGTAAAATAGAAACTAGGTGCCCCAGATATCGCAGCCTGAGCTTCTCTGTTCAAACTTCTTGAGGACCATTTTAAGCTCGATATGCGTTTAGGGGATCCAGAGTACTTTGTCGATGCCCCCAAGACGTAACATACTTCCTTATTGTTGATTCAAGTATAGCAAGACTACTGTGTGCCCCACTTTTGATCAAAATTTGAGCCTCCCTTTTTGGGTTTTCAACTCAAATCCCCTTTGGTCTCAAAGCGCCCTTTGCGGGTTTTTGCCTTGGCCTCTCCTTTTTCTTTCTTCTTTTGATTGAATTTTTCATCATTTTTTGTCACAAGGCGCCCTTTGCGGGTTTTCACCTCGGTCTCCCTTTTTAGACAGAAATCTGAATTCACCAGCTTGAGCATGTCCTTGCCATCCATCTTGGTCAAAATTAATGACCTTCCAGAACAAGCCTTCTTCGGCACATAAAGTTTTTCCAAATTTGGCATTTACTTTCCTCTGAGGTCCTTTTATATACGAAGGATCCTTCTTAGTGCCAGGTCCCCATCATGAAGTTCTCTTGGGTGAACCTTTTTGTCATAAGCCCGTATCATCTGTTTTTGGTACATTCGACCATGATAAATATTTTCAAACAAGCTTACTGGAGACATTCTGCTTTATCCAATTCTTAATTCAATCAAAGCTTGGAGAAAAGGAATCTTAACTTCCAACAATTGTTTCCCTTTCATAAACCAATAGGAAAGATGCCCCGGTGAAGGTCATGGCCATCGTTCAAGAAACATAGAGGGTAAATGGTAACTTTTCTATGCCAACCTTTACAAGTCTCAGTCATTTTTCAAAAAAAATTTGAATGGTTTTTTTGGTGCGCTTTTTTCACTGATAGATGATATGGTGTCTGATCTTTGAACAGACCGTAAATCTTTGACATTGTGCAATTATGTTTCTTTTTGACATTCTTTATTGCCACTTTTTTTTGAATTTGAATTTGAATTCGAATTTGGATTTGGATTTGGATTTGGATTTGGATTTGAATTTGAATTTGATGATTGTTGACTTTGCAACTTTGGCATATGAAGCGACCTTCACCCCCTTAGTGAAGTAAATGACAATCATGAAGATGATTTGGTGTCGGCTAGATGCTTTTGACGAGATCGGCCTCATAACATCTATGCCCCATATATAGAAAAATGGAGGAGGCACATAAGTCTTGTCTTCCTCAATTTGGCATTTGATGCAATTTCCCTTTCTGGGTAGACCAGTAGTTTGAACCTCTTAATTAGCCTGGCCATTGTAGAACCATTAACACGTGTTCTTTAAACACCAATCTTAACAGCATACCCACGTTTCAATAGCCTGGCGTGCCTTGATATGATCGTGCGAAAATATCTTGGAATTTTTGAAAATAGCTCAATGATGTCTCACCTTATTTTTTCGGTGAGTTAGGCTTCGATCTTTATCCTTTTCCTAAGTTCGCAACGTCCACTGACCTCTTGCAAGGTAGAGTCTATTTTCATCTTGTTCTACCATCCTTAACAAATCAAAAGATAGGATACGATCTTTGTCATCTTCAAAGTCTTTAGATCCCCTAGACCCATACCTCATTCAAAAAGGGAGTCAGTAACAACGTCGTTCACGTCGTTGATATCTGGGTACCTAGGCACGAAGGTATAGAATCCAAAGAATAAATAATTCTAAGGATGATTATTTGTATGGTATGGTTATGAATAAAGAATGAAAGAATATTCTAAAAAACCAAAGAATGTACAGTATGAGATTTAAAGAATAAAAATATTTGCTCAAAAAGATGCATTTTATTGAAATAAAAATTCTGGACACAAGCCTATTTCACAAAAGAAATCTTATTGCTTCTAGGCTTAAAGCAACAAGTGCGTTTTGTACATTACTCTAAGTAAGCTCTAAATACTACAGGAATCTCTTCCGCAGTCCGATTGTCCAAAACGCTCCCAGGTTCATATTTCTGCATTTGGCGCATCATCTAACTTCACAATACCCATGCTGATGAACTTTTCCACCAACTTCTTGAAAGCAAGGCAAGTTTCTATCGAATGCCCCGTGATCCCCACGTGGTACTCGCACTGGGCATTTGGGTCATACCATTTGGGGTACGGGGGTTGCATTGGTTTCAGGTAATGAGGAGCTACAGCATGCACATCAAATAAGCTCTGGTATAACTCCTTATACATTATCGGAATAGGTGTGAGCTGGGGTTTCTCTGAGTTCGGTCTTGAATTGGGTTCTTGCCTTGGGGAGACCTGACGGCTGGTAATTACCGTCCTTAACTGGCTTACTGTAATCAGCTCTGAATGGCCCTTATTATACCTACTTGTATTATTCACACCCTTGTCCTTTCTTTTCGGGGCCTTTGAAGCCCACTCTCCTCTTTCCTTTGTTTTTGCCAGAACAACCGGTTTGGCTCGATCATCCTTTGGGTTAAAACTTGAGCCCATCGGGAAATTCAACAGTGCCGAGGTATTGATCTGACATTGGGGTCTAATAATGACGGGTACCCCATGCGAATGCGTGTCTGGTTGATTCGGGATACTTATCGGGGAATAAACGATGTCTTCATCATCATCCACACTGTTGACCACTGGGCCACTCCTTTTTTCAAGCCCTCCGACTAGTAATTGGGTTAACTGGCGCATCATATTCATTTGATCTCGCATATCCTGTTGGATTTCGGTCAACTGCTCTTGCATCAGTATTTTCCTTTTCTCTAATCTCTCCAACCTTTGTTCCATGTCTTCTAGGTTAACTGAAATAATTTTTAATTAATCAGAGCCTTTCTACCAGTTTTAATGCATATGATGCGATGTGATGCAAATGCATGAAATGCAATGCAAATGCATGGAATGAATGCAAAGAAGGTGTCGATTCTGATTCAATTCCATATAGAAAACTTTATTAGAAAACAAAATTCTTTACATAAAATAGATTACAGATGTGGCTTGGCCTTAATGCCCAAAACCTTAATTTTCCTAAATAGTGAAGCTAACTCCTGTCTGCGACCTGACTGTGACTCATACTGCACGCTTAATATATCCGCTTGTAACGCCAAAGTCTGCAAGTAATCAGCTATCTCTCGAATTTGGGTTATGACTTCGCCCATAATGTAATCCCTGCTTCCGACTTGACTCTGCGACTAATGAAGCTGCTCCCTCAATCGTTCTTCACTTGCTTCAAAGGGCTCAATCCGCATTTCACAGCTTCGCAATGCTACCTCTAATCCTTCTATTTTCCCTTTCATTTCTTCTATCTTATTTAAGCTCGCTCTTAACTATTGTACAGAATTACGGCTTCAGTGGTGATGAAGAGATCTTTCGAGTTCTGCGACTCTAGCCTTTAACTCGTTTTGTTCATTTCGGCTTTCTGAGAGGCTTTTCTCCACAGATTCGTTTCGTGCTTGTGTCTCTCAGAATTTTTCCTCCCATTGATCAGCTTTAGTCCTTTCGTCTTGAATCTCCTGACGCCACTGCTTCGAAGTTTTTCCTAAACCAACAGTCCTCATCGATAGACACATCTTCTTATAGTCGGCCTTTAAACTGTCCAGATCCTCTTCAACCCGGTTTTTTCTTTTTCTAAACTTTTCAGCCTCTGCCTTCTGCACTTTTACGTCTAATCTCAAGTGCCTTTTCTCTTCCTCTAGCTGTTCAATCCTTTTCCCGCACTCAAGACTCTTCTTTTCAAAGTCTTGTCTTATAATCTCTAGCTCTGACGGGACTACTCGCAAGCATTCCTCCATTGATCGAGCACCTTCTACACTCGGCCCAGGAATATTATCATTGATCCTTTGGCTAAACCAATCGTTATATTCCGGCGTCGTCATAGAACCAACAGCTAATCTCTTCATTCGGCGAGTCTGTTTCTAAGCATCCAAAATCTCTCGAACCTTTTTCTTATAATTGTCCGCTTTATACGAGAACTCACATTGAGCAAGCCCATAAGTCACCGGTATAAATTGCCTCGACTTGTACTGCCTTAATGCAATCAACAGAGTGTATCCAATGGCCCCCAAATCCCGGGCAATGGCACATAATCAAAACTCCCACACCGATAGAAGATCTCATTAGGGACCATCCAAAAGGCTTTCCATTCAAAATCCTCCTTTTTGAGATTTTGAAGAATCATCATCCACCTTTATTCTGAGATATCGCTTCTCCTTTGTGTAGCTACTTCTTCTTTTAATGGGGAATAACTTTCGGAGAAGACCTGGTAAGAGACCTTGTCCATCTTCCAAAAGTGAAACAGCTATAGGCAGGGTTCCAAAACTGAGTCATAGCCCGAAACAGATGCTTGTCTAGCTTAACATCCAGCAAATAGGGTATATCGCTATAATTCTGGTAGAACAATTGCTTAGTTCCCTCATCCCAATGGGCCCATATATCTCTCAACTCTTGCAGCTCATTTTGTATCACACTGACGCGGGTAAAGTCCCACAGCTCCGATGTGTATCCTTTAGCTAAACTATCCCCTTTTTCCAATTGCAACTCTTCTGACCACGTGCGAATAGCTGCATTGTCCTCTACTTTATCAAGAAATTCGTTTTCCATGGCAAACTTTCTATCTTAGCAACCGAACAGGAATTGACACCTCTTTAATATGAAATGACATGCAAATAAGAAAACAAATCAAAACACAACAGTCGAGATCGCATAATAAAAATCCAAACAAGTAAAATATTATCAAACCTCTATCAGGGTAACCACTATAATTCAGAATAGCTCTACCCAGGGTGGGCTCTTAGGGTTCACTATATGTGGTTTAGTTCTAAAGAGAGGGTACCTGAACCAGTAGATTCCTCAATCCTCACCCATTATAGGCTCATATAGATCGAGTTCGATTCAGGGGAATACATTTCCCTACGGCCATGTGGAGATGAAAATCTCACGAAGCACATAGGTACAGATGTATCCCGGAAGCAGTCCACTAGCCCATGCGGAGGTGAAAACCTCACGAAGGCATAGTTTCTCACTCCCACTTAAAAGGTATGACCACAACGATCATGCAATGCAATGCAAGAGTATTTTATGAGACTCACCATTATTGCAATCATAGCACCAAAAATGTATTAAAAGAAACATGATTTTTCAAAACAATTTTCCAAATTTTCAACCAAAAGGACAAAAATTAATCAATTTATGGCCTGACTCTCAACTATTCCCCATCGGAGTCGCCAAGCTGTCGAAACCATTCTTTTGTTAGTGAAAAAACGGGGATCGACTTTAAAAATATGGAATGGAGTCGCCACCGATCCTTTATTCGAGGTGTGATCGGATCACCTTGAAACGAATTATTTTAATAAAACGTTTTAAAACAATAATTTTGGTCTTCGAAGTTTAAGAAAACAGGTTCGGGAGTCGATTACGCACGAGGAAGGATTAGCACCTTCGTAACGCCCAAAATTGGTACCAAATTGATTAATTAATGTCCTTATGTCGAAAAATTTGTATTGGTTTTGAAATTCCGGTTTTTTTAAAAAAATTTCAAATAACTCGGATTGGATATTGAGATTCCCTTGTTCCAAATAAATAAAATATCACATCCAGCACAATAGGATATGACAATTTAAGTCCTCGAATTCAAGATTATCCTAAAATTCTCAAAGCTCATACATTGAAATTTTGAAAGGGTATTTGGTTATTTGGACAAACAGAAAACCGAAACCCAGCACGGTAGGGCACGATTCCTCGAATTTCCAAATACACAATCATTGTCTTATTTTGAAAACATGGATAAAATTTTAAAAGGATATTTAGTTATTTGGTCAAACAGAAAACCGAAACCCAGCACGATAGGGCACGATTCCTCGAATTTCCAAACACGCAAATATTGCCTTGTTTTGAAACTTTTAAATAAGTAATTTTAAAAACGACTCAAAACATGTTTGTTTGGATGAACAATTTTTCATAAATAAGTTGGAAATTTCAATCTCAATACAATAATAAAAGCAAAAATATAATTGTGAACATAAAATACAATACATGGCAATAATGAAAATACAAAAGAGCAAATTAAGGTTCATACAATGGTAGTATATCATACACTATACAAATATTAACATTCAAGACTAGTGAATAAAAAAATAGTTTAGAAAGAAATACTAAGCAATTTAACATAAATAAAATGCATCAAATTTTAAGACAAATAGAAAATGAATAATATATAAAAAAAATTATTTGAAATCTTTAATACAAACAACGAATTATGTATATGAATTTTAAAGTGAGTATTATATAAAAAGAAAATTAAATAAGTAATATACAAAAATAATATGTATCAATCAAAATTAAAGATTAAAAATATTAGATAATAATATACAAATGAATTTTAAAATCAATATTATAAGAAAAAAACCAAAATACATAATATACAAGATAAAATATCAATCAAAATAAATAATATTCATAAAGTAAAATAATGTGAATAATATACATATATTAAGAAATAATTTAATTTAAATAATATATATAAAATAATGATGTATAAAAGTATTTAAAAAATATTACATAAATCTTTAAATCAAAGAAATATACATAAAAGAGAATTTTAAAATGAACAAATTATATATTAAAATAGTTTTTTTTAAAAAAAAAATTATCAAGATTATAAATAAAAGGATAAGAAAATACCTAATTGGAATAAAAATGAAATTAAAAGGCTATTTTATAAATAAAATGATTTTAACAAAGGACAGGATCAAACTAAAATATGCACAAATAGCGAGGGATTAAACCAGCAAATATTTCCATAGATCAAAACGCAACGCATGGAACAAACCAAATTGAAATGATGCACAAATTATAGGGATTAATTTAAAAAAAACAAAGAAAATACATAAGTGATCTAATTAAAATGCGGCATCAAGAAAAAGGACTAAACACGCAAATATCCCTTCATTGCTGAAACACGCGGATCCTGTGGGTTTTGGATCAGATCGGGTCAGGCAAAATCAGGGCATTCCATACGACACAGTTTTAATACCATTGAAACATGCTCCATACACACCGTTTTAACCCTTATGATAAAAACCAAAATCTAATCCTAATTCTAAAAACCCCTAATCAGTTATTCATTTGGGAAAGCAAAACCTAATCTTCCCCTTAATCGACCATTGCAAAAATTGCAAAAACAATCGGAAAAGAAAAGAAAACTCCGACCTCCATGCGCTTCAGGAATCGGCGATGGAGCCCGCATCTGAAAGCGTTATCACTTTCGTCTCCAAACCCCATTTCAACTTCGATTTCAACGAAGTGAATCAGGATATGGAGATTGCATTCAACAGATAAATATTCTGACTTTTTCTTTTTTCCTCACACGCAGTAAATACCTAGATAGAAGCAGAAAAATACGAAAATAAACAACTCGATTAATCTGTGCAAAAATCACCTTTTTGCTTTTTGATTTCGTTTTTGTATTGCGTATCGTGTGTAAAAAAGGTCCCCTTTACAAATATTTCAGCCTTTGCATTTATAGCCGAATAAAGGATAAATAAAATAAAATAAAAATACAAAAACCCCTTTTCTTTTTAGATTTTCTGTTATATCTCTCTGTCAATTCTTTGTCTTTGTTTGTTTTCTTTGTGTTTGTTTTGCAGTGCACAATTTGTGGGAACTGCTCGTTGGAGGCTGGCGTGGATGGGGCGCACATGGGGGAAGGCTGCGGCACCAGGCGACCTTAGAATCTTCTAGGGTTTCCGAGATTTTCAAAACATTCGGGCCACTCGGGCCTACTTTGCCTTTGGGCCTCTGGCATTGGACTTTGGGTATTGGGTTTAATAATAGATTTGGGCTAGTTGGGTTTGTTGGGCTAGTTATTGGGCCCTGTAAATAGACTTTTGATTTATTATTTGGGACTGTTTTTTTTTTAAATTTTGATTTTATTGGTTTCAGAATGGGCCCGGGCAAATTTGGGCCCGTACAAGGTGCTTATGTGTTTTTTTAATTTTATTTTATTCAATATTAGGGATGAGGATTGGATCACTTGTTTTAAACTCGTGTTAAATAAGTGTCTAATAAAAATTTTAATTACTATTTTATATAAATTAGAATTAAATCAATCTTATTTTAAAATTAAATATATTTAAAATAGTTTATTATTACACATATAAATTCCGGCTTATTTAACTCAAAATTTTGAAACTACTGTCTCAGGCCCAATCTTTGGACGATATTCTTGCACTGACATTTTTGTGACACACTTCTAATAGTAAACTTGGATCTATGCGTATCAAAACTATGTAATATATTTATTTAGATAATATTAAGAGAGAAGTATAAATGTTAAATAATGTTTTGGTTGAAATGATAATATTAAGAGAGAAGTATAAATGTTATAGTGATTTGGGTTTAAATTTTATTAAAAGTATGTAATTTATATATATATACAAAAAAATATCTGCAAATTAATATTTATTGTTTTATTAAAATAATGGTCTTTTGGTAATTTGACATCTAAGTTGAGACTCGGTTATGGGTGACCAATTCAGACAGAAGCATTATATAGTACTAAAAATCCTATCACATGCGTATACGTATAGAAATCACGAATTTAAAACACTTATAATTGTTTAAAACAATATACAATAAATAATGAAATGTATGGTTTAAAAGTTTTTTTTTTTTTTGAGAAAAAAACGAAATCCATAAATGAGAAAAAGCATTAAGATAACAAAAAGATTAAGGATACGAACAACCTAAAACCCGAGCCAACAGGCTCACCCCATACACTCGAACCTAACATTTGCACTCCCCAACCACACTATCTTCAGTTACAGGTGAAACATTCTCGTTAAAAGAAACGATGGGAAAGCCATCCCATTCCATATGATTTGCATATAACAAAACCACTTAAGCTAATGAATGAGCAGCCTTGTTGGCACACTGACGAGTCCAACAGAAGGACAAGTGTTGAAACTGATTCTTTATCAGTAAACAATCACGTAACAACAGACCTAGTTTTGAAAAATCAAATGATTGGGGTGACAATATCGAAATTACAAGTAGACAATCCGACTCAACTATAAAATTATCGAAGGCCAAAGATTTTAACCTTGACATGGCCTCCCTAATGGCAAAAGTTTTAGCGATGGAAGGACTAAAACGAGCATAAATAAAACCTAAAAAAACTTCAACGCATGGTTTGGAAGTTGAAACTAATTAATAATAACACATGAAATATGTATAATATTAAAATAAAAAAGGTTAGATTAAATTGTGAGTAAAACAAAATTTAAAGACAAAAATACATCAAGTTAAAAATTAAAAATTATTTTAGTTCAAATGGTAAAAATCAAAACTTTATATCCATAATGCCTTGGACAAATTTTTATTTTCTATAAACAAATTTTGCATGTTAAAAATAAAAATGTATAAAATAAATTAAAATAAACTTTGGTTCAGTAGTAAATTTAAGATTTTACTAATTCAGGCACAGGTTCAAATCCCACCATATGCATATTTTTATTGATTTTTGTTAAAAAATAAAAAGACTAAAATACCCTTGAATAATATAATTTTTTTATCAACGAATAATATAACTTAATTTAATCATAGAAAGACATTTTTGTAATTTTCCTAACCGAGTTGGTGCCCAACTGACTCATGACACCAACACAATAAAAAGCTTAAATGTAACAGCCCATTTTTCAGTGGTGTCGAAAATAGTGGTTTCGGGGCCACCAAATCCGATAAGTAAATTTGTAAATATTATATTTAATATTTACGAGTTAATTGTGATTAAAAAAAAGTTGGATTTTGATATAGTGATTTTTTTTTTGTATAAATGATTTATTAAGTTCAAGTAGTTTTAAAAAATGAGGTATCGGGACCTCGTTTCTGTAAACCGAGTCGTAAATATTTTTATAAATATTTACGGAGTGTAATTAAGGTGGTATTAAAGTTTAGTTGGAAAATTTTATCGTTTCGATAGTTAATTAAGCAAAAAGGACTAAATCGCGTAAAGTGCGAAAGTTGTGTTCTATAAGCTAAAAGTATTAAATAGCTATAGAACTTTAAAGTGGAAGTCCTTGTATGGTAAATAGACCATTAAAGGTGATAGTGGATGTGCATGGCTTGACATTAGTGTAATTTTTAAGGTTAGGTAAGGGTAATTTTGTAAATAAGTAATAAAAGATAAATAAAATAAAATAAAACAAGTTGTCATCTTTAATTTCTCTTCTCTAGCCGAAAATGCAAAAGAAAGAAGCCATGGAGGCTGGAAAATTTCAGCAAAATAAAAATCCCTTGCATATCAAGATCGGGTGGAAATTTGAGGAAAATAGAAAATTACTAAAATGCCCTTGAACTTTGGTATTTCTGCAATTTAGTCAGGTAAGTTCGTATAGTTAAACTTTAATGTTTATTTATTAAATTGATGAATGGTATTATGTATTTATTCATATCTATTGTTGAAAATAAAATTATTGTTGAATTATTAAATTGAATTAAATGTTCAAAACAAGTACAACGCAGGATTGAGTACAATCGTTTTGTGGCAAAGGATGAATTGACGGATAAGACCATAGTTAGACCATGGCAGTGTTTATATGTAAGACCATAGCTGGGCTATGCCATTTTAATGAAAAGACCATAACTGGGTTATGGCACCTTGAACGTAAGACCATGATTGGACTATGGCAGTATTTATATGTAAGACCATAGCTGGGCTATGACATTCTGATGATAAGACCATAACTGGGTTATGGAACTGCGAATGTAAGACCATGGCAGGGCCATGGCAATGCATGTGTAAGACCATAGTTGGACTATGGCACAAGGAAAATGATATACTCATATCCGTAAGCCGTTCTCAGATTTGGAAAAACTTGGTAAGTGACATATGAAATTAATATTGAAAGACTTATGGCTATTATTAGTATTGATCTGAAATAAGTGTATCCATCGATATTTAAATGATTCAACGAGCACAGTTCAGTTATGAGGCTATATGGGTTCGATACCAACTGGAACAGGTATTTACGTGAATTACATGGAAATGGTTTATATATTGATATATTGAAATGGATGATATATGTATATGATGAAACGGTGAGATAATGATATGTATCATGACATGTACACATATGAATATCTTTGATGTGTTGATACATAGTAATTATGCAAGTTGAGACGAGTAATAAACTCAAGGGTGACGTGTTGAGAAAATAAAGTTATCAAAGTTAAATTTATATGAAATGTGTTCAAGTATGCTAACCTGTGTTATTGTTTGATGCTTAGGCAAGTGTCAAGCTGTTGGTTGAATGGTATTCTGTTTACTTATAAGTTGCATTGGAATGGTAAGTGCTCAAATGAAAATATGCTTGTACTCATGAAAAAGTGGTAAGATTTAAAGTATGCAATTTCTTATGAAATGGCTTATAATGTGATTAATTCGAAAAGGGTTATGTTTAAATGCACTAGCTTGTGGCTATTGTTGAATGATATGCTTATGTCTTATGTGTTATGCATATGGAACAGATTTGGAAAGAAAAGAAATGAAAATGAAAATAAATAAATTTGGAAGAGTTTAAAGTTGTTTAAAATCCTACTATGCTAGAGATAATACGTATAAGTGATACTATAGATTTACTCATTTTGTGAGTTGTTGAATTTGGTTTCATGAATCGTGTGGTATCGGTATATGATTATTCTTGATATGTATAAATTTCATATTGGAAATGGATTGATCTGATTAAAGTTTATATGAACTTACTAAGCATTAATTGCTTACATAGTTATTTTTCTTTAATTTTCAAACTATCGGAAGCTCGATCGGGTTGGAAGCTCGTCAGAGATTTATCACACTATCCAGCGATTATATCGGTATATGTTGATGTCTTGGTTAAGGCTATAATGGCATGTTTAGGTATTCTGATTAATATTGGTCTATGTGTTTGAATGTCGAAATGGCCATTTGACTTGGTTGAGTTTTGGTATATTGATTGTATAATGGCAAAGTTTGGCATGTATATGAGTAGCCTTGTTATGGTTAATGTTTGGCTTGTTTGTTTGAATGATAAAAGCTGAAATGGTAGTTGAATATGCATATGGTACCTGTGCTTTATGATTTGCGGTATATGTGGTGATTTGGTACCTTGTTATGCATAAGTATTTTAGTTAATTGATATTAGTTAAAGAATGGCATTTTAGCACCAAATGGGTTGTGTTTTGGTAAGTAAGATTTATGGTATGTATGGATGCAAATCAAATTGGAAGTTAGTTGTTTATTTTGACCAAATGGAGTACTTGGTGGTACTTGTTTATAAGTTGTTATTTGAGATGCCTATGTACATATTGGTTGAGAATGGTTATACTATTTGTATAAAGCTAGATTATGCATGATTTTGGTACCTTGCTATGGCTGGTATACATGTGCATTTTTTACTGTAAGTACATGCTTTGTTAGGTGAGAAAAATGATTTGTAAAATAGCCTATTTTCGTCCACACGAGCAGAGACACGGGCATGTGTCTCAACCGTGTGTGACACACGGCCAGGCAGCATAGCCGTGTGTCCTCTGTAGTTTTCGAAGGGTACACGGCCTAGCCACACGGCCGTGTGACCCCTGCAGTTCCCTGCAGTTCGTAAATTTTCATCTTTTCCCTAAAATTTTTATATGTTTCTGATTTAGTCCCGATTTGTTTATAATGTGTTTTTAGGGCCTTGAAGGCTCGTATAAGGGACAATATGCATGCTATTGATTGGTTTTGCTGTGATTGATGATATGAATTAAATGTTTTAAAATCTTTGATAGTTCTGAAATGTAAACTTTGGTCATGCTCCGTAACCCTATTCCGACGACGGATACGGGTTAGGGGTGTTACATTAAATAGAAATATAGATATACAATTGACGAAGAAAATAAATTGTGCATATTGAAATAAAATTTTGGTTGAATGATAAATTTAAGATTTGACTAATTCAATTGGTGTGGGTTCTAATCCCAACATATGCAATTTTTTATTGATTTTTGTTAAAATAAAAAGATTAAAATACCCTCAAATTATAAATAATTAAGGGTGAACATTTCTATAAATTCTCTAACTGAGTTTGTAACACCCCATACCCGAGTCTGAGACTAAGACTGGATACGAGACATTACCATGCTTGAACTCACTTAAACAAGTACTCACGGGCTATAAAATTTCGATCTGAATTAAAAACTTCTCTTTCTTAGTCAAATCAGACATATCATGGGCCTACGAGGCCTCAGACTTACGTCCCGAAACTTTCAAACTCATCCGGAAGCTTTCTCTCGGCGTGGGGTCACACGTCCAGTGTGACTTGGGACACGCGTGCACCCCTAAAACATGCCCGTGTCTTTCACCCGTGGTGGATCTCGGCAAATTACACACGGCTGGACACGCGCGTGGCCCCAAACCGTGCCTAAAACCCGACGATTCTCGCCAATGCCCCATGGCCAAGGCTCACGCCGTGCTTACCACCCGTGGTGAACACTGACTACCTTAACACGGCCTAGAGTCTAGACACACGCCCGTGTAGCTAGCCCGTGGCCAACACTGATTAATCCCACATGCCCTAGGCACACGCCCGTGTGGCTAGTCCTTCGTCTATTCTGACATAAGATACAAAGGTGCAGGGTGCACACGGCCTAGACACACGCCCGTGTGTCTATCCGTGTGGGCACTTAGAGGCTATTTACCAAGCCAATTGTCACCCTGAAATCAAGACCAAACTCATGCTCAATTCAGCAACTCAAGTATTACATCTAACATGAACAAGGATGCATACTTCATTGATAGATTAAAACATACATACTTAATCATTCATGACTCATCTCTTTGGCCATATACAAAAAGAATACTAAGCTTGATAGCCAACACTTTGGCTAGTTTTAAAACATAACTCAAAATGAAATGTTTCCTATACATGCCATACTTAATATAAACAACTTGGCTATACCAAAATAGCGATTGATAGTGTGCTCAGAGCTCGTGTGACGATGATCCACGAGATTAGCTTGGCGGGACTACATGGAAAGAAAGAATAAAGGACGTAAGCATTTAGCTTAGTAAGTTTGCAAGTAATTCTCATAGCAATATTTTTGCTTAACATTAACCATTCATCATAAACAATGGCATTATGAATCTCAAGTATTCAAGCTTACTTACTCTTACTGATTCTTACATATCTCATGGTACTTACTATTCTCATGCTCAAATCACGGTGAAACAATATACTTGTATCACTTGATCACATAGATCAAGTATACTTTACTATGATAAGTATAATCTCAACTTCATCATTCATATCATGAATAATACTCTTAACTAGCATAACTTGATAATAACTTTACTTACTTAACTTTCTTACTATATCATTTGAGCTTTACTCTCTTGCCCGATGAATTTCTATGAATAACCGAGGATACTGAATCTCATCCCACATAACTTGATGCCAAAACCATATCCTCAATATGGTCTTACATGGGATCTCTCATCTTGGTATTGATGCCATGTCTTGACATGGACTTACTCAAAGTCTTCCTTGTGTGTTCCCTTGGGAACTTACCATTTCCATGTCTTGACATGGTCTTACTTGGTATCTTTACTCATGAACTGGTCAATGCCGAGCCTTGGCTTGGACTTACATGAAATCTTTCTTTTTACTCACCAATGTCATGCCTTGGCTTGGACTTACATGGAATCTCTACCTCATGATAGCTTTTCAATGCCAAGACTTGTCTTGGACTTACATGACATCTTTGCTTGGAGACTCACCGATGCCATGCCTTGGCTTGGGCTTACATGGGTCTTCATCTCATAATAACTCTTCAATGCCAAGACTTGTCTTGGACTTACATGATAACTTGCTTGATTTCCGATGCCATGCCTTGGCTTGGTCTTATACGGACTTTCTTATCTCGTGTGGTAGATCGATTATCCTAAGTAATTCAACTTAAATCGGGACTTTCTCATGCTTAATCTCATTAATTTCTTTATTTAACATAGCAATAAGCATTACTATGGTAATAATGTACATTGTACTAAGCAATTCAATGATAATAATCATAAAGCTTAGAAATCACACAAACTTACCTCAATATACAAAATGTATGTAGATATGCAATTTAGTCCTCGACTTTGTTCTTGCCTCGATTTCGATCCGGGATTTATTTTCCTTGATCTATAATAATAATTAGATCATTTAATACTCATATTGACTAAATTGACTCTTAACTCATAATTTGGCAAAATTACTATTTTACCCCTAAACTTTCTCATATTTGCACTTTTGCCCCTAGGCTCGTAAAATAATTCTTATTCAACTTTATTAAACATCATGTTTAGCTGATTCATTTTCTCTACTATAACAATCATCAATTCTCACTATTTCTAATAGGTATGACCAATTTCATAACTATTACAAATTAGTCCATACTATCATTTTTCATGAAATTCACTAAGGAAAAGATGTTTATCTAACATAAAACTCCCATAATCTTCCATAAAATACCATTTTACATGCATGATACACATGGGTAGATTTTTGAACATGCTTCTTAGCTCATCTTATAGCTAAAAATAGCTAATTCATAATACGAAGACTCCAAAAATACGAAGAATATTAAAAACGGGGCTAGGATGACTTCCTTGCAAGCTTCAAAAATTTGAAGAACCTAGCTATGGAGTCTCCCAATTTTCGACACAAGGAAGAAGATGAATGAAATTTTTATCATCTTTTTCCCATTTTAATCATTTAATTGGTAAATGACCAAAATGCCATTCTCTTTAAAAAATTACAATTTACTAACTCATGTCCATTTTTGTCCAAAACTTATAATTTCAGAAAATTTCTATTTAAGGACTTCTAATTAATATTCTAAAGCTATTTCATACAAAAAGCTTCTAGAAACTCATATTTTGTAACTTTTGCAATTTAGTCCTATTTGATCATTCCATGTCAATTTCACAAAATTTCTACATGGAACTTTAATACTATCATGCAAACATGTCATAAACCTTAAGAACTCAATTTACTAACTCAGATTTGTGGTCTCGCACCACCATTTCGACTAGGCCCTGAATCGGGCTATTATAATTCTCCCCCTCTTAGGAATTTTCGTCCTCGAAAATCTTACCAACAAACAGGTTTGGATACTGGTTTCTCATGATTTCTTCTGGTGCCCACGTAGCTTCTTCTATTCCATGTCTTTGCCACAATACTTTAACAGGGCAATACTTTTATTCCTTAGCTACTTGACTTCCTGAGCTAAAATCTTAACTGGTTCTTCACCATAAGTCATGTCGGGATGAATCTCTATCTCTGACGGGGTAATTACATGTGAAGGATCGATCGATAAGCGTCTCGACATTGACACGTGAAACACATCGTGAATCTTTTCTAATTCGATGGCAAAGCCAATCGATAAGCTACCGCCCAACTCTTTCGGTAATCTCGTATGGTCCGATAAAGCGTGGACTCAACTTGCCTTTACTGGCCAAATCGAGAACCTTTCTCCATGGTGACACTTTCAAGAAAACTTTATCCCGACTTGGTACTCTATCTCTTTCCTTCTTAAATCCAAATAGGATTTTTGTCTGCATCAAGCGACTTTTAAACTTTCTCGTATCACTTTCACTTTCCCTCAGTTTCTCTAACCAAATCAACCCCAGTGAATTTGGTTTTCCTTGAGTTCAGTCCAATATAGAGGTGTTCGGCACTTACGCCCATATAAAGCCTCATAAGGCGCCATCTTTAAACTCGACTAAAAATTATTATTGTAGGCAAATTTTACCAATGGGAGAAACTTTTTCCAACTGCCTCGGAATTTGAGAATACAACATCTGAGCATATCCTCGAGTACTTGAATTAACCTCTCCGACTGACCGTCAGTTTGAGGATGAAAAGCGGTACTAAAGTTCAACTTTGTACCCAAGGCCTCTTGTAACTTCTTCCAAAATCTGGATGTAAACCTCGGATCTCTATTCGAGATGATTGACAACAGAACACCGTGAAGCCTTACTATTTCTGAAACGTACAAGTTTGCCAACTTGTCTAGTGAGTAATCAATTCGTACAGGTGTAAAATGGGCTAACTTCGAAAGTCTATCAACCACGACCCATACAGCATCTTTCTTGTTCGGAGACAACGGTAAACCCGTTACAAAACCCATAGTAATACGCTCTCATTTCCACTCCAGAACCAAAATGGGTTGAAGCAAACCCGAAGGTACTTGGTGTTCAGCCTTTACTTGCTGACAAATCAAGCATTTGGAAATGAACTCTGAAATATCTTTCTTCATTCTCGGCCACCAATAATGTTGCTTCAAGTCATTATACATCTTGGTACCACCGGATATGAGATAAACATCTGTTATGGGCCTCACATAAAATTCCCTGAATAAGCTCTTCCTTTCTCGGTACACAAACTCTATCTTTGAACATCGGACTTCCATTGGGACTAATCCGAAATCGGACTCAACATCCGTCCCATGACCGAGCTCTCTTGACTTGCAATCCACTATCTTCTTTTTGAGCTTCAATGATCTCTTGGAGGAAAATTGGTCTAGCTCTCAACTCAGCTAGAATAGAACCATCGTCGGATAAATTCATCCGTGAATTCATTGCCCTTAATTCAAATAGGGACTTTCTACTTAAAGCGTCAACGACCACATTCGCCTTCAGGGATGGTAGTCAATGACCAATTCATAGTCTTTTATCAACTCTAACCATCTCCATTGCCTTAAGTTCAACTCTTTCTGCGTCATCAAGTACTTCAAACTTTTGTGATCGGTGAAGATCGACATCTCTCACCATATAGGTGGTGTCTCCATATCTTCAATGCGAAGACTATGGCAGCCAACTCTAGATCGTGGGTCGGATAATTCTTCTCATGTGGCTTCAACTGTCTTGAGGCGTAAGCAATCACTTTGCCTTCTTGCATAAGTACACACGGCCTAATCCATTTAAGGATGCATCGTTTGTAAATCACAAATTCTTTCCTGTCTCGGAGTTGTACTAAAGCTGGAGCTTCATCAACATCGCTTTCGGTTTCTCGAAACTTTGTTGGCATCTTCTCGTCCACTCAAACTTCACATTTTTCTCAGAACAATTTAGTCATCGGGGTTGCAATCATAGAAAACCCCTTGACGAATCGTCTATAATAGCCCGACTAGGCCTAGGAAACTTCTAACCTCAGAGACATTTCTCGGTGGATTTGATCCATTATGGCCGAAATCTCACTTGGATCTACTCGGACTCCATCTCCCGAGACAAAATGTCCTGAGAAATCCTACTTCCTTGAGCCAAAATTCACTTTTCTTGAACTTGGCATATAATTGATTTTCTCGAAGAGTCTCAGAAAGCGTAAAGTAGGTGCTCGGCATGCTCATTCTCATCTCGGGAATAAATCGGTAGATGTCGTCATGAAAAAACGACTACAAACTTGTCGAGGTATGGTCTAAAAATACGGTTCATTAAGTCCATGAATACCGCAGGAGCATTGGTCAAACCAAAAGGCATGACTAAAAATTCATAATGCCCATACCTCGTTCGAAAAGCGGTCTTGGATACATCTAAATCCTTTACTCTCAGCTGGTAGTAACCCGATCTCAAATCTATCTTAGAGAACACGGTGGCTCCCTTCAATTGATCGAACAAATCATCGATCCTTGGCAATGGGTACTTATTCTTTACTGTCACTTTATTAAGTTGACAGTAATCTATGCACAATCTCATGGTGCCATCTTTCTTTTTCACAAATAAAACGTGAGCACCCAGGGAGAACAACTTGACCTAGCAAAGCCTTTATCTGTCAACTCTTGCAACTGTGAATTCAGCTTCTTCAACTCCGTTGGAGCCATTGCGTAAGGAATAATAGATATTGGTGCGATGCAGGGAGCTAGCTCAATCTTTGAACTCAACCTCTCTAGCGGTGGTAGTCCTGGTAATTCTTCGGGAAAAACATCCACGTACTCACATACTATTGGTACTGATTCAATCTTTAACTCTGTTTCTTTATCATTCATCACAAAGGCCAAATATGCCTCATACCCCTTTCTTACGTATCTCTGTGCCGTCAAGTGAAAAGTCATTACCGGTGATTTACTTTGCTCATCTGATTCTATATGGAGAGTATCCCCATTCTCACATCTCATCTCAATATATTTCTTCCCACAATTAACTATTACATCATGAGTGGTCAACCAGTCCATACCAAGAATGATGTCAAACTCATCAAATGGTAGCAACATAAGATTTGCTTTAAAGTAATGACCTCTAATCATTAATGGACAATCTTTACATACTTTATCAACTAACACACTCTTGCCTAAAGGATTAGACACCTTAATCGTAAATTCTGTAGAATCTATAGGCATATTCATACTGGATACTAGTTTCATACAAATGTAAGAGTGTGTGGATCCAGGATCTATTAAAGCAATAACTTTGATATCATAAAGAGAAAAGGTACCCGTAATAACATCAGGAGAAGATGCCTCTTCGCGAGCGCGAATGGCATAAGTCCTCGCAGGCACCCTACCCTCAGGTCTCGCAGCCTTCTCTCTAGGGTTACCTCTTCCACTTGCCCCACTTCTTGGGTTCCTCTGCGGTCTTCCTCTGACCACACTCCCAGATCTCGGGTTTTGAGCTCTATCTTCTTTCATTGTCTCTGGACAATCTTTTATGTAGTGGTCCTGGGAACCACATCTGAAACATACATTTTCATGTGCTCGACATTCTCCAAGATGACGTCTGCCACACTGTGGGCATTCGGGTCTATCCGATCGGATGTTCCCCACACTAGCAACTGAGGTTATCTGTACCTTACTTCCCGAATACTGCTTACTCTTGTCCTTCCTTGAAAACTCAGTGGAAGTAGCCGATCGGGTGGAGAAATCTCTTGACTTCTTGGATGTGGATTGGAATGACTTATTCCACTATCTCTTTTTAGAGTCACGAGACTCTATTTCAGACTTTCTCTTCTCTTTTACTAGTTCTTCGGCTTTACAAGCCCTCTCTACTAGCACAACGAATTCCTTCAGTTCTAGGACAGCAACAAACAATTTGATGTCCTCATTTAGCCCATCTTCAAATCTCTTACTCATGATGGCCTCGGTGGACACGCATTCTCGAGCGTATTTGCTAAGCCGTACAAACTCACACTCATAATCAGTCATAGATATCTTGCCTTGCTTTAACTCTAGAAATTCCTTTCTTTTCTGGACCACGAACTTTTGACTAATATACTTTTTCTTGAACTCTTCCTGGAAGAATTCCCATGTGATCTTTTCTCGAGATACCACTGACACAAGGGTGTTCCACCATTGGTAAGTGGAATCTCTTAACAGAGAGACTACACACTTCATGCATTCCTCAGGCGTGCATGATAACTCATTAAATACCCTGATAGTATTTTCTATCCAGAACTCAGCCTTTTCTGGATCATCATCTTTTCTAGCCCGAAATTCTTCTGCCCCATGTTTCCTAATCCTATCAACCAGAGGCTTCTCTCCTCTTACCACCTTTACTACTTGAGGGGCTACTGGGATAGGTTGAGGAATAGGTGGGGGTGGAGGTGGTTGCGCATTCGGGTTCGTACGAACGAACTCCGTATACCATGTATTCATCATATGGAGGAAGGCTTCTCTAGCCTTTTCTCATCCTTCTTGACTCACCGTAGTGGGTCTATTCTCATTCTCGTTCGGCACCGTCCCTTCAGCGGGAGCCGGCGCGTTACTTTCTACGTCATCCGCCACAGCTCTATCGGGATCCATTTACTAAATGTATAAACATAATTTAAGTCGTCAGGAGTCGTCACACTATCATTATAAAAACATTCTTACGTATGGCATGTATAGCTAGACTCGTGCTCGTGCTACGTTAGTCCTAGAACCGACTAAACCGTAGCTCTAATACCACTAAATGTAACACCTCATACCCGAATCCGAGACTAAGACTGGATACGAGACATTACCATTCTTGAACTCACTTAAACATGTACTCACGGGCTATAAAATTTTGTTTCGAATTAAAAACTTATCTTTCTTAGTCAAATCAAATATATCATGGGCCTACGAGGCCTCAGACTTACGTCCCGAAACTTCCGAAACTCATCTGGAAACTTTCTCTCGAGCAGGGGTCACACGTCCGTGTGACTTGGGACACGCCCGTGCACCCCTAAAACATGCCCGTGTCTTTCACCCGTGGTGGATATCGGCAAATTACACACGGCTCGGACACGCCCGAGGCCCTAAACCGTGCCTAAAACCCTGACGTCTCGCCAATGCCCCACGGCCAAGGCTCACGCCCATGCTTACCACCTGTGGTGCACACTGACTACCTTAACACGGCCTAGAGTCTAGACACACGCCCGTGTAGCTAGCCCGTGGCCAACACTGATTAATCCCACACGCCCTAGGCACACGCCCGTGTGACTAGTCCGTGGTCTATTCTGACTTAAGATACAAAGGTGCAGGGTGCACACGGCCTAGACACACGCCCGTGTGTCCATCCGTGTGGGCATTTAGAGGCTATTTACCAAGCCAATTGTCACCCTAAAATCAAGACCAAACTCATGCTCAATTCAGCAACTCAAGTATTACATCTAACATGAACAAGGATGCATACTTCATTGATATATTAAAACATACATACTTAATCATTCATGACTCATCTCTTTTGCCATATACAAAAAGAATACTAAGCTTGATAGCCAACACTTTGGCTAGTTTTAAAACATAACTCAAAATGAAATGTTTCCTATACATGCCATACTTAATATAAACAACTTGGCTATACCAAAATAGCGATTGATAGTGTGCTCCGAGCTCCGGTGACGATGATCCACGAGATTAGTTTGGCGGGACTACATGGAAAGAAAGAATAAAGGACGTAAGCATTTAGCTTAGTAAGTTTGCAAGTAATTCTCATAGCAATATTTTTGCTTAACATTAACCATTCATCATAAACAATGGCATTATGAATCTCAAGTATTCAAGCTTACTTACTCTTCTTGATTCTTACATATCTCATGGTACTTACTATTCTCATGCTCAAATGACGGTAAACAATATACTGTATCACTTGATCACATGGATCAAGTATACTTTACTATGATAAGTATAATCTCAACTTCATCATTCATATCATGAATAATACTCTTAACTAGCATAACTTGATAATAACTTTACTTACTTAACTTTCTTACTATATCATTTGAGCTTTACTCTCTTGCCCGATGAATTTCTATGAATAACCGAGGATACTGAATCTCATCCCACATAACTCAATGCCAAAGCCATATCCTCGATATGGTCTTACATGGGATCTCTCATCTTGGTATTGATGCCATGTCTTGACATGGACTTACTCAAAGTCTTCCTTGTGTGTTCCCTTGGGAACTTATCATTTCCATGTCTTGACATGGTCTTACTTGGTATCTTTACTCATGAACTGGTCAATGCCGAGCCTTGGCTTGGACTTACATGAAATCTTTCTTGTTACTCACCAATGCCATGCCTTGGCTTGGACTTACATGGAATCTCTACCTCATGATAGCTTTTCAATGCCAAGACTTGTCTTGGACTTACATGACATCTTTGCTTGGAGACTCACCGATGCCATGCCTTGGCTTGGGCGTACATGGGTCTTCATCTCCTAATAACTTTTCAATGCCAAGACTTGTCTTGGACTTACATGATAACTTGCTTGATTACCGATGCCATGCCTTGGCTTGGTCTTATACGGACTTTCTTATCTCGTGTGGTAGATCGGGTATCCTAAGTAATTCAACTTCAATCGGGACTTTCTCATGCTTAATCTCATTAATTTCTTTATTTAACATAGCAATAAGCATTACTATGGTAATAATGTACATTGTACTAAGCAATTCAATGATAATAATCATAAAGCTTAGAAATCACACAAACTTACCTCAATATACAAAATGTATGTAGATATGCAATTTAGTCCTCGACTTTGTTCTTGCCTCGATTTCGATCCGGGCTTCATTTTCCTTGATCTATAATAATAATTAGATCATTTAATACTCATATTGACTAAATTGACTCTTAACTCATACTTTGGAAAAATTACTATTTTGCCCCTAAACTTTCTCATATTTGCACTTTTGCCCCTAGGCTCGTAAAATAATTCTCATTCAACTTTATTAAACATCATGTTTAGCTGATTCATTTTCTCTACTATAACAATCATTAATTCTCACTATTTCTAATAGGTATGACCAATTTCGTAGCTATTACAAATTAATCCATACTATCATTTTTCATGAAATTCACTAAGGAAAATATGTTTATCTAACATCAAACTCCCATAATCTTCCATAAAATATCATTTTACATGCATGATACACATGGGTAGATTTTTGAACATGCTTCTTAGCTCATCTTATAGCTAAAAATAGCTAATTCATAATACGAGGACTCCAAAAATACGAAGAATATTAAAAACGGGGCTAGGATGACTTACTTGCAAGCTTCAAAAATTTGAAGAACCCTAGCTATGGAGTCTCCCAATTTTCGGCACAAGGAAGAAGATGAATGAAATTTTTATCATCTTTTTTCCATTTTAATCATTTAATTGGTAAATGACCAAAATGCCCTTCTCTTTAAAAATTTACAATTTACTAACTCATGTCCATTTTTGTCCAAAACTTATAATTTGGGAAATTTTCTATTTAAGGACTACTAATTAATATTCTAAAGTTATTTCATACAAAAAGCTTCTAGAAACTCATATTTTGCAACTTTTGCAATTTAGTCCTATTTGATCATTCCATGTCAATTTCACAAAATTTCTACATGGAACTTTAATACTATCATGCAAACATGTCATAAACCTTAAGAACTCAATTTACTAACTCAGATTTGTGGTCTCGCACCACCATTCCGACTAGGCCCTGAATCGGGCTGTTACAGAGTTGGTGTCAATTAACTCGTAACACCAACTCAATTATTAAATAATAGTATAGATAGATAGATTTAATTGCACTAACCCATTCCACCCAATTCTAATTGCACCGACCAAAACATCATGCGCCAATTAGTATATGAACAATATTAAAAATGTAAAATTTCTAACTTTTTACTATTATGATATTATATAATAAAACCTTTTCTACCGCAACGTTGTGATGCTTAAATATTTTATATTTAAAATTTATTTAATATTATTTATTTTACATTTGTAAATATTTTATATATATTAAATATATTTTAAAAATTATCGATAAATTCAAATTGATATAAAAAATCAATTAGGGTGAGTTTGGATGGACGGTGCGTTTACCTGCGGTTAGTATAAAAAAAGTGATGGCAGTGAGATTAGATACTATAACGATACTATAGCGTGAGATAAAAAGTAAGTTAAACGCACCGCACCACACCACACTGCACCGCATCGCACCACACCCAATCACCAATCCAAACCCACCCTTAATATTAATACATACCAATTCTAATAAGAAAACAATGCATCTACTAATACAATTTTTTTTAACCAAATTGCTAGTATAGTATAGATTACCTTAGTTTTAACACCAAAACACCTTATAAGTCAACCAAGCCTAGTATAGATTACCTTAGTTTTAACACCAAAACACCTTATAAGTCAACCAAGCCTATCCATTTAGGCTTATCATTACTTTTTTTTTTTTTGAACAAAATGCTGAACTGCTTTTATTAAAAAAAAAACTTTAAGCAAACAAACAAAATAAACAAAGTTCCTAAAAACAAACCTACTCGACCCAAAAAAGAAAAAAGAAAAAGCCCACGTCCTAAACCAAAACTTAAAAAACCCTAACACGAAAGCAGCAGTCAGCCTCTCAAATCAGTCGGTTCCTATACTGTCCCTTTTCCACTTCTTTTTCATTTCCAGTGTTCTGCAGTAGACCGACGGTTCCGGAAAACCAATGCTTCGAGGCATCTCTAATAATCTCCTCGACCACATCCTCGTTTAGTTCCTTTTTCCCAAAGCCTGAAAGCCTTCCTACCTTTGTATACCCTTTCTCTATTTTACATACCTTCATGTGCAGCTTCTATTTCTTATGAGTCAAAAAACACTGATGATCCCTTGATTAGATCTGGATTTTGCTTCTTGTTCCGACCACCGCATATTACCCTTACCAAAGTATTCTACCCGATACATGTTTTTAGGGCTTGTTTAGTAGTGTTTTAAAAAAAATATTTTTGGCTCCAAAAGTACTTTTGGAAGAAAAATTGTACTAAACAAGTTGTTTTTAGCTGAAATTTTTTGTGTTTTAGAAATACTTCTAAAAAGGAGAAGCTAAAATTGTTAGCTTTTCCTCATTATTTTCTCACACCTCTAATAACATATTATTTTCTCTTTTTTTTCTTGGTGCTTAATTACAAATATGTTAAAATTATTAATTAAAAATAAAAAATATATCTTAAAATAATACAAATGTGTTAATATCTAATTACAAATATTTAATGGTTATATTTAAATATTTAAAATATAGTTTATATATTCTAATTAAATTTTATAAATAATTAATATTTATTGCTTAAAAATATTTAAAATTTATATTTCATATATTAAAATATTAACAACAAGTTATAATATTTTTTTTAAAATTCTTACTAAAATATAATAATATTAACTAATTTGAACATTATTTAAATGTATATTTGTTACTTGATAATAATATGTCTAAAATAGACATTTTTTTTCTCAAAATTACTTTTTGATAGCAATGCTAAACACTCAAATCTTAAACCAAACTTTTTAAAAGACTTCTCAAAAACACTTTTTCACAACATTTTTCACAGCACTTTCAAAAGCATTGTTAAATTAGCCCTTACTCGGCAGTCCTCCGTTGCAGCCTTTATCATTGCTGCAGAGAACTCGTTACACATATAAGTGCTCGCTCCTTCATTTAAGCCTTATGTCGCAAAGGTGTGTGCAATAACATTTCTTGTTCTCAAAACGTGTTTGAAACTACAAGTAACAAAATTTCTTTTAAGTCGCTTTGCATTGTGAATATAGCTTCAAAATCATTTTGTAGTTTCTTTATTACTGAGAGTGCATCACCTTTTATCTCAACTCTTAAAAATCCAGATTCGGCCCCAAATTGGATTACCTGCACACAAGCAAGGGCTTCTGCTGCGAAAACATTCGGTATGTATTTATTCTGGTACACTTTTGCTTTTAGGATTCATCCTTCTTCATTTCTAATCACTATTCCATAACACAATTCCTTATTTTGTTGGTTATATGCAGTATTAAAGTTCACCTTGACATGCAAGGTCTCTGGTGGTCTCCAACGCTCAGTTTTTATCCTTTGGATAGGTAATTTCTACTTTATTCCATCAAATTCCAACAAATAATTTTCAAGAAGGCGCTTCATGTCTTCCCCTGTTTGTTGTTGCCCTTCATGAATAAGTTTATTTTTGGATGTCCATATTGCCCATACTGTGCAAGCTATTAATTTGCATTTTTGACTTTGATAACTATTAAAAAGTAACAACATCCAGTTTTTAAACAATGCATAACTCTACTCTTGTGGCCATTCAATCTATAGATTTGCCCATACTTCTAGTGCAGCATAGTAGTCTCTAAAAACATGCTCTAGACTTTCTGCCCCTTCTTGCTTCTTGGCATTTTGGATAGTTTGTTGAGCTCACCAATCGTCATTGATATAGATTAACCAAAGTTGGTAAATAGTTATGTATAGATTTCCATGCCATAATCTTAATTGTTTAAGGTAGATCAAGCAGCGATAATTTCTTGTATATTGGTTTGTAATTATTCTCGTATATTTTTAAATTTGTTCTTTGTCTTTGTAATAATATTTTGTAACCACTTCGAACTGAGTAGTCCCCTGATTTCTCGCCATGCCATACCACTTTGTCGCCTTGTCGATCCACTAGGAGGGATATACAAAGAATTCTATCCGCATCTTCAACACAAATGGTATTTTTGATCAAATCCTCTTTCCAACAATTGGTTAATTGATTAATTAAATCAGAGACTTGTTGAATACTCTCATCATTTGCTAATGTTTGCACTTCATGGTCCACGGCACCTGGTATCCATGCATCTGTCCAAACCAAAATTTGGGCACTCGATCCCACACGCCAGCACACCCCTTTCTCAAGAAGTCCCCTTGCGGACCATATGCTCTTCCAGGTATAAGATGGTAAGTTCCCCAATTGTGCGTTCATAAAGCTTGAATGTGGATAATACTTTGCTTTTAGAGATTTCGCTAATAAAGAATCCGAGTAATACACTAATCGCCAGCCCTATTTGGCTAAGAGTGCTATATTAAACTTTGATAAACATCTAAAACCCATACCTCCATCCTTTTTTAATTCGCTCAATTTCCTCTAGTCGCACCAATGAATTCCCCTTTTATTATGTTGTTTCTGCCACCAAAACCGTCCCAATATTTTTTCCAACTCATCATAGAAAGATTTTGGAAGCAAAAAACAAGCCATAGAATAAGTAGGGATTGCTTGCAAAATTGATTTAACGAATACTTCTTTAACACAATGCGATAGGTGCCTTGTACTTCATCCATTAATTTTACTAAGTACCCTATCCTTCAGAATTTGAAAAGATTGCTTTTTATCTCTCCCCACCATATTGGGTAAACTCAAGTATTTTTCTGGGTTTTGTGACGTTCCTACCTTTAAAATATCAGCAATCTACTCATTCCTTTGTTCCTCAACATTTGAGCTAAAGAAAACAGTTGATTTCTCAAAATTAATATATTGCCCCGTACAAATCTCATATTCATGTAGGATGACTTTTAAATTCTGCGCTCCCCTAACTGTAGCATCTCCAAAGAGGATACAGTCGTCTACAAATAAAAGATGAGTAATAATCGGTCCTCTACGACAAACTCTCACACCTTTAATTATACCTTCTCGGGATGCTAATCTCATTAGAGACAATAAACCTTCGCTACAAATTAGAAACAAAAAGGGGCTTATGGGATCACCTTGCCGCAAGCCCCTTGTAGGTTTGAAGCGCTCTCCCATCTTACCATTTAGGCATATTGAACAACTCACCGAACTTATACATCTCAAAACTAAATCCACAAGAGATCTCGCAAAGCCCATTTTAAACATAGTTTTTTCTTAAAAAAAACTCTATTCAACTCTATCATATGCTTTAATCATATCGAGTTTAAGCGATATTCCTCCTTGAGGTCTCATCCTTTGTTGTTTGAGAGCGTGCATTAATTCATACGAAATAAGAATATTATCAGTAATGAGTCTTCCTGGAACAAAAGCACTTTTTGCTTCATCAATACATATGTGTAAAACTTTTTAGAGCCGATTCGCAACTGTTTTCGAAATAATTTTATAGATAACTGTGCATAGGCTGATAGGATGAAAGTTTTTTACGTTGGTTGAATGGGCTACCTTTGGATTCAAAACTATATTTGTCAGATTAACTTCATCAATAGATCCCCCTTTATTTAGAATGTCGAAACAGAATCCTCCCACCTCATGCCATACAGTATGCCAAAAGTTTTTAAAAAATAATGTCGGGAAACCATCGCTTCCTGAAGCCTTCATCGACCTCATACTTTTTAACACAAAAAACACTTCTTCCATAGTGTAGTCAGAAGTTACCCCCTAATTCATATTTATTGTAATGCAATTCTAAATTCTAGAAAGAATATAGTCCAAACTCCTGATGGGCGTCGAAACCACCAAAAATAATTCCTACAAAAGTAACTCTAAATAGTAGTAAAGAGTAGTAGGGTCGAGTCCACAGGGACTGGATGTTGTAATCAACTTCCGTGTTTACTTATGAACAGAATACTCGTCGTGTCAAAGGTCGTGGCAAGAGTCGTGCCCACGACTCCAAACGCACTTGCAACAAAAATAAACAAGTAAATCGAGGGGGTTTGAGAATGTTCAGAAAGTAATAATCTATTAGAGTAAATAAACAATTAAATAGTTTTAGAAATAAATTTAGTTCGGGAAATAAATTTAGAATTTTGCAAACAGAAATGATAAGCCTTAGCCTTAGACTCGGTATATTCTGCATCAAGAATCGATCCTCAAAAATTAATCTTCTCCTCCAATGATAAGTTGGTTATAGCAGTTAAGAACGTCCTAACCACCAATTCTTCCTCTCGTAGCTGGTCTTGGTACGACCTGCAAACCAACCCTTACCGATTATCTAACCGAGATGCACGAGTTCCTGATTCAAGATTCCGGCAGCCTTGCATTCTGAAGAACCCAACTCAAATTAACGGCCTCAATCGCGTGGGTCGTTTAAACCCGATCACTTCTTCCTTGATTTGTTCTCGAAGATCCGAATACAGCACGACCGACTCGTTTCTCCAACTGTCAGCAAACACGACTCCAACCCAACGTGCACTTTGACTTGAAATCGAGTTTAACTTTAAGGGATAATTGGTCTATCCCAATACTTAGGAAAAAAATGAATACCGATTGGAAGGATTTTTAGCACGACTTCGTATCTCACGATTCTCGACCGGAAGGAACACCGGCCTAAGGGTAAGATGAAACTTAGTGAAGCATGAAATTATTCATGCTTTGTAAACTTTGAAAAGTGGTTTGATGATTATGGTGAAGAAAAGAACAGAAAGGGCTTGGAAAGAAATTAGCCCAATTTTGTAAAAGCAAGAAAAGTGTAAATGGAAGAAGCAGTATGCTCACACCAATTTGAAAGACAAAAGAGAATAATTCAATTCCAAATTGAAGTAGGAATGTAGAATTAAGTGATGATTTTCCAAAGGATATTAAGGCCCTATTTATATACATAGGGTTTTCTATTTTTGGCCTTAACTAATTTAACATAAAATCAAAATCAAAATAAATAAATAAAAATAAAATAAGATTTTTTCCTATTTTTGGCTTTTAAAAAGTCAAAAATTCTGATGATTCATTGGCTTCTCCACATTTTTGATTCGGGCTCATTTTTATTGATTGTGTTTCAATTTGGTCATTTTTTGCTTGTTTTTTGTCTCTTAGCGTCCCGATTGCATCCCTGACAAGATTAAAACATAAAAGTACTAATTTAGCAGGGATCAATTCAGAAATAAACCGAATTAAACACAAAATAACATGCAAATTAATATGTTATCAAATCCCCCTACTTAGCTCATGCTTTTCCTTAAGCATATTGCTCCTTCAAACACTAGAAATTATTCTACAATTTATTACAAATCGAGCCTCTTTTCCACATCCATAATCAACGAAAAAAAATAAACAAATGCTCATAATATATAGTTTAATCAACAAGTGTCATAAAATTGAAATATGTGAACTAAATAATTTCACTAAATTGAGTTTGAATCCAAAATTTGCAAGGCATTATTAATTAAAAAAAAATTTAGACATGGTCAAACCTTTTTACGCGAACTAAGATGACAACCCAAGCACCCTATCCCGGTTACTCAGTTCAAACAGTCTATTTTTTTATTTTTATTTTTATTCAGTTCAAACAGTCTATTTTTTTATTTTTATTTTTATTTTTTTGAAGGCTTCGGTTAGCGGAATGTTTGTAAGTTATCGACTTGTCACTCGGACCTTTTTACGCGAGATAAAGTGACAACCTAAGCACCCTATCTCGGTTACTCAATTCGGTCACGTTTTCGAAACTTTCACTCATAACTTGAGTCTTTATTTATTTATTCGTTTTATTTATTTATTTATGTACAAGCAAATTATTTATGTACAAGCAAACATTTTTTCAAACGATCAATTTATATGAAAAGTCTAGTTACATATATCACCCTTAAAACACAAATGTCGACTAATCTAGATACTTTGAACACTTTAATTCAAAATTTGCCCAATTGTCCAAATTGACTACGTAATGAGATTAGAGGCTCAATGTCGGAATAAACTATCGAATAATTCTAGTATAAGATTGAACATATGCAAAAAAGAGACATGCAGCAAAAATCATGCATGCATACTTACAATTTTCAACCCCCCCACTTAAACTATGCTTGTCCTCAAGCATGTATCATATGAAATAAAGTCAGCAGTCCAAAAGAACAAGTAAAAAGAAAAGTTAAGAATACTCCCCATATATCTTTTAACGATGTTGACGGTGTTGGAGGTAACGACTTTGCAGGATGTCAAGGATTGTGGAAACTTGGTTTTCCATTGTTCCAAGTCGAGCTTCGATCCGGCTTAAGTGTGCCTCCACAGATAGAGGTTGCTCCTCTTGCTCCCTAGCATTGATGTGTGGACATTGGCGAAAAACCATATTTTCGCAAGTAGTCCGTCTACCTGGAGGAACAAAATAACATGCAGTAGGGGTGCCGGCAAGCAAACCCATAGAATCCAAGCAATATTTATCTAGGCTGTTCGTACTATATGCACATGTTAAGGACGAGAAATCAATTTCAGAGGGAAAAAGTTGAGAGTTTAAATTCATAATATATGATCCAAGTATTAGTGGACGATTACATCGTAAAACGACATGAATATTTCATGCAAACCAATATCCTAAATTAACTTTAAATCCAAAATGCATACACCACAAAAAAAAAATAGTTCACTCTTAGTTAGAACAAATGATGAGTCATTTCTACCTGAAAAACTAAAGGTTAAAAATCGGTGAATATATCTTAAAGCAGGTTCATGCACCAATAAGTCTTTTGTGGTCTTCGAATTATAAAGCTGATTAGAATGAGTTAAAACACAATAAACATCTTGAGCATCAAAGTTTCTTGGAATATCTAATAGAGTAGTATGATAGGAATCGGATTGAATATTATCAGGGTCGACGAAACCCATGGCAATGTTAAATTCAGAAATTGACATCCGAAAGTCCTTACCAAGCAAACGAAAACAAATAATGCCTTGTGTTTCAACAGTTCGTATTGCATTAATATTGAAGCTAAATGTAGTTTAGAATTCATAAATCAACTCATAATATGCATTAGAGGAAATATTAGCAAATGAATTCCAACCAATAGCATCAAAATTGCCAATCACAATATCTTGAATATTTAACATATCAAGAGTAGAGAGGTCGATTTGCTTACAGACCGGGAGCGGACGTTGTCGGATGTCGTCGTATCTTGCGCGATGCTCCGAGGTCGAAAAGTCTAGAAATCCTCGTAATCGACCTTCGGTAGGAATAGTGTTTACATGACCTCATCTATTGCGTTGACCGTCTCGTGGTGGTCGAACATATTCGCTAGGCGAGGCGGGTGGACTTGAATTTCCAGCAACGTCAGTACTGCTGTTTGGGGGTGTCACTAACTCGTGTGTCGGTCATTGACGGGCTTGAGTGGTAGACAATCATGTTCGGCATTGAGAGACACGTCGTATTTGAGGGACCTTCGACATTGTCTTTAGAAGTCCCGGCTTCCTCCGAGTAACCTGTATAATACGTTAGTAAAGGTAAATTAGGCTGAAGATTAAGAATCGACCTTTCGAGGGTAGCGGGGTTGCTGTTCGAGTTATTTGTTTCGACCGGAGTTGGACTTCATCGGCGACGAGCTCTTATTGGGGCGGTCGTTCGGGTTGGAGGAGGTGGAGAAGGCTCGGAGTCGTCGTCGGCTATATCGACGACTGGAGGCGCTGAAAATCGATGGCGACTTCGATTGAGTGAAGCTGAAATATTGTCAGCCGTTTGGTTTCGAGTTTGAACCATGGTTTTCGTGTAGGCGTCACGAATGAACAGTTTTGTTTGCTATGGTGACGACAACGACGGCTACGAGCGGCGACAGTGACGACGGCGGCGACGGTGGTGGTGACGTGGTTTGGGTCGATTTTATGAAGGGTGACAGTGGCGTGGTTTGGTTTTGGGTGTTGGTTAATGTGGTGGAAGGATGGTTTGGGTGTTTGGTGATGGAGAAAAAGAAGAAATGGAGGAGATGGTGTTTAGGGAGGGGAGGAGTGATGGCGCGCGGTTAGGGGCTTCGATGGGCAACGGTGAGGCGACAGTGGTGGTGACACCCACGAACGGCGAATGGGGGTTTTGGGTGGAGGGGAAAAAGGAAAAAAAAAAAGGAAATGGAGAAATGGTTTTGGCCCGTTGACGGCGCTGAAGGAAGTGGGGACGGTGACTGGTAGGGTGGCGACGGTGCGGCAATATAGTGGCGACGATGAACAGTTATGGGGTGGAGACGGCGCGTGGTTTGGGTTGAAGGAGTTAGGGCTCTTTTTCTTTTTCTTTTTCTTTTTGGAGAAGATAAAGAAGAAAAGGGTTTGGAATTTTAGAGATTCTCTCTTTTTTTTCCTTTTTTTCTCTTTTTTTTTTCTTTTTTCTTGTGGCTGGTTGGGCCTTGTCTATTTCCTCTCTTTTTTTCACTTTGGGCCAGCTAGGCCGTTCGGCCCAATTTTTTTTTCGGTTGGGCCTATTGGGTATTAGGCTTGTAGTGATTTGGATCATGGCATTTGGTATTCGGTTTATTTTCCTGAAAACATCAAATTAACTGAATTAAATAAAAATTTATTTATTTACATCCTAAATCTTACTAAAATTCAAAATTAAATAAATGAAAATAAATCTGGGTTGCCTCCCAAAAAGCGCTTTTGTTTAACGTCGTTAGCTCGACGACCTGGGAATTTATTTATTCAGCTCTTCGAGACTAACTCCTCAACCACGTGGACTTGAAAATTCTCGTAGAAATACTTTAATCGCTGTCCGTTGACCTTAAAAATTTTCCAGATTCTTCGCTTTTAACCTCAACTGCACCATGTCGAAATACGTGAGTAACAACGAAAGGCCCTAACCACTTAGTCCGAAGCTTACTTGCAAAAATTCTTAATGTAGGGTCATAAAGTAATACTTTCTGTCCTACCATAAATTGTTTACGGGTTATCTTTTGGTCATGATATGCTTTGACATTATCCTTATAAATTTGGGCACTTCCATACGCTTCTCGTCAAATTTCCTCAAGTTCCTGAATATGTAACTTACAATGTGATAAACCGTAAAAGTAAAATATTTTAATCCCACATTTAGCATGCTTTTGGATGAATTATCCCTTATTTTATGTAATTTGGTGCTCTTAATCCTTTATTTTCATGTTTTATACTCAGGGAATCACCGGAGGATGAAAAGAACGGAAAACGGGCTTAAAAGCGGGCTAATTGGGCGGATCACGAAATCGGCACGGCTGGACCCAAGACACACGCAGTGCGTGCCTCATTAATAGAGTCCAACACGGCCTGGCCACGATTCACACGGGCGCCTGCCATGGCCGTGCCCCTGCCGTGGCAAAAAAAAAGTTTCGTTCGGATTGGGATACTTAGGGGCAAAGAAACACATTCCAAAAGCCTATATATACACCCTAAGTATGACCTAAAAAGAGGAGCCCAAGGCTATCGTCTAGGGGCGTCTTGCTAGGCCAAAGAAGGTAGATTTGTGGGGATTCACTCGAGGATAGCCAGTTGATTCATCTCTAGAAGCCAGAATTATACTCAAGACGGAGGGACTCTCCTTCAATTCCTTCAGGGAGTTTTAGGAATTTCTTATGTTTTGTTTTATCTTTTCTTCTGAGATGTTTTCTTTTATTCTTATGAACTAAACCCTCGGATACAGGGGATGAAACTTAGATGAATCTTGTTATCGTTCTTGAACTATATGATAAATATTTGACTTGTTCTTAATTATGTGTTCTTAATTCTTGTGTTGATATTTAGGGATATTGATCCAAGTTTGATGTGCTTAGGTGGAGGAGCAAAAGTCCACCGCCTAAGAGTAGATCTAGCATAGTTAAGCGGAGTTGATTGCGCGCCTAGAGATAGGGTGACGAGATTTTTCCGGATTAGGGTGAAACCTAATATGGGATTCCATAGATCAAGTTAATGCAATTCTAGGGGTTTTAATTAGAAAGAGATTTCAATTAATCAACCTAGGGTTAGACGTTATTCGCTTCGAGAGAGGGTTTAATATACATTAGGGAATCTTACGGATCAAGTCAAATGAATAAATCGTCTGGTTCAGAGTTAGATAACAAGTGAAGTCTAGGTGGATTCTTCCTTGGGTGTCGTCTTAATCAATTGGTTTTTCCTCAAGTTATTTCCCAAATTCATTCTTCTTTGTCTTAGAGTCTTTAGTTTAGTAGTTAATTAATTTAGATTAAACACACAAATTCCCTTTATTTTAGGCTAGATAATAAAAAGAAAGTTAGTATTAGTACTTTTAGTTCCTTTGGGTTCGACATTCCGGTCTTGCCACTAAACTATACTACTGTTCGATAGGTGCATTTGCCTCAAATCGTTATCATAGTTAGTTTCCAGGTTTGATCATTCTTTTTATAAATTTTAAGACTTTGACATCGCAAAAATAACGATCACAATGCTTATATGCATCTTCCAACTCCATGTTGCATTGCTTGACCGCCTAAAATGCTTTATGTTCTAGCTCAATAGGAAGATGACACGGTTTACCAAAAATTAGTCAATAAGGAGACATACCTATGGGTCCTTTATAAGTCGTACGGTACTCCCACAGTGCATCGTTTAGTCGCAAACTCCAATATTTTCTACTCGGCTTGACGGTCTTCTCCAAAATCAACTTGATTTCTCGATTCGAAACTTCCGCTTGACCGTTTGATTGAGGGTGATAAGCCATAGCGACTTGTTGCACTACCCCGTATTTTTTCAAAAGTGTGTCGATTACCTTATTACAAAAATGCATTCCACGATAGCTGATCAATGCTCGCGGTGTGCCAAATCTGGAAAAGATGTAACTCTTTAGAAAATCGACTACTGTTTTGGCATCAGCATGACGAGTGGCTTTTGCTTCCATCCACTTCGACACATAGTCAACTGCAAGTAAAATATAGACGTTACCGTATGACGAGACAAAATGTCCCGTAAAATCTATGCCCCATATATCAAATATTTCACAAACATGTACAAGGGTTAGAGGCATTTCATTTTTTCGACTCAAGTTTCCTACCCTTTGACACTTTTCGCATGTTTTACAGAACAAATACGCATCTCGAAAAATATGTGGCCAATATAGTCCACATTTAAGTACTTTATGCGCAGTTCGTTTAAGACCAAAATGTCCACCACATGCATAAGAATGACAAAAAGATAAAATCGATTTTACCTCAGTTTCCGCAACACATCGTCGAATTACCTGATCAGAACAATATTTCCAAAGGTAGGGGTCGTCCCAAACGTAGTATCGCGATTCACGTTTGATCTTATCTTTTTCAGATCGCGACAAGTTAGAAGAGACTATACCTGTAGCAAGGTAATTCACCATGTCCGTGTACCAAAGAAAAATTGTCTGAGTAGCAAGCAGACTTTCATACGAAATATCGTCTTTAAGTGGTGTGACATCCTTCAATGGAGGTATTCGGCTCAAATGGTCAACTACCAAATTTTCGCGTCCTTTTTTATCCTTTATTTCGAGATAGAACTCTTGCAAAAGTGATATCCACTTAATAAGCCTTGGTTTTGCTTCCTTTTTCCCGATCAGATATTTAAGAGCTACATAATCAGAAAAAATGACAATCTTAGTCCCTAATAAATACGAACAAAATTTTTCCAAAGCAAAAACTATAGCTAGAAACTCTTTTTCAGTAGTCGAGTAATTGCTTTGGGTAGCATCCAAAGTCTTAGACGCATAAGAGATAACGTGTGGTTCTTTCTCGATTCTTTGCCCAAGGACTACTCCCATGATATGGTCACTTGCGTCGCACATTATCTCAAAAGGATAATTCCAATTTGGTGGTTGAACGATAGGTGCCGAAATGAGCTTATGTTTGAGCGTGTCAAACGCATCTCTACATGATTGGTCAAACTCGAACTCCTTGTCATTCTGAAGGAGATTACAAAGCGGTTGCGCAATTTTTGAAAAGTCTTTAATGAACCGCCTGTAGAAACCTGCATGACCAATGAAAGAACGAATCTCCCTCACAGTTGTGGGGTATGGCAGTGAGTTAATGATGTCGATTTTTACTTTATCGACAGAAATTCCTTCAGTAGAGATGATATGACCTAGAACTAATCTTTTATCTACCATAAAATGGCATTTCTCATAATTTAGAACAAGATTAAATTCTAAGCATCTTTCCAAGATTTTTGCAAGATTTGATAAACATACCTCAAAAGACTCACCATACACAGTAAATTCGTCCATAAACATCTCAATTATTTTCTCGACGTAGTCAAAAAATATACTTACCATACACTTCTAAAATATGGTTGGTGCATTGCAAAGTCCGAACGGCATCCGTCTGTAAGCGAACGTTCCAAATGGACATGTAAATATTGTCTCTTCTTAATCCTCCGGTGCCACTGAAATCTGGAAAAACCCTGAGTAACCATCAAGACAACAATAATGTGACTTTCCAACTAAACGTCCTAACATCTGGTCAATAAAAGAAAGTGGAAAATGATCTTTTTGAGTTAAAGAATTTAACTTTCTGTAATCGATGCAGACTCTCCACCCATTTTAGACCCGAGTGGGAACCATCTCACCTATCGAATTCTCAATTACGGTTACGTCGATCTTTTTCGGTACTACATGGACTGGGCTAACCCAATTACTGTCAGAAATGGGATAGATCATCCCAACATCAAGTAATTTTTAGACTTCTTTCCTTACCACCTCCATCATGGGCGGGTTGAAACGCCTTTGAGCCTCTCTTTTGGGAATAGCATTATCCACCACTTGAATTTTATGCATGCAAGTCGAAGGGCTCAACCCCTTAATGTCTGCTATCGTCCACCCAATTACCTCTTTATAGTCTCTAAGAACTCGTACCAAGTTTTCCTCTTCTACCTTCGAGAGTTTACTCGAGATTATTACTGGTAAGGTATTTCCTTCACCGAGAAAAGCGTACTTCAAATGGTCTAGAAGGGGTTTGAGTTCCAACTTTGGAACCTGCAAAACAGATGGTACAAGCTTAGTTTGTGAAGGTGATAATTCAAGATATTTACCTAGATTTCTCCATAATTGCGGCGCCTCCCAATAAGCCATTGTTTCGTGAACAGACTCTTCAAAGGTTATCCACTCTTCTTGTTCCTCTATGGCATCAAAGTCTAGACTTCTGCACAAAACAGTTTGTAATTCATCCTCGTCATGATATTCTAAATGTAATTCAGTTAAAGGATCAATTATATCAATGTTAGAAACATTAGAAATCAGGCTAGGGCGGTTCATGGCCTCATAGACATTGAATTTCACCACTTCCCCATCGAACTCCATAGTGAGTATCCCATTTCGTACGTCAATTTTCGTTTGTGTGGTACTCAAAAATGACCTCCCAAGAAGTATGTCAGACGAATTAGTCAAATTTTCATCCTCCATTTCGATAATGTAGAAGTCTGCAGGAAATATTAGCTCGTTTACCTTTACAAGAACATCCTCCAACACTCTCTCCGGATGCACCACAGATCGATTTGCAAGCTGAATAATTACACCTGTTTACTTTAAAGGACCTGCGTTAAGTAGTTTATAAATTGACAAAGGCATAACATTAATTGATGCGCCTAAGTCACACATTGCTTTTTTTATTCCGACACTACCTATTTTACAAGATATGGAAAACATACCTTGGTCCTTAGATTTGGGTGGTATTTTCCTTTGCAGAACAGCAGAGACATTTTCTCCGACACTTACCTTTTTATTGCCCAGGAGTTTCCTTCTACTCGTGCATAATTCTTTTAAGAATTTTGCGTATCTTGGAATCTGCTTAATCGTGTCGAGAAGAGGTATGCTGATTTTTACCTTTCAAAAGGTGTCGAGGATCTCCTTCTCTTCTCGCTCCTTTTTGTACTGGACAAGTCTTCCAAGAAACGGAGGTGGTACTGCAAATGATTTTTGTGGTGCTGATTCTACTGGAGCCTTCGTGTCAAGTTTTCCTTTATCTTGACTAGTGTCGTGGGCGCGACTCATGTCAGGTACGGGCTCCAAAACCTTTCCACTCCTCAATGTCATAGCATTTGTATTACACCGAGGGTTTGGCTCAGTTTAGGATGGCAACTTACCTTGGGACTCCAAACGGCTAACCGTGAGCGCGAGTTTGCTCACTTACTTATCCAACTCCTGCAAATGCATGTCAGTTTTTTGTTGAAATTTCTTAGTACTATTGGCTAGCCTTTCCATTATGGCTTCCAAAGACGACTTTGGGAGTGGTAACTTTTGATTCTGAAGTGGCCTTTGTTGGTACGATTGATTGAACCGCGGATTCAACCCATAACTGAGATTTGGGTGATCTTTCCACCCCACATTATATGAGTTCGAGTAGGGGTCATATCGCCTCTGGGGCGGTCCTGGAAAGTTCCCGACAACATTTTCTTGTTCTGTCGAATCCTCATGTAAAATCAGACATGAGTCCGTCGGATGGTCTGGCTTAGCGCAAATTCTGCTCAACCGTGCTGAGCCCGTTCTATCTGTAAGCAAAGTTTGAACAACGTTAGTTAGATTATCAATTTTATTTTCTAAGGATAAAGAACTTAACCCATGAACTCGTCTCGTGGGTTCTTTGGCCAGTCGGAATTGTTGAGAGTTAGCAGCCATGGTTGAAATCAACTCTCTCGCTCTTTGAGGTGTCATATTAACGAGTGCCCCTCCACTTGCAGCATCTATCATTTTCATTTCCATCGGGAGCAATCCCTCATAGAAATACTGCAAGAGTGATTGTTCAGTCAGTCCATGTTGTGGGCAACTTGCACACAACTTTTTGTATCACTCCCAGTAATCGTAGAGCGATTCAGTCTCTTTTTGACAGATTCCCACAATGTCTCTCCTTAGTTCGGCTGCTCGAGCTGCAAGAAAGAACCTGTCAAGAAACAAACGAGACATGTCAGACCATGTGTTGACAGATCCCGGTGGCAAATAAAGTAGCCACTCTCTAACAGATTCGGCTAATGAGAAAGGAAAAGTACGAAGTTTGATTTGGTCTTCGGTTACTCCTTGAGGCTTCATGCTTGTGCACACCATATGGAACTCTTTAAGGTGGGTGTATGGATTTTCGTTCTGTAATCCACAAAAAGTGGGTAGTAAATGGATCAAACCCGATTTTAACTTGAACAGCGTTCCTCCCGCAGGATAGGTTATACATAAGGGTTGTTGTTCATCCGGTGCCGCAGCGAGTTGGCGTATCGTCTGCTCAGCCATCTCGTTTGGTTCGTCAAACGAGAAAATTTCCTCGGTGTATGATATGGTTTTGAATTCGAGATTTGGCCGTTTACCACGTCGTATGGCTTCTCTTCGTAGTTGTCGGGCCAATTTCTCAATTTCTAGTTCAAACTCTAGAGTTCCCAGTTCTGATCTAGTCATAAGGTAAACAAACAAAAATTAGAAAAATATCTCCAATCCCCGGCAACGACGCCAAAATTTGATGGGCGTCGAAACCACAAAAAATAATTCTTACAAAAGTAACTCTAAATAGTAGTAAAGAGTGGTAGTAGGGTCGAGTCCACAGGGATTGGATGTTGTAATCAACTTCCGTGTTTACATATGAACAGGATATTCGTCGTGTCAAAGGTCGTGGCAAGAGTTGTGCCCATAACTCCAAACGTACCTGCAACAAAAATAAACAAGTAAATCGAGGGGGTTTGAGAATGTTTAGAAAGTAAAAATCTATTAGCGTAAATAAATAATTAAATAGTTTTAGAAACAAATTTAGTTCGGGAAATAAATTCAGAATTTTGCAAACAGAAATGATAAGCCTTAGCCTTAGACTCGGTAAATTCTGTATCAAGAATCGATCCTTGAAAATTAATCTTCTCCTCCAACGATAAGTTGGTTATAGCAGTTAAGAATGTCCTAACCACCAATTCTTCCTCTCGTAGCTAGTCCCGGTACGACCTGCAAACCAACCCTTACCGATTATCTAACCGAGATACACGAGTTCTCGATTCAAGATTTTGGCGGCCTTGCATTCTGAAGAACCCAACTCAAATTAACGGCCTCAATCGCGTGGGTCGTTTAAACCCGATCACTTCTTCCTTAATTTGTTCTCGGAGATCCGAATACAGCACGACCGACTCGTTTCTCCAACTGTTAGCAAACACGACTCCAACCCAACGTGCACTTTGACTTGAAATCGAGTTTAACTTTAAGGGATGATTGGTCTATCCCGATACTTAGGAAAAAATGAATACCAATTGGAAGGAGTTTTAGCACGAATTTGTATCTCACGTTTCTCGACCGGAAGGAACACCAGCCTAAGGCTAAGATGAAACTTAGTGAAGCATGAAATTATTCATGCTTTGTAAAATTTGGAAAGTGGTTTGATGATTATGGTGAAGAAAAGAATAGAAAGGGCTTGGAAAAAAATTAGCCCAATTTTGTAAAAGCAAGAAAAATGCAAATGGAAGTAGCAGTATGCTCACACCAATTTGAAATACAAAAGAGAATAATTCAATTCCAAGTTGAAGTAGGAATGTAGAATTAAGTCATGATTTTCCAAAGGACATTAAGGCCCTATTTATATACATAGAGTTTGTTATTTTTGGCCTTAACTAATTTAACATAAAATCAAAATAAAATAAATAAATAAAAATAAAATAAGATTTTTTCCTATTTTTGGCTTTTACAAAGTAAAAAATTCTGATGAGTCCTTGGCTTCTCCACATTTTTTATTCGGGCTCATTTTTATTGATTGTGTTTCAATTTGGTCCTTTTTGCTCATTTTTGTCTCTTAGCGTCCTGATTGCATCCCTGACAAGATTAAAACATAAAAGTACTAATTTAGCATGATCAATTCAGAAATAAACCGAATTAAACACAAAATAACATGCAAATTAATATGTTATCAACTCCTAATGCCTCCCGAAGAAAAAATATTTTCAAAGTATCGCTTTGCCACCTCGACCATCTCTTCTTGATCCATCATTGCTTGTCCTAATTCATTCTCCAATTCATCAATCTGATTCATTCTTCTTCTTTGGGATGCGAAGTTGTGAAAAATTTTGTGTTCCTATCTCCCATCTTTAACCAATTTGCCCTAGCCCTTTGCTCCCAATATCTCTCTTCTTTTTCAACTTCCAGGTTTAATTGTACCTTAATGTCTATCAAGTCTGCTAAAATTTCGTCTATTTTTTCCATCCCATCAGTTTCTTCCAATTTCGCAAGCAGTATCCTTGATGCCTCTCTTTTTTTTTATTCCCACTGCCTAACTTTGTAACCCTTTCCCTAGCATTGCTAACCACTCCACCACACTTCCCTTACCTTGTTCCCATAACCGTTTTACCTCCTCCTCACATGACTCTTCCATAATCCACCATGCTTCAAATCTAAAATTCAATATTTTTCTTTACACCTTTTTAGGTTTCATTTGAAACAAGAGAGGACAGTGATAAAAAAAAGAATGTGATAAATGTCTGACTGTATATTCAGGAAATAAATTAATCCACTCTAAATTTTCCACCCCTCTGTCAAGGCACTCTTTAATATTCGTCTCCGGAAGGTTGCCTCTTTCCCATGTAAACCAACGTCTTGCATATCCTACATCTTTAAGATGAAAATCGTTAAGTGTTGCCTTAAATTCCTCCATGCGTCTTTCTTCCCTTGGCAAACCTCCCTTTTTTTTTCAAACGAGTAAAGAATTTAATTGAAATCCCCACAAACCAGCCATGAGGTTACCTATTCTCTTCCCAGCCTTCTTAAAAGGTCCTATACTCCACTCCTACCCCGAGCTTCTAAGGAATCATAAAAACCTATCATTCGCCACCTTGCTCCATCTCTATCTTCTTCTACATCAAAATCAATATGATTAATAGAAAAACTTCATAGGTTGATAAGTAAATCTCCCCTCCATCCTAAACTCAAACCCCCTTTGTGTCTAAAGTTGATACATCAATCCTATTATAGAACCCGTCGTACTCCTTACATTCGCTTGCCATCCATCTTTGTCTCCATCAAGAAGATAATTTGAGGATTGTGTTGTCCCAACATATGCTGAAGCTTTTTAACGGCTCATGGATTCCCCAAACCACGAACGTTCCAGCTTATGATTTTCATTGTGTCCGATCGGCTTGCCTATTTGCAGCCGCCAATATTTGTTTTTTGTAAATTTCCTCACGTTTCTCAGTTACTTCCGCCATGAAAGATCCTATAGTTTTTTCTGAAATTTGTTTATTTGGCCTAGGCATTTTCTTCCCTTCGCTACTCATTAGAGGAAGCTCTTCACTATCATCTTCCATATCTACGCTTCCCGTTCCTCCTAACAATTCGATTTCTTTCCCTTTATCTAAGTGACCTCTTCCTTCTAAATTAAACCCTAAAGTTGATCCCATAAAATTGTATTGTCGCCGTAGATCAAAGATTCCAACAGACCTTCCTCTTTTTTAGTGTTTTAACTTCCCCTAGATTCCCCAAAATTTCCCCCATTGTTGTCGTCCCTCAACACACACTCGGAGTGATCATCGCTTTCCTTAGTTCTGCTTTCAACAATAGATCCCACCCACCTACTACTTCTCACATCCCAATATCTAATTTTTTTCGACAAAATCTATCTCCATGCCCTAAACATCCATACAAAAAGCAAAATAATGACAGTTTTTCGCATCTAAAATTCAAATAAACAAAACTTGTTTGCGATGCCATAATTTTTTTCCTCCTCCTTAGTGGTTTTCGGATATGCAATTGAACCCTAATATGCATGAAATTTTTAAGGTCTTGATTGCATTGCCTTGTATCATATTCCAGGATTTTGCCCACAAAATTATCAAGCTGTCTTGCCACGTTATCTAAGAAAAACCCTGATGGGAGATTATGTACTTGTACCCAAAAATTCGTAAAAACCAAAAAAAAACTAAATTCAGGTCCCCCCCTTCCCTCAATCGGTGCAAAGCAATGAGATGGTTATTAAAAGTCCATGGTGTGCCATTCATAACACGCTCTACATCAACTTTATGAAATAAACGAAACAAAAACTGTTTTTCTCCTTGATCTGATATTTGAATTCCCCCAAAGGATGCCACAAATTGGTCATGGTGTTTTTCAAGGCAGGAAAGTGAACCACGCTCGATGCAATACAACAACCTACCAGACAGAGATCATAGCCTAATTTTTGCAGAATAATCTCCTCCCCAAATTGCAAGACTTCTTCTTCCTCATCTTCAAGTCGTAAATCTGCCATGTCTTTTTCCATGATGAATCGTCCTAAACGTGTCTACTACCTTTTGACACCGACTTACTTATAAAAGACAAATAAGATCAAATTTCTTTTTATTCTTAATTTGTAATCAGTCGATTTGTTTTGAAAGTAAACAAGATAGTAGTCGACAAAAGAAAGAACCCTAGACATTTTCGTGCTAAGTTAGCAGACGATTACGTGCTATTGTAGCAGACTTAAAACACTAATATTTTAAACTTACATAATAATACTAGGAATATCCAATATTTGGCTTATCATTACTCAACATCTATAAAATATATTTTATAATTAAAATTAAATTATAAATATTTATTAATAAAATAATATCTCAGGTTGATTCCACATAATAGTTAAAATTTGCCGCAATGTTATATTATTTTTTAAAAGTTTATTTCATAGAATTTAGTTTTTTTTTTTAAATTTAGGTCCAGTTATTAATACTATTAAATTTTATTTGTTAAATTCAAATTAATTATAAAATATTTTTTAATTACATAATTTAATAATATATTTAATAAAAATAAAATTTAACAGTGATAATAATTAAACTTAAACTTTAAAATCTGAAAAGTAGAGAAATAAATTTCATGAAATAGAAGGAGAAAGACTGAATTCTTAATTTTCAAAAATCTACAACATATTTTAACCATCAATTAAATTTATAAATTTTAATGATGTATACGATTTTTAAAAAAAAATTATTTTCGAAAAGATTCACAGATATTATCTTTAAAATCGAGAAAATTCCATAAAAATTGGAAAAAATAATTATAAGATGAAAAAAGAATGTTAGGAAATGCTTAGCATAAGAGATGAAGATTAAGATTAATTAAAGATGTCTCACTCTCAAAACAAAATTCATTAAAGATGAAAATAAGATTTATTGAGATGTGGGTCCATTTCCAGAGGTCACGTTACACCAATTTTCCTAATAAATAATTTTTAATTACAAATTAAGATTTATGAACCAATAAAAAGATTTAATTTAATATTTATAAATAAATCATACACTTGGTTTGTGAAGCACAATTATGGTAGCAAATATATAGATGAATATTGATTATAATCAAGTCTTTACCCAACAAAAATAAATTTATAATAATATTTATGCATTTTACTTATTATAAACAACTTTTCTTTAAAAAATAATAACAAAAAAGAAGAGAAAAGGGACATGTTTTTAATATTAGAAAAAGTGAAAGTGGAAAAGGTGCAAACTTTTCCCCATAAAAACCGTCTAAAGTTTACACCAATTAAGTCTTCTTTAATTTTGCTCAAAACGGTGAACACTTGAAAAAGTTGGAAATTTCCATTTCCATTTCTCTATCCAAATCTCCATCTCTTTCCTCAATATATTCCTCCAAAACACCCACCAATTTTCATGCAAAAACACAGCTAAACCAAATTCCCACTAAAAGAAAAAATCTCCAGTTAAGTGCTTATTGATGGCGATAAAGTGCATTGCCAGGTTAAGGTCACGCCGGGTGGTTCAAGACCAACTGCAAACTCCCCATGAAGTGGAGGCTGAGGGTGGTTGCTGTTGGGCTAACCTGCCTCAAGAATTATTATGGGAAGTTCTTTTAAGGATTGAAGAATCCGAAAGTATTTGGCCTCAAAGGAAAAATGTGGTGGCTTGTGCTGGTGTTTGCAGGAGTTGGAGGTTTATTATTCAACAGGTTGTTAAAGTTCCTCAACTTTCTGGGAAATTGACTTTCCCCATCTCTGTTAAACAGGTTCGGTTCCTAGTTTCTTATTTTCTGGGTATTTTTATTTTCATTCAAGGGTTGGAAAGGTGGTCTCTTCCCATGTTTTCTGAGGATTTTATCTTCTTGGGAATCTTGTACTGAAAATTGTGTGCCTGTTGATCTGATTTTTGGAGATACGAAGGTCCCAATGGATATGCCTTTGAGTTCCATAGATTAGGAAACTTGACTAAGTATTGTTTATAGAGATGTAAGTTTTGGTGAATTTGGGGGGTGAAATTTGCTTCTTCAAAGATGGTTATGGATCTAGCATGTGTTTTGAACCATTTGTGTCTACCATGTATTCGACCACTAGACAAGGCAAGTTCACATTATCAATAAAGTGTTTTGGGACCATCATGGTTCTCTCTAATCATTGTTTCCTTTATGCAATAGCTTAATAGATAGACTTCCACTTGAAGAGTGGTTCAAGTTTTGGGACCACTTTTAGCTTTTTCAACTAGTGTTGAGCTAACACTAATCATTAGCTAGCTGCCACCACTATCCCCATGTCTGCAAGGAAGCTCCTTTCTTCAACTACTATTATACTCTTTACATTGGGTTAAAAACTATTGAATTAAATTACTCGGATTGAGGTGCGAGTGTTAAGTGTATGCCCCCGAAACCGTGTCAAGTTATGTGTTGTATATAGAAGCTGAGTAGCTTTAGTTTGTGTTTCTATTTATCGATTTATTTCGAATTTCATTTACTTACGAATCTAATTTGCAGCCTGGTCCAAAGGATTCTCTCCTACAGTGCTTCATAAAGAGAAACCGATCTACCCAAACATATTACCTTTACCTTGGTTTAACTAATTGTGAGTTTTACATTGTTTTTATGGTTATTCTGCCTGTTCATTCTAAGTTATGAATGTCTTCCAATGCAATTCATTCCATTCGATCATTAGATCGGATCAAGGACAATGGTATCTTCATAAATTTTCCTTCTCAAGTTGTAACACTTTGGGAATTTTCATTTCGTTACAGCAGCGCTATCCGATGGCGGGAAGTTCCTTCTTGCTGCTCGCAAGTGTAGACGTCCGACCTGCACAGATTATATCATCTCTTTACAGGCCGAGGATTTCTCGAAGGGGACAAATACTTATGCTGGGAGATTAAGGTGAGCAGTGAGATGTATAACCAACAAAATTGTATAGATTTGGTTGTTCCGTTTGCCTTGTCTTGCAATTCTCAACTCTTATGTCTTTTCCTTTCGGGAAGATCAAATTTTTTAGGGACCAAGTTCACTGTCTTTGATGGACAGTCTCCTCAAGCTGGTGCAAAGATGGGTAAAAGTAGGTCCTCTAGGCTAGCAAATTTGAGACAAGTTTCACCTTCTAGCAACTACCCCATGGCTCACATTTCATATGAATTGAATATGTTAGGTTCAAGGTAAGAGTTTGCCATTATTTTGCGTAAGGTTTTGGTAATTTCTTAAGCAAGCCAATAACTGATCCATCATTATTGATTAGCTCATGCATTAAATCCCTTTTCTGTTCACTTTTTCATACAAGTCTATGTTCCTAAAGCTAGTATGACCCATATCTGAATACGTGTGCATTAAGAAAATGGAGAATCGAAACAACAAAAATACCAACATTAATGTATTTTAATGACTTCTAGGGGCCCAAGGAGAATGCAGTGTAATATGAACACCATCCCAGCAACTTCAATAGCACCAGGAGGATTAGACCCCACCACCCAAGCTGAGTTGAACCCATATCAATCAACCCCAACTAGCTTTCTTTCGAAATCAGCTAGCATGGGGAATTCTGTATCTGATCAAAAGAATGGTGGACTAGTGTTGATAAATAAGGCTCCAAGGTGGCATGAGCAACTCCAGTGTTGGTGCTTGAACTTCCATGGACGAGTCACAATTGCTTCAGTGAAAAACTTTCAATTGGTGGCTTCACCAGAGAACGGACCAGCAGGGCCAGAACATGAGAAGATCATCCTCCAGTTTGGGAAAGTGGGGAAGGATTTATTTACCATGGATTATCGGTATCCGATCTCGGTATTCCAAGCCTTTGCTATCTGCCTCAGCAGCTTTGAGACTAGAATTGCTTGTGAATAAAAATTATGTAGGATCATGAACAGGGATTGTATTTAATTACTTTAGAAAAAATGAGTAAACCCGTTTTCCATTCCCAGCATAACTTTTCATCTGCTCTACCCACTGCTTTTATTATCACATTTTAATCCCTGAAACAATGAAACTGATACCTTAAATATCAGCAATGGCATCCAACTTGTGATGTTGAGCTCTGATGTGTCAAGCTACCTATCAAGTAATAATACACATGCAAGTCATCATCCACATTATTGCTCCACTTTTTATTTATATATATATTTTAAATATCCATCTTGAAATGTCCATATTAGATATTTGTGTCCAATGTATTTTATGAAGGTATGACCCTCAAAAAACCCTTCAAAATATATGAAAAAGCATTAAAAAAAATAACAATAGTAGTATTAGCATGTTCTCCCTTTTCTCCAGGAGCAGGTATATGTATAAAGAATGGTGCAATGAAATTAAAGGTACAGAATTACTAATCATTTTGGATTTTCTCAAATCATGAGAAGAAAAAGAAAAGAAAAAAAAGAGAGAGAGAGAGAGAGTACTGTTTATTTAACTAATTTGTATTAATCCTGGAAAACTTCCAAGTTCTAAGAACCTCTTACAGGCAATACATGCGAGAAAAGGGCCCAGAAAAACATGAGCAAATCCCTAGAAAGAGACCCCTAATTATTGGGGTCAAAAACCCCATTACAAGTATAAAAGATGAACACCAAACTATTCCAAGGTCCTTTAGCAAAAGGAAATATTTGCTTAGATGTATACAGAAAGTCCAATAGTACAATCTTCTCCCCATTCAATAATTTAGTACTTACAAGAATACAATATACACGTAACTATGTTCTCTTACCTCTTGCTAAGCTGTCTGCAAGTGGATGTTTGGATCCGAACTCGTTTGTACAGATTCAGCAGCTTCTGCCTCATCCGAGGGTAAATCGTCTGGATGTAATTCAGGTTGACTCAGGCTTCGGACAAACTCAGTGAATGAAGGAAAATGCTCCGGCGAGAAGAAATGAGCTCCCATCCTCTGATAAGTGAACAAGTCTATTGGATTCTCACCCAACATATTTTTCTTAATCTGCTCTAAACCACCAGGAGCTCCAGAGGCCAGGTTCTGCCCGGCAACCTCAACCCGGTGCTTGTTGCAAGTTGTTCGGATTTGTGCAAGTAATGATTCGGGGCTAGAGAGAGCATCGTGTGGCTGGTGCTCATCTGACAGGTCCATTCCAGGCAAGATGATTTTGCATGAATTCCTTGCAAACATCTCTGCAACTGCTTCATAGCCATTTCTTGAGGCCGTGTTATAGAAGCCGGCAGTCAGTTCAGAAGGGTGTGCCCGGGTTTTGTACCACGAGTGCATCAACGGGACTTTCCCATAAACATTGACTTCAGTATCACCAAAAATGGACGAGGCAAGAGAGAGGAGACGATTGCCGTGAGATACAAGCTCGCTTGAGTACCAGGAAAGGAAGAAGTCACCATAAGGACTTTCCCACGACCCACCGTGATCCTTGAAGAAACTATTTGAGTTCGGTGCCTGATCATAAGTAGGGGCATCATGTGGACCACCTAGACCCCATAATGGGTTTCCATTCGCTTCAGCATTTTGCTTAAGAAGATTAAGCATGTTTGTGTCATAACATTGGAACTCCCCGACTCCAGTAATCGTGCCACTCTTGGCAGGCTTGTGGTGTGAGGGATACCGGAGCTCACCATCTGGTCCGAGACCCATTGAGATGCCCTGAAAAACCACAACACAGAAGCCATTAACATCAGCACACCAACATAGGGTCTATGGCTTATTTAGCCAAGTTGTTCAACAGACAACCCCTTACCGTGATGGTAGAACCCATGAAAGGTGAGAATGTGGACTTAAAGCTCTCGCAAAAGCCCTGGTAGACTTGAATCGGAGTCTTTCCATCAAGAACAGCAAGATCATCAACAGCCAGTGATAGACATTGCTGATAATGCTGTCCTGAACGATCCGCAAAGAAGATACTTGATTGGGATTCGCCAATCTTCGTTACCCACTTGGGAAGCGGAATTCTCGGTTGACTCGAAGCGTGGAAGCAGAGCGATACGTGAAGCTTCAGACCTGCTTTCTGAACCATCTCAGCAACAGCAAGATAGCCTGACCAGTCATACTTCCCCATCTCATTTTCGACCACTCCCCACCAGACAGGCAATTCAACACCTTCCACACCCAAAAGTTTCAAAGCTTTCAGTCCCGCCCCAATTGCCCGGGCATGGTTTACCGAATTGCCATCGGAAACCGCATCTAGAGGCAGACCAACAAATAATCTTAGCCTATCAAGCTGAAAAAGAAAAACCAGAATTTGCTACAATCAGCATAACCAAATACAGTTGTTTATCAATTCAATTTTATGATGTTTTCCAGCCAGAATCTGCATTAAAACAAAAGTTTTTAAGGCATGGCTTTCAATAAAGAATGACTGCATATCAATTCCAAAGATTCAAGCATCAAATGCAAATGTAAATATAAATAAGAATACCTTAAATTCATCACTAAAACCAGCTTAGAAAACTACGAAGTAACTATAAATAGATAGCTATATTCACTTTGATTTCTCTACAAGTATTGATATGGAAATACTAAATTTCTTCTCACTTCTCAAAAAGAATAAACATGAAACAATTTGCTATTAAAATATATAATTTTTAATTTAATCCTTCTGCTTCTATTCCATAAATTTAGTCCCACTACTTGTTTGTTTTTGAAAATTAAAATCGAATAGATAGCACTCTTAATAAATTTCCGTTAAATTTGAATATGCTACATTTTAATATTTAAATATCAAAGTCCAATTTAAAAACCAGACAAGTAGAAGGCTGAACTCCTTGGAAGCAAAAACAGGGGGACTAAATTTCAAAAGATTAAAGAATAAAGGGACCGCAGCGGAATTACACCTAATTTTTATTATCTAAGATCTACCCAAAATAGAGCTCAAATCGTCCAAACTTAGCTTAAAAAAGGTTCCAACAACACAAACTGATCATCTGTTTTTAAGAATAAAAAGAACAGAAAATACACAAAATTGAGGGGAAAAAATGGAACTTACAGATTTGGAAGTTGCAGGAGACTTGGATTCAAGAATGGGATCAGAGGGGACAGCTTTCAACGTAAATCTGAGCCCAGCTTTTCTAAACCTCGAAATTTGACTATCAAAGCAAACACTGTTTGGTTTCCGAGAAAATATTTTGTTTTTATCATTACTTTTCCCAAAACAAAACCTTAAATCCCTGCATCCTAATTCTGTTTTAGAGATCTTTGCCTGTGAAGAACTCCTAATTACCGAGACCTCCATTCCCAACAGAAAACTCAAACTAAAATCAATAATACCTAAAAATCAAACCTTTTATGAACCCAGATAAAAAGATTTACACCAAGAAATCTTGGAACAAACAAGAACCCCGTTCTTGCTCTAAGATCTAAAGCCGTAAAGCAAAATTTCGAAAATAAATTTGGGATAAAAGAGGAATAATAATAACAATGAAAAAGGGCTTTTCTAATTTCGGTATAGATTGAAAAGAAGGGTTTCTAATTTCTTTGGGTAATTTTGGATTGAAGTTTGAGGGCTTTATGCATTGCTTGATTCCCTTATATAAACTCCGTTTGCAGATAACAACAAAAGTGGTGGGTGTCTGGCACGTGTTAACCTTACCCTTTGCCAAATTTTCAGCCGCGTAATTTATTTAATTATTATTTTTTATAATTATCTTTTTGTCCTAAAAGTATTATTTAAAAAAATACCGTCTATTAAATAAAAAAAATACCGTTTATTCATTTTTATCCAACTTATAATATTAAATATCAACAGAAAAGTATTATTAGGTAGAAGTATAATGAAAGTTTTAGAAGTTAAATTATAGTTTATTTCTTTTATTAAAAAAAATGATATTCATGTACGTTAGATGTAAAATAAATTAGTTTACTGTTAAAAATTGATATTTGTACGTCAACATAAGGTATACGTGACGAGTCATGTGTAACTATATGATTATTTTGTCAACCATGCCAATTTTTAAGAGTAAAAATATATGTAAATTTTAATCAAAAGAATTAATTTATTCTTTGATCTAACATAAAGGGACTAATTGCCCATTTTTTTACTAAATAAAAATAAATACAGGCTAACTCCTAATACAAAAAAATTTTATAATATTTTTATTGTATTACTATTACTAATATTTAATTAAGAATAAAAGTAACTCAGCCAATGAAGGACCGAAATTGTTGTCAAAGAGAGTATTCAACTTTGACTCCTAGTACGTGGTGTTGTTATATGTGAATTTTAGTCCAACAAATTAATTTTAGTCTAAATTATTTCAATTTTTAATCTGTTTATACTTTATATCAATCTGATTTTACTTTATAATTACTCAAACATGTGTCTATAATTCTATTATGATTCCACCATATTTATATTTGTAAGCTTTAAAAAAGAATAAAAGTAATTTGGCTCATTTTCTTGATCAAAATCTTTGCTTTTTTAATATAATTTTTATACTTAGTGTCACGAAGTGACCAGCATTAAATTAATTAAAATATTATTAAAAATCATACTTCTATAAAATAATAAATATTAATTTGAGGATATTTTATTCTTTATATTATCATATAATATTTATATAATGTCTAAGAACCTAAAGATTTTATTATCTCTAAAGCTTCAATTTTACTATTTAAATTAAAATTTGGTTTGTTTTTAATACAATATTTTTAATTTTTTCAACTTAATCATGAGTGTAATTGTTGTGTGTCATTAATGTCACAATTGAAAATCTGGTAATTTTTTTATGGGTTTTGGTGTTTTGCTAAAGATTATTAATAAATTAGCAAAATTAAAAAGAAAATAAAAGAGTGGAATTTGTTAACGAATTATTTTTGAGTATTTTAAATTTATAAATATATCATATAAACATTAAAAAGAATAAATTATTTATCGATTGAGTTTTAGTTCGATTAGCATTAGTATTGTTCTCAGTGCAGGAGGATATAAGTTTGATTATGCTGAAGCGCATTATCTTCCTATTTAAGTCTTGAAAAACAAACATAAATAAGAATTTATAATGAAATTAATGTTAAAAAAATTATTTAAATATATTTATTAATAACCATTTGTTTATTTGATCAAATTTTAATAAAATTGGTATGTATGTATGATTAGGTTCTCCAAGTTGCTCAATTATCCTTATTCAATAGAATACCTATTTAATTGATTTAGTGTTAATATCCAACTACCATTGTGGAAGTTAGCAAATCCATGTGCCCATATATCCCAACTGATGGTCCTATTTTTAATTTCAAACAACATTCAACTTTGGTGTTTTTCAATCTTATATCCTTCTTTATTTACACCAATTACTTATCAAACATTAAATAAAGATTATTTTTTTGAATATTAATTTATTTGCTCATTTAATCTATCTTTAAAAAAAATGTCAATCTGCTCAGTTCTGAAAAAGAAAAACCATACCTTTTTATAAGAAAATGATAAAAAGAATTTGAGATTTAGGATAAGGATGAAGTTTCATGTGGGAGCACAAATCTATAAATAAATATACTTTGTTTCCCCCAGTGCTTGCAATTTTATCAAAGGTCACTTCTCACTATACACAACAATTTCAATTTTCACATTCATTCTTTTATATGAATATTCTGGATATCTGATTCATTCAATGTGATAAGTTAAATATTATCAAATTATAAAATTAAAAATAAATATATTTTAAAATAGAATTTAAATGGTATTATTAAATTTAATTTAGTTGTGAAATTATTAAAAACTTATTTTTTATAAAATAAAAAATATTATTATAAGGGTGTTTATACCCTTTTAATATTTTTATGTAAATATATAATGAGATTTGAACCTAAGACTATAATTTATTTATTACATAAATTATTTCCATTCATATACTATAATTTAATTATGCTTTGATATCACGAATTAACTAATCATAAATTTATCAAATTACTTGCATAAAAAAAAATGAGGAGATATAAGCCTTTAAATTCATCCAGCTTTGTCTATAATATTTAGCCACAATTATTGAACTTTTCGCTTTCCATCATTTCACTATATTGTTTTAGTTTTTAATTTTTGTAATTTATTTATTTATTTAAAATATAATTTCTACATGCATTTATTTGTGAGCCAAATAACATGTTAGTATTGTTTTCTTTTTTCAAGGTAGGAAAAAATTTAAAACAAATTTTAGGGTGGTTGAAAATGGAAAATAGGTGAGTCAACTCAACAAGGAGGGTGCAATATTTGTGGATGTGGAGGGCGAGTCAACTAGGATGACGTGGAAAGTGGGCATAATTTATATACTTTGTTTAAGGTTAAAATGTATTAAAATTCTTTGTATTTTGTAAAAACTGAGAATTTAGTTTTTATATTTTTTTATTTTAAAATTTTAAAATTTAAATCTAACTGTTAATATTCTTAAATTTTTTTTAAATTTAAGTTAATTTATAAAATTATATTTTTAATTACATAGTTATTAAATGAGTGTTTTTTATTTTAAAAAAAGTCACAGCAACGAATTTAACAAAAAAAAATTATAGTAATATAAACAGTTGGATTTAAATTTTAAAATCTAAAAAATAAAGATATTAAATTTTATAAAATAAATTATAATGACTAAATTTGTAATTTTTAAAATGTATAGGGACTTCCGACACATTGTAACTTTGTTTTATTCTCCAAATTCAATGATAGAGAGATATGGATTGGGATGACACGTGGAAGATAATAGGTGGTCGGTGATCGAAGTGCTGACTCATTTCCATGCAATATTGCCCACCATTTTCAATCATTCAAAACAGCTATAGCCCCTCCCATAGATGAAAATTTTGAAACGTTTTTTCTTAAAAATTAATAGGTGAATTTGTTTCGGGTTGAATTCAAAATTGAATTTAAATTTAAACTTAATATTAGCTAATAAATTTAAAAGATATTATTTATTTAAACATATTTTGATCTACAATATTTAAGTTACTATAACAACAACTATAACAATTATATTATTATTCAATTTATTGTCGATTGGGTCTTAACTTGATTAGTATGAGTTTTACTACCAATACAGAAGGGTGTGGGTTCGAGTGTACTGAAACGCATTATCCTCTTATTTATGGGTTGGTGAGGGACTATATGAGTAATTTTAAATATTTTATTAAAAAGAGCATATATGATTAAAACTTATAACCAACTACTATTTAAATGACAATAATTTAGAATTTAAAAAAAAAAAGTTAGTGACAAATATTATAAATGTTTCATTCATGGGCCCATGTATTAATTCATAAGTAAAAAAAAGACTAATCTTGAACTATTGGCTTCAAATTGTGCATTCATGGCCATTCAACTTAATAAATTCGTTTAAGGTTACAATATTTAAAGAAAAATTGAATTTTCAAAATTTTATTATTTGTGTTCAAGTAAATTATACTCATTTAGTCTGGCCAATATATATATACTCATTTAGGTTAAGGTACTAAAATAATAAATTACACCATCATTTTAATTTAATTTCATGAACCATTGTTACTTAGATAAAAGCTTACTTGGATACACATCTTTTTATATATATATACACATATATACACTAATACTATAGCAATCTGATGTTTTAATATTATAAAATATTCCAATGTGATATATTTAATAATTTGTCATTTATCATCATATAAAAATTACCATATGTAATTATTAATTAACTAAAACTAATTAAGGATTTGGAAATAATTAATTTAAAAATACAGAATCTCCATCATGCATTAATTATCTAATAGACATATCTTTTAATAATGTTATGATTTCTTTCTTTTTTTTCCATCAAAAAATTTATGAAAATTATATCTTAAAACGTATTAAAAAGGTAAATTAATTTCCCATATTAATTATGGCCTATATTATAATTTAAAAAAGATATTTTAATTATGGCTTACATTATATTTTAAAAGTTGAAGATTCATATTAATTTTTTTTTTTTTAAAAAAAATCATACCTGATATAAGTAATTTAAAAGCATGCCTAATATGGTATGGAGACTATGGATGAAAGAATTTGGGTAGCTAAAACACTAACAGAATTTAAAATAATTTCTCTACTTATGAATTGATTTCTTAGCTTCCTCTGTATAATAAAAGCTGTATTTATAGAGTACAAGATAGCTAACAAACTAAACCTTGCTCAACAGCATACTGTTAGCTGGTATAACAACTTCTAACAACCTTAACAGATCCTTAACATTCATCCATCTTCCCTACGGGTAAGACCCGAAGAAAATTCCTAAACCGAGCAAAAGAGGTCACTGACAGCGGCTTGGTGAAAATATCAGCCACTTGATCACACGCGGGAACTTCACCCACGAAAATGGACCCATCCGCAACTTTCTCGCGCACAAAAAACAAATCCAGCTCAACATGCTTAAACTTTGAGTGTAAAATAGGGTTAGCCGCAACCGCAACTTAGCACTGCGAATTATCACACCACCACAGTAGGTTTTTATCACAAGATACCGAACGTGTAACTCTTGAAACAAAGACAACAACCAAGTGACTTCACCGTAATCGCACGCAAGACTTCTATACTGCTTCACCGTAGAACGCGAAACTACTTGTCGCTTTTAGAACACCAAAAATAGGAGTATGACCCAAGTAAACACAATAGTTAGAGGTTGACCGCCTATCGTCAAAATCCAAACCCCAGTTGGCATCGGCGTAGCCGACCAAAGAAAGACGAGCAGACGGACGAAAAACAATCCCAAATTCAAGAGTACCACACAGATACAGCAGAATGCATTTTAGTGCGACCATATGAACAGTAGTAGGATTGTGCATGAATTGACAAATCTGATTTACGGCATACGCAATATCGGGTCGAGTAAGAACAACATACTGAAGTGCCCCAACAAGACTCCTATACTCCGTTGGGTCCTTTAAGCGCTCACCATCATTTTTCGACAGAGTAGACGAGCTAATCATCGGTGTATGAACACTCTTTGCATTAGTCAACGAACAACGAGTAAGAATGTCACGGACATATTTCTTCTGGGAGAGATGAAGAGAGTCGAAAACTCGAGTAACTTCTATCCCAAGAAAATAGTGAAGATCACCCATATCCTTTAGCGAAAATTCATCATTCAACACCCGAACACACCAATCGATAGTAGTTGTGAGGCTTCCAGTAATGATAATGTCATCAACATAGACAAGTACATAGAGAACCGATTCAGACTGGATTCGAATAAACAACGAAGCATCAGACTTGGACCCGACGAACCCAATAGAAATGAGAAATTTCTTAAGTTTCTCAAACCACGCACGTGGAGCCTGACGAAGACCATACAGGGCTTTCTTTAGACGACATACAAGCGTTTTACCATCGGGACCACACTTAACATGCCCCGGAGGTTGTTGCATAAACACCTCAGTGTCCAAATCACCATTTAATAAGGCATTGTTGACATCAACCTGGCGAAGCTGCCACCCTCTTGAAACAACAATAGAAAGAATAACCCGGATAGTAGCAGGTTTCACCACTGGACTAAATGTTTCCTTGAAATCACACCCAGGAATCTGAGAGTAGCCTTTTACAACCAACCGAGCCTTACGTCGAGCAATCGAACCATCCGGATTCTGCTTGAGTTTGAAAATCCACTTACACCTAATAATTTTACGATTTGATGGTAGCGGGACAAGATTCCACGTAGCATTCTGAATGAGAGCGTCGTACTCAGCTTGAGCAGCATCACGCCATTCTGAATGAGAAAATGCCTCCTCAATTGTGGAAGGTTCCACAGCTTCAGCAGTCATAGCTTTGGGTTTGAATATACTGGCCTTCGAACAAGTTACCATCGGATGATCATTAGATACAGGCATTACTGGAGCCTGAATACTAGGAGAGACCTCAGCGGTCGGATAACGTTCAGAGCTACCACTCTCATTTATCGTCGGCTCGCGATCAGATCCAACGTCAGGTCGAGCTTCAACTATCGAAACTCCTGACGAGGACTCAGCGTGTTGAGAACATGAAACAGGAGGTGGAGCAACGGACGGTGCCACAGGATAGATCTGTACAAGCGGAACATAGGTCAAAACTGGTTGTGTGTGATCAACAACAGTTCTCTTTCTAGCAGGTTCGGAGTTCAGAAACTTGTTTTCATCAAAAACTACATGTCGGGAGATAATAACCTTACCATCAGGCAAAAAGCACTGATATCCCTTGTGTTGAGGACTATAGCAAAAAAAAACAGACGGTTGAGATCGAAAATCCAACTTATTTGTCTGAAAAGGACGTAGGTAAGGAAAACAGTAACACCCAAAAACCCTGAGATGATCATAGGTGGGTTCAGTTCCATAGAGAGCCCGATACGGAGTTTGTCCTTTCAGAACAGATATAGGAAGCCTATTGATGAGATGAACGGCACAGCAAAACGCATATCCCCAGTAGTCCATAGAGAGACCAGCTTGTGCCAGAAGAGTAATGCCCATGTCAACAATGTGACGATGTTTGCGCTCAGCCATCCCGTTCTGTTCTAAAGTATGCGGACATGACAGTCGATGAATGATACCTTGAGAAGCTAGAATAGAGGTGAACGCTCGAAACTCTCCGCCCCAATCACTCTGAAATTGTTTAATAGTCTTTCCAAACTGAGTCTTAATAAGTTGTTGAAACTGAACAAAATATTTTACTGCCTGAGATTTTTGACGAAGTAGATAAACCCACGTGAATCAAGTGCACACATCGACAAACTCTATATAGTACCAATTACTTCCACAAGCAACAGAGGCAGGTCCCCAAAGATCAGACACAACCAAGTCAAACGGATTTCTATACTCAATAGTGGACAGTGAAAATGGCAACTTATGTGACTTCCCTTTTTGACATGCCGTACATATATTCTCAAGGCAATTTGTTTGTGATACAATAGTACATTTGTCTAAAACAATTTTAACAACAGTAGCAGATGGCCAAGACGTTTGTGCCATAATGAAAAAGTATCACCTTTATTCGACTTATTTTGAAGATCAGCAGATGCAGCAACCGGGGCTCGAACACACTGTTGAGAGACAGCTGGCAGAGAGAACGATGGGTTGTTCAACAGAGTCTCTCGGGTCATGATGTCCTTAATTACACAGTATGTCGGGTGAAACTCAAAATACACGTTATTATCAGTGGCAAATTGGGACACAGATAACAAGTTTTTCTGTATTTTTGGCACACATAAAATACCAGACAACCGAAGTAATTTAGAACGTGTATGAAAAATTCCATTACAAATAGACGATATTTGAGTTGGAGTACCGTCACCCATCAAGAGAGAGGACGTACCTAGATACGGTGTGACATCATTCAGAGCCGATGTATCACGGCAGACATGATTGCTTGTACCCGAGTCGGGGTACCACGAAGCAGATCCAGCCGGTATGGGTATACACGAAGCACCCTATCTGAGCAGTGTTGATGTGTGAGCTAGAAGAGTCTGAATAGTAAGACGCATGCAAATCACCGAGCCGAGGAAGACCAATACATGGGTCTGACCCAGAATACACACGAGCACGAGGTTTGGTTTTCCAAGAAAAATGCGGTTTGGAAGCACCCTCACCATGAAACGGTTCAACCGGTTGACCACAGCCCAGTGGAGACCCTACTTGGACACAATTGGTAGTAGGCTGAACAGGAGTTGAACGTCCTTGCCCAAACATAACATTTGGCTCATGAAAATGCACCCTTTTTGGCCCATTAAATCCACGTGCATGAGACCCACCAACATTAGCATGTGCGTGAGGCCCATCAAGAAATCCAAAATCTTGAGTGTGGGGGCCAGGTGTAACGTCCAAGGGAATCTGTTGACGTTGGCCATTTGAAGCAAATTGATGACCAAAAGTGGCATTATAATTTTGACCACTAAGATCCCAATTTTGACCGATGAAATGGGGGCCAGCTGGAATGCAAATTCGGTCACCACAATTTTGACCATTATAAGGCTGATTTGGACCGAAACTTAGGTGATTTGAGGGGGAAATCACATTCGTCGAGAGGGATATTCGGCCCTCTCAAAGCTAGGTGCAGGTGGCGCATATGTAGTCGGAGTAAGGGAACCATCAGCCACCGAACCTCCAGGCAGAGCCATTACCGGCGCACTATCATCACGGTGATAACGGTAATAACACCGTTGGGCAACATGACCGTATCGAGCACAAATTTGGCATTGAAGACGCGGCTGAAAACCTCTGCCACGACCACGCGTAAAGGATCAACCACCACGAGAGGACTCTCCCACTGACGGTGCTGATGAGTTTTCAACAAGATTCGCCGCAAGAACCGCCTCATGCACCTCCTGTTGTTGCCGTCACTCACACTCAAGAAGAGCGTCTATTATGTGTTACAGCGGCAAGGGAGTCGGAGACAGAGTTACCGTAGATACAACTGCCTCAAACTCAGACGGAAGACCCGCAAGAAGGATCTCCGTTCGTTTAGCCTCGGGAACGGGAGATCCGGATGTATGTAAGAGGGCACAGATGCCCTTCATTTTCGCAACAAATTCATTGATAGAAAGGTTACCTTTGCGGAGAGAGTGGAGTTCGTGACGTAGTCGAGACTGCTTCGCACCAGTGTCCGTCGCGAACAGTGAGCTCGCCGTTGTCCATACATCAGACGCTGTTTGGACATCGGTGAAGAAAGAGAGGTAAGCAGAGCTGATTGTAGACAGTAACCAAGAGGTTAGCAGATTATCTTGTTGAAGAAAGGCAGAAGCATCTGGATTGGAAACAAGTGCTCCATCAGATGCAACGATGAACAGCGCTGGAGAAGTGAGCGTTCCGTCTAGAAATCCAGTCAAATCGTATCCAGCAACAATGAGACGGATCTGTTTCTGCCACTAAACAAATGTGTTAACGTCAAGCTTTACGACATCATGTCGTGGAAAAGAATGGACGAGCCGATCACCGGAGAACGAAGAACCATGGTGCTCAACATTAGCAGAATCGTCGGAATGCATGGTGGTCATCGTCGAGGATCACCTAGGCGACTGATACCATGAAAGAATTTGGGTAACTAAAACACTAACAGAATTTAAAATAATTTCTCTACTTATGAATTGATTTCTTAGCTTCCTCTGTACAATAGAAGCTGTATTTATAGAGTACAAGATAGCTAACAAACTAAACCTTGCTCAACAGCATACTGTTAGCTGGTATAACAGCTTCTAACAACCTTAACAGATCCTTAACAATGGATAATGATTTCTTTACTATGAATTTTGAGGACTGGTTGTTGCATAATGTCTTAAATGAGAAGAATTTTTTGGTGAAAGGAATCCATTGAGAGCTAGTTTTTGCTAATATTGTAGGGAGATTGTAGAAAGGTAGAAATATGATTGTTTTTAATGAGCAAAATTTAAGCACGGATGTAGTGGTTATGATGAGTCTATCATGGGCAAGGGTGGCTATGCAATCATGTTCTGATTCGTGTGATTCGACAGCCCCATGGTCAGAGTTTCCACAGTTGGGGTGGTTAAATCTCAATACGAATGGTGGAGTTGACGTAGGATTTGGAATCGCCACTACCAAGGGTTTAGTGAGGAATCATAAGGGAGATTGGATGTTTGGGTATGGTCGAAATTTGGGAGTTAACTCGGTGTTAGAAGCTGAACTTCATGCAATTGTGGATGGACTCCAATTGGCATGGGAGCAAGGGGTGCGTCATTTGGTTATTGAGAGTGATAGTAAAACGGCGATGGATTTAATACTTGGGAATGAAAGAAGGGGAAGCTCTTGGCTGGAGTTAGAGATTTGTAATTGGATGGCAAAAGATTGGTATGTTAAGCTTTAGTTTTGTGTCAAGAACAACAAATATGGCAACTGACGCTACAGCTAAGGAGGTTAGGAGGGGCACAATAGGATTTCTTTTCTTTGCTCATCCGCCTCTGGCAATGCAAGATATTATCATACAAGATAAGTGCTAAGTAAGTCTATTTTTAATTTTTGTTTTTGTTCAACCCTACAGTTCAACTTCATTTTTGTAAAAAAAGAGAGCCTAATATAATATTATTTAAGAAAGAAACACCATACTTTAATTTTATAATAGTTGATCATTTTCAAATTTAAATATAACTTTAATATAAAAGATGTTTTTATACAGTTTTCCTGCATTGAAGATGACAATGTAATTGTCTTTATGGCGTAAATCTGCCACAAGAAATATGAAACGCTAATTCTTTTTATTTTAAAATTATTTTTTAATATTATTGTTTTTTACATCAATTTTTATTTTATTCATTACATCGATAATTTTAATTTAATGTAGGGAAAACAAAAAAAAAATAATTATATCTAAATCCTAAACTCTAAAACCCAATATTATAATTAAACTTAATTATTTTAATCGATAATATTAGTACATATCCCGTACATAATCCACTGGAGTAGCTACTAATTGTGATGAAGGAGGATAGGGATGATCACACTATAGCTCAAGAAATTGTGTTGTAAACTTTCCTATTCGATTTTTCGCTTTCTCGCCAATTCTTTTATACACAAATTGCCATTAATGCTAATAGCGTGATATTAATATTAGACCTGTGTCAATCAACCCGTGATATTATTTGATATATTAAATTAAAATTGCACAGGTGGATATAAAATTGCCTAAATGAATAGACTTTTTTTTAAAAAAAATAGACTTTTAAATATTAAATAATCAATACGTGATTAATGTCATTGAATTAAACGAATTCATATGAGTTTATATTAATTCACCTTTATTTTAAATAATAATTTTTTAATTTATATATTGATCATAATACAAAATCATAATTCTAAAAATTAAATATTTATATTAGTTTGTTTTTATTATCTAAATATTAGTATTGTTAAAATGCTATAAAATTTAATTGATACATGCAACACAATCTGTGATTTATTAAAAATTTGCCTCAGCTGTATAAATATTATTTATTATTAGTTTTTTAGTAAAAATAATTTATTAGTTTTTGGAACACTCCACACCCGCCTCGACATATGATACGAATAGGAGGTTCTACCGGAACATATTTAAACTTGAGCTTGAATTTTTCTTTTTTAAAATGTTCATTTTGCAACATGTTAATATTCTTTTCATCAAGTCGAGAGAGTTTAAAAAAAAATCTTGATTACCATTATAAATCATTTCAAGTCTTTGTAAACATATGTGGACAATGCTAATTCGTAAAACAGGTGTTCGAAGCTCGTCGATTAAAAGAAGGTCATTTAGGTTAAAGAATTTGAGAATTTTAATATATTAAAATTCTAAACAATTTAAATAAAAATATTCAAAATAGTATAAAAATATTTTGAAGGCTCAAAATTTATTTTAAAACTATTTAGAAACTTTTTGTGGGTGATCGAAAATGTTCAGAGTTGAAAACAAGACCTTGGAAGCTAAAATGGATCAAAACGGTGCAGTGTTGGTACAGGGCTAAGTGGTCGCGACGTTGAAGCAGGGGACATCGCGTCATGACTCCCTAACTTAAGAAGTCGTGACGTTGGGGAACTCGTGGTTGCGACGTTTGAAGGCAAATTCATGACATGGTGACACCAAAGTTGTGACAGGACTCACTAAAACTTGGTGACACTTCAAAACACCCCCACACATCACCCTATTGTATCAATAAGTTCCAAATCAAATTTATCACATTTAAATTACCTTTAAACTCATTTTCATCTCTAAATGCATGTACCGTATTTTCAAAAATCAAGCTAAAACTTATCATTCATTGAAGTAAAACCAAGTCATAAACATGATCAAATCAATTTATAACTTAAAACTTGACATGACCTTTTAAGGAGGTTACAAACAACGCTTGATTTTACAAATCTAATTACTTAGAAATACTTATGATAGTTTAAGTCTTTATGTACATGTCAAAATACAAGTAACAATTACAACTTCAAAATCTCGAATGGTGATGCGATGCTCCCAAACCAAAATCACAAGCTTCTCGACAAGTCCAACCTATGCATTTAAACAACTAATGCGTGAGCTCGATGAACTCAATATATACACAAAGATAAACCTACTTACCCTATCTTGTTATTAATGTTGACAGTTCAAATGACATCTTAATGATGCTAACGAAATTAACTCTTATAATCAAATTACAAGGACTCAACTTACAAATAATTGGTTTATTAGTGATCACATTTGGAAGTTAAAATACATGACTCTTAATGAGTACTCACGAAATATTTAAACTAACACATATAAACCCTTATTAAGCCTTTTCCTATTTTTTTATAAGTCAATTAGCAACGGGATTATGAATTTAAATTTCAAAATTTTATTTTTATGGCACATATATTTATGAATTGACACACAACATGTATTCATCAATGTCATTAACACATACATGTATGCATATCACATAAGGGTACTTTAAATTTTTTTCACATACTTATGATGAAATTCATATTAATAAAAGCCTTATGAGTATAGTCATTTTTCACATGTAGACACTTTTGAAAGTTAAAACCGTTTAAAAAAATTATTTTAACATTGTCAATATTTTAAATTAATATGTTTAAAATTTTAAATTAAATTATTTTGAAGAATGTTTTGTACATTAAAATTTTTAACAGAATTTTAAAAATATATAATTTTTAACAAACATATTTAAACCAACTTTGAAACTTTTTTGAAATTATTAGAAATTTTACTTAAATGTTTAAAAAGTGATTAAAACATGTTAAAAGCATACTACAATTTTTTAATTAAAAATGTATATAAATTTTAAACCATTATCATTTTATTTTCAAACTATTTATATTTATAAATCTTCTTTCAATAAAATAGTTTAAATTTAAAATTCTATATACAATGTATTTAAAATATTATACAAATAATTATATTTGGAATAAAATTTAAGCAGTGTTATAAAATAATTAAATAAAAGAGCACTTAAAGTAAATAGAGAATTTTTTTCGTCTCCTCTTTTCATTTATAAAAGAGCTATATATAAGCCATTGACATTCAATGCAACATAAAAGAATGAAACTTATGTAACAGCTTCATTAACACGTACATTAAGCATCTTTAATAATGAATGGGGGGTTTTAACTCATTACTTTCATAAATGTTTAAAGGTTATAGACATCCATTTAATGTATTTACAACACTTCCCTTTGGATGTCTTTTAAAAAAAAATGTGCCTCATTAAAACCTTTATTAGGAAAAACCCTGTGGGATAAAAACCTAATGAAGGAAAAAGACTACACAATCTCCTGTTACAAGTTGCCTCGTTAAAAACCTTTATCAGGAAAACCCAGTGGGACAAAACTTTGGTTAAAGGAAAAGAGTACAACGTGTTTTAGACTCCCCCTAATGGCAACATCACATTATGTCTTTGAGTCGACGCATTCCAATCTTGTTTCACAGTCTTTCAAATGTTGAAGTTAGCAATGCCTTTGTAAAAAGATCTGCTAAATTATCACTAGAACGAATTTGTTGAACTTCTATGTCACATTTTTCTCAAGATCATAAGTGGAGAATAATTTTGGTGAAATATGTTTCGTTCTGTCACCTTTGATATAACCACCCTTTAATTGAGCTATACATGCTGCATTATCTTCGTATAAGATAGTTGGCATATTTTCCTATAAAGGCAAATTACATATCTTCTGGATATGTTGGGTTAATAACCTTAGCCAAACACACTCTCGGCTTGCCTCATGCATTGCAATTATTTCAACATGATTTGAAGAGGCAGCAACTAATGTCTGCTTTGTCGAACGCCATGATATGGTAGTACCTCTACATGTAAATAAATATCCCGTTTGAGATCGACCTTTATGTGGATCCAATAAATATCCAACATCAGCGTAACCAACTAATAGGGATTTTGAATCATTTGAATAAAATAACCCCATACCAATGGTCCCTTTGAGATATCTAAATACATGTTTAATTCCATTCCAATGTCTACGTGTTGGAGAAGAACTAAATCTTGCTAACAAGTTTACAACAAAAGCTATATCAGGTCTTGTGTTGTTTACAAGATACATCAATGTTCCTATGGCACTTAGATATGGTATTTCAGGACCAAGAAACTCTTCATCATTCTCGGAAGGACGAAATTAATCTTTATTCACATCTAACAATCGTACAACCATCGGGGTACTTAATGGATGTGCTTTATCCATATAAAATTTCTTTAAGATCTTTTTCGTATAAGTTGACTGATGGACATGAATTTCATCTTTTAAATGCTTGATCTGCAGGCTAAGACAAAACTTTATTTTTCTAAGATCTTTCATCTCAAATTCTTTCTTTAAATAATTTATTGCATTTCGAAGCTCTTCAGGAGTTCCAATAATATTTAGATCATCAACATAAATAGTAATTATCACAAAGTTTGATCCATACCTTTTTTATAAAAACACATGGGTAGATTAGATCGTTTTTATAACATTCTTTTAACAAATATTTACTAAGACGATTGCACAAGATATGTCCAGATTGTTTTAATCCACAAACTTTTTTTTAATCTGATTGAACAATTTTCCCAGGAAACTCTATATCCTTCAGGGATTTTAAATCTTTCTAGGATTTTCATATAAATTTCACTATCAAGTGTACCATACAAATAGGCTGTAACAACATCCATTAGACGCATGTCAAGTTCTTTACGTATTGTCAGACTAATAAGGTATCTAAACGTGATTGCATCCACCACAGGAGAATATGTCTCTTCATAATCAATGCCCGGCATTTGCAAAAATCCTTGTGCTACAAGTGGTGCTTTATATGTTACGACTTTATTTTTCTCATTTTGTTTTCTCACAAATGTCCATTTATATCCTACTGACTTTACATATTTAGGTGTTTGGACTATAGGTCCAAAAACCTCATGTTTAGAAAGTGAATTTAATTCTGCTTGAATTGCGTCTTTTTATTTTGGCCAATCTTTTCTATTTCTACATTCCTCAATAGATTTAGGCTCATGATCCTCATTTTTTTTTTCTATTTCAATAGCAACATCATAAGCAAAATTATTTTTGACAATTATATTTTTTCGGTTCCATCTTTTTCCTGAAGTAACATAACTTATTAAGATTTCTTCGTAATCACCATTTTCAAGTACCTGAACCTCTTTTTTGATTAGTTATATCTTTGGCCTCTGCTTGGGCACTTGCCTCCACAATATTACCATATTGAATAATTACTCCTTTCCTTTTACGAGGATTTTTATCTTTGGAACCGACTGGCCTTCCACGCTTCAGGCGTGGATTACTTTCTTTTGCACTAACAATTTGCCCTATTGGGATATAAATTCGTATTGGAGCATTTTCAGTTGGTATGTGAGAATTTGTAATTCTCTTTAGGTCAGTAAATGAATATGGCAGTTGATTGGCGATGTTTTGATATTGTATAATCCTTGAAACTTCTTATTCACATTGACTTGTGCGAGGATCTAATTGAGATAATGATGATCCATTCCATATAATTTCTTTTACCAGTTGTATTTTCTCTCCCCCTAATGTTGGGAATGTTGTTTCATCAAAATGACAATCAATAAATCGTACAGTAAATAAATCTCCAGTTAATGGTTCAACATATTTAATTATAGAAGGAGATTTATAACCAACATATATTCCCAACCTCCTTTGAGGACCCATCTTTGTGCGTTGTGGTGGAGCAATTAGAACATATACTGCACATCCAAAAATTCTAAGATGGGAAATATTTGGCTCCTGACCAAAAGCCAATTGTAATGGGGAGTACTTATTATAACTTGTTGACCTTAAGCGCACAAGTGCTGCTGCATGCAAAATAGCATATCCCCAAGCTATAACAGGGAGTTTTGTTCTCAGAAGCAATGGCCGAGCTATTAGTTGGAGGCGTTTGATAAACTATTCAGCTAAACCGTTTTGTGTGTGAACATGAGCTACAGGATGTTCAACTTTTATCCCAATTAATATACAATAGTCATTAAAAGCTTGGGATGTAAATTCACCAGCATTATCAAGATGAATAGTTTTGATTGCATAACCTGGAAATTGTACTCTTAATCGAATTATTTGAGCAAGTAGTCGCAAATGCCAGGTTGCCAGTCGATAATAAACACACATGTGACCACCTACTAGATGCATCTATTAATAGCATAAAATATTTGAATGGTCCACATGGTGGATGAATGAGCCCACATATATCACATTGAATATGTTCAAGAAATGAGGGAGATTCAATGCCAACTTTAGCTGGTGATGGTCTAATAATCAAATTTCCTTGAGAACAAGCAACACAAGATAAATCCTTAAATTCAATAATCTTTTGGTTCTTTAATGGGTGTCCAATTAAATTCTTGATGATTCTTCGCATCATAATAGATCCGAGATAGCCTAATCGGTCATGCCAAATAGTAAAAGTATATGGTTCTACAAACTTCTGGTTTTTAGTAACATGTGACTCAATTGCACTAATATATGTATAATATAAACTTGATGAAAAAGCAGGTAGCCTTTCCAAAACATATTTCTTTCCACATTCAACATTTGTAATATATAGATATTCAATATTTTTCTCATTCATAGTCTCAATATGATATTCATTAAGACAAATATCTTTAAAACTCAATAAATTTCTTTGAGAATTAGTGGAATATAAAGCATCATCAATGAAAAAATTTGTACCTTTAGGTAATAATATAATAGCTCTTCCAGAGCCTTGAATAAGTTTTGAACTACCTGATATTGTATTAACATGGGCATTACTCATTGTCAAATGAGAAAAATATTTTTTATCTTTGAGTATCGTATGTGTTGTAGCGCTATCTGCAAGACACATGTCTTCATTGATTTTAAGTCCATCAAAATTTTGTTGAATATTCATATTCTTCATAAAAACAAACAAAATATAATATGAGAAACATTGCAAATATTTATTAAATATATAAATTATTCTTTATGCAAGAAAATAAAACATACTTAAAACAAAATAAAAATGTCAAAATAACATTAATTTTTCTAATGATTCTCAAAGAAATCTGTCACATCTAGGTGAGTTATATTATTAAGGTCATTAAATTTAACACCCTCATAGGGATGGTCAGTTTTAGTATTATAGTGAATATCTTAATTTTTTTGCCTCCATTTCATTATTTTGGGATATAAAATTTGTCTCCATATGCTTTCCCTTCTTTTTAATGGATGCTTGATAAAGTTTCACTAAATGCTCAGACATACGACAGGTACGTGACCAATGCCCCTTCATACTACATCAGTAGTATATATTTTCAATAATCTTTGAAGGATTATTTTGACCACTTCTGTAACATCCTGAATTACGGGTTGTCTAAAATTTAATTAATTTCCCATGTGTGCGCTTGAAGAATTAAATACTAGGATCATTTGGCATGTTTTAGGGTCTAGAAATAACCCCGAGCTAGGCCTGACTTAGAACTAAAAATTTCTTTCTAAGTGTTTTAAAGAAGGGAGCTAGGTGAGTTAGGGGTTAAGTAAAATTTAGGGAGAAGCATGACACAAAGAATTAATTGGCTAAGTGGCTACCGTGCGCCACTTAGGAGTTGGAGGTGAAGATGGGCGCAGGTTCGAATGGCTGGAGCATCGTTTTGCGTTTTATTTTTTATATGTGCGGTGATGGGCTTAAGTAGGAAGGCTTTAAAATTAAATGATGGGTTTTATGGCATGAAAGTCAATTGGGAAGAGTGGCTCTGGGCGTTGGAAGAGAGGGTGTGGTAGTGAGGTTCTAGGTTCGAACCAAAGGAGCCGCAATTAGGGTTTTTATTTTTCAATCTTTGGCGTGAAAAGGGAGAGAAGGAATTGGCCTGCACATGGGATCTTCAATTGGGATAAGGATCAAGCTGAATTTGTTTTTTAAAATTCGGTTGGAAGAAATTGATGAGCACATGGTTTCTTTTATTTTTATTATTTATTTGAAGAGGTGATAAGAGATAAGAATTTGTTTATTTTTTTTTTAAATTCTATTTTTTTTGAATGGATGGAGAAGAGTAAATTAAGGCATTTGACTAATTCAAATTAGTTTGAATTAGTGGTCATGAGCTTTTGTAGGTTGTGGTCGAATTTTGGAGTCTTCAAGGGGGGAGTGCCGAATTCTTTTAGGCATCTTTTGGTGCATTTCGGTCAGCCTTTGTCTAGTATACCAAAGCCGAAACTTCACTTGGTGAGTGCTGAACTTCTTTTGTTGATTGCACCTAGCCGAATGCTCTCTTGAGTTTCTAAAGTTTTCTTTTTATTTTGCTTCCTTTTCTCCTTTTTGTCTCTTGGCCGAACCATCTACCCTACAAATTCTCTTTTTCTTTTTCATTGGAGCTAAGCCGAAAATAGCTACCTTCTTCTTCTCATAATTTCAATTCTTTCTTTCTTAAAACACTCGTGTCGAAATTCACATTGTCTTCCTAGCCGAATCTTCCTTCTCCCACATCTAATCTACTTTGCCGATTTCTCCTTTCTTCTTTAACCATTTCATTTGTTTCTACTTCCAAAAACTCTAGCCGAATTCCCTCCTTTTCTTTTTGGTTGTATTAGCCGAATCTCTCTGCTATTTCTTGGGGTTGCCTTGGCCGAATATTAGTCAAGGGTGGGGTCTTTTTGTAATCGATTTTGAAAGGGTCTCCGGGATTTTGGAAGTAACCAAGCGAAGCCTTCATCTTTGATTAGTCAGATTCAGTAAGTGGTGGTAAGGATTTATGTTAATAGTCTATTCTTTTAGTGTTCGATAAAGTCGAAGGCTATTAACATGTGATTACCGATTTTAGGGAAGCAGAAACACTTGGTGTGTGGTGGCTAGTATTCAAAGGCGTGTAGGTAAGGATTCGGGTTCAAGAGATAACCCTTTAGATTTAATTAGTTTGGCCGAATAGGCCATGTCACTAACTTCCATGTTTGGCCGAATATAGGGGCAAGGAAAGCTTGTGTGGCCGATTTGTCTTTTCGGGATTTAGGACTATCATTGGTGACAGGTGTGTACATACACACTTTATAACTAATTAATGTGCTAAGTGTTTTGTGTATGCTAAATCTGATTTGTGTAGATATGGGATTTAATACCATAAAAGGTATGAGCAAGGATCCAGGTAAGTCCTTGTTGTTATGATGCTTTTGGGAAGCATGACATATTTGGTATATGTGGTTATAGCTAATGGTAAACTCTATGTATGTTGCTAAATGAACATGTTGGCATGATTTACGCATATCATTGATTGATGTGGGTTAAGCGAGTGGAGAGGGGCGATATTCGTGTCGACGGACACCAGTGGTTTGGTACCACATTTCGTGACTACGGTCACCAGAGGTTTGGCACCTCCAGAGGTTTGGCACCTCCAGAGGTTTGGCACCTCATAGCGTCTTGTCCCAGTGGCTTAGCACCACAGTGGGTTGGCCCCACAGTTGACATTATGGGATCGACGCCAGTGATTTGGTATCACACGATGGGTTGGCCCCATCATTTGATTTGTGACTTCGGGTCACCAGTGGTTTGGCACCACCAGTGGTTTGGCACCACAAGTATTGACGGATATCGTGACTTTAAGTCACCAGTGGTTTGGCACCACCAGTGGTTTGGTACCACACGGGGTAGAGAAAGGTGTTTAGATGGCTAGGTTGGGTGCATGGTTTAGTGCATGTTAATTTGTTATAAATTGTGTATGTTGTTGCACTAAATCGGGGAAGGGTTACACATTGAGTCTTGGTGACTCACCTTCTCCCTTAACATTTTTCAGGTGACTCGTAGGTCGCGGATGAGGAGCCGGATGGACTCGAGGAGGCCATGCAGTGGAAATATTGGTTTAAATGGACTTGAATTATTTTTACTTATTCCTGGTTTCATTTGCTCAAGTTGTAATAAGGCCTCCTAAGATTATTTTTATTACTTTGCATGTTTTGGATAATTTGTTTAAATTACTTAGTGACTTTAAAATGGTTATACATGTTTTCTTAAATTCAAACGTAAATGGTTTTTTTTTCTATGCCATCGGGTATGTCTGAAATCGATAACAACCTGATTTAATATAATTTTTAAACAACTAAGTTAAGTTTTGTTTCTTCATACACACAAATGTTTTATTTAACGAGATAATTGAAAATAAGATGTTTTCATCAAAACTCAAATCGGCTAAAGGGATTTTCAAAATGGTTTTCTCTGTGACATACCAAATTCGGTCGTAATGTTTGGGCCGGGTTTGGGGTGTTACAACTTCTTTCTTGTCTTTCATTGTTATTCTTTTTCTGGTGGTTATAAGTATCATTGTTATGACCACCATGATAACAATTACTAGTACGTCCTCGACCACATCCCCCACTACTTCCACGACCACGGCCGCGATCTCTATATTTTCTATTTTCATAATTATTGTGTACTGCTACATTCACTTCAGGGAATGGTGCAGAACTAATGGGACGAATTCCATGATTTTTCATCAACAGCTCATTATTTTGTTCAGCCACTAAAATGCATGAAATCAATTTAGAATACCTTTTAAAACCTTTTTCACGGTATTGCTGTTGCAGGAGCACATTAGTAGCATGAAAGGTTGAAAATGTTTTCTCTAACAAAACCTCATCAGTTATGTTTTCTCCACATAGTTTTAGTTAAGAACTAATTTTGAAAAGTTCTGAATTGTATTCACTTACAGTCTTAAAATCTTGCAACCGTAAGTGCATCCAATCATAACAAGCTTTAGGGAGTATCACCTTTTTCTGGTGGTCAAATCATTCTTTCAAATTTTTTCACAACTCAAGAGGGCCTTTCACAGTGAGATATTCCACTTTTAATCCTTCATGTAGATGATGACGGATGAAAATCATTGCTTTTGCCTTGTCTTGATTAGATGCTTTTTTATCTGCTAATATAGTATTTCCTAGACCTTTAGCATCTAGGTGAATTTCAGCATCTAACAACTATGATAAATAATTCTTGCTTGAGATGTCTAAGGCCGCAAATTCAAGTTTGACAAGATTTGACATTATAATCACTTGAATCAAAATAAAAAAAAAATATTAGTAAAATAATAAGCATTCTCAATCGTAAAATAATTCAATTATATATACCAAATTTGCTAAATGATAATATGTATGTCAAATATTGGCATAGAGAGGAATAGTCATAATAACAACTTAACACAAATAATATTAACTGAAATATCTTTTAATAAAAAAAAAACATGTATATATAATTATCATTATTGGATTTGAGTTGTAAAAATAAATGTGCAAATGTTACCCAAAGCAAATATTTCATCTAGAAAATAAAATAAAAGAATTATGAAAATACGTATACCGTATATATTTTAACGAGAGTTATATAGAAAAATTATATAAAGTCGAAATGACATGAAATTCACTATGAACTTGTAGAAGCTCGTGATGATAACGTGTTATAAAATAATTAAATAAAAGAACACTTAAAGTAAATAGAGAATTTTTTCGTCTCCTCTTTTCATTTATAAAAGAGCTATATATAAACCATTGACATTCAATGCAACATAAAAGAATGAAACTTATTTAACAGCTTCATTAACACGTACATTAAGCATCTTTAATAATGAATGGGGGGTTTTAACTCATTACTTTCATAAATGTTTAAAGGTTACAGACATCCATTTAATGTATTTACAACAAGCAGTTTATATATTATTTATATAAAAAATTTAATTATTTTATTAAAAAATTAACTAATATCTATTTAAAACATTATTATAAAAATTATAAAATGATTAAATATTATTTTGAGTGATACATATAATCATCCCTTATATCGCATGAGTATCCAAACTAGTTAAAGGTACAAATTTAAAAACAATAATTTAATCTGAGTGCAATAAAAAAAGAAAAAAAAATATTAGATGAAATGAATAAAATTCTTTTTTTTTTTAATTTAACTAGAGAAATATAAAAAGAAAGAAAAAAAACAATCTTACAGTAAAAAAAATGAACCCTTCAAAAAAAAAATACACTGCAATTGAATTCAATCATAACCTCTACAATTCAAATTATTATTCAGTTGATTTGCCTAATTCCTTTTTCCTTCATTAAAAAAAATCATAACCCCACGTTTGTTGATTAAAAAGAAAAAGTAATGGATAGGAAAGTTCACATATTAAAGACAAAGAACTTAGGTTGTTTGGTTGTCCATTGCATACATATTTCAACATGGCCAACAAAAAACATCACAAGTTTTGTTTCATTATTGAGTGTGTGGTGGGTTTTCATGGTTGAATCAGACCACATGTTTGATGCCAAAATGGAACTATGAATGGACCCTCCTTTTGCCTCATCGTATTCTAGGTTTTTGCTTGGTCTTCTTTCTACTTTTTCTCATTACCATTCATCCATCTACCTTTCTCCCCTTTGGATAAATTATGTTATTATTTACGCGTAACCAAAAACTCAGATAACTTGAATGAAGACAAAAATAAAGTTCTCAAAAAAATTATTTCATTGGTATGACACAAACCTGCCATATCTTTTGTGTTAAGATATTGTCTCTTCATTCATTCAACAACCAAGCATTCTTCAACATTTCTTTTTCTATACATTTTCTCCTATATATAAAGAAACTTGTATTGTTAGATTTTTTTTTCACTTAAATGTTCAAATTAAAACTTTAATGTAAACTTTTAACTGAGATTCCAATTTTATTTATTTATTTTCGTTGTTAATATGTAAATTTTTTTTTTACTGTGAGTATTAATTTAATTGGCATAAGCATTGTTGCTAGTGTACTAGTATATGAGTTCGAATGTGTTGAAATGCATTTATCTCCCCATTTAAAGGCAGGGGAAAGATTAGACATTATATAAAAAAAAACTTTTTTTTTCAAATTTAAAAAAATAAAAAGAGTATGTAGATGATATTGCATAAGTTAATATTTGAATCAAAAGTATGCATGTATATGCATGAAAATTATCCGATGCATTGTTGATGGAATTTTTAAATTTTACCATCAATATTTTATAGATATCGTGTCTTTTTTAAAATATAATAGAAAACTATTTAAATATATAAATATATATATAATATTATTTCAATCTTGCTTATTAAAATTAAAATTTCATTTCACAATATACACTATATTAATCCATATATATTTGAACATTTTGCTACCCACAACTATGCTCCCATTCTTTGTGTTTTTGCTTGTGACTTTGTCGACCACGAGACATACAATTTTGAAAACATATGGTGTGTTTTTTTTTCAAACAAAAGCAATGACCCAGACTTAAGGATTTTTTTTGACAAATAGTATGGGGGATTGTTAGACTTTTCATTTTAGGTATTGTTGTCTACCTATTGATTTTATTTTCATTTTGATTGAAGAAACACTTGAAGGACATATTTGGTAATCTTTTATGTTATACACTTTTACTCCTTTTTCTCACTCAAGTAAAATTCTCATCAAGTAAGTATTTATCTCGTTAAGGCTTGTTGTCCTATCAAGAGTAACAATCACATCACATTTTGTACGCCACTTATAGGGCTTACCAACTTATTATCATGTTATAACAACTCGATTTTCAATTGTATCGAAAATGACATTTTAGAATTTTATTTTTGTAAATCGAGTCTATAAATATTAATATTTAATATTTTTTAGACTATTATAAAAATATATTAAAGTTTGGTCCAATAATTTTGTTGAATTAATAGTTAATTAAGGTTCAGGGTCTAAATTATAAAAGTTTATCGCTATAGATTTTTAATTAATTAAAGGACCAATTGAACTATTTGACCATTTTAAATGGTCAATCAGTGGTAGATGATGATGGAATCCACTAACTTATGTTAATTGGCTTAAGGTTAAGTTAATTAAGTTTAATTATAGTATAAAAGCTAAAAATTAAAGAAAGAAAAGAAACATTTCATATTCATCTTCTTCTCCACCGGTTGTAAAAGAAAGAATTAGGGTCTGAGATTCAAAAACTTTCGAAAACAAATTTGTGAGTTCAATTAAGTCATTTTCTTGTAATTTTTATGTTTTTTAGATTGTGGGAGCTTGATTTATCTAGCCCATACACCAAATTATAAAATTGTTAAAGTTTTTGAAAGTTGTCATTGATGATTTATTGAAGAAATTTGTGTTAAATTGTTAGATTTTAATATTAGATGTGAAAAAGAACTAAATTGTAATGTTTAATTGCTAGTTTTTGGACATAAGGACTAAAATGTATAATGTAACACCCCAAACCCGGCCTAGACGTTACGGTCGGATTGTGAAGGTTACATCACACGTGAAAACATTGTTACTTAGTTTTTAAAAAAAAAACTAATTTTTAACTTAAAGGAAAACAAATCAAATTAAATCGTCAAAAACTAGACATTCCAAAAATCATGTGATTACTTTGACGAAATCCGCATTATATTAACTTTATTAAAACAAACCCAATTTGCTTAATTACTTGCGTAGTAAAAACCTAGTAACGGATTTCAAAAACCTTGCAACGAAAAATATTTTATGTAACACCCCTCACCCGTATTCACTATCAGAACAGGGTTACGAGGTATTACCGATCAATACACATTATTTATCGAACATAACTTATACATTTAAGCATTCATTCTCAAACACCATTCAATCATATTCACCATGTCCCTTATAAGAGCCTACGAGGCCTTAAACATGCCTTAGAAGTGGTTCGGGACTAAGCCGGTAACTTATAAAAAATTTTGGAAAATTAGAAAAATTTCAAACATATAAGGGTCACACGCCCGTGTGAACAGGCCGTGTGCCTCACACGGCTCCAGACACGCCTGTGTCTTAGGCCGTGTGAAAACAGTGGCATACATATCGACTTGGGTCACACACGGCCGACCACATGCCCGCGTGTGTCAGCTCAGGTGTTGCTTCTTGAAGTGGCCACACACGCCCGTGTGCCGTGCGTGTGCTAGGCCATGTCAATCCCGTAGGTATACCGACTTATGCAAAAGCGGCCAAGTCACATGCCCGTGTGCTAGGCCGTGTGCCATTTTGGGGTATATCGACTTGTGCCACACGGCCGGCCACACGCGTGTGTGTGCCGCCGTGGAGCATATCGACTTCAATTTAATTTCAACACCGGGGACACACAGTAGTGTAGCATGACCGTGTGTGACGTGCGAAAGCCGAGATACACGCCAGTGTCTCTGCCCGTGTGGACAAAAATAGGCCATTTGCAAGGCCAATTTGCCACCCTTTCTCATGCTCACCTAAACAACCAAAATGGTACCATTTCATCATACAATAGGCATCCCAAAACCATCAACCAAGTACACAAATCATACCATATTCGTTTCAACTATTTCAATACTCAATTCCATATCATTTACCTATTCAAATGCTTATATCATTAAACATCAATTCACAAGCACTTAACTAATCAAACTAACAACTTCAATCACACCTTATAGATCAATTTCCAATTCAAATATAACCATAACCACATTCTTGCCAAACATAACAAAATGAGCCATTACTCATGACTATATATACATACTAAAACATATACCATTTACAAGCCAAATCTCATGGCCATTATGACAACCAAAACATATCATCATATCACTAGCCTATACATGCCATATACCATATTTACAAAGCACTAAAAGTACCAACAAGTTGATCGATAGTGTGACGATGTTCCTGATGATCCCCGAGTCCGAGCTAGCTTTGATTATCTATAAAACAGGGAAAGAGCACCCAAAGTAAGCTTTAAAAGCTTAGTAAGCCATTTACAAATAAAATTACCACATGAATCAACATCATTTCCATCAATAGGCAAACTATGAGTAAACACATATAAGCTCACAAACCTTTCCCAATGTATACATATTCAATATCATAAGTGAATTTATCAAATACTTCCCTTTTCAATACTTGTATGAATCTCATACGTACCTGAGTCACTTAACTCATTCACACATTTTTTCTCGACTTGACTTTGCCCGTTGTACCTTTTGGAATTGTTAAGGATACTCGGAAATCACATATAGCTCGTATAATGCCATATCCTAGATATGGTCTTACATGTTATCACATATCGATGCCAATAGCCCAGCTATGGTCTTACTTGAAATCAAATAACGATGCCAATGTCCCAGGCATGGTCTTACACGTAATCACATAATGATGCCAATGTCCCAGACATGGTCTTACACATAATCACATCTCGATAATCCTAATGTCATGACATTCGTATCCTATACTATTCCTGAGGTTCGTACAAGACTTTCGGATATTGTAACCTTGTCGATTCTAGCTTGTATTTAATCATTCAACATTCATAGCAGTTCAATGACAATTAAACATATATAATTCAATTTAAAGACATTTATTTGCATATGAACTTACCTTGTATTCGGGATAAACGGACTGGATCGACTATTCGATAACCTTTGATTTTCCCCGATCTAAATCTTATTTCTTTCGTTCTTGATCTATATACATTCAAAATTAACTCATTTATTCATCAAATCATTTAATTCAGTCCACAAACACATATTTGGGCATTTTTACACTTTAGCCCCTAAAGCTCCACATTTTTACAATTTAGTCCCTATTTCACAAATACACAAAATTCATGAAATTTCATTAAACTCAAGCCTAGCCGAATTTCATATAGGCCCCTAGAAGCCCAACACTTTCATTTATTTCACATTTCAACCCCTCAATTTACACTTTTCACAATTAAATCCCTAATAGGCATTTTTACTCAAAATCACTTAACAAAACTTGTATAACTATCAACAAATATTCATTTTTCATCATAAAACATTCAAAAGCTCAAGTATTCATCAATGGCACTTCACAAAATCATTAAAAACTTCAAAAATTAAGACATGGGCTAGCTAGAATACAAAGCAACGATATCAAAAACATAAAAATCATCAAAAACCGAGCAAAGAACATACCTTAATCAAACATTCAAATGACCGAACCCTAGCCCTCTTGTTTCTCAAGAAAATCGGTTGAAGATGATGAAATGTAGACCAATTTTGATTTTGTTTTACTTAATAATAAGCTTATTTACTAATTTCCAATTTTAACCTTTAATAAAAACCATTTAAAACATCCATTTAATGCCCTTTTATGTCAAATTCCACTATCAATGGTCTAATATCATCATAAGGACCTTTGGTTTAGTGAATCATAGCAATTAAACACTTTTAACAAATAGAATGCAACTTTTGCATTTTACACGATTTAGTCCTTTAATCAAATTGAGCTATTAAACGATAAAATTAGCTCACTAAATTTTCACACATATATAATAACATGCTGTAAACACCAAAATTAATATTAAAATAATTTTCTGACCTCAGACTTGTGGTTCCGAAACCACTATTCTGATTTAGCTAAAACCGGGCTGTTACATTTTAGCAATTTGGTCTTATAAAACTATAGTATATTGTTAGTTATGTTGTTTTGATTAGAATACCAATTATAAATAGAAATTTTGCAAAATAAATACCAAAATCAATGTTAAAGTCCCAAACAAAAATTAACAGTCTAAAAGTCCGTCAAGTCTATAAATTAGTCCAAAACATTCTTAAACCAAAATATGCAAACTGAGCTCCAAAGTCGTCGTCTAATCCTAAGTTTGAGAGTCACCTAAAATGGAACAAAACAAATGAGTGAGCTAGAAGCTTGGTGTGTGATTTAGCCCATATGCAGAATTTTCTTACTCATAATGTACACATATACAAATGCCAAATCAGAATTTTTAGAACATTTGTTTTTGCATATTTCAGAACTTATAGCATATCAAAACAGATCCTACCCCCATCCGCTACACACCATTTCCGTTCAACCAATCACACCAAAACATGGCGGTATGCCACTTGTAAATATGCAGCTGAGCTGCCATATAGAAATTGCAGTTTAACCGCCAAAATTGCAGTAGAACTGTCAGCATACACTTCCTCCATCATATCAAAACCCACCCTAATGCATATGCATAATCATGATAACATACATACATATCTCATAAGTTGTATGGTATATATGCCTAACATATATATTTTTCAGAGCATAACATATCACATAACTTATACAAAACGAAACTTAGCATACTTTTTAAGCTTACCCATGTGAACCATACCGAATCTTACACCTTTCTAGGGCTACAAAATGCCCATAGACCCAATTTTTAAGTCTTTTAATTGGCCCATAATTGGGCTTTCAAATTGGCCAAAAAGGGCCCACATGGCCCAATAAGCTAGTCCGTGTGGTCCACACGACCTACTTGTTCTGGTCGTGTAATCATACATGGCCTGACACACAGCAAACCATACGGCCATGTAGTGCTCATGATTTGTCACAAGGCTTGCCACACGATTGTGTGACGCTGAGCAGTTTCAAAAACAACCCCTATTTTCTAATTTTTTCGCGATTTAATCGATTTTTTAGGGTTAGTTCACACACTTGGTGAGAATTTTGACAAAACATACAATCGTACACTTTGAATCTTACATTTGGAACCAAAACACATCAATTACAAATTCAATTTAAATCCCAAAACTATCCTTAAACATACTTCTTTCTTAACGAAAAACAGTCCCTAAAATTCAATGTACGAGCACTCACCATGCAATTACCAGCTACCTAAGCCATTAAAAGAACTTAATTCGCTAGAAGTCCGTCTAGCGCCACAGGTTCCGCTCCTAAAAAGAAAGATCTTACAATTAATAAAACCTCACCACAACAAGAATCCAAATCAATCCCCAAAGCCTTTAATAACAAATGATCTTTAATCGTAAAATACCATAACCAACAACTAAATATCTAAATAAAAACCTTGAAATACCTACAACCAGTGAAGGAACAAAACTTACCAACGTCACCTAAATTATTAGAGTTTGAATGGCCCTTAAGCAACAAACAATAAATTGCCCACGAAACTAAGGGACAAACAAAATGGAAAAAGAAGAAAAATAAGTTAAAAGATGCGGCAAGAACAAAGCCAATTCTAAGAGCCAATTGAGAGGGAAAAGAAAAGAATGAAAATAATGGAGCAGTGATAGCAAAAAGGAAAAGTTTGGATGGTAGTGGAAAAGTAAGAAACGTGAGCAAGGGAGTGGAAATATTGGATGAAAAAGGTTGAGGGGTTTAAGGAATTATCTAATATATTTTTTTAAAAAAAATAATAAAATAATATTTTAACAACCTATCTTATCACTAATATCACAACCAACTACCAAGAGTCCAAATTCCATCAATACTTTGCTACTTAGGACGGAACAAAAAGAGTAATAGCAAAAATATTTCTATCTTACAATCACAAGGATTCGAACACGAGATCTTAAGTAGACATACAAGGCACTCAACCACCACAAAAAATGAAATTACTTGACATACTTGAACAATTAAAATCTAAAAAGTTTGGGGCGTTACAACTCTCCACTCCTTAAAGAAATTTCGGCCTCAAAATTTACCTGACTCAAAGATATGAGGATACTGTTGATGAATCAAATCCTCAGGCTCCCAAGTGGCCTCTTGTGAACCATGATTCCACCACTACACATGAACTAATGGAATGGTCTTTCTCCTCATAACCTTAACTCCACGATCCAGAATCTGTACAGGCTCCTCCTCAAAAGACAAGTCCGACCTTAACTTAATTTTCTCCGTTGGCACCACATGAGAAGGATTAGATCGATAACGCCTCAACATGGACACGTAAAAAATGTCATGGAAATGATCAAACTTCGGACGTAGCTCTAACTGATAAGCAACAGGCCCAACATGCCTCAAAATCTGATACGGCCTAATGAACCAAGGGTTTAACTTACCCTTACGACCAAATTTGAGAACTTTCTTCCATGGAGATAACCTAAGGAACACACGATCCCCTACCTCTAACTCAATATCTTTCCTCTTAAAGTCCGTATAAGACTTCTGTCTATCAGAAGTGACCTTAAGTTGATCCCGAATCAAACGAACCTTATCCTTAGTCTTAGCCACTAACTCAGGGCCCAGAACCTTCCTCTCACCAAGCTTAGTCCAACAAAGCGGAGTGCGACATTTCTGACCATACAAAGTACCATAAGGCGCCATTTGAATGCTATACTAAAAACTATTATTATAAGCGAATTCAGCTTGCAGCAGAAACTCTTTCCAACTACTTTGAAAATAAATAACACAACCCCAAAGCATATCCTCCAAAATCTAAATCACTCTCTCAGACTAACCATCAATCTGCGGATGAAATGCCATACTGAAATCCAGTTGAGTACCCAGAGCCTTATGTAACTTCTTCCAGAAGCAAAAAGTAAATCGATGATCTCAATCTGAAATAATCGATACTAGAACCCCATTAAGCCTAAAAATCTTGGAGACATAAAGCTTTGCCAACTTTTGTAAGGAGTAATCGAACTTGACTGGAATAAAGTGAGCAGACTTAGTCAACCAATCCACAATAACCCAAGCAGAGTCCTTCTTAGTAGGTGTTAAGGGCAACCCACTAAAGAAGGCCATAGTTACCCGTTCTCATTTCTATTATGAAACCTTAACAGATTGAAGCAAATCAGATGGGAGTTGGTGCTCAACCTTAACTTGTTGACACGTTAAACAATGGGACACAAAGTCAGTTACCTCACGTTTCAACCCAGGCCAACAATAAAACTCTCGAAGATTACGGTACATTTTATTACCATTAGAATGCATAGCATAAGAGCTACTATGCGCTTCTGGCAGAATAGATTGCCTCAAATCCACCTCACTAGGCATACAAATTCGACCTCAAAAGCACAAAATACCATCACTATTAAACATGAAATCTGAAGTCTTACCCACATCAATCTGATGAACCCAACTAATCAGAGACTCATCTAGAATCTGCTTACTCTAAATCTCATCCAACTAAGTCGACTTAATTAGCAACTCAGCCAGAATCCCACCATCATTAAACAAACTTAGGCGACCAAACATCGCCCTCAACTCAAACATAGAATTACGACCAAGAGCATCAGCCACCACATTGACCTTACTAGGATGATACTCTATTGTACAATCATATTCTTTAAGCAACTCGATCCAACGACACTGCCTAAGATTCAACTCTTGCTACGTGAGGAGATACTTAAGGCTCTGATGATCAGTGTAGATAGTGCACCTCTCACCATATATATAATGGGTCGGGTAATTACCCTCATGCTGTTTAAGTTGTTTAGATACATACACTACCACCTTACCCTTCTGTATCATAACACAACCCAAACTGGTATGAGACGCATCGCTATAAACAACAAACTCTTTCTTCGATTTGGGCTGAATCAGAACAGGTGCTTGAGTCAAAACCGATTTGAGCTTCTTAAAGCTGAATTGCTATCAATGAGAACCCCTCGGCAAATCTCCAATAGTATCCTGCTAGACTAAGGAAACTCCGAAGCTCTGTTACATTCCTAGGCTACTTTCAGTCTAGAATAGCCTCTATCTTTTTAGGGTCTACTCGAATACCCTCAGCAGAAACCACATCCTCAGAAACATAACCTCATTCAACCAGAATTCACATTTACTCAACTTGACATAGAATTCCTTCTCACGAAGAATCTGAAGAACTACTTTAAGATGTTTATCATGCTCACCCTTAATCTTAGAGTATACCAAAATGTCGTTGATAAACACTACGACGAACTGATATAGATATGGCAAAAAACCCAATTCATGAGATCCATAAATTGGTTCAACTAACGATAATCTACACACATTCTTATAGAACCGTCTTTCTTTTTGACAAAGATAATCAGTGCTCCCCACGAGGACACATTAGGTCGAATAAACCCCCTATCCAGAAGTTCCTGAAGTTGCAACTTTAATTCCTTCAGCTCTTTTGGTGCTATACGGTATGCAACAATGGACATCGGAATTGTCCCTAGCATAACCTAAATTTCGAACTCAACCTTCTTATCTGGAGGTAATCTCAGTAACTCCTCAGGAAAAACATCTGGAAAATCCTTAACAGTGTGAATTCTTTCCATAGCCAAACTCACTACACTAGTGTCATGCATATAAGCCAAATACACATCACTCACTTTACGAACTGACTTTTTGGTTACGAGAGCGAATATCGTATTAGAGAGGTAATCTCGACGTTCGCCAACCATCATAGCCTCCTCTCCATCCCCAACCTTAAAAGATACCATCTTAGATTCACAGTTTAATCCAACCCGATGCTCTACCAACCAATCCACACCCAATATCAGATCGAACTCTCAAAAAGGAAACTCCATTAAATCAGCAGAGAATACAAACCCCTGAACCTCAAATGGATACCTCCTAAACACTTTACTAACTCGAACATACTATCCCAAAGGACTAATCACAGAAAGCACACAACTAATGTCATCAGCCAAAATCCCCAAATTACCCGATATACTACTAGATATGTACGAATGGGTAGAACCACAATCAATTAATGCAAAATAAGGAAGTGAATGCATAACAAACATACCAGTTATCACATCGACCGCACTTCTGTCCTCACGGTGCTTCGTAGTATACACCAAACCTGTCTATCTAGCCTCAGCCTGAACCGTACCTCTACCCGGTGCTCTCTATCCACGGCCACCACCATTTCCACCCCTAATCTGACCATGACCCCTAGCGGGCTACAGAACTACCCTCTAAGGCTGCACCTTACCCTGAATCGAAGCCTGTACTAACTCAAACATACGAGGACACTCGTCAATCTTATGCTCGCTAGACCCACATCTATAGCAAGCCTCAATCCTCCTCCAACACTCACCCGGATAGCATCTATTACAAAACCTACAAATTAGAACCTACTCAACCTAAGAAACGGGCTCCACTTCAGTAGTTGGCTCTAATAGTTGAGGTCTCTCAAACCTGGCCCTTTTCATAAGCCACTGAGAAGAACTGGAAGGACTCGAATCCCTCTTGCTCTTATTCTGACTTTTTCCTTTTCTCTTTTCTCGCGCTCAGCGCACTTAATTTCTCCACAAAAGTTTCAAAAACGTGTCCCCACTGGGGAGCCACCAAGACCTTAATGTTATACCTCAATTCTTCCTCAAACCAGATGTTCTTATCATAATTAGTCTCTACCAATCTGCGAGCATACCTGCCCAGCCTTAGAAATTTAGCCTCATACTAGGCCACTATCCAATTTTTTGAGAAATGTGCCCTGTAGTAAATATGTAACTATTTTCTATTTATTTGAATGATGAATAAATAAATAAAGTTAATTTCACATTTCACTATTGTAACACCCTAACCCGTACTCGTCGTCGAAACAGGGTTACAGAGCATTACCGGAGTTTACAGAGTAATTTTATATAATTCATGTCATTTACTTTTCATATGCAAAATTAATCATATTTTCCCTTGAATGGACCCTCGAAGCGCAATTTAAACATTAGAATTAAGTTGGGACTAAATCAGGAACTTAGAAAATTTTTCGTAAAATTTTAAAATTTTTCTTATATACAGGGGTCACACGCCCGTGTGGGTAGGCCGTGTGGCTCACACGGCCATGTGACATGTCCATGTCTCAGGCCGTGTGGGCATTCAATATGAGGCACACGGCCGTGTCCTAGCCCGTGTCCTTACCCGTGTAACTCCCTGACTTGTGCCACAAGGCCTACCACACGCCTATGTGCTAGGCCGTGTGGTCAATTTAATTTTTACAAATAAGGTGCAGGTTTTACACGGCCAAGACACACGCCCGTGTTCTGGGCCGTGTAGCACACATGGCTGAGACACACGCCCGTGTCTCCACCTGTGTGCCCAATTTTAAGCATTCTGTTTCTCAATTCTAGGATGCAGGGGACACACGGCCAAACCACATGCCCATGTGCCAGGCCGTGTGTCATACACGGTCAAGACACACACCCTTGTGTTTACCCGTGTGGACAAAATAAGGCCATTTCCTAGCCCTATTTCTCACCCAAATTTAACCTTCAACCTACAATAACATTTGCATATATTTTCCAACCAATTCAAGTCATATAAATCAAACAAACATCATTAATATATATGAAATAGTATCACATATTCATATGATCAAGCTTACCTTATTGTGATGATTTATATTTTACTCTAATTCAATTTAACTAAACCTTATTCATGTATGTATTAAACATGATATAACTTTATATTTTCATACCAAAATATACCATTACTAGCCATTCCAATGGCTAGATTTCAAACATCCATTTACATATCATCGTTGGTAAAATTAGCTTATACATGCCATTATGTCAAAGTAAGTTTTCTATTTATACCAAAACAAGCTAGAGGATAGTGTGATGATACTCCGACCGATCTCCAACCTTTACGAGCTTCCGAGCACTATAAAACAGAGATAAGAAAACCTAGTAAGCATTTAATGCTCAGTAAGTTCGTATAACATGAATTTAACTTAGCATATATTTACATTTAAGATAAACATACAATAATGCATCCAAGCAATTTGGCTTATAGCCTAAAACACAACTTCACAAATCATTTTAGTCAAGTAATTCATATAATATTAAGAATATGGATGAGCTCATCATTTAACGTCTTTCGTATAAATATGCTTTCCATAACATTATTCCATATTACATGTACATTTTAATGACAAATTATTTCAAATTCAATTTAGCCATGTCAGAACTTTACCCGTTGAATTTATTTGAAATATCGATGGATACGCTCATATAGTACACTGTAGTGTACACTACTATAATTCATCAATTCATTTCCAGGGGTACCCAATTAGGGCACATAATCGGGAAGCACACTCTCGAGCCTTGTAATGGAAAGCTTACACAGAGCCATTTCGGGAAGTTCGTAAAGAGCCTATCAGGAAGCTTATCAGGGCTATATAACGGGAAGCTCATAAGAGCCATAATTGGTAAGTTCACAAAGAACCTTATTGGAAAGTTCACAAAGAACCATATCGGGAAGCTCCGGATAGCCAATATTGAGAAGTTCGAGCGAGTACTATCGAGAAGCTCACAAAGAGCCAATTTAACGGGAAGCTCATGAAGAGCCTTTAATCGGGATGCTCATAAGAGCTAAGGTGTGTCCACAACAAATGTAGAATCACAACCTATCGGGATGCTCCGAAGAGCTATAACGGGAAGCTCGCTGAACCATATAACGGAAAGCTCGAGAGGGCTTATAACGGGACGCTCATAAGAGCTATGGTGTGTCCGCAACATATGCTGGACCACAACCAATACGGGAAATCCTGTATCCATCGACATTCATTTATTCAAACTAGATTTGACATTTATCGAGCATTATCGGATATTCACTCAATTTCATATACATGACAATTATACAATTCACATATATAACATTTAATTCAAATATATAAGTGTATACAATTTAGTTACACGAACTTACCTCGATACTTATTCGTACACGAAATCTACTAATCCGAAACTTTTTGTTTTCCTCGATCCAACTCAGTATTAGGTCTTTCAGGATCTATATAAATAAATTTGACATCAATTTAATCCATTTCATACTCAATTTAATTCAATTCACATTCTAGGCAAAATTACTATTTTGCCCCTATACTTTTCACAAATAACGATTTCGTCCCTAGGCTCGGAAAATGAAATTCATGCAATTTAATCCTTATTCCGAGCCTAACCAAAAAAATCATTTAAATTTTACAGCACACGTATTTCACAAAATTCAAAATTTTTCCATAACTTTTACATCCTGACAATTTAATCCCTAAATCATATTTTCATCAAAATTTACTTTGTAAAAGTTGTTTATCTATCAACAACCTTTCATTTTCTACCATAAATTTAAAATTTTTAGCATATTCATCCATGAAAAACTTTGATACTTTGATATCTTTTCAAATTAATCCCCAAAATAGATAGATTAAGCTATCCCGATCTCAAAAATATAAAAATTACTAAAAATGGGACAAGATAACATACCTAATTAAGCTTGATTAGTTTCCTTTCTCTCTCCTAGGGTTTCCATGGAATTTTTGGGGATGAAGATGATATATAATGATATTATTTCTATTTAATTATTTATCATCCATTATTTTTTCCACTTTCCAATTTAGTCCTTGCTTTTTTTCTAATTTTCCAGGGATGATTCATCAAAAATATCTACTAACTTTTCTTTAATGGTCTAATTACCATATAAAGACCTCAAGTTTTGAATTCCATAGCTATTTGATACTTATAGCTACTAGAATTCAACTTTTTCATTTTATGCAATTTGGTCCTTTCCCTAATTAAACACATAATCGGTAAAAAATTTTTATCAGAATTTTCATATGATATTTCTATCACAAAGCAAACCATGCAATAATATTAAAATAAATTTTCTTTCCGGCTCGAATTTGTGGTCCCGAAACCACTGTTCTGATGTCACTAAAAATGGGCTGTTACAACTATAATGTCTTTTGTATTTGAGTCTTTTATATTTTGCATGCATAGTGAAATTGTGACAAGGAAATATTAGCTCATTGATTGTCTAAGTTCAAACGGAATATAAGTGGCATTATAAGAACATTTACATTGTGAGAAAGACAACTTACTTCAGTAGATAATCTAAATGAGTCTGTAATCCCGTATAAGAAATGAGTCTGTAATCCCGTAAAAGAATCAAAGTGATCATTTGATTCAAATATTGAGAAGGATTATTATGTCATCTACAATTCCAATCGGGGAGATGACTAGTCTTGGCTATCGGAGTAGTTGACTCCACGGGTAGAGACATAGATGTATTCATTGGTAGAATGATAAATTAGACAGGACCCAAGATGAATTAATTTTGAATCCGTTTGTGAATTAATTCACTTGTGATGTTTGTGGTGCGATTTACCTAAATCCTGAGTTAGTCACTGACTATGCGTATGCAACTCATGTGCTTTGATATAAGTAGAAGCTTATGCTCTAAAGATGATCGAGCCCATAGTCGGTATGTTGGGTACATGTCTTGTGTATGGCATGGCTTTACTAACAACAGTGGAATTCATAGCTCAATTAAAGAGTTAATGATATCCTCTCATTAGTATTGTGTGGATAGATAAATATGGAATGTGGCTACAGGTTGCTAGTTCTCGAACGAGCAATTTATCACTACCATTTGTTGACAGTGATCATATTAATCATTAAGAAGACACAATTGTGAAAATGAGATAAAATAGGATTGTATTGAGTGAATGAATTTAACTCAAAGGAATCAAGGATATCATATGAGGGTAACACACACATGATGAGTCCGAGATTCATCGGGCCGTATGAAATTATCGAGCGTATCAGGCCGGTTGCTTATAGATTGTTGTTGCCACCTGAGTTAGAAAAGATTCATAATGTATTTCACATATCGATGCTTCGATGATATCGATCCGATCCCTCGCATGTGATTTCCCCGTCCGAGATTGAGATTCAATCCAATATGACATACGAAGAAAAACAGATCTGAGTTTTAGATCACGAGGTTAAAGAATTGAGAAATAAGAAAATTTCATTAGTGAAAGTCTTATGGCATCGACACGGGGTCGAAGAAGCTACGTGGGAGCTCGAGGATGCTATGAGAGAGCAATATCCAAACCTATTCACTGGTAAGATTTTTGGGGACGAAAATCCCTAAGGGGGAGAGTTGTAACAGCCCGGTTTTAGCTAAATCAGAACAGTAGTTTCGAAACCATAAATTTGAGGTCGTAAAATTATTTTTTAATATTATTTTTGGTATTTACAGCATGTTATTTGATATGTGTGAAAATTTCGTGATTTAATTTTACCGTTTGTGTGCTTAATTTGATAAAAAAGACTAAATCGCATAAAATGTAAAAGTGGCTTTCTAGTTGTTAAAGTACTTATTTGATATGGTTTCTTGATTTTAAAGTCCTTAAAATTAAATTAGGCCATTGAATACATGAATGGACGGTAATGGCATGCATTATATGGTTTTATTATTAAATAATTAAGGTTATTATGGTAAATGGATAATAAAATGTAATTAAAATAAAACAAAACATAAAATGCATGCACTATCATCTTTTTGGCCGGAAGTTAAGAAGAAAAAGAAACCATTTTGAAGCTTGCAAGTTCGGCACTTTGATGTCTTAAATTAGGTATGTTCTTTGCTCAATTTTTGATAATTTTTATGTTTTTGAGATCGTTGCTTCGTATACTAGCTAGCCCATGCTTTAATTTTCGGATTTGATGATGAATTTGTGATTTGTCATTGTTGATAGCTTGATTTTTTTTTTTGTTTGATGATGAAAAATAAATATTTGTTATTAGATTATCATAGTTTATTAAGTGATTTTTGATAAAAATGCTTACTAAGGACTAAATTGTGAAATTTGTAAATTGAGGGGTCAAAATATGAAATAAATGAAATTAATGGGCTGTTAGGGACCTAAGGAAAATTCGATCTAACATGAGCATGTTGAAATTTTGTGTATTTTAAGTTGTTTTGAAATAGGGACTAAAATTGAAAAAATGTTAAATGTTAGGGGCTAAAGTGCAAAATGCCCATTTATGTGTTTTTGGGTGAAACTGAATGAATATGTAATTAAATAAGTTAAATTTAAATTGATTTAGATCAAGAAAGGAAGAAATCGGATTTGGATCGGGGGAAGTCGAAAGTTGTTGAATAGTCGTTCTGATCCGTTCGTTTCCGAACGAGGTAAGTTCATAAGTAAATAAATGTTCTTAAAATTCAAATGTACATATAATATAATGCTGAATTGAATTGTATATACAAATATATATGTTGCCGAATTGAACTGAACATGGGATGACGATTTTTCCAGCGTGAATTGATTGAATTACGACGTCTGAAAGTCCCGTACGAACCATAGGAATAGTATAGGATACATATGTCATGACATTAGGACTTCCGAGGTGTGATTTCGTGTAAGACCATGCCTGGGGCATTGGCATCGATATGAGTTTACGTGTAAGACCATGTCTGGGACAGAGGCATCGATATGTGATAACATGTAAGACCATATCTGGGATATGGCATTGTATGTGATATATGTGTTTCCGAGCATCCTTAACGATTCCGAATGGTTCAAAGGGCAATGTCAAACGAGTCCTGATGTGAATTTGAGCTAAATAATTCAGGTACGTATGAGTTTTATATGTTCATTGAAAAAAATGAGGTAAGTGAAGTTACTTATTGTGGTATTATGGATTATATGAGAAAAGTGATTGTATATGTGTAAGAGATTAGTTAAATGTGGCCTATTCGAATTGAATTATTAATGTTCTTGTGATGATTTATTTTCTTATGGCTTACTAAGCTTTCAAAGCTTACCTTGTGTGTTCTTTCATTGTTTTATAGATATATAAAGCTAGCTTTGAGCTCGGCGATCGTCAACGATCATCATCACACTATCGACCATTATTCAGTACTTTTGAAGTTTGTAACTAAGACATATGGCATGTATAGGCTAGTTTTGTTATGGTTAGTTTTGAATTGTTTATAAATAGCCATGCGAAGATGGCTTGATAATGATGTTCAATATGATGTATTTTCGGTCATGATATAAGCTCATTTTGGGAAGTTTGTTTCATGGTATATATGTATGGTGTGTTCGGTTATATGATTCGGCTTGAGTAATGATTAGTTGATGGATGTGTTTTTGATATAATGCATATGTTCCTATAAGCTAAGTATGTATAAGTGATTGCTTGTGAAAATGGTCATTTGGTACGGTATTTAGTGGCAAGAGATGACTGTGTTTTATAGATGTTTGGTCGGTCATTTGAGCAAGTATAATATGTCTAGTTAATAATGTTAATTAATTATGAAATGGTATAACCTATTGAGGTTAAATTTGATGACCGAATAGATGGCTAATTTATTGGTTGGGAATATGTATTTTTGGGCATGATAATTAGTCTGCGAATTAAGTGTACTTTGATTTGTTATTTGTGTTCAAAAATGTTTAATGTGGCTTTAGTGTAATGCGCATGAGTTGGCAATAATTATAATTGTATTTGGTTATTAAGTGATGCTTGTTTATGTGTTATATATATGTATGGCTATAAAGACGTGTGGATAGTTTAACTTAGATTAATGTGTGAATGTGCATAATATACGAATTGGTTTGTTCATTAAATAGTTAATAGAGTGGGATAATTATGGCTTGGTATTTGAGATTAGAAATGACTTTTGTTTTTAGGATGATATGCGTATAACATGAAAGCATTAAAAGAATAGTTGGCCATGATGTAATGTTAACTATAGTCTTATATGTTAATGAATATTATGCCATGTGATATGGTTGGTATGGATTAAAATGCGGGTGTGTATAGATAAGCAAAATGGTATGTTTAGTATTTAGTTAAAGTAATGAAATTGTACTAAAGGGAGTATTAATGTATGTTTGGTACATGAGATGAAAAATGTTGGTTAATGATTTAGTCATTGCATGCTATGAAATTTGATGGTCATAAGGTTCGAATTATGTTTTTATAAAGCATATGTAGTATGGTTTTGATGCAAGTTAATTGGTTCAAAAATTTGATTATATCCATGATATTGATATGGTTGAATTTTAAAGCATGGTTCGTATATGTAATATGATTAATAATGCATGTTTAATTTTAATTGGTTATGTGCTTTATATATACGAATTTGACTTGTATAAATAAGAGGATGGTTATTAATTTAAGTATGGAAAAAAAATTTGTAAAGGAAAATATATCACTTTATGCATGAATAGTAATGAATGACTGTTCTGAACTATATTTTGATTGGTAATGCGTTGTAACCCTAATCTGGCGACGGATACGGGTGAAGGGTGTTACAAAATATTCGAAAATAAAATCCACAGTTTCTAAAGTTCAGTCCAAATAACATCTTACGAAAATCCAGCATAAAACTTGTACCACAGTTTGTATAATTGTTTTACAAACCGACTTAAAATTAAACGAATCAAACCATATCTTTTTGAGACCTCCGGTATACCAAGTCCAGCTCCAAAACACGTAAAGTACAGGATGTAACAGCCCGATTTTGGGACTAGTCGGAACAGTGATTTCGTGTAACACCCCAAACCCGGTCAATACGCCACGACCGAATCTGGTATGTCACTAAGGAAAATATTTTTGAAAGAATCGAATTAACAATTAAATTTTGTGAAAAACTCTTTGAAATTCTTTATTTGTTGAAAATAAGTTAAAACTGAGATTTACTTTGAATTACATAAAACTTTAAAACTTAGTTGATAAATCATAGGATAGAAAACATTTATATCTTTTTAAGAAAATTTGAAATATCACTTTGAAAATCCGTTTGCAATTGAGTATAGAAACCTGAATTTTGGAAATCACTTAATTTGTTGAAAACACTTAACTTGTAATTTTTCTATCGAACTATTCATATTACCCGATCGTAAGATTTTTAAAACCATTGCGAGTTTTTAGTTTAGAAAACTTTGAGCTCAATTATTAGATTAACCAAGTAATTTATAAGCCATATTTTAAATATATTCAAAACATAAAAATAATCCAAAACATAATTAAACAGCCTTATTACAAATCCATAAAATATGAAAACCAAATTAAAATAAAGTACCCAAATGGAAGTTCATGTAAAACCAAACTTTATTGCATGGCCTCCTCGAGTCCATCCAGGCTCCATATCCGCGATCTCACGAATCACCTAAAAATATAAGGGAGAAGGTGAGTCACCAAGACTCGAGTGCATATTCCCTCTCCTGTAAATACCACATACTTACACAAATTATAACAAAGCAACATATATGTATAATGCACCCAACCTAGCCATCCATAACTCCTTTTCTAGCCCGTGTGGTACCAAACCACCTTTGGTGGTGCTAAACCACCGGTGACCGAGAAGTCACGATATAAATGTGATACCAAATCCTTTGGTGACCAAAGTCACAAATAATCCATCTGTGGGGCCAACCCACGTGTGATACCAAATCCTTTGGCGACAATCCCATATCTCAAAAGTGGGGCCAACCCACGGTGGTATTAACCACGGGGGACGAGTCGCTATGAGGTGCCAAACCTCCGGTGTCCAGAAGACACGAATGTGATACCAAATCACCGGTGGTGCCAAACCACGGTGTCCGAAGACACGAATCATCAAGTTGTGGGGCCAACCCACGTGTGATACCAAATCATGGCGACAATCCCATATCTCAAAAGTGGGGCCAACCCACGGTGGTATTAACCACGGGGACGAGTCGCTATGAGGTGCCAAACCTCGGTGTCAGAAGACACAAATGTGATACCAAATCACTTTGAAGGTACCAAACCTCGGTGTCCAGAAGACACGATATCAATCTTCCCCTCCTCTCATATTGCCCATACCAATGCAATAGATAGACAAATCATGTCAATAAACTTTGATATGTATCTCATAACGAATATATCGAGAAATCGTAGATCATGATTTCAATCCACATGTATTAACAACATATTGAAACGGACTTACCCTAATCCTCATTCATACCATCATGGTATCATATCCAGATCTCATCGATTTACCCACTTTCATAATATGATTAGTTATATAACACACAAATATACATATATAAACCAAGTTATAAAGTGTGTAAGATACACACCTTTCACCAAAGCAATACTAAAATCCGATGATCCGATCTACCGCACTAGATCACTTTGTCCTACAACCGGCCATATCACAATATTTTAATGAAAACCATTCGGCCAACAACATATCTTAATCCAAATAACCTTAGGCTTCCTCAACCAACTTTAAGAGTATAGAATCCTTACCACTTGACTTACCAACTTCGATTTGCTAAAGGAAATGGCTTAAATCGATTGCTTCCGAAATCCCAATGAGCCTAAGAGAATAATCGAATCCTAAAAAAATGGTTAGAACCTTGCAAAACAATGCCCAAAGGTTCGGCCTTTGTCCACAAGAAAACATCATAGAAACGAGAAAGAAAAGAAAGAAAAATGTCCATGAACACTTACCCCTTTTTATCCAAAATCGATAGAAGAAAACCAAGGAGAGTCTACCCTTGAATATTCGGCCAAAAATAATACTAAAAGGAAGTAGAAGATTCGGCTATGGTGAAGAAAAGAAAAATAGAATGGAAGTAGATGTTTTATCTTTGAACAAATGAAAAAGAAATGGTATTTGAGTTGGAGAAATATTCAGCCAAGAGAGTGTAAAAGAAAATGTGATTATGAACAAATGTCAAAAAGAAAAGAAAAGAGAGATGTGGGAGAGATGAGATTCGGCCAACACCTATTTTGTCTAAAAGAAAAGTGCAAAAATACCAAAATGAAGTTTTGGTTTCAAAAGCAAAGATGAAAGAAAGGAAATAGCATTTTTGGTTCAACAAAATAAGAGCTAAAACAAAAGCTACATTTGCACAAAATGCACAATGACATTCGGCCAAAGAAAGAGTTTTTGGAGAGGGAAAACAAAAATGCAAAAAGATGTTCAAATGAAAAAATTGGCCAATATCCCCCCAAACTACCTATTACATTGGCCACCCCCTTAGCCATACATGCCAGTCCACATACATGCACTAAAGCCTTGAATAAAGTTTCCAAAACACCCTCCATATTCCATGCCTTTTGTCCCCTCATAATACCATAACTTTAAGATAACCTTCCATAACCTTAAGATTCTTATCCCCAATTTCAAGCTTTCCTTAAACCAAAATTCAACTTCCCAAAATTAAGAGTCCAACCTATCATAAACAAAGGTTGACCGTCCATAATTGCTAGGATTCAAAAATAAACCTTCAAAATGCTAAACATGCTACTCGAACCTCTAACCTCAAACAACCTTTCAAGCTCCTTAACCATCTTGCCACTTACTCCTCTTGTGCTTTAATTAACACTTAAATTAACTTAAGTGCTAAGCTCACTTAATCCACTTCATTAAATAAACCTTACTAAAAAAAAATTATTCTAACTTCCTAAATAAAATCAAGCCTTCACAAGACTATGCTAACACACAAAATTCCTACCCGAGCCAACACAAAAAAAATACTCAAAATTTTCCTAAAGCTCAAGGCCCAATCCTACTAGGCCCAATTTCGGGATGTTACAAATCTACCCTCCTTAAAATAATTTCGTCCTCGAAATTACTTACTAGCGAACAATCGTACATCCTATCTCACCACACTATGCTCTTGCTGCGCATTCTGATCTTAATAAAACCAACATACTTTCTACTAAATCTTGGAATCCTTGACCAGACCCAACTGGTTTCGTCATAGCCATTCTGCCTCTACCATGTCTTCTAGACTCATATCTACGATCGCGCTTTAATCTGATTAAGAAGTTTTATGCATTAATACTTTTGTTCCACTTGTTTATGCGCGAACTATTTTATGAAACAAAGTTTTCAGAAGTTGTTCTTTCGATCAATCAAAATTTTAAGTCTTCTGTCCTAATTTACAAAGAAAAGTACATCCATTCCCTATACCTTTCATACCTATGCACTCTTGGGCATTATCATGTCGCTTTCTATCCTGTGGGTATTTTAGTCATTTTCCTACAGGATATTTTTGTAATAAACCGAAGAAATTTGAAAACTTTTATAAATTAAAACATTTTGTAATTTCTAAAATCGAGGAGTATTTTCGAGAAATTCTCAATTTGAAGATATAACAAAATTTTGAAAACCAGGGGTATTTTGGAAATTTTGGTGAACCGAGATTATTTGAAAATTTTTGAAGATAAATTTTTCCTACTATCTAAAAGAGATAATTTAGTGATTTTAAAACCGAAGTTTTCCTAAAAACATAGCTAGTCCCTTTCGGGTTTTATTTAGGGTTTTGCCTATGACCGAGTCCTCTTGGTTAGGGTGAAGAAGCTATGCACTGTAGGAATCCCGCAAGAAGAGGAGGTGAGTCACGAGGACGCTTAAGTACCAAGCTCTTAGGATCCAATCCTAGACATGCACACCAAGGTTACCACACCCTAACCTCGCGACTTGGTCCTAGGTTTGTTTAATTAGGCTTTTAAAGTCTTATGTCTTTATTTGGGGTAAACTAGTCCTAAAGTTTAAAATACTTATCACTATCTACGTCCCATGCTTCCTACCCTTCTACAATAAATAATTCATACAAAAAGTTAGTGGTACTTACAGGCGGATCGGGTCGGAGACTCGGTGCCATGCTTATTCAAAACCATAATATTTCAAATAGACCTACCAAAATATTTTTGGGCCTTGGGGCCCCACAATGAGAGCTTTGAACCAGGCTCGATACCAATTTGTAACACCCCAAACCCGGCCAATACGCCACGACCGAACGGTATGTCACTAAGGAAAATATTTTTGAAAGAATCGAATTAACAATTAAATTTTGTGAAAAACTCTTTGAAATTCTTTATTTGTTGAAAATAAGTTAAAACTGAGATTTACTTTGAATTACATAAAACTTTAAAACTTAGTTGATAAATCATAGGATAGCAAACATTTATATCTTTTAAGAAAATTTGAAATATCACTTTGAAAATCCGTTTGCAATTGAGTATAGAAACTGAATTTTGGAAATCACTTAATTTGTTGAAAACACTTAACTTGTAATTTTTCTATCGAACTATTCATATTACCCGATCGTAAGATTTTTAAAACCATTGCGAGTTTTTAGTTTAGAAAACTTTGAGCTCAATTATTAGATTAACCAAGTAATTTATAAGCCATATTTTAAATATATTCAAAACATAAAAATAATCCAAAACATAATTAAACAGCCTTATTACAAATCCATAAAATATGAAAACCAAATTAAAATAAAGTACCCAAATGGAAGTTCATGTAAAACCAAACTTTATTGCATGGCCTCCTCGAGTCCATCCGGCTCCATATCCGTGATCTCACGAATCACCTAAAAATATAAGGGAGAAGGTGAGTCACCAAGACTCAGTGCATATTCCTCTCCCGGGTAAATACCACATACTTACACAAATTATAACAAAGCAACATATATGTATAATGCACCCAACCTAGCCATCCATAACTCCTTTTCTAGCCCGTGTGGTACCAAACCACTGGTGGTGCCAAACCACTCGTGACCGAAGTCACGATATAAATGTGATACCAAATCATTTGGTGCCAAAGTCACAAATAATCCATCGTGGGGCCAACCCACGTGTGATACCAAATCTTGGCGACAATCCCATATCTCAAAAGTGGGGCCAACCCACGGTGGTATTAACCACGAGGGACGAGTCGCTATGAGGTGCCAAACCTCACGGTGTCCGAAGACACGAATGTGATACCAAATCACCGGTGGTGCCAAACCACCGGTGTCCGAAGACACGAATCATCAAGTTGTGGGGCCAACCCACGTGTGATACCAAATCACCGACGACAATCCCATATCTCAAAAGTGGGGCCAACCCACGGTGGTATTAACCACGTGGACGAGTCGCTATGAGGTGCCAAACCTCCGGTGTCAGAAGACACAAATGTGATACCAAATCACCTTGAAGGTACCAAAACCTCGGTGTCAGAAGACACGATATCAATCTTCCCCTCCTCTCATATTGCCCATACCAATGCAATAGATAGACAAATCATATCAATAAACTTTGATATGTATCTCATAATGAATATATCGAGAAATCGTAGATCATGATTTCAATCCACATGTATTAACAACATATTGAAACGGACTTACCCGAATCCTCATTCATACCATCATGGTATCATATCCAAATCTCATCGATTTACCCACTTTCATAATATGATTAGTTATATAACACACAAATATACATATATAAACCAAGTTATAAAGTGTGTAAGATACACACCTTTCACCAAAGCAATACTAAAATCCGATGATCCGATCTACCGCACTAGATCACTTTGTCCTACAACCGGCCATATCACAATATTTTAATGAAAACCATTCGGCCAACAACATATCTTAATCCAAATAACCTTAGGCTTCCTCAACCAACTTTAAGAGTATAGAATCCTTACCACTTGACTTACCAACTTCGATTTGCTAAAGGAAATGGCTTAAATCGATTGCTTCCGAAATCCCAATGAGCCTAAGAGAATAATCGAATCCTAAAAAAATGGTTAGAACCTTGCAAAACAATGCCCAAAGGTTCGACCTTTGTCCACAAGAAAACATCATAGAAACGAGAAAGAAAAGAAAGAAAAACGTCCATGAACACTTACCCCTTTTTATCCAAAATCGATAGAAGAAAACCAAGGAGAGTCTACCCTTGAATATTCGGCCAAAAATAATACTAAAAGGAAGTAGAAGATTCGGCTATGGTGAAGAAAAGAAAAATAGAATGGAAGTAGATGTTTTATCTTTGAACAAATGAAAAAGAAATGGTATTTGAGATGGAGAAATATTCGGCCAAGAGAGTGTAAAAGAAAATGTGATTATGAACAAATGTCAAAAAGAAAAGAAAAGAGAGATGTGGGAGAGATGAGATTCGCCAACACCTATTTTGTCTAAAAGAAAAGTGCAAAAATACCAAAATGAAGTTTTGGTTTCAAAAGCAAAGATGAAAGAAAGGAAATAGCATTTTTGGTTCAACAAAATAAGAGCTAAAACAAAAGCTACATTTGCACAAAATGCACAATGACATTCGGCCAAAGAAAGAGTTTTTGGAGAGGGAAAACAAAAATGCAAAAGATGTTCAAATGAAAAAATTGGCCAATATCCCCCCAAACTACCTATTACATTCTGCCACCCCTAGCCATACATGCCGTCCACATACATGCACTAAAGCCTTGAATAAAGTTTTCAAAACACCCTCCATATTCCATGCCTTTTGTCCCCTCATAATACCATAACTTTAAGATAACCTTCCATAACCTTAAGATTCTTATCCCCAATTTCAAGCTTTCCTTAAACCAAAATTCAACTTCCCAAAATTAAGAGTCCAACCTATCATAAACAAAGGTTGACCGTCCATAATTGCTAGGATTCAAAAATAAACCTTCAAAATGCTAAACATGCTACTCGAACCTCTAACCTCAAACAACCTTTCAAGCTCCTTAACCATCTTGCCACTTACTCCTCTTGTGCTTTAATTAACACTTAAATTAACTTAAGTGCTAAGCTCACTTAATCCACTTCATTAAATAAACCTTACTAAAAAAAAATTATTCTAACTTCCTAAATAAAATCAAGCCTTCACAAGACTATGCTAACACACAAAATTCCTACCCGAGCCAACACAAAAAAAAATACTCAAAATTTTCCTAAAGCTCAAGGCCCAATCCTACTAGGCCCAATTTCGGGATGTTACATTTCGAAACCACTAATTTGAGGCCAGAGAAATTATTTTAATATTATTTTATGTGTTATATGAGTGCATGAAAATTTTGGTGAATTAATTGTAATGGTTACTTGCTTAATTTTGAAAAAGGACTAACTCGCATAAAAGGGGAAATTTGTGTTCTACTAATTTGAAGTGTCATATAGCTAGAGAACCTTAAATTAGAGGTCCTTAATGTGCAAATAAGGCCTTATTTAGGGTGATGGCCGGCCATAGGGACAAAGAAATGAATTTGGTCAATGGTTAGGTGTAGTATTTGGTGACTTAATTGATAAATAAAATAAAATAAAGAAAAGCTATCATCTTTTCCATCTTCTTCTTCCTCCACCGAAAATATCAACAAGAATAGGGGTTTGGAAACTTGAAATTTTCAGCAACTTACACTCCTTGCAAGTAAGTGATTTTGGTGATCATTCTTGATAATTTTTGTACTTTTGGGACCCTTGTAGCATAATCTAGCTAATGAGGAGATTATTTTGCAAAGTGGTTGAGAGTCTAGGGTTTTACCATGTGAGTATTCATGTGTTTGCTGAAATTTTATGGAAGAAAATGAATCTTGGTTGTTTAATGAACAACTTTTGTGAAAGGATTTTTGCATGAAAACACCTAATAGGACTATTTTGTAAAAGTTATAAAATGGATAGTAAATGTGTGAAATAATTGGAACTGTGAGTTGCTATAAGAGAGAATATGAATCAGCTAGGCTTAGGTGTGAAAAAAATAAACACATTTCATTTTACGAGCCTAGGGGCAAAACGGTAATTTTGCTAAAATAGGAATTTTTGGAGTGATTTGATTAATGTGGTTATTTAATAAGCTAAATTTGTCATTATAGATCAAGAAGAACGTGGAATCAACCTTGACCGAGGAAAAGGAAAGGTTTTGGACTAAACTTCAAATTGACATATTTTGTATCGAGGTAAGTTTATATGTAAATGATACATCCTTTTTACTTATGTTTTTACATTTTAATGTATTATGTGAAATGTGAATGAATATTATTGATACCTATTAAAATGATAGAAAGTGAAGAAATTCCCGGACGAACCTTCGGAGTATGAAAACGATACGGATAAAAATCATGAATAAGTGATTGTTAGTGGGCTGTGTGCGATACCACCGTATTTATTATTATTGGTGGGCTGTGTGCGATACCACCGTGGATATGTGATTATTGTTGGACTGTGTGCGATACCACCGTGCTATTTATTAATGGTGGGCTGTGTGCTAAACCACCGTGTATCCGGTATTACTCCGAAGTGTTCATCGAGAAACTTTAACTAAGTAAAATTTTGTGTGGCTATGTGGTGACAAGTGCAGGGTATAAGTGCATGTAAATGTGAGCAATGTTTATGATATGTATTTGGATTGTGGTAAGAGTTGAAATGAGTAAGTACAACTACGAGGATCTGAATTGTTCTTGATTAGTATGTAACGTTCTTGATTGATAAGTATGTGGTATGATGTTCATTGTTTACATATAGAATTACTAAGCTAAGCTTACTCCCTTCTCTTTTCCCTTGTTTTATAGTGTCAAGAAGCCAGCTCGGGATACGGAGACCGTAGGAGGATCACCCACACTATCCATACATTTTGGTATATTGAGATTTACATTGAATTATGGCATGTATAGGGTCTTGTTCTTTATGGTTATATGTCATATTGGTTTAGCCAAATGTGTTGGCTTAGGATGATATTTGATTCATTTTGTATAAGGCCATGAGATGTGGCTCAAAATGATTATTTGGATGTAAATCTATTCTTATATGCATGTATGTGTCATTGCCATTATGATATGGCCTATGATTATTGATGGTTGAATGATGATATGTTGCATGTGATTATGGATGTTTGATGATGGTGAAGCACTAAGTTATGATATATTAACTGCCTTGAATTTATATGTATATATTTGGATTAGTGTGGTTTTGATGTTGTGTAGGTTGGTGCAAGTATGGGTGGCAAAAAGGCTAGGTAAATAGACTTATTTTGTCCACACGGGTGTATGTCTAGGCCATGTGTGACACACGGTCTGCCCAGGGGCGTGTGGTTTGGCCGTGTGCCCTCCTGCATCCTAAGTTGGCAAAATAGAATGCCCAGTAGAACCACACAGGCTGAGGCACGGCCGTGTGTCTCAACCGTGTGGAAGACATGGCCATAGGATATGGGCATGTGCCTAGGCCGTGTGAAGTCTGCACTTGATTTTAGGAATTCAATTCGCCACACGGCCTAAGGACACGGGCGTGTGTCTTGACCGTGTGACCTTATTTGGGTGATGACGTCATAAACAGAATGTCCCCTATTTTTGACACGGCCTGAAGCACGGGCATGTGATATGCCACACGGGCGTGTGGACCGTTTTGATGAAAATTTTCTAAGTTTTTCCAAAAGTTTCTAAAATTCTCGGTTTAGTCCCGAACCACTCCATACATATGTTTTGGGCCTCGTAGGCTCATTCAAGGGGTGATATGAATGTTTATGAAAAGTTTTATATTTGAGTGGAAAGTCATGTCTCGATTTTGTTTGATTGCTTTTATATAAGCCCGGTAACGCCTCGTACCCTATTCCAGCGTCGAATACGGGTAAGAGGTGTTACATTTAGTGGTATCAGAGCTATGGTTTAGTCGGCTCTCGGACTGCCGTAGCGTGTGTGAGAGTCTAGCTATACATGCCATAAATATATTATGATAGTATGGTGACTCCTGACAGCTTTAAACTGTGTTTTCATATAGTAAATGGATCTCGACCGAACTGCTGCTGATGATGCTGCAAATAATGCGTCGGCTCCCGCGCAAGGGACCGCGCCAGTAGAAAGTAGACTTGAGACCTTGGGTCAAAGAAAGGAGGCTCGAGAAGCCTTTCTCCATATGATGAGTAATTGGTATACTAAATTTGTTCGAGCAAATCCTAATGCTCAACCTCCTCCACCCCCTCTTATACCTCAGTCGGTCCCCGTAGCTCCTCAAGGTATTGATTTGGTAAACCTCCGGTTGATAAGATTCGAAAGCAAGGGGCCAAGGAATTTAGAGCCAAAAAGAAATCCACTTGTTTAGTTCTTTAGTTCTTAAGGAGCACAAAAGAAAGGATAAAAGGGGATGGGTCGATTGAGAAAAGAAAAGTGGAGAAAATTTACAAGATATGATCTATCTGTATCTAATGTATCAACATAGATGATAATCTTGAAAGCAGAGTTCTGGCTTGAGAATTCTATGCGGGTATTTGATAAACTTTCTTGCACGCCCGAAGAATGCTTAAAATGTGCTGTATCATTACTGAAGGACTTGACATACCACTGGTGGAAAACGCTAACATCTGTAGTTCCGAAGGAGAGAGTGACATGGGATTTCTTCTTAGAGGAGTTCCGAAAGAAATCCATAAGTCAGCGGTTCATCGATCAGAAACGGAAAGAGTTCCTCGAATTGAAGCAAGGCCAAATGTCTGTGGCAGAGTATGAATGTGAATTTGTCAGACTCAGCAAGTATGCTCAAGAGTGTGTATCTACCGAAGCTATTATGTGTAAGAGATTTGAAGATGGGCTGAACGAGGATATTAGATTGTTAGTCGGGATCTTAGAGTTAAAAGAATTTGCGGTATTTGTCGATAGAGCTTGCAAGGCTGAAGAGCTGAATAAGGAAAGGAGAAAAGCTATGATTGAGGCCCGAGATGCAAGGAAGAGACCGATGAGTAAGTCGTTCCAATCCCAATCAAAGAGGTCCAAAGAAATGAACCCTCGGATGACCGTTTTAGCTGGGTATTCACACCGAGATCGTGGTAAAACATATTCGGGCTCTAGAGTTCAAGCCACCTCAATGGCAAGTGTGGGTAATACGAATTCTAATAAACTCGAGTGTCAGAAATGTTGTAGACAACATATTGGAGAGTGTTGGGGAAACAATCAAGCTTGCTACAAGTGTGGTTCTCGAGAACAATTTATCAGAGACTGTCCTGAGAATGTTGAAGGAGAGAAACTTCAGAGTGTTAGACCGAGTAACACTACTAGTAGAGGTAGACCACCGCGAAATGCCGGAAGTGGTGCTAGTAGTAAAAGTATAATAAAGGATTCAGTTGCGAGGTCAGAAACGAGAGCACCTGCTAGAGCTTATGCCATACGAGCTCGTGAGGATGCATCATCCCCCGATGTGATTACGGGTATATTCTCTCTTTATGATACTAATGTTGTTGCATTAATTGACCCCGGATCTACTCATTCTTATGTTTGTGTGAATTTGGTAAATAGTAAGAAATTATCTGTTGAATTGACTGAATTTGTGATTAAGGTGTCAAACTCTTTAGGCAAGTATGTGTTAGTAGATAAGGTTTGCAAGAATTGTCCTTTGACGATTCAAGGTCACTATTTTCTGGCTAATTTGATGTTGTTTCCATTTAATGAGTTTGATGTTATTTTGGGCATGGATTGGTTGACATTACATGATGCTAAGGTAAATTGTAGACAAAAAACCCTTGAGTTGAAATGTGAAAATGGTGAGATTCTTTGGGTTGAAACAGATGACTCAAATAAGATGCATGTGGTGATTTCGTACATGTCTGCTCAGAAGTGTATGAGAAAAGGGTGTGAAGCATACCTTGCATATGTGTTGAATACTGAGATGTTGAGTTGAAGCTTGAATCTGTGCCAGTAATTTGTGAATTTTTGGATGTATTTCTGGAAGAATTACCTGGGTTGCCTCCTGTTAGAGAAATTGAGTTTGCTATCGATTTGATACCTTAGACTGCACCAATTTCCATTGCTCCGTATAGAATGGCTCCGACTGAATTGAAAGAGTTAAAGGCTCAGCTGCAAGAGTTGACCGATAAGGGATTTGTTAGACCGAGTTTTCTCCCTGGGGTGCTCCCGTATTATTTGTAAAGAAGAAAGACGGAACAATTAGACTTTGCATTGATTACCGTCAACTTAACAAAGTAACTATAAAGAACAAGTATCCATTGCCGAGAATTGATGATTTGTTCGATCAACTGAAGGGAGAAACCGTGTTCTCAAAAATAGATTTAAGATCCGGCTACTATCAGTTGAGAGTCCAAGAATCAGATGTGTCGAAAACTGCTTTTAGAACGAGGTATGGACACTATGAATTTTTTGTGATGCCTTTCGGTTTAACTAATGCACCAGCTATGTTTATGGATTTAATGAACCTAATTTTTCGGCTATATTTGGATAAGTTTGTAGTAGTGTTCATAGATGATATATTGATTTATTCCCGAGATGAGTCCGAGCATACCGAACATTTAAGAACGGTATTGTAGATTCTACGAGAGGAGAAATTATTTGCTAAGTTTAGTAAAAGTAAGTTTTGGCTTCGTGAAATCGGATTTCTGGGACATATAGTTTCAGGTGATGGTATTCAGGTTGATCCGAGCAAAATTTCAGCGATTGTTGATTGGAAACCGCCAAAGAATGTATCCGAGGTTAGAAGCTTTTTGGGCTTAGCTGGGTATTATCGACATTTTTTTGAGGGATTTTCAATGATTGCTTCTCCTATGACTAAGTTGTTGCAAAAGGATGTTAAGTTTGAATGGACCGATAGATGTCAACAAAGTTTCGAGAAGTTGAAAGCACGATTAACTGAAGCACCAATTTTGTTACAACCTGAGTCGGGAAAGGAGTTTGTGATCTATAGTGATGCGTCAATGAATGGTCTTGGTTGTATGTTGATGCAAGAGGGCAAAGTAGTAGCTTATGCCTCGAGATAGCTAAAACCACATGAAAGGAATTATCCGATGCACGATTTGGAATTGGCCGCCATCGTCTTTGCTTTGAAGATTTGGCGTCATTATTTGTATAGTGAGAAATGTCGAATCTTTACCGATCACAAAAGTTTGAAGTACCTGATGAACCAAAAGGACTTGAATTTACAACAACGGAGGTGGCTCGAATTATTGAAAGATTATGAGCTAGTGATTGATTATCATCCGGGGAAAGCGAATGTAGTTGTAGATGCCTTGAGCAGAAAATCCTTGTATGCTTTGAGAGCTATGAGTACGAGTTTAGCTTTGTCTGACGACGGTTCGATTTTGCCCGAGTTAAGGGCTAGACCGTTATTTCATCAGCAAATTTGTGAAGCTCAAAAGAAAGACAAGGAATTGCAAGTTAAAAGAGTTTAGTGTGAATCGGGTAGTGATTTAGATTTTCGAATCGGACCAAATGATTGCTTGATGTTCCATGATAGGGTATGTGTACTAAAGAATGATGAGTTAAGTTGGAAAATTTTATAGGAGGCACACAATGGTTGTTTGTCAGTACATCCGGGCAGTACAAAAATGTATAATGATTTGAATAAGTTGTATTGGTGGCCGGGTATGAAAAGAGACATCTCTGAGTTTGTGACAAAGTGTTTGATCTGTCAACAAGTGAAAGCCGAGCATCGTGTACCTTGAGTTTACTTGACCGATGATGGTTCCCGAGTGGAAATGGGACCGAATCACGATGGATTTTGTAACAGGGTTACCCATGACTCCGAAAAAGAAAGATGCCGTGTGGGTTATTGTTGATAGATTAACGAAATCGGCTCACTTTATACCAGTACGTACTGATTACTCACTTGACAAGTTGGCTGAGCAGTATATTGCCGAAATTGTGAGATTACATGGGGTGCCTATGTCCATTATTTCGGATAGAGATCCGTGGTTTACTTTGAGGTTTTGGAAAAAGTTGCAAGAAGCCTTGGGTACGAAATTGAATTTTAGTACCACGTTCCATCCGCAAACTGATGGTCAATTCGAAAGAGTGATTCAAGTTCTCGAAGACATGCTTCGATGTTGTGTTTTAGAGTTCGAAAGTAGTTGAGAAAAATATCTACCTTTGGTCGAATTTGCCTAGAACAACAGTTATCAGTCGAGTACACAGATGGCACCGTACGAAGCATTATATGGTCGCAAATGTCGAACTCCTTTGTATTGGACCGAGCTTAGTGAGAAGTAAATTCACGGGGTTGATTTAGTTAGAGATCCCGAAGAGAAAGTGAAAGTGATCCGTGATAGTCTGAAAGCTGCTTCAGACCGACAAAAGTCATACGCGGATTTGAAAAGGAAGGAAATTGAGTTTCAGGTGGGTGATAAAGTGTTTATGAAAGTATCCCCTGGAAGAAAATATTGAGATTTGGTAGAAAGGGAAAATTGAGTCCGCGTTTCATTGGGCCGTATGAGATTATTAAAAGGATTGGACCAGTAGCTTACCGGTTAGCTTTGCCGGTGAAGTTGGAGAGAATACACAGTGTGTTCCATGTGTCGATGTTGCGACGATATCGTTCCGATCCTTCACATGTAATTTCTCCTACAGAAATTGAGATCCGACTGGATATGACCTATGATGAGGAACCAATTAAGATTTTGGCTCGAGAAGTTAAACAGTTGAGGAATAAAAGTATAACAATAGTGAAAGTGTTATGGCAAAAACATGGTGTAGAAGAGGCTACGTGGGAACTGGAGGAAGCCATGAGAAAGCAGTACCCAAACCTCTTTATCGGTAAGATTTTCGGGGACGAAAATCCCTAAAAGGGGGAGAGTTGTAACAGCCCGATTTTGGGGCTAGTCGGAACAGTGATTTCAGAACCACTAATCTGATGCCGGAGAAATTATTTTTAATATTATTTTATGTGTTATATCATGATTATATGAGTGCATAAAAATTTTGGTGAATTAATTGTAATGATTACTTGCTTAATTTTGAAAAAAAAGACTAAATCACATAAAAGGCGTAATTTGTGTTCTACTAATTTGAAGTGTCATATAGCTAGAGAACCTTAAATTAGAGGTCCTTAATGTGCAAATAGGCCTTATTTAGGGTGATGGTCGGCCATAGGGACAAAGAAATGAATTTGGTCAATGGTTAGATGTAGTATTTGGTGACTTAATTGATAAATAAAATAAAATAAAAAAAGCTATCATCTTTTCCATCTTCTTCTTCCTCCACCGAAAATATCAACAAGAATAGGAGTTCGGAAACTTGAAATTTTCAGCAACTTACACTCCTTGCAAGTAAGTGATTTTGGTGATCATTCTTGATAATTTTTGTACTTTTGGGACCCTTGTAGCATAATCTAGCTAATGAGGGGATTATTTTGCAAAGTGGTTGAGAGTCTAGGGTTTTTCCATGTGAGTATTCATGTGTTTGCTGAAATTTTATGGAAGAAAATGAATCTTGGTTGTTTAATGAACAACTTTTGTGAAAGGATTTTTGCATGAAAACACCTAATAGGACTATTTTGTAAAAGTTATAAAATGGATAGTAAATGTGTGAAATAATTGGAATTGTGAGTTACTATAAGAGAGAATATGAATCGGCTAGACTTGGGTGTGAAAAAAATGAACACATTTCATTTTACGAGCTTAGGGGCAAAACAGTAATTTTGCCAAAATGGGAATTTTTGGAGTGATTTGATGATAAACCGTAATATATACATATTTTAATCCCACATTTAGCGTACTTTTGGATGATTTATCCCTTGAATTGTGGAATTTGATGCTCCTAATCTTTTAATTTCATGTGTTATACTTAGAAAAGCATATGAGGGTGAAAGGAACGAGAAACGAGCCAAAAATGGAGAAAATGGGCCAAAGTAGGAAATCAACACGGCCTGGAGTTCACCACACGGCTGTGCCACTTTAGCAGACTCAAACACGGCCTTAGGCTCGATTCATACGGGCGTTTCACACAGGCGTGTCCCTGTCGTGGCCAAGATGAGTTTCATTCGGATTAGGATACTTGTGGGCCAAGTAAGGCATCCCGAAAGCCTATATAAACCCCCTAGAGGGCAACCTAAAGGGGGAGTTAAACAAGCCTTCCATCGGCAGGCTTTTGACGGAGAGCGAAGCTAGAGAAGGCTAAATATAAGGAATTACTCGAAGAAAGCCAGTTGATCCATCTCAGAAGCCGGAATCACGCTCAAGACTGAGGATCTTCCCTTCAATTTCCTTCAGGGGGTTGTAGGGTTTCTCTTTATGTTTTGTTATTTATTTTCTTCTGAGATGTATTCTTTTATAAACATGAACTAAACCCCTCAAATACGAGGGGATGAAACCTAAGATGGGTCTTGTTATTGTTTTTCAATCTGTATGATAAATACTTGATTTGTTCTTAATTATGTGTTCTTAATTCTTGTTTTAATATTTCGAGGATATTGATTCAAGTATTTATGTGCTTAAGCGGTGGAGCAAAAGTCCTGTTAAGAGTAGATCTAGCATAGTTAAGCGGAGTTGATCGCAACCCTAGAGATAGGATGACGAAAATCTACCGGATTAGGGTCAAACCTAATATGGGAGTCCATAGATCGAGTTAATGCAACACTAGGGGTTTTAATTAGAAAGAGATTTCAATTAATCAACCTAGGGTTAGACGTTAGTAGCCTCGAAAGAGGTATTAATATAAATTAGGGAATCCTACGGATCAAGTCAAGTGAATAAATAAATGCAGTTGAGAGTTAAATAACAAGTGAAGTCTAGGTGGATTCTTCCTCGGATATTGTCTTAATCAACTAGTTTTCCCAAAAGTATTTCCCCAATTCACTCTCTGTGTCTTAGCATCCTTAGTTTAGTACTTAGTTAATTAAACATCGATTCCCTTAATACTTAGGCTAGATAATAAAAAGATAGTAACTACTAGTACTCTTGGTCCTTGAGGATACGATATTTCCGGTCTTGCCATAGCTATACTACCGAACGATAGGTGCGCTTGCCTTATTCGTTGTCATAGTTAGTTTGGACACGATCAAGTTTTTGGCGCCGCTTTAGGGACTAAGATATTAGGAAAACTAATTTTTTATTACTTTAGCCTTTTTATTTTTGCAATTAATTTTTATTTTATTTCTATTTCTACTTTGTTAATTTTTCTTTTTCCTTGCTTCTGGCAGATATTCTAGTTTATGACTAGAAGAAACCCGTCAGGACCTCTACCTTACGATAGTGATATAGAAGGAACCGTTCGCAGAAACCGAAGAGAGATAAGGTAGAGCCTACAATACATAAAAGAAGAGCAAGAGGATAATACCAATAATACCGAAGAGATGGCTGATCCCCAGAATAATCCACTTCCTCCGGTGGTGGCCGAAAATCATGCTCCTCGTACTATGTATGATTATGCTAAGCCTAGTTTAGCTTGATCTTGAATCAAGTATTGTTAGACCTACTATTGCTGCAAATAATTTCGAATTGAAACCTAACACTATACAAATGATACAACAGTTTGTTCAGTTTGATGGTTTGTAGGATGAGGATCCTAACACACACTTAGCGAACTTTTTGGAATTATGCGATACATTTAAAATGAATGGTGTTTCTGATGATGCCATTCGCCTTCGGTTATGTCCCTTTTCTTTAAGGAATAAAGCCAAACAGTGGTTGAATTCTCTTCCACGAGGATCAATCAATACATGGGAGCAAATGACCGAAAATTTTTTGTTAAAATATTTTCCGCTGGCTAAAACGGCTAAGTTGAGGAATGATATCTCTTCTTTTGTGCAGATGGATTTAGAGACACTTTACGATGCATGGGAGAGATACAAGGATTTATTGAGAAGGTGCCCTCATTCATGGGTTAACATTATGGCTACAGGTTCAAACCTTCTATAACGGTGTGAACCTCTCGACTAGGCAGTTGATTGATTCAGCCGCCGGTGAAACCCTGAGTAACAAAACACCTGAAGCAGCTTACGAATTTATAGAGGAAATGCCACTGAATAACTATCAGTGGCAATTTACAAGGACAAAGCCGACAAAAGCTGCCAGTGTTTTCAACCTCGACGCAGTAACCATGCTATCAAATCAGGTAGAACTTTTAAATAAGAAAATTGATGGTTTATATGGTTCTTCGCAGGTACACCCAGTGATGCAGTGTGATGTAAATGGAGGAGGGATGAGCAATACAGAATACCAGCCTTACAACCCAAGCATTAAAAACAAGCAAGTTCACTATACGGGTAACAATCCTCGACCTCAAAATAATCCTTATAGTAACTCTTACAATCCAGGGTGGAGGAACCATCCAAATTTCTCATGGGGAGGTCAAGGAAATCAGAGACAACAACCCCCTCCAGGCTTTCAACAGCAACCCTACCCACAAGAGAAGAAGCCGAACCTTGAGGAGATGCTAACGAAATTCATTGCAGTGTTAGAAACCCGTTTCCAAAACACCGAAACAACATTTAAAAATCAGCAAGCGTCAATTCAAGGGCTCGAGAACCAAATAGGTCAGCTTGCTAAGCTGATCTCAGAACGACCACAAGGAAACTTGCCAAGCAATACTGAAACTAACCCAAAGGAGCAAATTCACGCCATTACTGTTCACGATAGTGAAGGGTTAGACGAACCAGAACTGAGGCAAGAGAATGTGGTAGAGGAAGGTAAGGTTGAGGTAAGCCATGATAAACCAAAACCAATAATTACAGAGTACCAACCTCGTGTGCCATATCCCAATGCGACAAAGAAAGACCGCACAGATGAACAATTCGGTAAATTTCTTAAACTTTTAAAAAAATTACATATTAACTTACCGTTTCTTGAAGATCTTTCGCAGATGCCAGATTCAAGGAAATTTTTAAAAGAGCTTTTGACAAACAAACGGAAGTTAGACGATACGTCGCATGTGGAGCTAAACGCAGTGTGCTCAGCAATTCTACAAAATAAACTACCACGAAAGTTAAAAGATCCAGGGAGTTTTACAATTCCATGCTTAATTGGTAGTTTCGATATTAATAATGCTTTGGCTGATTTAGGGGCGAGTATTAATGTTATGCCTTATAAAATGTTTAAACAGCTAGGTCTAGGGAAACGAAAACAAACTAAGATGAGTATTCAACTCGCAGATAAAACTATTAGAGTTCCTAGGGGTATAATCGAAGATGTACTAGTGGAAATTGATAAATTCATATTCTTAGTAGACTTTGTTGTTTTAGACATGGATGAGGACAATAATGTTCCTTTAATATTGGGACGGCCTTTTTTAGCAACTGCTAGGACCATTATCGATGTTGATACAGGGGAAGTAACACTTCGTGTAGGTGATGACATGATTAAACTCAAAGCACGTGATTCTGACAAAATATCTAACGATCAAGAGAATACAAGTCCTGTTAATATAAATAAACTTAACGTTCAATCTTCTTTACAGAAAATCTCTCAGAAAAAGATAACAGAGCCAGGATCTCGCGTTCATACTGAGAATACAACTGTTCATGAGGAACGATGGTTACAAATCGATGAACTAGATGAATGGCGGACACACGTCAAGGAAAAACCGAAAAAACACGAAGAACCAAAGCAAAACCATGTCAAACTTAAAGGTGAGACATACCAATTTCAGATCGGGGATCAGGTACTGTTAGATACAACCGAACCTCGAATAGCCACTTTAGAGCTTAATACAAACAGTGCGACTCCTTTTACGGTACTTAAGGTCTTTCCATACGAAACGGTCGAGGTAACTCATTCTAATTTCGGCACTTTTAAGGTAAATATTACCCGACTCAAACCATATGTTGATAGAATTGATAATAAGAAAAAGGAGTTTCGACTCCTCAAACCACCATGGTTATGCGAATGACAGGTAAGTCTAGCTTAAGACTTTAAACGAGCACTTCTCGGGAGGCAACCCGAGCACTAACCCCACTAACGTCCATATTTTTGAATTTTAGCATCTAACTAAAAACTAACCAAAATTTTAGGCGCAGGTTTCCCTACCTACACGGCCTTGCACTTGGGTGTGGCCGTGGCCATGTAGAAACAGGACAAAACTTATCCCAAAACACGGGCTGCGATAAAACGCCACAGCCGTGCGATTCGGCTGTGGTCAAAATTGAGAAATCTACACGGGCGTGCGACACGCCCGTGGGACCTTTAAGTCCATTTTTTTCTTTTTCTCTTATTTTCATTTTTAATTTCTTTTCTTTTATCTTTCTCGTCTTTAATTTATATTATTATATCTTGATTTCTTTAATTTAGGTTCAAGGGGCTGTTAACGAACGACAACACCACCACTGGAGTATCCTTCCCACCTTCACCTCTCTCTAACTTTACCGTTTCTTTTCATTGACTCCATCCAAAATTCAGGAAGTTTCACTTCTCTCCCTATCTTATGATTTTATTACTATATTGCTATTATCTATCTTTGTACATTGAGGACAATGTACATCTTAAGTGTGGGGGGGTTAACTACAGTATTATTTGAAAATCCCTAAATTATGTCTTATTCTTAAGCCACTTTCTCATATCACTGTTAGAATGAAATTTCTTTTGATTTATGATTTTCATTGATTTATTTTATTGTGCATTGATGATTTAAACTTTAAGATATTAGAGAATCAAGCATGATAAGTCTATTTTCCGTAATTAAAATTTCAAGGTTGTTTTCCTAAATTTAAATACTACTTTGAAGTTTGAAATTTGCAAGGTTGACATCAAAAACCATAATTTTTGTGAGATTTTGAGCCTTTAGAGCATACATTTTTCGTGCTCACTTTATTGATTATGAGTGTGTCAACATTGATTTGTTATTCCAGAACTTGCTTCGATTATACATGTCTAGACCACACTTTTGATTTGATATACTGAGATGATAAAGGCACCTAGGTTTTAACTAACTTACTCCATAAAAAGCCTACCTCCATAATTAACCCCTAGTGAACCCTTTTTAGCCTAATAAATCATTTCTTGACTCACCTATTAATATTAACCAAAAACCAAAATTTTAATTCCCCTAATCTTTTGACGTCCCTTTTGTCGAGATTTGATTTGAGCAGTTGCCTAACTATGTTCTCTATATTAGTTATTAAAGTTCTTTCTTATCATTGTTTGTTCTTATTCTTTAAAAAAAATGAAGTATATTCATTATTAGTTCTATGCTATTTGAGCTTATGCGTTAATTTCACATTTTGAGAAGAAGCTCATGTTATTAGTGATGAATTCTTAATTGTTGTAATTATTTAAGTTTTAGTTATTTTTCTAGTTAGGTAATTTATCAATTCAATCTCGATACTAACCCTCTAATTCAGCCTCTATCCACACCTTTAACCCAAGCCCCATTACAACCCTTTTAAAGACCTTTTGATTTGTGTATCATCTCATTTTACAGTGGCGGAGATCTGATTTTCAGGCAAGCCTATGGGATTAACTTTTCATGTTTGACTTTTTTGAGTGCTTAATTTAAACCTGAAAAACTTTGAGTGATTTGAGTGAATCTTTAGTGAGGATGTCAATCCTTGTCAGGTTTTGAATCAAAGGTAACTATTTAGATAAGGGGAAATACCTATGTTTTCGTGCTACAAAAAATTTTATGACTTAGATTGTTTGAATCTTTAGGACTCTTTGAGTTAAATTATCAATGTATGAATTATCTATGAATTATGATGAAACAATTTTTGATGAGAATTATGAATTGAAGGAAGTTAATTTTAATTGTGAGTTGAGAATTTTGCTTGAGGACATACAAATGCTTAAGTGTGGGGGTATTTGATAAACCGTAATATATAAATATTTTAATCCCACATTTAGCGTACTTTTGGATGATTCATCCCTTGAATTGTGGAATTTGATGCTCCTAATCCTTTAATTTCATGTGTTATACGTAGGAAATCATAGGAGGGTGAAAGGAACGAGAAACGGGCCAAAAACGGAGAATATGGGCCAAAGTAAGAAATCAACACGGCCTGGAGTTCACCACAAGACCGTGCCACTTTAGCAGACTCGAACACGGCCTTGGGCTCGATTCACACGGGCGTTTTACACGGGCGTGTCCTTGCCGTGGCCAAGATGAGTTTCATTCGGATTAGGATACTTGTGGGCCAAGTAAGGCATCCCAAAAGCCTATATAAACACCCTAGAGGGCAACCTAAAGGGGAGTTCGGATGAAGCCTTACATCGGGGCTTTTGAGGAGAGCGGCGAAGCAGAGAAGGTTGAATATAGGGAATTACTCGAAGAAAGCTAGTTGATCCATCTCAGAAGCCAGAATCATGCTCAAGACTGAGGATCTTCCCTTCAATATCCTTCGGGGGTTTTAGGGTTTTTCTTTATGTTTTGTTATTTATTTTCTTTCGAGATGTATTCTTTTATAAACATGAACTAAACCCCTCAAATACCAGGGGATGAAACCTAAGACGGGTCTTGTTATTGTTTCTCAGTGTATGATAAATACTTGATTTGTTCTTAATTATGTGTTCTTAATTCTTGTTTTAATATTTCAGGATATTGATTCAAGTATTGATGTGCTTAGGCAGTGGAGCAAAAGTCCCTGTTTAAGAGTAGATCTAGCATAGTTAAGCGGAGTTAATCGCAACCCTAGAGATAGGATGACGAAAATCTACCGGATTAGGGTCAAACCTAATATGGGAGTCCATAGATCGAGTTAATGCAACACTAGGGGTTTTAATTAGAAAGATATTTCAATTAATCAACCTAGGGTTAGGCGTTAGTAGCCTCGAAAGAGGTATTAATATAAATTAGGGAATCCTACGGATCAAGTCAGGTGAATAAATCGTCTGGTTCAGAGTTAAATAACAAGTGAAGTCTAGGTGGATTCTTCCTCGGGTATTGTCTTAGTCAACTGGTTTTCCCAAAAGTATTTCCCCAATTCACTCTCTGTGTCTTAGCATCCTTAGTTTAGTAATTAGTTAATTAAACATCGATTCCCTTAATACTTAGGCTAGATAAAAAAAAGATAGTAACTACTAGTACTCTTGGTCCTTGAGGATACGATATTTCCGGTCTTGCCACAGCTATACTACCGAACGATAGGTGCGCTTGCCTTATTCGTTGTCATAGTTAGTTTGGACATGATCATTTAATTAATGTGGTTATTTAATAAACTAAATATGTCATTATATATCAAGAAGAACGTGGAACGAACCTTGACTGAGGAAAAGACAAAGTTTCAGACTAAACTTCAAATTGACATATTTTGTATCGAGGTAAGTGTAAGAACCCATTTATGCCTGGGCCCATACCAAAAAAACATAAAACAAAATAAACCAAAATTAAAGTCCATGTCCATTACAAATTTAAAACCCAAATCAGCCTACCCAATTGCACTAAACCCAAACCTGAACTAAACCTAATGGCCCAAACCCCGAAACAGGCCCAATAACCCAATCCCAGAACTAGCCCAAATGGCCCAAACAGAATGTGGATCTCAGAAACCCTAAGGGTTCCAGATGCAACCTTGCGCCGCTGCCATGCCTCGGGCCTCCAGCACATCACCGCCGTACACCTCGGTACGTCCACATCACACTGTACCTGCGAAAGACAACAAAGACAACAGCAAATACAGAGAAAAAAACAAAAAGAAAACCTTGTATTTTTCATTTTTATTTTTGAATCGGCTATATAAAGACTGAAGAAACCACTGTAATTTGGGGGGACGATAAAAAAATACAAAATCACATAAAACAGAGGTATTATTCAAATTTTTGTAGTCAATTTGCTTCAAATATATTTTACATATATATAGAAATACGAAAAAATATAAGCTTTCACCTTTTGTGACGATCGGAGCAGTAAAGCGTTTTTTACTTCTTTCGATTTTTGGAGGGGTTTTGAGTGTTTGAAGGACAAATCTGGGTTTGGGGTAGTGAAGCGGTCGAAACAGGCTTCTTTTGGTCTCCTCCGACCACCATGGACGGGCGGCACCGTTAACGGCGATCGACGGCGCCACGGTGGCCCAATGGCTGGAATCGGAGCGCAGAGAAAATCAACCTTCTCCCCTTTTTTTTTTTTTAAAAAATCAAACATCAAATGATTTTTTTAAACAAATTTTGCCTTTTATAGGCGAGAGATACGACGTCGTTTAAGGCTAATTGCAATAGCTTCAAAACGGCGTCGTTTTGAGCTGGATCGAGTTGACCCGACTTGAACCCTCAGGATCCGCGCATTTTTGCGGTGAAGGGATATTTGTGCAGTAGACCCTTCCGCTTTCGTAGTGTGATGCAATGTGGTCCTGCATTTTTCTTTATTTTGTAATTTGGCCCCTTGATTTTTGCTTCTGATTCATTTGGGTTTGCGCTGAAACGACGCGTTTTAAGGGTTCGGGGTAATTACCTATTCAGCCCCTGTTCTTTGCGTGCGCATTCCATTGAGGTCCCCTCGTTGATTTAATATTTAGCATTTAGACTCCGAATTTTGTTTTACTTCTAAATTTGCCCTTAATCTGTTTTGATTTGCTTATTTGTCATTTCTTTGTCTTATTATTATAGTTTATTTTAAAATAATTCTATATTATCTATTACAACTATTTTCATTTTAATTTCTTTTATGTATATTATTTACATTAAATTTATATATTATTTACTTTGAACATTCATATATATATATATTAGTTAATTTAAATTATTTTATATATTACCTATGCTAAGTTTTTATGTATTAGTCATTTTAAAATTGTTTTATAGTTATTAATATCAAGATCTTGCATTCTATTTTTATTAAAATGTGCCAAGTTTTTATATATATATATATTATCCATGGCAAACTCCTTTTTATATATTAGTAAATTAAGATTTTAAGTGTTAGTTTAAGTTTTTTTTTATTAATTATTTTGAAATATTTTATATATTATCTTGTTTTAAAATAATTTCGCAATTTTTTTAAATTATTTTATATTATTGCTATTTATAATATTTCATTGAAACTTATTTTATATATATTATTAGCTTAAAGATTTACTTACTATAGTTATATTTTTCGCATTCATATTGTTTTTTTGTTACATTATTTGTTTCAAACCTTTTTTAATTGTTTCATCTGTTATTGATATTTTCATACCATTTGTTTTTGTTTTTATCCTTTATTTTGTGTATATCTTTTGTGTTGTTTTTGTCAATTGTTGATATTGAAATTGTATATTATGTAATAATTACTATCATGTGAATTGTGATTCATTAATGTAATATTTGATGTATGTATTACTACTTTGCGTTGTATACTATCATTCCATTGTGTTTCATTTGTTTAAAAAAATCGAGTTCAATATCATTTGAGTTTCAAAATTATTTTATTCAACGGTTTAAAATGAGGCAATGCTCATGTTTGGAAGCTTCGAGAAAATCGTGCCCTAACTCACTGGGTTCCGATTTTTCTCGTTAAATCAAAATATATAAAGAAATTTCAAATAAAAACTTATTCTCGAGGATTTGAGATGTTGCGTCCTAACTCACTGGATGTGACGCTTTATCATCTCGAGGTAAGAATTTCTACAAAACAAAGGCAATATTCCGTATTCGGGAATTTTGAGAAATTGTGCCCTAACTCACTGGGTTCCAACTTTTCATAAAGTCCAAATAACCGAATACCCTTTTCAAACTTTAATACACGAGTTTTAAAAATAAAAATAAGCTCAGTTTCGGGAATATAATTTGTTGTATCCTAACTCACTGGGTATGACGTTTTATTTCTTCAAACTAAGTGGATTTCAGCATCTTGCGCAAATGTTTTCGTTTCAAGCAAACGGATCATAATCTAGAATATTTTCAAATTTTCGGCATTAAAACATTAAATAATCAATTAGGTACCAATTTTGGGCGCTGCGAGGGTGCTAATCCTTCCGTATGTAACCGACTCATGAACCCGTTTTCTCGAGTTTTTGTAGACCAAAATATGTTTTAATAAATCAAAGTTTTATTAAAATGATCAATTTCAGGGTGATCCGATCACACCTCGAAAAAAGGTCGGTGGCGACTCCATTTTCGTTTTTAAAGTCGACCCCGTTTTCCAAAACAAAAGAAATGGTTTCGACAACTTGACGACTCCACTGGGGACACTAGAGAGTCGAGCCACAAATTGGTTAAGTTTTGTCTTTTTGTCGAAAATTGAAAATCTGACTTGAAAAATTACGATCCTTTTTCTGCATTTGTTTGTGTCATATGATTCTTGTGATTCGAGTCTTGCATCATATTGCATAAAGACCTTTTGGTTTTTATCCCTTTTAAGTGGGAGTGAGAAGCTACTCCTTCGTGAGGTTTTCAGCTCCGTGCAGGATAGTGGATCGCTTTCGGGATACATCCGTACCTATATCTTCGTGAGATTTTTATCTCTGTGCAACCATAGGGAAATGTGTCCCCCTGAATCGAACTCGGTCCGTATGAGCCTATAATGGGCGAGGATCGAGGAATCTGCTGGTTCAGGTACCTCAACTTTAGAACCGGCCCGCATATAGAAAACCTTAAGAGCCTACCCTAAATAGAATCATACCCAAACCCTAGTGGTTACCCTTTTAGGTGTTCTATTCTGTTGTTTATTTTTCTTGTGCTAATTTTTTGTTTGTTTATGACTACATTGCATTTCATCATCATAGAAAGGAGGTGTTGATTCATATTCGATTTCTAAATAGAAGAGTTTGTCATAGGAAAATGGATCTTTTGATAAAGTGGGTTATAACACATTTGTCCAAATATAGTCCAAGAAAAGATTGATAGTATATGACTTTGCCTCGTTGCCCGGGGATTCAAGCCAACAAGGATTATTCGAAAGTCATCACGTCTCAATTTTCTTAAAGAAGCTTAGGAGCATCACGGGGGATAAGTGAGTGAAGAGTCACGGCTTGGATCAAGCAACAAGGAGATAGAAGAGGCATTTATTGAGAAAGTTCACGGGACATGACCATAACATCCGAATACAAAGAAAAGGATCGGTGTCTTTACTTGGGCTATGAGAACAAAACCACATATGCAATCCGCTTTATATAAAGAAATTTATTTTCTAGAAAAGTTCTTCTAATGGAATTGAATTCAGAATCAATGCCTCTCTTTCTTTTGCATTCATTCCATGCATTTGCATTGCATTTCATGCATTTGCATTACATCACATCATATGCATTAAAATTTGTAGAAAGACTCTAATTAATTAAAAATTATTTCAGTAACCTGGAAATCAACAAAAGTCTACTGAACTGAGCATCGTTACGGTACTCGCGTAAGAACAAAAGCCATGGACCAAAGGTTGGAAAGAATAGAGAAAATACAAATACAGATGCAGGAGCATTTGACCAAAATTCAACAAGAGATGCGAGAACAAATGCTAGAATTCTAAAGGAATATGATGGGCCAGTTAACCCAGTTACTAGTCGGAGGGCTTGAAAAAATGAAAGGCCCGGTGCTCAATAGTGGGGATGATAATGAAGTCTTCATTTATCCTCCAGGTTTTACTCCAATAAGCGTCTCGACCCAACCAGACACGCATTCGTACGGGGTACCTGTCATTATCAGACCCCCAATATCAGACTGATACCTCGGTCCTGTTGAACTTCCTGATGGGCTCAGGTTTTAACCCGGAGGATGTTCGAGCCAAACCAGTTGTTCTGGCAGAAACAAAGGAAAGGGGAGAGTGGACTTTAAAGGCCCCAAGGAAGAGGGAAAATGAAGAGAATAATGCTCGTATATATAACAAGGGCTATTCAAAGCCGATTACAGTAAGCCCGCCAAGGACGGTAACTACCAGCCATCAGGTCTCCCCAAGGATGGAACCCAATCCAAGACCGAACTCAGAAAAACCCCAGTTTGCACCCATCCCAATCACGTATAGTGAGTTGTACCAAATTTTGTTTGACGCACATGTTGTATCCCCTTTTTATATAGAACCAATACGGCCCCATACCCTAAATGGTATGACGCAAACTCCCAATACGAATATCATGCGGGAATTACGGGGCACTCGATAGAAAACTGCACCGCTTTCAAGAAATTAGTCAAAAGATTCATCAAAATGGGCATTGTAAAATTCAATGATCCCTTCGGTGTAAAAAATCCGTTACCCAATCTTTCTGTTAAAGGGGTAAACATTGTGAGTTCCATGATAGGTAGGGGCATGAGATCCAAGAATGCATCGAGCTCAAGGCCCTAGTGCGATGCCTGATGGATAATATATTAAAGAGATCAAAGACCGATGGGAATGTTGGGGAATCTAAGCATTAACGACATATTTAAAGAGAGAACCGGGGAATATACTTTTCCAAGCTTCTGCCTTTACGTACTTGGGATGTTTTGAACAATGGGACTGTGGAAGAGATTCTTGTATTTTTAGAACTAATTTAGAGCAATATTCAGAACACGCTTGTTGCTTTAAGCCTAGAGGCAATAAGAATCCTTTTGTGAAATAGGCTGGTGTCCAGAATTTTTATTTCAATAAAATTTATCTTTTTGAGCAAATATTTTTTTTTCATTCTTTTTCATACTATACATTCTTTTGCTCTTTGGAATATTCTTTCATTCATTATTCATAACCATACCATACAAATAATCATCCTTAGAATTATTTATTCTTTGGATTTGTTGCCTTCGTACCTAGGTACCCAGATATCAACGACATGAGCGACATTGTTACTGACTCCCTTTTTGAAGGAGATATGAGTCTAAGGGATCTAAGGATTTTGAAGATGACAGAGATTGTAGCCTATCTTTTGATTTGTTAAGAATGGTAGAACAAGATGAGAATAGACTTTACCTTGCGAAGGGTCAGTAGACGTTGCGAGCTTAGGAAAGGGGCAAAGATCGAAGCTTAATTGACCACAAAAATAAGGCGAGACATCATTGAGCTGTTTTCAAGAATTCAAGATGTTTTCGCACGATCATATCAAGGTACACCAAGCTACTGAAACATGGGTATGCTGTTAAGATTGGTGTTTAAGGAACCCATGTTAATGGTTCTACAATGGCCAAGCTAATCAAGAGGGTCGGGCTACTGGTTTACCAAGAAAGGGAAATTGCATCAGTTACGCCGTAAATGCCAAATTGAGGAAGAAAAGACTTATGTGCCTCTTCCATTTTTCCTATATGTGTGGCATAGATGTTATGGGGTCGATCTCGTCAAAAGCATCTAGCCGACACCAACTCATCTTCGTGGTTGTCAATTACTTCACTAAGAGGGTGAAGGTCACTTTATATGCCAAAATTACAAAGTCAGCAGTCATCAAATTCGAATTCAAGTCCAAATCCAAATCCAAATTCAATTTCAAATTAAAAAAATGGCAATAAAGAATTCCAGAAAGGAACATGTCTAACATAATGGCACAATGTCAAAGATTTACGGTCTATTCAAAGATCAGACACCATATCAGTGCAGCGAAGGCAGCGAAAAAAAAACCCATTCAAAATTCCTGAAAAATGAATGAGGTTTGTAAAGGTTGGCATAGAGAATTTACCATTTACCCCTTATGCTTCTTGAACATTGGCCAGGACCTTCACCGGGGCAACATCTTTCTCATTGGTTTATGAAAGGGAAGCAATTATTGGAAATTAAGATTCCTTTTCTCCAAGCTTTGATTGAATTAAGAATTGGATGAAGCAGAATGTTTCAAGTAAGCTTGATTGAAAGTATTCATCATGGTCGAATATACCAAAAACGAATGATACGAGCTTATGACAAAAGGGTTCGCCCAAGAGAATTTCATGACAGGGGCATGGCATTAAGAAGGATTCTTCTCATACAAAAGGACTTCAGAGGAAAGTAAGTGCCAAATTTGGAAAAACCTTATGTGGTGAAGAAGGCTTGTTCTGGAAGATCACCAACTTTGACCAAGATAGATGGCAAGGACATGCTCAAGCTGGTGAATTTAGGAAGGAGAGGCCAAGGTGAAAACCCACAAAGGGCGCTTTGAGACCTTAAAAAAAAGAATTAAAAATATAAAAATTTTCAATCAAAAAGAGAAGAAAGAAAAAGGAGAGCCCAAGGCGAAAACCCGCAAAGGGCGCTTTGAGACCAAAGGGGATTTGAGTTGAAAACCCGTAAAGGGCAGCTCAAATTTTGATTGAAATTGAGGCATACAGTAGTCTTGCTATACTTGAATCAATAGTGAAGAAGTATGTTATGTCTTGGGCATCGACAAAGTACTCCGGATCCCCTAAACACATATCGAGCTTAAAATGGTCCTTAAGAAGTTGGAACAGAGAAGCTCAGGCCGCGATATCTGGGGCACCTAGTTTCCATTTTACCCATTTTAAATTTGTTATTTGTGATTATATTACTCTTTTCAAAATAGGTTCACAATAAATTTTCTTCTTAATTGCGATTGCTATCTTTGCTTAACTTATTTGTTTCGAGCTATACTCCTAATTATTTTCCTCCTTGTCCATTGTTATGACCTTTTTCAAGCATTTTACATTGAAATAACGATTAGTGGAATAATAATACTTTCATAAAAGGAGTTTCGCATATTACTTTGGAAGCTTCTAAATAATACAAGAACCTAAAACAGGACTGTTGTTTAGAACTCACAAGCCTAAGGTTTGGAAATATTAGAGAAAGATGATTATCTCTTTGGACTTTTCATTGGTTGAACAAAAAGACAAGACATTTCATCAGTGATACAACCTCGACAAATAATGAGCAATGTCAACCCAAGTGTACGAGGGCGTCATTTTCGGGAAAAGAAAAATGATACTATGCATTCATGCAAATATCAGGCATATACATCTGGTCATTACACCCAGCGAATGGTGTAACATATCAAATTGGTTAAAGATAATACAAATCATATACCTCTGATCATTGAATCCTAATCATTGTAAAAAGACTATTCTCATGACATTCTGCATTCATACAAATGTCGTCCATAATACACTTAGTTAGGAGCATTAGATTCTTTCTGATCATTGCATCCTAACCATTTTGCATAAGCATAAGCACATAAAATCGATTTTACAGGATAGGTCCCCCAGAGGACGGTGTCGCAACATCGGTTAATTCATAGATCTTGTCTTCTTGAGTTTGCAGTGAAGCAGATCGAAAATACCGATCGGCATCCACGAGTTTGCGAGTGGAAGCGATTGAAGATAGAAGATCTTGTCTTCCCGAGTTTGCGTGTGGCGGATCGAAGATACCGACCGCATCCCGAGTTTGCGATGGAGAAGATTGAAGATAGCAGATCTTGTCTTCCTGAGTTTATAGCGAAGCTGGATCGAAGATACCGACCGCATCCCCGAGTTTCTGATGGACCAGATTGAAGATAGCAGATCTTGTCTTCCTGAGTTTGCAGCGAAGCGGATCGAAGATACCAGTCTGACATCCCTGAGTTTGCAGTTAAGTAGATTGAAGATAGCAGATCTTGTCTTCCTGAGATTGCAGTAAAGCGGATCGAAGATACCAGTCTGGCATCCCTGAGTTTGTAGTGGAGCAGATTGAAGATAGCAGATCTTGTCTTCTTGAGTTTGCAGCGAACTGGATCAAAGATACCGATGGGCATCCCTAAGTTTGCGATGGAAGCGATTGAAGATTCACGAGATCTTGTCTTCCGAGTTTGCGATAGAAATGCAGATCCAAAACACTAGGTGGCCCCACGAGTTTGCGGTGGGAGCGGGCCGAAGATAGCAGATCTTGTCTTCCTGAAATTGCAGTGAAGCGGATCGAAGATACCAGTCTGGAATCACGAGTTTCTGATGGAAGCGATTGAAGATAACGAGATCTTGTCTTCACGAGTTTGCGTGAAGCGGATCGAAGATACGATCGACATCCCTCGGTTTGCGATGAGAGCAGCGATTGAAGATAGCAGATCTTGTCTTCCTGAGATTGCAGAGAAGCGGATCGAAGATACCAGTCTGGCATCCCTGAGTTTGTAGTGGAGCAGATTGAAGATAACAGATCTTGTCTTCCTGAGTTTACAGCAAAGCGGATCGAAGATACCAGTCTGGTATCCTTGAGTTTGCAGTGGAGCAGATTGAAGATTCACAGATTTTGTCTTCCTGAGTTTGTAGTGAAGCAGATCGAAAACTCTAGGCTGGCGTCCCTGAGTTTGTAGTGGAGCAGACCAAAAATAGCAGATATTTTCTTCCTGAGATTACAGTGAAGCGGATCGAAGATACCAGTCTGGCGTCCCTGAGTTTGCAGTGGAGCAGATTGAAGATAGCAGATCTTGTCTTCCTGAGTTTGCAGTGAAGCGGATCGAAGATACCAATCTGGCATCCCTGAGTTTGCAGTAGAGCAGATTGAAGATTCACAGATCTTGTCTTCCTGAGTTTGCAGTGAAGTAGATCGAAAACACTAGTCTGGCATCCCTGAGTTTGCAGTGGAGCAGACCGAAGATAGCAGATCTTGTCTTCCTGAGATTGCAGTGAAGCGGATCAAAGATACCAGTCTGGCATCCCTGAGTTTGTAGTGGAGTAGATTAAAGATAGCAGATCTTGTCTTCCTAAGTTTGCAGCGAAGCGGATCGAAGATACCAGTCTGGCATCCCTGAGTTTGAAGTGGAACAGATTGAAGATTCACAGATCTTATCTTCTTGAGTTTGCAGTGAAGCAGATCGAAAACACTAGTCTGGCATCCCTGAGTTTACAGTGGAGCAGATTGAAGATTCACAGATCTTGTCTTCCTGAGTTTGCAGTGAAGCAGATCGAAAACACTAGTCTGGCATCCCTGAGTTTGCAGTAGAGCAAACTGAAGATAGCAGATCTCGTCTTCCTGAGTTTGCAGTGAAGTGGATTGAAAACAACAGTCTGGCATTCCTGAGGTAGCAAGGAAGTAGACTGAAGATTGTAGATCTTATCTCCCTAAAGCGGTAGTGGAGCAGATCGAATTTGACAAATCTTATCTCCATGTATTGGCAATGGAGCAGATTTAAGCCACCAGCCTTATCTCCTTGAAGCGGCAAGGGAGCAGGCAGAAGTTTGTAGTCTTATCTCCCTGAAGCGGTAGTGGAGCAAACTGAAGATTGCATATCTTATCTCCATGAGGTAGCAATGGAGTAGATCGAAGACGGTGAATCTTATCTCCATGAGGTAGCAACGGAATATATTTAAGCCACCAATTCTTATCTCCTTAAAATTCTAGTGGAGTAGATCGAAGCTACAAATCTCTTCTCCCTGAAATTACATTGGAGCGGATCGAAGCGCTAGTTCTTGTACCCTTGAAAATGCAGTGGGATAGAATGAAGCTACTCATAGAAGGAAAGCACCGAAAGAAATCAAAGATTTGGAGACTTGGCAAAAATGGTCCTTTTTGAAGTCTTTGCTCCATTCTCGTTACACGACAACGAGCGAAGAGGGGCAGCTGTAAGAACCCATTTATGCCCGGGCCCATACCAATAAAACATAAAATAAAATAAACCAAAATTAAATTCCATGTCCATTACAAATTTAAAACCCAAATCAGCCTACCCAATTGCACTAAACCCAAACCTGAACTAAACCTAATGGCCCAAACCCCGAAACAGGCCCAATAACCCAATCCCAGAACTAGCCCAAATAGCCCAAACAGAATGTGGATCTCAGAAACCCTAAGGGTTCCAGATGCAACCTTGCACCGCTGCCATGCCTCGGGCCCCCAGCACATCACTGTCGTACACCTCGGTACGTCCACGTCACTCCATACCTGCGAAAGACAACAAAGACGATAGTAAATAAAAAAAACAAAAATAAAACCTCGTATTTTTTATTTTTATTTTTGAATCGGCTATATAAAGACCGAAGAAACCACTGTAATTTGGGGGGATGATAAAAAAATACAAAATCACAGAAAACAGAGGTATTATTCAAATTTTTGTAGTCTATTTGCTTCAAATATATTATAAATATATATAGAAATATGAAAAAATATAAGCTTTCACCTTTTGTGACGATCGGAGCCGAAACCGAAGCGTTTTTTACTTCTTTCGATTTTTGGAGGGGTTTTGAGTGTTTGAAGGATAGATCTGGGTTTCAGGGAGTGAAGCGGTCGAAACGGGCTTCTTTTGGTCTCCTCCGACCACCGTGGACGGCGGCACCATTAACGGCGACTGATAGTCGCCACGGTGGCCTAATGGCCTGGAATCGGGGAGCCAGAGAGAAAATCAACCTTCTCCCTTTTGGTTTTTTTTTTTAAAAAAAATCAAACATCAAATGATTTTTTTTAAACAAAATTTTCCTTTTATAGGCGAGAGATACGACGTCGTTTAAGGCTAATTGCAATAGCTTCAAAACGGCGTCGTTTTGAGCTGGATCGGGTTGATCCGACTTGAACCCTCAAGATCCGTGCATTTTTGCGGTGAAGGGATATTTGTGCAGTAGACCCTTCCGCTTTCGTAGTGTGATGCAATGTGGTCCTGCATTTTTCTTTATTTTGTAATTTGGCCCCTTGATTTTTGCTTCTGATTCATTTGATTTTTTCTCGTTAAATCCTAGCAACCGAGTATCCTTTTCTTTTTAAATCAAAATATATAAAGAAATCTCAAATAAAAACTTATTCTCGAGGATTTGAGATGTTGCGTCCTAACTCACTGGATGTGACGTTTTATGATCTCGAGGTAAGAATTCTGATCGTTGTTTTATGCGATGTCAAAGTCTTAAAATTTATAATGAGAATGATCGAACCTGGAAACTAACTATGACAACGATTCGAGGCAAGCGCACCTATCGAACAGTAGTATAGTTAAGGCAAGACTGGAATGTCGAACCCAAAGGAACTAAAAATACTAATACTAACTTTATTTTTATTATTAAGCCTAAAATAAAGGGAATTTATTGTTTAATCTAAATTAATTAACTACTAAACTAAAGATTCTAAGACAAAGAAGAATGAATTTGGAGAAATACTTGTGAGAAAAACCAATTGATTAAAACAATACCCGAGGAAGAATCCACCTATACTTCACTTGTTATCTAACTCTGAACTAGACGATTTATTCACTTGACTTGATCCGTAGGATTCCCTAATGTATATTAGACCCTCTCTCGAGGCGAATAACGTCTAACCCTAGGTTGATTAATTGAAATCTTTTTCTAATTAAAACCCCTAGAATTGCATTAACTCGATCTATGGACTCCCATATTAGGTTTGACCCTAATCTGGTAGATTTTCGTCACCCTATCTCTAGGCGCGCGATCAACTCCACTTAATTATGCTAGATCTACTCTTAGGCAGGGACTTTTGCTCCTCCACCTAAGCACATCAAACTTGAATTAATATCCCGAAAATATCAACACAAGAATTAAGAACACATAATTAAGAACAAGTCAAATATTTATCATATAGTTCAGCAAACGATAACAAGATTCATCTTAGGATTCATCCCCCTCAAGTATCTAAGGGTTTAGTTCATAATAATAAAAGAAAACATCTCAGAAGAAAAGATAAAACAAAACATAAGAAATCCCTAAAACCCCCTGAAGGAATTGAAGGAGAGTTCCTCCTTCTTGAGTATGATTCCGGCTTCTTGAGATGAATCAACTGGCTATCTTCGAGTAAATTCCACAATTCTGCCCTCTTTGGCTTAGCTGGACACCCCGATAGAAGGCTTCTGTCGACCCCCCCTTTTAGGTCATACTTAGGGTGTTTATATAGGCTTCAGAATATGTTTCTTCGCCTCTAAGTATCCTAATTCGAGTGAAATTCCTCTTCTCCACGGCAGGGACACGCCCTTGGCACACGCTCGTGTGAATCGTGGCCAGGCCATGTTCGGGTCTGATTAGGGAGACACGGCCGTGTTGCTTGGGCCCAGGTCGTGTCGATTTCGTGATCTGGCCCATTTGGTCCGTTTTAAGCCCGTTTCTCGTTCTTTTCATCCTCCGGTGCTTTCCTGAGTATAAAACATAAAAACAAAGGATTAAGAGCACCAAATGACATAAAATAAAGGATAATTCATCCAAAAGTATGCTAAATGTGGGCTTAAAATATGTTACTATTTCGGTTTATCAAATACCCCCACACTTAAGCTTTTGCTTTTCCTCAAGCAAAATTTTCAACTCACAATTAAAACGAACTTCCTCATTTCATGACCTTCATCAATACTGTTTCATCATAATTCAAAGATAATTCATACATGGATAATTCAACTCAAAGAGTCCTAAAGATTTAAGCAATCTAAGTCAGATATTTTTCTAGCATAAAACATAAGTGTTTCCCCTCATCTGAATAATTACCTCTAATTCAAAATCGACAAGGATTGACATCCTCACTAAAGATTTACTTAAATCACTCGAAGTGTTTAAGGTTCAAGAAAAAGAACTCATAAGTCAAACATGAAAAGTTAATCCCATAGGCTTGCATGAAAATCAAATCTCCACCACTGTATAATAAGATGATACACAAATCAAAAGGTCTTTAATAGGGTTGTAACGGGGCTTAGGTTAAAGGTGATGATAAAGGCTGAATTAGAAGGTTAGAATCGAGATTGACCTGACAAATTACCTAACCAGAAATAATGAACTGATAGTAAATAATTACATCAATTGAAAACTTGTAATACTAATACTACTATTAATACAAGCTTCTTCTTCAACAATTGGGATTTAAACGTATAAGCTCACTTAATCACAGAACTAATAATGAATATACTTCGATTTTTTTTAGAACAAATCAAGTAAAATACATCATAAATGATGAATTTACTATCGACATAAATAAGCAATCGATCAAATCAAACCTCGATATAAGGGTATTCAAAAGGAACGGTGATAACAAAAATAAAGGGGTTTGGGTTAATATTAGTGGGTGAGTCAATGAAAAGGGTTGTTAGGATCAAAGGGGTTCACTAGGGGTTAATTGTGAAGGTAGGCTTTTTAGTAAGTGGGTTAAAACCTAGGTGCCTTTATCATCTCTGTATATCAAATCAAAAGTGTGGTCTCGACATGTATAATCGATGCAAGTTCTAGAATAACAAATCAATGTTGACACACTCATAATTAATAAAGTGAACAAGAAAAAGAATATATGCTCTAAAGGCTCAAAATCTCACAAAAGAAAATTATGGGTTTTCGATGTCAACCTCTAAATTTCAAACTTCAAAGTAATATTCAAATTCAGGTTGACAACCTAAAAAAAAATTTTAATTCTGAAAAATAGACTTATCATGCTTGACTCTCTAGTATCTTAAAGTTTAATCCTCAATGTACAATTATCACTGACTTAATCTAAAACATATCAATAAAAATCATAGATCAAAGGGGTTTTCATTCTATGAGAAATTACTTTAAGACAAGGCATAATTCAGGGATTTTCAAATAATACTATAGTTAACCCCCTACACTTAAGATGTACATTGCCCTCAATGTACAAAGATAGATAACAGCATAATAAAATCAAAAGATAGGGAGAGAAGTGAAACTTTCTGAATTATGGATGTAATCCTTGGAGGATGTTCCATGACGAATGTGATGACTAGGTATAAGTGATATTTTTGTTCCTTGAGTTGTATATTTAATCTATTTAATCTACGAAGTCATCAATTAAATGTCCAGGGAGAAATATTTAATGAAAGTTGTTAGAGATACTCGAGGGTTAGACAACTAGTGATAAAAGAAGTTAAATTGTACTAATAAAGGTTGTAAAAATGAAGGACAAAAAGCCTTAATTAAAACAAAAATAAAGTAAAAGTAAAAATGGAAAATAAAATTGAAAAATGAAAGAAATAAAAGGACTCAAAGGTCCTCGTCATCGGGTTGGGTTATGCGGGCGGCGGGAGATGTGAAAGTCAGCGACAAATCTCTTTGAAGAGTCGCCTCAATGCTGTCAAATCTTTGATTGGTGTTATTGAATTACTGCGTACAGTAATTCTCAAATTGAGTGAGATGTACAGAAATGTTTAAGAGTGAAACGGCCAAATGAGCTTGGCGATGGCCCTGTTGTGGTGCTTCCTGTGGTGGGGGACATATTCAGTAATGTCCTCGGGGTGCTCCTCGTTCGTGGCAGGCGCTAGCCGGTATTGGGGAGGATCGGTCCCACGTCGATGTTGAATCATCCTCATGTGTAGCATCGTCTGGATGCCCTATGGGGCCATCTGACCTATCAGTGTCAGTGAGGAGCTCTGAGCGTCGGTGTTGAGGAGCCCGAAATGTTGAGCCAAGCGTGTGATGTAGGGACCCATGGATATGACCCCTCTCTTGTGTTGCTCCGTCTGATGTTGAATGGCGAGAGCTAAGAAATAAGCTAAGTCGAAAACGTGCCCGTTCGCCATGCACCATAGGAAGTAGGCGTCGTGAGTATTGACAACGCTGGTGCTTTCTCGCTGACCTGTAAATGTATGAGCTAAAATCGCATGTACGTACCTTAGGGATGGGACAAGAGCTATCGCCTTGGAGTGGCTGGGGTCGTAATTGCCTTTGTTAGGGGCTAAGTCGTACCAACAATTTGTGGGGGTGTTGTGGATATGGCGATGAAGCTCCGAGAGGTCATTTTCCTCTATAAATTCGCCGGTATGAAGTCCTAATGCGGCCCCAAATTGTGGCACATTTAGTTCTCGTACAATGCCTCCGAGACGAAATTATATTGTACCGGGGTCATCGTGGCTCGACATCACTGTCTGAAGATGAAATGTTGAACATAGCTCCAAAGTGAGCTCTAGATAGGTAGGCTCGATGATGTTCAAGAATTGGCTCCAAGGGTCGGTAGTTAGGAGAGCCCGTACGTCGTCAGCTAGTTGGACTTGCTCCAAGGCGGCCCAATCAATACATCTCCCTGTGCCGAGTGGTCGTGCCCGAAGTATCTTATAAAGGTCCTCTTAGGCTCTTGGAGGGAATCGTAAAAATTAGTGGCACATTTCGGCGGATGTTGTGGCTGATGATGAATCCGGTCCCTTTCGTTTTTTAGAAGTAGGGACTGTGGTTTTCTTGCCTCGGGACGATGACAGTATGTTCCTGAAAATATCAGATAATCGTTGATTCAAGTAAAATTTCCTATCATGATATATCAAGGGCTTCGATCAATATCCAAAATACTCAGAGACTAAACTTTTAATATGATAGTTCAACCATGTTCAGCATGAGCAAGAATTTGACAAAGAAATATTCTATCTAATTCTAAGCATTAGTATTTAAACAAAAATTAAATGACTAAATCAATCTAGAATAATAATACTAACTTAATATTAAACTTAACTAAATAGATAGAATTCTAAGTATAAAACAGTTAAATGGATATAAATGTAATAATGAGAGGTGACCGAAAATGTTTTTGAGGAGTGATGGCGTGGTTCGGGCGGTGCACGGGCGTGTAGATGTGAGACACGGACGTGTTCTGCAAATAGTTGAAATGACACGGTGGTGGAACACCTTTGGGGCGGGCGTGTACTCTGTTGGCACGGGCGTGTACTGGTTTTTAATGTGTATGTGAAAGGAGGAGGAAGATAAGGGATGGGGAAAGTCAAGGGTGGTTGTTTCTTTGATGGTGGCCGGAGTGGGGGGGGAAGGAATTCTTGTGGGAACGGCTAGGGTTAGGAGTTTGGGGGAAAATTTGGGGAAACGGTGGACGATGGTTTTTAAATAGGTAAGGGGACACGGGCAGGGGCCACGCCCGTGCTTCTTTTATTCAGCCCGTGCTTTTCGTGATTTATAAATTTGGGGTCGTTTGAGATGTTGCCCACGCCCGTGCTCCTTGGGCGTGTGCTATTATGTTCGCTTCTCCCACGCCCGTACTCAGGTTGCCACGCCCGTGTCCATGTAGTCAGTGTCTCACACGGTTAGTAGGCACGGGCGTGGCTCATACCTGTGCTAGTTTACTCAGGATAGACCATGGTTTCATCACACGGCCGTGGTCCTGTTGTCGCGGCCCGTGTTGGGAGAATTTTTCTTCTTCATCTCGCAAGACTACCGACATGCCCGTTTTTTGTCCCATGGCGTCCACACGTCCACGAGCACGCCCGTGTACATGGCCGTGCGGTGGGGAAACCTGCGATTCGTTGACTCGGTTAGTTTGGAGTTAGATGCTAAAAATCAAAAATATAATGTTATTGAAGTCAGTGCTCGGGTTGCCTCCTGAGAAGCGCTTGTTTTAAAGTCTTAAGCTAGACTCACCCTGTTTTCGTTTCTAAATGAAGGTTCACGGAGCTGAAGCTCCTCCCTCAATTCCTTGAAATCTTCACCATTATAAAGTTTAAGTCGATGACCATTTACCTTGAATGTTCCCTGGGTTGGATGGGTTACCTCGACTGTGCCGTAAGGAAAAATAGTTTTGATCACAAATTGGCCTGACCACCTTGACTTCAGCTTTCCAGGAAATAGTTTGAGCCTTGAATTGTATAGCAGGACTAAGTCTCCTACTTCGAATTGCTTTGATTGTTTTAAGCGAGCATCATGGCGTCGTTTTGTTGTCTTCTTGTATAGTTGTGAGTTTTCATAGGCTTTAGCTCGCCATTCATCTAGCTTGTTCTACTGCATCATTCTCTTCTCACCTACGGTTTTAAGATCGTAATTCAAGAATTTTATAGCCCAGTAAGCTTTATGCTCTAACTCAAATGGTAGATGACAACTTTTTCCGTAGACAAGTTTGTACGGGGATGTTCCTAAAGGAGTTTTAAACGCTGTTCTATAGGCCCATAAAGCATCATCTACTTTTAATGCCCAATCTTTCTTGTTTGATTCAACTGTTTTCTCTAAGATTCGTTTAAGCTCTCGATTTTCCACTTCCACTTGTCCACTGGTTTGAGGGTGATAAGGGGTAGCTGTCCTGTGGTGTACTCCATATTTTTTTAAGACTTTATGAAATTGAGTATTACAAAAGTGAGTACCCCTATCACTAATAATCGCTCTGGGTGTCCCAAAACGAGAGAAGAGTTTCTTAAGAAACCTTACTACAGCTCTAGCATCGTTAGTACGTAAAGCTTGGGCTTCCACCCATTTGGACATGTAATCTACTACTACTAAGATGTATTTATTTCTGAATGAACTAGGAAAGGGACCCATAAAGTCAATACCCCATACGTCGAATATTTCACATGATAACATATATGTTTGAGGCATTTCATCGCGTTTAGAGATATTACCTGTTCTTTGGCATTTATCACACGAAACGACATACCCGTTGGCGTCTTTAAACAGGGTTGGCCAATAAAATCTTGATTCGAGTGTTTTGTGTGCTGTCTTAATCCCGCTGTAATGTCCTCCTGAAGGTCCTGAATGGCAATGTTCTAGGATTTTGCTTGCTTCTGCCTTTGTAATGCATCTCTGAATTACTTGATCTGCACATATACGGAAAAGAAAGGGGTCCTCCCAAAAATAGTTCTTTGCATCAGCAAAGAATCGCTTCTTTTGATGATGTGTTAACCTTTTTGGTAGGATGTTAGTAGCTAAATAATTCGCAATATCTGGAAACCACGGTACCTCGGAGCTAGTTATAGAAAAGAGTTGTTCCTCAGGGAACGAGTCGTTTATCTCACTCTCGTTGAGTTCTTCGATATGTGGGTTCTCAAGCCTGGAGAGGTGATCTGCTGCCAAATTTTCAGCTCCCTTCTTATCCTAAATTTCAAAATCAAATTCCTGTAAGAGTAAGATCCATCGTATGAGTCGAGGTTTTGCATCAGGTTTAGTTAAAAGATAACGAAGAGCTGAATGATCAGTGTAAACGACAACTTTAGATAATATCAGATACTGTCTAAATTTGTCAAGTGCAAAAACTACAGCTAGCAATTCTTTCTCCGTGGTAGTATAGTTTTCTTGTGCAGGCGTCAATGTTCTGCTAGCATAATAAATTGGTTGAAAATGCTTGTTTCTTCATTTGTCCCCAAAAAAGCGCACCTCTTTGCAAAATCACTCGCATCACACATTAGTTCAAAGGGTAGATTCCAATTAGGTGCAATTATAATCAGAGCATTTATTAGTTTATCTTTGAGGATATTAAATGCATCTGAACATTCCTGATCTAAATTGAAAGGAACATCTTTTTCTAGTAATCTTGTTAAAGGCTTAGCTATTTTAGAGAAATCTTTAATGAATCTTCTATAAAATCCAGCATGTCCTAAAAAACTTCTAATAGCCTTAACTGAACTAGGGGGAGGTAGTTTTTCTATGGTTTCAATCTTTGCTTTATCTACCTCGATCCATTTACTAAAAATCTTATGTCCTAATACAATCCCCTCTCTAACCATGAAGTGACATTTTTCCCAATTTAAGACAAGGTTTGTTTCCTCACATCTCATTAGAACTCGTTCTAAATTTTTAAGGCAAAGATGGAAAGAATTACCGAATACCGAGAAATTGTCCATAAATACCTCCATAATGTCTTCCACAAGTTCATCAAAGATGGCCAGCATGCAGCGCTGAAAAGTAGCAGGAGCATTACATAATCCAAAAGGCATTCTACGATAAGCAAACATACCGTATCGACATGTAAATGTTGTCTTTTCTTGATCCTCAGGAGCTATTGGGATTTGGAAGTAGCCGGAGAGTCCGTCCAAGAAGTAGTAGTACATATGCCCAGATAATCTTTCTAACATCCGATCAATAAAGGGCAAAGGAAAGTGATCTTTTACGGTGGCATCGTCGACTTTCTATAGTCAATACAGACTCTCTAAACTCAGAATCGTTCTTGTAGGAATCAGTTCATTCTTTTGTTGGCTACAACATCATGCCTCCTTTCTTTGGAACTACACCGCACAGGACTTACCAAATCTTTATCGGAAATAGGATAAATTATTCTTGCATCTAGAAGTTTAATTACCTCAGCTTTGACAACTTCTTTTATATTGGAGTTCAAACGTATCTGAGGTTGCACACACGGTTTATACTCATCTTCCATTAAAATTTTGTGAGTGCGGAATGATGGGCTTATTCCTTTAATGTCAGACATTTTCCACGCTATGGCTCTTTTATGTTTCCTTAGTACCCTTAACAACTCTTCCTTCTCTTTGGGTCCTAGTTCTGAAGAGATGATCATTGGTAGCGTAGAATTATCTCCGAGGAATGCATATTCTAAGTGTTTTGGCAATTGTTTTAATTCTAATTTGGGCGGCTCATCAATAGAGGGTTTCTGTTTTAGTTCGTCGTTGATTTCAATACCCTCTATTTTTGTCTATCTAGAGGAGGATGTATTAGGATTCAATTCATCGATATCGTCATCTATCCCCTCACCTTGTGTAAGGCACAGTTCCATCGGGTCATTGTGCATGATTTCCTGCAAAGACTCTTGAATAATGTGATCAGTGGTATCAACAAAGTAACAAGAATCATCTTGTTCTCTAGAATATCGCATGGCATCGTAAATTTGAAAAATAATTTCCTCATCGCCTACCCTTAGCGCAAGTTTACCATCACCAACATCAATGACAAATTTCTAGCAAAGTAGCTAGAAAGGGTCGCGCCCAAAATTAAAGGTACCTCTACGTCCTCATTCATGTCAAGCACAACAAAATCAACAGGAAATATAAATTTATCCACTTTTACCAGAATATCTTCGATAATTCCCCTAGGATATTTAACAGATCGGTCAGCTAGCTGAATACTTATCCTAGTGGGTTTTGGTTCCCCAAGACCAAGTTGCTTAAACATTCTATAAGGCATTAAATTAATACTAGCACCTAAATCAGCAAGTGCTTTTTCTATGTTCAAACTACCAATTAAACAAGGAATAGTGAAACTTCCTGAATCTTTCAGATTGGTTGGCAGCTTGTTTTGGATGATAGCTGAGCACTCTTCATTAAGTTCCACTGTTGAAATTTCTTCGAACTTCCTTTTGTTTGTTAGGAGCTCCTTTAAAAATTTTGCATATGTTGGCATCTGCGAAATAGCTTCAACAAAAGGTAAGTTAATATGTAACTGTTTGAAAAGTTCAAGAAATTTACCATATTGTGCGTCTAAGTGGTCTTTCTTCAACTTTGCTGAATATGGGATCGTTGGTTTAATTTCCTCACGGGTCGGGGTTGCAATTGCCTTATCGATTTCATGCGGTATCTTTTTCTTCATTTCTGATCGTATTTCAGAAACTATCTTAGTAAGTTGCCCAATTTGATTCTCGATCCTTTGAATCGATGCTTGTTGATTTTTAAATGTCGTTTCTGTGACTGCTATGAATTTTGTCAGCATCTCCTCAAGGTTTGGCTTCTTTTCCTGTGGGTAGGGCTGTTGTTGGAAGTCTTGAGGAAGTTGCGGACTTTGACTACCTTGATCATCCCACGAGAAATTGGGATGGTACCTCCAACCTGCATTATAAGTGTTACTATAAAAATCGTTTTGAGGTCTAGAATAGTTACCCATATAGTTAACTTGCTCGCTCTCCATGCTCTGTCCGTAGAGTGGGTACTCAGGATTCGCCACGCCTCCGCTTGTTTCGTCTCGCATAACTGGATGTACTGCGAAGAACACAAACCATCAATCTTTTGTTTAACATTTCTAATCGATTTGATAGCACGTTATTTGCGTCGAGGTTGAAGACATTGGCGCTTCGTTGGCGTTGTCCTCATAACTTGCCACTGATAGTTATTCAGTGTCATCTCCTCTACAAACTAAAATTACCTGTCAAAAGAAAATAAAAGAAAAATTAGCAAAATAAAAATAAAATTTAATTGCAAAAATAAAATATGGCTAAAGTAATAAAAGTTGAGCGTTCTTAATATTTTAGTTCCCCGGCAATGGCGCCAAAAACATGATCGTTGTTTTATGCGATGTCAAAGTCTTAAAATTTATAATGAGAATGATCGAACCTGGAAACTAACTATGACAACGATTTGAGGCAAACGCACCTATCGAACAGTAGTATAGTTAAGGCAAGACCGGAATGTCGAACCCAAAGGAACTAAAAATACTAATACTAACTTTCTTTTTATTATCTAGCCTAAAATAAAGGGAATTTGTTGTTTAATCTAAATTAACTAACTATTAAACTAAAGATTCTAAGACAAAGAAGAATGAATTTGGAGAAATACTTTTGAGAAAAACCAATTGATTAAGACAATACCCGAGGAAGAATCCACCTATACTTTACTTGTTATCTAAATCTGAACCAGACGATTTATTCACTTGACTTGATCCGTAGGATTCCCTAATGTATATTAGACCCTCTCTAGAGGCGAATAACATCTAACCCTAGGTTGATTAATTGAAATCTCTTTCTAATTAAAACCCCTAGAATTGCATTAACTCAATCTATGGACTCCCATATTAGGTTTGACCCTAATCCGGCCAATTTTCGCCACCCTATCTCTAGGCGCACGATCAACTCCGCTTTATTATGCTAGGTCTACTCTTAGGCAGGGACTTTTTCTCTTCCACCTAAGCACATCAAACTTGAATTAATATCCCGGAAATATCAACACAAGAATTAAGAACACATAATTAAGAACAAGTCAAATATTTATCATATAGTTCAGCAAACGATAACAAGATTCATCTTAGGTTTCATCCCCCTCAGGTATCTGATGGTTTAGTTCATAATAATAAAAGAAGACATCTCAGAAGAAAAGATAAAACAAAACATAAGAAATCCCTAAAACACCCTGAAGGAATTGAAGGAGAGTTCCTCCGTCTTGAGTATGATTCCGGCTTCTTGTGATGAATCAACTGGCTATCTTTGAGTAAATTCCACAATTCTGCCCTCTTTGGCTTAGCTGGAAGCCTCGACAGAAGGCTTCTGCCGACCCCCCCTTTTAGGTCATACTTAGGGTGTTTATATAGGCTTCGGAATGTGTTTCTTCGCCTCTAAGTATCCTAATTTGAGTGAAATTCCTCTTCTCTATGGCAGGGACACGCCCTTGGCACACGCCCATGTGAATCGTGGCCAGGCCGTGTTCGGGTCTGATTAGGGAGACACGGTCGTGTTACTTGGGCCCAGACCGTGTCGATTTCGTGATCTGGCCCATTTGGTCTGTTTTAAGCCCGTTTCTCGTTCTTTTCATCTTGAGGTGCTTTCCTGAGTATAAAACATGAAAACAAAGGATTAAGAGCACCAAATGACATAAAATAAAGGATAATTCATCCAAAAGTATGCTAAATGTGGGCTTAAAATATGTTACAATTTCGGTTTATCAAATTTCTACAAAACAAAGGCAATATTCTGTATTCGGGAATTTTGAGAAATTGTGCCCTAACTCACTGGGTTCCAATTTTTCATAAAGCCCAAATAACTGAATACCCTTTTCAAACTTTAATACACGAGTTTTAAAAATCAAAATAAGCTCAGTTTCGGGAATATAAATTGTTGTATCCTAACTCACTGGGTATGACTTTTTATTTCTTCAAACTAAGTGGATTTCAGCATCTTGCGCAAATGTTTTCGTTTCAAGCAAACGGATCGTAATCTAGAATCTTTTCAAATTTTCGGCATTAAAACATTAAATAATCAATTAGGTACCAATTTTGGGCACTGCGAGGGTGCTAATCCTTTCTCGTACGTAACCGACTCCCGAACCCGTTTTCTCGAGTTTTTGTAGACCAAAATATGTTTTAATAAATCAAAGTTTTATTAAAATGATCAATTTCAGGGTGATCCGATCACACCTCGAAAAAAGGTCGGTGGCGACTCCATTTTCGTTTTTAAAGTCGACCCCATTTTCCAAAACAAAAGAAATGGTTTCGAAAGCTTGACGACTCCACTGGGGACACTAGAGAGTCGAGCCACAAATTGGTTAATTTTTGTCTTTTTGTCGAAAATTGAAAATCTGACTTGAAAAATTACGATCCTTTTTCTGCATTTGTTTGTGTCATATGATTCTTGTGATTCGAGTCTTGCATCATATTGCATAAAGACCTTTTGGTTTTTATCCCTTTTAAGTGGGAGTGAGAAGCTACTCCTTCGTGAGGTTTTCACCTCCGTGTAGGATAGTGGATCGCTTTCGGGATACATCCGTACCTATGTCTTCGTGAGATTTTCATCTCCGTGTAGCCATAGGGAAATGTGTCCCCCTGAATCGAACTCGGTCCGTATGAGCCTATAATGGGTGAGGATCAAGGAATCTGCTGGTTCAGGTACCTCAACTTTAGAACTAAACCGCATATAGAAAGCCTTAAGAGCCTACCCTAGGTAGAATCATACCCAAACCCTAGTGGTTACCCTTTTAGGTGTTCTAATCTGTTGTTTATTTTTCCTATGCTAACGTTTTTTAGTTTTTTTATGACTACATTGCATTTCATCATCATAGAAAAGAGGTGTTGATTCATATTCGATTGCTAAATAGAAAAGTTTGTCATAGGAAAATGGATCTTTTGATAAAGTGGGTTATAACACATTTGTCCAAATATAGTCCAAGAAAAGATTGATAGTATATGACTTTGCCTCGTTGCCCGGGGATTCAAGCCAACAAGGATTATTCGAAAGTCATCACGTCTCAATTTTCTTAAAGAAGCTTAGGAGCATCGCGGAGGATAAGTGAGTGAAGAGTCACGGCCTGGATCAAGCAACAAGGAGATAGAAGAGGCATTTATTGAGAAAGTTCACGGGACACGACCATAACATCCGAATACAAAGAAAAGGATCGGTGTCTTTACTTGGGCTATGAGGACAAAGCCACATATGTAATCCGCTTTATGTAAAGAAATTTATTTTCTAGAAAAGTTCTACTAATGGAATTGAATTCAGAATCAACGCCTCTCATTCTTTTGCATTCATTCCATGCATTTGCATTGCATTTCATGCATTTTCATTACATCACATCATATGCATTAAAATTTGTAGAAAGACTCTAATAAATTAAAAATTATTTCAGTAACCTGGAAATCAACAAAAGTCTACTGAACTGAGCATCGTTACGGTACTCGCGCAAGAACAAAAGCCATGGACCAAAGGTTGGAAAGAATAGAGAAAATGCAGATACAGATGCAGGAGCAATTGACCAAAATTCAACAAGAGATGCGGGAACAAATGCTAGAATTCCAAAGGAATATGATGGGCCAGTTAACCCAGTTACTAGTCGGAGGGCTTGAAAAAATGAAAGGCCCGGTGGTCAATAGTGGGGATGATAATGAAGTCTTCATTTATCCTCCAGGTTTTACTCCAATAAACGTCTCGACCCAACCTGACACGCATTCGCATGGGGTACTCGTCATTATCAGACCCCAATGTCAGACTGATACCTCGGTCCTATTAAACTTCCCGATGGACTCAGGGTTTAACCCAGAGGATGATCGAGCCAAACCAGTTGTTCTGGCAGAAACAAAGGAAAGGGGAGAGTGGACTTTAAAGGCCCCGAGGAAGAGGGAACATGAAGAGAATAATGCTCGTATATATAACAAGGGCTATTCAAAGCCGATTACAGTAAGCCCGCCAAGGACGGTAACTACCAGCCATCAGGTCTCCCCAAGGCAAGAACCCAATCCAAGACCGAACTTAGAAAAACCCCAGTTTGCACCCATCCTAATCACGTATAGGGAGTTGTACCAAATTTTATTTGACGCACATGTTGTATCCCCTTTTTATATAGAACTAATACGGCCCCCATACCCTAAATGGTATGACGCAAACTCCCAATGCGAATATCATATGGGAATTACGGGTCACTCGATAGAAAATTGCATCGCTTTCAAGAAATTAGTCGAAAGATTCATCAAAATGGGCATTGTAAAATTCGATGATCCCTTCGGTGTAGAAAATTCGTTACCCAATCTTTCTGTTAAAGGGGTAAACATTGTGAGTTCCATGATAGATAGGGGCATGAGATCTAAGAATGCATCGAGCTCAGGGCCCTAGTGCGAGGCCTGATGGATAATAAATTAAAGAGATCAAAGACCGGTGAGAATGTTGGGGAATCTAAACATTAACGACATATTCGAAGAGAGAACCGGGGAATAGACTTTTCCAAGCTTCTGCCTTTACGTACTTGAGATGTTTTGAACAATGGGACTGTGGAAGAGATTCTTGTATTTTTAGAACTAATTTAGAGCAATATTCAGAACACGTTTGTTGCTTTAATCCTAGAGGCAATAAGAATCCTTTTGTGAAATAGGCTGGTGTCTTGAATTTTTATTTCAATAAAATGCATCTTTTGAGCAAATATTTTTTTTCATTCTTTTTCATACTATACATTCTTTTGCTCTTTGGAATATTCTTTCATTCTTTATTCATAACCATACCATACAAATAATCATCCTTAGAATTATTTATTCTTTGGATTTGTTTCCTTCATACCTAGGTACCTAGATATCAACGACATGAGCGATGTTGTTACTGACTCCCTTTTTGAAGGAGATATGAGTCTAAGGGATCTAAGGATTTTGAAGATGATAGAGATTGTAGCCTATCTTTTGATTTGTTAAGGATGGTAGAACAAGATGAGAATAGACTCTACCTTGTGAAGGGTCAGTAGACGTTGCGAGCTTAGGAAAGGGGCAAAGATCGAAGCTTAATTCACCACAGAAATAAGGCGATACATCATTGAGCTATTTTCAAGAATTCAAGATGTTTTCGCCCGATCATATCAAGGTACGCCAAGCTACTGAAGCATGGGTATACTGTTAAGATTGGTGTTTAAGGAACCCATGTTAATGGTTCTACAATGGCCAGGCCAATCAAGAGGGTCAGGCTACTGGTTTACCAAGAAAGGGAAATTGCATCAGTTACTCTGTAAATGCCAAATTGAGGAAGACAAGACTTATGTGCCTATTTCATTTTTCCTATATGTGCGGCATAGATGTTATGGGGCCGATCTCGTCAAAAGCATCTAGCCGACACCAACTCATCTTCGTGGTTGTCAATTACTTCACTAAGAGGGTGAAGGTCACTTCATATGCCAAAATTACAAAGTGAGTAGTCATCAAATTCGAATTCAATTCCAAATCCAAATCCAAATTCAATTTTAAATTAAAAAAATGGCAATAAAGAAAGCCAGTAAGGAACATGTCTAACATAATGGCACAATGTCAAAGATTTACAGTCTATTCAAAGATCATACACCATATCAGTGCAACGAAGGCAGCCAAATAAAAACCATTCAAAATTCTTGAAAAATGACTGAGGTTTGTAAAGGTTGGCATAGAAAAGTTACCGTTTACCCTTTATTCTTCTTGAACGTTGGCCAGGACCTTCACCGGGGCAACATCTTTCTCATTGGTTTATGAAAGGGAAGCAATTGTTGGAAATTAAAATTCATTTTCTCCAAACTTTGATTGAATTAAGAATTGGATGAAGCAGAATGTCTCCAGTAAGCTTGATTGAAAGTATTCATCATGGTCGAATATACCAAAAATGGATGATACGGGCTTATGAAAAAAGGGTTCGCCCAAGAGAATTTCATGATGGGGGCATGGCATTAAGAAGGATTATTCTCATACAAAAGGACTTCAGAGGAAAGTAAGTGCCAAACTTGGAAAAACCTTATGTGGTGAAGAAGGCTTGTTCTGGAATATCACCAACTTTGACCAAGATAGATGGCAAGGACATGCTCAAGCCGGTGAATTCAGAAAGGAGAGGCCAAGGTAAAAACCCACAAAGGGCACTTTGAGACCTTAAAAAAAGAAATAAAAATATAAAAATTTTCAATCAAAAAGATAAGAAAGAAAAAGGAGAGCCCAAGGCGAAAACCCGCAAAGGGCGCTTTGAGACCAAAGGGGATTTGAGTTGAAAACCCAAAAAGGCATACCGTAGTCTTGCCATACTTGAATCAACAGTGAAGAAGTGTGTTATGTCTTGGGCATCGACAAAGTACTCCGAATCCCCTAAACGCATATCGAGCTTAAAATGGTCCTCAAGAAGTTGGAATAGAGAAGCTCAGGCTGCGATATCTAGGGCACCTAGTTTCCATTTTACCCATTTTAAATTTGTTATTTGTGATTATATTACTCTTTTCAAAATAGGTTCACAATAAATTTCCTTCTTAATTGCGATTGCTATCTTTGCTTAACTTATTTGTTTCGAGCTATGCTCCTAATTATTTTCCTCATTGTCCATTTTTATGATCTTTTTCAAGCATTTTACATTGAAATAACGATTAGTGGACTAATAATACTTTCATAAAAGGAGTTTCGCATATTACTTTAGAAGCTTCTAAATAATACAAGAACCTGAAACAGGACTGTTGTTTAGAACTCACCAAGCCTAAGGTTTGGAAATATTAGAGAAAGATGATTATCTCTTTGGACTTTTTATTGGTTGAACAAAAAGACAAGACATTTCATCGGTGATACAACCTCGACAAATAATGAGCAATGTCAGCCCAAGTGTACGAGGGGGTCATTTTCGGGAAAAGAAAAATGATACTATGCATTCATGCAAATATCAGGCATATACATCTGGTCATTACACCCAACGAATGGTGTAACAGATCAGATTGGTTGAAGATGATACAAATCATATACCTCGGAGTTGCAGCAGGATGGATGGAAGAAACCAAATGTTATTCTCCTGAAGTTGCAGTAAGAGGTACAAACTTTATGTCCTAGAAGGTACAGTAGAAGGGAATTTGTAATTACAGTGGGGCAAATCTGTTGAGCAAGATATAATTGTTTTCTCGAGTTTTCTGTTGAGAATACCAGCCGAACGAGATGACAGCACAATACGTCAGTGATAAAGCCTGATAAACAATGAGCGATGACACCTTAAACATTTAAAAAGGGATTATTCTCATAAAATTCAGCATTCATTCAAGACACATTTAGTTAGGAGCATTTGATTTATTTCGATCATTGCATCCTGATCCTTATACATTTAACAAAGGATCATTCTCATGACATTCTGCATTCATGCAAATGTCATCCATAATATAATTTGGTTAGGAGCATTCGATTCATTCTGATCATTGCATCCTAATCATTGTAAAAAAATTATTCTCATGACATTCTGCATTCATGCAAATTTCGTCCATAATACATTTAGTTAGGAGCATTAGATTCATTCTGATCATTGCATCCTAACCATTTTGAATAAGCATAAACACATAAAATCGATTTTACAATATAGGTCCCCCAGAGGACGGTGTCGCAACATCGGTGAATTCATAGATCTTGTCTTCTTGAGTTTGCAGTGAAGCAGATCGAAAATACCAGTCTAGCATCCCTGAGTTTGTAGTGGAGCAGATTGAAGATAGCAGATCTTGTCTTCCTGAAATTGCAGCGAAGCGGATCGAAGATACCAGTCTGGCATCCCTGAGTTTGCAGTGGAGCAGATTAAAGATAGCAGATCTTGTCCTCCTGAGATTGCAGTGAAACGGATCGAAAATACCAGTCTGGCATCCCTGAGTTTGCAGTGGATTAGATTGAAGATTCACAGATCTTGTCTTCCTGAGTTTGTAGTGAAGTAGATCGAAAACACTAGGCTGGCATCCCTGAGTTGGCAGTAGAGCAGACCGAAGATAGCAGATCTTGTCTTCCTGAGATTACAGTGAAGCAGATCGAAGATATCAGTCTGGCATCCCTGAGTTTGCAGTGGAGCAGATTGAAGATAGCAGATCTTGTCTTCCTGAGATTGCAGTGAAGCGGATCGAAGATACCAGTCTGGCATCCCTAAGTTTGCAGTGGACCAAATTGAAGATACCAGATCTTCTCTTCCTGAGTTTGCAGCGAAGCAGCTCGAAGATACCAGTCCGGCATCCCTGAGTTTGCAGTGGAGAAGATTGAAGATTCACAGATCTTGTCTTCCTGAGTTTGCAGTGAAACAGATCGAAAACACTAGGCTGGCGTCTCTGAGTTTGTAGTGGAGCAGACCGAAGATAGCAGATCTTGTCTTCCTGAGATTGCAGTGAAGCGGATCGAAGATACTAGTCCGCATCCCCGAATTTGCGAAAGTAGCAGATTGAAGATAGCAAATCTTGTCTTCCCGAGTTTGCGTAAGCGGATCGAAGATACCTGTCGGCATCCTTGAGTTTGCAGTGGAGCAGATTGAAGATTCACAGATCTTGTCTTCCTGAGTTTGCAGTGAAACAGATCGAAAACACTAGGCTGGCCTCTCTGAGTTTGTAGTGGAGCAGACCGAAGATAGCAGATCTTGTCTTCCTGAGATTGCAGTGAAGCGGATCGAAGATACTAGTCTGGCATCCCTGAATTTGTAGTGTAGCAGATTGAAGATAGCAAATCTTGTCTTCCTGAGTTTGCAGCGAAGCGGATCGAAGATACCAATCTGGCATCCTTGAGTTTGCAGTGGAGCAGATTGAAGATTCACAGATCTTGTCTTCCTGAGTTTGCAGTGAAGCAGATCGAAAACACTAGTCTGGTATCCCTGAGTTTGCAGTTGAGCAGACCGAAGATAGAAGATCTTGTCTTCCTGAGATTGCAGTGAAGCGGATCAAAGATACCAGCCTGGCATCCCTGAGTTTGAAGTGGAGCAGATTGAAGATAGCAGATCTTGTCTTCCTAAGTTTGCAGTGAAGCGGATCGAAGATATCAGTCTGGCATCCCTGAGTTTACAGTGGAGCAGATTGAAGATTCACAGATCTTGTCTTCCTGAGTTTGCAGTGAAGCAGACCGAAAGCACTAGTCTGGCATCCCTGAGTTTGCAGTGGAGCAGACTGAAGATAGCAGATCTTGTCTTCCTGAGTTTACAGTGAAGTGGATTGAAAATAACAGTCTGGCATTCCTGAGGTAGCAAGGAAGTAGACTGAAGATTGTAGATCTTATCTCCCTAAAGCGGTAGTAGAACAGATCGAATTTGGAAAATCTTATCTCCATGTATTAGCAATGGAGCAGATTTAAGCCACCAGCCTTATCTCCTTGAAGCGGCAAGGGAGCAGGTAGAAGTTTGTAGTCTTATCTCCCTAAAGCAGCAGTGGAGCAGACTGAAGATTGTAGATCTTATCTCCATGAGGTAGCAATGGAGCAGATCGAAGACGGTGAATCTTATCTCCATGAGGTAGCAACGGAATATATTTGAGCCACCAATTCTTATCTCCTTGAAATTCCAGTAGAGTAGGTTGAAGCTACAAATCTCTTCTCCCTGAAATAACATTGGAGCGGATCGAAGCGCTAGTTCTTGTACCCTTGAAAATGCAGTGGGATAGAATGAAGCTACTCGGAGAAGGAAAGCACCGAAAGAAATCAAAGATTTGAAGACCAGGCAAAAATGGTCCTTTTTGAAGTCTTTGTTCCATTCTCGTTACACGACAACGAGCGAAGAGGGGCAGCTGTGTAACATCCTGAATTTTTGGGCCTATGCGTTTAATGGGTGGATATGTTTAATGTGTTAATTTAAGTGTTAGGGGTCCAAATTGGGCTCAGGCTTAGGTAGTGGCCTTGATTAAAATTATCTGTTTCGGCATTATAGGGTTTAAAAGGTAGTATCTATGTTTAAAATACCAAAGTGGGCTTGTGGCCCAATCTTAGGAGGTGACGCCACACAAGGGAGTAAGGGGCCCAAATCTAAGTTTCATGGAGCCCAATTCTTTTAATTTAAGTTAGCTAAATTTTGGGCATTAGGATTAGGTGGAGTGGATGGCAACAAGGCTAAAATATAGGGGTTTTAATGTTTAAAATATGTGGATAATAAGCAGATAAAGGCTATTATTTAGGAATTTATTTTATGTGGATAATAAGCAGATAAAGGCTCAAATTTAGGGATTTTAATGATTAAAATATGTGGATAATATGCTGATAAATGAGGGAGGAGTTAGAGATAATTAAGTCTCTTTTAGATGAGCTAGTAGATTAAGATAAAGGAGAAAAGATAGGATTTATCTGCAAGGTTAGGTAAGTGCCGAAATTTCTATAAATAGGGGGGATATCTCATTGATTCTGGCATTTAAACCCTAATTTCCTATTCATTCTTTATGCCAAAATTCTTAGCCTTTCCCTCTACAATATCTTTTCTTCAATTTCTTCAAAAGCCGAAATCTCTAAGCCTATTCCCTCATCTTCACTTTGATTCAAAAGCCGAAACTCTTTCCATTCTTTTTCTTCCTAGCCGAAATCTTCAAGTCTCTTCCTTGTTTTCTTTTCTTCTTCTCTTTTCCTGTCAAAAACCGAAACTCCTCACTCAAGTATTTTAAAAGCCAAAGACACATCAACCTTCTCTTGTTCATACTTTTTCCAGGATTTTCCTAAAAGCCGAAATCCCTAGATCTCATCTCCTGTGATTGCCGAATTACTTCTATGGTGCCTACTTGTGCCGAAATCTGAAGGGAACTTTAGTGGAGTCAATCGCATAGATCTCTAAGTTATAGAATCGTGTTACTTTCGGGATTTCAAGGTAAGGGATCTATTAGTTTTAACGTGTAATTTGGGATTTATTAACCTTGGCCGATTGTTGAAGGGGCTAAATCTTTGTGTGTTTTTCCGGCTTTTGAGCAAGGATTTACATTGAGGATAATAGATCCGGATAGCAAGGACATCGACTAAGAATATTGGATTTCGCGACATCAGTGTGTAATACTTCCCACCATCTAGATCTCGATTATTAATGTATGCTCATAAGTTTATATGTTGTGATAAATACCGATATCTCGGTTTAATGTTGGAAACCCGAAAAGGGTGAAGCAAATCACCAGTCGTTGAATGTTTGACTTTATATGATAAAAGCATATTGATTTTATGATCGCATGGGTTGGGTTGATGAAAGGAGGAAGTTATACGTTATATGTGTAGCGATTTATACCGTGATCTGTTATATGTTGTAGCGGCTAATGCCGTGATTCATTATAAGGGCTTGGCCATAATATGTTGATGAGCGGCATGACCGCCATCTTGGCGTAGCGGTGTGGGTCGATTGTAGAAATCCCCAATGGTGTGAATGGTCGGTACGGGGCGTAGCAGATGGAAACCTAGGCAAATGGGTTGGGCCTTGCATATTTTTTTTTTTGAATTATTAATCTGTTTTATGGGCCTAAGGCCAAAATCTAGTGGTGCATGAGGGTTGCACACTGAGTCTCGCGACTCACCCTATTAATTAACCTTTCAGGTGATACCTAGTGCTTCGGACCGGGCTGGAGAGGAACGTAAGGTGGCCATGCAAAAGACCAACTGGATCCAGCAAAAAGTCTCAAGTTAATACTTTATATTTTTAATTAATGGATTTTAAATCTCGTTGTAATAAGGCTATGGGCCACTAGTTTATGTTTTGTTTTATTTTGGGCTTTAATTACTTTTAGTTATTTAAAGTCTTATTGAACTAATGTATCTATTTAAATTTGGGTTTTTAATTTATAAAGGCATATTTTATTTAAACTATCAACTATTAAATTTCTCTCGAATAAGAAGATAAACTTTAGGAAAAATATTTTTCTGAAAATACGACATGTTCTTCCAAAATTTTCTTAGTGACATACCAGATCCGGTCGTGGTGTTTGGGCGGGTTTGGGGTGTTACAAATTGTATATCGAGCCAGTTCAAAACTCGGCTCTGGGGTTTTTTGGGCTCAAAACGTTTCCTAAAGATGGGCTTTTAAAACATGAATGTTTTTAAATGATAATAGGTTTGTTAGCTCAGCATGGCACCTGCGTCTCGCCCAAGCCCGCTGCGGTAAGTATTCTCGAACCATTGTGTGATATAATATATGTGGGCTTGATGGGCTTTATGGGACGTAGATTAGTTAGATTAGAACTTGATGGACTTTAGGCCTAGTGAAACAACTCTTAAAATCTCATAAAACTTAACTTCACTAAACAAACCCGTGAACGAGCCGCAAGACTAGGGTGTCGTGAACAGCATACGCATGTTCAGGATTGGATCAGGAAGAGCACGGTATTTAAGCAGTCCTAGTAACTCACCTCCTCTTCGCTGGAATCCTACCTAGTGCGTAGTGACTGTTCACCTTAGCCAAGTTAGGGTGTGGCAATGGGCATACGCATGTCTAGGAGTGGATTCAGGGAGAGCTTGGTACTTAGCAAAGCCCTAGCGACTCACCTCCTCTTCACTAGAATCCTACCTGGTGCGTGGTGACTATTCACCCTAGTTACGAGGACTTGTTGATGGGCTAAACCTTATAATTAAAACCCGAAAGGGACCAGCCACCCTAGTTTGAAAAAAAAAAAGAAAGAAAATTTCTCAAGTTTTACAAAATTTTCAAAATACGTTTGATTTGTGAAAACTACCAACCAGCCATGAATTTGTAAAATACCTATGTTTTGAAAATTTACCTGAAAATCTCATGTTTATAAGAGTAACCCGGACCATGAAACTAGATTTTTCCCCAAAGTACCCTGTTTGAAAAAAAACAACAACAACAACAACATCGAAATATCCCTGGTTAGAAAAAAATTATCAACCTACCCTCGTTTTGTCAAATGACCAAAATACCCCTGATTTGTACAATTACCAAATTACCCCTGATTTACAAAATTACTAAATTGCCCCTAATTTCAAAATTACCGAAATACCCCCAGATTTCAAAATTACCGAAATACCCCCAGATTTCAAAATTACCAAAATACCCTCAGATTTCAAAATTACCAAAATACCCCCGGATTTTAAAATTACCAGAATACCCTCACTTCACGAAATCAACAAGGAACTTTATTATGAAAAATTACGAAAATACCCCTGTAGGATAAAATTACAAAAATACCCATGGGTAGTGAATCAACGAAAACACCTTTACGTGAAGAATGTAAGTGCTTGGATGTTATTTGTATGATGTATGAGTTTTATTTTAGTTAGAGGTTACAAACTTGAGACTGTATTGTGAATGCGAATTCAAAAGAACTACTCTTAAACTATTGTTCATAAAACTGTTCGTGGTTAATCAGCGGAATAAAACTAATAATTCATAAAATTTAAAAACAGATAAACGCGAACCGATAGCATGAGTACAAGGGGACGAGGACGCTTTAGATGCGAATACCGGTGCGTACCCTACCATAGTATACTAAGTGTTTATTTTGACTTTAGAATTAGAGTGCGCAGCGAAAGCATAGTGGTGAGACTTGGGTAGTACGATTAATAGTTAGTTGGAAATTTCGAGGACGAAATTTCTTTAAGGGGGGTAGACCTGTAACATCTTGAATTTTTAGGCCTATGCGTTTAATGGGTGGATATGTTTAATGTGTTAATTTAAGTGTTAGGGGTCCAAATTGGGCTCAGGCTTAGGTAGAGGCCTTGATTAAAATTATCTGTTTGGGCATTATAGGGTTTAAAAGGTAGTATATATGTTTAAAATACCAAAGTGGGCTTGTGGCCCAATCTTAGGAGGTGATGCCACACAAGGGAGTAAGGGGCCCAAATTTAAGTTTCATGTAGCCCAATTCTTTTAATTTAAGTTAGCTAAATTTTGGGCATTAGGATTAGGTGGAGTGGATGGCAACAAGGCTAAAATTTAGGGGTTTTAATGTTTAAAATATGTAGATAATAAGCAGATAAAGGCTATTATTTAGGAATTTATTTTATGTGGATAATAAGCAGATAAAGGCTAAAATTTAGGGATTTTAATAATTAAAATATGTGGATAATATGCTGATAAAGGAGGGAGGAGTTAGAGATAATTAAGCCTCTTTTAGATGAGCTAGTAGATTAAGATAAAGGAGAAACGATAGGATTTATCTGCAAGGTTAGGTAAGTGCCGAAATTTCTATAAATAGGGGGGATATCTCATTGATTCTGGCATTTAAACCCTAATTTCCTCTTCATTCTTTGTGCCAAAATTCTTAGCCTTTCCCTCTACAATTTCTTTTCTTCAATTTCTTCAAAAGCCAAAATCTCTAAGCCTATTCTCTCATCTTCACTTTGATTCAAAAGCCGAAACTCTTTCCATTCTTTTTCTTCCTAGCCGAAATCTTCAAGTCTCTTCCTTGTTTTCTTTTCTTCTTCTCTTTTCCTGTCAGAAACCGAAACTCCTCACTCAAGTATTTTAAAAGCCAAAGACACATCAACCTTCTCTTGTTCATACTTTTTCAGATTTTCCTAAAAGCGAAATCCCTAGATCTCATCTCCTGTGATTGCCGAATTACTTCGTGGTGCCTACTTATGCCGAAATCAAAGGAACTTTAGTTGAGTCAATCGCATAGATCTCTAAGTTATAGAATCGTGTTACTTTCGGGATTTCAAGGTAAGGGATCTATTAGTTTTAACGTGTAATTTGGGATTTATTAACCTTGGCCGATTGTTGAAGGGGCTAAATCTTTGTGTGTTTTTCGGCTTTTGAGCAAGGCTTTACATTGAGGATAATAGATCCGGATAACAAGGACATCGACTAAGAATATTGGATTTCGCGATATCGTGTGTGTAATACTTCCCCACCATCTAGATCTGATTATTAATGTATGCTCATAAGTTTATATGTTGTGATAAATACCGATATCTCGGTTTAATGTTGGAAACCCGAAAAGGGTGAAGCAAATCACTAGGTCAGTGAATGTTTGACTTTATATGATAAAAGCATATTGATTTTATGACTGCATGGGTTGGGTTGATGAAAGGAGGAAGTTATACGTTATATGTGTAGCGGTTTATACCGTGATCTCGTTATATGTTGTAGCGAAGCTAATGCCGTGATCTATTATAAGGGCTTCGGCCATAATATGTTGATGAGCGCATGACCGCCATCTTGGCGTAGCGGTGTGGGTCGATTGTAGAAATCCACAATGGTGTGAATGGTCGTGTACGGGGCGTGTAGCGGATGGAAACCTAGGCAAATGGGTTGGGCCTTGCATATTATTTTTTTTTTGAATTATTAATCTGTTTTATGGGCCTAAGGCCAAAATCTAGTGGTGCATGAGGGTTGCACACTGAGTCTCGCGACTCACCCTATTAATTAACCTTTCGGTGATACCTAGTGCTTGACCGGCCGAGAGAAACGCAAGGTGGCCATGCAAAAGACCAACTGGATCCAGCAAAAAGTCTCAAGTTAATACTTTATATTTTTAATTAATGAATTTTAAATCTCGTTGTAATAAGGCTATGGGCCACTAGTTTATGTTTTGTTTTATTTTGGGCTTTAATTACTTTTAGTTATTTAAATTCTTATTGAACTAATGTATCTATTTAAATTTGGGTTTTTAATTTATAAAGGCATATTTTATTTAAACTATCAACTATTAAATTTCTCTCGAATAAGAAGATAAACTTTAGAAAAATATTTTTCTGAAAATACGACATGTTCTTCCAAAATTTTCTTAGTGACATACCAGATCCGGTCGTGGTGTTTGGGCCGGGTTTGGGGTGTTACAAATTGGTATCAGAGCCCGGTTCAAAACTCGGCTCTGGGGTTTTTTTGGGCTCAAAACGTTTCCTAAAGATGGGCTTTTAAAACATGAATGTTTTTAAATGATAATAGGTCTGTTAGCTCAAAGATGGCACTGCGCCTCCGCCCAAGTCCGCTGTAAGTATTCTGAACCATTGTGTGATATAATATATGTGGGCTTGATGGGCTTTATGGGACGTAGATTAGTTAGATTAGAACTTGATGGACTTTAGGCCTAGCTGAAACAACTCTTAAAATCTCATAAAACTTAACTTCACTAAACAAACCCGTGAACGAGCCACAAGACTAGGGTGTGGTAACAGCATACGCATGTTCAGGATTGGATCAGGAAGAGCCAGTATTTAAGCAGCCCTAGTGACTCACCTCCTCTTCGCTGGAATCCCTGCAGTGCGTAGTGACTTTTCACCTTAGCCAAGTTAGGGTGTGGCAATGGGCATACGCATGTCTAGGAGTGGATTCAGGGAGAGCTTGGTACTTAGCAAGCCCTAGCGACTCACCTCCTCTTCACTAGAATCCTACCTAGTGCGTGGTGACTATTCACCCTAGTTACGAGGACTTGTTGATGGGCTAAACCTTATAATTAAAACCGAAAGGGACCAAAGCCACCCTAGTTTGAAAAAAAGAAAGAAAATTTCTCAAGTTTTACAAAATTTTCAAAATACGTTTGATTTGTGAAAACTACCAACCAGCCATGAATTTGTAAAATACCTATGTTTTGAAAATTTACCCGAAAATCTCAAGTTTATAAGAGTAACCCGGACCATGAAACTAGATTTTTCCCCAAAGTACCCTGTTTGAAAAAAAAAACAACAACAACATCGAAATATCCCTGGTTAGAAAAAATTATCAACCTACCCTCGTTTTGTCAAATGACCAAAATAATTTCGATTTGTACAATTACCAAATTACCCGATTTACAAAATTACTAAATTGCCCCTAATTTCAAAATTACCGAAATACCCCCGGATTTCAAAATTACCGAAATACCCCCAGATTTCAAAATTACCAAAATACCCCCAAATTTCAAAATTACCAAAATACCCCCGGATTGTAAAATTACCAGAATACCCTCACTTCACGAAATCAACAAGGAACTTTATTATGAAAAATTACGAAAATACCCCTGTAGGATAAAATTACAAAAATACCCCTGGGTAGTGAATCAACGAAAACACCTTTACGTGAAGAATGTAAGTGCTTGGATGTTATTTGTATGATGTATGAGTTTTATTTTAGTTAGAGGTTACAAACTTGAGACTGTATTGTGAATGCGAATTCGAAAGAACTACTCTTAAACTATTGTTCATAAAACTGTTCGTGGTTAATCAGCGGAAGAAAACTAATAATTCATAAAATTTATAAACAAATAAACGCGAACCGATAGCATGAGTACAAGGGGACGAGGACGCTTTATATGCGAATACCTAGTGCATGCACCTACCATAGTATACTAAGTGTTTATTTTGACTTTAGAATTAGAGAGCGCTTGCAATGAAAGCATAGTGGTGAGACTTGGGTAGTACGATTAATAGTTAGTTGGAAATTTCGAGGACGAAATTTCTTTAAGGGGGTAGACCTGTAACATCTTGAATTTTTGGGCCTATGCGTTTAATGGGTGGATATGTTTAATGTGTTAATTTAAGTGTTAGGGGTCCAAATTGGGCTCGGGCTTAGGTAGAGGCCTTGATTAAAATTATCTGTTTGGGCATTATAGGGTTTAAAAGTTAGTATCTATGTTTAAAATACCAAAGTGGGCTTGTGGCCCAACCTTAGGAGGTGACGCCACACAAGGGAGTAAGGGGCCCAAATTTAAGTTTCATGGAGCCCAATTCTTTTAATTTAAGTTAGCTAAATTTTGGGCATTAGGATTAGGTGGAGTGGATGGCAACAAGGCTAAAATATAGGGGTTTTAATGTTTAAAATATGTGGATAATAAGCAGATAAAGGCTATTATTTAGGAATTTACTTTATGTGGATAATAAGCAGATAAAGGCTAAAATTTAGGGATTTTAATAATTAAAATATGTGGATAATATGCTGATAAAGGAGGGAGGAGTTAGAGATAATTAAGCCTCTTTTAGATGAGCTAGTAGATTAAGATAAAGGAGAAACGATAGGATTTATCTCGCAAGGTTAGGTAAGTGCTAGAAATTTCTATAAATAGGGGATATCTCATTGATTCGGCATTTAAACCCTAATTTCCTCTTCATTCTTTGTGCCAAAATTCTTAGCCTTTCCTCTACAATTTCTTTTCTTCAATTTCTTCAAAAGCCAAAATCTCTAAGCCTATTCTCTCATCTTCACTTTGATTCAAAAGCCGAAACTCTTTCCATTCTTTTTCTTCCTAGCCAAATCTTCAAGTCTCTTCCTTGTTTTCTTTTCTTCTTCTCTTTTCTGTCGTCGAAACCGAAACTCCTCACTCAAGTATTTTAAAAGCCAAAGACACATCAACCTTCTCTTGTTCATACTTTTTCAGATTTTCCTAAAAGCGAAATCCCTAGATCTCATCTCCGTGATTGCCGAATTACTTCGTGGTGCCTACTTATGCTTAGAAATCAAGGGAACTTTAGTGGAGTCAATCGCATAGATCTCTAAGTTATAGAATCGTGTTACTTTCAGGATTTCAGGTAAGGGATCTATTAGTTTTAACGTGTAATTTGGGATTTATTAACCTTGGCCGATTGTTGAAGGGGCTAAATCTTTATGTGTTTTTTAGGCTTTTGAGCAAGGCTTTACATTGAGGATAATAGATCAGGATAACAAGGACATCGACTAAGAATATTGGATTTCGCGATATCGTGTGTGTAATACTTCTCCACCATCTAGATCGATTATTAATGTATGCTCATAAGTTTATATGTTGTGATAAATATCGATATCTCGGTTTAATGTTGGAAACCCGAAAAGGGTGAAGCAAATCACCAGTCAGTGAATGTTTGACTTTATATGATAAAAGCATATTGATTTTATGACTGCATGGGTTGGGTTGATGAAAGGAGGAAGTTATACGTTATATGTGTAGCGGTTTATACCGTGATCTGTTATATGTTGTAGCGGCTAATGCCGTGATCTATTATAAGGGCTTCGGCCATAATATGTTGATGAGCAGCATGACCGCCATCTTGGCGTAGCGGTGTGGGTCGATTGTAGAAATCCCCAATGGTGTGAATGGTGGTACGGGGGCATGTAGCGGATGAAAACCTAGGCAAATGGGTTGGGCCTTGCATATTATTTTTTTTTTTGAATTATTAATCTGTTTTATGGGCCTAAGGCCAAAATCTAGTGGTGCATGAGGGTTGCACACTGAGTCTCGCGACTCACCCTATTAATTAACCTTTCGGGTGATACCTAGTGCTTGGACCGGGTGGAGAGAGAGAAACGCAAGGTGGCCATGCAAAAGACCAACTGGATCCAAAAAAAGTCTCAAGTTAATACTTTATATTTTTAATTAATGGATTTTAAATCTCGTTGTAATAAGGCTATGGGCCACTAGTTTATGTTTTGTTTTATTTTGGGCTTTAATTACTTTTAGTTATTTAAATTCTTATTGAACTAATGTATCTATTTAAATTTGGGCTTTTAATTTATAAAGGCATATTTTATTTAAACTATCAACTATTAAATTTCTCTCGAATAAGAAGATAAACTTTAGAAAAAATATTTTTCTGAAAATACGACATGTTCTTCCAAAATTTTCTTAGTGACATACCAGATCCGGTCGTGGTGTTTGGGCCGGGTTTGGGGTGTTACAAGCTGTACGAACCCATTTATGCCCGGGCTCATACCAATAAAACATAAAATAAAATAAACCAAAATTAAAGTCCATGTCCATTACAAATTTAAAACCCAAATCAGCCTACCCAATTGCACTAAACCCAAACCTGAACTAAACCTAATGGCCCAAACCCCGAAACAGGCCCAATAACCCAATCCCAGAACTAGCCCAAATGGCCCAAACAGAATGTGGATCTCAGAAACCCTAAGGGTTCTAGATGCAACCTTGCGCTGCTGCCATGCCTTGGGCTTCCAGCACATCATCATCGTACACCTCGGTACGTCCACGTCACTCCGTACCTGCGAAAGACAACAAAGACGATAGCAAATACAGAGAAAAAAAATAAAAAGAAAACCTTGTATTTTTCATTTTTATTTTTGAATCGGCTATATAAAGACCGAAGAAACCACCGTAATTTGGGGGGACGATAAAAAAATACAAAATCACAGAAAACAGAGGTATTATTCAAATTTTTGTATTCTATTTGCTTCAAATATATTATACATATATATAGAAATACGAAAAAATATAAGCTTTCACCTTTTGTGACGATCGGAGCCAAAATCGAATCGGTTTTTACGTCTTTCGATTTTTGGAGGGGTTTTGAGTGTTTGAAGGACAGATCTGGGTTTCGGGGAGTGAAGCGGTCGAAACGGGCTTCTTTTGGTCTCCTCCGACCACCGTGGACGGCGACACTGTTAACGGTGACTGACGGCCGCCACGGTGGCCTAATGGCCTGGAATCGGGGAGCCAGAGAGAAAATCAACCTTCTCCCCTTTGGTTTTTTTTCATAAAAAGTCAAACATCAAATGATTTTTTTTAAAAAAAATTTGCCTTTTATAGGCGAGAGATACGACGTCGTTTAAGGCTAATTGCAATAGCTTCAAAACGGCGTCGTTTTGAGCTGGAACGAGTTGACCCGACTTGAACCCTCAGGATCCGTGCGTTTTTGCGGTGAAGGGATATTTGTGCAGTAGACCCTTCCGCTTTCGTAGTGTGATGCAATGTGGTTCTGCATTTTCTTTATTTTGTAATTTGCCCCTTGATTTTTGCTTCGATTCATTTGGGTTTGCGCTGAAACGACGCGTTTTAAGGGTTCGGGTAATTACCCATTCAGCCCCTATTCTTTATGCGCATTCCATTTAGGTCCCCTCGTTGATTTAATATTTAGCATTTAGACTCCGAATTTTGTTTTACTTCTAAATTTGCCCTTAATCTGTTTTGATTTGCTTATTTGTCATTTCTTTGTCTTATTATTATAGTTTATTTTAAAATAATTCTATATTATCTATTGCAACTATTTTCATTTTAATTTCTTTTATGTATATTTTTTACATTAAATTTATATATTATTTACTTTGAACATTCATATATATATATTAGTTAATTTAAATTATTTTATATATTACCTATGCTAAGTTTTTATGTATTAGTCATTTTAAAATTGTTTTATAGTTATTAATATCAAGATCTTGCTTTCTATTTTTATTAAAATGTTCCAAGTTTATATATATATATTATCCATGGCAAACTCCTTTTTATATATTAGTAAATTAAGATTTTAAGTGTTAGTTTAAGTTTTTTTTATTAATTATTTTGAAATATTTTATATATTATCTTGTTTTAAAATCATTTCGCAGTTTTTTTTTAAATTACTTTATATTATTGCTATTTATAATATTTCATTGAAACTTATTTTATATATATTATTAGCTTAAAGATTTACTTACTATAGTTATATTTTTCGAATTCATATTGTTTTTTTGTTACATTATTTGTTTCAAACCTTTTTTAATTGTTTCATCTGTTATTGATATTTTCATACCATTTGTTTTTATTTTTATCCTTTATTTTGTGTATATCTTTTGTGTTGTTTTTGTCAATTGTTAATATTGAAATTGTATATTATGTGATAATTACTATCATGTGAATTGTGATTCATTAATGTAATATTTGATGTATGTATTGCTACTTTGCCTTGTATACTATCATTCCATTGCGTTTCATTTGTTTAAAAAAATCGAGTTCAATATCATTTAAGTTTCAAAATTATTTTATTCAACGGTTTAAAATGAGGCAATGCTCATGTTTGGAAGCTTCGAGAAAATCGTGCCCTAACTCACTGGGTTCCGATTTTTCTCGTTAAATCCTAGCAACCGAGTATCCTTTTCTTTTTAAATCAAAATATATAAAGAAATTTCAAATAAAAACTTATTCTCGAGGATTTGAGATGTTGCGTCCTAACTCACTGGATGTGACGTTTTATCATCTCGAGGTAAGAATTTCTACAAAACAAAGGCAATATTCCGTATTCGGGAATTTTGAGATATTGTGCCCTAACTCACTGGGTTCCAATTTTTCATAAAGCCCAAATAACTGAATACCCTTTTCAAACTTTAATACACAAGTTTTAAAAATCAAAATAAGCTCAGTTTCGGGAATATAAATTGTTGTATCCTAACTCACTGGGTATGACTTTTTATTTCTTCGAACTAAGTGGATTTCAGCATCTTGCGCAAATGTTTTCGTTTCAAGCAAACGGATCGTAATCTAGAATCATTTCAAATTTTCGGCATTAAAACATTAAATAATCAATTAGGTACCAATTTTGGGCGCTGCGAGGGTGCTAATCCTTCCTCGTACGTAACCGACTCCTGAACCCGTTTTCTCGAGTTTTTGTAGACCAAAATATGTTTTAATAAATCAAAGTTTTATTAAAATGATCAATTTCAGGGTGATACGATCACACCTCGAAAAAAGGTCGGTGGCGACTCCACTTTCGTTTTTAAAATCGATCCCTGTATTTCAAAATTGAAATGGTTTCGACAGTAAGTTTATATGTAAATTATACATCCTTTTTACTTATGTTTTTACATATTAATGTATTATGTGAAATGTGAATGAATATTATTGATACCTATTAAAATGATAGAAAGTGAAGAAATTCCCGGATGAACCTTCGGAGTAGGAAAACGATACGGATAAAAAACGTGAATAAGTGATTGTTAGTGGGCTGTGTGCGATACCACCGTGGATATGTGATTATTGTTGGGCTGTGTGCAATACCACCGTATTATTTATTAATGGTGGGCTGTGTGCGAAACCACCGTGTATCCGGTATTACTCCTAAGTGTTCATCGAGAAACTTTAACGAAGTAAAATTTCGTGTGGCTATGTGATGACAAGTGCAGGGTATAAGTGCATGTAAATGTGAGCAATGTTTATGATATGTATTTGGAATATGGTAAGATTTGAAATGAGTAAGTACAACTACGAGGATCTGAATTGTTCTTGATTAGTATGTAATGTTCTTGATTGATAAGTATGTGGTATGATGTTCATTATTTACATATAGACTTACTAAGCTAAGCTTACTCCCTTCTCTTTTCCCTTGTTTTATAGTGTCAAGAAGCCAGCTCGGGATACAGAGACCGTAGGAGGATCATGTAACACCCCAAACCCGACCTAGAAGTTAGGCCCAAATCTGGTGTGTCACATGGAAGTAAAAACTTGCTTGAGAAATACAGCCTCTTTGTTAAAACTCAAAACACTTAAGCAATTGATGTCTACTTGAAAACGTAATTATCTTTAAAAACCTTTTCGTTTGCGGAAGCATATTTGAAATAAACAATTTACGAAAATGTGACGTTTATAAATAGAGTTGCATAAGCATTTTGAAAACGTTGCGGAAACGTAGATAAAACACAAGTATTTTTGAGAGGTTGTTTGATAAATCGATAATCGAATTAGTAATCTTTTAAAACCGTGACCTTTGAAAATGTCGTTGATAATTTGAAAGAAAATCTGAGTTAAAATTATTTGTAAAAGTTTGTTATGAAATCCTTTTGTTAATCAATTTTGGAAAACCTTTATTTAAGTTTTTAGAAAATTCTCGTTTTAAACAATTTAAGCAAAATAATAAGTATATCAACCATCAAGCAAATAATAAAACACTCCAGGGGCCTTATTACAACTTAAAACAAAATAGCAAAATAATAAAATAAACCGAAATAGAAATTTAAAGTTCAATAACACCATTTCAAGTATGGCCTCCATCGAGTCATCCATGGCCCAAGTCCACATCATCGAGCATTACCTACAAGGGTTAAGAAAGGGGAGTGAGTTACAAGAACTCGCAGTGTATAATCCCCTTACCGCCATCCACTGGGTCTGAACCCATTTAGCAAAAATTTGGGCCTGAGCCCATAAAAGGGGGAGTGAGTTACAAGAACTCAGTGTATAATCCCCTTACCGCCATCCACTGGGTCTGAACCCATTTAGCAAAAATTTGGGCCTGAGCCCATAAAGCAATATCTTGGGCCTAAGCCCTTTTATGCATAATAATGTATCAAATAATTCATATGAATGTAATGCAATCCCAAACCAACCTAATAATCCATCCGCTACACACCACCCGTACCAACCAACACACCTGTGGGGATCTTTTGTCAACCCACCCCGCCAACACACCAATCGCAGGCATTTAGCCATTTATATAATTCACAGGCAAGATGCCATTTAATTCGCAGGCAAGATGCCATTTCATAATATTTGTGGCTGAGCCACCAAATTTCACTTCCCCGATCATCAATATCCCAATCCCATGCAACTTATGTAAATGCAACATACATCGTAAATCATAATATTTATAATATAACCACGATAATTAATAACTCAGAGATTTATTACAAACAATTTTGGCCCATTAACACTTTACAAAATCGGCCCATTAGGGCATTATATCAAATCGGTCCGTTAAGGCAATATATCAAATCGGCCCGTTAAGGCAATATAACAAATCAGCCCATTAAAGCAATATAACAATTCGGCCCATTAAGGCAATATAACAATTCGGCCCATTAAGGCAATATATCAAATCGGCCCGTTAAGGCAGTATAACAAATCGACCCATTAACAATACATCAGATTGGCCCATTAGGGTCATTTTCGTAATTCAGTAATCTTACCCACTAAGGGTAATTTGGTAATCTTGTAATCCAGGGATATTTCGGTAATTTACCCTCTACGGGTATTATGGTAATTCCGCAACCTAGACTTAACTACTAATGTGGGGCATAAAAATCAAAACTGTCCATCTGTGTTGTACTGACTAAATTGACTATAACTCGAGTTAGGAATCTCAAAATCTAAATCCGTAAATTTTCCTTGAAACTAGACTCATATATCTTCTTACTACTATTTTTCCAAATTTTTTGGCTTATCCATTTAGTACAGTTTATTCCTTAAAGTTTCCCTTGTTTCACTGTCCAACGATTCTGACCTCTCTTAACCGAAATTCAAATATCTCACTGTACAGTTTTCATATGTTGCTCCCACTTGTTTCTATTGAAAATAGGCTCACTAAGGAATCCATACATATAACTTATAACTCATAATTCCTTTTGTACAATTTTAAACGATTTTTCCAAGACAGAACAGAGAACCGCAAAGTTGATCAGAACCAGTCTCACTAAAATTAAGATATCACAGACCTTAAAATTTCTTTTCCTTCTTCGCTTCTTCCATATAAAAATAGACAAAGTAAGCTTTAATTTGATATCTTATTCACTTATTAATCCCTTTTATCCTATTTTCTGTGATTTTTCAAAATCACGTCACTGGTGCTGACCAAAAACTGTTTCATTGCAAACTATGGTTACCACAACGAATATACGCACGCCCGAGTGGTCACGGATGTCGGTTTCCGGTTTTCCTTCGGTATTTCGACCGAATCACGGAACATATCATGCAAACTTTCAGAGAGGTATGAGATTACACACCATTTCAAGCATATATTCGGAAGGGTACGGAATTACACACCTTGATTACGGGTTGTGCTTTCTACCGTTTCAACACCTATAATGATAATTGATAGAAGGTTAGTCTCAACTTTGATAATCGTAACTAGAAACACTTTATTAGGCTAACTCCACTTACCACGAATGTGATCTCCTTCAGTGCACCAAAAATCGATACTACCCTTTGGTTACTGAAATCCCGTCCTAACAATATTTGTTGAGCGAAAGAGTTGTTAGCAATTATCCCAACTTTGGCCAAAACAAATCTCATAACAATGTTCTTACCCCACTTGCTTGACGAGTCGATGATAATGGTTTGGTTAATACAAATCACTTGTGCTCCTTTACCTTGAAGATTTTTAGGACCGATTCCCAACGATTGTATGATAACTTCGGAAGATTCAAAGTTTCGGCCTTCCACTATATCACTACGAAGAAGGAAAATAATCTCGTTTGAGAGAGAATAAGGTGATGGTCTCGGTCAAAATGACCATCCCAAACCAAAACATAGATTCGGTATTAAGAGAAAAAAAATAAGAAATGTTGAGATGAACACTTACCGATTAATCAAGGATTGAGTGTAAATACGGATGAGAAGAAAAGATAGAAAAGAGATGAAGGTTCGGTTATAGAAGAAAATGAATATTGATATTCGGCTATGGAGGATAATCAAACAAGAAAATGTGATTTTATGGTGGTGTCGATTTAGAGAAGAGAAAAGATTAGAGGAATGGTTAAAAGAAAAGGATGGAAGGTTGGATGGATGCTAGGTGATTACGCTATCAAAGGGAGATGAACATGTTGCACAAATGTGCTAGGAGGTTTCGGCAAAGAAGAAAGAAAGAAGAAAAACTAAAACTCACAAAGAGTAGCAATTTGGAGAAAATGACACTCATCAAGCCAAATGTATTTTTGACCAAAACAAACACTATAGTTTTACCAAAACACCAAGTAAAATTCGGCTACCTCCCTTTTACCACAAAACCGTCCACATTCATGACCATAATGGTCAAAAATTGGCCAACCACACTTTCCATAACACTTCCCTTGAAAAAGGCCACATGTTCCCCTTACTTTCCCCTTTCTCTTGATTTCTTTCCTCACCTTCATTCTTTCCTATTTTCCTTAGCCATCTTGCCAAAAATAAAAAGTCCACCTTGCCTTATTTACATGCTTGGCAGACACTTAGGGAAAGAATACAAAAATAATAGTCAAAATTTGCACACAATAGGATTTGAACCTCTTCCCTCCATACTCTTCACTTAATGCCATAACCTCTTTGCCATATGCTCAATTATGCTAGCAAATTGAATACTTATTTTCATAAGTATTGATGCCACTTACTATTTCTCCTAAATAGGCTTAAACACCAAATTTTTACTAGGGCCCAATTCAACCCCGAGCCTTCATAGAACCCCGTAACTTTCCAAAATCACCTTCCTAATAAGTCCAACTTGAAATAATGTTGTTCTCAAATTCCCATAAATTTTAAAACGCTTCTACGCTCAAGGTCCAATGGGCCCAGTAGGTCCGATTCTACTAGGCCCAATTTTGGGATGTTACAATTCTACCCCCTTAAAGAAATTTCGTCCTCGAAATTTCCATCCTACTACTAAACGCATCGCTCAAATCACACCACTATGCTTCTGCTGCGCACTCTGATCTTAATAACCACAATGTACTTTTAACATAATCTTGAATCCTTTTTCACACAACCAATCATCTAACCACAGAAGCAAACTGTTATCTACCACTTATACCTAAAATTTTCTATATTCAATCATCACGTCCAACCAAAACATACCTGACTTGATGGTGATGAAACAATCCCGAGCCTTATGCTCCTTAGACCCGCATCTCAAGCATGCTCCTGACCTCCTCCAGCATTCTCCCAGATGACGCCTCTTGCAAAATCACAAGCCGAAAAGTTTGGTCGTGCCTTGACATGCTTTACAGAACGAGACTGCGACCCAAAAGAACCGCGATCTAATTTCTTCTTACAGCTCACAGACCCAACTCGAAGTGTTTCACTGATTCCTTTAACCTCCTCCAATACTTCCTTAACTATCTGAGTTAGCTCCATCAACCCCAGCTCGATCATGAGATCCCGTCTCAACCACTGGCGATGCCAGCGCCTCCCTTTCGGAAACATGCCCCGATGCTGAAGATCTAGCCTTAGCACATCGGCCTCTACCACATCCACATCTACTGCGTCCACGTCTTCTAGCGCTCATGTTCACTAAGTCGATATAATCTGATTAAGAGTTTTATGAATCATTATTCTATTTCAGTGTTTATTAAACAATGTTTTATGGTGTATAGGAAGTAAAGTCGTTTTCGTAAAACGTATCCTATAGTCTCAATCTCTATAATTTCAGCTCCTAAAACAAAAAGTTCTAGAGTATTCTATTTTGGGGAATTTTCTTACCACAGTACTAACACAATAATCATAAATTAAAAACACATACTTACTTGACTTGGTGTCGGATACCCGTGGTGCCATACTTCCTTTAAAACATGCATTTATAATTTAAAATTCAAACAGCTTTGGAAAACATTTTTGAACCCAAACCACAGCCGAGTTTTGCAACCTAGGCTCAGATACCATAAAATGTAACACCCCAAACCCGGCCTAGAAGTTAGGCCCAAATCTGGTGTGTCACATGGAAGTAAAACCTTGCTTGAGAAATACAGCCTCTTTGTTAAAACTCAAAACACTTAAGCAATTGATGCCTACTTGAAAACGTAATTATCTTTAAAAACCTTGTAACACCCCAAACCCGGCCCAAACGCTATGACCAGATCTGGCATGCTACGGGGTTTATCATTAAAACTTTACTTTAATGGTTTTTGGAAAATCTCAGTTTCTTTACTTAGGCATTTGATAAAAATAAGATATTTGTTGAAAACCTTTGTTTTACGTTGAACATGATCAGAAAACCCATTTTATTACTTTTTAAGACTTAAGTCCTTGAACATAAATTGTAAGCTGCAAACATTAACAAATAAAAAAAATGATAACCTATGCCATGGGGCCTTATTACATAAATAATCCCAAACTTAAAACTTAAAGAAAACCGAAAGTAGTCTATGAAAATAAATAAAATAAAACTTGATGGCCCCTCAAGTCTGCCTCGGCTCCCATGTCCACGATCTACTGCTCATCTGAAAGAGTAGAGAAAAATGAAAGGGTGAGTCACCAAGACTCAGTGTATAAATCCCGAAATAAACAACGACCTAAGGCCCACAAACACATTATGGGCATTGGCCCATACGTTATGGCAACAATCACACATACATATTAAATGATGAATGGTAACTGGCCCAACCCATCCTAAAAGTCCATCCTCTACACACCAACCCGTGCATCACCAACACACCTCGGGGATTTCTACAATCAACCCGCCAATCGCTACACACCATATCGACAGTGCATCTTGCCTATTCCTATTAATCGGGAATCATTTAAGTGTGGCTTTGCCACCGATCACTATGTGACCTAACATTTGAATTCGTGGTTTAACCACCGATTACCAAGTGACCTATCATGCTCTTCCCCTTCATTATCATAATCCCACCCCACGCATACACACATGAAAATTGAAAACATCATACCATCTCTAAGAAAACAGGCTTTCATATACATATTTATCAATACACATAGAGATTTCTATGATTACGCACTGGCATCCTTTACTGGACCTTTTTTGGGTTTTATTCGATTGTCTACACTGACCTCTTTCCGCTTTTTTAGCCAATATATATATATATATATATATAATCTGATTAAGTAGTGTGTTAGAGATCTACACACTGTTTATGGTTAAGACGACACTTTCTATGTCGATGCTATCATCAGCCAGACACAACCGCTATTTGCCTAAGGTGTTGCTCGGAAGCCAGGTCCACAACCGGTGGCCAATCCCGAATCGCCGACACCGCTCGTTTCTTAAACTTAGGGATTGGTTTGATGGATCCAATCCCTCCTTCGCCTTGATCGACATTTGATTCCATCAAAAAGGCCTTATTAATCATAACATATGGTTAAGATTATGATTTCGATATCGAATCTAACGAGAACCTAAAGAGAATCCCTTACTGTAACATCCTGGAAAAGGCCTATGCATTTTCGGTTTAGTTCTACTAAGTGACATGTTTTATGTACTAAGAATAAATTTTGAATATTTTTGAAACAGGAAATGAATGAAAATAAGTTAGAAATGAACATTTTTGGAAACACGAAAATGTATGGAAATGTTAAGTTTAAAAATGGAAGGTGAACATTTTTGGAAACTAGGAAATGTAAGGAAAATGGAAAGTGAACATTTCGGAAACTTGGAAATGTAAGAAAATGTCAAGTTTACAGAGCCGAACGAAAATTTTTGGAAACTTAGAAATGACCTAGAAATGACGAGTTTTAAGGTTTAAAAGGGAAATTAAGGTAAGGTGGCCTTAAAAGAAAAAGTTTGTGGAATTTGACACACAAACAGGCTTGGAAAAGTGGTGCAGAAGATGCCACTTAGGGCCTATGGAAATGGCGCCATATGCAAGAGGAATGGGCACGAGTTCGAGTCACTTGGGAAGCAAATAAAGGAGGTTTTATTTTTGCTTCCGTAAGAAGATCGAGGTGGACGGCACATGGCTATAAATTAGGAGCTTTTATTATTTTATAAATAGTGGATAAATAAGGGATTTATTTATCATTATTTTCAAGAGATAATTGTTGGATTAAATTCTTTTAATTTGAATAAAGAGATAAAGAGGAAAATAAGGGAGAAGTGATGGCCAAGTAAGGGACTTTGAGTTTAATAATTTCGGCTAAGTAAGGATAGTTGCTGAATTGTCTTTTATTTTAAGTGATAATTAAAGGATAAAGTTATCAGATAGAGGAGTGGTGGCCAAGTAAGGGACTCCTTAGATGATAATTTCGGCTATAAAAGGAAGGAAGGAGGGCTACTCATCAATTTATGCTTCCTCCTTTCTCTGCCGAATTCTTAGTGCTCTCTTCTCTTCTCTTCTTTCTTTTCTTTTTTCAAGTCGAGATTTAAGTAATTTTTGGAACCTAGCCGAATATTTTCCTCTCCATTAGAAGCCATAGCCGAATCTCCCTGTGAATCTAAGCAAGGAAGCGATCATTCAAGTATTAAAGGGGATCTCTCTGGTTTCTACAGCTATCGACTACAAGGAGGAATATTTCGGGATCTAAGGTAAGAAACTATAAGATCCAAAGGTCTTGTTTTAAGATTTAATGTTAGATTAAACCTAACATGTGATTATAGGAATTTCGACATCCCTAGGAAAGCAATGAATACTTTTAGGATTTGAGATCACAAAGAAGGAATACAACAAAGTTTTGGGACTTGATTCTTAAGTCAATCGGCAACAAGGTAGGTTTTCAAGTATACAAATCCTACTAGGATTTGGTTTAAAGCCAAAAAGGTTTATTAATGTGTTTAAATGATTGGCCGAATATAGGAGTTAAGGATCTAAATCGAGAGATCGGTTCTTGGGATTTCAAGGACTTCGTTAACGAATCAGTGTGTACCCCACACTAACTTTTAATAAGATTTATGGTAATATGTAATATATGCATGTTTATAAGAATGTGGCTAAGGTACCATAATATGGTACAAAGTACTCAGGTACGTTTCCTACTCCTATTAGGATTACGAAATATGTTATATGTAACATGTGGAATATGATAAGAATGTGAATTTAAGTATGATATGCATGATATGAATAATATGGGTCATTCGGGATATATGAAAAAGGGAAGTGAATGTGATGACTACGGTCTCACTATCCGAATGTGGTGACTTTGGTCACATTATCCGAATGTGGTAACCGGTTACATTATCCGAATGTGGTAACCGGTTACATTATCTCGAATGTGGTGTCTCATGACACATTATCTGGTGGCTATGCCACAAATTTTATATGGGAGATGAGCACGTCGATCGCAGCTGCGCGCTTCGATGGTGTGTAGGCGATGGAGGGTTGACTTAGTAGTTCCCACGGTGTGCAAAAGTTGAGTACGGGGATGTGTAGCGGATGGCACCTAGGTTTGGGTTTGGGTTGCATCATCATTTTTATCTGTTATATGAATAAGTATTGGATATGAAAAATGTATGCCGATCTATTGAATTTTAGTGTTGTGTACACATTGAGTCTGTTGACTCACCCCGTTGTGGGACTATTTTTCGTGTGACGATCAATAATGGACCGGGTTCGCGGAATCTTAGGGATGGCCATGCTCAACTTGAAGTTTTATTCAATATGGATATTTAAATTTATTTAAGTATTTTAATTTTATTTTGGGATTTTACTTGATGTAATAAGGCCATAAGTTACATTTCTTTACTTTTATTTTTAATTACTATGTTACTGAATTATTTTCAATTAAAGTTAAGTAAAATTTATTTCTTTAAAAATAAACCCTAATTGTTTTTTTCATCTTAATTAATTGGACTTTAAAATAAGATCAATGGGTTTTTAACTCAAGCCCAACCCAAAACAATAGTTTTTAAAAATCGCACAAGTTTTCCTCCGTAATAAAAGAATTTTGTAACCGATTTACTTAAGGAACATACAGATCAGGCCCGGGCTCGTGTGGTAGGGTGTGGGTGTGTTTGATTTAATATCGAGCCCAGTTTTAAACTCTCGGCTGTGGGCTAAGGCCCAAAACGTTTTGAATCGAGCCAAGTAAGCTTTTGAAAGGATTTTATGAAATAAGCAGGTTTTTACGGCATGGCTCCTAAGTCTCCGACCCGCATGATCCACTGTAAGTACCCCTAACCATTTGTGTGATTATGTGTAATGAATGTTAGAAGGGTAGAAAAGGAATGGAACGTAGAATAGCATGATAGGAACTTGAACCCTAGGACTAGTCTACTCAAACACAAACACATAAGACTTAAGGAACGTTAAACAAACCCATGGCTAAGTCACTAAGTTAGGTGTGGCAACCTCTGTGCGCATGTCTAGGAATGGTTTCGGTGGGAGCTTGGTATTTAAGCAGTCCGCGTGACTCACCTCCTCTCCACTCGGATCCTGCCTGGTGCGTAGCTTTGGTTCACCCTGACCAAGAGGACTCGGTCATAGGCTAAACACAATAACTAAAACCCGAAAGGGAATTAGCCGTGTTTTTATAAAAACAACAAAACCCTAGTTTTAGAACTCTTAAAACTTTCTTCTAAATTCATGAAAACCATCTTTACAAAATTTTCCGAAAGATTTCCGATTTATACAAAATGCCCCTAGTGGTAAAATTACCAAAATGACCCTGATTTCCAAAATTTTCGCAACATCACCGTTTTGAAAAGTACAATTCTCAAAATGAACCCTCAAAGTTTTGCAACCTTTGAAATATCCCTGATTTATAAGATTTTACAAATTTACCCCGGCTTGGAAAAAAAAATCACCAAAATACCCCCGAGGTCCAAAATCACCGAAATGCCCCTGGATTTCAAAATTTTTCAAAATACCCCGGAAATTAAAAATACCAAAATACTTTATGACAAAATCACCAAGGAACTTTTTCCTTTTGAAAAATTACGAAAATACCCCTGTAGGACAGAATTACAAAAATACCCCTGGGTAGTGGAAAAACAATAACAATGAAAACTACAACCTTTCTCTGAATGAACGAAAGTTCATAATTGTTTGATGGATGTACGAATGAATGGAAAGACTGTGTGCATGTATGAATACGAAAGAACCACTCCTAAAACTCTTGTCATAAAATTCCTTCGCGGGTAAACAAGTGAAAGAAAGACTATTTCATAAAACTTCTTAATCAGATTACGACGTTAGAAATGAGCTCTAGAGGATGTGGTTGTCGTGGACGAGGTGGAGGAAGGATGACGGTGTCAGAACCCGTTAGATCGGGTCAAGGGTCTGACAACGAGATACCACCGCCACCACCACCCCAGTGTGGGTGTGTTGAGCGACAAGCTCGGGCACGGGTGAAGATGTTGTGTCGCAGTCGTCTTCGCGAGTTTTGGAGTTGGTGGTGGTGCGGGAGGAAATTCGGGAAACCGTAAGTCGTGCTGACTGGCGGCGAGCTAATGGAACTACCTTTCGGGGAGTTTGAACTTATACTTGGAATGGACTGGCTAGTAGAGCACCGAGCCGTGTTGGATTGTGCGGCTAAACGAATGGAACTAAGGACCCCGGAGGATGAAGTAGTAGTAATGATCGGAGAGAAAAACTACTACCGTCCAACGTAGTTTCGGCGTTGAAAGGTGAGAAAATGGTTAAGAAAGGGTGCAAGGCGTTCTTAGCCTTCGTAAGTGCGTAAGGTGGAAAGGAAGAAGGTGTCGGTGGAGTTAGAACGGTGAAAGACTTTGAAGATGTATTTCGGAGGAATTACTGTGAATACCCCCCGGATAGGGAGGTGGAGTTTGGAATAGACTTGTCGCCCGGGAATAGCTCTGTGTCAATCGCTCCATACCGAATGGCGCCAAAGGAGTTAGTTGAGCTCAAGGCTCAAATCCAAGAGTTGTTGGATCGTGGGTTCATACGACCCAGTGTGTCTCCATGGGGAGCACAAGTTCTGTTTGTAAAGAAGAAAGACGGAACTATGCGTATGTGCATAGATTACCGTCAGTTGAATAAGCTGACCATCAAGAACAAGTATCCTTTGCCAAGGATCGATGACTTGTTCGATCGGTGAAGGGGAACGCATGATATTCTCAAAGATAGACTTAAGGTCGGGATATCACCAATTGAAGGTGAAGGAGGCAGATATCCATAAGACCGCTTTTAGGACAAGATACGGCCATTTTAAGTTTGTGGTGATGCCGTTTGGATTGACAAACGCTCCAACCGCGTTCATGGATATGATGAACCGGGTTTTCCAACCATACTTGGATAGGTTCGTCGTTGTGTTCATCGACGATATTTTGGTGTACTCCAAGTCCGAAGAAGAGCATGATGAACACCTCGAATTGTCTTTGCAAGTATTAAGGAGAAGAAGCTCTATGCCAAATTCAGCAAGTGTGAATTTTGGCTTAAGGAGGTGGCATTCCTAGGACATGTGGTATCCGCAGAAGGAATAAGAGTGGATCCTAGGAAGATCGAAGCAGTGTTGGATTGGAAACCACCTAAGTCCGCGGCTGAGATTCGAAGTTTCTTAGGTTTGGCAGGCTATTACAGAAGGTTCGTAGAAGGATTCTCATCAATAGCCGCGCCTTTAACAAAGTTACTAAGGAAGGAATTACCCTTTGAATGGTCTGATAAGCAACAGAAGAGCTTTGACAACCTTAAGAAGGTGTTGACGGAGGCTCGGTGTTAATTCAAACAGAGGTGGGAAGGATTTTGTGGTGTCTTGTGACGCTTCACATACGGGATTAGGATGTGTGCTAATGCAAGAAGGAAAAGTAGTCGCTTATGCGTCTCGGCAACTAAGTCCTCATGAGGTTAACTACCCAACTCATGACTTAGAGTTGGCAGCAGTGGTTTTCGCCCTTAAGGTTTGGAGGCACTACCTCTATGGAGAAAGGTCAGTGATCTACACAGACCACAAGAGCCTTAAGTACCTGTTGACTCAGAAGGAGTTCAACTTGAGGCAACGAATGTGGGTGGAGTTGTTGAAGGACTACGACTGTTCGATAGAATATCATCCGGGCAAGGCGAATGTGGTAGCTGATGCCCTAAGTCGGAAGGTTGTGTCGGATCTAAGGGCTATGTTCGCTCACTTGAGTTTATATGATGATGGAAGCCTATTGGCAGAATTACAAATCAAGCCCACATGGCTGAATGAGGTGAAAAGGGGACAGTTGGCTGATAAGGACCTAAGTGCTAAGTTTCAGCAAGTACAGAACGGAGAATTAAAGGACTATGGCGTCAATGATGAAGGAGTATTGTGTTACAAAGGAAAAGTCTGTATGCCGAAGGACAAGGAGTTAAGACAAAGGATTCTTCGGGAGGCGCATAGTAGCCCTTATGCTATGCATCCCGGAGGCAGTAAGCTGTACAGAGATCTAAGGGAACAATTTTGGTGGTCTGATCTTAAACGGGAAGTTACTGAATTTGTGGGGAAATGTCCGACGTGTCGCCAAGTTAAGGTTGAACACCAAGTTCCATCGGGATTGCTTCAACCAATCGAGATTCCCAATGGAAGTGGGAGAGAATTACCATGGACTTCGTTAGTGGGCTTCCCTTACGCCTACTAAGAAGGACTCGGTATGGGTAATAGTGGACCGTTTGACCAAGTCCGCGTATTTCATTCCGGAAGAGTAAACTATTCTCTTGAAGTTGGCCAAGTTATATGTGGCGGAAATTGTGAGGTTACATGGAGTGCACCGTATCGATCATCTCGATAGAGACCCAAGGTTTACGTCTCGGTTACGGAGGGCACTTCATCAAGCTTTAGGCACTAAGTTGGACTTCACTACGGCTTTTCATCCACAATCGACCAGGCGACCGAACGCAGTTATACAAGTGTTGGAGGATATGTTGAGAGGCTGTGTGATGGATTTCGAGGAAGTTGGGAAGACTATTTGCCTTTAGCCGAGTTCGCCTACAACAACAAATCTATCGAGGCTAGCATTCGGATGGCACCATATGAAGCATTGTATGGTCGGAAGTGTCGAACTCCTACTTGTTGGGTGAGTTAGGAGAATGTCGAGTTTTGGGTCTAGAGTTAGTGGCGAAATCAAGAGAAGGTTGAGATGATTCGAGCACGGTTAAAGGAAGCCTCACGATAGGCGAAGTCATACATGGACCTTAAGCGGAAGGAAATAGAGTTTGAAGTGGGAGACCAAGTGTTTCGAAAGTCTCGCCTTGGAAGAAGGTAATGAGGTTTGGTCGCAAAGGGAAGTTAAGCCCAAGGTTTATAGGGCCCTATCGAGTACTGAAGCAAGTTGGAGCAGTGGCATACCAATTGGAGTTGCCACCGAGTTGCGGCAGATGAACGACGTATTCCATGTGTCCATGCTACGTCGTTACCGATCGGATCCGTCTCATGTGGTACCGATTGAAGAAGTGGAGCTAAGGCCGGACTTATCGTATGAGGAAGAGCCAATTCAAATATTGGAACGTGATGTGAAAGTGTTACGTAGGGAAGTCGGTTCCTCTAGTCAAAGTGTTATGGCGCAATCATGGATCGGAAGAAGCCGTGGGAACCGAGAAGAGGCAATGCGACAACAATACCCTCAATTATTTTAGTTAGGAAATTTCGAGGACGAAAATTTTTTTAAGGGGTAGAAGCGTAACATCCTGGAAAGGGCCTATGCATTTTCGGTTTAGTTCTACAAAGTGACATGTTTTATGTACTAAGAATAAATTTTGAATATTTTGGAAACCCGGAAATGAATGAAAATAAGTTAGAAATGAACATTTTTGGAAACACGAAAATGTATGGAAATGTTAAGTTTAAAAATGGAAGGTGAACATTTTTGGAAACTAGGAAATGTAAGGAAAATGGAAAGTGAACATTTTCGAAACTTGGAAATGTAAGAAAATGTCAAGTTTCTGAGCCGAACGAAAATTTTGGAAACTTAGAAATGACCTAGAAATGACGACTTTTAAGGTTTAAAAGGGGAAATTAAGGCAAGGTGGCCTTAAAAGAAAAAGTTTGTGGAATTTGACACACAAACAGGCTTGGAAAAGTGGTCAGAAGATGCCACTTAGGGCCTATGGAAATGGCGCCATATGCAAGAGGAATGGGCACGAGTTCGAGTCACTTGGGAAGCAAATAAAGGAGGTTTTATTTTTGCTTTTTCGTAAGATCGAGGTGGACTGCACATGGCTATAAATTAGGAGCTTTTATTATTTTATAAATAGTGGATAAATAAGGGATTTATTTATCATTATTTTCAAGAGATAATTGTTGGATTAAATTCTTTTAATTTGAATAAAGAGATAAAGAGGAAAATAAGGGAGAAGTGATGGCCAAGTAAGGGACTTTGAGTTTAATAATTTCGGCTCAGTAATGATAGTTGCTGAATTATCTTTTATTTTAAGTGATAATTAAAGGATAAAGTTATCAAATAGAGGAGTGGTGGCCAAGTAAGGGACTCCTTAGATGATAATTTCGGCTATAAAAGGAAGGAAGGAGGGCTACTCATCAATTTGCGCTTCCTCCTTTCTCTGCCGAATTCTTAGTGCTCTCTTCTCTTCTTTTCTTTCTTTTCTTTTGTCAAGTCGAGATTTAAGTAATTGTTGGAACCTAGCCGAATATTTTCCTCTCCATTAGAAGCCATAGCCGAATCTCCTGTGAATCTAAGCAAGGAAGCGATGATTCAAGTATTAAGGGGATCTCTCGGGTTTCTACAACTGTCGACTACAAGGAGGAATATTTCAGGATCTAACGTAAGAAACTATAAGATCCAAAGGTCTTGTTTTAAGATTTAATGTTAGATTAAACCTAACATGTGATTATAGGAATTTTGACATCCCTAGGAAAGCAAGGAATACTTTTCGGGATTTGAGATCACAAAGAAGGAATACAACAAAGTTTTGGGACTTGATTCTTAAGTCAATCGGCAACAAGGTAGGTTTTCAGTATACAAATCCTACTAGGATTTGGTTTTAAAGCCAAAAAGGTTTATTAATGTGTTTAAATGATTGGCCGAATATAGGAGTTAAGGATCTAAATCAGTAGATCGGTTCTTCGGGATTTCAAGGACTTCGTTAAACGAATCAAGTGTGTACCCCACACTAACTTTTAATAAGATTTATGGTAATATGTAATATATGCATGTTTATAAGAATGTGGCTAAGGTACCATAATATGGTACAAAGTACTGTGCACGCGTTTCCTACTCCTATTAGGATTACGAAATATGTTATATGTAACATGTGGAATATGATAAGAATGTGAATTTAAGTATGATATGCATGATATGAATAATATGGGTCATTCGGGATATATGAAAAAGGGGAAGTGAATGTGATGACTACGGTCTCACTATCTGAATGTGGTGACTTCGGTCACATTATCTGAATGTGGTAACTTCGGTTACATTATCTGAATGTGGTAACTTCGGTTACATTATCTGAATGTGGTGTCTCATGACACAATTATCTGGTGGCTATGCCACAAATTTTATATGGGCGATGAGCACGTCGATCGCGATGGATCGCGCCGATGGTGTGTAGCGGATGGAGGGTTGACTTAGTAGTCCCCACGGTTTGCGTGTTGGTGCGGGGATGTGTAGCGGATGGCACCTAGGTTTGGGTTTGGGTTGCATCATCATTTTTATCTGTTATATGAATAAGTATTGGATATGAAAAATGTATGCTCGATCTATTGAATTTTAGTGTTGTGTACACATTGAGTCTGTTGACTCACCCCCGTTGTGGGACTATTTTTGGTGACGATCAATAATGGACCGGGTTGTGGAAGCTTAGGGATGGCCATGCTCGGCTTGAAGTTTTATTCAATATGGATATTTAAATTTATTTAAGTATTTTAATTTTATTTTGGGATTTTACTTGATGTAATAAGGCCATAAGTTATATTTCTTTACTTTTATTTTTAATTACTATGTTACGAATTATTTTCAATTAAAGTTAAGTAAAATTTATTTCTTTAAAAATAAACCCTAATTGTTTTTTCATCTTAATTAATTGGACTTTAAAATAAGATCAATGGGTTTTTAACTCAAGCCCAACCCAAAACAATAGTTTTTAAAAATCGCACAAGTTTTCCTCTAGTAATAAAAGAATTTTGTAACCAGTTTACTTAAGGAACATACCAGATCCGGTCCAGGCTCGTGGGCCGGGTGTGGGGTGTTTCACTTACCTTGAAATTCCTGAGAAGTGATATGAGATTCAGGGACTAACGTTTTCGGCTTTTGGATCTAAGAGATCTACTTCAATTCTCGAATGTCGCCCAACAAGAGAATACATCAAACCAGTAAACTATTAGCTTTCCGACTTTGTCTCCCAAAAACCGAAATAGAAAGTGAAGAGATAAGAAAATCAGCACTCACCTTAGCACAAAGAATTCGACTACCCCTTAGAGATTCTGGCTTTTGAGAAGATCAGAAGAAAAGATTATAGGAAGAAGTCTATATAGATTCGGCTTTAGTGAAGAAATCGGCAAAAGGGAATAGGAAGTATTCGGCTATGGAGATGAGAATAGAGTTCAGAGTTTCAGCTTTTGAAAGAAAAGATGTTGAGAAAAATTGGGAGGTTTCGGCTTTTAAAGAAATCAAAAGAAAAGAAATTGCAGAGAATGACTGAGAGTTTCGGCACAGAGAATGAAGAAAAGAATAGGGTTCAAATGCCGAAATTGAAGAGATACTACCCCTATTTACAGAGACTTTCGGCACTTACATATCAAAAACTGAAAGTGCCCCTCTTGCTAACTAACACTTATCAAATAATAGGGGAAATTTCGGCACCCCTTTTCCATAAAGAAACCGATTTCTTCCCTCCTCTGGGTGATGGAATTTCGGCCAACACTGCACTCAGCAGATAGCTCCTATCTTTTCTCCTTTATCTTAATCTATTCATACCTTTAGAAGAGGCCTAAATAACACCACCTCTCCCTACTATTATCAGCATAATATCCACATTACCCCAATCATTTAATCCTCCTATTTTCTAGCCCCGTTGCCGTCCCCCCTTGCTCCCTTTTTAAGTGCCAAAAATGGCCCAAAGACATGGGCTCCTTGCGGCCAAAACGTGGGCCTCTTCAACTGCTAGTGACGCCACCCTCTAGCTCCCTTGCAGCGCCACCTAATATTGGGCCACAAGCCTACTTTGGTCTTTTAAACACAATTACCACCTTTTAAACCCTATAGTGCCCAAACAGAGAATTTAACCAAGGCCTCTGCCTAAACCTGAGCCCAATTTAGACCCCTAACACTTAACTTAACACATCAAACATATCCACACACTAAACGCATAGGCCCATTAATTCAGGATGTTACAGTTCTACCCCCTTAAAGAAATTTCGTCCTCGAAATTACCTGGTCAGAAAAGATGAGGGTATTGATGTCGCATCGTCTCCTCTGGTTCCCAAGTAGCCTCCTCAGAACTGTGATTCCGCCAAAGAACCTTGACCAACGGAACCATCTTCCTACGCAATACCTTGACATCACGATCCAGAATTTCTACTGGTTCCTCTTCAAAGGATAAATCGGGTCTTACTTCGATTTCTTCCACTGGCACCACATGAGATGGATCCGAACGGTAACGTCTTAACATAGAGACATAGAACACATTGTGAATCTTGCTTAGCTCAGAAGGTAGCTCAAGCTGATAAGCTACTGGTCCCACTCGTTTCAACACTCGATATGGTCCGATAAATCTGGGACTTAATTTACCCTTTCGACCAAACCTTAATACTTTCTTCCATGGCGACACCTTCAAGAAAACCTTGTCACCCACTGCAAATTCTATGCCCTTACGCTTCAGGTCAGCATAGGACTTCTGTCTGTCTGACGCTTCCTTCAGTCGAGCCCGAATCACCTCAACCTTCTCCTCTGTCTCGGTAACCAACTCCGGACCCAAAATCCGATGTTCTCCTAATTTCGTCCAACAGGTAGGTGTACGACACCTCCGCCTGCATACAATGCTTCATAGGGCGCCATCCGAATACTTGATTGGTAGCTATTGTTGTACGCATAAACTCGCCTACGGTAAGAACTCTTCCCAACTATCTCACAAGTCAATGACACATCCTCTTAACATGTCCTCTAAAATCTGAATTACCCGCTCGATCGTCCATCGATGCGAGGATGAAATGCCGCATCTTGAAATCCAACTTCGTACCCAACGCTTGATGCAACGCCTTCCAAAATCGTGAGGTGAACCTAGGGTCTCTGTCCGATATGATTGATACTGGTACCCCATGCAACCTCACTACCTCCGCTATGTATAGCTTAGCCAATTTTTTGCAGAGTAATCGACACGCATCTTGGTATGAAATGAGCGGACTTCGTCAAGCGATCAACAATCACCCAAACCGAATCTTTCTTAGTAGGCGTGAGGGGTAGCCCACTAACAAAGTCCATTGTAATCCTTTCCCACTTCCATTGTGGGATCTTCACTGGCTGCAACAACCCTGATGGTAACTGATGTTCCGCTTTTACCTGCTGACGGGTCAAACACTTACCCACAAATTCAGTCACCTCTCGTTTTAAACCCAGCCACCAGAACTGTTCTCGCAAATCTCGATACATCTTACTTCCCCCAGGGTGCATAGCGTATGAACTACCATGCGCTTCTTGCAAAATCCTATGCCTCAACTCAGGATCTTTTGGCATACACACTCTCCCTTGAAAACATAATAGCCCTTCCTCATTAATATTAAATTCTGTCGATCTATCACTTGATCCTACCAGAAACTTCTCCTTTAGCAACTCATCAGTCTGCTGCTTCTCCTTAACCTGACTGACCCATGAGGGTTTCACTTGAAGTTCAGCTAACAAACTCCCATCCTCATACAGACTAAGGTGAGCAAACATTGCTCTCAAGTCAGATATTACTTTACGACTCAGAGCATCCGCCACCACGTTGGCTTTACCCGGATGGTACTCGATCGAGCAGTCATAATCCTTTAACAACTCGATCCCCCTCCTTTGCCTCAGATTCAACTCCTTCTGGGTCAACAGGTATTTCAAGCTCTTATGGTCGGTGTAAATGATAGATTTCTCCCCGTATAGATAATGCCTCCAGATCTTCAAGGCAAAAACCACCACCGCCAATTCCAAGTCATGGGTGGGATAATTTGCTTCGTGTGGTCTCACTTGCCGCGATGCGTACGCAACCACCTTTCCATCTTGCATCAACATGCATCCTAGTCCCTTGTGTGAAGCATCACAGTAAATCACGAATTCCTTTCCAGCCTCCGGCTGAATCAACACCGGGGCCTCCGTTAAAATCCTTTTTAACTTCTCGAAACTCTCTTGCTGCTTACTAGACCAAATAAACGGAACTCCTTTCCTTAACAACTTAGTTAACAGCGCCGCGATCAATGAAAATCCATCCACAAACCTTCTGTAATACCCGACTAACCCAAGAAAACTTTGAATTTCTGCTACCGACTTAGGCGACTTCCAATCCAACACCGCTTCAATCTTCCAAGGGTCAACCCTAATCCCCTCTGCCGACACAACGTGACCTAGAAAAGTAACCTCCCTTAGCCAAAATTCGCACTTACTAAATTTGGCATACAACTGCTTCTCCCTCAGAATCTGCAGAACCACCCACAGATGTGAATCATGCTCTTCTTCCGATCTTGAATAAACCAAGATATCATCTATGAATACTACGACAAACCGATTCAAGTAGGGTTGGAACACTCGGTTCATCATGTCTATAAACGCTGCTGGCGCGTTGGTCAACCCAAATGGCATCACCATAAACTCATAGTGACCGTAGCGAGTCCTAAAAGTCGTTTTATGGATACCTGCCTCCTTGACCTTAAGCTGATGGTACCCCGACCTCAGATCTATCTTTGAAAAGACTGAGGCTCCCTTCAACTGATCGAACAAGTCATCGATCCTCGGCAACGGGTATTTGTTCTTGATCGTCAATTTGCTCAACTGACGATAGTCAGTGCACATACGCATTGATCCATCCTTTTTCTTAACGAATAACACCGGCGCTCCCCAAGGCGACACACTTGGTCGAATAAACCCTCTATCCAGCAACTCCTGAATCTGCGCTTTCAACTCCACCAACTCCTTTGGCGCCATCCTATACGGAGCAATAGATACTGGCGCTGTTCCCGGAAGAAGATCGATACCAACTTCACTTCACGATCCGGGGGTAATCCCGGAAGGTCTTCTGGAAAAACATCCGAAAATTCCTTCACCGTCCTAACATCTCCGACAGTTAGTTCCTTGGCTTCCAGATCCCGAACAATCATTAGAATTGCCTCGCATCCTTTCCTCACCATCCTTTCTGCCCTTAAGGCAGACACCACATTTGACAAACAATTCCCCCTTTCACCTATCACCAACACTTCACCGCCCTCGGGAGTCTTTAACACCATACGCTTGGCTGCACGGTCCAAGTTCGCTTGATACTTCACTAACCAATCCATTCCTAAGATCAAATCGAACTCCCCAAACGGTAGTTCCATCAGATCAGCCCAAAAAGCTACCCCTTGAACTTCCAGGGGTACGTCCTTATACAGTTTGTTCACCACTACAGTTTGTCCTAGAGGGCTTACTATAGTCATCTCCCTAGAAGAAGTCTCATATCCTATGTTCAGAGTTCCCGCTATAGCACTAGCAACATAAGAGTGCGTCGAACCAATATCAATCAAGGAAGTGTAAGGCAAACCAACAATTAAAAACGTACCGGTTATAATATCCGGTGCGTCAGCCTCCTCTCGATGTCTGGCAGCATAGACTAACCCCGGCTGTCTCGCCTCAGTGTTTCCTGCCCCTTGGCCTGGTGCTCCACGGCCCCGATCGGAACCGTTACCACCTCTGGCTGGACCACAACCTCTCTGTGGCTGCTGACCACCTCTTCCTGGTTGTGTATTCCCTTGGCCCGTGGGCCTTTCACTGCCCTGTTGCTGTGGGCAGTTTCTAACTTGGTGGTCCGTAGATCCACATCTAAAGCACTTCCCACTGCCTGCCCAACACTCGCCTACATGGAATTTACCACATCGAGCACATACGTAATCGACCAACAAAGCAGAGTCTCTCTTCCCGCCTCGGCCCGTCGACCTAGGCCTTTTCTGAGTACGTCTAGCTGCCCCTAACGATCCAAAATTCCTCTTACTTTCACCCCTTTCTCTATCCCGATTTAGTTTCTCTGTCCGCTTCACCTCCTCAGCTATCTTAGCTTTTTCCACAAGCACAGCAAATTCTCTCTCCATTTGTGGAGCTATCAATACACGCAAATCATTTCTCGGACCATCTTCAAATTGAACACAACGTTCATGGTCCGTGGCCACCATTCCTCGAGCATAACGGCTAAGGCGTAAGAGTGCCGCCGTGACGCAGACCACCGACCTACTTCCTTGCACCAAATTCGAAATGCTCTCGCTGCGCATCCACATAACTTGTCCCAATGTATTTACTCAAACGCCTGTTTTGAAGAAATCTCAAATGATCTGATCGACCACCATACCATCCTTAACAGTAAGCCACCATTGATAAGCCGTCCCGCGGGAGGGATACAACCCCTTTCAACTTCTCCTCCTCCGTGAAATCCAAATCATCCATTATGCGTTCAAGCGCCTCCAACCAATACTCGGTGAACTCGGGGCCATACCGAGAAATTCCCTAAACACTTCCGCCCCATTGGCTCTAAGTCGCTCAAGCCGCAGACTTCGGTGGCTCCGTGCCCATGCACGCCCCAAAGAACCCTCTGCATTGGAACCCTTAACATTGCCTCGAGATACCGCATCATCTCCCGGCCGCCGGGTTTTGAAATTCCTCCTCCACGGTGGTGGTATACCGGTATCTCGTTTCAGATCCATGGCGGACCTCATCGGGTTTCGACACCGTCATCCAACCCCTACCACGACCACACGGCGGATGTCCACGACCTCTTGTACTCATTCTACTGATTCGCGTTTATCTGATTAGAAATTTTATGGATTGTTAACTTCTTTCACTAATTACCCACAAACAATCTTATGAACAGTAGTTTTAAGAGTAGTTCTTTCGAATTCGCGATTATATCTACAGGTTTCAGTCTCCAGTGTATATCTCCTAGTTCCACACACATTCAACCATCATACATCAACATACAAGTAACATCCATAAACTCACACTCATCACATAAGGATATTTTCGTCATTTCACTACCCAGGGGTACTTTCGTAATTTTATCCTACAGGGTATTTTCGAAATATATATTTTTTTTCAAAATAGGGTACCTTGGTGATTTTACGAAATAAGGGTATTTTGGTAATTTTACATTTCGGGGGTATTTTGGGTAATTTTCCAAAACAGGGGTATTTTGGTCATTTTACAAATCAGGGGTAATTTAGTATTTTTTTCTACAACCTGGGGTATTTTGGAAAATTTTCAAAATTAGGGTATTTGGTCCCTTTCGGGTTTTAATTAAAATTTTGGCCCGTCAACAAGTCCTCATGGCTAAGTTGAGCAGTCACTCACGCACTGTAGGATTCTAGCGAAGAGGAGGTGAGTCACTAGGACCGCTTAAGTACCAAGCTCTCCCTGAATCCAATCCTAGACATGCGTATGCCTGTTGCCACACCCTGACCCAGCGATTTGTTCATAGGTTTGTTTGGATAAATTAAGTCTTATGAATTTATAAAGTTGTTTAAACTAAGCCTAAGGTCCATCAATGCCTAACATACTAGTCTACGTCCATCAAGCCCATCAAGCCCAATCATGCATATCATATCAGAAGTTAGAATACTTACCTGCGTGGATCGGGTGCCGGTAGACTCGAAGGCCATATCTTTATCCAAGACATTTTCTCAAATTCTCATCAAATTTTCAAAACACTACTAGACCCATTCACAGCCCGAGTTTTGAACTGGGCTCTGATACCAAAATATAACACCCCAAACTCGGCCCAAACGCTACGACCAGATCTGGCATGCTACGGGGTTTATTATTAAAACTTTACTTTAATGGTTTTTGGAAAATCTCAGTTTCTTTACTTAGGCATTTGATAAAAATAAGATATTTGTTGAAAACCTTTGTTTTACGTTGAACATGATCGGAAAACCCATTTTATTACTTTTTAAGACTTAAGTCCTTGAACATAAATTGTAAACTGTAAACATTAACAAATAAAAAAAACGATAACCTATGCCATGGGGCCTTATTACATAAATAATCCCAAACTTAAAACTTAAAGAAAACCGAAAGTAGTCTATGAAAATAAATAAAATAAAACTTGATGGCCTCGAGTCGCGCCTCGCTCCCATGTCCACGATCTACTGCTCATCTGAAAGAGTAGAGAAAAATGAAAGGGTGAGTCACCAAGACTCAGTGTATAAATCCCGAAACACACAACGACCTGAGGCCCATAAACACATTATGGGCCTTGGCCCATACGTTATGGCAACAATCATACATACATATTAAATGATGAATGGTAACTGGCCCAACCCATCCTAAAAGTCCATCCTCTACACACCAACCCGTACTAGCCAACACACCTCGGGGATTTCTACAATCAACCCGCCAACCGCTACACACCATATCGACAGCCGTACTGCCTATTCCTATTAATCAGGAATCATTTAAGTGTGGCTTTGCCACCGATCACTATGTGACCTAACATTTGAATTCGTGGTTTAACCACCGATCACCAAGTGACCTATCATGCTCTTCCCCTTCATTATCATAATCCCACCCCATGCATACACACATGAAAAATTGAAAACATCATACCATCTCTAAGAAAACAGGCTTTCATATACATATTTATCGATACACATAGAGATTTCTATGATTACGTACCTGGCATCCTTTACAGACCCTTTTTCAGGTTTTATTCGACTGTCTACACAGCCTCTTTCCGGCTTTTTAGCCCAATATATATATATATAATACAGTTAACTAGTGTGTTAGAGATCTACACACCTGTTTATGGTTAAGACGACACTTTCTATGTCGATGCTATCCGTAGCCGACACAACCGCTATTTTCCTAAGGTGTTGCTCAGAAGCCGGTCCACAACCCGGTGGCCAATCTCGAACTGCTGACACCACTTGTTTCTTAAACTTAGGGATTGGTTTGACAGATCCAATCCCCTCCTTCGCCTGATCGACATTTGATTCCATCAAAAAGGCCTTATTAATCATAACATATGGTTAAGATTGTGATTTCGATATCGAATCTAACGAGAACCTAAAGAGAATCCCTTACCTTGAAATTTCCGAGAAGTGATATGAGATTCAGGGACTAGCATTTCCATCTTTTGGATCTAAGAGATCTACTTCAATTCCCGAATGTCGCCCAACAAGAGAATACATCAAACCAGTAAACTATTAGCTTTCTGGCTTTGTCTTCCAAAAACCGAAAGAAAAAGTGAAGAGGTAGAAAAATCAGCACTCACCTTAGCACAAAGAATTCGACTACCCCTTAGAGATTCTGGCTTTTGAGAAGATCAGAAGAAAAGATGATAGGAAGAAGTCTATGTAGATTCGGCTTTAGTGAAGAAATCGACAAAAGGGAATAGGAAGTATTCGGCTATGGAGATGAGAATAGAGTTCAGAGTTTCGGCTTTTGAAAGAAAAGATGTTGAGAAAAATTGGGAGGTTTCGGCTTTTAAAGAAATCAAAAGAAAAGAAATTGCAGAGAATGACTGAGAGTTTCGGCATAGAGAATGAAGAAAAGAATAGGGTTCAAATGCCGGAATTGAAGAGATACTACCCCAATTTACAGAGACTTTCGGCACTTACATATCAAAAACTGAAAGTGCCCCTCTTGCTAACTAACACTCATCAAATAATAGGGGAAATTTCGGCACCCCTTTGCCATAAAGAAACCGATTTCTTCCCTCCTCTAGGTGATGGAATTTTGGCCAACACTTTGCACTCGTGCAGATAGCTCATATCTTTTCTCCTTTATCTTAATCTATTCATACCTTTAGAAGAGGCCTAAATAACACCACCTCTCCCTACTATTATCAGCATAATATCCACATTATCCCAATCATTTAATCCTCCTATTTTCTAGCCCCATTGCCGTCCCCCCTTGCTCCCTTTTTAAGTGCCGAAAATGGCCCAAAGACATGGGCTCTTTGCAGCCAAAACGTGGGCCTCTTCAACTGCTAGTGACGCCACCCTCTAGCTCCCTTGCAGCGCCACCTAATATTGGGCCACAAGCCCACTTTGGTCTTTTAAACACAATTACCACCTTTTAAACCCTATAGTGCCCAAACAGAGAATTTAACCAAGGCCTCTGCCTAAACCTGAGCCCAATTTAGACCCCTAACACTTAAATTAACACATCAAACATATCCACACACTAAACGCATAGGCCCATTAATTCAGGATGTTACAAACCTTTTCGTTTGCGGAAGCATATTTGAAATAAACAATTTACGAAAATGTGACGTTTATAAATAGAGTTGCAGAAGCATTTTGAAAACGTTGCGGAAATGTAGATAAAATACAAGTATTTTTGAGAGGTTGTTTGATAAATCGATAATCGAACTAGTAATCCTTAAAAACCGTGACTTTTGAAAATGTCGTTGATAATTTGAAAGAAAATCCGAGTTAAAATTATTTGTAAAAGTTTGTTATGAAATCCTTTTGTTAATCAATTTTGGAAAACCTTTATTTCAGTTTTTAGAAAATTCTCGTTTTAAACAATTTAAGCAAAATAATAAGTATATCAACCATCAAGCAAATAATAAAACACTCCAGAGGCCTTATTACAACTTAAAACAAAATAGTAAAATAATAAAATAAACCGAAATAGAAATTTAAAGTTCAATAACACCATTTCTGAAGTATGGCCTCCACCGAGTCATCCACGGCCCAAGTCCACATCACTGAGCATTACCTACAAGGGTTAAGAAAAGGGAGAGTGAGTTACAAGAACTCAGTGTATAATCCCCTTACCATCATTCACTGGGTCTGAACCCATTTAGCAAAAATTTGGGCCTGAGCCCATAAAGTAATATCTTGGGCCTAAGCCCTTTTATGCATAATAATGTATCAAATAATTCATATGAATGTAATGCAATCCCAAACCAACCTAATAATCCATCCGCTACACACCACCCGTACCAACCAAACACTGTGGGATCTTTTGTCAACCCACCCCGTCAAGACACCAATCGCAGCATTTAGCCATTTATATAATTCGCAGGCAAGATGCCATTTAATTCGCAGGCAAGATGCCATTTCATAATATTTGTGGCTGAGCCACCAAATTTCACTTTCCCGATCATCAATATCCCAATCCCATGCAACTTATGTAAATGCAACATACATTGTAAATCATAATATTTACAATATAACCACGATAATTAATAACTCAAAGATTTATTACAAACAATTTTGGCCCATTAACACTTTACAAAATCGGCCCATTAGGGCATTATATAAAATCGGCCCGTTAAGGCAATATATCAAATCGGCCCGTTAAGGCAATATAACAAATCAGCCCATTAAAGCAATTAACAAATCGGCCCATTAAGGTAATATAACAATTCGGCCCATTAAGGCAATATATCAAATCGGCCCGTTAAGGCAATATAACAAATCGACCCGTTAAGGCAGTATAACAAATTGGCCCATTAACAATACATCAGATCGGCCCATTAGGGGCATTTTCGTAATTCAGTAATCTTACCAACTAAGGGTAATTTGGTAATCTCGCAATCCAGGGATATTTCGGTAATTTACCCTCTAAGGGTATTATGGTAATTCCGCAACCGAGACTTAACTACTAATGTGGGGCATAAAAATCGAAACTGTCCATCTACGTCATACTGACTAAATTGACTATAACTCGAGTTAGGAATCTCGAAATCTAAATCCGTAAATTTTCCTTGAAACTAGACTCATATATCTTCTTACTACTATTTTTCCAAAATTTTTGGCTTATCCATTTAGTATAGTTTATTCCTTAAAGTTTCCCTTGTTTCACTGTCCAATGATTCTGACCTCTCTTAACCGAAATTCAAATATCTCACTATACAGTTTTCATATGTTGCTTCCACTTGTTTCTATTGAAAATAGGATCACTAAGGAATCCATACATATAACTTATAACTCATAATTCCCTTTTTACAATTTTAAACGATTTTTCCAAGATAGAACAGAGAACCGCGAAGTCGATCAGAACCAGTCTCACTAAAATTAAGATATCACAGACCTTAAAATTCCTTTTCCTTCTCTGCTTCTTCCATATAAAAATAGACATAGTAAGATTTAATTATATATCATATTCACTTATTAATCCCTTTTCTCCTATTTTCTGTGATTTTTCAAAATCACGTCACTGTTGCTGACCAAAAACTATTTCATTGCAAACTATGGTTACCACAACGAATATACGCACGCCCAAGTGGTCACGGATGCCGGTTTCCAGTTTTCCTTTGGTATTACGACCGAATCACAGAACATATCATGCAAACTTTCAGAGAGGTATGAGATTACACACCATTTCAAGCATATATTCGGAAGGGTACGGAATTACACACCTTGATTACGGGTTGTGCTTTCTACCGTTTCAACACCTATAATGATAATTGATAGAAGGTTAGTCTCAACTTTGATAATCTTAACTAGAAACACTTTATTAGGCTAACTCCACTTACCACGAATGTGATCTCCCTCAGTGTACCAAAAATCGATACTACCCTTTGGTTACTGAAATCCCGTCCTAACAATATTTGGTGAGCGAAAGAGTTGTTAGCAATTATCCCACCTTTGGCCAAAACAAATCTCATAACAACGTTCTTACCCCACTTGCTTGACGAGTCGACGATAATGATTTGGTTAATACAAATCACTTGTGCTCCTTTACCTTGAAGATTTTTAGGACCGATTCCCAACGATTGTACGATAACTTCGGAAGATTCAAAGTTTCGGCCTTCCACTATATCACTACGAAGAAGGAAAATAATCTCGTTTGAGAGAGAATAAGGTGATGGTCTCGGTCAAAATGACCATCCCAAACCAAAACATAGATTCGGTATTAAGAGAAAAAAAATAAGAAATGTTGAGATGAACACTTACCGATTAATCAAGGATTGAGTGTAAATACGGATGAGAAGAAAAGATAGAAAAGAGATGAAGGTTCGGTTATAGAAGAAAATGAATATTGATATTCGGCTATGGAGGATAATCAAACAAGAAAATGTGATTTTATGGTGGTGTCGATTTAGAGAAGAGAAAATATTAGAGGAATGGTTAAAAGAAAAGGATGGAAGGTTGGATGGATGCTAGGTGATTCGGCTATCAAAGGGAGATGAACATGTTGCACAAATGTGCTAGGAGGTTTCGGCAAAGAAGAAAGAAAGAAGAAAAAACTAAAACTCACAAAGAGTAGCAATTTGGAGAAAATGACACTATTGAAGCCAAAGGTATTTTTGACCAAAACAAACACTATAGTTTTACCAAAACACCAAGTAAAATTCGGCTACCTCCCTTTTACCACAAAACCGTCCACATTCATGACCATAATGGTCAAAAATTGGCCAACCACACTTTCCATAACACTTCCCTTGAAAAAGGCCACATGTTCCCCTTACTTTCCCCTTTCTCTTGATTTCTTTCCTCACCTTCATTCTTTCCTATTTTCCTTAGCCATCTTGCCAAAAATAAAAAGTCCACCTTGCCTTATTTACATGCTTGGCCGACACTTAGGGAAAGAATACAAAAATAATAGTCAAAATTTGCACACAATGGGATTTGTACCTCTTCCCTCCATACTCTTCACTTAATGCCATAACCTCTTTGCCATATGCTCAATTATGCTAGCAAAGTGAATACTTATTTTCATAAGTATTGATGCCACTTACTATTTCTCCTAAATAGGCTTAAACACCAAATTTTTACTAGGGCCCAATTCAACCCCGAGCCTTCATAGAACCCCGTAACTTTCCAAAATCACCTTCCTAATAAGTCCAACTTGAAATAATGTCGTTCTCAAATTCCCATAAATTTTAAAACGCTTCTACGCTCAAGGTCCAATGGGCCCAATAGGTCCGATTCTACTAGGCCCAATTTTGGGATGTTACAGATCACCCACACTATCCACACATTTTGGTATATTGAGATTTACATTGAATTATGGCATGTATGGGGTCTTGATCTTTTTGGTTATATGTCATATTGGTTTAGCCAAATGTGTTGGCTTAGGATGATATTTTATTCATTTTGTATAAGGCAATGAGATGTGGCTCATAATGATTATTTGGATGTAAATCTATTCATATATGCATGTATGTGTCATTGCCGTTATGATATGGCCTATGATTATTGATGGTTGAATGATAATATGTTGCATGTGATTATGGATGTTTGATGATGGTGAAGCACTTAGTTATGATATATTAACTGCCTTGAATTTATATGTATATATTTGGATTAGTGTGGTTTTGATGTTGTGTAGGTTTGTGCAAGTATGGGTGGCAAAAAGGCTTGGTAAATAGACTTATTTTGTCCATACGGGTAGACACACGGGCGTGTGTCTAGGCCGTGTGTGACACACGATCTGCCCCAGGGGTATGTGGTTTGGCCGTGTGTTCCCCTGCATACTAAGTTTGCAAAACAAAATGCCCAGTAGTAACAACACGGGCTGAGGCACGGCCGTGTGTCTCAACCGTGTGGAAGACACGGCCATAGGACATGGGCATGTGCCCAAGCCGTGTGAAGTCTACACTTGATTTTAGGAATTTAATTCGCCACACGGCTTAAAGACACGGGCGTGTGTCTTGGCCGTGTGACCTTATTTGGGTGATGATGTCATAAACAGAATGTCCCCTATTTTTGACACGGCCTGAAGCACGGGCGTGTCCCTTCTCCTACACGGGCGTGTGGACCGTTTTGATGAAAATTTTCTAAGTTTTTCCAAAAGTTTCTAAAATTCTCGATTTAGTCCCGAACCACTCCTTATGTATGTTTTCGGCCTCGTAGGCTCGTTCAAGGGGTGATATGAATGTTTATGAAAAGTTTTAAATTTGAGTGGAAAGTCATGTCTCGATTTTGTTTGATTGCTTGCATATAAGTCCGAAAACGCCTCATACCCTGTTTCAAGGTCGAATATGGGTAAGGGGTGTTACACCTGAAAGGAAAGACACTACAGAGATGAGCTACACAAGCTCAGTGTGAGTCTGAAACATGAAAAGATGACAAAAGACAGAGTGACACAATAAATACTTCAGACAAGCATATGTATAAAAATATCATCTGCGAAAGTCTCAATCGGCATATCAAGTACAATATCAAACCACAAAAACAATTTTTCAGTCATACGCAGTAATCAGATCATATTACATGACATTAGCTATATTGTCAATAACCAGAAGTTCACACAACCGACAAAATTTTCTAACAAACAGACGTATATTCAGATGCGAACAGATGCACAATTCAAAATCCCACCCCACCAACCAAACACCACTTCGTCCATCCAACACACCACATAAGGGCTATGGTAGGCCTATTCACCATGCACACCACATAGAACCATAATAGGTTCGTCCACCCTAACACCACAACGTGAAACTATGCCACTTAAGTAACTGTATACAACTGAGCTGATATAATTATAAGATAGCGCGGTAAACCGCTGTACAAAAGTATTGCAGTTAAACTGCTAAGTCTGTCTTCTTTCTCTTCATAGCCAGATCTCAAAATTTTCATGCTATGCAACAGTGCACATATTATGCAGACAATATACAGAAATGGACATTAACATTTCCAGCTGAACATATTCAGATTTGATCACACTTGTATTCTAATATTCAGTTACGACAACAATAATAAACCCATACTTATTCATCACATAAACGAGCAATAAAATTAAAGCCCATAAACGCACGTTTAAACTCGAACCAAGCTAAACCGAGTCCCAAACACACTTACCGAGGCTTGAATGAGGGTCGAATTACACAGAAACATAAAACAGACATTTTATGACTCAAGACAAAAATTCTGCAAAATAGGGCCACATGGCCGTGTGCCCCAGCCGTGTGGGGGTCTACACGCCCGTGTGGATGGGGCACACGCCCGTTTGAGCAGCCCATGTAACTCACTGTCCAAAAATGCCAAAAATGAAGAGCAAATGTGACACGGCCATGTGGAGACCTCACACGCCCGTGTGGGTAACATGCCCGTGTGGCACCAAAATTCACCCAAAAACCCTAATTCCCAATTTCACACGACCGTGTGAGCCACCCATGTGGGGCACACGCCCATGTGGCCACCCGTGTGGTCACAAAACCATATCGAAATAGCCCGAAATTCGTGATTTTGATGTCGAGATGATTCCCAACACTTGGTAACCCAGAATTAAGCCAATACATACAGAATCCCATGCAATTCAGTAATAATATGATACTTAAAATAATCAATTTCATAAACACAATTTCATTAACACATAAGACATTATCGAATTCCACCGCGATTCAATATCGAAGTTAAACCGTTTCAGAACACACACCTTAGAACGCGATACCAAGCAGCAAAGATCAATCGATTCGCCCTCACCAACTGTTCGGAAACCTCAATTCACACATAACTTAAACTATGAGAACTTCAATTAACAAATAATAGAGACAACAATTCTATCACAACTCTCATGAACAAAACTTACCCGCTTCGCCTACGGTAAAACGAAACACACAAGGACGATTAGTCTTGACAGACAACACGTAACGTGTGTAAAACGGAAGAAATAAGAAATTAAAAGAAATGTAATTGGACTTTGGAAAGAACAAAAAGAAACGATGGGGAAGAACAAAAATAAAAAGTAAAACGAAAAAATGAAAACTTATTTTCTATGTAAAAGTTAACTTCCTCTTTAAAAAAACATAAAAACAGATAAATATCAAAACACTCATAGGGATTCAAACTCGGAACCCAAAGACACACTAACACACAACTAACCACCAGACCAGCAAGCCCATTCTGACATTAAAACGCGAAGTTGAACCCAAATGTTCAACCCACTCACTGACCTTAACCACAAACCTCAAAACTTCTAACTCCAGATTCCGGGATGTTACAAGTATTATAAGCTAATTGAACATCGATTGGATTGGAAAAAGACAAAATAAAAACTAAAATTATTTTAAAACAAAAAATTTAATTATAAGAGTATTTATGTATTTTTATATTTTTAAATTTAATAGTTTAAATAATAACTTTAAAAGAAATTTTAAAATAATTAAGTGATTTAATTGAAAGTTATAAAACAATTTGAGAATGGGTTGAATCCTTAGATGTTAATTTTATATACTTTATATACTTTTTTTACCCACATCATGGATGTCATATAATGAGACTACTTTTATTTAGGTCTTTTAATTTAAAAAATGGTCTTACATACATATGCCTAAATATATATACATGATATGAATAATGAAAGCTGAGAATTGAAAGGTAGGTAATTTGATGAGAGATGAAGGATATTTGTCTAATAAAAAATATATATTGATATGATGTTGATTGATCAGGTTGAATTAAATTAAGGCTTGATTTTGAAAAAAAAATATATATATCTTTTATTATTTAAAAATATTTTATTTAAATTAAGTTATAAAATATAAAAATATTAATATAATATCATTTTATATTATTTATTAGTAAGAAATTTGAGAAATTTCAGTTTTTAATGGTATTAGACAAGGTGATCTCATTTTATTTTATATTATTTATTGGTAAGAAATTTGAGAAATTTCAGTTTTTAATGGTATTAGACAAGGTGATCTCATTTTTCCAAACTTCTTTATCCTCTGCATGTAGTATCTCAGACACTTGATTCACCAATTTAGCACTCAAAGAAAATGGTACTCTCGCAGATGATATCATTCTTTTCGCACGTGTCGACAAAGAATCCACAAGATCCATTAACCAAATCCTGGAAACCTTTTACTTTGAGTCTAATTAGAAAGTTAGTCTTGAGAAATTTAATATAATTTTCTCTCCTTCCACCCCAAAGGAACTTTGGATCTTGGAAAATATTTTGGTTTCCCGATTCATCATAAAAGAGTTTCTAAAGATGATTATGCTTTAATCATTGACAAAATTAGATTCAAAACTCGGTAGGTGGAAGGCCTCTATGCTTTCGTCCGCCGGAAGACTTGTCCTAATAAAGTCTACTACTACTGTTATACCTTCCTATTGTATGCAGTATAGACGTTTATCATATGCTATTTGTAACTCTATTAATCGTAAATAAAAATCACTCCAAATTGCACCACTCGATCCAAAATAGATGTGGGACTTGGTATTCTACAAATGAAAATTCAAAACCAAGCTTAGCTCACCAAATTATGTTGGAAGCTCGTTAACCAAAAAGATGAACTTTGAGCTAAGTGCCTTGGCATTCCACCACTTGGAGATCTTTTAGGAGCTTGATCATGAATCCATCAAATATTAATATTTAGCTCTTATTCATGGGCCTCTAAATCGTGGAGAAAACTTCATTTCTATTCAGGAATGTTACCAAATGCATTTCAAATCTTCATTCATTCTTCCGGATTGTATTTTCAATCTTCTAACTCTTGTTCCTTTCTCTTTATATAAGGATGCTCCTTTTTTCTTTTTTTTTCTTTTTTATCAATATTTTCTTTTAATTAAATTAAGTTAATAAATAATTTTAAATTTCATTAAGATAATTTTAAGGATAGTATACCTTAATTTATTTTCTCAACTTCTATTTATTAATATTTTAAATTAAATATATGTTTCATTTTTATAATTTTAAAAAGATATTGGTTTTCATTTATTTATTTTAAATTTATTGTTTATTAAGATTTTATTTTAAATTTTAATAATTTTTGGAAAAAAAATCATTTATATAATTTTAATTACCATTAAATAGTGTAAAATTTTAAAATTATAAATGTAACAACCCCAATCTAGCCTAAACGTTATTACTAGATTTTGAGGAATTATATCAACTTATTTAAAAACTTTTGTTTCAATCAAACTCAAAGTGCATTTCAAAAACATAAAATTTTGCAAAAACTCACACAATTTTTTAGCCATAGTTAAGTCCAAAATCACTTATGTCAAACCTAGAATTTGAATTCAAAACCATAAAAGTAATAATTTTGGCAAATCTTTTCCAGCTTTAAGGCAAACATACGTTAAAACTATTTGTTTGTTTTTAGAAAAACACTTAAGAGGTTACTTAAATTTGCAGCGGAAAATTTCAGAGTTTTAATTTTGAAAATCGAATTTTAAATTGTTAACCCGTGTAGTTTTGCAGTTTTATGTTAAAATACTCAAACAAACAAAAGAAAAACCAAAAAACAAATTCTAAAAATTTACAGTCCAAAATAAATAATAATGTAAACTATCTTATTTTATTCACCGAAAAACAATATGAGCTCCCCGCATGCCATCCAATCCTAAACTCACAGTTTACCTGAAAAGTCAGAGATGAAACAAAAGTGTGAGCTATAAAGATCAGTGTATAACTAAAACTCAAACTGAGATCACACACAATACAATATACAAATCGGAGAATCATAAAAAGTTTCATAACGATCAATTAAACAAAACTGCGAATGCATGATTATGTCAATGCGGTATATTTCAAAAAATCATAATGCGGATTTTTCAAAAAACTTCCTACCCAACTCTGCTACACACCAAAATAGAGTTCTCCAAAACTCATCCAACCAATCACACCAGCAAAATAATTATGGTCAATGCCATCAGAGATTGTAGTTAAAACTGCCAGGTCGGATATATATGCTCAAGCCACTATATTGCAGCCTAGTTGCCAGAACAAACATATGTGGTCAAGCCACCATAATTGCAAACAAGCTGCCAGACAGAAATGTGGATAAACCACTAGAATGTGCAGATCATTAAACTGTCAGAATCTTCCTCCTTTCAACATCATCCCAAACCTTATGCAACGTGTCATGGCATGCATATACATAATTAGAATGATAAGCATGTAGGACATGCTGACGTACAATAACATAAAATATAAGGCATAGACCCTACGGATTCTACATGTATAAATCACACAGCTTAAACACATCCCATACAAACGCATATTCACAGATACCTATTTTCAAGTCTTATTTAAACGGTATGGACCCTACGGATAGGCTAATTACGATTCACGGATCAAATTGGGCCTAAATGGAAATTTTCAAAAAAATGGGCCCACACATCCCTGTGGCCTTGACCATGTGAACCACACGATCTAGCACACGGCTTGCCACACGGTCGTGTGGCATCGATAGTCCACTTTTTAGCTTCGCATCGTTTGCTATTTTTCGAGTTTTTTGTTACACACCTGACCATTATTCAATGCCAACACCACAACAGAAATTTCAGTACCTAAAATGACACCCCAAATAACAGATTAGAAACACAAATGAGAATTGATTAAAAAGAATCGACCCTTGCTTCCTAGAAAATAAGCCAAAACAATAAGGCATTCGCCCCCAAAACACCAAAAACATCCCCAAAGTCATTTAATCACTTACCCTTAAAGAATCCACAATTACTAACAGGAACTAGATTGTTGGAGGAACGATCATCTCAAAAGTTTCACCTAAAACAAATTGTACAACAACTCATTATAAACTCCAAACCAATTCAAACGAAAGAACAACATTCTCAAGAAATGAGCACAAACACCGAGATTAAAAGAAGAAAGGACGATTAGTAACTTAACTTTCCCCTTACCACAATTGGCTAAATAATGAAATCTGAAAAGAGCAAAGAAGTACAGAAATTAGCAAGAAGATGGTGAGGAATGAAGGTTTGAAGGAAAAATTCCAAGAAGAAGAAAGATGAAAGCAAGAGAGAGAGAGAGAGAAGAATGAATTTAGAGAAGAAGAAACTGCTTTTGTATATTTCCATAACTGCCTTTCCTCCCACGGATTGCCCAATAAAAAGAGAAATAACGGAACCAATAATAACATCCTAGTAAGATCCAAACGCACCGTATTACTAACTATCTAAAACGCTCTGTTTAAGTACTAGTATACCCCCTTACACACACTATTTTCATTAATCCATACCCCCAAAACACACCGTTTCATTACGATAACTAAATTTAACAGAATTACAATTAGAAGACCGTTATTTGACTGTTGAGAAAAAAATATCCCATATTAAGTACTCCCCTCTCGAACATGATCCTTGTCCTCAAGGATCGAATAGTGGATACTGCTACTGAAACTCAAAAAACCTCTCCCACATCGAGTCTTCTAGGAAAGTATTTGCCCATTCAACTAACACCTATGTGTCTGCTTGATTACCTCATTTAACCATTCTTCTATCAGTAATTCGAACTGGTGTTTTGGTAATGGATCAATCCGAGTCGATAGGAGGGAGTGTAGCAGAATTAGAAAGTGAGACAATATGCTTTTTAAGTTGTGAAACATGGAAAGTGGGATGTTTACGAGTAACAGTTGGTAGGGTGAGAGTATAAGCAACTTGACCTCTTTTGGCTGCCACAGGGTAGGGGCCAAAATAACGAGGAGCAAGCTTCTGGTTACCTTGTTTCCTAATGGAATGTTGCCTGTATGGTTGAAGCTTAAGGTAGACCAAGTCCCCCACCTGAAATTCCCTCTCCGATCTCTTTTTATCAGCCATGTGTTTCATTCTATCTTGAGCCCTTTTGAGATAAAACTCCAGCATGTGTCGAGCTGCTTCTCTCTACTGGAGGCTCCTGTCTACTACAGCAATTGGGAGGCCCCTACCAAGTAAGGTATATGGTGTGGAGGTTCTTGACCATATAGAGCCTCATAAGGAGTAGTTCGTATGGTTGAGTGATAAGTGGTATTATACCACCACTCAACCAAGGGAATCCATAGTGCCCATTCAAAAGGTCTCTTCCCAGACATGCATCTCAAGTACCCTTCTAAGCATCTATTGAACACTTTAGTCTGACCATCAGTTTGGGGGTGGTAAGTAGTGGATAAGTGAAGCTTAACCCCCAAATGTTTAAATAGATCTTACCAAAATGAATTGATAAACACCATGTCTCGATTAGAAATGATGCATTCTGGAACTCCATGTAACTTATAGATGTGCTCTAAATACTGCTAAGCCACGATGAGTGCAGTAAAAGGATAGGATTAGGCCAAGAAGTTGCCATATTTAATAAGCCTATCAACTACCACAACAATAGTATCCTTCCCTTTCGATGATGGCAAACCGTCCACAAAATCTAAGCTTACAGCTGCCCAAGTACGATCTTTGACAAATAACACATTCTTTGACCCATCGCTTCACATCTTTGGAAAGACCCTTCCAATAGACAAGCCTTGAGATCTTATGCATGCACTCCTGAATGTCCCCCAACAGCCTCACTGTGAAACAGGTCAAAAAGTTTCTTCCTCAATTTTGGATCCTGACCAACTACCACATTTCATTTCCTTCTTAACACTCTGACATGCCATGAGTATTTTGAATACAGATAAGGGTCTTTTTGTAGGTCTGAGCAAATCTGCTGCAAAATAGGATTAGTACCACAAGAATTCAAGATTTGTTCCCATACCTCAGACCAGGAAATGCTTCCCCTACATTGGAACAGTTGCCCTTCTTATACAAGATCCCTTCGAGACAATGCATCAGCTACTATATTTTGGCTTCCTTTTCTATAAATGATAGAATAATCATACCCAAGCATCTTTTCAACCCATTTCTGTTGATAAGGTGTAATAGCTTGTCTGTTAGAAAGGAATCGCAAGCTCTAGTGGTCAGTTTTGATGCTGAAATGTCTGCTTACTAAATATGGATGTCATTTTTTAACAGCCAGTAATACTATGAGCATTTCCTTGTTATATATGGACAAGGACTGATGTTTGACTCCCAACCCATTGCTGAAGAAAGCAACATGTCTCTTTTTTTGTTGCAAGACTGCCCCTATACCCTAACCACAAGCATCAGTCTCTACACAAAACTCATATCTGAAATTAAGAAGAACCAAGACAGGTGCTTGAGTCATTGCTGCCTTGAGTTGATCAAAGGCTGCCTATTCTTTGTCAAACCAACTCCAAGGTGTCTCTTTTTTTAACAATGCTGTTAAGGTCTTGACAATAGTTACATAATGTCGAATGAACCTTCTGTAATAACCCGAGAGCCCTAGAAACCCTTGTAACTCTTTGATCGAAACAGGGGTAGATCAATGAAGAACCCCATCAACTTTCAAGGGGTCCATTGAAACAGATCCTTAGGATATAATATGCTCTAGATATTCTACTTGTGTAGTGCCAAAACTATATTTTCCCTTGTTAGCATACAATTGGTGATATCTTAGAATATTTAAGACCTCTTGTAGATGAGTCAAATGTTTTGACCAGCTAGAAGAATACACTAGGATGTCAGAAAAAAATAACATTGTCTTCCTTAGTAGTGGTTTGAAGACACTGTTCATTAATGATTGAAAACTAGAAGGTGCATTGGTCACGCCAAATGGTATGACCAGGAACTCATAGTGTCCCTCATGAGTCCTAAAGGCTGTTTTATATATGTCATCCTCCCACATTCGAATCCGGCGGTACCCGGACCTTAAATCCAGTTTGGAGAAATAAACCACTTATCCCAACTCATCCAACAGTTCCTTTATCACAGGAATGGAGAATTTGTCCTTGATAGTTAGTGGTTAAGCTACCTATAATCCACACATAATCACCCGCTGCGATCTTTCTTTTTCACCATAACAATTGGTGATGCAAAGAGACTGTTATTGTCTCTTATAATCCCAGCATCAATAATTTTCTTGATAAGCCTTTCAATTTCATTCTTTTGAACAGCAGGGTACCTATATGGATGGACCTTGACCATTTGAGTCTCATCTTGAATGGGTATCTTGTGGTCCTGCAATCTGACAGGAGGAAGGCCTTTAGGAAGTTGGAACACATCCTCAAATTCATTTAAGAATAATTCAATATCTTTGTGCACAGTCTATGATGGTAAGGCCAAAGTGGTTTAGATAGAACTAGTCAACAACATGAGAGTGGGTCCCTGTCCCATCACACTGAAGTATTTAGAAATTTGAGCACCAAAAGAAACATATAGACCCTCAAGAAGAATGCCTTGGAGAGTACAGGACGTCCCTAAATACTCGAACTGTATTGTAAGTGAAGAGAAATTCCAGATAATTGACCCCAGTGAAAGGAGCCATTGGACACCAAGAACTAAATTACAACATTTTACTGGAAGCACCATAAAATTAGTGGAGATTTGACACCCTTGCGCATCCCATTTCACCAAACGACTGACCCCCTGAGTAGCTAATTGCACACCATTAGCAACCATCACTTTAAGCTTACAAGAAGAATCCACAGCAGTCCACAAAATTGTGAGTACTGCCTGAATCTACCAAAATAATGGCCTCACATTGACCAATTCGAGCTGATAGTCGCATTGTCTTGTGACCTTGAGAATCATTAAGGGGATGCAAAGACAAAACAGAAGCTACTGACTCAACTTCAACTTCAGTCACTTCTAACTTCTCAGGGCAATCTTGAAACTCATCAGAAGTAAGGCTCTTAAATTCATTATCCAGCTCAACCGAGTCTTCAATCACCAATTGATAAATTTAAGACTTGGCACATTTATGCCCTAGTGTGTATTTGGAGGGATACCAAAAACATAGTCCATTTTTTCTTCTGTCTTCCATCTCAGTCCATGAAAGAGCTTTAACTAGAGTCTTTGCATGAGAATTGTTGGAGGAATGAACTCCTGGTATAGTGTAAGAGTTGTATCCTTAAACTAGAGGCAATAAAGGCTTGGGGGAGCTAAAGTTCCCTCTTATAGGAGTACTTTTCTTAGTAACAGGACCGACTATATCCTCCACTTCAATAGCACTAGTGAAGGCCTCTATCAAGGTGGTTAGCTTGAATAATCGTAAATACTGACCAATATCGGGTTTGAGATTATGCACAAAAATGCTCAAGGCATAAATCTCAGGTAAACGTAATTGTTTCAAAAGGCTCACAAACTGGTCATAATATTGGTCGACTGTACCTGTTTGTTTAAGAGCCACCAACTCAGTCATAGGGTCCAAGTGTGTTAGAATTAAGTGACCCGAATCCTTATTTAAATAAAATACAATGATAAAATAAAATAAAAGAAGAATCTCTCTAGAACTACACTTCTTTTATTTTATTTTAAATAAGATTTTTTAAACCTTATTAAACTCCATCTATTGGATATTGATTAGAATAAGGAGTTTCAATCTTACTACACTCCTATTAGAATATGGCTTTACAAGCCTATAAATAGACATAGTCTATTCCTCTTGTAAATTGATTCGAATTCGACATAGTGAATTTTCTTCTCCTCTGCCCGAGGTTTTTTCCCGAAAGGGTTTCCACGTAAAATTTGTGTGTTCTTTATTTTTATTTCTCTTTTCTTTGCGATATATTTGTCATTACCGATATTATTTTTTTCACAAAGTGCCTACGGGATACGAATCTCTCCTGCAAGGCTCGTGCATACGCCTCCCAAGTCAATTGTTGAAAGCCATCATGTTGTTGAAAAAAGAAATGGTGCCACTCCAGGGCCTTTCCCTCTAGATGCAACAGTGTTCCCAAAAGTCCCTTACCCCTATCCGAGACCCCTCCATGAACAGTGGTTAAAGGTAGTCCAAAATACTGCTCAAAAAATGATGCATCTCAGCTCTAATTTCCCATCGTATTTCACCCTTAAAATCCTCGCGAAATTACTTGAAACGAGAGTCCAATTTCATTTCCAGCTTAGTATCGAACTTGTTGTCAAGCTGGGATAGCTTGTGTTATAGAAGCCCCAACTCGTTTTGCAGTCGTGCCGTGACTCCGTCATTGGCCATGAGAATCGTCTGGCTTTGATACCTTTGGTGAGAAATGAAGGTTTAACAAAATTATGATAAATAATTTTAACAAAATTACAATTAGCAGACCGTTATTTGACCGTTGAGCAAAATTATCCCATATTAGAAGACCAAATCAAGTGGTAACACTTCAGGAAATTGGAAACGTACAGAATACAATCAAAGATAAAAAGAGATCAATTTAACAAGAAAAATAACCAGAAAAGTCCACTGTCTCAAGAAGGAAAAAGAATGGAAAAGAAAAGAATAGGGAAGAAGAAAGAAAAACAATTTAGAACGTGAGAGAGAGGAGAAAATGGGACGGCAAAAAGATGGTGTGAAGATAGGAGATAATTTTTTTTTTGGGAGGTTATTTCTCAAAAAGAAATAAAAATAAAAATAAAATACAGTTTAAAACTAAAACTAACATATCATATTCCTCCTAAACCATGGTTTAAAAAAAAATAATTCTATTTGTTCACGCAGGGATTCAAATACAAAATCAAGCATTACCATTAAACCAGATTAACCCGGTTTTCGGGATATGACAATTAATAAATATGGAATTAGAGTTTTTAGCTTTATAAAAATGAAAATAATTTTTTAATAGATAAGTTTTATTACTATAAATAAATATTTAATGAATTTTTTAATAATTTACTTTCTTACACTTTGTATATTTAAAAATCATACCTATTTCTTATATTTTGATTAAATAATAATTTTATTTCTATTGATTATATTTCCTTTCTTTTCTTTTTTATTATTAAGTTATATATTAAATATTTTGTTATACTTAAATTAAGATTTGATAATATTCATAATGCATTTCTGTTATATTAAATTTTATTAATAATATTATTAAATTATATGTATAAAAATAATATTAAATTATAAGATAATATTTTTTATTTAAAATTATTTTAATAAATTAAAATTTTTGTATACATATTAAATAAATAAAACTAACCCATGAGTAACAAGTTAGTTAACTAATAAAATAAATTGTAAACAATTTTGAAACCCGAGGGATTTAATACTAGTTCCTATCAAATTCTAGAACTCTTTTTTTTTCCGAGAAATAGAACATATACCTTAGTACGGAGAAGGATTGTATGAAACAGTTTAATGTTATATCAGTATTTTCATCTTGAAAAAAAATTAAATCCAAATAAAAATACTAAAATTTAGAATAAAATACCTGATTTGACATTAAACTATTAAAAAGAAATAATATCCATGTTCCATATAATTCTTCCTCAGCTTTGGTATAGCCGTTTTCATAAAATAAATACAATTATAAATGTTAAGACTCCACATCAGATTCTTTCTTTTTTTCATTCACGGGGTTAATTTTATTAAAATGTTGAACTGTTTTTCTTGATTTGAAATAATAGATGTAGATACATTGACCATTTTGATACAGACAACTATGCTCCCATCCCGTGTTTATGACTTTGCCGACCACCACACAGCCCAGGTTTCAAAAACTATGGTCCGGTTTGAGGGCTCCTTCGACTTCACATTTTGGGAATTTTTTAATCTACTTTTGACTCTTGATCACATATTTTATTAACTTTTCAAACCTTAACATTCGTGTTTAGGGCTTAACAGTGTCAATTTTTGTGTTCACAAAAAAATATCATGACACGTTTTGAGCTATGTTCCTCAGATTCCAGAATATTTAATATGGCTAAATTGATTTTTTTTCAAATATTTCAAAGTATTTTGAATCGTATTTATATATGTATTAATATTAACAAGAATAAGACTTAAAACCACATCAACTAGGTTTCCAGTACAGAGACCAATGGTCAAATTTTAAAGTTTTACCAAGGAAAGCCTTGAGAAATACTTGGAACTAAAAAAAGGTTAAAATATTCATATAGTCCCTGTACTTTCAAAATTTAGGAACTTAGTCTCTATACTTATATTTTCAAAATTTTAGACTTTTTAATTTTCAGATTTCAAAATTCAAGTCCAACTATTAATCATTAAATTCAAGTTAATTACATCTCTCTTTTTTTAATTACATGGCTACCAAATAAGTAGCTTTTTTTTTTTTTTCAAAATGTTACAGCAAATTTAACAAAAAAAAATTAACTGTGTTAACAGTTGAACTTAAATTTTGAAATTTGAAAGAGACACTAAATTCCTAGAAATACAAGTACAGGGACCAAATCCTAATTTTCATAAAGTACAGGGACTATAGACACATTTTAACAAAAGAAAAAACAAGAAAAAGAATTGTAGAACAAATTTATTCAATTTTTTTACTAAATCTAATTGGGGTTTTCCAACAGAACTGAAGAAACAATGACAGTATAACAGATGTACAACATTAGATAAGCTTCTCACTGTAATACCACCAAAAAAAAAAAAAAACAATGGATAGTAAAAATGAATACAAGTTTTTACCTCTGATGCAGTTTCCGGTTTTCCCGGTTGCAGATCAAAGAAACATTTTGTATCAGCAATGTTTTGGCTTTCCATTTTTATATGTAGTCTCTTATATTCGAGTCGAATTCTTGTCTTTCTTAGATGACTTTGAACGTGAATGACCATCACCTGACATGTGCTTCTTTCTCCTAGGAGCACCAACGGCAGAAGAGTCGATCAAAGGGCCAGACCATGTCTGGATTGGTGCTTTATTTGAATATGAGAAACTTGTACTAAACGGAACATCGGGTGGATCATAACCAGGATCTATCGGATGTGCAGAACCCAAAGGATAACCAAGAGTTCCATCTTGGTGTGGAGGTGGAAATTTCTCACTCTTGCTTTTGGCATTTGCATGTGTTATTAACCGTCGTCTCTGTTTCAGCAAAAAAAGTTCCAGTACATCAGTAATCAGTCCGTCTCACCGCAATCTCGAGTTGTAAAAATCGTAAAATCAAGGACCATGCAAGTGATTCGTGAATACTAGAACCAAGAAAAAAGCATAATATCTTTGTTGATTCTTGATGAAAAACCCTTACCAACTTAGATATCGGGTGTGTGTGGCAGAAGTGACACAAATCAGCAGAGATGTCTTACAAATGATCAATATTTATCTTTGAAAGAAGTTAACCGACCATAATAATGAAAAAAAGACTGGAACTTGTCCACCGAACTAAAATGTTAGCTTATCTTGTCTTGTTCAACGAAAAAAATATGAGGTTTAGAGGGAAAAGAATGCATCTATGACATACATCAAGGTTGGCTTGAAGCTCAGCATTTGCTTCTGGAGCAGGAATTGCCCGCGCAGCTCGATCACGTGGACGAGTTTTCTTCACTCCAGCATTAGCTCTTCCAGCAGCTCGCAATCTACAATCATGAAGCTCATCCCATGTAATTACAAAGAGAAAGGAGAGAAACTGCTACCATGTTCATGCTCTACTACTAAAAACAAATCATTCAGATAAATGTCTTATTGTCAACATCTTAAGTTAGTTTTATCTTCTATTTTATTTTCCTGACATGATAATAGTCATTACTCATTACTTCATGAAAATATGCAGTGTAAAAAAATATTTCTGCGGAATGGAATTTAGAAACAAAAACAATATTCAAATTGGCCAGACAGTTTATCAGAACTTAATGATATCAAATATCATGTACCTTCTAGCTTCTTCATCTCGTAGCTTAGCATCCATCTCCTTGCAAGGAGGGTATTTTGGAAGGCTGGAAGGATCACAAGCATAAGGCTTGGTCGTGAAGAACTGCAGAACACATGAACAGTCACGTTGGCAAATTCAACCATAAATAATTCCAACCAATCACTGGTTATCCTAGAAAGCGAAACTAGACTAACTAAAACTCAAGCAAATTTGGGAGGGTAACGCACATCAATAACTAAATTCTTATACGGTATAATGAATCATAATGAATATTATAAATGCTGCTGTATAGGCTACAAGGTTTTAAATAAATAAGCCACCTAAAAACTCATAAAGAGTCAGATCCAAGGAGACATGTGAGAAACATAAAAGCTCACTTCACTATTTAATGCGGCTGTAGCTGTCAGGCGCTCAACAGGATCAATTGCAAGAAGAGTACCAATCAGAGGTAATGATGATGGTGGAAAGTCCTTAAAAGTTTCAGCTATACATCGTTTATATGATTGTTGAGGCTTAAAAATGGTTGCATGTGGCAACTTTGACTTTTTCCAATATTCATCTGAAGGAGAGCCGCATAGTTTGAATATCTTGTGTAATTGCTCCACCTAAATAAAATTATAGGCAAATGTTAGCAGATACAATGGGTTCCATGTGCCGAGCAATTATACTATAATCAGAAGCTAAACAGTAAGAAAAACTGAAAATACAGTAATACCATCATCTTTCCAGAACAGTAAATGTCTTACATCAAATATATAAGATCATTACTCTCATATGTCAAGTGTAAATGGAAAAAGCTCTAACGGCTTCCTAATGGTGTACAAATTTTAAAACCAAGTAAACTGAATCATACTAGTGTTGCTTTCCCAGGCTGTTTCATGATCACTGTGAAAGCCAGTGAACTTTCAAGAGATCTGTAATAACAAAACAACCAATACGATGCTAATGGTCATTGGTATGATGAATGTAGAGGATCAAATTATGAACTTGAATTGCCTGGACAACTCAAAAAGTATTCAAACAGAACTAGGAAACCGCAAAGTGAAATTGGATGTTGCGGAACATCCAAGTCCTATACCAATAGGTGTAATACAGACAACTCGAAAACGTCCATAGAGAAAGGAGGATCAAATATCATAGAGAACTAATAAATTGACAATGCAAATTTCAATGACCTTTTGATTATGATAGTCAAATGCTAACCGAGGACTGCAAAATCATTAAGTTTATCTCATATAACAGTAACTGCAGAATGGTTTATTTTGCAAAATATATAAGAAAAGCTGAGTAATTAGGTGTTGTGAAAAGTACATTTTATTGCTACTACACCCAAATCTAGAGCAAATTCAATTTGCTAATTAGCTTATGCCTCTATAAACTAAAGCTACAAAATTTGCACCTTAATGTGCTTTCCATAGAGGAAAATAATAGCACATAAAGAATACATGCTTAACAAACTTTAGATTCAAGAGGTTAAACTACCTCGGTGCGACCAGGCATGATGGGCCTTCCAGCTAATAACTCAGCTAGAATGCAGCCAGCACTCCAGAGATCCACACCAACACCATAATCGGTGGCACCAAGAAGGAGCTCTGGAGGTCGATACCAAAGTGTAACCACCCTACTAGTCATTGGCTGCTTGTGATTAGGATCGAAAAATGAAGCTAAACCAAAATCCGCTATCTTAAGAACACCACCATTGTCAATAAGAAGATTCGACCCCTTAATATCACGATGCAATACATGTCGGTTGTGACAATGTTCGAGCCCCGATAACAACTGATGCATATAACATTTTACCTGTCCATATCAGCAGAAATCAAAACTCTATCCATAACTTAATTCAAAACCAGCATAAGCAATAAGAAAGAAAAAGTATTTATTTTACCTGGGACTCGGTGAACTTTATAGCCGGACTAGCAGCAAGTCCGGCCAAATCGTGCTCCATATACTCAAATACAAGATACAAACTACATGACATTCTCGAAGTCACCAATCCTTCTAATTTTACCACATTAGGATGATCCAATCGGCGTAAAATCTTAATCTCCCTAGCCATGAACTTAACACTTTCCGGCTCCAAATTATCGAAACGAACTTTCTTTAATGCAACAATCTTCCCAGTCAAAGTATCCCTAGCTTTGTACACATTACTGTATGTTCCTTGACCAATCTAAACAATCAAATTCACAAAGCTACGTAAGTAATTACATAGGAGCAAAATACTACTAATAAATACATAAATGAGGCTATGAGAAGAAGTTAAGGCACCTTATCAATCTTCTCAAAAGAATCAGCACGGCGAGGAGTCCAGCCGCTGATGGCTTCACCGGCGACGTTCGACAGCCAAGATGGCCAGCCGGCGGCGACTTGTTCGCCGTGGACGTGCCTGGGTGGGTTACTTAGCCGTGGATTCGGCCGTGAAGACCGCCTTTTCGCTCTTGCTTTAGCTGCAGCGGCGGCGGCGGCAGCTGCTTCTTCTTCCTCCGCCTTCTCCTCCTCCACCCTCTGGCTGTTACTTCCATCTCTAACAACCTCTTCACCCTTCTCCGACCTTTTGGAAACCCTACCAACTTCCTCTCTCTTCCTTTCTTCCCTCCCTACCGGTCTCCCTGAAACCTCTCTCCCAAACACACACCCCATAGTTCACTCATATCTCCTCTCCCTTCCCCTCACATTCCCACATTTTCTCACACTTTATCTCCATCCAAACACAAAACCCTAAAAAAAGTTTTCTGAGAGATTAATTCAGAGAATGTTGTAATGAAATGTGTGTGACCCAACTTTCTTTATGACCCCAAAAAAAAAAAAAAAAAAAAAGGCAAAGCTTGCAATGATTTTTTTAAAAAAAAATTAGGACTTAAGTCCCACAAATTGTGGCACAGTCAACAAATTTCAGCTATAAAAAGCTGATAACAGTAAAATTCAACGACCCTTTTTTTTCCTCTTTTTAGATTTGAAGAATTTCAAGAAATTTTAGATTTTTTTAAATAAAGATTTTTTGGATCTGTTTCTACTTTCTGCTTTCCAGTGTTTATTTTTTTAATTATTTATTTATTTATTTTGCACTGGTCATTGTTTCTTTGACCCTCTTTCAGAAAGATGAAAATTTTGTTTTTCGGGAGATTTAATTAACTGCGGGAGATTCGGTGTTATGAGGAAGTGTAACCAATTATAATTTGCCACGTTGAGAGGGAATGATTGTGATTTTATCATGCGGGGTTCTGGTTGTGACGTGTAAGAACATGATTGGATAAGGTGGTGGTAGAGATGTAGTGGGTTCCACAAGACAGTGGTGTCTCTTTGATTTTGTTCCTCTTTCAGGTGGAGTACTTGGCCCCGTGCTTAACTGGGGAGCAACCGTGAGCCACTCAAAATCTGCCACTTGGATTATAAAGAAAATCTTTGTCTAGAAAAGAGTACATTCCCTTTTTTTAATTTATTTTTTTCATTAAATGTGATCATGTAAATATGGCTTAAATACAAGTTTAACCCTCAAATTATGTTGCTTTTTTGACAAAAGTAGTACTAAATTATTAATCTCGCCTCATTTTACCTCAAAACACTATATCTATCAATAAGAATGCAACATTTGACATATTCTTATTAGACGTCATACACAATGAAACGAAATTAATAGTTTATATATCACTTTTGATAAATAAAAGAACTTTTGATACTTAATTGAGAAAATTGATATAATTTTGGGGTCAATTTTATAGTTAAACCTATAAATATTACATTAATGCAAAATTATAATTATGTAGAATCATTAATATGTGCTTAAATTGGATTAATGGACCCACCTACTGAATTTAAAAAACTTAAAAGAAAAATAATTTTGTTCAATTCTTAAAGAAAATTTTTAAATGATAATAAAGAGTGTGAGTTATTATCATATCTATTTATGGATGAAGTTGAATTAAATCCAATTGCTTTCTATAATTTTTATATAAAGGTTTACTTTTTTTAATAAAAAAAATAAAAGATTAAAATTGAAATTTATTTAAAATTAAATTAAAATAATTTTATTAATTACCTAATATTTTGGATCTGACCTAATTGAACTTATACTTAAAACCCTTAAATAAAACTCAATCTAAATTTAGTTGAATCTATCTTACCAAGCAAGTATATGATACTTCAACAAATATATCTATAACATTATTCTTAAATCATACTACACCTTTTTTTATATATCATATTACACATTAATGTATGCAAATGTGAAAAATAATGTCCATCACATTATCAAAATTTATTTATTCATTTTTTAAGACAATGATTGTTTTTTTTTTTGGTTAAAATCTTAATATTATTAGAGCTATATTGAACCGATTGAATCAAAAATTGATGGTCCAACTGATGACATATAATTGAAAATAATCATACATTTTTTGAATCGATAAAAGATAAAAAATTAAGCATTGAAAAAACTAAAGTTTTTAATTATATTTCCGTTGTTTTTTTTATCATTGTTTTGTTTGTGAATATATATATATATATATTAATTCTTCTTATTTCTAGCATTTGCTAATACTTTTTTGAATTAATTTTAATTTTTAAAGTGATTGAATTGTTGTTCAATTGAACCGCGAATTAAAAGTAGACCGGTTCCTCTTTTGATTCTATTCTTACAACATTAACCTTAAATTTATCTGTCCTAACGAATAATATTAACGTAAATGCATGCAAAATAAAGGTAATCAACCAATAGCTAAAAAAATTAATTTCATCAACAGAGATTGAAAAAAAAAAAAAGCTCCAAGAAATCATGAAAAAATAGGTAAATTTCGTAAAAGAGAAGAGATGTGATGCATAATATTTGAAAGAGCAAAAGATTTTTAGAAATCGTTGATAATTAAAGAAAGATGCAGCCAAAACCCAATCAATGTTTCCCAACAACATTATGTTGTCTCTATGATTCATTATAAAAGATTTATATTGTTTACAATTCGCTCATGCCATGTCTCGTATATATATTTGGCACATAATTAAAAAGAGTATTTTATTATTTCATTTATACTTAATTAATGCATCTTCTCTCTTTTTATTTCCTCATCCTCTAAAATTATATGGTGTATGTTTAATAATGTACGAAGGTAAAAGAATTATTTTGGAGGAAGCTGAGATGAATTTGGATTTTTTTTTTTTTATTGCAAGATAAACTTGAGTTAGGAGTGTTAGAGCTTGAATTCCGAGACACTTTCCAACTCTTAAATCAACATGATAGAAAAAATAGAAAGTAAAATGTAAGAATAAAAGGTTGAGGTGAAGAAGTGACCCTTCATGTTATATGGTACATGTGTGTATTTGTACATAGCTCTAAGGCTGCTTGAATATTTATTATTGGTCTATCTCATTGGCCAGAGGCTAGCTTTTGGCTTGACATATATACTTGTTTGCTTGATGTATTGTGTCGGACTTTTGATAGCCATTCGTTGTGCTTAACAATTGGCCTTGTTGATATTCTTGGCATAACAATTGTCCCCTATTAGGTTTGAGGTTGGTTATAAAGTGACTTGTTAAGACCAAAACAAGAAAAATATATTTCCTAATGTGCATATTAAGGATGTGGAGAGCGTAAGTTTATGCTCGACCAAGTTTTGTAACGAGAGCTTTGCATATCTAAATACTGACTTGATTGCATCTTCTAAAGGATGTTTGCTCATCTAGGTTTTGTGTTGGAAGCTTGGTGTTTGTTACTAAGAAGTACAGATGCATGCATTTTAGCACAAGGCCTCCATTTTAGCACTAAGCAGGTTTGTGGCTTATGTAAAGCTTTAATGTGTTGTGTATAGAAAGTTTTAGGCTGCTAGGTGCTTTAACGTGTTATTCAAAGCACGTTTTTAGCTATTATGGAATCTTAACATGTTGTTTAGGGTAGATTTTGTTGGAGTATACCCAAAGACCAATCATGAGATGATTCTATTACTATACTTATTATTTACCTAGTTTATTAATAAAGACATTGTCATTATTATTTTTACTTTCTATTTTCTATGTATCAAAAAATTTGTTCAATAATAAAGTCCTAACAATAATATGATTATTTTTAAATGTCTTTCGTCAAGTATTGTTGTGGGTTTGGCAAAAATAATACACTGAGACTAATGTTTAGTTGGTTGATGACAATATATTTTCATGGATATAAGATATCAAGTCAATGTATGAGTACATGTTGGAGAATAATGTATTGGACTCACCCATCATGAGAATACTTATTGGATTATTACGTAATAGTCACAACATGTGGTCATGGATATGAGATATCAAGTCAATGTATGAGTACATGTTGAAGAACAGTGTCCTAGATGGACCCATCATAAGAATACTTCTTGGAGTATTATGTAATAGTCACAACACTTCTCATAATGATAATGGAGTATATGATCCTTAGACTTGTCATCATTATAGTTCCAACATTGAAAGTTATATACTTTGACACAGTCAAACATTTTTGTACCTAGTAATGCTATAAAGACTGTTGTTGGGTGTATCAAAATCTATGTAATGAGATATAAATTATCAAGATAGGATTTGTCCTTCTTACATAATGGGAGTGAATCTCGGCCCCCTTGATTGTTTGAGACTAGAAATGCATACCCATGCTCAAATGAGTTGGTATGATATATCAAACTCATATGTTTATCTTAGTCTACTCAAGATTCAAGAAATAAGAGATTGGACTACACAAGTGTGTCTATTTAATGACATGTGTTCAATTTGGATGCCACAGGCAAAGGGACATACTACACAATAATATTATCACAAAAAGGTTATATCGAACCACAATTTCCTATAACTTGGGTAGCAATGATGCATTGCTAGATGTCACTCACTGTTTGTAATATTAGATTTTTTTATTATTATTGTCAACGGTATAAGATCTCACAAGGTTACACGCTATGGTTGAAACGATTAGAATATGAATAAATATGGAATTATATTTAACTTCTCACACAGGTTAAGTAATTTTAGAAATGTTCTTATAATTAATTTAATTTGATAAAGTTAAATATTAGTCACAATATGTGTGCATGCTTAGCATTGATGGTGCTAACAAAACCAAATTTGTAATATAAATTCATTAAGCAACAAAACATACTAAGATGTAACACAACATCAATCGAATAAATTTCATATAATCATAATAACATCTCTTACCATTATTTAGCAAGTCATCAAACGTCTATTTTTTATACGATGCTTAAAACTACCCATTATCACACCCCAAATCTGGATGATCCGAATTGAAGGCGTGTAGACATGAAGTTTTCTATTCTAGTGAACTCTGGTAGCTAGTTCGCCAAATTGTAGCTTCTGGCGAAGTAATGTTTTGGCGAATTAAGTATCCGCCCAATGAAGTATATTAGGATTTAGTCTTTGACGTGTTTTCTAGTAAAAGAACGAATTCAATAAAAGAAAAGTAGACCTTGTGTAGCTTACCGTTAGAGGTATAGTATGCCTAGTTGTTCAAGCACTGTGTAGAGCAAGTTGTGGTAACTAGATGTGTAACACACCTATACCCAACCTAATTACCGGATCAAGTATAGAAGTGCTACATTGGTTTTCAGAAACTCTAATAATAATATCTTTAAAAAATATCATTATAATTTGTACATATTAGTTTCGTTGTTCTAGTATATTGATTATTGGTATTCGAGATAAGCTGAAATAAAAATTTTCAACCATTTTTACATTTAAAACAATATACTAAAGTGAGAGAAGGGCCATTGTAAAAAAAAGAAAGGAAACGTGACTGTATGGATTTCAGTAACCATGTTTAAATTTGAAATTCAATGGATAATTTGCCAAATTAATTCCTAAATTTTACCTAGTTTAACCCTTGTTAACATCTCAAAATTTAAGCCAATTTAATTCAAATATAAATCGTAATTAAACATTCTAAAATCTAATTTTCTTATATCACTTAATTAACATTTAAACTATTTCATATAAATTAAGCAAACATTGAGTATCACATTTAAGTCCCATCACATTCAACCTTAATACACACACCTAGGTACATGCCATTTACTGAAACAATAGAAATCAATACTTTACCCCTTTCTCGGATCCACTAATGTGATGGGATGAGGTGCCTTCTGTAATGACCCAAATTTTACAGGTATTGGAAAGTGTATTTTCGGGTCTCCGTTTTCGTGAAACGGATTCGTAAATATTTATTAAAAATATTTACGAAGTTAGTTGTGTGGTAAATTAGGTTTTGGCTAGGTGAATTAGCTTAAATTAAGGTTAATTAAGTATAAGGATTGAATTGAATAAAGAGTAAAAGTTGAGTTATAGATTAAAAGAAAAGTGAAAGAACTAAATTAATAATTAAACCATAAATGACAAGTGTATGATAATAAATAAATACAAGTGTATAAATATTGTACATATGTATAAAATACTAATATATGAATACTTAATATTTAAGAATATAATATAATATTATATTATTATAATAAATAAAGTAAATAAAAGAAACAAAAGAACAGAGAAGGAACGAAACAGGGGAGAAAGAAAAGAGATAGAAAATAAAAAGGAAAATTAGGGTTTTAAGGTTTGAAGTTTAATTGGTAAGTCAATTTAGCCCATTTTCTTGTAATTTTGACGTTTTTAGAATCATAGAACAAAATACTACTTGATTTATGATGAAATTTTAGAAGTTAGTGGATTTTTAAATGTTGTACATGTTGAATAAATTGAAGCATTAGGGGTTAAATTGATAGAATTTTAAGTTAGAAATGAAAAAGGGATTGAATTGTAGAATAAATCATAAGCTTTGAGTAATAAGGACTAAATTGTGAAATTTTGAAATTAGGGTTTTATGGTGAAATTAGAGAGTTGAAATTAGTTTAAAGTGGAAATTGAATAAGATATGGAATTAGTTTTGGAAGAAAAAGAGTTAGTTTTGATTTAAGGATTAAATTAGAATTTATGCAAAAGTTGAATATAAATTGAAATATTCAATGTGAAATTGTGTGTATTGATGATTTTAAATTGTTTTAATTTCTGTAGCTAACGTTGTGCCGGAGACCTTGGCTAAGAAAGGAAAAGAGAAAGTCGACGAGGAGTGACTCAAAAATTACGATTTGTATTTCTATAATCCGAACTTAATAATTAATTGTTGAATTTATTATTTGAAGTGTATGGTAAGTTGATTGAGGTGAGTAATTGATATTGTGATATTGAATTAAATTGAATTGATTTTATGAGCATATGTGAATATTTGAATTAGAATGAATATTGTTTGAAATTGAAAAGTGAATTAAAACCCTATGTCGAAACCATTTTTATTTTAAGTTTGAAAAAATGGGGTCGACTTAAAAATATGATGTGGAGTCGCCACCAACCCTTTTTTTGTTTAGGTGTGATTGGATCACCTTGTAAAAATTTTATTGGCATACGAAATTAAATGACAAAAAGGGTTCGGGAGTCGGTTACGCACGAGGAAGGGTTAGCACCCCCGTACGCCCCAAAATAGGTACCAAATCGATTAATTAATGTCCTTGCGTTGAAAACTTGAAAATGCTTAAGTTATAATTCTTTTTGAGGAAAGTTAATTAATTTTGAATTGAATCTCAAGATTAACTCGTTTCAGAGTAATAAAAGTATCATATCCAATACGTTAGGATATAACACGTTTATACTTCGACACCAAGATCATCTTTGATCTTGAAACATGCAATTAAAAAGGGTATTTGGTTATTTAGTTGAGCAGAAAATTGACACCCAATACGTTAGGGTGTAATTTTCCGAACTTCCAAACATACAAATATTGCCTTATCTTGAAAAATTTTCAAATACATAATCTTAAAAATGGCTCAATATACAATTTTTAATGAAATGAAATATTTAGTAAAAGGCTTGAATATACTGGAATTTGAGACATAATACAATGACGAGATGCACAAATATTAATCATGAAATATACACAAATTAAACATCATATTAACAATAGGCTATAAAACATAATAATTCTACAAAATTAATAATGGCAAATTATCATAAAATAAAACTTTAGATGCTAACAAATATATTTAAAGTAAATAAAGTAAATTGATTTTGAAATTAACACTTTATGAAATTATGGAATAATTTGTAAATGAACTTGTGAAACGTGTATTAAAAAGAATCTGAAATAAATTATTTAATAATAAAAAGAAATAAATAAATAAATAAATATATATATATATATATAAGCAAATTTACATGAAACTAAATGTACATATAAATAAGTTTAAGAGGAAATGTATACATAAAATAAGATAATTTTAGTATAAATTATATATGTATATATGTAAAGTAATAATACGTAGGAGTATTTAAGTTAAAAGTTATGCAAATTATTAAAACAAAGAAATAGGACATTCGAAATCAAATATTTATATGACAAATAAATAAATTATATACAAATGGAAGAAGAAAAAAAAAACACTTAATACCTTGTAAAATCAATAAAATGATTCAAAATAGTTTATTAAAACAGCTTTTAAAAATAGATAAGGAATAAATTAAAAGAAGAAAAAGTTGCAAAGATTATGAACAAAAGTTGAGAAAGTACCTAATCAAAATAAAAATAAAATCAAAGGGCTATTTTATAAATAAATAAAATCATTTAACTATGCACAAGGATCAAATAGAAATGCGAATACACTATCGGGGACTAAATCAGTAAATATTTCTGTGATTAAAAACGTAGCGTATGGACTAGATTGAATCGGAATGACACGTAAATTATAGGGACCAATTAAGAAATAAAAAGAACATATAATAAATCTAATTGAATGGAAATACAAAAATAGAGGGACCGAACGCGCAAATATACCATCACCGCAAAAACGCGCGGATCCCACGAACATCGGGTCGGGTCGAAATGGGTCACCCTATACGACGTCGTTTTGAAGCCACTTAATCAGACTTTAAACGACGTCGTTTCGTTCGGTTTAAATAGGTTAATAAACCTAAAATCCAATCAGGAATTCGGCCCCCCTTTTTTTGTTGAAATCAAAATACCCTAGCCGCCTTAAAAAAAATAAAATCAGAGCCCCCCCTCTCGCTATTCTGTCGATCCAGGAGCCCACGCCGTCTGACTACCATTCCACCGCTTTGATCGGTGACTAGTAGTGAACAAATACCCTCCGTTTTAACCTCGTTAGAAAACGGGCCAAAGCTACGACGGGGCATTCACCATTGCGGTCGGAGAAGGCTCCGATTTCCTTTGGGCGCGCTTTCGGCGAAGGAGACGGAGCTCCGACATTGTTGCCCCAAATCAGGTATTTCATTCTCCTTTTTTATTCCCACATGCAAAAAGAAAAAGAAAAGAATCGAAAGCTAACAAAAATTAATTCGAAAGTTGAAGGTAATTGAAATAAAAGAAAACACCTTTGAAATTCTGTTTTTGATTTGTATTTCTCTATATTCGTGTGCGTATTAAAAATCGTCGATCCTTTTACAGTGGTTTTCTGGCCTTCTTTTATAGCCGAAAAGAAAAAAACAAATCAAAAATACAATTGTTTCCTTTGTTTTTCTTACTGTCCATTACTTTTGTTGCTGTTGTTTGTCCTTGTTTTCGCAGGTACAGTGGCCAGCTGTGGAGCCTGTACGAGCGATGCGGCGCTTGGAGGACGTGGAGGCTCTTAGGGTTTTTTGAAACCCTAAATGTTTTGGGTCACCCAGGCTGATTGAGCCACTGTAATTGGGCTCGGGTTAAATATAATTTGGGCCAATTTTTGGGTTTATTAATCGGGCTAAAAAATGGGTTTGATGTAATGAACTAGACTGTTTAATTGGTTTTTTTTTTGTTTTTTGGTTATAAAACGGGCTCGGGCATAAATTGGGTCATACAGCTGCCCCTCTTTGCTCATTGTCGTGTAACGAGAATGGAGCAAAGACCTTAAAAGAGCCAATTTTGCCCGGTCTTGCTGAATCTTGCCTTCTTTGGTGCTTCTCTTCTTCGAGTAGCTTCATTCCATCCCACTGCATCTTTAGGGGTATAAGAACTAGCACTTCGATCCAATTCAAGGAAATTAGACTTGTAGCTTCCATCTGCTCCGCCGCAACTTCGAGGAGATGAGATTTGCTGTCTTCTATCTACTCCACTGCAACTTCAGGGAGATAAGACTTGTATGGTAAATTCAATCGACCCATCAGAACTTCAGAGGTATAGGATTTGTCATTTTAATCTGCTCCACTGCAAGTTCAGGGAGATAGGATCTGATGTCTTCGATCCGCTCCCCGCAACTCGGGAATGCCGGATCTGCTATCTTCAACCTCGCTCCACCGCAATCTCGTGTATGCGGATCGGTGGCTTAAATCATTTCCCTCATCGCTTAGGAGACAAGATTTGCCTTTCGATCTTGGTCCACTACTGCTTAGGGTGACAAGATCTACAATCTTCGACCTATTCCACTGCTGGTCAGGGAGATAGGGCTTGTTTTGATCCGCTCATCGCAACTTCGAGAGATAAGATCGATGTCTTCGATCCGCTCTCGCAACTTCGTGGATTGCCACATCCGCTATCTTCGATCCGCCGCTCGGGAAGGCAAGATATGCTATCTTCGATCCGCTCTTGCAACTTCGTGGATTGCCGGATCGCTAACTCGATCCGCTTCGCTCGGGAAGACAAGATATGATGTCTTCGACCGCTGCTCCGCAACTTCGTAATTGCCAAATCGCTATCTTCGATCCGCCGCTTCGTGAAGGCAAGATCTCGATGTCTTCGATCCGCTCCCGCAACTTCGTGGATTGCCAGATATGCTATCTTCAATCGCTTTGCTCAGGAAGACAAGATCTGATGTCTTCGATCTGCTCCTGCAACTTCAGAATTGCTAGATCTGCTATTTTTGATCCGCTTCGCTCAGGAAGGCAAGATCTGATGTCTTCGATCTGCTCCTGCAACTTCAGGATTGCCAGATCTGCTATCTTCGATCCGCTTCGCTCAGGAAGGCAAGATCTGATGTCTTCAACCTGCTCCTACAACTTCAGGATTTCCAGATCTACTATCTTCGATTCGCTTCGCTCAGGAAGACAAGATCTGATGTCTTCGATCTGCTCCTGTGATCGTTGTTTTCGCGATGTCAAATTCTTAAAATTTATAAAAAGAATGATCGAACCTGAAAACTAACTATGACAACGATTTGAGGCCAGCGCACCTATCGAACAGTAATATAGTTTAGTGGCAAGACCGGAATGTCGAACCCAAAGGAACTAAAAGTACTAATACTAACTCTCTTTTTATTATCTAGCCTAAAATAAAGGGAATTTGTTGTTTAATCTAAATTAACTACTAAACTAAAGACTCTAAGACAAAGAAGAATGAATTTGGGGAAAATAACTTGAGGAAAAACCAATTGATTAAGACGACACCCAAAGAAGAATCCACCTAGACTTTTCTTGTTATCTAACTCTGAACCAGATGATTTATTCATTTGACTTGATCCGTAAGATTCCCTAATGTATATTAAACCCTCTCTCGAAGCGAATAACGTCTAACCCTAGGTTGATTAATTGAAATCTCTTTCTAATTAAAACCCCTATAATTGCATTAACTCGATCTATGGAATCCCATATTAGGTTTCACCCTAATCCGGCAAAATCTCGTCACCCTATCTCTAGGCGCGCGATCAACTCCGCTTAACTATGCTAGATCTACTCTTAGGAAGGGACTTTTGCTCCTCCACCTAAGCACATCAAACATGAATCAATATCCCGGAAATATCAACACAAGAATTAAGCACACATAATTAAGAACAAGTCAAATATTTATCATATAGTTCGAAGAAACGATAACAAGATTCATCTAAGTTTCATCCCCTCGTAGTATCGAGGGTTTAGTTCATAACAATAAAAGAAAACATCTCAAAAGAAAAGATAAAACAAAACATAAGAAATCCCTAAAACCCCCTGAAAGAATTGAAGGAGAGTTCCTCCGTCTTGAGTATAATTCTGGCTTCTAGAGATGAATCAACTGGCTATCCTCGAGTGAATCCCCAAAAATCTGCCTTCTCTGGCCTAGCAAGACGCCCCTAGATGATAGCCTTGGGCACCCCCTTTTAGGTCATACTTAGGGTGTATATATAGGCTTTTGGAATGTGTTTCTTTGCCCCTAAGTATCCCAATCCGAACGAAACTTCTCTTTGCCACGGCAGGGGCACGGCCATGGCACACGCCCGTGTGAATCGTGGCCAGGCCGTGTGGACTCCATCAATGAGGCACGGCCGTGTGGTCTTGGGTCCAGGCCGTGTCGATTTTGTGCTTTGGCCCATTTGGCCCGTTTTAAGCCCGTTTTTCTGTTCTTTTCATCCTCCGGTGCTTCCCTGAGTATAAAACATGAAAATAAAGGTTTAAGAGCACCAAATTACATAAGATAAGGGATAATTCATCCATAAGCATGCTAAATGTGAGATTAAAATATGTTACTTTTACGGTTTATCAAATACCCCCACACTTAAGCTTTTGCTTGTCCTCAAGCAAAATTCTCAACTCATAATTAAAACAAACTTCCCCCAATTCATGATAGTCATTGATAATGTTTCATTATAATTCAAAGGTAATTTATAAATGGATAATTCAACTCAAAGAGTCCTAAAGATTCAAACAATCTAAGTCATACATTTGTAGCATAAAACATAGGTGTTTCCCTTCATCTAAATAATTACCTTTGATTCAAAACCGACAAGGATTGACATCCTCAAGAAAGATTCACTCAAATCACTCAAAGTGTTTAAGGTCTGAATTAAGCACTCAAAAGTCAACATGAAGAGTTAATCCCATAGGCTTGCATGAAAATCAGATCTCCACCACTATAATATGAGATGATGCACAAATCAAAAGGTCTTTAAAAGGGTTGTAACGAGGCTTGGGTTAAGGTGTGGATAAAGGCCGAATTAGAGGGTTAGAATCGAGATTGACTTGACAAATTACCTAACCAGAAACAACGAACTGAATATAAGTATTTACATCAATTGAAAACTCATAACACTAATAATAACACGAGCTTCTTCTAAAGATGTGAATTTAACTGTTTTGAGCTCATAGAACATAGAACTCATAATGAATATACTTTGTTTTTTTAAGAACACATAATTAAGTAATAATAATATAGAATTTAACAACTGATAAAGAAAATAGTTAAGTAACCGATCAAATCAAATCTCGATATAAGGGTAGTTAAAAGGAATGGTGATAACAAAAACGAAGGGTTTTGGGTTAATATTAGCGGTTGAGTCAATAAAAAGGGTTGTTAGGCTTAAACGGGGTTCACTAGGGGTTAATTGTGAAGGTAGGCTTTTAGTGGAGTAAGTGGGTTAAATCCTAGGTGCCTTCATCATCTCTGTATATCAAATCAAAAGTGTGGTCTCGACAAGTATAATCGATGCAAGTTCTAGAATAACAAATCAATGTTGACACACTCATAATCAATAAAGTGAGCAAGAAAAAGAACATATGCTCTATAAGGCTCAAAATCTCACAAAAATTATGGGTTTTTGATGTCAGCCTCGTAAATTTCAAACTTCAAAGTAATATTTAAACTCAGGTAGACAACCTAGAAAAAAATTTAATTCTGAAAAATAGACTTGTCATGCTTGACTCTCTAGTATCTTAGAATTTAATTATCAATGCACAATTATCAATGACTTAATCCAAGACACATCAACAAAAATCATAAATCAAAGGAATTTCATTCTAATCATAATATGAGAAACTTACTTTAAGACAAAGCATAATTCAGGGGTTTTCAAATAATACTATAGTTATCCCCCCCCACACTTAAGATGTACATTAGCCTCAATGTACAAAGATAGATAATAGCAAGATAATAAGATCATAAGATGTGGAGAGAAGTGAAACTTCCTGAATTTTGGATGAAGTTAATGAAAAGAAACCGGATAGGATTGGAGGTGAATGTGGGGAAGCGCCTCGAACCGTTTGAACTTGAATCCTCAAAGTAGCCGGTCTGATTTTATTGTATCCTAATCTAAATCTAAATGGCATGAAGAATAAGAAGAAGATAATAAAGAAAATAAAAAAATAAAAAAAATAAAAAAAAATGAAAATAAAAGTAAATAATGGAAAATGAAAGAAGAAAGACAACTGGAAAAGAAAAAGGAAGAAGGGGGTTAAATAGAAATTATGGATCTGGTGGTTGCCCCCGCTCTTGTACCTTCCTGTGGTGGCCACACGGCCACGGCCACGGCCGTGTGGTATGGAAATCTGTACCTTGGTTAGTTTATGGTTAGGTGCTAAAAGGAAAAATAAAAGTAAAAATAAAAAAATGTAAAAATTAATGGGGTTAGTGCTCGGGTTGCCTCCCGAGAAGCGCTCGTTTATAGTCTTGAGCTAGACTTTACCTTTCATTCGTATGGTCATGGTGGTTTGAGGAGGTGAAAATCCTTCCTCATGTGATCAATTCGGTTATTGATATAAAATTTAAGTCGAGTAATGTTTTCCTCAAAAGTGCCGAAATTAGAATGTGTTACCTTGACCATTCCGTATAGAAAGACCTTAAGTACCGTAGAAGGAGTCGCACCGTTTGAATTATGCTCTGAAGCGGCTATTCGAGGGTCGGTTGCATCTGACAGTACACGAGATGTGATTTCACGTGATGATTTATTTCGTAGAATTGCTGGGCACACTGCATTTAGCTCCACATGCGACGTATCGTCTAACTTCCGTTTGTTTGTCAAAAACTCTTTTAAAAATTTCCTTGAATCTGGTATCTGCGAAAGAGCTCCAAGAGACGGCAAGTTAATATGTAATTTCTTTGGAGGGTTAAGAAATTCACCGAATTGTTCCTCTGTGTGGTCTTTCTTTATTGCTTCGGGGTATGGCACACGGGATTGCTACTCTGTAATTACCGGGTTTGGTAAATTATGACTTACTTCAACCTTACCTTCACTTACCTCAGGCTCTTGCCTTGGGTCAGATTCCACTAACCTTTCACTGTCATGAGCTATTACGGCTTGAATTTGCTCTTTTTCCCTAGGTAAGCTTTCTGATCGTGTTTCAAAAACTAACTTAGTAAGCTGCCCGATCTGATCCTTGAACTCCTGTGTCAATGCCTCAAGTTTTGTTTCTATATTTTGGAAACGTGTTTCTGTGTCTTGGAAACGTACTTCTGAGGTTGCTATAAATTTTTTCAGCATCTCCTCGAGGTTCGACTCCTCTTCCTGTTGGTGAGGTGGTTGTTGAAAATTTGGAGGAAGTTCCGGTCTTTGGCTACTTTGATCATCCCACGAGAAATTTGGATGGTACCTCCAACCTGCATTATAAGTATCACTATAAAAATTATTTTGAAGTCTAGAATAGTTACCCATATAGTGTACTTGTTCGTTCTCCATGCCATATCCGTAGGGTGGGTACTCAGGATTCGCCACGCCTCCTAGATTCAAGTCATATTGCATTACTGGGTGTGCTGCTTTAGTGGGAATTGTCCTCATGACTTGCCACTGATAATTATTCAGTGCCATCTTCTCTATAAGCTAAAATTATCTGCCAAAAGCAATTAGAGGAAAAATTAGCAAAGTAAAAAAAAAATAAAAAAGATTAAAAAAATAATGAAAATAAATTGCAATAATAATAAAAAATTGGCTAAAGTAATAAAAATTGAGCGTTCTTAATATTTTAGTTCCCCGGCAATGGCGCCAAAAACTTGATCGTTGTTTTCGCGATGTCAAAGTCTTAAAATTTATAAAAAGAATGATCGAACCTGAAAACTAACTATGACAACGATTTGAGGCAAGCGCACCTATCGAACAGTAATATAGTTTAGTGGCAAGACCGGAATGTCGAACCCAAAGGAACTAAAAGTACTAATACTAACTCTCTTTTTATTATCTAGCCTAAAATAAATGGAATTTGTTGTTTAATCTAAATTAACTACTAAACTAAAGACTCTAAGACAAAGAAGAATGAATTTGGGGAAAATAACTTGAGGAAAAACCAATTGATTAAGACGACACCCAAGGAAGAATCCACCTAGACTTTACTTGTTATCTAACTCTGAACCAGACGATTTATTCATTTGACTTGATCCGTAAGATTCCCTAATGTATATTAAACCCTCTCTCGAAGCGAATAACGTCTAACCCTAGGTTGATTAATTGAAATCTCTTTCTAATTAAAACCCTTAGAATTGCATTAATCGATCTATGAAATCCCATATTAGGTTTCACCCTAATCCGGCAAAATCTCATCACCCTATCTCTAGGCGCGCGATCAACTCTGCTTAACTATGCTAGATCTACTCTTAGGCAGGGACTTTTGCTCCTCCACCTAAGCACATCAAACATGAATCAATATCCCGGAAATATCAACACAAGAATTAAGCACACATAATTAAGAACAAGTCAAATATTTATCATATAGTTCAGTAAACGATAACAAGATTCATCTAAGTTTCATCCCCTGTATATCGAGGGTTTAGTTCATAACAATAAAAGAAAACATCTCAGAAGAAAAGATAAAACAAAACATAAGAAATCCCTAAAACCCCCTGAAGGAATTGAAGGAGAGTTCCTCCGTCTTGAGTATAATTCCGGCTTCTAGAGATGAATCAACTGGCTATCCTTGAGTGAATCCCCACAAATCTCCCTTCTCTGGCCTAGCAAGACGCCCCTAGACGATAGCCTTGGGCTCCCCCTTTTAGGTCATACTTAGGGTGTATATATAGGATTTTAGAATGTGTTTCTTTGCCCCTAAGTATCCCAATCTGAACAAAACTTCTCTTTGCCATGGCAGGGGCACAGCCATGGCACAGGCCCGTGTGAATCGTGGCCAGGCCGTGTGGACTCCATTAATGAGGCACGGCCGTGTGGTCTTGGGTCCAGGCTGTGTCGATTTCGTACTTTGGCCCATTTGGCCCGTTTTAAGCTCATTTTCTGTTTTTTTCATCCTTCGGTGCTTCCCTGAGTATAAAACATGAAAATAAAGGTTTAAGAGCACCAAATTACATAAAATAAGGGATAATTCATCCAAAAGCATGCTAAATGTGAGATTAAAATATGTTACTTTTACGGTTTATCATCCTGCAACTTTAGGATTGCCAGATCTGCTATCTTCGATCTGCTTCGCTCAGGAAAGGCAAGATCTTATGTCTTCGATCTGCTCCTGCAACTTCAGGATTGCCAGATCTGATATCTTCGATCCGCTTCACTCGGGAAGACAAGATCGATGTCTTCGATCTACTCTCGCAACTTCGTGGTTGCGGATCGCTATCTTCGACCGCTTCGGCGGGAAGACAAGATTCGATGTCTTCGATCCGCTCCCGCAACTTCGTGGATTGCGGATCCGAGTATCTTCGATCCGCCGCTTAGGAAGGCAAGGTCTTCAAATTCACCAATGTTGCGACACCGTCCTACGGGGACACATCTGTAAAATCGGTTTTATGTGTTTATGCTTATGCAAAATGGTTAAGATGCAATGATCAGAATGAATTCAATGCTCCTAACTAAATGTATTATGGATGACATTTGCATGAATACAGAATGTCATGAGAATGGTCTTTTTACAAAGATTAGGATGCAATGATCGGAATGAATCAAATGCCCCTAAATAGATGTGCCTTATGGATCACATTTGTATGAATGCAGAATGTCATGAGAATGATTTCTTACAATGATTAGGATGCAATGATCGGAATGAATCAAATGCTCCTAACTAAATGTGTTTTGCATGAATGCAGAATTTCATGAGAATGATCCCTTTTTAAAAGTTTAAGGTGTCATCGCTCATTGTTTATTAAGGCTTTATCACTAATGTATTATGCTGCCATCTTGTTCGGCTGGTATTTTCAATAGAAAACCCGAGAAAATGATTATATCTTGCCCAACAGATTTGCCCCACTATGACTTCAAAACGTAGGATTTGTTTCTTCTTTAATCCATCCCATTGCTATTCAAGGCTACATGACTTGTATCATTTTCCATCCATACCACCTCAACTCAGGGGTAGAGGACTGTAACTTGTTCAATCAACTGATCGCTCCCCAGGTGACCTAACCACATGTGTATGCATGATATTTGCATGGATGCAGAATATCATTTTTTCTTGCGAATGATTCCCCTTTTACGCTTGGGTTAACATTGCCCATTTTTCGTCAAGATCGTATCACTGACGCAATATCTTGTCACTTTGTTCAACCACCATCTTTGGCAAAAATCCGGAGAGAAAATCTCAGTTTAGACTCTTCCTTAAACTTGGTGAGTTTTAAACAATAGTCCTGTTTCAAGTTCTTGTATTATTCAGAAGCTTCCAGAGTAATATGCGAAACTCCTTTTATGAAAGTATTATTAGTCCACTAATCGTTATTTCAATGCAAAATGCCTAAAAAGATCATAACCATGGCCAAGAAGGAAATTAATTAGGAGCATAGCTTGAAACAAATAAGTTAATTCAAGATAGCAAATGCAAAGAAATTTTATTGAGAGCATTCTTTGAAAAGAATAAGATAATCCAAATAACAAATTTGAAATGGATAAAATGGAAACTAGGTGCCCCAGATATCGCAGCCTGAGCTTCTCTGTTCCAACTTCTTGAGGACCATTTTAAGCTCAATATGTGTTTAGGGGATCCGTAGTACTTTGTCGATGCCCCAAGACGTAGCGTACTTCTTCATTGTTAATTCAAGAATAGCAAGACTACTGTATGCCTTACTTTCGATCAAAATTTGAGCTGCCCTTTTCGGGTTTTCAACTCAAATCCCCTTTGGTCTCAATACGCCCTTTGCGGGTTTTCGCCTTGGCCTCTCCTTTTTCTTTCTTCTTTTGATTGAATTTTTCGTTTCACTTTTTTTTTGAAAAACATTTTATTGAATCTGAATTCATCGAATTGGGCAGGTCTTTGCCAACTATCTCAGACAATATCCATGCTTCCCTAGAACAGACCTTCATTGCTGCATAAGGTCCTTCCTAGTTTGGCATCCACTTTCTTCTGAAGTCCCTTCTGCATGGGAAAAATCTTCTTCAAAGCCCTATCATGAAATTTTCTAGGGCGAACCCCTTTTTTTTTGTAAGCTCACATCATCTGACCGTGACAGATAACTTTTAACATCTTCTCTTCAAATTCAACTGATCATATCGGGATTAAATCCATTCGCCTCACCCAACTTCGATTACGATAAAACTTCGAAAAGGAATTTCGACTTCAATGGGCGAAACCAATGAGAATTGGGTTGCCCTGGTGACAGTCTTGTCCAACATTTGATAAGCATAGAGGGTAAATAGTAACTTCTGTATGCCAATCTTTACAAGTCTCGGTCCTTTTTATGATCTTTTGTTTTTCTTTTTAGTTGCTTTTGCTGTACTGATATGTGGCACTTAATCTTTGAACAGACCGCAGACTTTTGACATTGTGTGGTTGAATGTGATCTTTTTGACATTTTTTTTGTATTCTTTCTTTCTTTTCTTTTTTCTTTTTTTTTCCTTTTTTGGTCTAATGACTATCGACTTTGTAATATTGGCATATGAAGCGACCTTCACCCTCTTAGTGAAGAAATTGACACCCACGAAGATGAATTGGTGTCGGCTAAATGCTCTTGACGAGATCGACCCTATAACATCTATTCCCCACATATAGAAAAAATGGAGGAGGTATGTAAGTCTTGTCCTTCTCGATTTGGCATTTGCGGTGTAACTTGTAACATCCCCAAACCCGGCCCATTCACTACTTAGAATAAACTGTTATGTCACTGGAAAAGACGGTTGAAAATCTTAAAATAAAACATCGTAGTTGCTTTGAATTTTGGAAAACATATCTTTGGAATAAAACTTTGCTATAAAACTCATTCATTTTTAAAACTTTAGTTTATAATATCCAATTTGAATAAATAGGTTGCAAACCATAAATCATTTTCACGTAGCAATTTAATTTAAATAAACCATAGTTAAAGTAATACCAAAAACATAAAATGGCCTTTATTACAACCCAACAATTCAAATAAAGTACTTATATCAAAATTAAGCATGGAATAATTGAACATCATCCTCGGCATGGGCCACCTTGTCCTCTCCGATCCCGGTCCACTTTTTATGCACTACCCGAAATGGTTAATGAAAAGAGTGAGTCCACCGACTCGAGTGCATAACCACAACACATATTTCCATCCGTATGGGCTTGGCCCACCCCCACACGACCATCGAAACAAATCATGCAAGAATGCATCTCACCAACCCACTATCCAACCGTGACACCAACCTTAGCGGACTCCCCGCCAAGGCCGTGGCTAATCCACCGATCACAACCGAGTGATCCCATATATGTTACCTCGGCGGCACTGCTGCTGCACAAGGCCGTGGTGAGCCACCGATCACATCGTGATCCATAAATCTTACCTCGGCATTCTCATTGCCGAGGCCGTGGTTGAGCCACCGATCAACCAAAGTGATCCAAATATCGTAATCGTCTACGGTGATGCACATAGCAATCAACCGCCGAGATGGGCACCTAGCCAACACCTCCATTGAGGTAGCACAAAGCTAACCTCAAGCGCTAATGTAGCCTCGAGCTATCATTAGACCACGTACATCCTGTGTACACTTCTTCCTTCTTCAATCCAATCCCATGCCCATGTGTCAATAAATCATGCAAGAATATCATATAAATGTATATCAAGATTAACTTACCATCACCGCACTCATCACTTATGCCATTATAAACGGCTATTACACATAATACACATATAAACATGTTAGCAAACCAAACCACGTAAATAGTGCGATGATTACGCACCTAAATGATACCAAAACCCGAACGCGCTTCGCTTCGCGCACGCGCAGACTAACGGACTTACAAAAGGTTCCCAAGCGACATGTGCTCTTCTTCCCTACAATCGGCCTTGGCATAAAAACAATGAACACTTAGGCCATTCGGCCAAAACTAAACAACATAATCATGCTAATCAACCTTTAAGGGTATAATCGTAATTTTACCTACTAAGGGTATTTTCGTAATTTACCCACCAAGGGTATATCGGTAATTTCAGACCGGAATGGCCTTTCCAAAGGCCCGAGTGTCGCCCGAGCGACCCAACTACCATTTCCGGTTGAAATGGACTATTGGGCCTAAAGCCCAATTTCGGCCATTCGGCCCCACACGCTCGTGTGGCCCACCTAACACAAATCTAGCCACGTATATAAGTTCCACCTAGTCTAGTTCAACATATACTAACCAATCATGCAATTTACTCATATGGGCCCACGGGCCCATTGGGCCCACTTCGCCCATCGAGGCCCAAGCAGCCCCAACCCACGAGAATACTCACGATGGCCTCAACTATCGCGCCGAAGCCCCACGTGCAGCGCCGCTCGTGTGGCTACTATTGCCGTGGACGGCACTTCCGGCATTTGCCGCTCTACAACTAGAGTAGAGAGAGTTACACACTGATAGGACTCTGGGGCTAATCCGCGCCCGATCACTCTTGTGCCCAAACGCCTCCAAGATGTGTTTACTCTCCTCCTAGGATGCTCCTTATATAGCTAGCACTTCACCTTCCTTCTTTGTATCTTTCCGATGTGGGATCCTTCGTCGATGAGAGTTTAAATTCAACTGAAACTCTTCCCGTCCAGACTCACAAAATAAATACTCCCTTGCTTCTCATGAGATTCGAACCCGTGCTCCCTTGCAACATAATCCACGCTGCTAGCCACTTGGCCACAAGCTCCTCTTGTGTCTTAAACCATGCGCAACTAAATATAAACTATAGCCAAATTTCCGAGGTCCAAGTAAAAGAAAACCAAAATACAAAAGCCAAGACTTGAACCTTGGACCTCCTTCCTTCCCTTGTGGCGTCACCCCTTGTCTCTTATGTGGCGTCACTTTGCCACTACACCACACACTCTACTTGTGTTATTTTCCTCCATATTTTATTCTTAAGGCCTATCTCGCCAACTTCCGGGTTTTTTCCACCTAAAATCAAAATTTCCCCAAAGCTAATATTTGATCCCGGGACTTCATAGAAGCCTTCTAACCTTCCAAAATAACTTACCTAATAAGTCTAACTTGCATTAATGCCGTTCTCTTGTTCTCCAAAAATTTAAACGCTACTACGCCTAAGGCCCATTGGGCTCAATTCTCCTAGGCCCAATTCCTTTTACCCTAAAAATCTAAATTTTCCAAAGCCTTCCCTTCTCATCCCAACATTCTTAGAGCCTCTAAAACTCAACCAAGCACTCCCAAAACCTACTAACACTTGATTTATACCCCATATGCACAACCCTCAAACCAGGGTGTTACAATTCTACCCTCCTTAAAATAATTTCGTCCTCGAAATTACTTGTCTAAACTAATAGTCTAATTCTCTCCACTACGCTATCATTGCACAAGACTCGATCTCCAAGAGCTAACATACTTTACGAGCAACAAAACAAACGATCACCAAAGCGCCTCTACCACGTCCACGAGAAGTACGACCACGCCCCTAGAACTCATATCTAGCGTCGCGATTTAATCGATTAAAAGTTTTATGCATTGGAAATTTTGTTCCACTGTTTAATCCACGAGCAAATTTTATGAATGTAAGTTTCGGAAGTCGTTCTTTCGAGCAATCAAAGTTTCAGTTTTTCTAAAGTAATCCACTATTGCAATCATCCGATCACATCAATAACTCACAAGCAATAGTAAGGGGTACTTACCGGTGGACTTCGAATTGAGGTACAGTGCCATGCCGACTAACTCGAAAACCTTTCATAAAACCCATTTTGAAACGTTTTTTTTTTTTTTTTTTTTTTTTTTTTTTTTTGGGCCCAAAACCCTCAAAGCCGAGTTTTGAACCGGGCTCGATATTAAATCAGTAACATCCCCAAACCCGGCCCATTCACTACTAACCAATCTGGTTATGTCTTTGGGAAAAGACGGTTGAAAATCTTAAAATAAAACATCGTAGTTTGTTTGAATTTTGGAAAACATATCTTTGGAATAAAACTTTGCTATAAAACTCATTCATTTTTAAAACTTTAGTTTATAATATCCAATTTGAATAAATAGGTTGCAAACCATAAATCATTTTCACGTAGCAATTTAATTTAAATAAACCATAGTTAAAGTAATACCAAAAACATAAAATGGCCTTTATTACAACCCAACAATTCAAATAAAGTACTTATATCAAAATTAAGCATGGAATAATTGAACATCATCCTCGGCATGGGCCACCTTGTCCTCTCCGATCCCGGCCCGACTTTATGCACTACCCGAAATGGTTAATGAAAAGAGTGAGTCCACCGACTCGATTGCATAACCACAACACATATTTCCATCCGTATGGGCTTGGCCCATACCCACACACACCATCGAAACAAATCATGCAAGAATGCATCTCAGCCCAACCCACTATCCAACCGTGACACCAACCTTAGCGGACTCTCGCCTAAGGCCGTGGCTAATCCACCGATCACAACCGAGTGATCCCACATATGTTACCTCGGGACTGCTGCGCACAAGGCCGTGGTGAGCCACCGATCACATCGTGATCCATAAATCTTACCTCGGCATTCTCATTGCGCCGAGGCCGTGGTCGAGCCACCGATCAACCAAAGTGATCCAAATATCGTAATCTGTCTACGGTGATGCACATAGCAATCAACCGCCGAGATGGGCACCTAGCCAACACCTCCATTGAGGTAGCACAAAGCTAACCCTCAAGCGCTAATGTAGCCTGAGCTATCATTAGACCACGTACATCCTGTGTACACTTCTTCCTTCTTCAATCCAATCCCATGCCCATGTGTCAATAAATCATGCAAGAATATCATATAAATGTATATCAAGATTAACTTACCATCACCAGTTACTCATCACTTATGCCATTATAAACGGCTATTACACATAATACACATATAAACATGTTAGCAAACCAAACCACAGAAATAGTGCGATGATTACGCACCTAAATGATACCAAAACCCGAAACGCTACTTCGCTTCGCACGCATGCAGACTAACGGACTTACAAAAGGTTCCCAATGATGTGCTCTTCTTCCCTACAATCGGCCTTGGCATAAAAACAATGAACACTTAGGCCATTCGGCCAAAACTAAACAACATAATCATGCTAATCAACCTTTAAGGGTATAATCGTAATTTTACCTACTAAGGGTATTTTCGTAATTTACCCACCAAGGGTATATCGGTAATTTCGTACCTGGAATGGCCTTTCCAAAGGCCCAGTGTCGCCCCGAGCGACCCAACTACCATTTCCGGTTGAAATGGACTATTGGGCCTAAAGCCCAATTTCGGCCCATTCGGGCCCACACGCTCGTGTGGCCCACCTAACACAAATCTAGCCACGTATATAAGTTCCACCTAGTCTAGTTCAACATATACTAACCAATCATGCAATTTACTCATATGGGCCCACGGGCCCATTGGGCCCACTTCGACCCATCGAGGCCCAAGCGACCCAACCCACGAGAATACTCACGATGGCCTCAACTATATCGCGTCGAAGCCCCACACGCGCGCCGCACGCCGCTCGTGTGGCTACTATTGCCGTGGATCGCACTTCCGGCATTTGCGGCTACAACCAGAGTAGAGAGAGTTACACACACGATAGGACTCAGGGCTAATCCGCGCTCGATCACCTCTTGTGCCCAAACGCCTCCAAGATGTGTTTACTCTCCTCCTAGGATGCTCCTTATATAGCTAGCACTTCACCTTCCTTCTTTGTATCTTTCCGATGTGGGATCCTTCGCAAGAGAGTTTAAATTCAATGAAACTCTTCCCGTCCGCACCACAAAATAAATACTCCCTTGCTTCTCATGAGATTCGAACCTGTGCTCCCTTGCAACATAATCCACGCTGCTAGCCACTTGGCCACAAGCTCCTCTTGTGTCTTAAACCATGCGCAACTAAATATAAACTATAGCCAAATTCTGAGGTCCAAGTAAAAAGAAAACCAAAATACAAAAGCCAAGACTTGAACCTTGGACCTCCTTCCTTCCCTTGTGGCGTCACCCCCTTGTCTCTTATGTGGCGTCACTTTGCCACTACACCACACACTCTACTTGTGTTATTTTCCTCCATATTTTATTCTTAAGGCCTATCTGCCAACTTCCAGGGTTTTTTTCCACCTAAAATCAAAATTTCCCCAAAGCTAATATTTGATCCCGGGACTTCATAGAAGCCTTCTAACCTTCCAAAATAACTTACCTAATAAGTCTAACTTGCATTAATGCCGTTCTCTTGTTCTCCAAAAATTTAAACGCTACTACGCCTAAGGCCCATTGGGCTCAATTCTCCTAGGCCCAATTCCTTTTTACCCTAAAAATCTAAATTTTCCAAAGCCTTCCCTTCTCATCCCAACATTCTTAGAGCCTCTAAAACTCAACCAAGCACTCCCAAAAACCTACTAACACTTGATTTATACCCCATATGCACAGCCCCTAAACCAGGGTGTTACATAACTGACCCAATTCCCCTTTCTTGGTAGACCAGTAGCTCGAACCTCTTAATTAGCCTTAACCATTGTAGGACCATTAACATGGGTTCAGCATACCCATGTTTCAGTATCCTGGCGTGCCTTGATATGATTGTGCAAAAACATCTTCGAATTCTCGAAAATGGCTCAATGATGTCTCGCCTTATTTCTGTGGTGAGTTAGGCTTCGATCTTTGCCCCTTTTCTAAGCTTACAACGTCAACTGACCTTTTGCAAGGTAGAGTCTATTTTCATCTTGTTCTACTATCATTAACAAATCAGAAGATAGGCTACACTCTCTGTCATCTTCAAAGTCCTTAGATCCCTTAGACCCATATCTCATTCAAAAAGGGAGTCAGTAATAACGTCACTCATGTCGTTGATATCTGGGTACCTAGGTACGAAGGCAGAAAATCTAAGGAATAAATGATTTTGCGGATGATTATTCGTATGATATGGTCATGAATAAAGAATGAGAGAAAAACAAAAGAATGTATAATATGAAAAGAATGAAAACATATTTACTTAAAAGATGCATTTTATTGAAATAAGAATTCTGGACACAAGCCTATTTCAAAAAAGAAGTCTTATTGCTTAAAGCAACAAGTGCGTTTTGTACATTACTCCGAGTAAGCTCTAAATACTACAGGAATTTCTTCCGCAGTCTAATTGTCCAAAACGCTCCCAGGCTCATATTTCTACATTTGACGCGTCATCTAACTTCACAACACCCATGTTGATGAATTTTTCCACCAATTTCTTGAAAGCAAGGCAATTTTCTATCAAATGCCCTGTGACCCCCGCATGGTACTCACACTGGGCATTTGGGTCATACCATTTTGGGTATGGAGGTTGCATCGGTTTCGGGTAAAAAGGGGATACAACATGTGCTTCAAACAAAATTTGGTACAACTCCCTATACGTGATTGGGATGTGCACGAACTGGGATTTTTCTGAGTTCAGTCTTGGATCGGGTTCTTGCCTTGGGGAGACCTGACGGCTGGTAATTGCAGTCCTTGGCTGGCCCTCTGTGATTAGCTCCAGGTGACCCTTGTTATACCTTCTCGTATTATTCACTTTATTTTCCTTTTTCTTTGGGGCTTTTAAAGTCCACTCTCCTTTTTCTTTTGTTTCTGTCAGTACAACCGGTTTGGCTCGATCATCCTCTGGGTTAAAAACTGAACCCATCGGGAAGTTCAACAATGCCGAGGTATCATTCTGATATCGGGGTTTGATAATGACGGGTACCCCATGCGAATGCGTGTCTAGTTGAGTCGGGATACTTATCGGGGAATAAATGATGTCTTCATCATCACCCACACTGCAGACCACCGAGCCACTCCTTTTTTCAAGCCCTTTGACTTGTAATTGAGTTAACTGGCGCATCATATTCATTTGATCTCGCATATCCCGTTGAATTTTGGCCAACTGCTCTTGCATCAGTATTTGCCTTTGCTCTAATCTCTCCAACCTTTGTTCCATGTCTTCTAGGTTAACTGAAATAATTTTTAATTAATCAGAGCCTTTCTACAAATTTTAATGTTTGTGATATAATGTAATGCAAATGCATGAAATGCAATGCAAGTGCATGTAATGAATGCAAAAAGAAAGAGAGACGTTGATTCTGAATTCAATTCCATTAGAAGAACTTTTCTAGAAAATAAATTTCTTTCCATAAAATGGATTACTTATGCGGTCTTGTCCTCATAGTCCAGGTGAAGACACCAATCCTTTTCTTCATATCCGGATGTTATGGTCGTGTCCCGTGAACTTCCTCAATAGATGCCTCTTCTAGCTTCTTATTGTTTGATCCAGGCTGCGACCCTTTACTCACTTATGCTCCACGATGCTCATTGAGACGTGATGACTCTCAAATAATCCTTGTTGGCTTGAATCCTCGGGCAAAGTCTTGTATTCTTCTACGGACTATCAACCTTCTCTCGTTGTTTACCTGGACTATGTTCAAACGACCGTATTATAATCCACTTCATCAAGTAACCTATTTCCTTATGACAAACTCTTCTATTTAGCAATCGAATATGAACCAAAACCTCCTTTCTAAGAATGATGTGATGCAATGCAATGCAATGCAATGCAAACATGAACAACACAAAACACGTTAGCACAAGAAAAATAAACAACCAAAATAGATTACCTAAATGGGTGACCACTAGGGTTTGGTACGGCTCTTCCTAGGGTTAACTCTTAGGGTTCACTATATGTGGTTTGGTTCTAAAGAGAGGGTACCTGAACCAGTAGATTCCTCAATCCTCACCCATTATAGGCTCATATGGATCGAGTTCGGTTCAGGGGAATACATTTCCCTATGGCCATGCGGAGATGAAAATCTCACGAAGCACATAGGTATAGATGTATCCCGGAAACAATCCACTAGCCCATGCGGAGGTGAAAACCTCACGAAGGCATAGCTTCTTACTCCCACTTAAAGGTGTGACCACAACAGTCATGCAATGCAATGCTAAAGTATTTTATGAGACTCGACATTATTGCAATTATAGCACAAACAAATGCATCAAAATAAACATGACTTTTCAAAACAATTTTCCAAATTTTCAATCAAAGGACAAAAATTAATCAATCTATGGCCTGACTCTCAACCAATCCCCAGTGGAGTCGCCAAGCTGTCGAAACCATTTTTATTTTAAGTTTGAAAAATGGGGTCGACTTAAAAATATGATGTGGAGTCGCCACCAACCCTTTTTTGTTTAGGTGTGATTGGATCACCTTGTAAAAATTTTATTAGCCTACGAAATTAAATGACAAAAAGGGTTCGAGAGTCGGTTACGCACGAAGAAGGGTTAGCACCCCCGTACGCCCCCAAACGGGTACCAAATCAATTAATTAATGTCCTTGCATTGAAAACTTGAAAATGCTTAAGTTATAATTCTTTTTGAGGAAAGTTAATTAATTTTGAATTGAATGTCAAGATTAACTCGTTTCAGAGTAATAAAAGTATCATATCCAATACGTTAGGATATAACACGTTTATACTTCGACACCAAGATCATCTTTGATCTTCAAAACATGCAATTAAAAAGGGTATTTGGTTATTTGGTTAAGCAGAAAATTGACACCCAATACGTTAGGGTGTAATTTTTCGAACTTCCAAACATACAAATATTGCCTTATCTTGAAAAATTTTCAAATACATAATCATAAAAATGGCTCAATATACAATTTTTTAATGAAATGAAACATTTAGTAAAAGGCTTGAATATACTGGAATTTGAGACATAATACAATGACGAGATGCACAAATATTAATCATGAAATACACACAAATTAAACATCATATTAACAATAGGCTATAAAACATAATAATTCTACAAAATTAATAATGGCAATTTATCATAAAATAAAACTTTAGATGCTAACATATATTTTTAAAGTAAATAAATTAAATTGATTTTGAAATTAACACTTTATGAAATTATGGAATAATTTGTAAATGAACTTGTGAAACGTGTATTAAAAAGAATCTGAAATAAATTATTCAGTAATAAAAAGAAATAAATATATATATATATAAGCAATTTTACATGAAACTAAATGTACATATAAATAAGTTTAAGAGGAAATGTATACATAAAATAAGATAATTTTAGTATAAATTATATATGTATATATGTAAAGTAATAATACGTAGGAGTATTTAAGTTAAAAGTTATGAAAATTATTAAAACAAAGAAATAGGACATTCGAAATCAAATATTTATATGACAAATAAATAAATTATATACAAATGGAAGAAGGAAAAAAAACACTTAATGTAACACCCCAAACTCGGACCATGCGTTACGACCGGATCTGACATGTCACATAAATAAAACGTATTAAGAACTAGTATTTTGTACTAAAATAGGTATTATTTTGTTATAATTAAGAAAACCAGTTTGATTAAAAATATTCGATAAAAATACTACTAATCTCGAGAGGTTAATTGAAGAATTGATATTCAAATTCGTGATATTTTAAAAAAAGTTGACTTTTGAAAATATTGTTGATAATCCGAAAGAGAATCCGAGTTAAATTATTTATAAATATGTTATAAAATCCTTTCGTTACTCAACTTTGGAAAACCGTTATTAATGATTTTAGAAAAATCCCCATTTAAAACAATTTAAGAAAAATAATAAATACGCCCAAACATAAAGCAAATTAAAGTTTATCCCAGAGGCCTTATTACAACTTTAAACCCAGAATAGTAAAAGTAATGAAATAAAGCGGAAAATGAAAATTTGCTAAAGTTCGAAAACACCATTTCTAAAGTATGGCCTCCACCGAGTCACCCATGGCCCAAGTCCACATCATCGAGCATTACCTGCAAGGATTAAGAAAAAAAGGGGTGAGTTACTAGAACTCAGTGCATAATCTCTTTATAGTCATCCATCGGGCCTAAACCCGCATAGCATAATCTTGGGCCTAAGCCCATATAGCATATTCTTGGGCCAAGCCCATTTACATAACAATATTTATATGAAGTAAATGTATGCAACCCAACCCATCCATCCATCACACCCCGACCACCAATCACACTGTGGGGATCAAGTCAACCCACCCCCACACACACTCAAAATTGCAGCCTAAGTCACAGAGTATAATATTTTTGTGGTAAAGCCACCAAAAACATAATTAAGCACAATAATAAATAGATTTGTGGCAATGCCACCAGGCTACACTGCTCTCCATACAATTTATCCCATCTCATGCAATATATGAAAATGTATCATACATAATAAAACAAAATATCCACATATATACAACATCCATTAATCTAGTGGATTAATTCGGTGAATCGGCCCATTAAAGCACTTGATAGTTCGACCCATTTAGGCATTATAGCAAATCGGCCCATAGGGGCGTTTTGGTAAATCGACCCATAGGGGTATTTTCGTAAATCGGCCCATAGGGGCATTTTCGTAAATCGGCCCATAGGGGCATTTTCGTACATTAACAAATTTTATACCGATTTTAACGGATTTTAGAAATAATAATGTTTAAGCCAATTATTCGATTCATGCTATATTACGGATATTAGACTTGTAACACAACAACGATCTATTCTTCCAACATAATAGTGAATCACGAAACTACGGGATTTCGGTGTGAGATTACACACCTGATTACGGTAAGGACTAAACCTTCTTGATCGTCGGCACCTAAATCACCATTACACTCGATTAACTAACAAACGAGATTTTATTAATCCAAATCTAAATCAGACGATCTAATGAAATGCTTACCCTTAGTATCGTGAATGACCACGATTTGTCTATTCTCACCGGATGATGGTCCACAACCCGATGGGAAATCCCGAACCGCTGATACCGCCCTACGCTTGAACTTGGGAGTAGGAATCGCAATTCCACTCCCTTTTTGCTCTCCTATCGATTTTCTTTTAACAACGCTACCACTTGCCTCCATTGAAAAAGTCTCGGTTAGAAAATAATATGATGAGTGTAAGTAGTTGTTTAGGGATAGGATTCGGCTTACCACTACTTCCGAAGAATCAATGAATAGAGAAGAACGCGCGATTAGCCCCTAGAATAAACGTTTTAAACATAATCATCGATTCGTTTTAGAGGAATAACCATGTATTGAGAGATATCAAAATGAACCTTGAAGAAATCCATTACCTTAACGATAATAAATCTGACTTCCACCGATTGACTTAAGGCTAGAGATGATTCGGCAAGGATGTGATATACGGCCACCCACTAGTACACTTCGAAAAAAAAAAGAGATGATCATGATTTGAGAGAGTAGGAGAAAATGATATTTCGGTTTAGAAACAAAATAGAACAACCGAATAGTGATGGACACATATTTGGCTAGGGAGAAAAGAAAATGAAAAGAGAAGAAAGAAACCACTTACCGATTCAATCAAAGAAGAGATTAAGGGTCAAAAGGTTCGGCTATGGAGAGAAATGAACAAGAAGATTCGGCCACCAAAATATTGATTAAAGAAAGAGAAAGAAGGGTTGAAGAAATAATGAAAAAGAAAAGAAAAGATGGAGAAAGAGTGCTAGATAGTTTCGACTAAAAAAGGAAAAATGAGCAAGAATGGATTGAGGGTTTCGGCAAAACGAGAGAGAAAGATGAATATAGGTGCTAGAGTGTTTCGGCCAAAACAAGGGAAAAAAAAGTTGGAAAAGAAAAGTACCCAAAATGCTAAAAGAAACCAAAACCTTTCATGCACAAATTTGCACAAAAAAAAAACCATAAGAGAAAGAAAAATCGGCTCCCTAACTCCCTCTACCAAAACCGTGTACTTCATTCACCAAAAAGGTCATGGTTGACCAAAAATTCTATCCCAAGCACCTTCTAAATATTCGGCCAACATATCCCCCTTCTTACTCCTTTCCTTACTCTCCTCCTTACCTTATTTTCTTAGTCTTCTTTCCAACATTAGAAAAGTCTTCCATTCCTTCTTTGATGCCATGGCTGACACTTACCATACAACACTGGAGAAGCTCAAAAATTTAAAATGCTAAAAGTTGCAATAGATGGGATTCGAACCCCTTCCCTCAATGCTCTCCACTTGACGCCACACCACTCCACTATGTGCTCCACTTGTGCTAGCAAAATACACATTTATTTCCTTAAGTCTTGATGCCACTTACCTTCTCTCCTTAAAGTGCTTAAACACAAAAATTTTGCTAAGGCCCAACTCAATCCCAAGTCTTCTTAGGGCCCCTAAACATACACAATTAACACTATTGACTAGCCTATCGCATGGTATAATGTAAAACATAAATTCTCGAATTTCAGGATGTTACAATTCTACCCCCTTAAAGAAATTTCGGCCTCAAAATTTACCTGATTAGAAGAGATGAGGATATTGCTGACGGATCATGTCGTCTGGCTCCCATGTAGCTTCCTCTGACCCGTGATTACGCCATAATACTTTGACCAACGGAACTGACTTCTTTCTCAGCACCTTAATAACCCGATCTAAAATCTGCACTGGCTCTTCTTCAAAAGACAAGTCAGGTCTTATCTCAACTTCTTCCACTGGCACAACATGAGACGGATCCGAACGATAAGGCCTTAACATCGAGACATGGAATACGCTATGTATCTGACTTAACTCCGGAGGTAACTCAAGCTGATAAGCCACTGGACCAACACGCTTCAGTACACGGTATGGTCCGATGAACCTAGGGCTCAACTTGCCCTTCCGTCCAAATCTTAAGATCTTTTCCCAAGGTGAAACCTTCAAAAAGACCTGATCACCCACAGAGAACTCTATCTCCTTCCGCTTCAGATCCGCGTACGGTTTCTGTCTGTCCGAAGCTTCATTTAACTGTGCCCGAATTACCTTAACTTTTTCATCCGTCTCCGAGATCAAGTCTGGACCCAATAACTGTCGCTCCCCCAGCTCAGTCCAGCAAGTAGGAGTACGACACCTACGACCATACAACGCCTCGTAGGGTGCCATCTGAATGCTGGATTGATAGCTGTTGTTGTATGCAAACTATGCCAATGGTAGAAAATCTTCCCAACTACCCCTGAAGTCGATCACATGACCTCTTAACATGTCTTCTAGAATCGGATTACTCTCTCTGACTGACCATCAGTCTGCGGATGAAATGCCGTGCTGAAATTTAGTCTTGTACCCAAAGCTTCATGTAAAGCCTTCCAGAATCATGATGTAAACCTAGGATCCCTATCCGATATAATAGACACTGGTACCCCATGCAACCTCACAACTTCTGCTATATACAACTTGGCCAACTTCTGCAATGTATAATCCGTACGAACTGGTAGGAAATGAGCAGTCTTCGTTAACCGATCCACTATAACCTATACTGAATCTTTCTTAGTAGGCGTTAAGGGTAACCCACTAAAAAAGTCCATCGTTATCCTTTCCCATTTCCATAGTGGGATTTTCACCGGTTGTAACAACCCTGAAGGCAGTTGATGCTCCGCCTTCACCTGCTGACATGTCAAGCACTTACTCACGAAGTCAGTAACCTCCCGTTTCAATCCTGGCCACCAATACTGCTCACGGAGGTCTCGATACATTTTGTTTCCTCCGAGGTGCATAGCATATGGGCTACTATGTGCCTCACGCAGAATCATTTGTCTCAATTCTGAATCCCTGGGCATACAAACTCTTCCGCGGAAACACAATACTCCATTACTATTTAATCCAAAATCCCCTTTCTCACCACTTTCCACTTGCTGAAGTCGAGAACCCAACCTTTCATCTAACAACTGCTTTTCCTTAATCTGGCTTACCCATGCCGGCTTCACTTGAAGTTCGGCTAATAGACTACCATCTTCATAAAGGCTGAGATGAGCAAACATCACTCTCAAATCCGATATCATCTTACGACTCAACGCATCTGCCACTACGTTAGCTTTACCTGGGTGATACTCGATTGAGAAGTCATAATCCTTCAACAATTCTATCTACCTCCGCTGTCTTAAGTTTAACTCCTTTTGGGTAAGGAGGTACTTCAGACTCTTATGATCCGTATAGATAATCGACTTCTCCCCGTACAGATAGTGTCTCCAAATCTTCAGAGAAAACACCACTATAGCTAACTCCAAATCATGATTGGGATAGTTTACCTCATGCGGCCTTAATTGACGAGATTCATATGCCACCACTTTTCCCCCTTGCATCAACACACATCCTAAGCCCGTGTGTGACACATCACAATACACAATAAACTCTTTACCAGCCTCAGGTTGAATCAATACTGGCGCTTCTGTCAGAATCTTCTCCAGTTTCTCAAAGCTCTCTTTCTGCTTATCTGACCACACAAACGATACTCCTTTACGCAACAGCTTAGTTAGGGATGCAGCAATCAACGAAAATCCCTCAACGAATCGCCTGTAATACCCACCCAAACCTAGAAAACTCCAAATTTCTGCAACTGACTTCGGTGGCTTCCAATCCAATACAGCCTCGACCTTCCGGGGATCAACTCTAATTCCCTCGGCAGACACAACATGCCCCAAAAAGGTTACCTCCTTCAACCAAAATTCACACTTACTGAATTTGGCATATAGCTGCTTCTCCCTTAAAATCTGCAATACGACTCGTAAATACGAATCATGCTCTTCTTCAGTCTTTGAATACACCAAGATGTTATCTATGAATACCACCACAAACCGATCTAGATAGGGTTGGAAGACTCGGTTCATCATGTCCATAAATGCAGCTGGTGTATTCGTCAACCCGAACGGCATCACTAAGAACTCGTAATGCCCATAACGAGTTTGAAATGCAGTCTTGTTCAAAATGCAGTCTTGTGAATATCTGCCTCCTTGACCTTAAGCTGGTGATATCCCGATCTCAAGTCTATCTTTGAGAAAACTGAAGCTCCTCCCAGCTGATCGAACAGATCATCAATCCTTGGTAACGGATACTTGTTCTTGATCGTCAACTTATTCAATTGCCTATAATCGATGCACATACGCATCGATCCATCATTTTTCTTAATGAATAAAACCGGCGCTCCCCATGGTGACACACTTGGTCGAATAAATCCACGATCCATTAACTCCTGAATTTGAGCCTTAAGTTCCACAAGCTCCTTCTGCGCCATTCTGTAAGGGGCAATGGACACCGGAGCCGTTCCTGGCAACAACTTAATACCAAATTCCACTTCCCAATCCGGAGGCAATCCTGGAAGCTCCTCGGGAAAGACGTCTGAAAACTCTTTCACCGTTCTAACACTCTTAACCGACAACTCTTTGGCATCTAAAGCACTGATAAAGGCTAAGAACGCTCCACACCCCTTTCGCACAAACTTCTCTGCCTTTAAAGCAGATACCACATTAGACATATAGTTTCTTCTTTCACCTATCATCATCACTTCCTTATCCTCTGAAGTTCTTAATATCATCTGCTTTGCAGCACAATCCAAATTTGCACGATGCTTAACCAACCAGTTCATGCCCAAAATAAGATCGAACTCGCCGAATGGCAGTTCCATCAAATCAGCCAGAAATACTTTCCTCTGGACTTCTAAGGGCACATCTCTAAACAACTTATTTACTACCACCGACTGTCCTAAAGGGCTAATTACAGTTGTTTCTCTAGCAGTAATCTCAGATCTAATATTCAAAGTTCTAGACACAGCACAAGCAACATACGAATGGGTGGATCCAATATCTATCAAAGTAGTAACAGGTACATCAGATATGAAGAACGTACCGATTATAACGTCCGGTGCATCACCATCCTCTCGAAGTCTGACCGCATAAACTAAACCTTGCTGCCTCGCCTCCGTGTTACCCCTATTACCGATACCTCTACCCGGTGCACCCTGACATCGTCCTACACCATTACAACCTCGACCTGGCCCACGGCCTCTCTGCGGCTGCTGAGCGCCTCCTGCTAACTGCGCAAATCTATTACGAACTACCTGAGTCTGAGCAGGCTCTCGAGGGCAATCCTTAAATCGATGGTCTTTGGATCCGCATATGAAACAACCACAAGTTCTCTTCCAGCATTCACCCGAGTGAAGTTTCCCACAATCCACACAAGGCTGCAACTGATTGGTAGCAGCTGGAGCACCCACTCGAACTGGCCCCTCATTCTTGGGCCTTTTCTGAAATCCTCTAGCAGGACCTGAATACCCAGAGTCTCTCTTGTTCCTGCCCTTATCCTTGTCTCGATTTGGCCGTTCCGAGTGTTTGACTTCTTCAGCTATCTTAGCTTTTTCCACTAATGTAGCAAAATTCCTCTCCTTTTGTGGGGCTATCAAGTACCGCAACTCATCACATAACCCGTCCTCAAAATGCACACAAGATTCATAATCGGTCAGTACTATTCCCGAGCATACCGACTCAGACGCAGTAAACTCCGCCTCGTATTCGCCACAGATTTACCTCCTTGGACCGATTCAAGAATTCCTTTCTTCTTGGCGTCTACATAACTAGCCCCGACATACTTTCCTTGAAATGCGATCTTAAAGAATTCCCGTGTAATACGATCACTGAGTGCCTTCCCGTCTGATGAGCCACCACCGACACGCCTCGTCTCTCGAAGAATGACACAACCCCTTTCGTTTACGCTCGGCGGTGCAATCCAGATCGTCCATAATCCGCTCTACCGCCTCAAGCCGATTACTCGCTACACTAGGGTCTACACCGAAATACCTCTAAAGACTTCAGCCCCATTCGATCCGAGTCGCCTCGATATCGCCCACGAGTGTCGACCCAGTTCTTGCCCAAAGAACCATTTCGAGTACACCGCAACATCGCTTGGGGACGAGGCGTCATCTCTCTCATTCAATCATGTAACCCGGCTTGATCCACGGTGACGCAAAAGGCCCATTTTCGGCATATGTCCCGATGCCTCAGATACAACTCTAGCACCTCGGCCTCGACCACGGCCACGTCTACCGCGTCCACATCCTCTAGCGCTCATGTTTGCTAAGTCGATTTAATCTGATTAAAAGTCTTATGAATCAATATACTATTCAATATTTATTAAACAATGTTTTATAGAGTATAGGAAGTAAAGCCGTTTTCGCAAAACGTATCTAAGGTCTCAATCTCTATAGTTTCAGCTCCTAAAGCTAAAAGTTCTAAAGTATTTCTATTTTGTGGAGTTTTCTTTCCACGGTCATATCACAATAATAAAATGAAAATAAATACTTCATCGACTTGGTGTAGGATGCTCATGGTGCCATACTTCCTCTAAAACATGTATTTATAAATTAGATTTCAAGCAGTTTTGGAAAACATTTTTGAACCCAAACCACAGCCGAGTTTTGCAACCGGGCTCTGATACCATAAGATGTAAACCCCAAACTCGGCCCATGCGTTACGACCGGATCTGACATGTCACATAAATAAAACGTATTAAGAGCTAGTAATTCATACTAAAATAGGTATTATTTGGTTATAATTAAGAAAACCAGTTTGATTAAAAATATTCGATAAAAATACTACTAATCTCGAAAGGTTAATTGAAGAATTGATATTCAAATTCGTGATATTTTAAAGCAGTGACTTTTGAAAATATTGTTGATAATCTTAAAGAGAATCCGAGTTAAATTATTTATAAATATGTTATAAAATCCTTTCGTTACTCAACTTTGGAAAACCGTTATTTATGATTTTAGAAAAATATCCATTTAAAACAATTTAAGAAAAATAATAAATACGTCCAAACATAAACAAATTAAAGTTTATCCCAGAGGCCTTATTACAACTTTAAACCCAGAATAGTAAAAGTAATGAAATAAAGCGAAAAATGAAAATTTGCTAAAGTTCGAAAACACCATTTCTAAAGTATGGCCTCCACCGAGTCATCCATGGCCCAAGTCCACATCACTGAGCATTACTTGCAAGGATTAAGAAAAAAAGGGGGTGAGTTACTAGAACTCAGTGCATAATCTCCTTACCGTCATCCATTGGGCCTAAACTCGCGTAGCATAATCTTGGGCCTAAGCCCATATAGCATATTCTTGGGCCGAAGCCCATTTACATAAAAATATTTATATGAAGTAAATGTATGCAACCCAACCCATCCATCCATCACACCCCCGACCAGCCAATCACACCTGTGGGGATCAAGTCAACCCACCCCGCCGCTCACACTCAAAATTGCAAACTAAGTGCGCAAAGTATAATATTTTTTTGGTCAAGCCACCAAAAACATAATTAAGCACAATAATAAATAGATTTGTGGCAATGCCACCAGGCTACACTGCTCTCCATACAATTTATCCCATCCCATGTAATATATGAAAATGTGTCATACATAATAAAACAAAATATCCACATATATACAACATCCATTAATCTAGTGAATTAATTCGGTGAATCGGCCCATTAAAGTACTTGATAGTTTTACCCATTGAGGCATTATAGCAAATCGGCCCATAGGGGCGTTTTGGTAAATCGACCCATAGGGGCATTTTCGTAAATCGGTCCGTAGGGGCATTTTCGTACATTAACAAATTTTATATCGATTTTAACAGATTTTAGAAATAATAATGTTTAAGCCAATTATTCGATTGATGCTATATTACGGATATTAGACTTGTAACACAACAACAATATATTCTTCCAACATAATAGTGAATCACGAATCTACAGGATTTCGGTGTGAGATTACACACCTGATTACGGTAAGGACTAAACCTTCTTGATCGTCGACACCTAAATCACCATTACACTCGATTAACCAACAAACGAGATTTTATTAATCCAAATCTAAATCAGACGATCTAATGACATGCTTACCCTTAGTATCGTGAACGACCACGATTTGTCTATTCTCACCGGATGATGGTCCACAACCCGGTGGGAAATCCCGAACCACCGATACCGCCCTACGCTTGAACTTGGGAGTAGGAATCACAATTCCACTCCCTTTTTGCTCTCCTATCGATTTTCTTTTAACAACGCTACCACTTGCCTCCATTGAAAAAGTCTCTGTTAGAAAATACTATGATGAGTGTAAGTAGTTGTTTAGGGATAGGATTCGGCTTACCACTACTTCCGAAGAATCAACGAATAGAGAAGAACGAGCGATTAGTCCCTAGAATAAACGTTTTAAACATAATCATCGATTCGTTTTAGAGGAATAACCATGTATTGAGAGATATCAAAATGAACCTTGAAGAAATCCATTACCTTAACGATAATAAATCCGACTTCCACCAATTGACTTAAGGCTAGAGATGATTCGGCAAGGATGTGATATACGGCCACCCACTAGTACACTTCAAAAAAAAAGAGATGATCATGATTTGAGAGAGTAGGAGAAAATGATATTTCGGTTTAAAAACAAAATAGAACAACCGAATAGTGATGGACACATATTCGGCTAGGGAGAAAAGGAAATGAAAAGAGAAGAAAGAAACCACTTACCGATTCGATCAAAGAAGAGATTAAGGGTCAAAAGGTTCGGCTATGGAGAGAAATGAACAAGAAGATTCGGCCACCAAAATATTGATTAAAGAAAGAGAAAGAAGGGTTGAAGAAATAATGAAAAAGAAAAGAAAAGATGGAGAAAGAGTGCTAGATAGTGTCGGCTAACAAAGGAAAAATGAGCAAGAATGGATTGAGGGTTTTGGAAAAATGAGAGAGAAGGATGAATATAGGTGCTAGAGTGTTTCGGCCAAAACAAGGGAAAAAGAAGTTGGAAAAGAAAAGTACCCAAAATGCTAAAAGAAACCAAAACCTTTCATGCACAAATTTGCAGAAAAAAAAACCATAAGAGAAAGAAAAATCGGCTCCCTAACTCCCTCTACCAAAACCGTGTACTTCATTCACCAAAAAGGTCATGGTTGACCAAAAATTCTATCCCAAGCACCTTCTAAATATTCGGCCAACATATCCTCCTTCTTACTCCTTTCCTTACTCTCCTCCTTACCTTATTTTCTTAGTCTTCTTTCCAACATTAGAAAAGTCTTCCTTTCCTTCTTTGATGCCATGGCCGAAACTTACCATACAACACTTGAGAAGCTCAAAAATTTAAAATGCTAAAAGTTGCAATAGATGGGATTCGAACCCCTTCCCTCAATGCTCTCCACTTGACGCCACACCACTCCACCATGTGCTCCACATGTGCTAGCAAAATACACATTTATTTCCTTAAGTCTGTATGCCACTTACCTTCTCTCCTTAAAGTGCTTAAACACAAAAATTTTGCTAAGGCCCAACTCAATCCCAAGTCTTCTTAGGGCCCCTAAACATACACAATTAACACTATTGACTAGCCTATTGCATGGTATAATGTAAAACATAAATTCCCAAATTTCAGGATGTTACACTTAATACCTTGTAAAATCAATAAAATGATTCAAAATAGTTTATTAAAACAGCTTTTAAAAATAGATAAGGAATAAATTAAAAGAAGAAAAAGTTGCAAAGATTATGAACAAAAGTTGAGAAAGTACCTAATCAAAATAAAAATAAAATCAAAGGGCTACTTTATAAATAAATAAAATCATTTAACTATGCACAAGGATCAAATAGAAATGCGAATACACTATCGGGGACTAAATCAGTAAATATTTCTGTGATTAAAAACGCAGCGTATGGACTAGATTAAATCGGAATGACACTCAAATTATAGGGACCAATTAAGAAATAAAAAGAACATATAATAAATCTAATTGAATGGCAATACAAAAATAGAGGGACCGAACGTGCAAATATACCATCACCGCAAAAACGTGCGGATCCCATGGATATCGGGTCGAGTCGAAACGGGTCACCCTATACGACATCGTTTTGAAGCCACTTAATCAGACTTCAAATGACGTCGTTTCGTTCGGTTTAAATAGGTTAATAAACCTAAAATCCAATCAGGAATTCGGCCCCCTTTTTTGTTGAAATCAAAATACCCTAGTCGCCTTAAAAAAAACAAAATCAGAGCCCCCCCTCTCGCTATTCTGTCGATCCAGGAGCCCACGCCGTTCGACTACCATTCCACCGCTTTAATCGGTGACCAGTAGTGAACAAATACCCTCTGTTTTAACCTCGTTAGAAAACGGGCCAGAGCTACGACGGGGCATTCACCATTGCGGTCGGAGAAGGCTCCGATTCCCTTTGGGCGCGCTTTCAGCGAAGGAGACGGAGCTTCGACATCGATGCCCCAAATCAGGTATTTCCTTCTCCTTTTTTATTCCCGCATGCAAAAAGAAAAAGAAAAGAATCGAAAGCTAACAGAAATTAATTCGAAAGTTGAAGGTAATTGAAATAAAAGAAAACACCTTTGAAATTCTTTTTCTGATTTGTATTTCTCTATATTCGTGTGTGTATTAAAAATCGTCGGTCCTTTTACAGTGGTTTTCTGGCCTTCTTTTATAGCCGAAAAGAAAAAACAAATCAAAAATACAATTGTTTCCTTTGTTTTTCTTGCTGTCCATTGCTTTTGTTGTTGTTGTTTGTCCTTGTTTTTGTAGGTACAGTGGCCAGCTGTGGAGGCTGTATGAGTGGTGCGGCGCTTGGAGGACGTGGAGGCTCTAAGGGTTTTTTGAAACCCTAAATGTTTTGGGTCACCCAGGCTGATTGGGCCACTGTAATTGGGCTCGGGTTAAATATAACTTGGGCTAGTTTTTGGGTTTATTAATCGGGCTAAAAAATGGGTTTCATGTAATGAACTAGACTGTTTAATTGGTTTTTATTAATTTTTTTTTTTGTTTTTTGGTTATAAAACGGGCCCGGGCATAAATTGGGTCATACACCCTATTAACTGTATCGGGCTGAGTCGGATATAGTTGGCATGCCATAGGATTGGAAGTGTTCAGGGATACTTCGACTTCGAGTCGATGAGACACTGGGTGTCAAATTATTACTTCGGATAAATTCGATGAGGTACTGGGTACCAACTTACTTCGGCAAGGCCGATGAGACACTGGGTGTCAATCTATTACTTTGAATTATCCGATAAGGCACTGGGTGTCAAACTGGTGTGTTTTGGGTTGGATCCGTGTATCTGTCTGAGTCCGAGTCGTGTTAATAGGGGTAAATAAATGAATTGGCAATATGAATGATTTTGAATAATTTTGAATATGAAATTGGAATGGGATATGCAATTGAATTATTCAAATGAAAAACATGAATCATGGATTCATGGAATGGATATTGATATTGAAAATGAATAGCAATTATGAGATTGAAATAGCAAGAGATGAGAATTGAAAGTGTAATGAATGATGTGTGTAATAAGCCCATTTTGCCCGGGCCCATGAAAATAAAACAAAAAATAATAAAAACAAAAAAATAAAAATCAATGTCCAGTTTTACAGTCTGTTTACAAAACTAAACAGATAACCCAGTGGCCCATTACACCCAGTGGCCCAGACCCAAACATTATGTGGCCCAAAAGGGCCCAACGCCTAAACAGAAACAGGGACCTAGGGTTTCTGGGAAACCCTTGCGCCGTAGCACCCAGAAAAAAAATAGACCCTGGTCGCGCTGCAGTCAGCGTGGATAGCCTTCATCACCATCGAGATCTGCGCTATTAACCTGCAAAAGGAAAGGCACAACAGAGGCAGTAAATAGGGCAAATAGAATCTGTACTTTATTTTTTTTGGGGTTATAAAAACCCACTATAATCTGTAAACAGGGGGGGAGATACACACGAATATACACAATACAATATACAAAAAATCAAAGAAACAACAGGTTTCTTTTTATCTTTTTATTTTTCTTTTCCGAATCTGTTTTTTTATTTACTTTTAGTTTTCTTTTTTTTTTCATATATAAGGGTTTAAAATATATTAAAAAAGAGAAAAAAAAACTTACATTTTCAGAATTCCGCCACCAGACACGGTGGTGGCACGACAACGACGACGGTCGTGAGCGAACTTTTCAGCTGCTCACCAGAAATCGCCGAAGGGGAGAGCATTTTTGAAGGCTCTCAAATTTTTGCTGCTGAGGTGAAGAATGAAATTTTTTTTAAAAAAATTGGTTTATATAAGCTCCTAAAACGACGCCGTTTTGGGGCTGGCTACAATAACTCAAAACGACGTCGTTTCCTCCTTTAACCCGCGCACTGACCTGACCCGCTACAAGGATCCGCGTGTTTTTGAGAAATGGGTTATTTGCGCATCAATCCCTTCCGCATTTTTATTTTTTTTTATTTCAGTTTTTTTAAATTATAATTCGCCCTAGTAATTTTCTTGTTAATTCGTTTTAGTCCCCATTGATGCCGCGCGTTTTGGATTGAGGGGAATAATTTCCCAATTAGTCCCTATCTTTTTGGGCGCGTTAGAATTCGGTCCCTTTGCCTCATTTTATTTCCGTTTTTACCCTAAAAACTTTATTCTTGCTTTTAATTTAATCCTTTCTGTCATTATTGCTATTTTATTATTAAAATCAATTAATTTAAATTCATATTATTATTAATATCAATATTATTATTTTAGTATTACTATTATTTTTATTTTTATTACCACCACTACTACTATTATTATTATTATTATTTTAATATTATTATTATAATTATATTTATTATTATTATTTTCCATATTATTATTATTATTATTATTATTATTTTCTATTATTATTATTACTATCATTATTTACATATCATTGTTTTAGTATTATTTAACTATATAATTTTATATTATCTTTATTATACTATATATTTTTTTATTCACTTACATCATTTTAATTATTATTTTTATAATTTTTATTATCAGCATCATTATTATTATAATATTCATTTTGTTTTTTTAATATTTTTTATTCTTTTCAATTATTGTTTAATCTTTTATCAATTTTCACTTACTTATTGTTTTTATTTATTATTAGCTTGTTATTTTATTCATATTGTTGATTCTTTTTGCTCTCGTTTTTATTATTTGTATTATAGCAATTATTACCCAATTATGCATATTAGCCTTATAATTCATTTCATGTTTTACAAAAAATCTTACTCCATTTTATTCAAAAAAGTTCCTAAAATGAAGCAAGACTCGGTATTTGGGAGCTTTGAAAGAATTGTGCCCTAATTTACTGGGCTTCGATCTTTCTCATCGAATTTAAGTAATCGAGTACCCTTTTGAAATCAAAATTTATAAGTTTCAAATAAAACCTTATTCTCAGAAAATCGAGATGTTGTGTCCTAACTTATTGGATATGACATTTTGTTATCTCGAGGTAAGGATTTTCTACAAATAAAAACAAACATTGTTTCGAAAACTTGAAATGTCGCATCCTAACTCATTGGGTATGACATTTTATTTTTATTTTTATTATAAGAGAGTCTTAACATCCAATTTAATTTATTCAAGTTTTTCTTTTAAATAAAAAGGATCGTATTTTAAATTTTTCAAATTCTCGACATAAGGACATTAATTAATCAATTAGGTACCAATTTTTGGGCGTTACGAGGGTGCTAATCCTTCCTCGTACGTAACCGACTCCCGAACCCGTTTTCTCGAATTTCGTAGACCAAAATCATTGTTTTGAAATAAAACGTTTTATAAGGTGATCCGATAACACCTAAGCAAAAAGGGATTGGTGGCGACTCCATTCGCTTTTAAAGTCGATCCCTGTTTTTTTTCATAAAAACTTAAAAATGGTTTCGACAATGTGTTTATGAAATTTATTATTTATTTGAATGATTTTTGTTATGTGTGATTAGATATATAAATATTATAAATTCTTGCTTAAAAAGTATTCGTATTATAGAAATACCACTGAGTTCATACTCAGCGTACGGTTTGTTTCCGTGCGCAGGTTAGGTGTTAAAGTTAATCGTCGATTCAGCATCCATCCGAGATCCCGAACTCAAAACGTGGTGAAGTATATTTTTTTTTTTTGTAATGGCATGTACCTAGGTTGTTTTGTGTAGGTCATTTTGGGAAATGATTGTAAATGATGTTATAATATGAAATTGGTTGAATATATATGAACATATGTGTTATGTTTAAAGCTATCAAATGGTATGTTTTGGTTTAAAATAGTGTGAATATAGAATTGGTTTAAATAGTGTACTATTAGATTGATTTGGAAAATATGTGTGAAATACCTATGAAGGTATATTGATAAGGTCATTAGGTTGAATGTTTTGACATGTTTTAGATGTATTTGAATCTTTTGGATTGGTTGAACGATTGGTTTTTGAGTTGCTTATTGTTTAAGATTTCAGGGTTGGTAAACTTGATGCTTAAGGTTCATTTTGAGTCCACACGGCCAAGCACACGGGCGTGTGACTGGACCGTGTGAGACACACGGATATCACATAGGCGTGTGGTTCGGCCGTGTGTCTCCTGCAACTTTAAAATTCCAAAATAGAATGCTCAGGTAATTTCACACGGGTAGAGACACGGGCGTGTGTCTCAGCCGTGTAAGGCGCACGGCCTAGCACACGGGCGTGTGGTTGGCCGTATGACCTAAGTCAGAGAGTTACACGGAGTTGAACATGGTTTGAGGCACGGGCATGTCTAATGGCCACACGGGCGTGTCCCTTGATCACACGGGCATGTGACCCCTGCACCTAGGAAAATTTTTGAAATTTCACGAAAAATTTCCAAAGTACACGATTAAGTCCCGATTTGTTTCTAACACGTGTTTTGAGCCTTGAGGGCTCATAAAAGGGACTATAGGATTGAATTATGTTGTTTATGTGTAAATATTTATATATTATTCGTATTTGATCTAAAAAGTCTGGTAATGCTTCGTAACCCTATTCCGGCGACGGATAAGGGTTAGGGGGTGTTACACCTTCAATCTTCAAAGATCCATTTTTCCTCTACTTTTAACCTACGCGTATAAACACGCGTTAAGCTATTGCTAGCTTAGTAGGTACAACTATTATTTAGATCATAATCTATATTATAAATTATAACTTATTTATTATCACTACACAGAATCATTTAAATGACCTGTTTATATTCATCATACATAATTTACTAATCAATTCACTTATTTTTTTACAATTAGGTCCACATTTATTATTTACTCATTAAACACCAACTAAACATATTGATTTAATTATCATCTATACAATACTAGAATCACATAATTTATTTTAAATTCTCATTTACTCCATTTAGCTAAAATTTCTGATAATTTACTTTACTTATTTCAACCATATATTTTCTTTTTCTTTTTTAATTTCATAACTTTTCAACACATATAATCTATATGATTCAATAATCACTAAAATAGTTATGTACCTTTTTCAGAGGCCCAATAGACTTAATAGAACACATAGGATATACGAAACAGAACAGAACACCACCGAAACGGATAAACAAAGAGCACAAATGTGCTAATCAGAGAGCACTGATGTGCTAATAATCAGAGAGCATTAACTTGCTAATAATCAGAGAGCACGCTAAGGTTCCTTAATGGCATGCCACTAATATCTCAATAGTTCTTATCTCGTCTACTTGGGCAAGTCATAATATACACACGTCACTTTTACACTTTTTACCATTTAATCCTTATAACAATACTTCGTATAATTATATCTTCCTTTTTCATCAACACATGTAACTTGTCTCAATATTTAATAATCTTCCGTAATTCTACTAATAATTCTTATTATACATTTCAACTATCACTTTTACTTATTTTACAATTTATACCTCATCATAACATTTCATGTAACAATATCTTTTTCTTTCAATTTCGTATATAACATATTTCATTTCTCTATTTAACTTACATATTCCACCATAATTTATTATCACATTCACATGTCATTTTCATTTTTTTTTTCTAAATTTTGTCCTTGAGGCATCAAATCCACAAATAGAATTTATAATTCTTTTAATACATGTAATATGTTTCACCAATTAATATAATTTTCATAATTCATAACTAATCTTTATTAATTCTTTTTTTTTTCATGTTATTTTACGTTTTTAACACACTAATCCTTGTCTTTCATTTTTTATTATCAAACATCTGTATATTATTTCACATATCATTATTTCAGAAATTTCTCTTCACATTTACTTACATAAATATATAGTTCCATCAACTTTTACATCCTCTATAATTTAGTATTTTTTTTATGCACTTTAAATCTTTTCTCACACCTCTTTCAATTTCTTTATCACATATTACTTAATAAATACAATCAATTCATTATTTATTATATTTAATCATTATCAAGCCTTATTCTTCACTTATTCAACTTATAAATTTGTAATTAAATACCATATTAAAATTATATTTATTCTAACAATTAACTTCATAATAAAAACAAGTAAGAATCTAGTTGTACTTACAACTTTAAGCTTGAAATCAACTTTCTTCTCCTCCTTCATCCTTTGTCCACTTCCTTGCTTTATTTCTCTATTTGTTTATCAACTTCCTTCACTTTTTCTTCAATTCTTCATATCACAATACACAATATTTTCACATTAAAAATCATGTTCACATATCATAATTCATGTTTTCTAATCAAAACTACCATGTATTTCAAGAGAAGTTAATAGTTCTTACCTCAAACACTTATATTCAAGTCTAATCTTTATTTTCTCTCTCCTCCAAAACTCCCATGATTGCTCTTCTCATGAAATTAATGTAACTATTAATTCTCTTCATTGATCTCACTCACAAATCATGAAGAAATTTAGGAAAAACTAGCTTAATTGGTTTGTATTTGGAGAGAGGGACTAAGTTGAAAGAAAAATAAAAGTTGAAATGGTGGAAAAATATTGGCTGCTATGAAGCACCATGACCATGGCTTTTATAGCTTTTTTTTTTATCCTTTTCTTTCTCCATTTTTCTAGTTTCTTCCATTAAAAATATCTCTTTTTATTTTATTTACCGTTTTATCCTCACTATTCACACTTTTTACTATTTATCCTTAATCACTACCTTCCATAATTATCTCTTCAATTCATTTATCATTTTACCCCTTCACTTTTTTTATAATACCATCCATATGTCCTAGTTCTTTTTGGTATATTTTCACCTCTAGTCTCTCCTCTTTTATCATCAATTTAATTTAATCCTTCAACACCCAATTTTCTCACCTTGTCCCAATACTTTTCATTAATCTAATCATTTCCCCAAATAAATTTATATTAATATTTATACTTTTCCAAATATCTTATGCCTATCTTTTATGTCTCATAACTTTTTAAATTTCCAATTTCTAACTTTTCTAAAAAATTTGACTAATTTATTATATATTTATCACTGTTCAAGACTTTAAATTTTTTTTTTTTGGATGTTACAAGATGTGGTTATAAACCAACTAAACTGACTGGTCAAATAGAATATGGAAAAGACTCTCATTTATTTTTCTTCTGGATTCTGTAGGCCATTAGGAAGGGCATATTCTAAAAGTTCTGGACACTTGTCATGTAACAGCCTGATTTTGGGCCTAGTCGGAACAGTGGTTTTGGGGCCACAAATCCGACGAGGAAAATCTTATTTTCATTATATTTTTATAGTCTACGATTTCACGGAAATATTTCATGAAAATTTCGTTCAAAAATTTCGACGTTTGGGCACTCAATTTAGTCAAAAGGACTAAATTGTAAATAGTGCAAAAGTTGAGTTCCACATGTTAGAAGTGTCCAATTTCTATGAAATTTTAAATTGGAGGTCCTTAAATGGTAATTAGACCATTGGTTGAATTGTTGGACAAAAATGGACATGAGATAAGTGAAATAGGATATTTTTAAGTTAAGGGCATTTTGGTAATTTGGTAATTAAATGGACTAAAAGACAAAATAAAAGCCAAAAACCCTTTTCCATCTTCTTGCTTGGACGAATCTAGCATGGGGGAAGCCATGGCTAGGGTTTTCAAGCTTTCAAGCTCAATAGTAAGTGCATCCAAGCCCCGTTTTTAATGTTCTTTACATTTTTGAGATCCCCGTAACTCGGTTTAGCTATTTCTACCATTATTTCGAGCTAGGGTTTGTGTTTAAAAATTTACCCATGGATGAAATGCATGTTATTTGATGTATAAAGGTATAATGTGAATGCTCGGTGTGTAGTAAACGACTTTTACTAAGTGATTTTCGATGAAATCGCATAAAAGGACTAGTTTGTAAAAAGTTGAAAAATGTATGAAAATGTGTGAATGAGTGCAAATTGTGGACTACTATAGTTATGAAAATGGTTCAGGTAGGCCTAAAATACAAGGAAATTGAATAAAAATTATTTTACGATCCTAGGGGCAAAAGTGTAAATATGACAAAGTTTAGGGGCAAAAATGTAATTTTGCCATAATATGATTTTTGGACTGAATTGAATAGTATAATAACTTAATAAGTAAAATGTGATATTTTAGATAAAGAAAACGTGTTTCGAACTTAGAACGGGGGAAAGACGAATATTGGACGAGTCGGTCCCTTTCGCCATTTTAAGTCAACGTAAGTTCGTGTGTAAATAATACAACATTATATTATGTATTTAATATTTTCATATTGCATTAGTTGTATATATATGTTCCTACGGATTCGATTTATGATGATTTGGCGAAGAATCGAAGAATGAGAATCCCGGTTGAACCTTAGGAATAGAAAGGATACCTTGTCACGACATTAGATTAATAAGGTCCCATATAAGACCATATCTTGGATATGGCCTCGACACTGAATTGAGATCCCGTATAAGACCATATCTGGGATATGGCATCGACATCGAATAGTGATTTCGTGTAAGACCACGTCTGGGACCTAGCTTCGGTATGAAATCGTGTAAGACTATGTCTGGGACATGGCATCGACATGTGATCTCGTGTAAGACCATATCTGGGATATGGCGTCGACATCGATATGAGATCCCATATAACACCATATCTGGGATATGGCATCGGCATCGACATGTGATCCCATGTAAGACCATATTTGGGATATGGCATTGGCATCTTACTACGTGCATGACAATTTTCGAGTATCCTTAGATATTCCAAGTGGTTCAACGGGGTAAAGAATTAAAGTTTATGTTAAATATGGAAAAAGAACTAAAGTTATGTGATGAAGTGATACAGGTACATATGCAAAACTCACGAGAAATGAGTCTGGTATGTGATATGTGATTGATGATCATGAGTGAGGCTTTTAGGCCAAATTAAATTAAGAAATGAAATGTTCAAGTCTTGGTTGTTGATGTATAGGTTAAATTGGCCAATGAATGGCTTGTAAATATTTGATGGTGACTAGATATTGGCATTGCTAACTATGGATATGCTTTAGTGTTATATGTGTGTAAGTGAGAATTAATACAAAGAAAACATGATAGAGTAAAATTAGCCATAAAATAGTTTGGACAACAGCAGTTGTATCACTTTGAAACAAATCACCAAAAATGGTGGAAATTGAATTAGAAGTTGAACAAGATATTAAATTAAATCTTATTAAGTCTATTTTCACATAAAAGAAACGGTGTAAGCAAAAAAAATTCATATTATGAGATATTTGAATTTTTATAAGACAGGGTCAGAGTGATTTTGAAATCCCCTGTTCTGACTTGGGAAATTCATTAAAATTTGCACAAAAATAATCAAGGGATAAAATTTATATTCTTGAATTTATTAATGAGTCTATTTTCAATAAAAATAAATGGGAACGTCATTAGAGTTCTGTAAAATGAGATAATTAATTTTTCGTGAAGAGGGGTCAAAACTATCGGACAGTGAAACAGAAGAGACTTTAAAGAATAAATTGTACTGATTGGCTGAACCAAAAATTCTGGAAATTTTATGGTAAGAAGATATGTGCGTCTAGTTTCAGGTAAAATTAGCGGATCTTAAATTGGAGCTCCGTAGCTCTAGATAAGAATAATTTAGTGACTGTAACTCGAGTAAACAGCTCAAGATGAACATAAATGAATTGTGAAATTTCATGCAATAATGATGTTATTATCTTGAGAGCTTAGACTGAGGATTGGTGAAAAACATGTTAATAAATTGCTTATTATTTGCATACAAACTTACTAAGCATTGTAGCTTACTCCCCTTCCTTTCTCATATCTTATAGGGTTTTATGCTAGCTCGAGTTAGAGATCGCCGGAGATGCTATCACACTATCAAGCTATCATCGTGGGGGTAAAAGTGAATACATTCCTCTTAATTTTATGGCATGTATATGGAATAAGTCACTTTGTGATTATGTCATTATGATTTACCCAAAGGTATTGGCTTGTAATGGTTAAAGGTTTAATGCAATGTGTAGCCATGTGAATTGGCTTATATTGGCTAATTGGTTATAAGCCTATATCTTTATTCATATGTATATGCCAATGTCTTGTGATATGGTGTGTACTTATTTGGTATATGTGATGGATTGCAGTTTATGGCCTAAAGACCTAATGGTTGAATGTGGCCCAATAGTCTTATTATTGAATGTGACTTGGTATGTTTGGATTCGGTAAAGTATGATGTTAAGAGTATGTAGATGATGATATTGATATGATATGTTATTGTTTGTGTTTGGTTGGTCTAAATGCATTTACATGCTTAAGGTTGTGCCATGTGATGTTGTGTGAGTATGTGCAAGTGAGGGTGGCAAAATGTCTTGGAAAATAGCCCTGTAATTGTCCACACGGGTAGACACACGGGCGTGTGTATAGGCCGTGTGTGACACACGGTCAGCCCCATGGGCGTGTAATATTCCACACGGGCGTGTCCCTTCACCCACACGGGCGTGTGGACCTGTTTCATGTTGGAAATTTTCTAAATATCCCAAAAGTTTTCTAAAGTTCTCGATTTAATCCCGAACCACTCCTGATGCATGTTTTGAGCCTCGTAGGCCCATAATAGGGACGTTATGAACACGAATGAAAATTTTTTGAGTTGGAATGAAAATTTATGACCTAATTTTTGCACGATTAAGTATGTTAAGTCCGGTAATGCCTCATACCTGGTTCCGGCGTTGAATACGGGTAAGGGGTGTTACATTTAGTGGTATTAGAGCCAGGTTTAGTCGATTCTCAGACTAACATAGCGTATGTGAGTCTAGCTATACATGCCATATTATTACTCGTGATAGTGTGATATCTCCCGGCTCTAACGAAATTGTTTTGTTAAGACAGAGATGACTTCCAACCGAGCTATTTTTGATAATTCTGAAAAATGATATTGAGGTGATTGAAATGTGTTTGTGATGAGACGAAACTTAGAAAGGTATGAATAGAAGTTCATGATATGTATGTGTTAATGTACGAAGTGAGATAACCATGAGTTGAGAAATGTGGAAACGTGGAATAAAAATGAAAGTTTATGTGGTGATAAGCCCATTCATGTTGCTTGGCATGCATATGATATTATGTGCCCAACCTATTTGATTAAGTGAATATGATAAGTACACTTACACAAATTGACGGGATGTGTGTTTATGTATACTTGTTTGAATAAGTGTAATCAGTATGTTAATGTGGTTGAATTTTATGTTTACTTGTTAAATTAGAGATAATATGATGTTATGCTTTACGTCTTTGTTATTGAACCATGAATATTATAATAGTATGAAAATTGAATTGGAAGATCAAATTGAGTAGAACGCAGGAAATGAGTGCGATCGTTTAATGATGAATTGACGGATAAGACCATGGTTGAACCATGGCAAAATATGGAATGTAAGACCATAGCTGGGCTATGGCATTTTAGTGAAAAGACCATAACTGGGTTATGGCATTGTGGACGTAAGACCATGGTTGGACCATGGCAGTACATGTGTGTGCGTGTAAGACCATAGTTGGACTATGGCATCGTAATAACGTATAAGACCATAGCTGGGCTATGGCATTGTGATACGTGTAAGACCATGTCTGGGATATGGCATCAATATGAGACTTTGTGTAAGACCATAGTTGGACTATGGCATCAAGTGAACGACGTACTCAAACCCGTAAGGCGTTCTCTAATTTGACAAATGTCGGTAAGTAAAATTGAAGCCAAGTATTGGAATTTAATTAGATATTAATATTGAGCTCGAGTAAGTAAATTCATTGTGTGAAATTGTGGATGATAGAAAACACTCGTATAATAAATAGATGTGTTAATTTGCTTGGAATGAACTATGTGATTATGATGGTATTACATTAGTGATGAATGCTAAGACATATATATGTATTTAGGAGAGTTAAGTTAGAAGCTTTACGACCTCACCTCCCTTACCAGTGTTGCTTTATGACGAAATTTTACGAGAACCATGTTGAATAAGTTCATAAGTGTGAAACTAAAGAGTTCAATGATGAAATAATTAGTAATGTATACAGAGATGAGAATAGTTTGGAAAGTGAAAACAGCTTTAGAAGAAATATCAGAATGTTTTAAAGATTACATAGATTATGCAATGTCATAGATAAAGAAGAAGCTAGTCTCGGCTATTCGATTCAATTGAGTTATGTGTATTTAAAGTATCCTCAAGTATAGTAATGAATTTTGTGCATTCACGAGTATATAGACGAATAGTCTGAATGAGGAAATTATATTCTGGAAAGTATGATACAGAGATATGCCTATTGGATTGTTCTAATCGAATGATGTTATTATGAGTTAAAGCTATACCGATTGATAAAGTCATCACAATTATGAAAATTTGAATGATCTATGCATGTTAGCAAAGTTCTAAACAGTTGAAAGTATTATTAACCGAAGCTCTAGTTTTGAGTTTAGTTTGAATTGAGTAAGGAAATTGTGATTTTTCAATGATGTACTATTGAACAGATCGGAATATGTTTTAATACAAGAATGTAAAGAAGGAGTTTGCACTTTCAGACGGTTAAAGTCACATGAAAAAGAACTGTTCGACTAATGATTTAGAGACAGCCACTTTTATATCTGTGTTGTGAATTGGATGATTTCGTATGTTCGACGAAAAATGTCATATGCTTCCTGATCTTAATGGGTTAAAGTATCTAATGTCGCAGAAAGATCTGAAATTAAGACAACGTGAATGTTTTGAGATGTTAAAAGACTGTAAGTAATTATCGACTTACCTTTTGGAAAGCAAGTATGGTTACGGATGCTTGAATGGAAAATCTTTGTTTATTTTTGTGAGTATTGGTTACTTGATTGATCTTATTTGAGGATGGACTAGTTCTAGCTAAGTTAAAAGCTTAAGCGATGCTTTCTTTGTGAGTTGGGAAGCTCAGAAATGTGATAGAGAGTGGTGAACTAAACGAGTACAGTGTGAAACGAATTTCTATTCCGAATTTCAGGTTGGACCTGATTCCTGTTATTATTATTGTTTTGAGATAGAATTCGCGTACTGGGTAATCTAGAGTTTGTATAGAAGTTTTGTACGAGACTTAATAGTAGCTCGTCGGTTCATCCAAGAGTAATAAACTATGCAGTCATATAAAGTAGATGTGCTAGTGATTGCGTATGTTACATGATATTTTGGATCCGTAATCAGATGACGATATGTTAACAGATAAAAGTCGAAAATCAAGTGTATTCAGGACTAATACAGTCAGTGATTGTGCGAGAGTGATAATGAGATAGAGTTACCATAGATTTCATGTCGGGATTGTCATTATCCCCGAAAAGGAAGATTTTAATTGGTTTATGGTTGATCATTTGACAAAGAAATATCCGTATGATCATTTCATTATGTACAGATTTCTTATTTGACAGATTAGTCGAGCAATATGTTTCTGAGGTTATTCGATTATGCAGAGTGCTAGTTCCATTATGTCAGATAGAGATCCGGAGGTTACATCGCAATTATGGGATGAGCCACAGGAAACTCTGAGTATGCAGTTGCATTTTGGCACAATAATTTGTTTTTATATCAAGGATAAGTCTAAGAGAGTAGTTTAGATTTTGACGGTGTACTCCGGCACTGTGTGCTAAAGTTCAAAGGATATTGGAAAGAGATATATGAAATTAAATCAATTTGTAATTCTGAGAAGATTAGTGAAAGTGTTTCATGAGAGTTGAACTAACTTCTTCTGGTAAGATTTTCGGGGACGAAAATCCCTAAAGAGGGGGAGAATTGTAACAACCCGATTTTGGGCCTAGTCGAAACAGTGGTTTTGGGGCCACAAATCCGACAAGGAAAATCTTATTTTTATTTTATTTTTATTGTCTACGATTTCACGAAAAGATTTCGTGAAAATTTCGTTTGAAAATTTCAACGTTTGGGCACTCAATTTAGTCAAAAAGACTAAATTGTAAATAGTGCAAAAGTTGAGTTCCACATGTTAGAAGTGTCCAATTTATATGAAATTTTAAATTGGAGGTCCTTAAATGGTAATTAGACCATTGGTTAAATTTTTGGACAAAAATGGACATGAGATAAGTGAAATAGGATATTTTTAAGTTAAGGGCATTTTGGTAATTTGGTAATTAAATGGACTAAAAGACAAAATAAAAGCCAAAAACCCTTTTCCATCTTCTTGCTTGGCCGAATCTAGCATGGGGAAAGCCATGGCTAGGGTTTTCAAGCTTTCAAGCTCAATAGTAAGTGCATCCAAACCCCGTTTTTAATGTTCTTTACATTTTTGAGATCCCCGTAACTCAGTTTAGCTATTTCTACCATTATTTTGAGCTAGGGTTTGTGTTTAAAAATTTTCCTATGGATTAAATGCATGTTCTTTGATGTGTAGTGGTAGAATATGAATGCTCGGTGTGTAGTAAACGACTTTTACTAAGTGATTTTCGATGAAATCGCATAAAAGGACTAGTTTGTAAAAAGTTGAAAAATATATGAAAATGTGTGAATGAGTGCAAATTGTGGACTACTATAGTTATGAAAATGGTTCAGGTAGGCCTAAAATACAAGGAAATTGAATAAAAATTATTTTACGAGCCTAGGGGCAAAAGTGTAAATATGACAAAGTTTAAGGGCAAAAATGTAATTTTGCCATAATATGATTTTTGGACTGAATTGAATAGTATAATAACTTAATAAGTCAAATGTGATATTTTAGATAAAGAAAATGAGTTTCGGACTTAGAACGGGGGAAAGACGAATATTGGACGACTCGGTCCCTTTCGCCATTTTAGGTCGAGGTAAGTTCGTGTGTAAATAATACAACATTATATTATTTATTTAATATTTTGATATTGCATGAATTGTATATATATGTTCCTATGGATTCGATTGATGATGATTTGGCGAAGAATCGAAGAATGAGAATCCCGGTTGAACCTTAGGAATAGAAAGGATACCTTGTCACGACATTAGATTAATAAGGTCCCGTATAAGACCATATCTGGGATATGGCCTCGACACCAAATTGAGATCCCGTATAAGACCATATTTGGGATATGGCATCGGCGTCGAATAGTGATTCCGTGTAAGACCACGTCTGGGACCTGGCTTCGGTATGAAATCGTGTAAGACCATGTCTGGGACATGGCATCGACATGTGATCTCGTGTAAGACCATATCTGGGATATGGCATCGACATCGATATGAGATCCCGTGTAAGACCATATCTGGGATATGGCATCGGCATCGACATGTGATCCCATGTAAGACCATATCTGGGATATGACATTAGCATCTTACTACGTGCATAACAATTTCCGAGTATCCTTAGATATTCTAAGTGGATCAACAAGGTAAAGAATTAAAGTTTATATTAAAGATGGAAAAAGGACTAAATTTATGTGATGAAGTGATACAGGTTTATATGCGAAACTCACGAGAAATGAGTCCGGTATGTGATATGTGATTGATGATCATGAGTGAGGCTTTTAGGCCAAATTAAATTGAGAAATGAAATGTTCAAGTCTTGGTTGTTGATGTAACATCCCGATTTAGGGCCTAGTCGGAACAGTGGTGCGAGACCACAAATCCGAAGTAGTAAAATGAGTTTTGAGGTTTAAGATATGTTTGCATGATAGTATGAAAGTTTCATGTAGAAATTTTATGAAATTGTCATTGAATGGTCCATTAGGACTAAATTGCAAAAGTTGCAAAATTTGAGATTCTAGAAGCTTTTAGTATGAAATAGCTTTGGAATATTAATTAGAAGTCCTTAAATAGAAATTTTCCCAAATTATAATTTTTGGACAAAAATGGACATGAGTTAGAAATTTTGAAAGTTTAGTGAGAAGGGCATTTTGGTCATTTATCAATTAAATGATTAAAAAGGGAAAAAGATGACAAAAATCTTATTCATCTTCTTTCCTTGTGCCGAAAAATTTGAGAGACTCCATAGCTAGGGTTCTTCAATTTTTGAAGCTTGCTAGTAAGTGCATCCTAGCCCCATTTTTAATATTCTTCGTATTTTTGGAGTCCTCGTATTATGAATTAGCTATTTATAGCTATAAGTTGAGCTAGAATTCATGTTCATAAATCTACCCATGTATGACATGCTTGTAAAATGATGTTTTATGAAAGATTATGAGAGTCGATGTTAGATAAACATCTTTTCCTAAATGAATTTCATGAAAAATGCTAGTAAGGACTAGTTTGTAAAAGTTGTGAAATTTGTCATACATGATAGAAATAGTGAGAATTGATTGTTGCTATAGTTTAGAGAATGAATCAGCTAAGCATGAAGTTCACTTAAAGTTGAATAAAAATCACTTTACGAGCCTTGGGGCAAAAGTGTAATTATGAGAAAGTTTAGGGGCAAAATGGTAATTTTGTCGAAGTATGAGTTAAGAGTCAATTTAGTCAATGTGTGTATTAAATGAGCTAAATTATTATTATAGATCAAGAAAAACGAAGCCCGGATCAAAACCGAGGCAAGAACAAAGTCGAGGACTAAATTTCATTTCTACATACATTTTGTACATTGAGGTAAGTTTGTATGATTTCTAAGCTTTATGATTACTATCATTGAATTGCTTAGTATGATGTAGAATATATCTTAATTCCATGAAATTTTTGATGCTATGTTAAACAAAGAAATCAATAAGATTAAGTATGAGAAAGTCCCGATTGAAGTTGAATTACTTAGGATACTCGATCTATCACATGAGACAAGGAAGTCCGTATAAGACCAAGCCAAGGCATGGCATCGGAAATCAAGCAAGTTATCATGTAAGACCAAGACAAGTCTTGGCATTGAAGAGTTATTATGAGATGAAGACCCATATAAGCCCAAGCCAAGGCATGGCATTGGTGAGTCTCCATGTAAAGATGTCATGTAAGTCCAAGACAAGTCTTGGCATTGAAAAGCTATCATGAGATAGAGATCCCATGTAAGTCCATGCCAAGGCATGGCATTGGTGAGTAACAAGGAAGATTTCATGTAAGTCCAAGCCAAGGCTCGGCATTAATCCGTTCATGAGTGAAGATACCAAGTAAGACCATGTCAAGACATGGCAATGGTAAGTTCCCAATGGAATACACAAGGAAGACTTCGTGTAAGTCCATGTCAAGACATGGCATCGATACCAAGTTGAGAGATCCCATGTAAGACCATATCTAGGGTATGGCTTTGGCATCGAGATATTTGTGAGATGAGATTCAGTATCCTCGATTATTCATAGTAATTCATCGGGCAAAAGAGTAAAGAATAAATGAGAAAGCAAGAAAGTTAAGCAAGTAAAGCTATCATCAAAGTATGCTAGTCAAAGTTAACTAAGAGTATTATTCATGTTATGAATGATGAAGTTAAGATTATGCTTACCTTAACAAAGTATGCTAATCTATATGATTAAGTGATACAGGTACCTTGTTTACCTTACAAGCATGAGACTAGTAAGTACCATGATAAGTGTAAGAATCATTAAGAGTAAGTAAGCTCAAGCATGTGAACTTAGCAATGCCTTTGCTTATGATGAATGAGTATGTTAAGTATATATATATACGTTGTTATATGCATTACATGCAAACTTACTAAGCGAAATGCTTACATCTTTAATTCTTTCTTTCCATGTAGTCCCGCCAAGCTAATCTCGTGGATTATCGTCATCGGAGCTCGGAGCACACTATCAATCGCTATTTTGGTATAGCCAAGTTGTTTATATTAAGTAAGGCATGTATAGGAAGCATTTCATTTTGAGTTATGTTTTAGAATTAGCCAAAGTGTTGGCTATCAAGCTTAGTATTCTTTTTGTATATGGCCAAAGAGATGGGTCATGAATGATTAAGTATGTATGTTTTTATCTATCAATGAAGTATGCATCCTTGTTCATGTTAGATGTAATACTTGAGTTATTGAATTGAGTATTGGGTTGATCTTGATCTCAGGTGGCAATTGGCTTGGAAAATAGCCTCTAGGTGCCCAAACGGAGAGACACACGGGCGGGTGTCTAGGTCGTGCGTCCCCTGCACGTTAGTGTTTTAAGTCAGAATAGACCACGGGCTAATCACACGCCCGTTTGTTTAGGCCGTGTGTGACACACGGTTAACACATGGGCGTGTGTGATAAACCGTGATAATAACATATTTTAAACCCACATTTAGCATACTTTTGGATGATTTATCCCTTGAATTATGTAATTTGGTTCTCTTAATCCTTTAATTTCATGTTTTATACTCAGGAGAGCACCGGAGGATGAAAAGAACGAGAAACGGGCCTAAAACAGAGTAAATGGGCCATATCACGAAATTGACACGGCCTGGACCCAAGACCACACGGCCGTGCTCCTTCAACAGGTTCGAACACGGCCTGGCCATGATTCACACGGGTGTGTGCCATGGGCGTGTCCCTGACGTGACAAAGAAGAATTCTATTCGGATTAGGGTACTTAGAGGCAAAGAAAGCCATTCCAAAAGCCTTTATAAACACCCTAGAGGCCAACCTTCAAGGGGCATCCAGCTAGGCCAAGGAGCCGAGCCAGAGAGGTCGAAATTGTGGGATTCACTCGAAGAAAGCCAGTTGATTCATCTCAAGAAGCCGGAGTCATACTCAAGACGGAGGATTTTCTCTTTAATTCCTTCAGGGGGTTTTAGGGTTTTTCTTATGTTTTGTTTTATCTTTTCTTCTGAGATGTATTCTTTTATAATTATGAACTAAACCCTCAGATACCTGAGGGGGATGAAACCTAAGATTAATCTTGTTATCGTTTGCTGAACTATATGATAAATACTTAATTTGTTCTTAATTATGTGTTCTTAATTCTTGCTTTGATATTCCAGGATATTGATTCAAGTACTGAGGTGCTTAGGTGGTGGAGCAAAAGTCCCTACCTAAGAGTAGATCTAGCATAATTAAGCGGAGTTGCTCGCGCGCCTAGACATAGGGTGACGAAATTTTGCCGGATTAGGGTGAAACCTAATATGGGAATCCATAGATCGAGTTAATGCAATTCTAGGGGTTTTAATTAGAAAGAGATTTCAATTAATCAACCTAGGGTTATACGTTGGTCGCCTCGAGAGAGGGATTAATATACATTAGGGAATCCTACGGATCAAGTCAAGTGAATAAATCGTCTGGTTCAGAGTTAGATAACAAGTGAAGTCTAGGTGGATTATTCCTCGGGTATTGTCTTAATCAATTGGTTTTCCTCACAAATATTTTCCCCAATTCATTCTCTTTGTCTTAGCGTCTTTAGCTAAGTAGTTAGTTAATTTTAGTTTAAACAACAAATTCTTTAAATCTTAGGTTAAATAATAGAAAGAGAGTTAGTATTAGTACTTCTGGTTCCTTTGGGTTCGACATTTCGGTCTTGCCACTAAACTATACTACTGTTCGATAGGTGCGCTTGCCTCAATCGTTGTCATAGTTAGTTTCTAGGCTCGATCATTCTTTATATAAATTTTTAAGACTCTGACACACGATCAAGTTTTTGACTCCGTTGCCGGGGAACTAAAATATTAAGAACGCTCAATTTTTATTACTTTAGCCATTTTTTATTTTTGCAATTTACTTTTATTTTGTTTTTAACTTTGCTAATTTTTCTTCTTTTATTTGTTCCTTGCAGGTACCTCTAGTTTATGACTAGAAGGAACCCGACAGGACCCCTAATTTACGATAGTGATATTGAAGGTACCGTTCGTAGAAATCGTAGAGAGATAAGGTGAAGCTTAAATTACATAGAGGAAGAGCAAGAAGACGAAACCAATACCACCGAAGAGATGGCTGAGAATAATCCGCTACCTCCAGAGGTGGCCGAAAATTAGGCTCCTCGAACTATGTATGATTATGCTAAACCTAATTTAACTGGAACTGAATCGAGTATTGTTAGACCTACTATTGCTGCAAATAATTTCGAATTGAAACCTAACACTATACAGATGATACAACAGTTTGTTCAGTTTGATGGTTTGCAGGATGAGGATCCTAACACACACTTAGCGAATTTTCTAGAATTCTGTGATACCTTCAAAATAAATGGCATTTCTGATGATGCCATACATCTTCGGTTGTTTTCCTTTTCGTTGAGGAATAAAGCCAAACAATGGTTGCATTCTCTCCCCCGAGGATCAATCACTACATGGGATCAAATGACCGAAAAAGTTTTATTAAAATATTTTCCGCCAGCCAAAACGGCCAAGTTAAGGAATGATATCTCTTCTTTTGTGCAGATGGATTTAGAAACACTCTATGATGCATGGGAGAGATACAAAGACCTATTGAGAAGGTGCCCACACCATGGATTACCCTTGTGGCTCTGGTCCAAACCTTTTATAACGGTGTAAACCCTTCAACCGAGCGATTGATTGATTCAAATTACGACGGAACCCCGAATAATAAAACACACGAAGTAGCTTACTTAATTTATAGAGGAGATGTCACTGAATAACTATCAGTGGCAAGTCACGAGGAAAAAGCCCACGAAAGCTGCCAGTGTTTTCAACCTCGACGTAGTAACCGTGCTATCAAATCAAGTAGAGATGTTAAATAAGAAGGTTGATGGTCTATGTGGTTCTTTACAGGTACAACCCGTTATGCAGTGCGAAGCAAGTGGAGGTATGGCGAATCCTGAGTACCCACCCTACGAACATGGCATAGAAGGCGAACAAATGAACTATGTAAGTAATAATTTTAGATCTCAAAATAATCCTTATAGCAATACTTACAACCCAGGTTGGAAGAACCACCCCAATTTCTCATGGGGTGGTCAAGGAAATCAAAGGCAACAACCCCCTCCAAACTTCCAACAACAGCCCTTCCCACAGGAAAAGAAGCCGAACCTTGAGGAGATGCTGACAAAATTCATAGCGGTGTTAGAAACTCGTTTCTAGAACACCGAGACAACACTTAAAAATAATCAAGCATCGATTCAAGGGATCGAGAAGCAGTTAGGGCAACTTGCCAAGATCATCTTAGAACGACCACAAGGAAGCCTACCAAGCAATACCGAGACTAACCCAAGGGAGCAAAATTCAAGCAAATAGTGAAAGGTTAGATGAGCCCCACTTAAGGCAAGAAAATGTGGTAGAAGAAGGTAAGGTTGAGGTAAGCCACGATAAGCCAAAACCAGTAATTAAAGAGTACCGACCTCGCATACCATATCCCGAAGCAATGAAGAAAGATAACAAAGAGGAACAATTTGGTAAGTTTTTTAAACTTTTAAAGAAATTACATATTAACTTACCCTTTCTTGAAGCTCTCTCGCAGATGCCAGATTCGAGGAAATTTTTAAAAGAGCTTCTAACAAACAAAAGGAGGTTAGACGAGGCGTCGCATATGGAGCTAAACGCAATGTGCTCAGCAATTCTACAAAATAAACTACCACGAAAATTAAAAGATCCAGGGAGTTTTACAATTCTATGTTTAATTGATAGTTTATCTATTGATAACGCTTTAGCTGATTTAGGGGCAAGCATAAATGTTATGCCTTATAAAATGTTTAAACAACTAGATCTAGGGAAACCCAAACAAACTAGGATGAGCATTCAATTAGCTGATAAGACTATTCGAATTCCTAGGGGTATAATCGAAGATGTTCTCGTAAAGATTGATAAATTCGTATTCCCATGAGACTTTGTAGTTTTAGACATGGATGAGGACAATAGTATCCCCTTAATTTTAGGAAGACCCTTTTAGCAACCTGCCAGAACTAAAATTGATGTTGGTATAGGAGAACTCATACTCCGTGTAGGTGACGAATCAATCAATCTTCAGGCTCTCGACTCAACCAGGACATCAAGTGATAGAGGTGAGAAAGTAAATTCAATTGATAACTAATCTGTTAAACCTTCTTTTCAGGAAGCACCACGAAACAACACAACTGAGCCAAATCCTATATCTCATGCCAACAAAGAAATAACTCAGGAGGAACGAAGGCTTCATATTGATGAACTAGATGAGTGGAAGACGCATTTCAAGGAAAAACTAGGGATACACGAAGCAGAACCAAAGCCACTCTATGGGATAGACAAATTCAAAATAGGAGATCAGGTATTGTTAGATAAAGCAGACCCTCGAATATCTCCTCCTGACCCGAATACAAACAAAGAAACCCCTTTTAGGGTAATCAATGTCTTCCCATACGGAACAGTCGAGGTAAGTAATCCTACATTTGGAACTTTTAAAATAAATGTTACTCAACTTGAACTATATACTAATAATAGGACAGATAGCATGAGGAAGGATGTTCAACTCTTCAAACCACCCTAATTATGCGAATGAGAGGTAAGTCTAGCTTAAGACTTTAAACGAACGCTTCTCGGGAGGCAACCCGAGCACTAACCCTAATAATTAAGCTTAGTTTCTTTTCTTTTATTTATATTTAGGCGCAAATTTCCATACCACACGACCTTGCACACGGCCGTGGCCATAGCCGTATGGATACTACGGACTCCCGTACTGACATAGCAGAGGTAGTACGAGCCAATGCCGAAAGATTCCCAGATCATGGACGATTATAAATTGCCACTGCCGTGTGATATGGCCATGGCCAACACTAAGGGAAGTCACACGGGCCCCGACTAAACACCACGGCAGTGCGATACAGCCGTGGTTGACACTGTTTGATCCTACACGGGCGTGGTGACCTAAACATGGGCGTGGAGAAATGAAAGAAGCATAACACGGCCGTGCGACATGGCCGTGTGACTCGACACACCCATGGTACACGGGCGTGGGGGTGTACCCGACCTGAAAATTCTATTTAAACCCCCTCTTCTCAACTACTCCCCATTCCCCTTCCTCCATACATTCTCAGACCCCCTTCCATATTCTCCTTCCTTGGCCCTTTTCCAAACTATAAATGTACACCATATCCATGTCGAAGAAGCGAAAGGATCCTAGCATAGTCTTCCCCTGTGGGAGACCGATCTACATAAGTTCATGTCGGCCGCTTCATCCACTCGACAAGCCAAGGATATTTGAGGCCATTTAGTTTTTAATTTTCTTTTTTCGTCGCATTTGTTTTCCTTCTCTTTATCTTCCTTGTCCTTAAATAAATAATTAGTTTACTTTGAATTTTTATTAGTATTTCTTGGCTATTTCTTCACGGGCTACCCACTTTCTTCATCTAGCGCAGTAATAGTGGGCAGCCTCCATGCCACCACCAGAGACGCCTCCTCCAACTTATCTTTCACCTCCGAATCAAGTTTCCACACCTCCAACTCAAGGAATCCATCCAAATTCAGGAAGTTTCATCTCTCCCTATCTTTTATGAATTTCTATCTATCTTTGTACATTGAGGGCAATGTACATCTTAAGTGTGGGGGGTGAATCTTAAAAGTGCCAAACTTTTTGCATTATTCTCAAATCTTGAATTATGTCTTGTTCTTAAGTAAAATTTCTCATATTACTGTTAAAATGAAATTTCCTTTGATTTATTATTTTTATTTATATGTTTTGGATTAAGTCATTGATAATTGTGCAGTGATGATTTAAACTGTAGGAAACTAGAGAATCAAGCAGGATAAGTCTATTTTTCAGAAGTAAAAATTTTGTTAGGTTGTTTACCCAAATCTAATCATTACTTTGAAGTTTGAAATTTACAAGGTTGATATAAAAAAAGCCCATAAATTTTTGTGAGATTTTGAGCCTTTTAGAGCATATATTCTTTTTCTTGCTCACTTTATTGATTATGAGTGTGTCTACATTGATTTGTTATTCTAGAACTTACTTCGATTATACATGTCGAGACCACACCTTTGATTTGATAGATAGAGATGATAAAGGCACCTAGGATTTAACCCACTTACTCCACTAAAAACCTACCTTCATAATTAACCCCTAGTGAACCCCGTTTGATCTTAACAATTTTTTTTATTGACTCACCCGCTAATTTTAAACCAAAACCCTTTGTATTTATTATCACCATTCTTCTTGACTACCCTTTTTGTCGAGATTTAATTTTGAGCAGTTGCCTAACTATGTTCTATATTTCAGTTGTTAAAGTACTTTCTTATTATTGTAAATATTTAATGATTTGTTCTTAAAAAAACGACGAAGTTTATTCATTATTAGTTTTATTAGTAAGTGAGCTTACATATTTAAATTCCACATCTTGAAGAAAAATCTCGTATTATTAGTATTATAAGTTTTTAGTTGATGTAATTATTAGCTCATTTTTCTAGTTAGGTAATTTGTCAAGTCAATCTCGATTCTAACCCTCTAATTCAGCCTTTATCCACATATTTAACCCAAGCCCCGTTACAACCCTGTTAAAAGACCTTTTGATTTGTGTATCATCTCATATTATTGTAACATCCCAGTTTAGACCCTAGTCAGAACAGTGGTTTGAGACCACAAATTCGAGGTCGTAAAAATATTTTAATGATATTTTTTGTGTGAATAGTATGTGAAATAGCCTGTGTGAAAATTCTGTGTGATAATTTGATTGTTTGAGTGTCGAATTAAGAGAAAAGACTTAATTGTATAAGGTGTAAAAGCTATGTGCTGAATTATAAGTACTTAAATGTTGATGGCTTTTTAAGGAAGAGGCCTTATGTTGTTAATGAACCATTTTTAAGATAGTGGGGTGTTAAATGACAAACTAGCCTTAAAATGTATTTGTTTTATATGACTTATAAAAGGGCAAAGTTGGTATTTAATTATTAAGTTAATTTATAATGAAACAAAAGGAAAAAGAGTGCTCATCTTTATTTATATCAACCGAAAATAAGAAAAGAAAAGAAGGAAGAAAAGCTTTGAAAATTTTGGCTAGGGTTAAGCTTGAATTAAGGTATGTTTGAGCTCAGTTTTTAATAATTTCTACATTTTTTAAATCGTTGCTTTGTGCTCTACAAAACCCATTCTTGAAATTTGTGAATTGATGATGTCTATGAAATGTACCATTGATGAAAGGGTGAGCTTTATGATGAGTGTTGGTGTTAAATGAAAGATATGTGTTTAATGAACATGTGTTGTTCTTGAATTTTTGATGAATTTAGTTAATTAGGGCTAAATTGTGAAAATAGCAAATTGAAGGGTTAAATTGTGAAATAAATGAGATGTATGGGTGATCACTGTTAATCAGAGTTTTAAAATTTATAAAAGAATGATCGAACCTGGAAACCAACTCTGACAACGACTAAAGGCAAGTGCACCTATCGAACAGTAGTATAGTTTAGGCAAGACCGGATTGTCGAACCCAAAGGAACTAAAAGTACTAATACTCATCGTCTTTTTATTATTTAGCCTTAATATAAAGTGATGATTGTTTAAACTAAAACTAATCTACTTACTAAGCTAAGACGTAAAGATAAAAAAGAATGAATTCGGGAATTAACTTTTGGGAAAACTCAGTTGACTCAAACGATACCCTTAGGAAAAATCCACCTAGACTTCACTTGTTATCTAACCTTGAACCATATGATTTATTTACTTAGCTTGATCCATGAGACTCCTAACGTATATTAAACCCTCTCTCGAGGCGAATAACGTCTAACCCTAGGTTAATTAGTGGAACTCTCGTTCGCTTATAATAACCCCTAGAATAGCGATGAAATCGATCCGTGGACTCCCATATTAGGTTTCACCCTAATCCGGCAAAATCTCGTCACCCTATCTCTAGGCGTGCGATCAACTCCGCTTAATTATGTTGGATCTACTCTTAGGCGTGGTCTATTCCTCCTCCACCTAAGCACATTAGATTTGGATTAAGTTCACACAATTAAGAACAAATTAAGTTATTATCATATAATTCAAAAATCAAATAACAAGATTCCTCATAGGTTTCATCCCTTCGGGTATCCAAAGGTTTAGTTCATAATAATAAAAGACAACATCTCAAGAGAAAAGATAAAACAAAACATAAGAAATCCCTAAAACCCCTGAAGGAATTGAAGAGGAGATCCTCCATCTTGAGTAGAATTAGGCTTTTGAGATGGATCAAGCTGGCTATCTTGAGTGATTCCCACAAATCGACCTTTTTCGGCAGCTTCTTAGCTAGCTCTCCGTCCCCTTTCAATTTGGTACCTAGGGTGTATTTATAGGCTTTTGAAACACGTTTCTTTCTCCCTAAGTATCCTTTCCCGAATGAAATTGCTCTTCTCCACGGCAGAGGCACGGCCATGGCACACGCCCGTGTAAATCGTGGCCAGGCCGTGTTCGACACTATTGAATGAGGCACGGTCGTGTAAGTCGTGGTAAGGTCGTGTTCTAGTAGGAATGGTGGCATGGCCGTGTGGCTTGAAGTCCAGGCCGTGCTGATTTCATGGCTTGGCCCAATTTGGTCCGTTTTAAACCCGTTTCTCATTCTTTTCGTCATCGGGTGCTTTCCTGAGTATAAGACATGAAAAGAAAGGATTAAGAGCACTTTTTTTTTACATAAATTGGGGCTTAAATCATCCAAAAGCATACTAAATGTGGGCTTAGAATATGTTACTTTTACGGTTTATCAAATACCCCCACACTTAAGCTTTTACTTGTCCTCAAGCAAAATTCTCAACTTACAATTAAAACGAACTTTCCTCAATTCATAATAGTCATTGATAGTGTCTCATCATAATTCATAGATAATTTATACATTGATAATTCAATTCAAAGTGTCCTAAAAATTCAAACAGTATAAGTCATAGATTTTATAGCTCGAAAACTTAGGCGTCTCCCCTTATCTAGATAATTACCTTTAATTTGGAATTGACAAGGATTGACATCCTCACAAAAGATTCACTCAAATCACTCAAAGTCTTTAAGGTTCACAATTAGGCACTCAAAGGTCGAACATGAAGAGTTAATCCCATAGGCTTGCATGAAAATCAAATCTCCACCACTGAAATATGAGATGAAAACACAAATCAAAAGGTCTTTGTTAGGGTTGTGCTTGGGGCTAGGGTTAAGGTGTGGAGTAAGACTGAATTAGAGGGTTAGAATCGAGATTGAATTGACAAATTACCTAACTAAGAACTAATGAACTAATAATAATTACATCAATTGAAAACTAATAGTACTTACTAATACGAGCTTATTCTTCGATATTTGGAATTTATGTATAAGCTCATTTAATCACATAACTAATAATGAATAATGGATATACTTCGTTTTTTTTGTAAGAACAATCATAAATACATAATTACTGAAATAAAAACATAGTTAGGCTATTAATCAAATCAAATCTCGATATAAGGGTGATCAAAAGGAATGGTGATAACAAAAACAAAGGGGTTCTGGGTTAATATTAGTGGTTATGTTAATAAATAGGGTAGTTAGGATTAAAAGGGGTTCACTAGGGGTTAATTTGTGAAGGTAGGCTTTTAATGGAGTAAGTGGGTTAAAACCTAGGTGCCTTCATCATCTCCGTATATCAAATCATAGGTGTGGTCTCGACATGTATAATCGATGCAAGTTCTAGAATAACAAATCAATGTTGACATACTCATAATCAATAAAGTAAGCAAGAAAAAGAATTTATGCTCTATAAGGCTCAAAAACTCACAAAATTTATGGGTATTTTGATGTCAACCTCGTAAATTTCAAACTTCAAGATAATATTTAAACTCAGTTTGACAACCTAGCAAATTTTTAATTTCTGAAAATAGACTTATCATGCTTGATTCTCTAGTATTCTTAGAATTTAATTATCAATGCACAATTATCAATGACTTAATCTAAAACATATCAATAAAAATCATAAATCATCAGAAATTTCATCCTAATTAGTAATATGAGTAATTTACTTTCAAACAAGACTAAATTCGAGGATTTAAGTTAGGTATCTTTTAGGTTGTTCACCCCCACACTTGAGATGTACATTGCCCTCAATGTACAAAAATATATAATAACCTTGTAATAAAATCATCAGATATGGGGATAAGTGAAAACTTCCTGAATTTTCGGATGATTCCTTGAGAGAAGATTGTGCCTTTGGTGGTGGTGATGGGTCAGATGCGGATGACGAACTGCGCTTAGATGAAGAAATTAGGAGGTTCGTGGAGAATGCTTGAGGATCATTAAGACATAAATAAAGTAAACTAAATATAAAATTAAGGACATGGAAGATAAAGAGAAGGAGACTAAGAAGAAAACTAAAATTAAAAGAAAAGATGAATGGGTGGGAGGTCCTTATTGTTGGGTGTGATTTCTAAGAAAGGTGAGGTTATGGTGGTGGTGGTGGCGTGATTCCCAAGTAGCCTTTAGAACCTAAAATTAAGAAATTAAGATAAAATAAGCTAAATTAAGTAGAAGAGAAGTAAAGATAAGGAAAATAAAGGAGAAGATAAAAATAAAAGAAACAGATAATTGGTCTCAAAGACCCTTGGCTTGTTGTTTGGATGAAAGCTCACAGGCATGAACTCATGTGAATCGATCTCCTTTGAGGAGGCGTGATTGGCCTTTTACACTTCCTTGCCATGGATATGATATTGTTGTGGCTCAAGAGTCTAAGGATTTATTAGGAAAAAGGAAAAAAAAAAGAGGGAGAAAAGAAAGAAAGAAAGAAAAAGAAAGAAGAAGAAAGAAAGAAAGTGGGTTAAGAAGAGAAAGGATAAGGGTATGGTGTTTAAATAAATTTCAGAGATCGCGATTTCCCACGCCCGTGGGTTGAGGGTGTGTCGATTCACACGGCCGCCTCGCACGGCCGTGCTCTAGGGCGTGTTGGTTCCCCACGCTCGTGTCTAGCCTGTGTTCGACAAGTCAGTATATTGGCACAGTTATCCGACACGGGCGTGTTCAGCCCGTGGTTGGCAAGTCAGTAGCTTCACACGACCATAAAGCACGGCCGTACCACTTTGTCGGTGCCCGTGGGGTAGTAGTTGGGTCCGTGATTCTGAAAATCTGTTTTGCCCTGACATGTACCTTCTCTGCTCTGTTAGTTCAAAGCGTCGGAGTACCCACATGGCCACGACCACGGCCGTGTGGCCTGGAATTCTGCACTTGGTTAGTTGGTTGTTAGTTTCTAAAAAGGAAGATAAAAAGGGAAATTAAGATAAACTGAATATATAAAAAAATACTAGTATTAGTGCTCGGGTTACCTCCCGAGAAGCGCTCATTTATAGTCTTAAGCTAGACTCTCTTCTCGTTTGCATCTTCAGGGTGGTTTGAGGAGTTGAAAGTCCTTCCTCATGTTATTATCTGTATCCTCGTGAAAAAATTTAAGTCGAGATGCGTTTATAGTAAAAGTACCAAAAGTAGGATTACTTACCTCGACTGTTCCGTGTGGGAAAACACTGGTTACCCTAAAAGATATTTCTTTGCTTGTGCCAGGGTTCGGATGATATATTCGAGGATTTACCTGATCTAACAGTACTTGGTCCCCTATTTTGAAGTGATTTGTTGTTCCTATTAGCTCTTTTGGGGACTTCTTCGGTTTTATCTCGTGTGGTTTCGATTCTTCATCGTGTATCCCTAATTTCTCCTTGAAGTGTGTCTTCCACTCGTCTAGATCATCGAACTGAATCCCTCGATCTTCATGAGTTATTTCTTTGTTGGCATGGGGTTTAGGATCGGGTTCAGTTGTATTCTTTGGTGGTGCTTCCTAAAAATAAGGGTTAACCGAATGGTTATTAGTAGAATTTACGTTCTCACCTTGATTACTCGATGTTCTAGCTGAGTTGAGAGCCTTGATGGTGACTGTCTCATTACCTACACAAAGTATGAGTTCTCCTGCATCAACATCAATTTTAGTCCTGGCAGTCACTAAAAAGGGTCTTCCTAAAATTAGGGGGATCGAATTATCCTCATCCATGTCTAAGACAACAAAGTCTCATTGGGAAAATGAATGCATCGATTTTCACAAGAACATCTTCGATAATACCCCTAGGAATTCTAACATTTTATCACCTAATTGAATGCTCATCCTAGTTTGTTTGGGTTTCCCTAGACCTAATTGTTTAAACAATTTATAAGGCATGACATTTATTCTTGCCCTAAGTCATTCTAACGCATTATCAACAGTTAGTCTACCAATTAAACATGGAATTGTAAAACTCCTGGATCTTTTAGCTTTTGTGGTAGCCTATTTTGGAGAATTGCTTTGAGCACTTTGCGTTAAGTTCCACATGTGACGACTCGTCTAACTTCCGTTTGTTTGTCGAAGCTCTTTTAAAAATTTCCTAGAATCGCATCATGCATGCGTGAGCTTCAAGTAATGGTAAGTTAATATGTAATTTCTTTAAGAGTTTAAGAAACTTACCGAACTATTCTTACGTGTCGTCTCTTCTTAATGCCTCGGGGTAAGGTGCGAGGTTGGTACTCCTTGATTACCGATTTTGGCTTGTCTTGTGTTACCTCAACTTTACCTTTTTCTACCTCGTTTCCTTATGTTGGGTAGGTTCGTCTACTTCTTCGCTTTCTTGAGTTGTTATGGCTTGGATTTGCTCCTTTGGATTAATTTCAGTATTACTCGGTAGACGCCCTTGCGATCGTTCAGATAATAGCTTTGCAATTTCTCCGACTGACTGGGTAATTTCCCCGATTGCCTTTGTAAGTCCTCCAACTTGGTTCTCGATCTTTTTGATCGAAGTTTGTTGGGTGTCAAGTGTTACCTCATTTTTTGGAGACGGGCTTCTGTGGATGCTATGAATTTGTTCAACATCTCTTCAAGACTCAGCTTCTTTTCTTGTGGATAGGGCTGATTTTGGAAATTTTGAGGAGGTTGTTGTCTTTGATTTCCTTGATTTCCTTGTCCTCCCCATGAAAAATTTGGGTGGTTCCTCCAACTTGGATTATAGTTATTACTATATGGGTTATTATTAGATCTGAAATTGTTACCTATATAGTTATCTGTTCGCTCTCTGTGCCTGGTTGGTAGGGTGGGTACTCAGAATTCGCCACAGTTCCACTTGCGTAATTGCATGATTTGGATGTACTGCGAAGAACACAAACTATCAATCTTCTTATTCATTAATTCTACGATTTGATAGCATGGTTCTTGTGTCGAGGTTATAAACTCGTTTGTTTTTGTTGGCCTTGTTCTTGTAACTTGCCAGCGATAGTTATTCAAATGACATCTCTTCAATAAACTCGTAGGCTGCCTCAGGAGTTCTATTATTCAGGGTTCCACCGGAGGCTGAATCAATTAATTGCCTCGTTGAAGGATTCACACCGTTATAAAAAGTTTGGACTTGGAGCGACAAAGGTAAACCATGGTGCGGACACCTTCTCAAGAGATCCTTATATCTCTCCCATGCATCGTATAATGTCTCTAAATCTATCTCGCACAAAAGAAGAGATATCATTACGTAATTTGGCCGTTTTGGCGGTGGGAAATATTTTAATAAAAAATTTTTGGTCATTTGTTCCCATGTAGTGATTGACCTCGTGGTAACGAAGTTTAACCAACTGTTTAGCTTTATTCTTTAATGAAAAGGAAATAATCGAAGGCGTATGGCATCATCGAAATGCCATTTATTTTGAAGGTATCACAGAACTTTAAAAAATTAGCTATATGAGCGTTTGGATCTTCGATCCCAGTAAACCATCAAATTGAACAAGCTGTTGAATCATTTGTATAGTGTTAGGCTTTAATTCAAAATTATTAGCGGCTATATATGAGCCTAACAATACTAGATTCGGCTCTGTTAAATGAGGTTTAGCATAATCAAACATAGTACGAGGAGCATTATTTTCTCCCACATCTTGTGGTGGATGATTATTTTCGTCCATCCCTTCAGTAGGATTGGATCTGTCTTCTCGCTCTCCTTGGTAATTTAGGGCTCGCCTAATTTCTCTGCGATTTCTTCGAGCGGTAGCTTCAATATCACTGTCGTATTCTAAAGGTCCTCTCGGGTTCCTTCCAGTCATAAACTAGAGGTACCTACTAGGAAAAGAAAGAAAGAAAGTTTAGCAAATTTAAAAATAAAAATAAATTACGAAAAATAAAATAATGGCTAAAGTAATAAAAATAGACTTTTCTTAATATTTTAGTTCCCCGGCAACGACGCCAAAAACTTGATCGCTGTAAATCAGAGTTTTAAAATTTATAAAAGAATGATCAAACCTAGAAACCAACTCTGACAACGACTAAAGGCAAGTGCACATATCGAACAGTAGTATAGTTTAGGCAAGACCGGATTGTCGAACCCAAAGGAACTAAAAGTACTAATACTCACCGTCTTTTTATTATTTAGCCTTAATATAAAGTGATGATTGTTTAAACTAAAACTAATCTACTTACTAAGCGAAGACGCAAAGATAAAAAAAGAATGAATTCGGGAAATAACTTTTGGGAAAACTCAGTTGACTCAAACGATACCCTTAGGAAAAATCCACTTAGACTTCACTTGTTATCTAACCTTGAACCATATGATTTATTTACTTAGTTTGATCCGTGAGACTCCCTAACGTATATTAAACCCTCTCTCGAGGTGAATAACGTCTAACCCTAGGTTAATTAGTGGAACTCTCGTTCGCTTATAATAACCCCCTAGAATAGCAGTAAATTGATCTGTGGACTCCCATATTAGGTTTCACCCTAATCCGGCAAAATCTCGTCACCCTATCTCTAGGCGTGCGATCAACTCCGCTTAATTATGTTGGATCTACTCTTAGGCAGGGTCTATTCCTCCTCCACCTAAGCACATTAGATTTGGATTAAGTTCACACAATTAAGAACAAACTAAGTTATTAACATATAATTCAAAAAATCAAATAACAAGATTCCTCATAGGTTTCATCCCCTTCGGGTGTACGAAGGTTTAGTTCATAATAATAAAAGACAACATCTCAAGAGAAAAGATAAAACAAAACATAAGAAATCCCTATAACCCCTGAAGGAATTGAAGAGGAGATCCTCCGTCTTGAGTAGAATTCGGCTTTTGAGATGGATCAACTGGCTATCGCGAGTTATTCCCACAAATCGACCTTTTAGAAGGCAGCTTGGCCTAGCTCTCCGCCTCCTTTCTTTGGTGGTACCTAGGGTGTATTTATACGCTTTTGAAACACGTTTCTTTCTCCCTAAGTATCCTTTCCCGAATGAAATTGTTCTTCTCCACGGCAGAGGCACGGCCATGGCACACGCCCGTGTAAATCGTGGCCAGGCCGTGTTTGACACTGTTGAATGAGGCACGACCGTGTAAGTTGTGGTAAGGCCGTGTTCTAGTAGGAATGGTGGCACGACCGTGTGGCTTGAAGTCCAGGCCGTGCTGATTTCGTGGCTTGGCCCAATTTGGTCCGTTTTAAACCCGTTTCTCGTTCTTTTCGTCATCGGGTGCTTTCCTGAGTATAAGACATGAAAAGAAAGGATTAAGAGCACTTTTATACATAAATTGGGGCATAAATCATCCAAAATCATACTAAATGTGGGCTTAGAATATGTTAATTTTACGGTTTATCAATGGGTTTGTATAGACACTAGTAAAATTCGACTAAGCTTGTGCTAGGTGGAATTTGATGAATTTGATGATTTTGTGAATTAGGGACTAAAGTGTCGAAATGTGTAAATGTGAGGGCTATTTTGTAAAATTCCCTAAATGTGTGTGTGTGGACTAAATTGAATGAGTTAGTGATTGAACAGATTGAATTTGAATGTGTATAGACCAAGAGAGAAAAGGTTCGGATCGAGATCGAGGCAAAGATAAAGTACTCGATTAATCAATCGTATCGATAGTCGACGTCCGAGGTAAGTTCAGATACAATACATGTTAATGAGATATGTTTTAGTACTATGAATTGAATAGGTATATGAGTATGAAATTGAGATGCTATGTGCAAGATTTAGTGATGGCACTAAGTGTGCAAAAATGTAAATCGAAACAGAAATGAAAGCCACTGTGTGTGCGATGATATGAAAGCTATGGCTTATAGTATTGGCACTGTGTGTGCGTTACCAAGATAAGTCGGTTAAAAGATTAGGCACTAAGTGTGCGATGAAAAATATGCTACGAGCATGTATATAGCACTGAGTGTGAGATCAAATTGAATGGAAACTAAAGGATGATCGGCAAATAATATCGAGCATTGAATAGCTTGGGTGTTTAATAACTATGTGTGGTTAAGGTACGTATTGAACCTTTGTGGTTGATGAGTATAATCGAGTTATGATTGAGGAAATAAGTATTTTAGCTATAGATGAGAAGGCAAGAATATGAGATAATAGACCTATGTGATTGTTTATTTTATACATTGGTTTAATTTGATATGATAATTGTATTATGTTATGAACTTACTAAGCTTTATAAAGCTTACTGTGTGATTTGTTTCTCTGCATTACAGTGTCAGTAAACCTAGCTCGGATCAGGGGATCGTCAGCATCTCGGTCACACTATCGGTAAATCTATTTTGGGGTATTTTGGAACAATGTATATAGTTAAATATGGCATGTATAGGCTGGTCATTTGAATCATGTTTGATGTTTGTAAGTAGCCATGAGATATGGCTAGATATGTGCTAGTTTAGCTAAAATGAACTTGATATATGTGATGCATCTTTTGGTATGGTTTGTGGGTTGAAGAGTTGACTTATGAATGGTAACTTTGTGTTGGTAAAATGCTAGTATGAGTTAATGAAATTGAGAAGGAATGATGTTTGATATTGAATGTTTTATGCTTGTGATGAGATAAGTTTTGGTATTGAATTTGTTATGGTTGGAATGGGAATTGAATGCATAAGTTGAATGGTCATTTTGATAAGTTTTTGGTTGCCTCATGTGCATGATATGTTTTGGTATGTGTTGCTTGTAGGTTTGATCCTAAGTGGGTGGCATTTTGGCCTTGTAAATGGCCTATAATGTCACAGTTGAGGCACACACGGGCGTGCCTAAGGCGTGGGTAAATTGGCGCGAATATAGCCTAGTATTACACGACTATGGCACACAGGCGTGCCTAGTGACCGTGTTAAAATAGTCGTATATAGACACGAACGCACTGCAGGCGTGCCTAGTGACCATGTTGAAATAGACAGATGTAGACACGGATGGACACAAGGGGTGTCTAGTAGCCGTGGAGGGCACACGGCCTCCTCCCACGGGCGTGTCTCCTCTGTATTTTAGAAAAGTTTTAAATCTCAGAGAATTTCTGTATGTGTTTCAATTTAGTCCCGACCCCGCTTTAGCATGTGAATGAGGTTATGTAGACCTTGATAAGGGACACTATGTTTGTAGTTGAATAAGATTGAAGATGATTGACTTTGTGTCGTAAATATTAGATGTTAAATATTCTGATTGATCGGTAACACCTCTTAACCCTATTCCGAAGATGGCCTCGGGTTAGGGGTGTTACATTTTATTGGTATCAGAGCTCCGATTTAGTCGATTCTCAGACTAACGTAGTGCGTGCGAGTCTAGCTATACATGCCATGTATGAAATTGCGATAGTGTGATGAATGCGTACAGTTGAAAATGTGTTTTCTTATAGTAATGGATCCTGATCGAGCAGTTGCTGACGACGTAGAGAGTAATGCACCTGCTCCCGCTCAAGGGACAGCGCCGGCCACATCTAGGCCGAATGAAGGTAGTGAGGGAGGAGAGGCTAAGCAAGCCTTCTTCCGTATGATGAGTGAATGGTTTACGAAGTTCGTTCAAACGAATCCGACTACTCCACAACCTCCACCCCCGCAAGTACCTGTTGTGCCTCAAGTTGTAGACCCGAACAGATTGAATAAACCACCTGTAGATAAGATTCAAAAATATGGGGCTGAGGAGTTTAGGGCCACATCTGAGGACGATGCTGAGCGAGCCGAGTTTTGGCTTGAGAATACAATCAGAGTATTCGATGAGATGTCGTTGAATCTTGATGAGTGCATTAAGTGTGCAGTTTCCTTGTTGAGAGACACGACTTACAACTGGTGGAAAACGTTGATATCCGTGGTTTCGAGAGAGAGAATCACACGGGATTTCTTTCAAAGTGAGTTCGTAAAGAAGTATATCGACCAACGTTTCGTTGATCGAAATGTAAAGAGTTTCTAGAATTGAAAGCAGGCCGGTTGTGCATTCGAGTACGAGCGGCGAGAATTTGTAAGATTGAGTCAATATGCGAGAGAATGTGTCTCGACCGAAGCTACTATGTGCAAACGTTTCATAGAGGGATTGAATGAAGACATCAAGCTATTGGTTGGGATACTCGATATAAATGAATTTATTGTGTTAGTTGAAAGAGCGTGTAAAACTGAAGAGCTCAATAAGGAAAAGAAGAAAGCCGATTCAGAAGCTCGTGATGAAAGAATGAGATCAATGAATAAATTTTCTCAACCTTCTACTAAGAGATACAGAGATGCAAGTAACCGTTCAAATGCTTCATTTGGACATCCAAGTAGAGATCGTTTGAAACAAAGTCTTGGTCCACGAATTCAAGCTCCGAATGAATCAAGTGTTGGCGGTGTTAAGAGTAACAAGCCCGAGTGCGCATAAGTGTGGAAGGCGACATGTGGGAGAGTGCTGGGGCAAGTACAACAATAGAGTTTGTTACAAATGTCGATCCCAAGATCATTTTATTCGGGATTTCCCAAAGATGGTCGAAGAAGAAAATGTTCAGAATGAAAGATTGAGTAATGTGACATGACTAGGGTAGACCACCCGAAGCACCAAAAATGTGAGTGAAAGTCGAGATGGACAAATGACACAATTTGTGAGATCGAAGCGAGAGCACTGCCCGAGCCTATGCTATACGTACACGAGAGGAAGCATCATCTCCAGAAGTCATCACCGATACTTTCACTTTATTTGATATTGATGTCATTGCATTGATAGATCCTGGATCAACCCATTCCTATGTGTGTATGAACTTAGTATTGAATAAGACTCTACCTGTTGAGTCTACTGAATTTGTGATTAGAGTATCGAACCCCTTAGGCAAGTGTGTTTTGGTGGATAAGGTGTGCAAGAATTGCCTATTGATGTTTCGTGATATATGTTTTACGGTTAATTTGATGTTGCTTCCCTTTGATGAATTCGACATAATTCTGGGTATAGATTGGCTTACTCTTCATAATGCCATTGTGAATTGTAAAAGAAAGAGTATTGAATTGAGAAGTCAGAAAGGTGAGCTAGTTCGAATTGAATCCAGTGATATGAAGGGATTACCAGCTGTTGTATCTGTGATGAAAGCTATGAACTATGTGAGAAAAGGTTGTGAAGCTTATTTGGCGTACGTGATTGATACAAAGGTGTCAGAAAAGAAAGTTGAATCTGTGTCTGTGGTTTGTGAGTTTCCAGATGTATTTCCTGAAGAGTTACCAAGATTACCTCTAATTCGAGAGGTGGAATTCGGTATTGAGTTAGTGCCGGGAACTGCTCCTATTTTGATAGCTCCATACAGAATTACCCCAACCGAATTGAAAGAGTTAAAATCTCAGTTGCAGGAATTGACTGATAGAGGTTTTGCACGATCGAGTTTCTCACCCTGGGGAGCTCCTGTGTTGTTTGTGAAAAAGAAAGATGGAACTATGAGAATGTGTATTGATTATCGACAGTTGAACAAAGTGACGATAAAGAACAAATATCCATTGCCTCGTATCGATGATTTGTTCGATCGGTGAAAGGAGCTACTGATATTTTCTAAGATAGATTTGAGATCGAGTTACTATCGGTTGAGAGTTAAAGAATCGATGTGCCAAAAGCGCTTTGAGCGAGGTATGGACATTACGAATTCTTAGTGATGCCTTTTGTACTAACCAATGCTCTGCGCAGTGTTTATGGATCGATGAATCGGATATTCGGACCATTGTTGGATCGCTTTGTTGTGGTATTTATTGATGATATTTTGATTTATTCGCGAGATGAGACGCAACATGCTGAGCATTTGAGAATTGTACTACAAACTCTGCGTGAGAAACAGTTGTATGCAAAGTTTAGCAAATGTGAATTTTGGTTGCATGAGGTCGGCAGGACATATTGTATCAACTCTCTTGGGATACGAGTTGACCCGAGTAAAATCTCTGCTATTTTAGAATGGAAGCCTCCGAGGAATGTGTCTGAAGTCAGTAGTTTTCTGGGATTAGCGGGATATTATAGACGATTTGTGAAAGGCTTCTCGATGATCGCGACTCCATTGACAAAGTTGTTACGGAAAGATGTTAGATTCGAGTGGTTAGAAAAGTGCAAGCAAAGTTTTGAGCAGTTGAAAGTGTTGTTAACAGAAGTACCAGTTTTGATTCAACCCGAATCAGGCAAAGAATTCATAGTTTACAGTGATGCGTCGGTGAATGGATTGGGCTGTGTGCTGATGCAAGAAGGGAAAGTCATTGCTTACACTTCAAGACAGTTAAAATCGCATGAAAGGAACTACCCAAAGCATGATCTTGAATTGGCTACGATTGTGTTCGCATTGAAGATTTGGCGTCACTATCTATTCGGGGAAAAATGTCACATCTATCATCGATCATAAGAGTCTAAAGTACTTAATGACTCGGAAAGACTTGAACTTGCGGCGAGAGAAGATGGTTAGAGTTATTGAAAGACTATGAACTTGTGATAGATTACCACCCGGGTAAGGCTAATGTTGTAGCTGATGCCTTAAGCCGAAAATCGTTATACGCTTTGAGAGCTATGAGTAATCGATAGATCTTGTGTGATGATAGTACGGTGGTAGCTGAATTGAAAGTAAAGTCGTTGTTTTTACAACAAATATGTGATGCTCGGAAGATTGATAATGAGTTATTGGCAAAAAGAGTTGGTGTGATTCAAATGTTTGATCGAATTTTGAGTTGATAGTGATGATTGTTTGAGATTCAGAGATCGGATTTGTGTTCCAAGAAATTCAGAGTTGATTCAAATGATTTTGAATGAAGCTCACAATAGTCATTTGACTGTACATCCGGGGAGTACCAAAATGTATAATGATCTGAAACAGTTCTATTGGTGGCATGGTATGAAAAGAGATATTTCCGACTTTGTGTCGAAGTGTTTAGCTTGTCAACAAGTTAAGGCCGAACATCAAGTTTTGTCCGGTTTATTACTACAGATTATGATTCCTGAGTGGAAATAGGTGAGAATTACGATGGACTTTGTGTCGGGGTTGCCTTTATCTCCGAGCAAGAAAGATGCGATCTGGGTGATAGTTGATAGATTGACGAAGTCAGTTCACTTTATTCCAGTGAGAATAGATTATTCACTTGATAGATTGGCTGAATTATATATCGATGAGATCGTGAGATTGCATGGGGTACCTCTATCTATTGTGTCCGATGAGATCCGAGATTTACCTCGCGATTCGGAAGAAATTACAGGATGCTTTAGGCACGAAATTGCATTTCAAGATCGCTTTTCATCCACAAATGGATGGTCAATCCGAACGAATCATTTGATTCTCGAAGACATGTTGAGATGTTGTGTACTAGAATTTCAAAGTGCGTGGGAAAAGCATTTATCATTGATTGAGTTCGCGTATAACAACGATTTTCAATCTAGCATTAAAATGGCACCATATGAAGCTCTTTATGGTCGAAAGTGTCGAACCCCATTGTATTGGGTCGAGGTGAGTGAGAACAAGATTCACGGAGTTGATCTTATAAAAGAGACCGAACAGAAAGTGGAAGTGATTCGTGATGGTTTGAAAGCAGCCTCAGATCGTCAGAAGTCTTATGCAGATTTGAAACGGAAAGATATCAAATTTGAGATCGGTGATAAAGTGTTTTTGAAAGTATCTCCGTGGAACAAAATACTTCGATTTGGCCAAAAGGGCAAGCTAAGTCCGAGGTTCATCAGACCGTATGAGATTACTGAACGAGTCGGGCAGGTTGCTTATAGATTGAGATTGCCATCTGAGTTAGAAAAGATTCATAATGTGTTTCATGTGTCAATGCTTCGACGGTACAGATCAGATCCGTCCCATGTGATTGCTCCTACTGAGGTTGAGATTCAATCAGACTTGTCGTATAGTGAAGAACCGATCCAATTTTTGCACGAGTGACTAAAATTGCGAAACAAAAGAATTTCCTTAGTGAAAGTATTATGGCACAAACATGGATTTGAAGAGGCTACGTGGGAGCACGAGAACGTTATGAGAGAAACATCCACAACTATTCACCAGGTAAGATTTTTTCTGGGATGAAAATCCCTAAGGGGGGAGAGTTGTAACATCCCAGTTTAGACCCTAGTCGGAACAGTGGTTCGAGACCACAAATTCGAGGTCGTAAAAATATTTTAATGATATTTTCTGTGTGAATAGTATGTGAAATAGCGTGTGTGAAAATTCTGTGTGATAATTTGATTGTTTGAGTGTCGAATTAAGAGAAAGGACTTAATTGTATAAGGTGTAAAAGCTATGTGCTGAATTATAAGTACTTAAATGTTGATGGCTTTTTAAGGAAGAGGCCTTATGTTGTTAATGAACCATTTTTAAGATAGTGGGGAGTTAAATGACAAACTAGCCTTAAAATGTATTTGTTTTATATGACTTATAAAAGGGCAAAGTTGGTAATTAATTATTAAGTTAATTTATAATGAAACAAAAGGAAAAAGAGTGCTCATCTTTGTTTATATCAACCGAAAATGAGAAAAGAAAAGAAGAAAGAAAAGCTTTGAAAATTTCGGCTAGGGTTAAGCTTGAATTAAGGTATGTTTGAGCTCGGTTTTTAATAATTTCTACGTTTTTGTAATCGTTGCTTTGTGCTCTACAAAACCCATGCTTGAAATTTGTGAATTGATGATGTCTATGAAATGTACCATTGATGAAAGGGTGAGCTTTATGATGAGTGTTGGTGTTAAATGAAAGATATGTGTTTAATGAACATGTGTTGTTCTTGAATTTTTGATGAATTTAGTTAATTAGGGCTAAATTGTGAAAATAGCAAATTGAAGGGTTAAATTGTGAAATGAATGAGATGTATGGGTTTGTATAGACACTAGTAAAATTCGGCTAAGCTTGTGCTAGGTGGAATTTGATGAATTTGATGAATTTGTGAATTAGGGACTAAAGTGTCGAAATGTGTAAATGTGAGGGATATTTTGTAAAATGCCCTAAATGTGTGTGTGTGGACTAAATTGAATGAGTTAGTGATTGAACGGATTGAATTTGAATGTGTATAGACCAAGAGAGAAGAGGTTCGGATCGAGATCGAGGCAAAGATAAAGTACTCGATTAATCAATCGTATCGATAGTCGACGTCCGAGTTAAGTTCAGATACAATACATGTTAATGAGATATGTTTTAGTACTATGAATTGAATAGGTATATGAGTATGAAATTGAGATGCTATGTGAAAGATTTAGTGATGGCACTAAGTGTGCGAAAATGTAAATCGAAACAGAAATGAAAGCCACTGTGTGTGTGATGATATGAAAGCTATGGCTTATAGTATTGGTACTGTGTGTGCGTTACCGAGATAAGTCGGTTAAAAGATTAGGCACTAAGTGTGCGATGACAAATATGCTACGAGCATGTATATAGCACTGAGTGTGCGATAAAATTGAATGAAAACTAAAGGATGATCGGCAAATAATATCGAGCATTGAATAGCTTGGGCGTTTAATAACTATGTGTGGTTAAGGTACGTATTGAACCTTTGTGGTTGATGAGTATAATCGAGTTATGATTGAGGAAATAAGTATTTTAGCTATGGATGAGAAGGCAAGAATATGAGATAATAGACCTATGTGATTGTTTATTTTATACATTGGTTTAATTTGATATGATAATTGTATTATGTTATGAACTTACTAAGCTTTATAAAGCTTCATTTGTGTGATTTGTTTTCTGCATTGCGATTGTCGTGATAGCTAGCTCGGATCGAGGATCGTCAGCATCTCGGTCACACTATCGGCAAATCTATTTTGGGGTATTTTGGAACAATGTATATAGTTAAATATTGCATGTATAGGCTGGTCATTTGAATCATGTTTGATGCTTGTAAGTAGCCATGAGATATGGCTAGATATGTGCTAGTTTAGCTAAAATGAACTTGATATATGTGATGCATCTTTTGGTATGGTTTGTGGGTTGAGGAGTTGACTTATGAATGGTAACTTTGTGTTGGTAAAATGCTAGTATGAGTTAATGAAATTGAGAAGGAATGATGTTTGATATTGAATGTTTTATGCTTGTGATGAGATAAGTTTTGGTATTGAATTTGTTATGGTTGGAATGTGAATTGAATGCATAAGTTGAATGGTCATTTTGATAAGTTTTTTGGTTGCCTCATGTGCATGATATGTTTTGGTATGTGTTGCTTGTAGGTTTGATCCTAAGTGGGTGGCATTTTGGCCTTGTAAATGGCCTATAATGTCACACGGTTGAGGCACACGGGCGTGCCTAAGACCGTGGGTAAATTGGCAGAATGTAGCCTAGTATTACACGGCTATGGCACACGGGCGTGCCTAGTGACCGTGTTGAAATAGACAGTATGTAGACACGGATGGACACAAAGGGGTGTCTAGTAGCCGTGGAGGGCACACGGCCTCCTCCCACGGGCGTGTCTCCTCTGTATTTTAGAAAAGTTTTAAATCTCGAAAAATTTCTGTATTTGTTTCAATTTAGTCCCGACCCCTCTTTAGCATGTGAATGAGGTTATGTAGACCTCGATAAGGGACACTATGTTTGTAGTTGAATAAGATTGAAGATGATTGACTTTGTGTCGTGAATATTAGATGTTAAATATTCTGATTGATCGGTAACACCTCTTAACCCTGTTCCGGAGATGGCCTCGGGTTAGGGGTGTTACAATTATAGTGGTGGAGATTTGATTTTCATGCAAGCCTATGGGATTAACTTTTCATGCTTGACTTATGAATGCTTTTTCCTGAACCTTAAACACCTCGAGTGATTTGAGTGAATCTTTAGTGAGGATGTCAATCCTTGTCGATTTTGAATCAGAGGTAATTATTTAGAAGAGGGAAAACACCTACGTTTTCATGCTACAAAAATGTATGACTTAGATTGTTTGAATCTTTAGGACTCTTTGAGTTGAATTATCCATGTGTAAATTATATGTGAATTATGACAAAACATTATTGATGAATATTATGAATAGAGGAAGCTTGTTTTAATTGTGAGTTGAGAATTTTGCTTGAGGACAAGCAAAAGCTTAAGTGTGGGGGTATTTGATAAACCGTGATAATAACATATTTTAAACCCACATTTAGCATACTTTTGGATGATTTATCCCTTGAATTATGTAATTTGGTGCTCTTAATCCTTTAATTTAATGTTTTATACTCAAGAAAGCACCGAAGGATGAAAAGAACGAGAAACGGGCCTAAAACAGAGTAAATGGGCCATCACACAAAATCGACACGGCCTGGGCCCAAGACCACACAGCCGTTCTCCTTCAGCAGGTTCGAACACGGCCTAGCCACGATTCACACGGGCGTGTGCCATGGGCGTGTCCCTGACTTGACAAAGAAGAATTCTATTCGGATTAGGGTACTCAGAGGCAAAGAAAGCCATTCCAAAAGCCTTTATAAACACCCTAGAGGCCAACCTTCAAGGGGCGTCCAGCTAGGCCAAGGAGCCGAGCCAGAGAGGTCGGAATCGTGGGATTCACTCGAAGAAAGCCAGTTGATTCATCTCAAGAAGCCGGAGTCATACTCAAGATGGAGGATCTTCTCTTTAATTCTTTTAGGGGGTTTTAGGGTTTTTCTTATGTTTTATTTTATATTTTCTTCTGAGATGTATTCTTTTATAATTATGAACTAAACCCTCAGATACTTGAGGGGGATGAAACCTAAGATGAATCTTGTTATCGTTTGCTGAACTATATGATAAATACTTGATTTGTTCTTAATTATGTGTTCTTAATTCTTGCTTTGATATTCCAGGATATTGATTCAAGTACTGATGTGCTTAGGTGGTGGAGAAAAAGTCCCTGCCTAAGAATAGGTCTAGCATAGTTAAGCGGAGTTGCTCGCGCGCCTAGAGATAGGGTGACGAAAATCTGCCGGATTAGGGTCAAACCTAATATGGGAGTCCATAGATCGAGTTAATGCAATTCTAGGGGTTTTAATTAGAAAGAGATTTCAATTAATCAACCTAGGGTTAGACGTTGGTCGCCTCGAGAGAGGGATTAATATACATTAGGGAATCCTACGGATCAAGTCAAGTGAATAAATCGTCTGGTTCAGAGTTAGATAAAAAGTGAAGTCTAGGTGGATTCTTCCTTGGGTATTGTCTTAATCAATTGGTTTTCCCCACAAATATTTTCCCCAATTCATTCTCTTTGTCTTAGCGTCTTTAGCTTAGTAGTTAGTTAATTTTAGTTTAAACAACAAATTCTTTAAATCTTAGGTTAAATAATAGAAAGAGAGTTAGTATTAGTACTTCTGGTTCTTTTGGGTTCGACATTTCGATTTTGCCACTAAACTATACTACTGTTCGATAGGTTCGCTTGCCTCAATCGTTTTCATAGTTAGTTTCTAGGCTCGATCATTCTTTACATAAAATTTTAAGACTCTAACACATGATCAAGTTTTTGGCGCCGTTGCCGGGGAACCAAAAAATTAAGAACACATAATTAAGAACAAATCAAGTATTTATCATATAGTTCAGCAAACGATAACAAGATTCATCTTAGGTTTCATCCCCCTCAGGTATCTGAGGGTTTAGTTCATAATTATAAAAGAATACATCTCAGAATAAAAGATAAAACAAAACATAAGAAAAACCCTAAAACCCCCTGAAGGAATTAAAGAGAAGATCCTCCGTCTTGAGTATGACTCCGACTTCTTGAGATGAATCAACTGGCTTTCTTCGAGTGAATCCCACGATTTCGACCTCTCTGGCTCGGCTCCTTGGCCTAGCTGGACGCCCCTTGAAGGTTGGCCTCTAGGGTGTTTATAAAGGCTTTCTTTGCCTCTAAGTACCCTAATCCGAATAGAATTCTTCTTTGTCACGTCAGGGACACGCCCATGGCACAAGCCCGTGTGAATCGTGGCCAGGCCGTGTTCGAACCTGCTGAAGGAGCACGGCCGTGTGGCCTTGGGCCCAGGCCGTGTTGATTTCGTGATATGGCCTATTTACTCTGTTTTAGGCCCGTTTCTCGTTCATTTCATCCTTCGGTGCTCTCCTGAGTATAAAACATGAAATTAAAGGATTAATAGCACCAAATTACATAATTCAAGGGATAAATCATCCAAAAGTATGCTAAATGTGGGTTTAAAATATGTTATTATTACGGTTTACCAAATACCCCCACACTTAAGCTTTTGCTTGTCCTCAAGCAAAATTCTCAACTCACAATTAAAACAAACTTCCTTGATTCATAATATTCATCAATAGTGTTTCATCATAATTCATTGGTAATTCATACATGGATAATTCAACTCAAAGAGTCCTAAAGATTTAAACAATCTTAGTCATACATTTTGTAGCATGAAAACATAGGTGTTTCCCCTCATCTAAATAATTACCTCTGATTCAAAATCGACTAGGATTGACATCCTCACTAAATATTCACTCAAATCACTCGAGGTGTTTAAGGTTCAGGAAAAAAAAGCACTCATAAGTCAAACATGAAAAGTTAATCCCATAGGCTTGCATGAAAATCAAATCTCTACCACTGTAATATGAGATGATACACAAATCAAAAGGTCTTTAACAGGGTTATAACGGGGCTTGGGTTGAAGGTGTGGATAAAGGCTAAATTAGAGGGTTAGAATCGAGACTAACCTGACAAATTACCTAACTAGAAACAACGAACTAATAGTAAATAATTACATTAATTGAAAACTCATAATACTAATAATAACAAGAGCTTCTTCTAAAGATGTGAGTTTAACTGTTTTAAGCTCATAGAACATAGAACTAATAATGAATATACTTCAATTTTTTTTAAGAACAAATCAAGTAATAATAATAAGATAGAATTTAACAACTGATATAAAGAAACTAGTTTAGTAACCAATCAAATCAAATCTCGATATAGGGGTAGTCAAGAAGAATGGTGATAACAAATACAAAGGTTTTGGGTTAATATTAGTGGGTGAGTCAATAAAATGGGTTTTTAGGATCAAAGGGGTTCACTAGGGGTTAATTGTGAGGGTAGGCTTTTAGTGTAGTAAGTTGGTTAAAACCTAGGTGCCTTTATCATCTCAGTATATCAAATCAAAAGTGTGGTCTCGACATGTATAATCGAAGCAAGTTCTAGAATAACAAATCAATGTTGACACACTCATATTCAATAAAGTGAGCAAGAAAAAGAATATATGCTCTAAAAGGCTCAAAATCTCACAAAAATTGTGGCTTTTTGACATCAACCTTGTAAATTTCAAATTTCAAGGTAATAACTAGATTCAGGTAGACAACCTAAAAAATTTTTAATTATGAAAAATAAACTTATCTTTTTTGATTCTCTAGTTTCCTACAGTTTAAATCATCACTGCACAATTATCAATGACTTAATCCAAAACATATCAATAAAAATCATAAATCAAAGGAAATTTCATTTTAACCGTTATATGAGAAATTTTACTTAAGAACAAGACATAATTCAGGATTTGAGAATAATGAAAAAAAGTTAGGCATTTTTAAGATTCACCCCCCACACTTAAGACGTACATTGCCCTCAATGTACAAAGATATATAAAAACAATATAGTAGAAAATCAAAAGATAGGGATAGGGGTGAAACTCCCTGAATTTTTGGATGGATTCCTTGGATGACGTTCCATGATGAGTGAGATGACTAGGTGTAAGTGATTTTTTTTTCGTTCCTTGAGTAGTATATTCAATATGTTTACTCTGCGAAGTCATCAATTTAAATTTATGGAATGGATGTTGTTATAGAAGCTTAGAGTTAGAAAGCCAGTGATTAAATCTATTATACTAATGAAGTTTTTAAGACAATAAACTAAAAATAGAAGCAAAAAGAAATAAAAGTAAGAATAAACTAAAGATAAAAATAAAAAAATGAAAAGAAAAGGACTCAGAGGTCCTCGTCATCTCCTGGATCGCGAGGTGGTGGAGGCGGCGATATGTGAAAGTGATGACAGATCTGCTGAAGAGTTGCCTCAATGCCGTCGAATCGTCGAGCGGTGTCATTGAATTGCTACGTACAGTAATGCTCGAATTGAGTGAGACGTGCAGAAATGTCTGAGAGTGAAGCAACCGAATGAGCTGGGTGATGGCTCGGTTGTGGTGCTTCCTGTGGTGGGGGGACATCTTCAGTAATCTCCGCCGGATCCTCCTCGTCGGTGGGAGGTTCTAGTCGATATTAGGGAGGGTCAGTCCCACGTCTACGTTGGATCATTCTCATGTGTAGCATTGTCTGGATGCCCTGTGGGGACATCTGACCTATCAATGTGAGTGAGGAGATCTGGGCAGCAGTGTTGAGGAGACCGAAATACCTTGCGAGCCGTGTTACGTAGGGCCCCATTGAGATGGCTCACTTTCGGTGGCACTCCATCTGATGTTGAATGGCCAAAGCGATGAAGTATGCAAGGTCGAAGATGTGGCCATTTGCCATACACCAGAGGAAGTAGGCGTCATGTGTGTTAACGACCACGGTGCTTTCTCGCCTTCCTGTCAATGTGTGAGCTAGGATAGCGTGTAGGTATCTCAAGGATGGGGCGAGGGCTGTCGCTTTGGAGCGACTAGGGTCATAGGTGCCTCCTGTGTTGGGGGCTATATTATACCAACATTGTGCAGGGGATTTATGAATGTGGCGATGAAGCTTTGCAAGATCCTGTTCCCTTCTGAAGTCATCCGTGTACAGGCCCAGAGCGACGCCAAATTTAGGGATGCTCATTTCCCGAACTAAACCTCCTAGACGAAACTGAATAGTGCCCGGGTCGTCGTGGTGTGTCATTACTACCTGCAAATGGAAAGTAGAGCAAAGCTCTAATGTTAGTTCAAGGTAGGTGGGTTCGATAATACCGAAAAAACTTTCCCAAGGGTCAGTTGTCAGGAGTGCCCGAATATCATCAGCAAGTTGAACATGTTCCAGGGCCTCCCAATCGATACATCATCCTTGACTGAGAGATCGTGCTCGTAATATTTGGAAAAGTTCATCTTGGGCTCCAAGAGGGAACCGTAGGAATGGATGTCTCACTTCGGCGGATGCGCTGGCAGATGATGAACCGGGTCCCTTTCGTTTTTTAGAACTCAGGACTGCGATTTTCTTGCCTCGGGATGATGACATTGTGTTCCTGGAAATAACATATATTCAACGATTCAAGTAGCGGTTCTAGCCAAGATATGTCGCATAACAGTTAAGAATTCAACAATGTCAAAGATATAGCAAAGAAATCTCAACAAGAATCGTCTAACGTTTTGCATAAATATTAAACAAGGATTTAAATGACTAATCAATCTAATAGTGAATATAACTAATCTTAAACAATAACAATAAACTAGATAACAACTAAATAGTATTCTAGTGATAAAATAGTTCTAAGAAATGTAAAAATGAGGGTAAACGGTGGAGTTATTGGAGAGAAGCGGCGCAATTGGGAGGAGCACGGACTCTGAAGGGTGATACACGGGCGTGTGCTGCGAAAAAAATGGTGTACACGGCTGTATCGCGTCTGTGGATGGGCGTGTATCCTATCGGCACGGGCGTGGACTGGTTTCCTACGTGTATGTGGACAAGAGAAGGAGCTAAGGGGTATGGAGAGTTAAGGGAGGGGAGGATTTTGCTGGTGGCTGGAAATGTGGTGGTGGTTTTTAGAGAGAAAAATGGCTAGGGTTTGAAATGGGGGGAAATTTGGGGAAGACGGGCTTGGTGGTCTTTAAATAGGAAATGAGGCACACGGTCAATAGCCACGCCCGTGTTCCCTTTATTCAGCCCGTGTTTTTCGAGGATTTAAAATTTAGGCACGTTTATGGCAGTTCCACGCCCGTGTTCCGTGAGTGTGTTATGCCACACGGCCATTCTGCACGCCCGTGTTTTGTGGTCATACGCCTGTGCTCGTAAGTCAGTATCGTCCACGGTCCTGGGGCATGGGTGTGGCTTATTCCCGTGTCGGTTACTTAGTGTTCACTATGATTTGGATGCACGGGCGTGTCGCACGCCCGTGTCTCTTAATCAGTATCGACCACGGTCGAACTGCACGGGCGTGTGTTTTTATCGTAGCCCGTGTTCTTTTGGACAGTTTTGACCACGGCCACGTCGCACGACCGTGTTGTTTAATCAGAGCCCGTGTCTTGGGGAAAATTTTGTCCTGTTTCTGTACGGTCTCCGCCACGCCCATGTATCAATTCGTGGTGTCCACACGGCCACGGCCACGGCCGTGTGCAATGCCGTGTGGTGCGAAAATCCTGTGCTTGATAAATTGGTTATTTTTCAGTTAGGTGCTAAAAATTTAAAATATAACATTAGTGAAGTTAGTGCTCGGGTTGCCTCCTGAGAAGTGCTCGTTTAAAGTCTTAAACTAGACTTACCCTATTTTCATTCCTAAATTAAGGCTCTTGGAGCCGAAGTTCCTCTCTTATATCCCCAAAATCTTTACCATTATAAATTTTTAATCGGTGACCATTTACCTTGAATGTGCCATGAGTTGGATGAGTTACCTCAATTGTGCCGTATGGAAAAATAGTTTTGATTACAAATGGACCTGACCATCTTGATTTCAGCTTCCCAAGAAACAATTTGAGCCTTGAATTGTAGAGCAGAACTAAGTCTCCTACTTCGAATTGCTTTGATTGTTTTAAACGAGCATCGTGGCGTCGCTTTGTCGCCTCCTTATATAATCGTGAGTTCTCATAGGCATCAGCTCGCCATTCATCAAGCTCGTTCAACTGCATCATCCTCTTTTCACCTGCGGTTTTAAGATCGTAATTCAAGAATTTTATAGCCCAGAAAGCTTTGTGCTCTAACTCAAATGGTAAATGACAACTCTTCTCGTAGATAAGTTTGTATGGGGATGTTCCTATGGGAGTCTTAAATGTTGTTCTATAGGCCCATAAAGCATCATCTACTTTTAGTGCCCAATCTTTCCTGTTTGATTCTACTGTTTTCTCTAGAATTCGCTTAAGTTCTCTATTTGCTATTTCCGCTTGCCCACTAGTTTGAGGGTGATAAGGGGTAGATGTTCTATGGTGTACTCTATATTTTTTCAAGACCTTGTCAAATTGAGTATTACAAAAATGAGTACCCCTTTCACTAATAATTGCTCTTGGTGTTCCAAATCGAGAGAACATTTTTTTGAGAAATTTCACCACCATTCTGGCATCATTAGTGGGTAAAGCTTGGGCTTCCACCCATTTTGACATATAGTCTACTGCTACTAGGATGTATTTATTCCCAAATGAACTAGGGAATGGGCACATAAAATCAATACCCCATACATAAAAAATTTTGCATGATAGCATGTATGTTTGAGGCATTTCATCGCGTTTAGAAATGTTACATGTTCTTTGACATCTATCGCATGAAGTAACATACCTGTTAGCGTCTTTGAACAAGGTTGGCCAATAAAAACCTGATTTGAGCGTTTTATGTGCTATCTTAATCCCGCTGTAATGTCCTCCTGAAGGTCCTGAATGGCAATGTTCTAGGATTTTGCTTGCTTCTGCTTTTGTAACACATCTCCGAATTACTTGATCTGCACATATACGGAAAAGAAAAGGATTCTCCCAAAAATAGTTTTTCACATTAGCAAAGAATCGCTTCTTTTGATGATGTGTTAACCTTTTTGAGAGGATGTTAGCAGCTAAATAATTCGCAATATATGCAAACCAAGGTACCTCGGAGTTAGATATAGTGAATAGTTGTTCTTCGGGAAACGAGTCGTTTATCTCGCTCTCATCTAGTTCTTCGATATGTGGACTTTCAAGCCTAGAAAGATGATCTGTTTGTAAGATTTTGGCTCCTTCTTATCTCGAATTTCTAAATCAAATTCTGCAAGAGTAAGATCCATTGTATGAGTCGAGGTTTTGCATCGATTTAGTTAAAAGATAACGAAGAGTTGAATGGTCGTTGTAAACGACAACTTTAGATAATATCAAATCTTTGTCTAAATTTGTCAAATGCAAAAACTCTGACTTGCAATTCTTTTTACGTGGTGGTGTAGTTTTCTGTGCGGACGTCAATGTTCTCGCTAGCATAATAAATTGGTGAAAGTGCTTGTCTCTTATTTGTCCTAAAGCGCACTCTTTGCAAAATCACTTGCATCACACATTAGTTCAAAGGGTAGATTCCAATCAGTGCAATTATAATCGGAGCATTTATTAGTTTATCTTTGAGGATATTAAAGGCATCTAAACATTCCTGATCAAAATTGAAAGGTACATCTTTTTCTAGTAATTTTGTCAAAGGCTTAGCTATTTTAGAGAAATCTTTAATGAATCTTATATAAAATCCAGCATGTCCTAAAAAACTTCTAATAGCCTTAACTGAACTAGGAGGAGGTAATTTTTTTATGGTTTCAACCTTTGCTTTATCTACCTCAATCCCTTTAGTAGAAATCTTATGTCCTAACACAATCCCCTCTCGAACCATAAAGTGACATTTTTCCCAATTTAAAACAAGGTTCGTTTCCTCACATCTCATCAGAACTCGCTTTAAATTTTTAAGGCAAAGATGGAAAAAATTACCGAATACCGAAAAGTCTTCCATAAATACATCCATAATGTCTTCCACAAGTTCATCAAAGATGGCCAGCATGCAGCGCTAAAAAGTAGCAGGAGCATTACATAATCCAAAAGGCATTCTATGATAGGCAAACGTACCGTATGGACATGTAAATGTCGTCTTTTCTTGATCCTCAGGAGCTATTGGGATTTGGAAGTAGCCGGAGAGTCTGTCCAAGAAGCAGTAGTACATATTCCCAGATAATCTTTCTAACATTTGATCGATAAAGGGAAAAGGGAAGTGATCTTTTCTGGTGGCGTCATTCAACTTTCTGTAGTCAATACAGACTCTCCAACCGGTGACTGTTCTTGTAGGAATCAATTCATTATTTTCGTTGGCTACAACAGTCATGCCTCCTTTCTTTGGAACTTCCTGCACAGGACTTACCCAAGTACTGTCAGAAATAGGATAAATTATTCCTGCATCTAGTAGTTTAATTACCTCAGCCTTAACAACTTCTTTCACGTTGGGGTTCAAATGTTTCTAGGGTTGCACACACGGTTTATACTCATCTTCCATTAAAATTTTATGGGTGCAGAACGATGGACTTATTCCTTTAATGTCAGAAATTTTCCAAGCTATGGCTCTTTTATGTTCCCTTAGTACCTTTAGCAACTCTTCTTTTTCTTTGGGTTCTAGTTCTGAAGAGATGATCACTGGTAGCGTAGAATTATCCCCGAGGAATGCATATTCTAAGTGTTTTGGTAATTGTTTTAATTCCAATTTTGGTGGCTCATCAATAGAAGGTTTTTGTTTTAGTTCGTCGTTGATTTCAATGCCCTCTTCTTTTTGTCTAGAGGAAGATGTATTAGAATTTAACTCATCGGTATCATCATCTACCCCCTCACTTTGGGTAGGACACAGTTCCATTGTGTCGTCATGTATGATTTCCTGCAAAGAATCTTGAATAAAATGGTCAATGGCATCAAGAAAATAACAGGAATCATCTTGTTCTCTAGAATATCGCATAGCATCGTAAATTTGAAAAATAATTTTCTCGTTGCCTACCCTTAGTGCGAGTTTACCATCACCTACATCAATAACAGCCCTAGCAGTAGCTAAGAAAGGTCGTCCCAAAATTAGAGGTACATCAACGTCCACATCCATGTCAAGCACAAAAAAATCAACAGGGAATATAAATTTATCAACTTTTACCAAAATATCTTCGATAATTCCCCTAGGATATTTAATAGATCTGTCAGCTAACTGAATACTCATCCTAGTGGGTTTTGGTTCCCTTAGACCTAGTTGCTTAAACATTTTATAAGGCATTAAATTAATACTGGCACCTAAATCAGCTAATGCTTTCTCAATGTTTAGACTACCAATTAGACAGGAATAGTGAAACTTCTGGATCTTTCAATTTGGTCATGACTTGTTTTGGATGATGGTGAACATTCTTCATTAAGTTCTATCGTTGATATCTCTTCAAACTTCTTTTTATTTGTTAGAAGCTCTTTTAGGAATTTTTCATATGTCGGCATCTGCGAAATAGCTTCAACAAAAGGTAAGTTAATATGTAACTGTTTAAAAAGTTCAAGAAATTTACTGTATTGTGCGTCTAAGCGGTCTTTCTTCAACTTTGTCGAATATGGGATTGATGGCTTAAATTCTTCATGTGCCGGTGTTACTTTCTCGATTTCCTCATTTTTTTCTATATTAGTTTCTTGTGGCATCTTCTTTTTCGCTTCAATCAATTCCTTCCCACTCCTTAGTGTTACTGCCTTCACTTGTTCTTGAGGTTGTTCTGATATGATCTTTGCAAGTTGTCCTAATTGGTTCTTGATACCTTGAATCGATGCTTGTTGATTCTTAAGTGTTGTCTCGATGTTTTGGGAACGAGTTTTTGACACCGAGATGAATTTTGTCAGCATCTCCTCAAGGTTTGGCTTCTTTTCTTGTGGGTACGGCTGCTGTTGGAAGTTTGGAGGGAGTTGTTGCCTTTGATTTCCTTGACAACCCCATGAAAAATTTAGGTGGTTCTTCCAACCTGGGTTGTAAGTATTGCTATAAGGATTATTTTGGGATCTAAAATTATTACTTACATAGTTCATTTGTTCGATCAAGTTTTTGGCATCGTTGCCGGGGAACCAAAATATTAAGAACGCTCAATTTTTATTACTTTAGCCATTTTATCGCAATTTATTTTTTTATTTTTTTATTTTGCTAATTTTTTCTTTTATTTGCTTTTGACATGTAATTTTAGTTTATAGAGAAGATGGCACTGAATAACTATCAGTGGCAATTCTTGAGGACAAAGCCAACAGAAGCTGTCAGTGTCTTCAACCTCGACGCAGTAACCATGCTATCAAACTAGGTAGAGTTTTTAAATAAAAAAATTGATGGTTTGTATGGTTCTATGCAGGTACATCCGGTAATACAATACAATACAAATGGAGGAGGGGTGAAAAACACAGAATATCTATCCTACAACCCTAGCACAGAGAACGAACAAGTCAACTATATGGGTAACTATTCTAGTCTTCAAAATAATCTTTATAGTGACACTTATAATGCAGGTTGGAGGTACCATCCCAATTTCTCGTGGGATGGTCAAGGTAATCAAAGCCCGCAACTTCCTCTAGGTTTTCAACAACCACCTCACCAGCAGGAAAAGAAACCGAACCTTGAGGAGATGCTAACGAAATTTATCGCAGTGTCAGAAACCCGTTTTCAAAACAACGAGAAAATACTTAAAAATCAACAAGCATCGATTCAAGGGATCGAGAACCAGTTAAGACAACTTGCCAAGATCATAGCAGAACAACCACAAGGGTTAAATGAACCAGAACCAAGGCAAGAAAACATGGCAGATAAAGGTAAGGTTGAGGTGAGCCATGATATACCAAAACCGGCAATTACAGAGTACCAACCTCGTGTGCCATATCCCGATGTAATGATGAAAGACCACACAGAGGAACAATTCGGTGAACTTACACTTCGTGTAGGCGACGAAACGGTCACTCTTCACGCTCTTGACTCGGCTAGGACATCGAGCAATCAAGGTAAAAACATAAATTCTATTAATAATCATTTGATTCAACCTTCTGTACAGGAAACACCACGAAACTACACAACCGAGCCAGATCCTAGACCTCGTGTCGATAAAGAAGAAATTCATGAGGAACGAAGGCTTCAGATCGATGAACTAGACGAGTGGAAGACACATTTCAAAGAGGAACTAAAAACACACGAAGCAAAAACGAGGCAACTCTACGGAAAACTTAACTATGGGACAACCCAGCTTAAGATAGGAGATCAGGTACTCAAAATCTTCCCAAATGGAACAGTCGAGGTAACTAATCCTAAATTCAGCACTTTTAAGGTAAACACTACTCGACTTAAACTATATATCAATAACCGAATTGATCGCATGAGAAAAGATTTTCAGCTCCTTAAACCACCATGATTATGCGAATAAGAGGTAAGTCTAGCTCAAGACTTCAAACGAGCGCTTCTCGAGAGGCAACTCGAGCACTAACCCCACTAACGTCCACATTTTTGAATTTTAGCATCTAACTAAAAACAAACCAAATTTTTAAGCGCAGGTTTCCCTACCACCCGGCCTTGCACACGGGCGTGGCCGTGGCCGTATGGAAACAAGACAAAACTTATCCCAAAACACGGGCTGCGATAAAACACCACGGCCGTGTGATTCGGCTGTGGTCGAAATTAAGAAATCTACACGGGCGTGCGACACGCCCGTGGGACCTTTGAGTCCATTTATATTTTTCTTTTTCTCTTATTTTAGTTTTCAATTTCTTTTCTTTTATCCTTCTCGTCTTTAAATTTATATTATTATATTTTGATTCCTCTAATTTAGGTTCAAGGCGAGTTAACGAACAAGCACCACCCTCCACTGAGATATGTCAGCATCTTCACATTTCATCATCACACCCACCTCGCGAACCATCCAGCAATAAGGACTTTTTAGTCCATTAATCTTTTCTTTTAGTTTTATTTCAGTTTTTAAACTCTTTCTTTTTATTTTTCTTTTCTTTAAATATATAATTAGTATAATTTGAACTATTCTTATTATTTCCTGGCTAATTCTTCATGAGTTACCCAATTTCTTCATCTAGTGTAGAAATTGTTGGCGGCCACTACACCACCACCAAAGACGCCTCCTCCAACTTATCTTTCACCTCCTAATCAAATTTTTACACTTCCAACTCAAGGAATCCATCCAAAAATCAGGAAGTTTTACTTCTCCCTCTTACTATAATGTTTTTATCTATCTTTGTACATTGAGGACAATGTACATCTTAAGTGTGGAGGGGTGAATCTTAAAAGTGCCTAATTTTTTTCATTATTCTCAAATCCTGAATTATGTCTTGTTTCTTAAGTAATTTTCTCATATTATGATTAGAATGAAATTTCCTGTGATTTATGATTTTTATTGATATGTTTTGGATTAAGTCATAGTTAATTGTACATTGATGATTTAAACTTTAAGATACTAGAGAATCAAGCATGATAAGTCTATTTTTCATAATTAAAAAGTTGCTAGGTTGTCTACCTGAATCTAATTATTACCTTAAAGTTTGAAATTTACAAGGTTGATATCAAAAACCCATAATTTTTGTGAGATTTTGAGCCTTATAGAGCATATATTCTTTTTCTTGCTCACTTTATTGATTATAAGTGTGTCAACATTGATATGTTATTCTAGAACTTGCATCGATTATACATGTCGATACCACACCTTTGATTTGATATACAAAAATGATAAAGGCACTTAGGTTTTAACCCACTTACTCCACTAAAAGCCTACCCTCACAATTAACCCCTAGTGAACCCCTTTTGATCCTAACAACCCTTTTTATTGACTCACCCACTAATTTTAAACCAAAACCCTTTGTATTTGTTATCACCATTTTTCTTGACTACCCTTTTTGTCGAGATTTGATTTTGAGCAGTTGCCTAACTATGTTCTATATTTCGGTTGTTAAAGTACTTTCTTATTATTGTAAATATTTAATGATTTGTTCTTAAAAAAAACGACGAAGGATATTCATTATTAGTTTTATTAGTCTTATAATTAAGTGAGCTTACATATTTAAATTCCACATCTTGAAGAAAAAGCTCGTATTATTAGTATTACAAGTTTTTAGTTGATGTAATTATTAGCTCATTTTTCTAGTTAGGTAATTTGTCAAGTCAATCTCGATTCTAACCCTCTAATTCAGCCTTTATCCACACCTTAAACCAAAGCCCCGTTACAACCCTTTTAAAGACCTTTTGATTTGTGTATCATCTCATATTATAGTGGTGGAGATTTGATTTTCATGCAAGCTTATGGGATTAACTTTTCATGTTTGACTTATGAGTGCTTTTTCCTGAACCTTAAAACACTTCGAGTGATTTGAGTGAATCTTTAGTAAGGATGTCAACCCTTGTCAATTTTAAATCAGAGGTAATTATTTAGATAAGGGGAAACACCTATGTTTTGTGCTACAAAAACTATGACTTTGATTGTTTGAATCTTTAGGACTCTTTGAGCTGAATTATCCATGTATGAATTATCTTTGAATTATGATGAAACATTATTGATGAATATTATGAATCGAGGAAGTTTGTTTTAATTGTGAGTTGAGAATTTTGCTTGAGGACAAGCAAAAGCTTAAGTGTGGGGGTATTTGATAAACCATAATAGTAACATATTTTAATCCCATATTTAGCATGCTTTTGGATGATTTCTCCCTTGAATTATGAAATTTGGTGCTCTTAATCCTTTAATTTCATGTTTTATACTCATGAGAGCATAGGAGGATGAAAAGAACGGAAAACGGGCTTAAAACGGACCAAATGGGCCAAAGAAAGAAATCGACACGGCCTGGGCCAAATCCACACGGCCGTGCCTCATTGATAAACTCAAACATGGCCTGGCCACGATTCACATGGGCGTGTGCCAAGGGCGTGTCCCTGCCGTGACAATGAGGAATTTCACTCAAATTAGGATACTTAGAGGCGAAGAAACACATTCCAAAGTCTATATAAACACCCTAAGTATGACCTAAAGAGGGGAGTCGACAGAAGCCTTCTGTCGAGGGCGTCCAGCTAGGCCAAGGAGCCGAGCCAGAGAGGTCAGAATTATGGAATTTACTCGAAGAAAGCTAGTTGATTCATCTCAAGAAGCCGGAGTCATACTCAAGACGGAGGATCTTCTCTTTAATTCCTTTAGGGGGTTTTAGGGTTTTTCTTATGTTTTGTTTTATCTTTTCTTCTGACATGTATTCTTTGATAATTATGAACTAAACCCTCAGATACCTGAGGGGGATGAAACCTAAGATGAATATTGTTATCGTTTGCTGAACTATATGAAAAATACTTGATTTGTTCTTAATTGTGTGTTCTTAATTCTTGCTTTGATATTCCAGGATATTGATTCAAGTACTGATGTGCTTAGGTGGTGGAGCAAAAGTCCCTGCCTAAGAGTAGATCTAGCATAGTTAAGCGGAGTTGCTCGCGCGCCTAGAGATAGGGGGACGAAAATCTGTCGTATTAGGGTCAAACCTAAAATGGGAGTCCATAGATCGAGTTAATGCAATTCTAGGGGTTTTAATTAGAAAGAGATTTCATTTAATCAACCTAGGGTTAAACGTTGGTCGCCTCGAGAGAGGGATTAATATACATTAGGGAATCCTACGGATCAAGTGAAGTGAAAAAATCATCTGGTTCAGAGTTAGATAACAAGTGAAGTCTAGGTGGATTCTTCCTCGGGTATTGTCTTAATCAATTGGTTTTCCCCAAAAATATTTTCCCCAATTCATTCTCTTTGTCTTAGCGTCTTTAGCGTAGTAGTTAGTTAATTTTAGTTTAAAAAACAAATTCTTTAAATCTTAGGTTAAATAATAGAAAGAGAGTTAGTATTAGTACTTCTGGTTCCTTTGGGTTCGACATTCCGGTCTTGCCACTAAACTATACTTGTAACACCCCTAACCCGTATCCGACGTCGGACTAGGGATAAAGGTGTTACCGGACAGATCGGAAACTTTAACAGACAATTTCATAAGATCATACATCAATTACAATCATAGTGTCCCTTAAGTAGGTCATTGAAACCTTAAGTATGATCAGAAATAGGGTCGGGACTAAACCGGAACACATACAGAATCTCATGGAAAAATTTAAACTTTTCTAAAATACAGGGGAGACACGCTCGTGGGAGGAGACCGTGTGCCCTCCATGGCTTCTAGACACCCCCGTGTGTCCATCCGTGTCTGTATACTGACTATATCAACACGGTCACTAGGCACGCCCGTGTGCCATGGTCGTGTGCTACTAGGCCATATACTGACTTCCCCACCACGGCCACCAAGCACGCCCGTGTGCCATGGCCGTGTGCTCTTATCTAGCTACTGACTTGCACACCACGGCTAGCTGACACCCCCGCGTCGAGGCCGTGTGCTACTAAGCTACATTCTGCCAATTCACCCACGGTCTTTAGGCACGCCCGTGTGCCATAACCGTGTAACATTATAGGCCATTTACAAGGCCAAAATGCCACCCATAAGGGTCAAACCTACAAGCAACATATACCGTCCCATTTCATTCATATATAACCACCAAAATATACCAAATAGCCATCCCAAATCATGCATATTTGACAACTAAGGAAATCACACAATAATACATTCAGAACCAATTCCAAACATACCAATTTGCATGACCAAATCACAATTATGCCAAAACACCATTCATCTATATACTTACCATATCATAACCATTTCATATATCAACTAATCTTACCAAAACAACTTCACATATCACATTCCTTTAAGCATATTACCAAAACATAACTAGCCAAATCACATGGCTAAGTTCACATAACAATTCATACCAATGACTAGCCTATACATGCCATATCTAGCCATATACATTTTCAAAGTGTACCAAAATAAGTTTAATAGTGTGATGACGATCCACAACGGTCCCGAGCCTTGATAGCTATTACGACCTATAAAACAGAGAAAACGCACACAAAGTAAGCTTTCCAAAAGCTTAGTAAGTCATAATACCAATAAACTTAGCATATAAACACTCAAAACATATAATCAATCTAAATTCACTAATGGCTCAATTTCACCATCATAATTCTTCTTAGTACATTCACTTAGGCCTTTCATTCTTCAAACCTGTATATTAGTACACACTTTATTAGATCATAGCTTTTCTACCCATATAACACACTTTTATTCCCATATTCAAATACATAATTCATCTAGGTAAGTTTAAGGAATTACTTACCTTCTTATACACACATAGTGTACTTATCAAACATACCTGAAACAAATATACAATTTACATATTCCTTGCTTCTCGAACTTGACCATTGAACCGTTTGTAATCTAATAGAATAGGTAAAGTGCCCAGAATAATAATACAATGCCAACGTCCCAAACGTGGTCTTAAAAGTAATCAAATATTGATGCCACTGTCCCAGACAGGGTCTTACTCGTATTCAGATATTGATGCCACTGTCCCGCATGGTCTTACTCGTATTCAGATATTGATGCCTTTTGTCCCGCACGTGGTCTAACTCGTATTCGGATATTGATGCCACTTTGTCCCAAATAGGGTCTTACTCGTATTCGAGATATTGATTGCCTTTGTCCCGCAGCGGTCTTACTCGTATTCGAGATATTGATGCCTTTGTCCCGCATGTGGTCTTACTCGTATTCGAGATATTGATGCCATCGTCCCGAGCGGTCTTACTCGTATTGAGATATTGATGCCACTGTCCCGCATGCGGTCTTACTCGTATTCGAGATATTGATGCCACCGCCCCGAGCGGTGTTACTCGTATTCGAATATTGATGCCACCGTCCCGCATGCAGGTGTTACTCGTATTGAGATATTGATGCCACCGCCCGCATGTGGTCTTACTCATATTCGAGATATTGATGCCATCGTCCCGCATGTGGTCTTACTCGTATTCGAGATATTGATGCAAGCGTCCCGCATGTGGTCTTACTCGTATTCGAGATAGTGATGCCACCGTCTCGCACGAGTCTTACTCGTATTCAGATATTGATGCCACTGTCCTAGACAGGGTCTTACTCGTATTCAGATATTGATGCCACTGTCCCAGACAGGGTCTTACTCGATAACACAGAATAGATACCTTTGTATTATTAAGTTCGTACGTGATTTCTCAGACTTATCACTATATCGACCTTATCCCAAAATTCATATACATAGCATCTCATAAGCATTCATTATCATTTATAGTCATGGAAATAAACTCAATTCAATACAATAACATTTATTTGCAATATGACTTACCTCGGATTCGGTTTATCAGAATGGATACGGCTACTCGGTTATTTTCGCTTTCCCGCGATCTAAGTTCGTTTCCTCGGCTCTTGATCTAAACATATTCAGAATTTAACCCTTTTATTTAATAAAACATTCAATTCAACCCAAAAATACTTATTTCGGGCAATTTGCAAATTAGCCCTCATATTTGCATAATTTATCAATTTAGTCCATTTTTCTCAAAACATCAAATTCACAAAATCAATACACAACCAAGCTTAGCTGAATATATATATACATCATACAAGCCCATACTTTTCATCAAATTGACAATTTAATCCTTCAAAATAATATTTTCTTAATTTAGCCCTAATTAACTAAATTCATCCAAAATTCAAGAACAAAGTATGTTCATCAAATACATATCTATCATTTAACACCACAAAACATCACAAAGCTCAACATAGCATCAATGGCATTTTACAAAAACATCATCAATTCATGAAATTAATACATGGGTTTTGTAGCACTCAAAACAACGATTACAAAAACGTAGAAATTATCGAAAACCAACCGAAAACATACCTCTAATTTGGCTCTCAAATGGCCGAATATGTAAAACTCAACCCTTGCTTTCTCTTTTTCTTATTTCGGTCAAAAGATGAACTAAAAATGGTCATTTTGTTATGTTTTATCCAATATAACATACATAATAATTCATTTACATATTTAGCCTTTCATTAAACAAATAAAACAAACATGTAATAAGGGCATGATTGTCTTTCATTCATCCACTAACTATAAGCTGGCATAATAACAACATAAGGACTCCACCTTAACAAAGCCACAACACATTAGTACTTTAGCAAATAGCAAGCAAATTTCACATTCAATGCAATTTCATCCTATTTGTCAATTAAACACACAGACGGACAAATTAACTTACGAAGATTTAACACATGCTTAGTCACTTATCAACGGTACAAAAAATAATATTAAAATATTATACAGACTCGGATTTGTGGTCCCGAAACCACTATTCCGACTAGGGTATAAACCAGACTGTTATAATTCTCCCCCCTTAGGGATTTTCGTCCCCGAAAATCTTACCGTTAAACAGAATCGAATATTGTTGTCTCATTGAATCTTCGGGCTCCCACGTTGCCTCTTCAATTCTGTGTCGATTCCACAACACTTTCACTAATGGAATCTTCTTATTTCTTAGCTCTTTCACTTCACAAGAAAGAATACGGATCGATATCTACGGAGCATTGAAATATGAAATACATTGTGAATCTTTTCTAATTCAGATGGCGACTTTAATCTATATGCAACAGGCCCGACACACTCAATGATCTCATACGGTCCGATGAATCTCAGACTTAATTTGCCTTTCCATCTGAATCGAAGCACTTTTTTCCACGGAGACACTTTCAGAAATACTTTGTCGCCGATCTCAAATTCTATATCTTTACGTTTCAAGTTTGCATAAGACTTCTGTCGATCAGATGCTGCTTTCAAACAATCTCGGATCTACTTTCAAACAATCTCGGATCAGTTTCACTTTCTATTCTGAATCTTTTATCAAATCAACCCCATGTAACTTATTCTCACTGAGTTCGGTCCAATACAGAGGTGTACGACATTTACGTCTGTATAAAGCTTCATAAGGTCCCATGTATATGCTTGACTGAAAACTATTATTATACGCAAATTCAATCAACGGCAAATACTGTTCCCACGAACCATTAAATTCAAGAATGCAACATCTCAACATGTCTTCGAGAATCTGAATGATCCGCTCGGATTGACCATCTGTTTGCGGATGAAAAGCTGTACTGAAATGCAGTTTCGTGCCTAAAGCTTCTTACAGTTTCTTCCAGAATCTCAATGTAAACCTCGGGTCTCTATCTAACACAATGGATAGTGGCACCCCGTGCAATCTCACAATATTTGAAATATAAAGCTCGACTATTCTATCAAGTGAATAATCAGACCTTACCGGAACAAAATGGGCAAATTTCGTCAATCGGTCAACTACGACCCAAATCGCATCCTTCTTTCTCGGAGTCTGAGGCAAACCGGAAACAAAGTCCATCGTTACTCTATCCCATTTCCATTCGGGAATCAGAATTGGTTGTAGCAAACCAGACGGAAACGATGTTCAAACTTTCACTTGGCGGATGATTAAGCATTTTGAAACAAAGTCAGAAATGTCTCGTTTCATACCAGACCACCAATAGTGTTGCTTCAGATCATGATACATTTTAGTATTTCCCGGATGAACAGATAGACGATTATCATGTGCTTCATTCAAAATCAACTGAATCAACTCTGGATTTCTCGGAACACAGATACAATCCCGAAATCTCAAATAATCATCAGCAATTTGAAATTCAGATTCGAAATTCACTTCACACTGAGCTCGTCTCGCTAGCAATTCATTATCAGATTTCTGAGCATAACATATCTGTTGTAAGAACAATGGCTTTGCTTTTAATTCAGCTATTACAGAACTGTCATAAGTCAAATCTAACTGGACATTCAGAGCATGTAGCGCAAACAATGATTTTCGACTCAACATATCAGCAACAACGTTCGCTTTACCTGGATGATAATCTATCACAACCTCATGATCTTTTAACAGTTCCAATCATTTTCTTTGACGGAGGTTCAAATCTTTCTTTTTTACAAATAGAACAGGAGCACCCCAAGGTGAAAAACTCGGTCTTGCGAACCCTCTATTGGTTAATTCTTGCAACTGTGACTTTTAACTCTTTCAATTCCATTGGTGCCATTCTATACGGAGCTATCGAAATAGGGGTCGTACCAGGCAACAACTCAATACCAAATTCAACTTCACGTATCGGAGGCAAATCCGACAATTCTTTTGGAAACACATCAGAATATTCACAGACAATAGGCACCGATTCTATTTTCTTTTCAGACACTTTCGAATCAATCACATAAGCAAAATATGCCTCATAACCCTTTTTCACATAACTTTGAGCTTTCAAAACCGATATCACAGCAGACAATCCATTCATATCATTAGACTCAATCCGCACAATTTCATTATTCGAACATCTCAAATCAATAGTCTTTCTTTTACAGTTCACCACAGCATGATGCAAAAAAACAACCAATCCATACCCAGAATAATATCGAACTCATCAAATGGAAAAAGCATCAGATCAGCAGGGAAACAGATATCTCGAAACATTAACAGACAGTTCTTGCATACTTTGGCAACAATAACACTTTTACCTAAGGGGTTCGATACTTTTATAGCAAACTCAGTAGACTTTACCGGCAAAGTCTTACTGAATACTAAGTTCATGCATATATAGAAATGAGTAGAACCAGGGTCTATCAAAGCAATCACAAAAGTATCATAAAGTGTAAAAGTACCCATTATAACATCTGGAGATGAAGCTTCCTCACGAGCTCGGATAGTATACGCTCGCGCTCTAGCTTCTGATCTCGTAACAGTATCTCTAGTAGTTCTCTGACTACCACTGACGTTTCTTGCATTTTGAGGAGATCTACCTCTCGCTGAAACATTCTCAGATCTCGGGTTCTGAACAATCTCTTGTTCAACAGACTCTGGGCAGTCTCAGATGAAATGGTCTAATGATCCACATCTGAAACAAGCTCGATCATTTAATCTGCAAATTCTCGGATGCCTTTTTCCATAATGTTTACATTCAGGTCGCTTGAATCTGACATTTCCAATACTAGTCATTGAAGTTGTTGGAGCTTTGGAGCTTAACTGTGATCTAGCTCGATCTCTACTCGAATGTCTCACATTAGCCTTTGAACGGCTATGTTCATCTCAGAATTTCTTCGAGACAGACTGAAATGATTTTCTCATAAATCTCTTTTTCATATATCTGGCTTCAGACTCAGCTTTGCATGCTCAGTCAACTAGAACTATGAACTCTTGTATCTCCAAAGTACCAACAAGCAATTGGATATCTTCATTTAGGCCATCTTCGAATCCTTTACACATTATCGTTTCAGTCGAAACGTATTCTCGAGCATACTGACTTAATCTTACAAATTCTCATTTGTACTCGATATGAATGCACATGTGACCTTGTTTCAATTCCAAAAATTCTTTTCGTTTCTGATCAATGAATCTCTGAATAATGTATTTCTTTCTGAACTCAGATCGAAAGAAATCCCATGTGATCCGTTCTTTAGGAACAACCAAAATCAAAGTTTTCCACCACTGATAGGCTGCATCTCGTAACAAAGAAACAACACACTTTATACATTCTTCAGGAGTCAGTGACATCTGATCAAATACTCGAATAGTGTTTTCTAACCAAAACTCGGCTTTCTCAAAGATCATCATCATTTGTAGCCGGAACTCTTGACCCCATACTTGCGGATCTTGTCTACCGGAGGCTTATTCAACAGATTTATACCTATCACCGGAGGCACAAATGAGGTTTGAGGGGGATTAACCGGGGGCGAGGGTTGTGAAACAGTCGGGTTATACTTTACAAATTGAGTGAACCATTCACTCATCATCTGGAAGAAAGCTTGTTTAGCTTCTCCCCCCGACCGCTTGTACTTAGGTCTCGGATCGAGAGGCTTTGTCCCCTTACGCGAGCAAAGCGCATTACTTTCTACGCCGTCGACTACGGCTCTTTCGGGATCCATTACTATACAGAAATCACATTTTATACGTCAGGATTCATCACACTATCACAATTCTGAAATATGGCATGTATAGCTAGACTCTGACATGCTACGTTAGTCTGAGAATCGGCTAAACCTTAGCTCTGATACCAACCAAATGTAACACCCCTAACCCGTATCCGACGTCGGACTAGGGATAAAGGCGTTACCGGACGGATCGAAAACTTTAACAGACAATTTCATAAGATCATACATCAATTACAATCATAATGTCCCTTAAGTAGGTCATTGAAACCTTAAGTATGATCAGAAATAGGGTCGGGACTAAACCGAAACACATACAGAATCTCATGGAAAATTTTAAACTTTTCTAAAATACAGGGGAGACACGCCCGTGGGAGGAGACCGTGTGCCCTCCACGGATTCTAGACACCCCCGTGTGTCCATCCGTGTCTATATACTGACTATATCAACACGGTCACTAGGCACGCCCGTGTGCCATGGCCGTGTGCTACTAGGCCATATACTGACTTCCCCACCACGGCCACCAAGCACGCCCGTGTGCCATGGCCGTGTGCTCCTATCTAGCTACTGACTTGCACACCACAGCTAGCTGACACCCCCACGTTGAGGCCGTGTGCTACTAAGCTACATTCTGCCAATTCACCCACGGTCTTTAGGCACGCCCGTGTGCCACAACCGTGTAACATTATAGGCCATTTACAAGGCCAAAATGCCACCCATAAGGGTCAAACCTACAAGCAACATATATTGTCCCATTTCATTCACATATAACCACCAAAATATACCAAATAGCCATCCCAAATCATCCATATTTGACAACTAAGGAAATCACACAATAATACATTCAAAACCAATTCCAAACATAGCAATTTGCATGACCAAATTACAATTATGCCCAAACACCATTCATCTATATACTTACCATATCATAACCATTTCATATATCAACTAATCTTACCAAAACAACTTCACATATCACATTCCTTTAAGCATATTACCAAAACATAACTAGCCAAATCACATGGATAAGTTCACATAACAATTTATACCAATGACTAGCCTATACATGCCATATCTAGCCATATACATTTTCAAAGTGTACCAAAATAAGTTTAATAGTGTGATGACGATCCACAACGGTCCCGAGCCTTCAGTAGCTATTACGACCTATAAAATAGAGAAAACGCACACAAAGTAAGCTTTCCAAAAGCTTAGTAAGTCATAATACCAATAAACTTAGCATATAAAAACTCAAAACATATAATCAATCTAAATTCACTAATGGCTCAATTTCACCATCATAATTCTTCTTAGTACATTCAGTTAGGCCTTTCATTCTTCAAACCTGTATATTAGTACACACTTTATTAGATCATAGCTTTTCTACCCATATAACACACTTTTATTCCCATATTCAAATACATAATTCATCTAGGTAAGTTTAAGGAATTACTTACCTTCTTATACACACATAGTGTACTTATCAAACATACCTGAAACAAATATACAATTTACATATTCCTTGCTTCTCAAACTTGACCATTGAACCGTTTGTAATCTAATAGAATAGGTAAAGTGCCCAGAATAATAATACAATGCCAACGTCCCGCACGTGGTCTTAAAAGTAATCAAAAATTGAATCTATGTCCCGCATGTGGTCTTACTCGTATTCGGATATTGATGCCACTTTGTCCCTGCATGTGGTCTTCTTGTCCCGATATAGGGTCTTACTCGTATTCGAGATATTGATGCCACTTTGTCCCAAACAGGGTCTTACTCATATTTAGATATTGATTGCCCTTTGTCCCTGGCGCAGGTCTTACTCGTATTGAGATATTGATGCCACTGTCCCAGAAAGGGTCTTACTCGTATTCAGATATTGATGCCACTGTCCCAGACAGGGTCTTACTCATATTCAGATATTGATGCCACTGTCTCAGACAGGGTCTTACTCGCATTCAGATATTGATGCCACTGTCCTAGACAGGGTCTTACTCGATAACACAGAATAGATACCTTTGTATTCTTAAGTTCGTACGAGATTTCTCAGACTTATCACTATATCGACCTTATCCCAAAATTCATATACATAGCATCTCATAAGCATTCAACTCAAATAATTACCCAAAATTCACAGATAATTTATACATGGATAATTCAACTCAAAGAGTCCTAAAAATTCAAACAATCTAAGTCATACATTTTTGTAGCATGAAAACGTAGGTGTTTTCCCTCTTCTAAATAATTACCTCTGATTCAAAATCGACAAGGATTGACATCCTCACTAAAGATTCACTCAAATCACTCGAGGTGTTTAAGGTTTAGGAAAAAGCACTCATAAGTCAAACATAAAAACTTAATCCCATAGGCTTGCATGAAAATCAAATCTCCACCACTATAATATGAGATGATACACAAATCAAAAGGTCTTTAAAAGGGTTATAATGGGGCTTTGGTTAAAGGTGTGGATAAAGGCTGGATTGGAGGGTTAGAATCGAGATTGACTTGAAAAAATACCTAACTAGAAAAATGAGCTAATAATTACATCAACTAAAAACTTGTAATACTAATAATACGAGCTTTTTCTTCAAGATGTGGAATTTAAATATGTAAGCTCACTTAATTATAAGTCTAATAAAACTAATAATGAATATACTTCGTCGTTTTTTTAAGAACAAATCATTAAATATTTACAATAATAATAAGAAAGTACTTTAACAACTGAAATATAAAACATAGTTAGGCAACTGCTCAAAATCAAATCTCGACAAAAAAGGGTAGTCAAGAAAAATGGTGATAAAAAATACAAAGGGCTTTGGTTTAAAATTAGTGGATGAGTCAATAAAAAGGGTTGTTAGGATCAAAAGGGGTTCACTAGGGGTTAATTGTGAGGGTAGGCATTTAGTGAAGTAAGTGGGTTAAAACCTAAGTGCCTTTATCATCTCTGTATATCAAATCAAAGGTGTGGTCTCGACATGTATAATCGATGCAAGTTCTAGAATAACAGATCAATGTTGACACACTCATAATCAATAAAGTGAGCAAGAAAAAGAATATACGCTCTATAAGGCTCAAAATCTCACAAAAATTATGGGTTTTTGATATCAACCTTGTAAATTTCAAACTTCAAGGTAATAATTAGATTCAGGTAGACAACCTAGAAACTTTTTAATTATGAAAAATGGACTTATCATGCTTGATTCTGTAGTATCTTAAAGTTTAAATCATCAATGTACAATTAACTATGACTTAATCCAAAACATATCAATAAAAATCATAAATCACATGAAATTTCATTTTAATCATAATATGAGAAAATTACTTAAGAAACAAGACATAATTCTGGATTTGAGAAAAATGAAAAAAAATTAGGCACTTTTAAGATTCACCCCCCACACTTAAGATGTACATTGTCCTTAATGTACAAAGATAGATAAAAACATTATAGTAAGAGGGAGAAGTAAAAATTCCTGATTTTTGGATGGATTCCTTGAGTTGGAAGTGTAGAAATTTGATTTGAAGGTGAAAGATAAGTTGGAGGAGGCGTCTTTGGTGGTGGTGTAGTGGCCGCCAACAATTTTTGCGCTAGATGAAGAAATTGGGTAACCCATGAAGAATTAGCTAGGAAATAATAAGAATAGTTCGAATTATACTAATTATATATTTAAAGAAAAGAAAAATAAAAAGAAGGAGTTTAAAAAGTGAAATAAAACTAAAAGAAAAGATTAATGAACTGAAAAGTCCTTATTGGTGGATGGTTCGCGAGGTGGGTGTGATGATGAAATGTGAAGATCTTGACATATTCGGTGGAGGGTGGTTTGTTGTTCATAATGCCCCTTGAACCTAAATTAGAGGAATCAAAATATAATAATATAAATTTAAAGATGAGAAGGATAAAAGAAAAGAAATTGAAAATTAAAATAAGAGAAAAAGAAAAATATAAATGGACTCAAAGGTCTCACGGGCGTGTCGCACACCCGTGTAGATTTCTTAGTTTCGACCACGGCCGAATCGTACGGTTGTGGCATTTTATCGCAACCCGTGTTTTGGGATAAGTTTGTCTTGTTTCCACACGGCCACGACCACCCCCGTGTGCAAGGCCGGGTGGTAGGGAAACCTGCGCTTAAAAATTTGGTTAGTTTTTAGTTAGATGCTAAAATTCGAAAATATGGACGTTAGTGGGGTTAGTGCTCGGGTTGCCTCCCGAGAAGCGCTCGTTTAAAGTCTTGAGCTAGACTTACATCTTATTCGCATAATCATGGTGGTTTGAGGAGGTGAAAATACTTTCTCATTCGATCAATTTGGTTATTGATATATAGTTTAAGTTGAGTAATGTTTACCTTAAAAGTGCTGAATTTAGGATTAGTTACCTCGACTGTTCCATTTGGGAAGATTTTGAGTACCTGATCTCCTATGTTAAGCTGGGTTGTCCCATAGTTAAGTTTGTCGTAGAGTTGCCTCGTTTTTTCTTCGTGTGTTTTTAGTTCCTCTTTGAAGTGTGTCTTCCACTTGTCTAGTTCATTGATCCGAAGCCTTTTTTCCTCATGAATTTCTTCTTTATCGACACGAGGTCTAGGATCTGGCTCGGTTGTGTAGTTTCGTGGTGTTTCCTGTACAGAAGGTTGAATCAAATTATTATTAATAGAATTTATGTTTTTACCTTGATTACTCGATGTCCTAGCCGAGTCAAGAGCGTGAAGAGTGATCGTTTCATTGCCTACATGAAGTGTGAGTTCACCGAATTGTTCCTCTATGTGGTCTTTCATCATTGCATCGAGATATGGCACACGAGGTTGGTACTCTGTAATTGCCGATTTTGGTATATCATGGCTCACCTCAACCTTACCTTTATTTGCCACGTTTTCTTGCCTTGGTTCTGGTTCATTTAACCCTTGTAGTTGTTCTGCTATGATCTTGGCAAGTTGTCTTAACTGGTTCTCGATCCCTTGAATCGATGCTTGATGATTTTTAAATCTTGTCTCGTTGTTTTGAAAACGGGTTTCGACAACATCGCGATAAATTTCGTTAGCATCTCCTCAAGGTTCGGTTTCTTTTTCTTTGGTGAGGTGGTGGTTGAACCTGGAGGAAGTTGTGGGCTTTGATTACCTTGACCATCCCACGAGAAATTAGGATGGTACCTCCAACCTGCATTATAAGTGTCACTATAAAGATTATTTTGAAGACTAGAATAGTTACCCATATAGTTGACTTGTTCGTTCTACGTGCTAGGGTTGTAGGATAGATATATTCGTGTTGTTCACCCTCCTCCATTTGTATTGTCTTGTATTACGGATGTACTGCAAGATAGAACCATACAAACCATCAATTTTTTTATTTAAAAACTCTACTGGTTTGATAGCATGGTTACTGCGTTGAGGTTGAAGACACTGGCGGCTTATGTTGGCTTTGTCCTCATGAATTGCCACTGATAGTTATTTAGTGCCATCTCCTCTATAAACTAAAATTACCTGTCAAAAGCAAATGAAAGAAAAATTAGCAAAGTAAAATAGTAAAAATAAAAATAAAAATAAGAATAAAAATAAATTGCGAAAAAATGGCTAAAGTAATAAAAATTGAACGTTCTTAATATTTTAGTTCCCCGGCAACGGCGCCAAAAACTTGATCGTGTGTCAAAGTCTTAAAATTTTATATAAAGAATGATCGAGCCTAGAAACTAACTATGACAACGATTGAGGCAAGCGCACCTATCGAACAGTAGTATAGTTTAGTGGCAAGACCGGAATGTCGAACCCAAAGGAACCAAAAGTACTAATACTAACTCTCTTTCTATTATTTAACCTAAGATTTAAAGAATTTGTTTTTTAAACTAAAATTAACTAACTACTAAGCTAAAGACGCTAAGACAAAGAGAATGAATTGGGGAAAATATTTGTGGGGAAAACCAATTGATTAAGACAATACCCGAGGAAGAATCCATCTAGACTTCACTTGTTATCTAACTCTGAACCAGACGATTTATTCACTTGACTTGACCCGTAGGATTCCCTAATGTATATTAATCCCTCTCTCGAGGCGACCAATGTCTAACCCTAGGTTGATTAATTGAAATCTCTTTCTAATTAAAACCCCTAGAATTGCATTAACTCGATCTATGGATTCCCATATTAGGTTTCACCCTAGTCCGGCAAAATTTCGTCACCCTATGTCTAGGTGTGTGAGCAACTCCGCTTAATTATGCTAGATCTACTCTTAGGCAGGGATTTTTGCTCCACCACCTAAGCACATCAGTACTTGAATCAATATCATGGAATATCAAAGCAAGAATTAAGAACACATAATTAAGAACAAATCAAGTATTTATCATATAGTTCACCAAACGATAACAAGATTCATCTTAGGTTTCATCCCCCTCAGGTATCTGAGGGTTTAATTCATAATTATAAAAGAATACATCTCAGAAGAAAAGATAAAACAAAACATAAGAAAAACCCTAAAACCCCTAAAGGAATTAAAGAGAAGATCCTCCGCCTTGAGTATGACTCCGCTTCTTGAGATGAATCAACCGGCTTTCTTGAGTAAATTCCACACACCGACCTCTCGGCTCGGCTCCTTGGCCTAGCTGGGACGCCCCGGCAGCAGGGCTTCGCCGAACTCCCCCTTTAAGTTGCCCCCTAGTGTGTTTATATAGGCTTTGGAATGTGTTTCTTTGCCTCCAAGTATCCTATTCCGAGTAAAATTTCTCTTTGTCACGGCAGGGACACGCCCGTGTAGCACGCCCGTGTAAATCGACTTCAGGTCGTGTTTGGGTTTGTTAAGGAGGCACGGGTAGTGTGTGGTCAGCCAGTGCCGTGTGCATTTCTTTCTTTGGCCCATTTGGTCAATTTTAAGCCCGTTTTCTGTTCTTTTCTTCCTCATATGCTCTCTTGAGTATAAAAAATGAAATTAAAGGATTAAGAGCACCAAATTCCATAATTCAAGGGATAAATCATCCAAAAGCATGCTAAATGTGGGATTAAAATATGTTACTATTACGGTTTATCACGCGTGGGCGTGTGCCCTGGCCGTGTGAAGTCTGCACCTTGCACTTGTAATTTGAATTGCCACACAGCTGAAGTACACGGGCGTGTGTATGGACCGTGTGGATAAGTCAGATTGCCAAAGTTTAACACACGGGACAAAGCCACGGGCGTGTCAAGGCCGTGTGAACTTAGTCAGTGTCGACCACGGGTGGAAGACACGGGCATGTCTTAGGGGTAAACGGGCGTGTCCCAAGTCACATGGGCGTGTGACCCCTGTTTCGAGGAAAAGTTCTCGATTGAGTTCCGAAAGTTTCCGGATAGGTGTTTAAGGCCTCGTAGGCCCATGAAACGTATGTTTTCATTAAGAAAGAGAATTTTCTGTTTCGAAACAAAATTTTACAGCCCGTAAGTACATGTTTACTTAAGTTCAAGTATGGTAATGTCTCGTATCCAGTCTCAGTCTAGGACTTGGGTATGGGGTGTTACAGTTGATGTATAGGTTAAATTGGCCAATGAATGGCTTGTAAATATTTGATGATGACTAGCTATTGGCATGGCTAACTATGGATATGCTTTAGTGTTATATGTGTGTAAGTGAGAATTAATACAAAGAAAACATGATAGAGTAAAATTAGCCATAAAACAGTTTGGACAGCAGCAGTTGTATCACTTTGAAAAAAATCACCAAAACTGGTGGAAATTGATTTAGAAGTTGAACAAGATATTAAATTAAATCTTATTGAGTCTATTTTTGCATAAAAGAAACGGTGTAAGCAAAAGAATTTCATATTATGAGATATTTGAATTTTTATAAGACAGGGTCAGAGTGTTTTTGAAATCCCCTATTTTGACTTGGGAAATTCATTAAAATTTGTAAAAAAATAATCAAGGGATAAAATTTATATTATTGAATTTATTAATGAGCCTATTTTCAATATAAATAAACGAGAACATCATTCGAGTTCTGTATAATGAGATAATTAATATTTAGTGAAAAGGAGTCGGAACTGTCAGACAGTGAAACAGGAGAGACTTTAAAGAATAAATTGTACTGATTGGATGAACCAAAAATTCTGGAAATTTTATGATAAGAAGATATGTGAGTCTAGTTTCAGGTAAAATTAGCGGATCTTAAATTGGAGTTCTGTAGCTCCGGATAAGAATAATTTAGTGACTGTAACTTGAGTAAACAGCTCAAGATGAACATAAATGAATTGTGAAATTTCATGCAATAATGATGTTATTATCTTGAGAGCTTATAATGGGGATTGGTGAAAAAAATGTTAATAAATTGCTTATTATTTGTATACAAACTTACTAAGCATTGTAGCTTACTCCCCTTCCTTGCTCATATCTTATAGGGTTTTATGCTAGCTCGAGTTGGAGATCGTCGGAGATGCTATCACACTATCAAGCTATCATCGTGGGGTAAAAGTGAATACATTCCTCTTAAGTTTATGGAATGTATAGGGAATAAGTCACTTTGTGATTGTGTCATTATGATTTACCCAAAGGCATTGGCTTGTAATGGTTAAAGGTTTAATGCAATGTGTAGCCATGTGAATTGGCTTATATTGGCTAATTGGTTATAAGCCTATATCTTTATTCATATGTATATGCCAATGTCTTGTGATGTGGTGTGTACTTATTTGGTATATGTGATGTATTACAGTTTGTGGCCTAAAGTCCTAATGGTTGAATGTGGCCCAATATTCTTATTATTGAATGTGACTTGGTATGTTTGGATTCGGTAAAGTATGATGTTAAGAGTATGTATATGATGATATTGATATGATATGTTATTGTTTGTGTTTGGTTGGTCTAAATGCATTTACATGCTTAAGGTTGTGCCATGTGATGTTGTGTGAGTATGTACAAGTAAGGGTGGCAAAATGACTTGGAAAATAGCCTTGTAATTGTCTACACGGGTAGACACACGGGCGTGTGTCTAGGCCGTGTGTGACACACGGTCAGCCCCATGGGCGTGTGATATGCCACACGGGCGTGTCCCTTCACCCACACAGGCGTGTGGACCTGTTTCATGATGGAAATTTTCTAAGTATCCCAAAAGTTTTCTAAAGTTCTCGATTTAATCCTGAACCACTCCCGATGCATGTTTTGAGCCTCGTAGGCCCATAATAGGGACATTATGAACACGAATGAAAAGTTTTGAGTTGGAATGAAAATTTATGACCTGATTTTTGCATGATTAAGTATGTTAAGTCCGATAATGCCTTATACCTGGTTCCGGCGTTGAATACGGGTAAGGGGTGTTACATGTCAAATTCCACTACACGAAGTAGATTATATATATGTGTAAGAAGGGTTCATGAGAGGTTTCTTTTTCTTTCAAGTTGACCATTTAATTCTTTCTTTTCCTTGAATATTAAATGTTATTTGTTGGTTACTCTTTATAAGTAAACTTGAAACTAGAGGTTCTTGGATTAGACAAAGGATACTCTATCTCCTGGTAAGTCTAGTAACTTTGTATGTTAAGAGTATGAATGTTATGAGGTATATGGGTAGTAAGTTACAAATAAGAAGCTTTGCATGAGAATTTTCTGTAAAAGAAATGTTAGTAATCTAATTGTAAGTGGGTCTAATGGTGAATTCATGTTTTTTAAGCAGTTGTTGTCGCTAGTTCAAATTGGATGTCTGAGTCTGGAGTTGGTAGCTGCAATATGTGAGCATCAGGTGAGTCCCTAATATCGATTATTACAAGCTTTTTTAGAAAAAAAAATTCTTTTGTGATCAATGTTCTAGAATCGATGAATGAGTTCATGAATGATTGCTGGAAAATAAGTATGTATTCTTGATATAGGTCCTTGTGAGTCTAGATTATGATGAATTGTGTGTATAGGTGTATGTGATTCTGTGAAGCAACTATGTGTGTGTGTGACTAGAATGAATATTGTGTGATGTGATTGTATTAATGCGTATGAAACATGTATTGAAGTATGATTTGGTTAAAAAAAAAGAGTTAGCCTACCTAAATATTGTTTATATTGGATATGTGATGTGAGATTGAAAATGTTTGGGAATGGGGTGTATCTGAGTGTGGAAAGGTTGTGATGTGAGTTTGGCCACTGCAATAGTATTTGATGAAGCCAGTCAAGACAATAAACACAAATTCTAATATGAAAATTTTGAAGAAACGTTCATGGCCATGACACATTTTGGAAAGGACGGATGAGCCGCATTTATCGACTAGGGTTCTCTGCATGTCCCAGGGCGATGATGGGCAAACCTCATGTGATGTGAGTTTAGGCAAATCCATATTGCAAACACGACAGTTCATAGGGTACATGGGTGGCATTCCGTTAGCATTTGTAGCGTATTCTGATTTGGCCTTTATGGCGTGTTTTGATTGGGCCTTTGTAGCATTTTGTTATCCTTTATGGCATTCTGCTAGCCTTTATGGCATATTTGGTATGTCGCCTTTGTGGCGTATTTTGTCTGGCCCTAGTTGCGTACTCTGGTAAGTCTATGTTAAAGATATGATATGTCTGAAGCTTTAGACTGAAAAGTTTTGTGATAAAATCGAATAAGTCTTAAAGGAAGTTTCTTGAAAAGAAGTATGATTCAGTATGTTCAAAGAAGGTATCCGTCGTGGTTATCTGTCAGTATACTAAAGAGGCGTATTCGATATAAGAATCCGTCAATTTGAATTATCATGCTATTAATGTGGAATTCTAAGTTAACTAATATTCATTATATATGCATAGTATTATGTTTTGTTCTAAGCTTTGATGGAATCTAAGTTGTTCGTTATACTAGGTTTCTTGTACCCTGTAATAAATATGTGCATAGTTCTTTTGAACGATTTGGAGGGTTCTCCATCAGTATGAATATGCGTTGGGTTGAATCAAGGTATGATCTAAATTATCATTTGATTTAGCAAGATCAGCATGGGGATCCACTAAAATTATGAACAATAAGTGGTATCTGCCAAGAATAGTGCATGCGATTATTTGTACGAGAATAACTATTGAAAGTTGTCTATAGAGAAAAGAAAAAGATAGTATCGACTGGCAAGACCTGAAGTCAACCAAGTAGTTGGATGAATGAGGATATGGCATGAATGATAAGTAGTATATAAGTATGTGTTAGAAGTTGTGTGACCCAAATTCCTATTAAAATAAAATACAAGTTGCAAGATAGGGGGATCTATAAGGGCGAAGATACGGGGATCTACGGTACATGCTGCACAAGTGAAATCCGTATAGAAGTTTACTTCCTCTATTTGATGTTGATTAGAATAAGGTGTTTTTAACCTTACTGCATTACTTCTATTTGACTTTGATTAGAATTGTAACACCCCAAACCTGGCCTAGACGTTATGGCCGAATCTGGCAATGTCACATGATAGTGCTTTAGAAAACGTAATTATAATAAACCATATTTCGTTATCTTAGGCTACCCTCTAAAATGTGTCGTTTGTTTCAATCATTATTAATTTTTCCAAAACGTCATATTTTTCGGAAGCTTTTAATTTAATTTCCGCATTCGCGTGTATTTGTTAAAACTTTTGTTTATTTTGAAAACTCGCATCTTATCCTACTGCTAGTAGTTATATAAAACAAATACCAAATTTCAAACAAAAATCCATATAGGCCATATTACAAAAACTCCCCAAATATAATCAAAACCATAAATAAAAGTAAAACCGTAAAGGTCCAGAACCGTGGTCACAGCTGAGCCCTCCGTTGCACCGGCCTGTCTACTGCTGGGGATTACCTGAACAAATTAAACAGAAAAGAGTGATTTTTCGCAAACTCAGTGTGTAACCCCCACAGAAAACATACACACAGTAATACATACACACAGTAATATCAGAAAACAAACATAAATTCACGATTCGGGTCTAAACCCATTACAGAAATGGTGTGGACCTTAGCCCACTCAGATACGGATTTAGACATATTATAGGGCCTTAGCCCATTTCAGACAGAATATGCAGAAAACAGAGTCCTACCCACAAGCCTCTACACACCAACTCTGTCCAACCCTACACACCTTATGGGGATAAAATCAACCCACCCTGATTTCTACACACCATGTTGTACAAGAATGTGGCACATAATCGAAATTTGCGGTGAGTCGCGGATAATGAGCTTAAGAGCCTTTGGATACTTCCTCCAATCATAATCAACCCACCCCGATGCAATGCAACATACAAGAATGACATGCTATTATGCAATTTAAAACTCATATACTCCGATCAGTATACTTGCTTAATACATAAATCAGACAGACAAATCATTCATTTAGGGCCTAAGTATCGCTTATCGACCCTACGGTAGGTTCACAGTCGACTTGGGCGACCCGTGCCACCTTACAGAGTTTTTCAAAAAAATGGGCTCACACGCCCATATGGCCCGCCCGTGTGGCCCACACGGCCCAAATTGGCTTTGGCCGTGTGGATTACTTGGCCTGGCCCAGAATTCCACACGCCCGTGTGGTTCACCCGTGTGGGACTACACGGCCCAATTGGTCGAGCCCGTGTGTCACACACGGCCTCGCTCGGTCCTCACACGGCTGTGCACTTGCGTACGATCGGGCTCGCTGATCACACGGCCTCGTCGATCATAGCTTTTGCTGAAACCTTGTTTTTTGCGTTTCCGGGTACACACCGGGTTCGATTTTGACGCGTAAGCTCCCCTAAGCCTCCAGAACCTAAAAATCAACCAACGAAACACTCATTTAACCACTTGTTTCGTCATTCAATCAAAATCTATCGAAATCTAACGTTGATAATCTAATGAACCCTTACCGTTAACAACCGTAATCGCAAGTCCTACTCTCTGCAGCAGCACCGATCACTTATTGCCTTCCACCTGATCAAAAAGAGCGCAACAGACCCCTCATCAGACGCCTAACTCAAAGCAGACAGATTAAGCGAAGAGAGAATTACCGTAATAGTACACCATCGTTTCACAAAGAGGAAACAAATCGAGAAAAGCCAAAAAAGAGGGGAAAACAAGGGAATTTCGGCAGGGAATTTGGCAGAAAACCTCAAAAAGAAAAGAAGAATATTTGGGGAAAATAGGGTGATAGACAAAAATTCAAAAGGAAATCTGCTAATCCCCCAATCTCTCCCCTTATTTCTCTCCGCTATCAGAATTTTAGTTCATCTCAACCTCTTCACACGGCACAAGTAGCAAAAATAAATCCCTTGTTCGCACAGGGATTCAAACTCAAGACCTCAAACATAACCAACCCTCCACTAACCACCAGACCAGCAGGCCCATTCTATTAGTTACTTACACACTTTAACTTATAAGCCTATTAGCCAGAGTTTGGGTTTTATTCATAAAAATACCAAAATCTACCCAAGTTGATACTTGAACTTGGGACCCCACACACACACCCAAAACACTTAACCACTGAAATAGATACAAAGTTGTGTGACAATTTTACAAAAGCCGAAGTTACAGAAAAATCGGGGCGTTACAAGAATATGGTTTTACAAACCTATAAATAGACGTAGTCTATACTCCTCTTGTATTCATTCGAATTTCGACATAGTGAATTTTCTTCTTCTCTGCTCGTGGTTTTTTTTCTCAAAAGGGTTTCCACGTAAAATTATGTGTGTTCTTTTCTCTCTTTCTTTGCGATTCATTGTCATTACCGACGTTCAATTTTCATAGTATGAAATTATATAACTGACAGTGTGAAGGTATCCGCAAAAGATATATATATAGGGAGATTCAAACATTTAAGATGGAGAATTTATTAAAAAAAGGTTAAAAGGTATATTGCAATCAAAACTCACTAAGTCCCTATGAAGTTACTAGTGATATGTTTATGTTTCAGGTATTGCTGTTTAATTGAGAGGGCTAGGAGAGACAACGCCAGGAATGTGCTAGAGATGCTGCAAATGGGGATACTATGCATACTGTGGGCATTTTGGAAAATTGATGTTTAGTAGGATTACGCCTTAGGAGTCTGTCTTTTGTAAACCATGTGTTATAATAAATTGTAACAAGTCCGAAGCAATATATATTTTTAATTATTTACTTTTCTTTCTTTCTTTTTTTAATGTGGAGTCTTTCATTAAAATAAAAAGAAAAAGATTTTTAATTAAGGGATATTTGTTAATTGTTTCACAAACTTTGTTAAGTGGTTTATGTGGTAACACCCAAGATCCAGACCCAGTGAATCGAATTGGGTTGAGGTTGTTACACCCATAATCCCACCCCAACCTTTAAATTGAAGGACAAACGTGCTTGTTTGAGCGTGCTCGAACTCATGTCCTCCTATACTGGAAACAGTGCCTATGACAACTGCATCAAACGTCCATTTTGACTTAAAATCAGTTAAACATTGCCAAAATTTTTTAAGCAATAGAACATATTAATACAACGAAAGAACAACATATAAGCATGTATAATACAAGCATTTAGCATCGATTAGATTCTTTTTCATCAGCCTCATATCATAGTTTTTGTTATTTAGCATTCCCAAATCATACTTGACATTATAACAATCATATTTGTCATTTTTCCATGCCTCAAGTGTTGGAAAAATCGGTTTAGAAAACATTGTTTTTAGACACAACGAAAGTTTAAAATGTCTTCTTAAAACCAAGCCTTATGATATTTATAGTAATAAACCCTTAACTAAATTAGTACATGTGTTTTTTACGAGGTAGTCTAATTTGTTTCTCGACTTTCTATCGAACAACCTTCTTTGTTATCCTCGAATCTGATAAACCGTAATAGTAACATATTTTATCTCCACATTTAGCATGCTTTTGGATGATTTATCCCTTGAATTATGGAATTTGGTGCTCTTAATCCTTTGATTTCATGTTTTATACTCAGGAGAGCATAGGAGGATGAAAAGAACGAAAAACGGGCTTAAAACGGGCCAAATGGGCCAACATAGGAAATCGACACGGCCTGGGGTTTCACCATACGGTCGTGCCCCTTTAGCAGGCTCGAACACGGCCTAAAGTCGATTCACACGGGCGTGCCACACGGGCGTGCCCCTGCCGTGACAAAGATGAATTTTATTCGGATTAGGGTACTTAGAGGCAAAGAAAGCCATTCCAAAAGCCTATATAAACACCCTAAAGGCCAACCTTTATGGGGCGTCCAGCTAGGCCAAGGAGTCGAGGCAGAGAGGTCAGAATCGTGGGATTTACTCGAAGAAAGCCAGTTGATTCATCTTAAGAAGCCGAAATCATACTCAAGACGACGGATCTCTCCTTCAATTCCTTCAGGGGGTTTTAGGGTTTTCTTATGTTTTGTTTTATCTTTTCTTCTGAGATGTATTCTTTTATTATTATGAACTAAACCCTTAGATACCTGAGGGGGATGAAACCTAAGACGGATCTTGTTATTATTTTCTGAACTATATGATAAATACTTGATTTCTTCTTAACTATGTGTTCTTAATTCTTGCTTTGATATTTCAGGGTATTGATTCAAGTATTGATGTGCTTAGGCAGTGGAGCAAAAGTCCCTGTCTAAGAGTAGATCTAGCATAGTTAAGCGGAGTTGATCGCAACCCTAGACATAGGATGATGAAAATCTACCGGATTAGGGTCAAACCTAATATGGGAGTCCATAGATCAAATTAATGCAATTCTAGGGGTTTTAATTAGAAAGAGATTTCAATTAATCAACCTAGGGTTAGACGTTAGTAGCCTCGACGGAGGTATTAATATACATTAGGGAATCCTACTGGATCAAGTCAAGTGAATAAATAAATGCAGTTCGTGAGTTATATGACAAGTGAAGTCTAGGTGGATTCTTCCTTGGGTATTGTCTTAATCAATTGGTTTTTCCCACAAGTATTTCCCCAATTCATTCTCTTTGTCTTAGCGTCTTTAGCTTAGTAATTAGTTAATTTTAGATTAAACAATAATTCACTTCAATTCTTAGGCTAAATAATAGAAAGAAAGTTAGTATTAGTACTTTTGGTTCCTTTGGGTTCAACATTCTGGTCTTGCCACTAAACTATACTACTATTCGATAGGTGCGCTTGCCTCAATCGTTGTCACAGTTAGTTTCTAGGCTAGATCATTCATTATATAAATTTTAAGACTCTGACATAACGATCAGAATCCTAAATTCTTTTGAGTGTGGGCTTAAACAAAACAAATCAAGTGTATAGAATTTATTTGCAATCCTCGAATCCTAAATTCTTTTCAGTGGGAAAGTTAATTCTCTCTATATAACCGAAAACTATGAGCTTATCTCGAAAAATAAAATTTATTCTAAAAATGAAGTGCTATTGTTTTTGACAGAATAACAGTGCTCAATAACTTGTGTAGCCTGGTTAGCTCATAATTCCTATTTATAGAGAAATAGTACAAGAGTTCTATTTGAATAAGGGTTAACTAAATAATAAAATTTTAATAGAAAATACAATATTTACTAGTATTAGAATATAAGGGGCGGCGACAACCCTAAAAGGGAGCTAGGGTTTGTCGCCCCTCATCCTTCAAGATGGGCTTTTGCACTTGTCTCGTGTATTTGGTACAATTATATGTGTTATCTAGACTTTTTTCCTAGCACTTATAAATTTATTCAACCCAATAGCTATTTTCTATTACCCAAAATATTGTTAAATTAAATCAAATTAATTTTCCCAAATAAGTTATTCTCTCAACCCAATTCTAATTCTGTTAAAGTCATGTCAACTTTACCGTATTAGAATTTGTGAGAAAATAAAGTTAATTGCCTCATTCAATAAATCTATGATGACTAATTAATTTAATTCTCATTTCAAACTTCAATTATTTAATTACAATCAATTAAATAATAATTCGAAGAAATTAAATTAATTTATACGTAATCTTTTTTTTACTTAGTGAGAAATGCATTCACTTCGGATAGTGATACATGCGATTCATTTCACTTACTTACCATTTTCATTCATTCCATAGTTATCGGTTCTACTTGCAATTCATTTTGGGTTGTCTCAAGCTAGTGAAGAGACCAATTGGACATATATAATTAGAACTTAAATAATTTGTAGTTAAGTTTCGACTCTTCACCTATTAATTATAGTATTATTTAATCATGGAGTCATTCCACTATAGTACCATGACTACACTCTCCCTTATTATATACCATTACGAAAGCTACTCATTAAGTGCTCGTTCCTTTTTAGGATATCCTTAATCTCTTTAGAATATTTGTTCTTCCAATAAGATCCTATTTTATATCATGGTATCCATTACATCTTTTGATATGAAAAATTCAATTACTAACACATAGTAATTAAATAATTTATCTTATGACAAATCATTTGTGGCCACGTTCCTTTTTCAACAACCATGTAATGCCAATGAGAGGATATCATTTATCTTTATAGGGTTATGATTTTACTGTTGTGGAATGATGGTACATCATGCAAAAGTTGTATACCCGATGTACAAGTTTTCAGTTCCTTATCTATTTGAACTCAGGCTTTTAATACATCAAGTATACGAGTCACACATACATATTTCATTATCTACTCAAGATTAAGGTATACCACACTATGAACATTGTAAGTGAATAAATCCATAAATGAATTTAGGATAACTCAACTTGGTTCTTATTTGATATATTGTTAATCAAGACAACCACATTTATGTTTCTATCTTCTGTGATTCATCCGTTCCAATACCCAAGACAAGATATCTCCTCAATTGGACATGATAGACTACATAATAGTCTTTCAATCAATTTGTTGAATTTCGATTAGACTACGAACTGTTTAGATTATCTACTTGTCTTCTCGTATTATGATTCAACCACATAATACAACATAATATTAGTTTTCATTAAAAAATCAAAGAGCCAATATTTGCTTATGTTTTGCTTTGCGTGCAAGCACCGTTGAGGACAAATACAAATGATATTAATGAGTAATGGAATTTTATTTAAACAATTTTGTTCGAAAAATTACAAGTACAAAATGACGAATACACTATATTTAAGGCACTACATCATAACATCAAGTTCATTACCTATTACATATCGTAAGTCACATTTTTCTATAACAAGTATAATTAAATTATACCCCATGTGATTGTTATAATAACATTTTCCAACATAAAACAATTTACTCTTTCATGGATCAAATTGCACCATTTTAGAGTAATTCATATCAATTATCTTAACTGACATCATCATGCTTTCCACAAACCATACTCATTCACATTTAATGCTCAATTGCACCATTTTAGAATAATTCATATTAATTATCAGCCCTTATTAACCAATTATGGGATCAAGAACAAATACATATATTAACCTCTAACACTCCACAATAGTGCACACAAGTGTTAAAAGGGCTAAATACTCTGATACGTGCAAACATGTTCCCCTAATACTCCATAGTGGTGCACACAAGTGCAAAAATGTATATACTAATACACACAAGCGCCAATAGGATGCACATAATTGTCAAATCTTCCTACATCAAAAATAAAATCTTATGGCATACCAATTGTACCTGAACAATTTTTAATATTGTTTAATAGGACATTTAGTATTAATTTATATTTTAGAAGCATTAATCAAGCATAACTAGTATTTTATAAATCAAGATTCAAAGTCTTGCTCTTAAAGGCAAAAACCAAGACATACATTGTCAAGTATCACAAGCACACTTATATGGTCAACCAAACGACATCGAACAATACCAAATTTTATTATATATTCACAATTTTCAATTATTAGAATCATAACAACAATTTCAATACAAAGCAACCTCATGCATTTCCATAAATCCATTTTAAGTATACTGACCATACATAAATTCATTTGAACATAAATCATATTTTAACAAAAATTATGTAATCACCAATATATCATTATCATCAGCCAATCTAAGCTAAATTATTTAATTGAGTCTACATTACGAAATTTAAATTAAGCTAGCACAAATTGAAAATCGTCACACCTCGATATAATTTTTCCTTTCCTTTAGCCTCTGAAATCTTGGCTACAACGACCAATCAAAAAGGCATAACAAAGTTAGAAAACATATTTCAAACATTAAAAACACCTACAATTATCAACGAGATGAAATTCAATATAGCAATACATTTTCTCTTTTTTAATCGAAACTCAAGAGAATTCAAATCTAATCTATCCAAACTTGAAATCTAACATTAGAATCAACATTAGACACTCCTAAATACTCAAATCTCACCGTTCCTTCCTCTTGCAATTTCTAAATGGGAAATTTTCCTAGATAAGCTTAGGTTATTTACCAATTAATGACCTTTCCTTACCAAAATTCTTTTTCCTATGTTTCACACTTTGACCCCATTAATTTTGCTAATATTACAATTTAGTTTCTAAGCTTTAATTACTAAAACTCTCAATATTAATTCTAATTAATGCCAAAATGCTAATTTATTAGACTATAATATTATATTTTATCCACTCCCGGATACCTTTCGGTTAACTTCTTGAAATGGTTCGGTTTGAGAAATCCGACCAACACCAAATTTTCCGACAAAAAAAAATTGGGTCTTTACAAATTGAGTCCAAAGTAGATAATTAAATTAAAAGATAATTGTTAAATTATTTGGAGTGAAAAACATTTTATAATTAAATGTCTAATAGAATGAACAAATTAGAATTAGTTTGTATAAAAATATTTAATTATAGAGAGGGAAGCTTAGGCCCTTGAGGCCTCAACTAAGTGAGTTCCTTGTTCCTTAAGTTAGCAAAAAGTAGTCTCACATGTACGAGACTGATTATTTTAGAATTTGGAAATAAATATAAACTTAGAAATTGAGAAGCCAAAAATCCATAGCATGTGTTTCCCCCACTCTATAGGCATATGTAAGCTCAAGAGTAAAAAAGTTGGGATTGATTAGAGATCAAATCATATTGATTGGAAAGCTGGAAGACCTTTATAGAGGATCCCTACGAAATTCACATCTCTCCTGTAGCATTAGATAAAATCATACAATTTATTATAAATATATCACATTCACGAGCAGTTTCTGTTTATTTAAAATTTTTAGAATTCAACTACAAACTAGTTTATTGTTTCAAATCTAACAGGAACTACAATTTTCTTATTGTAGAGTAGAATTGAGTGATGGTTTTGGTGCGATGTTAGAGTTTTCTTATTGAACAGTTGAACTGAGTGATGATTGCATAAACTCAAAGTTGATTTGATGAGGAAAATAACAGAAGGTTTAACCATGCATGGAGGAGGCTAAAAGAAACTATTGTAGAAGAGATAAAATCATAAACAACTTAGTATAAAATTAGAGGATAAGTTTAAGTATAAGCTTGAGCAACCAACATAAATATGAAATCAGAGCTTAAGGCATTGAGAAAGTTGAAAGAAACTAGCATAACAAATATGAAACCAAAGCAACATAAAAACAACATGGTGAAGAACTAAAACTCAAGTTAAAGCTTGACATGTTAATAAAGCCAAAAGAAACTAACATAATAGGTATGAACCAAAAACACGACGAAAAGCCAATACTTAAATTGGAGCTTGATACATTGAAGAAGCCAGAAGAAACCAACATAACAGATATGAAACCAATAACAACATGATGAAAAACCATAGCTCAAGAAAGAGTTTGATCCATTAACCAAGTTTAAGCCACCATTGTCATCGTTCATGAATCACGTTTCATCTTCACTAAATTACTTCTCCGTTTTTACCTTGACCATTATGTTCACCAACCCACCATCTCCCTCTTCAACTAGCAAAACTTTCATCATAAGTGGAGCCCAGTGTCATCCTCATATAGTTAGAACAAAATCCGTGGTTAAACAACTTACCTACCTATCACCCAACTCGAGACAAACTTTCCTTACTCACACCTTTCCCCTTGAAACCGAGACCAAGAAGGAAATTTTCGTTGGTTGTTGGCCAACAGTGATGCTAGACAATGGTGAGCGATAGTGAGGAGGAGTTCATTTGCAAGTTTAACCTGTAAAAGCATAATCTACCTAGGTATAATCTCACTTTATTGTTAGCATGGTTTATTATGTTATTTCAAATGTTATTGAATTGTTGAATTTCTACAAACTTAAGGCTTGATGTTGTTCACTGCATATATGTTTTGCATTATATATATATATATATATATATATATATATTAATAGATAGTATATAAAATATATATGGTTATCGCTAAAAAAGATTGACATGCTACTCATGCAAGCATGATGATAATATATATTGACATGAATGTATGTACACGTGTTGCTTTAATGCAATGTGGCTTGTTTCATAAGTTCAATGTGGCTTTTTGTGGTTATATGTTAGTGTATATTATATGACTTTAGCATGTACATTATAATATTGTTCACATAGATATGTGTACGTATAGGTATACATTTAGAAATCATGTGTTATGCTTTAATAATATTACATGTTTAATATGTTTCTATCATTACAACTTGTATGCATATTTATTAAATTGTTGTTCACATTATTCAAGTGATTGTTTATTTGGGATCAATTGTCATAAAAATCATTAAATAACTAAAAAACATAAATTTCATTTCAATTCTTAAATTACTTTTTAGAATCATTGGGTGTCGTGGACTAATTAATTTCTAAATAAATATATAAATTTTGTTTTGTTTTCTAAGTGACTTTTCTAAAGTCATTGGGTGCCGCAAACTTATATAATTTATAAAATATATATTATATTATGGGATCTGTCAATATCCTTGTATAAGTGTGGAATTGGAGTTGGCCATTAAACTTGGAGAAGAACACGAACAAGAACATTCGATAAATTGATTTCTCCCTCTTGGCCTCTTCCTTTAATTACACAAACTTTAAGTGATGGAGGCTATAATCTTTAACATGTAGAGGGATGATCAATTTATAATGATCAACTTTTAATCCGTTACGTCCATCAAGTAACTGAATGAATGGATAAAATTTAACTTCTATTCAAAGTAAAACTCTTATCTCCTTTTAATTTGTCACATTATTTTAGACTTAATTGAGTTCACAATAATGTGCTTAAAAATCTTACATTCTCCCACTTAACCCAATGAGGGAAAATATAAACTTTAATGAAATAAAGGTTGAGTGCGCATAAAAATATTACACTCATCATAATTACCACATTATAGTGAATTGCAAATGTGAGTTATGTTGGTTTTATACAGCTTAAATCACATACTTCTCTTTATATACTACAACATTACAACTCAATATAATTGATCTTTAAGTAACTATAATGATTTTCTAGTTTTAAATAATTTTAAAAATTATGTGCACGCAATCATAATAAACATGAAATATGTCTATTTTATTTCAGGAACACCATAATTGAGCTCAAAGTGTCAAAATATCTAAAATTTCATTCATCAATACAAATAAGATCCATTCTATGTACACATTTTTTAGATGTCTTTGGTTATAAGTCTTTAGTTAACGGATCTTCAATTATAAGATCAATTTTGATATGCTCTATAGAAACTCTTTGTTTTTGAACTTCCTCCTTAACAACAAAATATTTTAGTTCCATATATTTTGCACATTTGGAATATTTATCATTTTTGGAAAAAAAATACTGTTGTAGAACTATCATAATAATTTTTTAGTAGATTAGTAATGGTGTCAACTACCCAAGTCCTGAAATAAAGTTCTACAACTATAATGTGTAAATAGTAGTCTCAAAACATGGTACAAACTTTGTTTCCATTGTATGGTAGATCGTTTAGCACTTTTCCATGATACTTTCAATAAGTAAAAATAAATAGCCAAAAGTGAACTTTTATTGTTAAGACATCCAATAAAATCAGAATCTGAGTATTCAATCACTTCCAACTTACTAAATTTCCTATACATGAGCTTGTAATTCTTTGTTAGAAATAGTAACATTGTGACAATCTAAAACCCTAATTAACAAAGGAAAGATACATAATATATCTATAATTTTTCTGTTATATAAAATTTAAAGCACATGTAAAATCTTTAAGATATGCAAATTAAATCCTTAGAATTTCATAAACAATTATTTTAGAATCTTTAGAATAATATGATTTTTACAAGTTTAAGAAATATCTAATGTATAATTAGTGTTGGCCATTAAACTTTAAAAAAACACCCGATAAATTGATTTCTCCCTCTTGACCTCTTTCTTTAATTACACAAACCCTAAGTGATAGAGGCTATAATCTTTTATGTGTTTTTGTATGTGTAACCCTAATAGATAGAGGGAGGATTAATTTATAATGATAAACTTTTAATCCGGTACATCCATCAAATAACCAGATAAAGAATTTAACTTCTATTCAAAGTAAATCTCTTATCTCTTTTAAATTAGGTCAAATTATTTTAGACTTAATTGGGTTCACAATAAAGAGCTTAAAAATCTTACAATCATTTTTCTTAACAGGAGTTATGAGGGTGCTAATATCTTCCTCACATGTACTCGCTTTCAAACTCGATTTTTGTTTTGCAAAACAAAAATTATCTTTTTAATTTAATTTAAATTTTTATTAAAAAATATATTTTTGGATAGTCAATCACACCTAAAAAAGAAGAAGAAGAAGAAAACAACATAAGATGTATGAATCCAAAAACAATATGGTGAAAAGGCAAAGGGCAAGGTTGATGCATTGAAAGGATTATTTGTTTCTCATTAACAATAGGCTGAGATGAAGAATAATATTTGCGGAATGTGAAGCAATATCAATGTGACTTCAAACTTGCTCTTTATGATGTTCAACTTAGTCTAATAAAGAAGGGAGTATTTAATATATGAAACCACAACATTTTGCCTTGAGGCCAAGGGAGGTGCAGAACGAGTCTAAGTTCTAACCTGTTATGGCATATAATTGAGGGTTAAGAATTCTGTTAAGTCTGTTGAGTTAATTATGTTGAAAACGACATGTTTTGGGGGGTCCTTTAATGAATACGTTGCGTTTTGGGCAAAGGGTTTTGTTAGTGAAACGAGGCGTTTTGATGTTTTGCCTTAGTAACCGAACGACAGATGTGACGACCGTTATTTCCTTTTTTAGCACCCTCGTGTATGCTGAAATGGTTATGAAAAGTTTTAGTACTATTTTCTCAGTCTCTCTCCTCTCTTTTCTCTCTGTTACTTCTTCCTCCTCCTCTTCCTTCTATTCTTCTTTGTTCTTCTTCTTCTCCATCTTCTTCTTCAACTTGCATCAAGGTATCAGACCCTCTCTTTCCTCATGGCCAACGACGGAGTCACCACCAGGCTTCAAAAAGAGATGAGTCAACTACAACAAGAGTTTAACCAGTTGAAATCATATCTGGATACCCAGATTGATACCAAGTTTCAATCCTTCCATGACACCATGAAATGGGAGATTCAAACTGAAATTTGCACGGGTCTCTAAACTTTGTTTGAGCAGTACATGGGACAGTCGACACCAACCAGTGCTGTTGGAACTAGCAAGGCATCTCCAGGGGAAGTGAGCTCGGATAAGGGAAAGGGTATTTTAGGAAGTGTTCCTCCTGAATCTCCAAAGGAGGAGCAGTTGATAATATCTCCCTTGCGAGAGTCAAAGCAAACTGGAACGTTGGTACGAGGGTCTTCAGGGGATGTAACCAGTAACTTGTACAGACTTGAGTGCCCACATTTTACTGGCACGAATTTTCCTGGATGGTGGTCGAAGCTTAAACAATTTTTCTCATCAGAGTGTGTCAGAGACGAGGCTAAAATGAAAGTAGTCATGCTCCATCTTGAAGGCAAGGCCCTTGACTGGCACCATTTCTTTATCCAGAGACGTGGTGGGTTGCAGCAGCTCTCATGGGAGGTTTATGCTCGTGGACTAATGGACAGGTTTAACTCAGGCACACTTCTAGATCTTATGTCTGAACTCGTTACTCTTAAACAACAGAGGTCAGTGACTCAATTTCATGATACATTTGTTAGTTTGCCCAACCAAATAGACCTAACTGAAGAGTTTGCGATTAGTGTGTTTGTTAGTAATCTCAAGCCAGAAATAGGGCAATACTTGCATTTGTTTCCACCTCCAACCCTGTTAGATGGATTTTGTTTAGCCCGAAGAGTGGAGAGCATTATCTCAGGGCCCATGAAAAGAACAACATATAGTGAAGGGGGTGGGGGACAAATCAGACCTTTCTTGCCAAATGCTAAACCCATCCAAGCATTATCCACTTTTAGCACCACAGGGGGTCCTAAAGGCCCTGTGAAGTCATTGTCCCAGGCATAAATGGATGACCGAAGAAGGAAAGGGCTCTGTTTCTGGTGTGCCTCCAAATACACGCCAGGACACAAATGCCACAAATCTCAGCCGTATCAACTAGTGGTTGAAGTTTCCTCTGATGGTGAGACTAAACCTAAGAGCCCTGAAGCCGATGAGTTTCAAGACTGCAAGGAACAACTGGAACAAGGGGAACAGGAGCCTGAGGTCACTTCACCTGTACTTTCTCTGCATGTATTGCATGGCTCTTAAGGGCATAATACAATAAGGTTGTTAGCTCACATCGGGCAAACAGAAGTAATCATTCTTGTGGACTCTGGTAGCACACGTAATTTCATGGATTCTAAGTTGGTGAAGAGACTGGACTTACCTACTGAGCAAGTTGTTGCATTGAGAGTCATGGTGGCTAATAGGGTTCGATTGTCTACACAAGGGGTGTGCAAAAATGTATAGTGGGAAGCTCAAGGATCTAAATTCAATATTGATTTCTACTTGTTACCTGTGAAGGGATGTGATCTAGTGTTGGGAATTCAGTGGCTCTTATCTCTGGGATCCATCATATGGAATTTCTCTTCCCTTACCATGTAGTTCGAACACCTGGGCAAAAACCATACCCTCCAAGGGGTTGTTCCTGGCAGCCTTCAATTATTATCAGACAATCAAGTAGCTAAATGTTTCAAAATAATGAGCTATGGTCCTCAGCCTATGTTGTTATCTTTTAGTCAACAGACAGCACTAACCCTGCCAGTGTCTTTTGACAGTCCAGTGTTACTCAAGTTGTTAGCTGCTTTCGATGATGGTTTTCAAGTACCTTCAGGCTTACCATCTACTAGACTACAGGACCATCGAATTCCCTTGCTGGATAAGTCACAAGTGGTCAAGGTAAGACCATACAGATATCCCACTATTTAGAAGAATGAGATTGAAAAACTAGTGCAAGAAATGTTGCAGGAAGGGATGATAAGGGATAGCAATAGCCCTTTTGCATCACCTATTTTAATGGTTAAAAAAAAAGGGAGCTGGCGACTGTGCGTGGACTACAGGCAACTCAAAAACATGACCATCAAAGATAAGTTTCCCATTCCTATTATTAAGGAACTGTTGGATGAGCTTAGTTAAGCTACTTTTTTTTCTAAGTTGGATTTGAGGTCAGGATATCACCAAATTAGGATGTGGGAAAAAGATGTTCACAAGACAGCATTTAGGACTCATGAAGCTCACTATGAATTCCTAGTTATGCCATTTGGCCTAACAAATGCCCAATCCAGCTTTCAAGCTTTGATGAATACTGTTTTTAAGCCAGTTTTGAGGAAATTTGTCCTAGTTTTTTTCTTATGATATCCTAGTATATTCTAAGGATTGGACTGATCACCTGAGACATTTGGAAGTAATTTTACAACTGCTAAGGGATAACCAGCTATATGCTAAGAAAAATAAATGTAGTTTTGCCACTGCTCAAGTTGAGTATCTAGGCCATGTTATTGTTGTAACACCCTAACCCGTAACTGTCGCCAGAACAGGGTTACGAAGCATTATTGGATAAACAAAATTGTAAATCATTCAAATCATATATTAATACAAACATAATCAAATTTCATACAAATACATTCATAATGCCCCTTAATCGAGCCCTCGGGGCCCTAAAATATTATAGAAACAGTTCGAGACTAAATAAAAAACATTAGAAAATTTTAGGAAAAAGCTAAAAAATTTGAGCTGCAGGGGTCACACGACCGTGTGGCCAGGCAGTGCGACTTACACTGCTAAGAAACACGCCCATGTCTCAGGCCGTGTGGACATTCGAAATAGGGACAAACGGTCATGTCACAGCCCATGTTCGTACCCATGTAACTCACTTACTTGGGTCACACGACCAAGCCACACGCCCGTGTGCCAGGCCGTGTACCCTTCAAAATGATCTCACACGCCCGTGTGCCAAGCCATGTGCTAGGCCGTGTAACAGCCTGATTGCATGCTTTGAACCTACAGGGGACACACGGCTGTGTCGCACTATCGTGTGCTACACATGGCTGAGGCACACGCCCGTGTCTAAGGCCATGTGGCCCCAAAATGAATCTTAAAATACAAGTTTACCATTTCATAAATTCTTAGACCTTAAGAAACTCAAATACCAATCAAAAATACCAATTCAAAATGACAATAATCGAGCCTTAAACACGTCAAACCAACCTAAATAGTGTCAAACCAATGTACCCTCAATGGTACCACAAGTATATAACATTTTCACAACAAAATAAACATCAATTCAATTCATAAACTCTTCCAAACAATACTTAATCAATTTACCTAACAAAGTTACCAAAATTCACCACAATTCAAATACATATATATATCACTCATACTAACATCACAAATATACCTCATTCTCATACCAATATTTAAGTTGGTTATATAAACAAAATATCATTCATAATATTTACATAAACCAAACTTTGACCAAAACAGCACAAAAGCCTATACATTCCATATAATCCGAATTTAACGTTTCAAAAACTACCGAGATAAACTGGATAGTGTGACTTGGGTGCCGGTCCGATCATCCAACCTTCCAAAAATCTACAATGACATTAAACAACACAAGTAAACTTAATGAAGCTTAGTAAGTTCGATGAGATAAAAAAAATTCTTACAGAACTAACTATAATAAATTAAATAATAATAAAAAATCATCCATGACAACTCCTGTCATTCACAACTCCAATCGATAAATACATCCGTATTCAAATCAATACAAAAATAAATAACATGTCTTTCAAATTCATTAAATAAATCATCTTACCGAGATTTTTCTATTCAAAGAACGACTTACGGATAAGAGTACATCATCAACAGAAGCTCATAAGAGCTGGTCCTCCTGAATACGCCAACAGAAGCTTGAAAGCTGAACAGAAGCTCATAAGAGCTAAACAGAAGCTCATAAGAGCTGATCCATCCAATCACGCCAAATAGAAAGTAAAACACGAGAGTTCGCAACAAATGCTGAACCCCGATTTACTTGGGTAAAATGTCGATATCTCCTTCCAAACCCCCGTCATACACCAAATCACGAATGTACTCAAATCCCGCGTTCAATTCAAACCGAATATCCAATTCAATATTATAATTCAAACAATAATCCATTTCCAATAATGGAATATATACATAATACCAATCATCAATTTATACAAACGTTAAATTTTGACCATACGAACTTACCTGGACTAAATTGTAGTAATTGTAGAAGTTTAAGGACTATTCCGCTATTTTTTCCATTTCCACGATTATCTACGGGATCTTGATCTAAAATATAAAATTACTTATTTATTAGCATATATTTCATTTCCAATCCATTTTACAATTAATACATTTTTTTTTGAATTTACACAATTACTCTAAACTTTTACAATTTTTGCAATTTAATCTCTTAATTAGTTAATCTATCAAATTAACTGATTTTATCAAATCAATAATCTTTCCAAATATTCTAGGCCCTCATACAACCCCTAATAATCCTAAAATTCTTTATCAAACCCTAATATTTTGACATTTTCACAATTTAATCCTAAAATCAATATTTAACAAAAATCACTTTACAAAATCATCACATAACACAATCAAAGCTCCAAATCCATGTTATTCATTAAAAATATAATATTTATCAATGGAAACTTCCAAAATTTTTAACAGAATCCGAAACGAAGGTACGGGTTAGCTGGACCTAGTTGCAACGATCTCAAAAACATAAAAATTAAAAGAAACGGGTAAGAATTGAACTCACATGAAATAAAAATGAATAAATCGACTTAAAGCTCCCTCCTATAGTGGTTTGGGCCAAAAATTGAAGAAGAATGCATAGGAAGCTTTAAAATTTCAATTGGTTTTGTTTTAATTTCATGTAATTTACAATTTTGCCATTCTAATTACTTTATTTTATTATTTTACATTAACATGCCATCCCACTATATTAATTTAGGCATATTTATTACCTAATTCCTTCCTTCAATATTAATTAAACCATTTCATCACCTATTTGCTTTAATTTGTAAGTTTTGCACCTGTTTCAATTTAGCCCTTTATCTTTAATTAACTAACTAAACATTAATATTTCTTAACCAAAATTTTAATACGACTATGATGACTCTATAAATATTATAAAAATAATAATTACGAGTCGACACGACAGAAATTTCTGGTCCCGAAACCATTGTTCCGTCACCACTGAAAATCAGGCTGTTACAATTGTAACTAGGACTGTCCGCATGGATTCATCAAAAATAGAGAGAGTTCTCTCTTGGCCTATACCTAAGAACATCAAAGAACTTAGAGGGTTCCTGGGGCTATCTGGCTATTATAAGAGATTCATTCGAGAGTATGGAGCCATGGCTCAACCACTTACCTCACTATTGAAGAAAGATCATCAGTGGCATTGGATAGAATCTGCACAAATAGCTTTTCAAGGCCTTAAGGAAGCTATTTGCAAAGCACCAATACTAGTTCTTCCAGATTTTCAAGAACCCTTCTATGTGGAGACTAATGCATGTGACAATGGCATTGGAGCTGTGTTACAATAAAAAAGGAAACCAGTGGCGTTTTTCAGTAGAGCTCTAAGAGTTAAATACCAAGCCTTGTCTATATATGATAAGGAAATGTTGGTTGTGTTGCTTGCTGTTAAGAAGTGGCATTCGTTGTAACAGCCCATTTTTGGTCAAATTAGAATAGTGGTTTTGGGACCACAAATATGATGTTGAGATATTTATTTTATTATTATATTGAGGTCTACAACATGATAGTATAATGGTGTAAAATTTTCGTTAAGAAATTTTACCGTTTGTATGTTCAATTTGTGAAAAAGGACTAAATCGCATAAAGTGCGAAAGTTGGGTTCTATTAGCTAAATGTGTTAAATAGCTATAGAACTTTAAATTGGAGGTCCTTATTGAATAATTAAACCATTATTTGAGTTAGGGGTTGTGCATGGCTTGGCATTTTAGAAATTTTTGAAGTTAGGTAAGGGTAAAATGGTAAAAAGGCTATTAAAGATAAAAATTAAATAAAACAAAATACCACCCCATTTGTTCATCTTCCCCACTGAAAATTTCAGCAAAAGATAGGTTTTTGAAGCTTAAAAATTTCAGCCACAAAGTCCCTTGCATGTAAGTGTTTCCTTGTCCCATTTTTGTTAATTTTTATGTTTTCGGGATCGTTGTAGCTTAAGCTAGCTAATGAGGGGACTAATTTGCAAAATGGTTGAATATTTTTATATTTTCCATTGATGAGTATAATAGAGCTTTGAAGTTTAATGGATGAATACGAGTCCATGTTGATAGTTAAACACTTTTTATTAAGTGATTTTTAGTGAAATTGTCAAATAAGGGTTAAACTGTGAATTGTGTAAATTATGTGGTTGGAATGTGAAATAAATGAAAAATGTGGGCTGCTAGGGACACTAGTGAAATTCGACTATGGTGAAATTGCATGAATTTGTGATTTTAGAAAATAAGGACTAAATTGTAAAAATGTTAAAATAGTAGGGGCAAAAGTGTAATTTTGCCATAAGGTCTTTTTTGGCATAAATTGAATGGAATGGTAATTAAATAGGTTAGTTTTGATTACATATAGATCAAGAAAAGTGAAGTTCGGATCTTGATCGAGGAAAAAATAAAGTATCGGACTAATCGACTCGTACGTTGTTTTTACATCCGAGGTAAGTTAGTATGTTAATAAGCATTATTAAAATTGAGTTTTGAATGCTTTATTATTGAATTGATTGTGAATACGACCTTATGGAAATGTTCGACATAGATTCGGCATTAGAAATCCCGGTCGAACCTTAGGAATAGATTAGGATACCAATGACATGTCATTAGGGGTTACCTTGAGTTGGCTTCGGGCCATGATATTAGCACTTCAGGTGTGAGATTATTGAGTTGGCTTCGGGCCATGATATTAGCACTTCGGGTGCGAGAGTCATCGAGTTGGCTTCGGGCCATGATATTGGCACTTAGTGTACGAGATTCCCGGTATCCGCTATTATTCCAAATGGTTCAACGGGTATATTGAAGATGAGGATGAGTATGAGGTTAATACGAGTTGGTATAGGTATGTACGTAAAGCTTATAAACATTGAATCCATGAAATTGATGAGTTTATGGTAAGCTTGTGACTGATTAATCGATAGCCTTGAGATTTAATGCAGATGAATTATCTTGCTTTTATATTGATTGAATGGGAATTGAAATGTGAGATTTGATTATTATTTTCATACAAGCTTAAGCTATATAGCTTACATTGTTTAATTTTCCATGTCTTATAGTGATTATCAAGCTAGCTCGGATTTGGGGAATGTCGAAGATCGCTTCACACTGTCCAACTATCACTTGGTATTTTTGGAATTAAGTTTTGGGTCATATGGCATGTATAGGGACTTTAGTCTTTTTGGTATATGAATTTGACCATTTATGTTGGCTTGTAAATGTTAATATTTGGTTTTGTGCATAGCCATGATAGTTGGCTTATTTTGGTTGATTTAGTTTTGTATATAGCCATGTAAGTTGGCCTATTTTGGGTATGGTTGGTGATATATATATATATATATATATATTGCAACAGCCCGATTTAGGGCCTAGTCAGAATAGTGGTTGTGAGACCACAAATTCGAGGTAGAAATATGAGTTTTATGGTTTTTATGAGGTCTATAGCATGTTTGCATAATTGTGCGAAAATTTCATGAAGAAATTTTATAAATTAGTGAACAAATTGTCTATTAGGACTAAATTGGAAAGATTGGAAAATATGAGATTCTAGTAGGTTTAAGTATGAAATAGCATTATAAAAATTATTAGAAGTCCTTATTTAGCAATAAGACCATTTTATATCAAGATGGACAAAAATGGGCATAGGAAGGAAAAATCTCAAGAAAGGGGCCTTAAGGGCAAAATTTTCATTTGGTTAATAAAAGAATTAAAAGGAAAAAAATAAGTCAAAAATGATGTCCATCTTCTTCCCTAGGTGCTGAAATTTGGAAGAGAAGCCATAATTAGGGTTTTGCTCATTTTCAAGCTCAAAGTAAATGCATCCTAGCCCCGTTTTTAATGTTCTTCGTATTTTTGAAATCCTCGTAACTCGATTTAGTTATTTCTAGCTATATTTTGAGCTAGGGTTTATGTTCAAAAAATTACCCATGTATGACATGCATGTATTTTGATGATTTATGGAAGAATATGAAAGTTTGATGTATAATAAACATCTTTTTCTAAGTGATTTTCATGAAAAATGCATAAAAAGGACCAAATTGTAAAAGTCATAAAATGGTCATACTTGAGTGAATTAGTGGAAATTGGGGGCTATTGTAATTAAGAAAATGATTCGGCTAGGCTTAAAATACAAGGAAGTTGAATAAAAATCATTTTACGAGCCTAGGGGTAAAAGTGTAATTATGTAAAATTTTAGGGGTAAAATTGTATTTTTCCCAAAATATAATTCATCGGTTAATTTAGTCAATGTGAGTATTAAACAAGTGAAATTGTTATTATAGATCAAGAAACATGAAGCCCGGACCGAAATCGAGGCAAGAACAAGGTTGTGGACTAAATCGAATACTTATACACATTTTGAGTACTGAGGTAAGTTTGTGTGAAATTAAAGCTACATAATGATTTTATATTTTTAATTGCCTGATATTATGTGAAATGAACATTATTTATATGAAAATCGACTAATGATATCTCGATGAGAGTATGGCGAAAATATGTTAAGTTGAAGTCCCGGTTGAATATTCGGAATAGCAAGGATACCAATGTCACAACATGAGATAAGGAGGTCCCGTATAAGACCATGTATGGGACATGGCATCGGCACCGAATGTAGGTCTCGTATAAGACCATATCTGGGATATGGCTTCGGCACCGAATGTAGGTCCCGTATAAGACCATGTCTGGGACATGGCATCGGCATCGAATGTAGGTCCCGTATAAGACCATGTCTGGGACATGGCATCGGCACCGAATAAAGGAGGTCTCATATAAGACCATGTCTGGGACATGGCCTCGGCACCAAAAAAAGATCTCGTATAAGACCATATTTGGGATATGGCATCGGCATTAAGATGTGATCCCATGTAAGACCATATATGGGATATGGCATTGGCATCGTGATACATGTTTGATGAGATTGAGTATCCTTCGATATTTCGAGTAGTTCAATGGGCAAAGAGCTAAGTTTACGTGCCAATGGCAAAGAGCTAAGTCTATGTTTAAAGAGTATAAAAGTGCTAAAGTTGTGTGGTGAAATGTTACAGGTACCCATGAGTAACTTACGAGAAATGAATGCAAAATGTGATATGTAATTTGGTAATAGTATGCATGAGTAAGTTATGTTGATGTGTTTGAGAAATTGTGTATTATTCATTGAGATGAATGGATGTTGTTATATGTCTTAATGTTTCTATTTATTTCATGCAAACTTACTAAGCTTAATGCTTATCCCTCTCTTTTCCCTTTTCCTTGTAGTATCGCCAAGCTAACTCGGGGATCGTAGGATGTCAGAGTTCGGATCACACTATCAACTATTCTTTTGGTATAGTAAAGTTGATTTATTTTGAGTATGGCATGTATAGGAACATTGTTCATTTTGTTATGTCATATTTGTTGGCCAAAGTGTTGGCTATTAAAGTTATGCATCCATATTGTAAATGGCCAGTTGGAATTGGTCAATACTTGTTAAGTTTCATATATTCAATGATGATGAGATTCATGAAGTCCAAGTTAGTGCATTTAATCGAGTAAAATGTGAAGCGTATGCATGATGAAATTATGGTTATTCATAGTGTATTAATGTTATGTTATGTATTGCTTGTGATGGTATATGAGTGTTTACTTTTCAGGGTGGCAATTGGCTTGGTAAATAGCCTTATAATTGTCCACACGGGTAGACACACGGGCGTGTGTCTAAGCTGTGTGAGACACACGGTCAGCCCCATGGGTGTGTTGATAGGCCGTGTGTCCCCTGCATAAAATTTGCGAGAATTCAATTCGTCACACGGGCTAGCACACGGGTGTGTGACTAGGCCGTTTGCCCCTAAGTGTTTGCTGACGTCATAAATAGAATGCTAAGGTTTTCACACACGGGTGAGGACATGGGCGTGTCTAGGCTGTGTGAAGGACACGGGCCATGGACACGGGCGTGTGTCCGGCCGTGTGAAAACCCCTGTAGGTTCGAAATGAAAAATAAAATCCACACGGGCTTGGAACATGGACGTGTGAGACCACACGGCCTGCCCACACGGGCGTGTTCTATTCCACACAGGTGTGTAGCCCTGTTTTAAGCAAAAATTTTCTAAGTGTGAAAAAGTTTTCGGTTTAGTCCCGAACCATTCCATATGTATGATTAGGGTCTCGTAGACCCGTAATAGGGACGTTATGAATATGAATGAAAAGGTTTTAAGTTGAAACGAAATTTTATAGCCTAAAGTTTTATGTTTGAGCAAGTTAAGTTCGGTAATGCCTCGTATCCGGTTCCGGCGTTGAATACGGGTAAGGGGTGTTACATTTAGTGGTATCAGAGCTACGGTTTAGTCGATTCTCGAACTAACGTAGCGTATGCACGAGTCTAGCTATACATGCCATATGTATGAGTATTTGCCTAATGATAGCGTGACGACTCTTGACGATTTAAATTATGTTTTTTTTATATAGTAAATGGATCCCGATAGAGCTGTGGCAGATGATGTAGAAAGTAACGCACCGGCTCCCGCCCAAGGGACGGTGCCAAATGAAAATGAGAGTATACCAACGACTGTAAGTCAGAAAGGAGGAGAAGAGGCTAGGGAAGCCTTTCTCCACATGATGAATGCATGGTATACGGAGTTCGTTCGTACGAACTCGAATGCGCAACCCCCTCCACCCCCACCTATTCCTCAGCCTGCCCCTGTAGCTCCCCAAGTAGTAGAAGTGGTAAGAAGAGAAAAGCCTTCGGTTTATAGAATTCAGAAACAATGAGCCGAGGAATTTCGAGCTAGTAAAGATGACGATCCGGAGAGGGCAGAATTTTGGCTTAAAAATACCATCAAATTATCTTGCACACCTGAAGAGTGCATGAAATGTGTGGTGTCCCTCTTGAGAGGTTTCGCTTACCAGTGGTGGAATACCCTTGTGTCGGTTGTACCAAGGGAAAGGATTACCTGGGAGTTTTTCCAAGAAGAGTTTCGGAAGAAGTACATTAGCCAAAGATTTATTGATCAGAAGAGAAAAGAATTCCTTGAGCTAAAACAAGGTTGGATGACAGTAACTAAATATGAGCGTGAGTTCGTAAGGCTCAGCAAATACGCTCGAGAGTGTGTATTCACTGAAGTCATTATGTGTAAACGGTTTGAGGACGGATTAACTGAAGATATCCGATTATTCGTAGGTGTCCTGGAATTGAAGGAATTTGTTGTGCTAGTGGACAGGGCTTGTAAAGCCGAGGAGTTGGTTAAAGAGAAAAGAAAAGCTGAAATGGAGTCTCGTGACACAAGAAAGAGACAATTGAACAAGACATTTCAATCCTCATCCAAGAAGTCAAGAGACTTCACTACTCGATCAGCTACCTCAGTTGGGTTTTCAAATAGAAGTAAGAGTAAACAGTACTCGGGGTCTAAAGCTCAGACCACTTCAGTTCCTAGTGTTGGGAACGCTCGACCTAATAGGCCGAAATGCCCACAGTGTGGCAGACGTCACCCCGGTGAGTGCCAAGCACATGAGAGAGCCTGTTTTAAGTGTGGTTCCCAAGATCATTTTATTAGAAAATGCCCTGAGATGATCGAAAGAGATAAAATTCAGAGTGCAAGATCGGGAAGTACTACTAGAGGGAGACAGTAGAGAAACCCGAGATGTGGAACAAGTTGTAAGAGTATACCCAGAGAACAGACTGCAAGATTTAAGGGTAGAGTGCCTACGATGACTTATGCCATTCGCGCTCGCGAAGAGGCGTCATCCCCTGATGTAATTACGGGTACATTTTCTCTCTATGATACTAATGTTGTTGCTTTAATTGATCCGGGATCTACCCACTCATATATTTGCATGAAATTAGTATCTAGTATGAGCATGCCTGTAGAGTCTACAGAATTGTGATAAAAGTGTCCAATCCCTTAGGCAAATGTGTATTAGTTGATAAGGTATGCAAAGATTGTCCATTGATGATCAGAGGTCATTATTTTAAGGCGAATCTCATGCTATTGCCATTTGATGAATTCGATATAATTCTTGGTATGGACTGGTTAACCGCTCATGGTGTGACACTAAATTGTGGAAAGAAATACATTGAATTGAGATGTGAAAATGGGGACACTCTTCGTGTTGAATCAGATGAATAAGACAGATCGTCTGTAGTGATTTCTCATATGTCCGCTCAGAAATATTGATCTTTGTATTTCAGAGTTTTAAATTTATAATGATCGATCCTGGAATTAACTATAACAACGATTGAGGCAAGTGCACTGTCGAACAGTAGTATAGCTTAGGCAAGGACCGGATTGTCGAACCCAAATGAACTAAAAGTACTAATACTAACTTTCTTTCTATTATTTAGCCTAAAATAAGTGAAGTTGTTTATTAATCTAAATTAACTAATTACTAAGCTAAAGACGCAAAGGCAAAAAGAATGAATTGGGGAAATACTTGGGAAAAACTCAGTTGATGAAGATGATACCCTTAGGAAGAATCCACCTAGACTTCACTTGTTATCTAACACTGAACCAGACGATTTATTCACTTGACTTGATCTGTAGGACTCCCTAATTTATATTAAACCCTCTCTCAAGGCGAATAACGTCTAACCCTAGGTTGATTAATTGAAATCTCTTTCTAATTAAAACCCCTAGAATAGCAGTAAATCGATTTATGGAATCCCATATTAGGTTTCACCCCAATCCGGTAAAATCTCGTCACCCTATCTCTAGGCGCGCGATCAACTCCGCTTAATTATGCTAGATCTGCTCTTAAGCAGGGACTTTTGCTCCACCACCTAAGCACATTCAACTTGAATTAATATCCACGAAATATCAACACAAGAATTAAGCACACATAATCAAGAACAAATCAAGTATTTATCATATAGTTCAGAAAACAATAACAAGATTCATCTAGGTTTCATCCCCCTTCAGGTATCTGAAGGGTTTAGTTCATAATAATAATAAAAAACATCTCAGAAGAAAAGATAAAACAAAACATAAGAAATCCCTAAAACTCCTGAAGGAATTGAAAGAGAGATCCTCCGTCTTGAGTAGAATTTGGACACGGAGATGGATCAACCGGCTATCCCTTGAGAGTTTCCCACAAATCGACCTCTTGGCTCGGCTCCTTGGCCTAGCTAACCGCCTCTTTTAGGTTATACCTAGGGTCTTTATATAGGCTTTTGAAATAGGTTTCTTTGCCCCTAAGTATCCTTTTCCGAGTGAAATTACTCTCCTCCACGGCAGGGCACGGCCATGGCGCACGCCGTGTGAATCGTGGCTAGGTCGTGTTGGACTCGTTAATGAGGCGCGGGCGTGTAGATCGACATCGGGCCGTGTTCTAGTATATTTGAGGAGGCACGGCCGTGTGGGCTTTAGTCCAGGCCGTGTCGATTTCTTCTTTGGCCCATTTTGGTCCGTTTTGAGCCCGTTTCTCGTTGTTTTTATTCTTGGGTGCTTTCCTGAGTATAAGACATGAAAAGAAAGGATTAAGAGCACCTTTTTACATAAATCAAGGGATAACTCATCCAAAAGTATGCTATATGTGGGATTAAAATATGTTACTATTTCGGTTTATCAAATACCCCCACACTTAAGCTTTTGCTTGTCCTCAAGCAAAATTCTCAACTTACAATTAAAACGAACTTTCTATAATTCATAATTCCTATCAACAATGTCTTATCATAATTCATAGATAATTTATACATGGATAATTCAACTTAAAGAGTCCTAAGGATTCAAACAATCTAAGTCATAGATTTGTAGCTCGAAAATATAGGCGTCTCCCCTTATCTAAATAATTACCTTTAATTCAAAACCGACAAGGATTGAAATCCTCACAAAAGATTCACTCAAATCACTCAAAGTGTTTAAGGTTCAAAATTTAGACACTCAAAAGTCGAACATGAAAAGTTAATCCCATAGGCTTGCCTGAAAATCAAGTCTCCACCACTGTAATATGAGATGATGCACAAATCAAAAGGTCTTTAATTAGGGTTGTAATGGGGCTAGGGTTAAGGTGTGGATAGAGGCTGAATTAGAAGGTTAGAATCGAGATTGAATTGATAAATTACCTAACTAGAAACAATAAACTGAATAATTACATAATGGATTGAAACTTTAAACTAATAATACGAGCTTCTTCTTCAATAAATAGACTTTAACTGTACAAGCTCGCCTTTCATCGTACTAATACTGAATATATATATATTTATATATATAATACATCTATTAATATGCTAAGATGAAATAATTAGGTAGCTTAATCAAATCAAATCTCGATATAAGGGAAGTCGAAAAAGAATGGTGATAACAAATACAAAGGGTTTTAGGTTAATATTAGTGGTTATGTCAATAAAAAGGGTTGTTAGGATTAAAAGGGGTTCACTAGGGGTTAATTGTGAAGGTAGGCTTTTAATGGAGTTAGTGGGTTAAAACCTAGGTGCCTTAATCATCTCTGTATATCAAATCATAGGTGTGGTCTCGATATGTATAAACGAGGCAAGTTTTAAAATAACAAATCAATGTTGACATACTTATAATCAATAAAGTGAGCATGAAAAAGAATATATGCTCTATAAGGCTCAAAAACTCACAAAAATTATGGGTATTTTTGACATCAACCTCGTAAATTTCAAACTTCAAAGTAATATTTAAATTCAGTTCAACAACCTAGCAAATTTTAATTGAGAAAAAATGGACTTATCATGCTTGATTCTTTAGTATCTTAAAATTTAATTATCAATGCACAATTATCAATGACTTAATCTAAAACATATCAATAAAAATCATAAATCATTAGAAATTTCATCTTAATTAGTAATATGAGGAAATTACTTAAAAACAAGACTAAATTCAGGATTTTGAGAATAATGAAAAAAAATTAGGCACGTCTAAGATTCACCCCCCCACACTTAAGATGTACATTGCCCTCAATGTACAAAGATAGATAATAGCATGATAATAAGAAAATCATAAGATATGGGGAGAAGTGAAACTTCCTGAATTATGGATGGATTCCTTGAGTCGGAGGTGGCAGATGACTTATGTAGCAGTGAATTACTCCTGTTGATTTATTTGTTATTTTGGAGTGTTCAATTGACACTTAGAGACGATGTCAGGGCCGTCGCTTTTGAGCGACTGGGGTTATAATCGAAAGAGTGGGTAGCTATCTTGTGCCAACATTGGGTGGGGCTGAAATGTATATGGCGATGCAACTCCGAAAGGTCATTCTCTGCTACGAAGTCGTCTGTATAAAGTCCTAAAGTAGCTCCAAACTGTGGCACGTTCAGCTGTCGTATAGTGCCTCCAAGACGAAATTGTATCGTGCCAAGATCATCGTAATGTCTCATCACTATTTGCAGTTGAAACGTTGAGTAGAGCTCCAGAGTGAGCTCTAGGTATGTGTGCTCGACAATGTTGAAGAATTGCTCCCACGGATCAGTGGTCAGGAGAGCTCGTAAATCACTGTCAAGATGGACCTTCTCTAAAGCGGCCCAGTCAATACATTTTCCTATTTCGAGGGGTCGCGTGCGCAGTAATTTATAACGGTCCTCTTGGACCCCTGGAGGAAATTGAAGAAACAGATGACGGACTTCGGCATATGCACTTGCGGATGATGATCCTGATCCCTTTCGCTTTTTCGAGCTCGGGGCTGTTGTTTTCTTTCCTCGAGATGACGACATTGTACCTGAAAACAATTGATATTCAAGTACTACTAAAGTAATTACTATGTTCAATGCCCAAAATATTTAAGGTTTAAATAAGAGCATTTCAATCATGAGAAATTATATTGTCAAAATTAACTAAGTTAAACAAATATAGCAATCTAGTTAGTTCTAAAATTCAAGAATTTATACTTAAAACTTAAATAATACTAAAAGTAAGAAACTAAATATCATGAAGTTTTTAATCAAACAAAAGGTAAAATGAATGAAAATGAAATAATGAAGAGTGACCAGCAGTGGTTGTGTGGCGAGATGAACGGCAGAGCACGGGCATGGACGGGGGCGCACGGTCATGTTTTGTAAAATTTTCTGGGTACCACGGTGGTGGAGCGGGCGTGGCTCTGCTAACACGGGCGTGGCTTCAAATTTTTGTGTTTATGTGAAAGGGAGAGGGTTGAGGAGGTGGTGGGAGGCAATGGGGATGAGTTTTGTGAGTGATGGCCGGAGTGGGGGTAGGGATTTTTGGGAGAAATTGGTTTAGGGTTATAAAATTTGGGGAAGATGAGTGGCATGTTCTATATATAGGGGATCGGACACAGGCAAAGGACACGTCCATGCTCGATTCTTTTCAGCCCGTACTTTTCGCAATTTTCAAATTTTGGGCGCGATCAGGGTGCTTGGCCATGGCCGTGGTTGAAGTGACACGCTCGTGTTCTTCTTCACACTGTTGTTCAAAACGGGCGTGTTCCGACCGTGTTCGACAAGTCAGTATAGTCCACGGTTTCTCAGCACGGGCGTGGGGCTATTATCGTAGCCCGTGTTGGGGATAAAATTCACATTTGTCGAGCACGGCTATAATTATGCCCGTGTTTCGTTCCATGGCTTCCACACGGCCACGGGCACGCCCGTGTGCAAGGCCGTGTGGTCTAAAACCTACGCTTTATTGGATTAATTAGTATGGGATTAAATGCTAAAAATTAAGGATCTAATGTTAGTGTGGTTAATGCTCGGGTTGCCTCCCAAGAAGCGCTTGTTTAAAGTCTTAAGCTAGACTTACCCTATTTTCATTTTTTAAAAGAAGGTTCACGGAGCTGAAGCTCCTCTCTCATATCCCTAAAATCTTTACCATTATAGATTTTGAGTCAGTGACCATTTACCTTGAATGTGCCTTGAGTGGGATGAGTTACCTCGATTGTGCCATAGGGAAAAATTGTTTTGATCATGAATGGACCCGACCATCTTGATTTGATTTCTCGAGGAACAGTTTAAGCCTCGAGTTGTATAAGCAGGACCAAGTCCCTACTACTGAATTGTTTTGATTTCTTTAGACGAGCATCATGGCGTCACTTAGTTGCCTCCTTGTATAGTTTTGAGTTCTCGTAGGCATCATCGCTGTCCATTCGTCGAGCTCGTTCATTTGCATCATTCTCTTCTCACCTGCAGTTTTAATATCGTAATTCAAAAATTTTATAGCCCGAAGAAGCTTTGTGTTCTAACTCAAATGGTAGATGACAACTTTTCCAGTAGACAAGTTTGTGCGGGGATGTTCCTAAAGGGGTTTTAAAGGTCATTCTATAGGCCCATAAAGCGTCATCTACTTTTATTGCCCAATCTTTCCTGTTGGATTCAACTATTTTCTCTAAGATCTGCTTAAGTTCTCGGTTTGCTACTTCTACCTGCCCACTAGTTTGAGAGTGATATGGGGTAGCTATCCTATGGTGTACTCTATATTTTTTTAAGACCTTATCAAATTGAGTATTAAAAAATGAGTACCCCTATCACTAATGATGGCTCTAGGTGTTCCGAATCGAGAAAACAGTTTCTTGAGAAACTTAACTACTACTCTGGCATCATTGGTAGGTAAAGCTTCAGCTTCCACCCATTTTGACATTTAATCAACTGCTACTAGGATGTACTTATTTCCGAATGAAATAGGGAATGGACCCATAAAATCAATACCCCATACATCAACTATTTCACAAGATAGCATATATGTTTGAGGCATTTCATCACGTTTAGAAACATTACCTGTTCTTTGGCATTTATCACATGAAGTGACATACCTGTTGACATCTTTGAATAGAGTGGGCCAATAAAAACCTGATTCGAGTATTTTATGTGCTGTCTTAATGCCACTGTAGTGTCCTCCTGAAGGTCCTGAATGGCAATGTTGTAGGATTTTGCTCGCTTCTGTCTTTGTAACGCATCTCCGAATTACCTGATCTGCACAAATGCGGAAAAGAAAGGGGTCCTCCTAGAAATAGTTCTTCACATTAGAAAAGAATCGCCTTTTTTGATGATGTGTTAGCTTTTTCGGTAGGACGTTAGCGGCTAAATAATTTGCAATATCTTCAAACCATGGTACCTCAGAGCAAGTTATAGAAAAGAGTTGTTCCTCAGGGAATGAGTCGTTTATCTCACTTTCGTCGAGCTCTTCAATATGTGGGTTCTCAAAGCCGGAGAGGTGATCTCTTTGCAAGGTTTTGGCTCCCTTCTTATCTGTATTTCCATGTCAAATTCTGTAAAAGTAAAATCAATCTTATGAGTCGTGGTTTTGCATCGAGTTTAGTTAAAAGATAACGAAGAGCGAGTGAGTGGTCGATGTAAGCGACAACTTTAGATAATACTAAATATTGTGCGAATTTATCAAGCGCAAAGACCACGACTAGTAATTCTTTTTGGTGGTAGTATAATTTTCTTGTGTGGTACATTAATGTCTTCTTTGGCGTAATAAATCGGTGGAAGTGCTTGTCTTTCCATTGTCCTAAAAGCGCACTCTCTTGCAAAATCACTTGCATCACACATTAGTTCAAAAGGAGATTCCAATCGAGGGCAATTATAATTGGGGCGTTTATTAATTTCTCTTTAAGAATATTAAATGCATCTAAACATTCTGATTAAAATTAAAAGGTACATCTTTTTCTAGCAATTTCGTTAGAGGCTTAGCTATTTTAGAAAAATCTTTAATAAATCTTCTATAAAATCCTGCATGTCCTAAAAAGCTTCTAATAGCCTTAATCGAACTAGGAGGAGGTAATTTTTCTATGGTTTCGACCTTTGCTTTATCTACCTCGATTCCTTTACTAGAAATTTTATGTCCTAATACAATTCCCTCTTGTACCATAAAGTGGCATTTTTCCCAATTTAAGACAATATTTGTCTCCTCACATCTCATTAGAACTCGTTTTAAGTTTTTAAGGCAAAAATGGAAAGAATTACCGAATACCGAGAAATCGTCCATAAATACCTCCATGATGTCTTCCACAAGTTCGTCAAAGATTGCCAACATGCAATGCATTTGAAAAAAGTAGCAGGAGCATTACATAATCCAAAAGGCATTCTACGATAAGCAAGCGTACCATATGGACATGTGAATGTTGTCTTCTCTTGATCTTCAGTGCTATTGGGATTTGGAAATAATAGGAGAGTCCATCTAGGAAGCAATAGTACATATGCCCGGATAACCTTTCTAACATTTGATTAATGAAGGGCAAAGGAAAGTGATCTTTTCTAGTGGCGTCGTTCAGCTTCCTGTAATCAATGCAGACTCTCCAACCTGTAATTGTTCTAGTGGGAATTAGTTCATTCTTCTCGTTGGCTACCACTGTCATGCCTCCTTTCTTTGGAACAACCTGCACAGGATTTTCCCAATTGCTGTCAAAAATAGGATAAATTATTCCAGCATCTAGAAGTTTAATTACCTTAGATTTCACAACTTCTTTTACGTTGGGATTCAATCGTCTTTGAGGTTGCACACATAACTTGTATTCCTCTTCCATTAAAATTTTATGGGTGCAAAACGATGGGCTTATTCCCTTAATGTCAGAGATTTTCCAAGCTATGGCTCTTTTATGTTCTCTCAGTACCTGTATCAACTCCTCTTTTTCCTTGGGTTCCAATTCTGAAGAGATAATTACTGGTAGCGTAGAATTATCCCCGAGGAATACATATTCTAAGTGTTTCAGTAACTATTTTAATTCTAATTTGGGCGGCTCATCAATAGAAGGTTTTTGTTTTAGTTCATCATTGACTTCAATGCTCTCTTTTTCCGTTTGTCTAGATGAAGATGTATTCAGATTCAGCTTGTCAACTTCTTCTTCTTCCCCCTCTTCTTGAGTCAGGCACAATTCCATCGTGTCATCATGTATAATTTCCTGTAATGAGTTTTGAATGATATGATCAGTAGTATCAACAAAATAACAGGAATCATCTTGTTCTTTAGAATATCGCATGGCATCATAAATTTGAAAAATAATTTCCTCATCGCCTATTCTTAATGCAAGTTTACTGTCACCTACATTGATAATAGCCCTAGCAGTAGCTAAAAAAGGGCGCCCTAAAATTAAGGGAACCTCAATATCCTCATCCATGTCAAGCACAACAAAATCAACAGGGAAAATAAATTTATCAATTTTTACCAAAACATCCTCGATAACTCCACTAGGATATTTAATTGATCTATCAGCTAATTGAATACTCATCCTAGTGGGTTTTGGTTCCCCTAGATCTAGTTGTTTAAACATTTTATAAGGCATTAAATTAATACTAGCACCTAGATCAGCTAATGCTTTCTTAATATTTAAACTACCAATTAAACAAGGAATAGTAAAACTTCCCAGGTCTTTTAATTTGGTTGGTAACTTGTTTTGGAGTATGGTGAACATTCTTCATTAAGCTCCATGATTGATACTTCTTCAAGCTTCCTTTTATTCGTCAGGAGTTCTTTTAAGAATTTTGCGTATGTCGGCATCTGTGAAATGGCTTCAACAAAGGGTAAGTTAATATGTATTTGTTTAAAAAGTTCAAGAAATTTACCGTATTGGGCATCTAATCGGTCTTTCTTCAACTTTCTTTGGTATGGGATTGATGGTTTACTTTCTTTGCATGCATTTGGAGTTACATCCTCAACTCCCTCATCCTTTGCTTTGTCATCTTCATGTGGTATTTTTTTCTTCGGTTCGACTAACTCCTTTCCACTTCTCGATGTAATCGCCTTTACATTACTTTCTTTAGAAAAAATCTCTGATCGAATTTCAGAAACTATCTTAGTAAGTTGCCCAACTCCCAACTAACTTAGTGACTTCCCTAACTTGGCTCTCATCCCTTTGATCGATGCTTGTTGGGTCTTAAGGGTGGTTTCAGTGTCTTGGAAACGGTTTTCTGTGGATGCCATGAATCTTGTCAGCATCTCTTCAAGGTTCGGCTTCTTCTCCTGTGGATCGGGCTGATTTTGGAAATTTTGAGGAGGTTATTGTCTTTGATTTCCTTGATTTCCTTGACCTCCCCACGAAAAATTTGGGTGGTTCCTCCAACCTAGGTTATAATTATTACTATAAGGATTATTAGGTCTGAAATTGTTACCTATATAGTTCATCTGTTCGCTCTCTGTGCCCGATTGATAGTGTGGGTACTCAGGATTCGCCACGATTCCACTTACGTCGCACTGCATTACTGGATATACCTGCGAAGAACACAAACTATCAAGCTTTTTATTCATCATCTCTACTTGTGTTGATAGCATGGTTACTGCATCTATGTTGAAAAATCCGGCTGATTTTGTTGGTTTGGTCCTTGTAACCTACCACAGATAGTTATTCAGTGACATCTCTTCAATAAACTCATAGGCTGCTTCAGGAGTTTTATTGTTCAGGGTTCCACCGGCGGCTGAACCAATTAGTTGCCTCGTCGAGGGGTTTACACCGTTATAGAAAGTTTAGACTTGGAGCCACAAGGGTAAACCATGGTGCGGACACCTTTTCAAGAGATCATTATATCTCTCCCATGCGTCATATAATGTCTCTAAATCCATCTGCACAAAAGAAGAGATCTCATTTCGTAATTTGGCCGTTTTGGCCGATGGGAAATATTTTAATAAAAAATTTTCGGTCATTTGATCCCATGTAGTGATTGACCCTCGTGGTAACGAGTTTAACCACTGTTTGGATTTATTTTTTAATGAAAAGGGAAATAACCGAAGACGTATGGCATCATCAAAAATGCCATTTATTTTAAAGGTATCATAGAACTCTAAAAAATTAGCTATATGAGTATTTGGGTCTTCGTCCTGTAAACCATCAAATTGAACAAATTGTGGAATAATTTGTATAGTGTTAGGCTTTAATTTAAAATTATTAGCGGCTATAGCAGGCCTAACAATACTTGATTCTGCTCCTGTTAAATGAGGTTTAGCATAATCATACATAGTATGTGGAGCATTATTCTCTCCCACATCTTGTGGTTGAGGATTATTTTCGTCCATCCCTTCAGTAGGATTGGATCTGTCTTCTCGCTCTTCTTCTGTGTAATTTAGGGCTTGCCTAATTTCTCTGCGATTCTATGACAGTGGCGTCAATATCACTGTCGTATACTAGTGGTCCTCTCGGGTTCCTTCTAGTCATAAACTAGAGGTACCTGATAGGAAAAGAAAGAAAGAAAATTTAGCAAAGTTAAAATTTAAACTTAAAAATAAAAGTAAATTGCAGAAAATAAATAAAAATAATAATGGCTAAAGTAATAAAAAATAGAGCTTTCTTAATATTTTAGTTCCCCGGCAACGGTGCCAAAAACTTGATTGTTGTATTTCAGAGTTTTAAATTTATAATGATCGATCCTGGAATTAACTATAACAACGGTTGAGGCAAGTGCACCTATCGAACAGTAGTATAGCTTAGGCAAGACCGGATTGTCGAACCCAAAGGAACTAAAAGTACTAATACTAACTTTCTTTCTATTATTTAGCCTAAAATAAGTGAAGTTGTTTATTAATCTAAATTAACTAATTACTAAGCTAAAGACGCAAAGACAAAAAGAATGAATTGGGGAAATACTTGGGAAAAACTCAGTTGATGAAGACGATACCCTTAGGAAGAATCCACCTAGACTTCACTTGTTATCTAACACCTGAACCGCATTGATTTATTCACTTGACTTGATCCGTAGGACTCCTAATTTATATTAAACCCTCTCTCGAGGCGAATAACGTCTAACCCTAGGTTGATTAATTGAAATCTCTTTCTAATTAAAACCCATAGAATAGCAGTAAATCGATCTATGGACTCCCATATTAGGTTTCACCCCAATCCGAAAAAATCTCGTCACCCTATCTCCAGGCGCGCGATCAACTCCACTTAATTATGCTAGATCTACTCTTAAGCAGGGACTTTTGCTTCACCACCTAAGCACATTCAACTTGAATTAATATCCGCGAAATATCAATACAAGAATTAAGCACACATAATCAAGAACAAATCAAGTATTTATCATATAGTTCAGAAAACATTAACAAGATTCATCTAGGTTTCATCCCCCTTCAGGTATCTGAAGGGTTTAGTTCGTAATAATAAAGAAAAACATCTCAGAAGAAAAGATAAAACAAAACATAAGAAATCCCTAAAACTCCCTGAAGGAATTGAAGGAGAGATCCTCCGTCTTGAGTAGAATTTTCGGACACGGAGATGGATCAACTGGCTATCCTTGAGAGTTTCCCACAAAGTGACCTCTTGGCTCGGCTCCTTGGCCTAGCTAACCGCCCTCTTTTAGGTTATACCTAGGGTCTTTATATAGGCTTTTGAAATAGGTTTCTTTGCCCCTAAGTATCATTCTCTGAGTGAAATTACTCTCCTCCACGGCAGGGGCACGGCCATGGCGCACGCCTGCGTGTGAATCGTGGCCGGGCCGTGTTAGACTCATTAATGAGGCACGGCCGTGTAGATCGACATCAGCCGTGTTCTAGTATATTTGAGGAGGCACGGCGTGTGGGCTTTAGTCCAGGCCGTGTCGATTTCTTTTTGGCCCATTTTGGTCATTTTGAGCTCGTTTCTCGTTCTTTTTATTCTTGGGTGCTTTCCTGAGTATAAGACATGAAAAGAAATGATTAAGAGCACCTTTTTACATAAATCAAGGGATAACTCATCCAAAAGTATGCTAAATGTGGGATTAAAATATGTTACTATTTCGGTTTATCAAATATGTAAGAAAAGGGTATGAAGCCTATCTTGCCTTTGTGATGAATGCCAAAGAGATTGAGTTAATAATTAAATCAGTGCAGATAGTATGCGAGTATTTAGACGTATTCCCAGAAGAATTGTCAGGGTTGCCTCCGGTTAGAAAAATTGAATTTGGCATTGAATTAGCCCCTGATACTGCACCTATATCGATTGCTCCATACAGAATGGCTCCAACTGAGTTGAAAGAATTGAAGACGCAGTTACAAGAGTTGACAGAAAAAGGCTTTGCACGACCGAGTTATTCTTCGTGGGGTGCTCCGATATTATTTGTGAGAAAGAAAGATGGTTCTATGAGATTGTGTATAGATTATCGGCAGCTTAATAAGGTTACCGTGAAGAACAAGTACCCGTTGCCAAGAATCGATGATTTGTTTGATCAATTGAAGGGGGCCACTGTGTTTTTCAAGATAGACCTGAGGTCCGGTTATTACCAATTGAGAGTCAAAGACTCTGATGTGCCGAAGACTGCATTTTGGACAAGGTATGGTCACTATGAGTTTTTAGTCATGCCCTTCGGTTTAACAAATGCCCCTGCTGTGTTTATGGATTTAATGAACCGCATCTTTCGGCCATATTTGGATAAGTTAGTTGTGGTTTTTATTGATGATATACTGATTTATTCTTGTGATGAGGATGAACACGTCGAGCATTTGAGGACGATTTTTCAAATTTTGCGAGATAATCAGTTGCATGCCAAGTTTAGTAAAAGTGAATTTTGGCTCAAAAAAGTTGGGTTTTTGGGGCACATTGTCTTGGGAGATGGAATCCGAGTTGACCCGAGCAAGATTTCAGCTATTGTTGATTGAAAGCTGCGAGAAAGCGTATCGGAGGTTAGAAGTTTTACAGGCCTAGGTGGGCTATCTGCAGACAGTTTGACAAAGGATTTTCCATGATAGCGACTCCGATGACGAGGCTATTACAGAAAGATGTAAAGTTTGAATGGAAAGAAAAGTGCCAACAGAGTTTCGAGAAACTAAAGGCATTGTTGACTGAGGCTCCAATTCTAGTGCAACCTGAACCGGGAAAAGAATTTGTGATTTATAGTGATGCATCCTTGAATGGGTTGGGTTGTGTGCTTATGCAAGAGGGAAAGGTGATAGCATATTCCTCTAGACAGTTAAAGCCGCATGAGAAGAATTACCTGACACATGATTTAGAGTTGGCTGCCATTGTGTTTGCATTGAAGATATGGAGACACCATTTGTATGGTGAAAAATGTCGGATATTCACCGATCATAAAAGCCTAAAGTACTTGATGACTCAAAAGGAATTGAACTTAAGGCAACGAAGATGGTTAGAGTTGATAAAGGATTATGAACTAGTGATTGACTACCACCCGGGAAAGGCGAATGTAGTCGCCGACGCTTTGAGTAGAAAATCCTTGTTTGCATTGAGGGCCATGAATACACGGATGACTTTGTCAGATGATGGTTCTATCCTAGCTGAATTGAGAGCTAGACCGATGTTTCTCCATGAGATTTGTGAAGCTCAGAAAGGTGACAGCGACTTGCAAGCCAAGAGAATTCAGTGTGAGTCGGGTGTTGAATCCGACTTTCGGATTAATTCTGATGGATGTTCAATGTTTTGAGACAGAGTCTGTGTACCGAGAGATGACAATCAGAAAAGTTTACATGAGGCACATAACGGATGTTTATCTGTACATCTCGGCAGCACAAAAATGTACAATGACTTGAAGAAATGGTATTGGTGGCCGAGTATGAAGAAAGATATTTCTGAATTTGTATAAAAATACTTTATTTGTCAGCAAGTAAAAGCTGAGCGCCAAGTACCTTCGGGTTTACTTCAGCCTATTATGGTTTCCAAGTGGAAATGGGACTGTATTACTATGGACTTCGTGACGGGCTTGCCGTTGACACCGAGTAAGAAAGATGCCGTATGGGTTGTGGTAGGTAGACTTACGAAGTCGGCCCATTTCATACCTGTACGCGATGATTATTCACTTGATAAGTTGGCAAACTTGTATGTTTCAGAGATTGTAAGACTACATGGAGTGCCCTTGTCGATTATATCGGATAGAGATCCGAGATTCACATCTCGATTTTGGAAAAAGTTGCAAGAAGCTTTGGGCACAAAGTTGAGTTTTAGTACAGCTTTTCACCCACAAACTGACGGACAGTCGAAGAGGTTAATACAGATACTTGAGGATATGCTCCGGTGTTGTGTTCTTGAGTTTCAGGGCAGTTGGGAAAAATACTTACCGTTGGTAGAGTTTGCCTATAATAACAGTTTTCAGTCGAGTTTGAGAATGGCGCCTTATGAGGCACTGTATGGGCGGAAGTGTCAAACGCCTTTGTATTGGACCGAACTCAAAGAAAACAGATTCACGGGGTCGATCTGGTTAGAGAAATCGAAGATAAGGTAAGAATAATTCGTGATTGTTTAAAAGCTGCTTCGGATAGACAAAAGTCCTATTCGGACTTGAAACGGAAAAAAGATTGAATTTCAAGTTGGTGATAAGGTATTCTTGAAAGTGTCACCGTGGAAGAAAATTCTCAAATTTTGTCGTAAAGGTAAATTGAGTCCACGTTTTATCGGACCATATGAGGTTACCGAGAGGATAGGACCAGTAGCTTATAGATCGGCCTTACCATCTGAATTGGAAAAGATTCACGATTTATTCCACGTGTCGATGTTACGTCGTTACTGATCAGATCCTTCGCATGTGGTTATACCGACAGAGGTTGCAATTCAACCCGATATGACATATGGTGAAGAGCCGGTTAAGACTTTGGCTCGGGAAGTCAAACAGTTAAGGAATAAGAGTATAGCTCTTGTGAAAGTATTGTGGCAAAGACATGGGGTAGAAGAGGCTACATGGGAGCCCAATGAGGCTATGAGAAACTAGTACCCAAACCTTTTTACCCGCAAGATTTTCGGGGACAAAAATCCCTAAGGGGGGAGAATTGTAACAGCCTGATTTAGGGCTTAATCGGAATAGTGGTTGAGAGACCACAAATTTGAGGTAGAAATATGAGTTTTATGGTTTTTATGAGGTCTATAGCATGTTTGCATAATTGTGTGAAAATTTCATGAAGAAATTTTATAAATTAGTGAACAAATTGTCTATTAAGACTAAATTATAAAGATTGGAAAATATTAGATTCTAGAAGGTTTAAGTATGAAATAGCATTATAAAAATTATTAAAAGTCCTTATTTAGCAATTAGACCATTTTATATCAAGATGGACAAAAATGGGCATAGGAAGGAAAAATCTCAAGAAATGGGCCTTAAGGGCAAAATGGTCATTTTGTTAATAAAAGAATTAAAAGGAAAAAAATAAGTCAAAAATGATGTCCAGCTTCTTCCCTAGGTGCCGAAATTTGGAAGAGAAGCCATAGTTAGGGTTTTGCTCATTTGCAAGCTCCAAGTAAGTGCATCCTAGCCCCATTTTTCATGTTCTTCGTATTTTTGAGATCCTCGTAGCTCGATTTAGCTATTTCTAGCTATATTTTGAGCTAGGGTTTATGTTCAAAAAATTACCCATGTATGACATGCATGTATTTTGATGATTTATGGAAGAATATAAAAGTTTGAATTATAATAAACATCTTTTTCTAAGTGATTTTCATGAAAAATGCATAAAAAGGACCAAATTGTAAAAGTCATAAAAATGGTCATACATGAGTGAATTAGTGGAAATTGGGGGCTGTTGTAATTAAGAAAATGATTCGGCTAGGCTTAAAATACAAGGAAGTTGAATAAAAATCATTTTACGAGCCTAGGGGTAAAAGTGTAATTATGTAAAAGTTTAGGGGTAAAAACATAATTTTTCCAAAATATGATTCATCGGTTAATTTAGTCAATGTGAGTATTAAACAAGTGAAATTTTTATTATAGATCAAGAAACACGAAGCCCAGACCGAAACCGAGGCAAGAACAAGGTTGTGGACTAAATCGAATACCTATACACATTTTGAGTAACGAGGTAAGTTTGTGTGAAATTAAAGCTACATAATGATTTTATATTTTTAATTTCCTGATATTATGTGAAATGAACATTATTTATATGAAAATCGACTAATGATATCTCGATGAGAGTATGGCGGAAATATGTTAAGTTGAAGTCCCAGTTGAATATTCGGAATAGCAAGGATACTAATGTCACAACATGAGATAAGGAGGTCCCGTATAAGACCATGTACGGGACATGGCATCGGCACTGAATGTAGGTCCCGTATAAAACCATATCTGAGATATGGCATCGGCACCGAATATAGGTCCCGTATAAGACCATGCCTGGGACATGGCATCGGCACCGAATGTAAGTTCCATATAAGACCATGTCTGGGACATGGCATCGGCACCGAATAAAGGAGGTCCCGTATAAGACCATGTCTGGGACATGGCCTCGGAACCAAAGGAAGATCTCGTATAAGACCATATATAGGATATGGCATTGGCATCGTGATACATGTTTGATGAGATTGAGTATCCTTCGATATTCTGAGTAGTTCAACAGGAAAAGAGCTGAGTTTACGTACCAATGGCAAAGAGCTAAGTCTATGTTTAAAGAGTATAAAAGTGCTAAAGTTATGTGGTGAAGTGTTACAGGTACCCATGAGTAACTTACGAAAAATGAATGCAAAATGTTATATGTAATTTGGTAAGAGTATACATGAGTAAGTTATGTTAATGTGTTTGAGAAATTGTGTATTATTCATTGAGATGAATGGATGTTGTTATAGGTCTTAATGTTGCTATTTATTTCATGCAAACTTACTAAGCTTAATGCTTATCCCTCTCTTTTCCATTTTCCTTGTAGTATCGCCAAGCTAACTCGGGGACCGTAGGACGTCGGAGTTCGGATCACACTATCAACTATTCTTTTGGTATAGTAAAGTTGATTTATTTTGAGTATGGCATGTATAGGAACATTGGTCATTTTGTTATGTCATATTTGTTGGCCAAAGTGTTGGCTATTAAAGTTATGCATTCATATTGTAAATGGCCATTTGGAATTGGTCAATACTTGTTAAGTTTCATATATTCAATGATGATGAGATTCATGAAGTGCAAGTTAGTGCATTTAATCGAGTAAAATGTGAAGCGTATGCATGATGAAATTAAGGTTATTCATAGTGTATTAATGTTATGTTATGTATTGCTTGTGATGGTATATGAGTGTTTACTTTTCAGGGTGGCAATTGGCTTGGTAAATAGCCTTATAATTGTCCACACGGGTAGACACACGGGCGTGTGTCTAAGCTGTGTGAGACACACGGTCAGCCCCATGGGTGTGTTGATAGGTCATGTGTCCCCTGCATAAAATTTGTGAGAATTCAATTCGTCACACGGGCTAGCACACGGGCGTGTGACTAGGCCGTGTGCCCCTAAGTGTTTGCTGACGTCATAAACAGAATGCTAAGGTTTTCACACACGGGTGAGGACACGGGCGTGTTTAGGCTGTGTGAAGGACACGGGCCATGGACACGGGCGTGTGTCCTGCCGTGTGAAAACCCTTGTAGGTTCGAAATGAAAAATAAAATCCACACGGGCTTGGAACATGGACGTGTGAGACCACACGGCTTGCCCACACGGGCGTGTTCTATTCCACACGGGCATGTAGCCCTGTTTTAAGCAAAAAATTTCTAAGTGTGCAAAAGTTTTTGGTTTAGTCCCGAACCATTCCGTATGTATGATTAGGGTCTCGTAGACCCGTAATAGGGACGTTATGAATATGAATGAAAAGGTTTTAAGTTTAAACGAAATTTTATAGCCTGAAGTTTTCTGTTTGAGAATTTAAGTTCGGTAATGCCTCGTGTCCGGTTCTGACGTTGAATACGGGTAAGGGGTGTTACATTTAGTGGTATCAGAGCTATAGTTTAGTCGATTCTCAGACTAACATAGCGTATGCACGAGTCTAGCTATACATGCCATACGTATGAGTATTTGCCTAATGATAGTGTGACGACTCTTGACGATTTAAATTATTTTTTTATATAGTAAATGGATCCCAATAGAGCTGTGGCAGATGATGTAGAAAGTAACACGCTGGCTCCCGCCAAGGGACAGTGCCGAATGAAAATGAGAGTATACCAACGACTATAAGTCAGATAGGAGGAGAAGAGGCTAGGGAAGCCTTTCTCCACATGATGAATGCATGGTATACGGAGTTCGTTCGTACGAACTCGAATACACAACCCCCTCCACCCCCACCTATTCCTCAGCCTACCCCTGTAGCTCCCCAAGTAGTAGAAGTGGTAAGAAGAGAATAGCCTTCGGTTGATAGAATCCGGAAACAATGAGCCGAGGAATTTTGAGCCAGTAAAGATGACAATCCGGAGATGGGAGAATTTTGGCTTGAAAATACCATCAAATTATCTTGCACACCTGAAGAGTGCATGAAATGTGTGGTGTCCCTCTTGAGAGGTTTCGCTTACCAGTGGTGGAATACCCTTGTGTCGGTTGTACCAAGGGAAAGGATTACCTGGGAGTTTTTCCAGGAAGAGTTTCGGAAGAAGTACATTAGCCAAAGATTTATTGATCAGAAGAGAAAAGAATTCATTGAGCTAAAACAAGGTCGGATGACAGTAACTGAATATGAGCGTGAGTTCGTAAGGCTCAGCAAATACGCTCGAGAGTGTGTATCCACTGAAGCCATTATGTGTGAACGGTTTGAGGACGGATTAACTGAAGATATCCAATTATTTGTAGGTGTCCTGGAATTGAAGGAATTTGTTGTGCTAGTGGACAGGGCTTGTAAAGCCGAGGAGTTGGTTAAAGAGAAAAGAAAAGCTGAAATGGAGTCTCGTGACTCAAGAAAGAGACAATTGAACAAGACATTTCAATCCTCATCCAAGAAGTCAAGAGACTTCACTACTCGATCAACTACCTCAGTTGGGTTTTCAAATAGAAGTAAGAGTAAACAGTACTCGGGGTCTAAAGCTCAGACCACTTCAGTTGCTAGTGTTGGGAACGCTCGACCTAATAGGCCGGAATGCCCACAGTATGGCAGACGTCACCCCGGTGAGTGCCGAGCACATGAGAGAGCCTGTTTTAAGTGTGGTTCCCAAGATCATTTTGTTAGAGAATGCCCTAAGATGATCGAAAGAGATAAAATTCAGAGTACAAGATCAGGAAGTACTACTAGAGGGAGACAGCAGAGAAACCCGGGAAGTGGAACAAGTTGTAATAGTATACCCATAGAACAGACTGCAAGATCTGAGGGTAGAGTGCTTGCGAGGACTTATGCCATTCGCGCTCGCGAAGAGGCGTCATCCCCTGATGTAATTACGGGTACATTTTCTCTCTATGATACTAATGTTGTTGCTTTAATTGATCCGAGATCTACCCACTCATATATTTGCATGAAATTAGTATCTAGTATGAGCATGCCTGTAGAGTCTACAGAATTGTGATAAAAGTGTCCAATCCCTTAGGCAAATGTGTATTAGTTGATAAGGTATGCAAAGATTGTCCATTGATGATTAGAGGTCATTATTTTAAGGCAAATCTCATGCTATTGCCATTTGATGAATTCAATATAATTCTTGGTATGGACTGGTTAACCGCTCATGGTGTGACACTAAATTGTGGAAAGAAATACATTGAATTGAGATGTGAAAATGGGGACACTCTTCGTGTTGAATCAGATGAACAAGACAGATCGTCTGTAGTGATTTCTCATATGTCCGCTCAGAAATATGTAAGCAAAGGGTATGAAGCCTATCTTGCCTTTGTGATGAATGCCAAAGAGACTGAGTTAAAGATTAAATCAGTGCAGATAGTATGCGAGTATCCAGACGTATTCCCAGAAGAATTGCCAGGGTTGCCTCCGGTTAGAGAAATAGAATTTGGCATTGAATTAGCCCCTGATACTGCACCTATATCGATTGCTCCATACAGAACGGCTCCAGCTGAGTTGAAAGAATTGAAGACGCAGTTACAAGAGTTGACGGAAAAAGGCATTGCACGACCGAGTTATTCTCCGTGGGGTGCTCCGGTATTATTTGTGAGAAAGAAAGATGGTTCCATGAGATTGTGTATAGATTATCGGCAGCTTAATAAGGTAATCGTGAAGAACAAGTACCCGTTGCCAAGAATCGATGATTTGTTTGATCAATTGAAGGGAGCCACTGTGTTTTCCAAGATAGACCTGAGGTCCGGTTATTACCAATTGAGAGTTAAAGACTCCGATGTGCCGAAGACTGCATTTCGGACAAGGTATGGTCACTATGAGTTTTTAGTCATGCCTTTCAGTTTAACAAATGCCCCTACCGTGTTTATGGATTTAATGAACCGCATCTTTCGGCCATATTTGGATAAGTTTGTTGTGGTTTTTATTGATGATATACTGATTTATTCTCATGATGAGGATGAACACGTCGAGCATTTGACGGCGGTTTTGCAAATTTTGCGAGATAATCAGTTGTATGACAAGTTTAGTAAAAGTGAATTTTGGCTCAAAGAAGTTGGGTTTTTAGGGCACATTGTCTCGGGAGATGGAATTTGAGTTGACCCGAGTAAGATTTCAGCTATTGTTGATTGGAAACCGTCGAGAAACATATCAGAGGTTAGAAGTTTTCTGGGCCTAGCTGGATATTACAGACGGTTTGTCAAAGGATTTTCCATGATAGCGACTCCGATGACGAGGCTATTACAGAAAGATGTAAAGTTTGAATGGAAAGAAAAGTGCCAACAGAGTTTCGAGAAACTAAAGGCATTGTTGACTGAGGCTCCAGTTCTAGTGCAACCTGAACCGGGAAAAGAATTTGTGATTTATAGCGATGCATCCTTGAATGGGTTGGGTTGTGTGCTTATGCAAGAGGGAAAGGTGATAGCATATGCCTCTAGACAGTTAAAGCCGCATGAGAAGAATTACCCGACACATGATTTAGAGTTGGCTGCCATTGTGTTTGCATTGAAGATATGGAGACACCATTTGTATGGTGAAAAATGTCAGATATTTACCGATCATAAAAGCCTAAAGTACTTGATGACTCAAAAGGAATTAAACTTAAGGCAATGAATATGGTTAGAGTTGATAAAGGATTATGAACTAGTGATTGACTACCACCCGGGAAAGGCGAATGTAGTCACCGACGCTTTGAGTAGAAAATCCTTGTTTGCATTGAGAGCCATGAATACACGGATGACTTTGTCAGATGATGATTCTATCCTAGCTGAATTGAGAGCTAGACCGATGTTTCTCCATGAGATTTGTGAAGCTCACGAAGGTGTGGCGACTTGCAAGCCAAGAGAATTCAATGTGAGTCGGGTGTTGAATCGACTTTCGGATTAATTCTGATGGATGTTCGATGTTCTGAGACAGAGTCTGTGTACCGAGAGATGATGAGCTCATTCAAAAAATTTTACATGAGGCACATAACGGATGTTTATCTGTACATCTCGGTAGCACAAAAATGTACAATGACTTGAAGAAATGGTATTGGTGGCCGAGTATGAAGAAAGATATTTCTGAATTTGTATAAAAATGCTTTATTTGTCAGCAAGTAAAAGCTGAGCACCAAGTACCTTCATGTTTACTTCAGCCTATTATGGTTCCCGAGTGGAAATGGGACCGTATTACTATGGACTTCGTGACGGGCTTACCGTTGACACCGAGCAAGAATGATGCCGTATAGGTTGTGGTAGATAGACTTACAAAGTTGGCCCATTTCATACCTGTACTCATTGATTATTCACTTGATAAGTTGGCAAACTTGTTTGTTTCAGAGGTTGTAAGACTACATGGAGTGCCCTTGTCGATTATATCGGATAGAGATCCGAGATTCACATCCTGATTTTGGAAAAAGTTGCAAGAAGCTTTGGGCACAAAGTTGAGTTTTATCTGACTTTTCACCCACAAACCGACGGACGATCGAGAGAGGTTATCTGATACTTGAGGATATGCTCCGGTGTTGTGTTCTTGAGTTTCAGGGCAGCTGGGAAAAATACTTACCGTTGGTAGAGTTTTCCTATAATAACAGTTTTCAGTCGAGTTTGAGAATGGCGCCTTATGAGGCACTGTATGGGCGGAAGTGTCGAACGCCTTTGTATTGGACCGAACTCAAAGAAAATCAGATTCACGGGGTCGATCTGGTTAGAGAAACTGAAGAGAAGGTAAGAATAATTCGTGATTGTTTAAAAGCTGCTTCGGATAGAAAAAAGTTCTATTCGGACTTGAAATGGAAAAAGATCGAATTTCAAGTTGGTGATAAGGTATTCTTGAAAGTGTCACCGTGGAAGAAAGTTCTCAAATTTTGTCGTAAAGGTAAATTGAGTACGCGTTTTATCGGACCATATGAGGTTACCGAGAGGATAGGACCAGTAGCTTATCGATCGGCCTTGCCATCTGAATTGGAAAAGATTCACGATGTATTCCACGTGTCGATGTAATATCGTTACCGATCAGATCCTTCGCATGTGGTTATACCTACAGAGGTTGCAATTCAACCCGATATGACATATGGCGAAGAGCCGGTTAAGATTTTGGCACGGGAAGTCAAACAGTTAAGGAATAAGAGTATAACTCTTGTGAAAGTATTGTAGCAAATACATGGGGTAGAAGAGGCTACATGGGAGCCCGAGGAGGCTATGAGAAACCAGTACCCAAACCTTTTTACCGGCAAGATTTTCGGGGACGAAAATCCCTAAGGGGGGAGAATTGTAACAGCCCGATTTAGGTCTTAATCGGAATAGTGGTTGCGAGACCACAAATTTGAGGTAGAAATATGAGTTTTATGGTTTTTATGAGGTCTATAGCATGTTTGCATAATTGTGTGAAAATAATTTCATGAAGAAATTTTATAAATTAGTGAACAATTGTCTTTTAGGACTATATTGCAAAGATTGGAAAATATGAGATTCTAGAAGGTTTAAGTGTGAAATAGCATTATAAAAATTATTAGAAGTCCTTATTTAGCAATTAGACCATTTTATATCAAGATGGAAAAAAATGGGCATAGGAAGGAAAAATCTCAAGAAAGGGGCCCTAAGGGCAAAATGGTCATTTGGTTAATAAAAGAATTAAAAGAAAAAAAATAAGTCAAAAATGATGTCCATCTTCTTCCCTAGGTGCCGAAATTTGGAAGAGAAGCCATAGTTGGGGTTTTGCTCATTTTCAAGCTCCAAGTAAGTGCATCCTAGCCCCGTTTTTAATGTTCTTCGTATTTTTGAGATCCTCGTAGCTCGATTTAGCTATTTCTAGCTATATTTTGAGCTAGGGTTTATGTTCAAAAAATTACCCATGTATGACATGCATGTATTTTGATGATTTATGGAAGAATATGAAAGTTTGATGTATAATAAACATCTTTTTCTAAGTGATTTTCATGAAAATGCATAAAAAGGATCAAATTGTAAAAGTCATAAAAATGGTCATACATGAGTGAATTAGTGGAAATTGGGGGCTTTTGTAATTAAGAAAATGATTCGTCTAGGCTTAAAATACAAGGAAGTTGAATAAAAATCATTTTACGAGCCTAGGGGTAAAAGTGTAATTATGTAAAGTTTAGGGGTAAAATCATAATTTTTCCAAAATATGATTCATCGATTAATTTAATCAATGTGAGTATTAAACAAGTGAAATTGTTATTATAGATCAAGAAACACGAAGCCCGGACTGAAACCGAGGCAAGAACAAGGTTGTGGACTAAATCGAATATCTATACACATTTTGAGTACCGAGGTAAGTTTGTGTGAAATTAAAGCTACATAATGATTTTATATTTTTAATTGCCTGATATTATGTGAAATGAACATTATTTATATGAAAATCGGCTAATGATATCTCAATGAGAGTATGGCGAAAATATGTTAAGTTGAAGTTCCGGTTGAATATTCAGAATAGCAAGGATACTAATGTCACAACATGAGATAAGGAGGTCCCGTATAAGACCATGTCTGGGACATGGCATCGGCACCGAATGTAGGTCCCGTATAAGACCATATCTGGGATATGGCATCGGCACCGAATGTAGGTCCCGTATAAGACCATATATGGGATATGGCATCGGCACCGAATGTAGGTCCGGTATAAGACCATGTTTGGGACATGGCATTGGCACCAAATGTAGGTCCGGTATAAGCCCATGTCTGGGACATGGCATCGACACCGAATGTAGGTTCCGTATAAGACCATGTCTGGGACATGGCATCGGCACCGAATAAAGGAAGTCCCGTATAAGACCATGTCTGGGACATGGCCTCGGAACCAAAGGAAGATCTCGTATAAGACCATATCTGGGATATGGCATTGGCATCGTATACATGTTTGATGAGATTGAGTATCCTTCGATATTCCGAGTAGTTCAACAGGCAAAGAGCTAAGTTTACGTACCAATGGCAAAGAGCTAAGTCTATGTTTAAAGAGTATAAAAGTGCTAAATTTATGTGGTGAAGTGTTACAGGTACCCATGAGTAACTTACGAGAAATGAATGCAAAATGTGATATGTAATTTGGTAAGAGTATGCATGAGTAAGTTATGTTGATGTGTTTGAGAAATTGTGTATTATTAATTGAGATGAACGGATGTTGTTATAGGTATTAATGTTGCTATTTATTTCATGCAAACTTACTAAGCTTAATGCTTATCCCTCTCTTTTCCCTTTTCCTTATAGTATCGCCAAGCTAACTCGGGGATCATAGGACGTCAGAGTTCGGATCACACTATCAACTATTCTTTTGGTATAGTAAAGTTGATTTATTTTGAGTATGGCATGTATCATATTTGTTGGCCAAAGTGTTGGCTATTAAAGTTATGCATTCATATTGTAAATGGCCATTTGGAATTGGTCAATACTTGTTAAGTTTCATATATTCAATGATGATGAGATTCATGAAGTGCAAGTTAGTGCATTTAATCGAGCAAAATGTGAAGCGTATGCATGATGAAATTATGGTTATTCATAGTGTATTAATGTTATGTTATGTATTGCTTGTGATGGTATATGAGTGTTTACTTTTCAGGGTGGCAATTGGCTTGGTAAATAGCCTTATAATTGTCCACACGGGTAGACACACGAGCGTGTGTCTAAGCTGTATGAGACACACGGTCAGCCCCATGGGTGTGTTGATAGGCCGTGTGTCCCCTGCATAAAATTTATGAGAATTCAATTCGTCATACGGGCTAGCACACGGGCGTGTGACTAGGCCGTGTGCCCCTAAGTGTTTGCTGACGTCATAAACAGAATGCTAAGGTTTTCACACACGGGTGAGGACATGGGCGTGTCTAGGCCGTGTGAAGGACACGGACCATGGACATGGCATGTGTCCGGCCGTGTGAAAACCCCTGTAGGTTCGAAATGAAAAATAAAATCCACACGGGCTTGGAACATGGACGTGTGAGACCACACGGCCTGCCTATATGGGCGTGTTCTATTCCACACGGGTGTGTAGCCCTGTTTTAAGCAAAATTTTTCTAAGTGTGCAAAAGTTTCCGGTTTAGTCCCGAACCATTCCGTATGTATGATTAGGGTCTCGTAGACCCGTAATAGGGACGTTATGAATATGAATGAAAAGGTTTTAAGTTGAAACGAAATTTTATAGCCTGAAGTTTTATGTTTGAGCAAGTTAAGTTCGGTAATGCCTCGTATCTGGTTCCGACGTTGAATACGGGTAAGGGGTGTTACATATATGCATATGGTTTTCGATATATGTTTGATAATTGATATGCGATGCTTGTTGAAATGTGGAAATTATGGTCATTAAATGTTTGTGATGAATTGGTATACTTGTGATTTTAGGTAAGGTGATTTTTAAATGAAAGTGTCCATATTGATGATTGAGATTGTGAGTTTTGGTATGAATAATGCTTGGTTGGACTTGATTTTAAGTGCCTATTTATGCCTTATTTTGGTGCCAATTGGTTTGGTATAAGTGTATACAAATTTGATTGGCAAAATGGGTTGGTAAATAGCCTATTTTTTTGTTCACACGGCCTAGCACACGGGCGTGTGGCTTGATCGTGTGGCACCTAGTTTTCACACGGGCTAGTCACACGGGCGTGTGGTTGGCCGTGTGGTGCAAGTCAGTATACCCTCTAGTTTTCACACGGCCTAGCATACGGCCTGGCACACGGGCGTGTGAGGCCATTCCGAAGGGTACACAGCCTGGCACACGGGCGTGTGGCATGGCCATGTGACCTAAGTCAGAGAGTTACACGGGGTCGGACACAGGCTGGGACACGGCCATGTGATCCCATTTCGAATGTCCATACAGCCTAAGACACGAGCATGTCTCTTGGCTGTATGCCGGGGCACACGGGCGTGTGACCCCTGCAGTTTGAAAAAAATTCTAAGTTTCCAAGATTTTTCCTGAGTTATCGGTTTAGTCCCGAACCACTTCCAATGCGTATTTTGGGCCTCGTAGGCCCGTATTAGAGACGTTATGTGTAACAGCCCGATTTAGGGGCTAGCCAGAACAGTGATCTCGGGATCACTAATCTGAGATTTGGGAAATTTATTTTCATGTCATATTATGAGTCAGAGCATGATAGTATATGTGCATGAGAATTTTGGTGCTTTAATTTTAGCGATTTCACACTTAATCGTGAGAGAGGACTAAATCGCATAAAGTGCGAAAGTTCCATTCTATAAGCTAAAGATACCAAATAGCCATAGATTGATAATTGGAGGTCTTTAAAGGGCAATTAGACCCCCAATATTTGCTTGGCCGACCATAGACTAGCATAAGAGACAAAGATGGACAAAAATTGGTCAAAGTAGTTGATAGTTGGTGACTTGTTTGACTAGTTTAATATTAGAATAAAGAAAGAGAAAATATCATCTTTCTCTCTATCTTTCTCCATCGAAATTGGCAGCCAAATAGGGGTTGAAAGCTTCAAAAATTTTAGCACACTCTTCTCTTCACAAGTAAGTGTTCTAGTGATTTTTTCTTGAAAATAGTTGTACTTTTGAGACCCCTAAAGCTTAGGCTTTCAAATGAGGGGACTATTGTGATATATGGTGAAAATTTTAGAGTTTTTCCATGAGAGCTATCATTGTTATTTGCTGCATTTTTATGGAAGAAATTGAGTCTTGGTTGTTAGATGAACAACTTTTGTGAAAGGTGTTGTCTTGAAAACACCTAATTGGACCTTGTTGAAAAGGTTACAAATTTGTAGTAATTATGTGAAATGTTGAGTTTTGATGATAGCTATAAGAGTATTAAATGTTCACCTAGGCTTGTTGAAGGTAGAAATGTGATTAGAATTTATTTCCGAGCCTAGGGGCAAAATGGTCATTTTGCCAAAGCCTAAGGGCAAAATAGTAATTTTGCCTAAGCATGATTAGTGAAATGTTTTTATTAATATGATGATTGAAATGAGCTAAATTGCTATTATAGAGCAAGAAGAACCGAGAATCCACCTCGATCGGGGAAAAAATAAAGTCTTGGACTAGACCGACGAGTTGGCTCATTTTGAAATCGAGGTAAGTTTGTATGTGATTAATGCAACATTCATGTTAGCATAATTGAGAATGCTTAGTAACATATTGATGCATGATACTCTACTAAATTGAGTGACTAATGTTGAATATGATGTTGAAGTCCTAGTGGACTATAATGAATATGAAAAGGCTATCATCGAGATATGAAATAGATAAGGTCCCTATAAAACCATGTCAAGGACATGGCCTCGGCACCGAGTTGAGATCCCGTATAAGACCATATCCAGGATATGGCTTCGGTAATGAATATGGGAAATCTTATAAGACCATATCCAGGATATGGTATCGATATTTGATGTGAAAGACCTTATAAGACCTTATCCGGGATAGGGCATTGGCATTTAGAAGTGACTCCATGTAAGACCACCTCGGGGATGTGGCGTTGGCTTCATACCTACATGAATGACAATGAATATGCCTCTTTGACTATCCTTAATGGTTGATGGGATAAGTAGATGAGTTTAGAGGTAGAAATGAGAATTGTACTAAAGTCATATGAATGAGTGAATACAGGTACTCGTGAATGAGTCACGAAGAAACGATTGTGATATGTGGCATGGTATGTGCTAAATAAGGGCAAGTATGAGTAAGTATGTCAAGAAGCCTATGAATTGTGTATGGTTAATTAATGCCATGGATGGATTATATATCGAGCTTATTGTTGCTATTTATTTTCATGCAAACTTACTAAGCTTCATGCTTACCCCTTTCATTGCCCTTTCTCCTTGTAGTATTGCCAAGATAACTCGAGGAACGTGGACGTAGGAGTTCGGAAATCACACTATCGACATCACTTTGGTATAACAATTTAGACTTATTTTGAGTATGGCATGTATAGGACTTGGGTATTTTGTTAAGTTGTAATTGTTAGTCAAAGTGTTGGCTATGTATGTTATTAAAGTCATTTTGTAAATGGCCTTACAAGTTAAGCAAATACTTGTCAAATCCTATTGCTTAATGAAGATGAATTTCATGAAGTGTATGCCCTTGTGTTTGTCTTGATTCTTTGAGTTCCTAGAGATACCTTTTGGTTATCTTTTGTATTGGAATGTTTTGGAATGAGTTCTTAGAGGTGCCTTGGGTTAGGAGTTATGTTGTTTTGAGTTGGAGTATGTATGTGTGTAATATAGGGTGGCGAAGGGCTTGGTAGATAGCCATCTAATTGTCCACACTGCAGACAGACACTGCAGCGTGTGTCTAGGCCGTGTGTGACACACGGTCAGCCCTATGGGCGTGTGGATTGACCGTGTGTCCCATTACATGTTGGGTTTGCAAGTCAGTATGCTCCACAGGGCAGAGACACAGCCGTGTGGAAGACATGGCCTAAGGGCATGGGCGTGTGCCCAGGCCGTGTGAAGTCTGCACCTTAAATGTGGAATTTAATTTGACACACAGGCTAGGGACACGGGCGTGTGCCTTGGCCGTGTGACCTTAATGAAATGATGACGTCATAGTCAGGATCGGCCACAGGTGGAAGACACGGGCGTGTCCTAGGGGCACACGGGCGTGTCCCTAGACCTACACGGGCGTGTGGCCCCTGTTTTGTTGAAAAGTTTTCCAAGTTCGCGAAAGTTCCCAGAATAGTTCCGATACCTCTCGGGGGTATGTTTAGGGCCTCTTTGGCCGAGTATGTGCAAGTGATAGGTTTAAACGAAGTTTTGTAACCCTATTCGAGACGTTTAAGCAAGATTAGTTAGGAAATGCCTCAAACCCGATTCCAGTTGGATACGGGCAAGGGGTGTTACATTATGATTGAATGCTAATGGTTTTAATTAGGTTGAGGATTTATGATTTGAATTGTATGATTGTTTTTATTGTAAGTCCAGTAATGCCTCGTAACCCTGTTTCGGTGTCGGATACGGGTTAGGGGTGTTACACTCGTAACTTGTTGGGAGAATTTATTATCAAGACAGACCACCAAAGCCTGAAGTTCCTCTCCGAGCAACAGGCCATCACCTCATATCAAAAGAAGTGGGTGTCCAAAATGTTGGGGTACAACTACTCAATTGTTTATAGAAAAGGATCTCAGAACACTGTAGCTGATGCCCTATCCAAAAGAATCATCTGCCAACTGGTCAGATTCACTAGTATTTGGGGGAGGTGTCACTTACATGGTTAGAACTCTGGGATCAGATTATAAAGGCTGGATTGGAAGATATTAAGATACAGAAGTTGTCCAAAGAATTGCTACAAAACCCTCAGTCCCATCCCAAGTACTCATAGGATGGAAGGTTTCTCAGGAGAAAAGGGAAAGTGATGATCGGCCACAACACAAAACTCAGGAAGGCCATTTTTGAGTTATTCCATAGTGAGGCCATTAGTGGTCATTCGGGAGTGCATGCTACTAGGCATCGAATAACTAGCTTATTGTAATGGAAGGGGTTATCGAGGGATATCAAGAAATGGTTTCAAGAATGCACTACTTGTCAACAGTACATGAGTGACAATGCTGCATACCCTGGGTTATTGCAACCTTTGCCATACCCGATCGAGCATGGGCTGCTGTCAGTATGGACTTTGTCGAAGGTCTTCCTTTGTCCAAAGGTAAAAGCACTATCCTAGTAATATTCGATAGATTAACCAAGCATGCTCATTTTTTGGCCTTGGCACACCCTTATACTGCTGTGAGTGTGGCTCAGCTCTACTTGGATCAAGTGTACAAGCTACATGGAATTCCAGAGTCCATAGTATCTGAAAGAGATAAGATCTTCCTTAGCAAATTTTGGCAGGAACTATTCAAACTACTTGGCACTCGACTGTACCTCTCAACTGCATACCACCCTCAAACAGATGGGCAAACGAAAGTTTTTAATAGGTGCCTTGAGGGTTATTTGCGATGCATGACCGGTGAGAAACCTTCAGAGTGGGTTTATTGGCTACCTTTGGTAGAGTGGTGGTATAACACCACTCCCTACACAGCCCTCTATGGTCAGGAGTCCCCATTCACTTACCATACTTGCCAGGGTTTTTCATAGTAGCCAAGGTGGACAAAACACTTCAACACCGGGAAAATTTAAAGAAGCTCCTTAAGTTCCATTTGAAACGAGCTTAAGAACAAATAAAGTAGTTAGCAGACAAGAAAAGATCAGATAGGTCGTTTGAAGTTAGGGACCTGGTATACCTGAAACTCCAACCTTACAGAAAGCATTCACTAAGGAAGATGCGAAATTAGAAGCTTTCCCCAAGGTTTTATTGTCCTTATCCTATCGAAGCTAAAATCGAACAGGTGGCCTACAGACTGACATTACCTGAATGAGAAAAAATTCACCCTACATTCCACGTGTCTTAACTAAAGAAACATGTTGGTTCAGCTATACACTCACCTACATTGCCACTTGTTGGAACAGATGGATTGGTCTTGAAAGAGTCAGCACGGATCCTTGATAGAAGAATGGTCAAAAAAGGGAACCATGCTGTCACTGAGGTATTAGTGGAATGGGCGGGCACCTTTCCCGAGGACTCCACTTGGGAAGCCTGGACATAATTTCAAAGGCAATATCCTGCTTTCGATCCTTAAGGACAATGATCTGCTTAAGAGGGAGTATTGTTATGGCATATAATTGAGGGTTAAGAAGTACTTAATAATTGTTTAATTCTATTAAGTCTGTTGAGTTAATTATGTTGCAAAAATGACACGTTTTAGGGGTCCTTTAATGAATACGCTGCGTTTTGGGCAAAGGGTTTTGTTAGTGAAATGGGGCATTTTGATGTTTTGCCTTGTAACCAAACAACAGCTGCGATGACCGTTACTTCCTTTTTTAGCCCCTCGTTTGTGCTGGAATGGTTATGAAAAGTTTCAGTACTATTTTCTCAGCCTCTCTCCTCTCTTTTCTCTCTGTTACTTCTTCTTCCTCCTCTTCCTTCTATTCTTCTCTGTTCTTCTTCTTCTCCTTCTTCTTCTTCAACTTGCATCATAACCATCATGTTTCCAGAAATAAAACAACAAAGATTTCTATATTCTTTTGAAATTTAAAATTTAGTTTTTATATTTTAATTTCGACACAATGAGTCCATGTAAAATCTTGGTCTCTCCGTCTTTTTTTGCCGTTAAAGTTAAAGATGCCAAATGTAAAATAATTTTTTTAACCTTCAACATTTGTATTTTTATCAATTTGGTTCTTCCCCTTTAAAAGTACATAAAAATAATTTTTTTCATATTTTAAAAAAATAAAAAAAATTAAAAATCATACTTTTTTAAAAAAGTAACAAATTATGGAGAAAAATAAAAACTCTTTAAAATTTAAAAAAAATATAAATTTCAAAATTCAATGTTATCTAAATCGGACTAGGAACCGACTAGTGTTTTGATCCGGTGAGAGGTAAAAAATTGGTTAACTCGCAAATCAGTACAGACCAATTAAACTAAGCTAAAAACTGGATGAACCAACAGTTGAATCGATTCCTATCTGGTCTGATCAATTGGTTCCCAAAACGATCAGTCCAAATAAAATAAATTATTAAAAATAAAAATTTATAAAAATCGGGTCAACTGCCACTTTAACCTATTTTTTTAGCTTAGTTCAACAAGTCCATATTGGTCTGCGAGTCAACCAGTTTTTTACCTCTCACTGGATCAATACCCAGTCGGTAATAGGTCTAGTTTAGATAACATTAAATTTTGTAATTTTTATATTCCTAAAATATTTTAATTTATTTTTTTATTTTGAATTGTAAACCATTTTTATTTTTCATTTTTTATATATTTTTAAAAATATAGTTTTTAAAATTTTATGTTGTTTAAAATATGATTTTTTAAAAAAATACTTTTAAAGGGTATGAACCAAATTGACAAAAAATATCAATGTTGGGGGCTAAAAATGTTTAAAAATTTTAATAACCGGTTAACCTATGAACCGATACATATTGGTTTAATCATGCTAAAAATTCAGTTGAACTAACAATCAAACCGATTTTATAATTGTTTTTGTAAGTACCCAATTTTGCACGGGCCCATCTGAATAAACCAGAAAATAAAAAATAAAAATAATGTATTTAAACAGTCCATTTATACAACCCTTTTACAAAAACCCAAACCTAAACAGATTACCCAAATTTAATAAACCCGATTAGCCCATTAACTTACACCCTTAGCCCAATTACAGAAACATCCTACCCAGACACACAGACCCAATAGCCCAGATCCCAACTAACCCAACAGACCCAGACATTCGTGGCCCAAAAGGCCCAAAACATTAAGCAGCCTCAGTGAGCCTAGGGTTTCTGAAAACCCTAGGCGCCGCATGCCGCAGGAGACAGTACTCCAACAGTCGCGCCGCAACACCAGCGCCCAACAGCAGCCTCGACATCCCTGGCCCCGATCACGCCGCATTCAGCGCACCACCGAATCGCGCCGCAATAGCGCGCCTGGTCATCACCGCAAAATCCTCGTCCCCACCTGCACAAGAAAGGAAAAAAGGACAGCAAGAATATGGCAAAATATCTGTATTTCCTTTTTAAAATTTATTTTTCGGGTATAAAAACCCATAAACCTGTAGACACGAAAAACACACAGAGAAAAGAATACAGAGATACACAAAAATACGAAATCAGAAAAATCAATAAAAGATTTCCTTTTATTTTCTTTCATTCCCGAATCTGTTCGATTTCTTTTTATCTTTATTTATTTTAGTTTTTTAGTTTTTTTTTTACATACGAAGGCTTGAAATATAAAAAAAAAAAGAAGAAAAACTAACCTTTTGAACGTGGTGGCGACGCGTGATGGACGGACGACGATTTAGCCACGAGCTCTGCCGGAAATCGCCCAGGAAGAGAAAAGGAGACTCACTCTTTCTTTATTTTTAAAACTTGATCTCAAATGAATTTTTTTTTGCAGACTTGCCTTTAAATACCCAGCCAAAACGACGCCGTTTTGGAAACCCCTCTTAGAGCCAAAACGACGTCGTTTTACTCCCTGCGACCCGCGCGTTGACCCGACCCGGGGAAAGATCCGTGCGTTTTATTAAAAGGGGAAAATTACTATTTCAGTCCCTCCGCTATTTTATTAAATTTAATTTCGTCCAATTTAGTGTTTTTATTTTTTTAAATTAACCCTAAAAATCTATTTTTATTTCAATTTAACCATTTTTTTCTCTTTTAAATTTTTATATATTTTTTAAATTATTATTAAAATATTGTTATATTAAAACTCTATATTTTCTTTAGTAGTTATATATATTAATTTATTAATATTATAAAATTCATACATATTTATTATTATTTATTATTTTATTTAAATATTTTTTTACATATTATTTTAATATTTATACATATTAATTATTAATTTTTTGTACATGATATAATATAATATTATATCATATATATATATATATATTTAAAGAGAAAAACTAAGTTTATTTTATATTGTATACTATATTCTACTTACATTATTTACATTATATATATATGTAATTTATTTATTTAGTATTTTTTATTGTTTTATATATTGCTTTATATATTTTACTTGTCCATGCAATGCCCTTTTATTTATTCATTATTTTATGATTACTTTAGTGTAGTTATTTTAGATGTATTTTATATTGTCTATATGAAATGTTAGTGAATTATAATTGCTTTTAATATTTATGTTCAATAGTTTATAAATGCAAAATTACTATATTTTATCTAAAGGTTTTAAAATAAGGCAATGTTTTGGTATTTAGAAATTCGAGAAATAGTGCCCTAACGTGTTGGGTGCGATTTTCCGTTTAGCTGAATAACTAAATAACCTTTTAACAAGTTTTGTAAATCGTGAGATGATTTTGATTATGAAGGTTTTTAAATATCATGTCATAACGTGTTGGATGTGATGCTTATATTCTTTCGGAACAAGAAAGTCTCAATTTTTTAAATTACTCGAAGTTTCTTTAAAGAAATCATTTTTTTAAATACTTTTAAATTTTAAACATTTGGACATGATTTTATCGATTAGGTACCAATTTTTGGGCGTTATGAGGGTGCTAATCCTTCCTCATACGTAACCGACTCCCGAACCTGTTTTCTTATTTCGTGGACCAAAATCAAATGTTTTAAAATAAAACGTTTTACAAGGTGATCCAATCACACCTAAGTAAAAAGTGATTGGTGGCGACTCCCACTTTTGTTTTTAAAAGTCGACCCCGTTTTCTAAAAATTTTAAAATGGTTTCGACAGCTTTAATATTATAATATTTTAGATTCTTTAATAATATTTGCTAAATAATCCGTCGTTCTGGAAACCCATTAGTCAGATCAATTCGAAATCGGTTCAATTGCAGTTTTAACCAATTTTTTAGCACAAGGTCGCAGGTCAACCGTTAGTTCAATCCGATTTAGATAACATTAAACTTTAGAATTTTTTATATCTTTAAAATTAATTTTATTTTTTATTTTTTGAATTTTAAAGCTTTTTTTTATTTTTATAAATGTTTATTATTTTAAAAATTATAATTTTTTATTTTAAAAACTATAAGTTTCTAAAATTTTATGCTTTTATTTAAAATATGAAAAAGTTAATTTTTAAAATTTTTATGTACTTAATGACCAAATTAATAGAAGACTATAAATATTGATAGCAAAAAAAGCTATTTTATCTTTGACATAGAGATTTAATGTGTAAAAATTAAATTTTAAAATGGAAAAGAGTAAAAGTACCTTTCACAAATTTAAACAAAAAAAAACGTCCAATCAGATTCTGACATACTACCAAGTAACAATCCAACACACCACGCGTAATAAAATCATTGGTGGTTACCAAGAACGAAAATCCTATTTCTTTAACTATTTGCCTGAAAGGACCAATAAAATGATAAAAAATTGACAGGCAGAGTAAGACAGACTGTCTATGTTCAAAAAAGAACAGAAGAGAAAGACACAGTCCCTTTTCTTTTAATTTCATTTTTTTTAAGTAAATGGGAACCATTTCTTGCGTCAGTAATTTCATTTTTCTCTCGAAAAACTCAATCTCTTCCTCATCCCTACCCTTTTTCAAGAAACCAATCCCAATTTTCCAAAGCTTCAACTTCTCTTCTTCTTCTTCTCTTCAAGTCTCAGCTTCCTCCACCTCTGGTCTATTTGATTTTCCCTTTTGCTTTCTTTTTACAAATTGCGGTGACTTTTCTTTTATTTAATCTGGGATTTTCGTTTTTTTATTTTGTTTGAATGTGGCAGGGAAAGCAATGGTGGGAGAGAATGATCTGCTAATTGTGGGACCAGGTGTTCTTGGTCGCTTGGTGGCTGAAAAATGGAGGGAGGTAAAACCAAACCAACTGTTTTTGATTGCCTAAACATCATCATTTATTGTAGTTTCAAGGGTTGAAATTTGAAGGGTTTTCTTGAATAATGATAAGAATTAGCTAATTGATAGGGTTTAGCTCTTTTTTACAATGTCTATTTCTAGCAATGGTGCCAACTGAACTAAAACTCAATCGGTAGGGTCTAGCCATTTAGTCATATGTGTGAATTACATGATTTGTGGAAGCAGGAACATCCAGGATGTCAAATTTACGGGCAGACTGTGACGACGGACCACCACAATGAATTAATCTCACTGGGGATTAATCCATTGTTGAAGGAGACTAAAACAGATCAGAAGTTCCCCTATGTGATTTTTTGTGCTCCTCCTTCAAAAACCCCAGATTATGCTGGTGATATTAGGTAACTTTTTGAAGATTTTCATGGCGAATTGTCACTCACTAGTCACTAGCCATGTTGGTGTTGTATGGTAGTAGTCATATATGAGCTAGGAGGAACTTCGGCAAAACTTACTTTGATCTGGAATTTTACCTTTTTTTGTTTGTGGCAAAATCTTGATTGGTTATTTAGTCTCTACGAACTGAGTTGGTGTTATCGATTTGGCTTTGAGTCTATCAGATTGGCTGCTTTAAGCTGGAATGGTGAAGGTTCGTTTGTATTCACATCAAGCTCTGCACCATATGATTGCAATGACAATGGACCTTGTGATGAGGTATTTACATCTAACATAAAACATTGTTTGCTTATAACACTTTATTATTGTTCTTCCAAATTTTCATGATATTGGGATGCATTAATATCCATTACCACCATCTGTTTTCTTGTCAGGACACACCAACTGTGCCGATTGGGAGAAGCCCTAGAACAGATACCCTTCTCAAGGCTGAAAAAGTGGTGCTGGAATTTGACGGTTGTGTCCTTAGGTTGGCTGGACTATATATATCCTTTTTCTTGGACTTAAATTACCAAAGAGATGTGTTTATATGTTTCATAGGCTTGTGGATGTCACCGAGATTGCTTTCATGATAACCTTAACATTTTATACAAAATGGATAGAGGTGCACATTTCTATTGGTTGCATAAGAGGACCGTTGATGCTCGTCCTGATCACATCTTGAATCTTATACACTATGAGGTGAAAATTCATTTACATCTCTATTTGTTTTTCGTTTGTAGAGACAATTTCTCTTTCGAGATTTGCAGAATTCATTTTGGTACTTGGAATGTTGATTTCGATTTGTGTACTTGGTGTCACAGGATGCAGCTTCCCTATCAGTCACTATTCTGAAGAAGAAACTTCGGGGTCGGATTTTCTTGGGTTGTGACAACCATCCTTTGTCTAGGTTGTCTTCTTTTACAATAGCACATATGACAACTTGTGTCAATATATTTCTTGCAATGCTATTTATGATCGAAATTGTTTATTTTGCCGACTTCTCAAGTTGGTAACACTCTGTTACTTTTTCTGCAGGCAAGAAGTAATGGATTTGGTTGATAAAAGTGGGAAATTTGACAAAAAGTTCCAAGGCTTTACAGGTGGTTTCATATTTACATTTCTTAACCTTAGAATATATTTTGATATGGGTATGGGGTTATGGTTCTCCTAGTCCGGGTAACATTGGTTTTAGTTCTTTGATATGTAAAACTTGCATCATCTGATATCTGTTGTATACTTGCAGGCACTAGTGATCCTTTGGGCAAGAAGTTGAACAACTCGAATACTCGTAAGGAATTAGGATGGGAGCCAAAATATCCTAGCTTTGCCCACTTTCTTGGAGTTTCGGAATAACTCATACCTTCATCTTCGTTGCCGGGATTTATCATGGAAGAAACTCGATTTAGTTTGCTAGGGAATCTTTTGCCTGCATGCTGTTGTGCCTCTTTTCTTTTTTCACTTCTCCAATAGGTTCTGGCAAATACTTGTTCATATACAGTGTCTGAACACTCACACCAGTTTTATTAATAAAAAAAATATACATTGGAACACTTTCAGTCGAGTTGTTCTTCCAGTTTAACCACTCGCGTAATCCACATTGCCAGGACATACTTGAGTTATGTTGGTCTTGGAATTATATTTTTCAAGTCCTATGAAAGAGTAGAGCAACAAATTAGTGTGTTTTTAGATTTTGTAAACCATTAATGACAATCTTGTGAAGCAAAATAGGATTTAGACCCCCAAAGAGCAACGAATAAATTATGGAGAAGGAGACAAATTTTAAATATTAAAGATGAGTTGGGGCTACGTTCCAAGAAACCGACTTCAATAATAAACTATTCCATGTAAAGTTGACCTTGCAGATCCCAAGATTCTTCTATATCTTTTATATGTTTCATCTCAATCATAATGTTAAACTCACAAACAAACAAGATTTGAGCTTTAAACAGCGAAGTTCACTTCCAATGGGGAAATTTTGTTGCATGGAATCTGATGATGGTGGTGGCTTAGATTTCACTGGTCTTCTCATTGTTTTAGTCATAGCCGTAGCTCTCATGGCAGTCTGCCTGCAGCAACAGCGACCTACCGGTTATACTGTGTACCGTTACCGTTGAAAAGCTTCAGTTCGAGCTCCATTGTCTCTTTTGACTGTGTCCAATTGCAGGTAAGGTCTTGGAGGCAGCATTTGTAAGAACTTGAAGCTCTTTTTGCCTATTGTATTTCATAAAAACATGCTGTTGGGTTGAATTTTTTGTATTTTCTTCAGATTTTAGGTGTTGTTTTTTAACAATCTGAATTGTTGTTTGAAATCTGATAAATTGTTGTTTCATGTTCTTGTCTCTATCAATCAAACACAAGTCCGAGTAACCTAAGCTTATAATACTGAATTCCAAGAGTGTGGAGGCTAGTAAAAGATCAAATAATTGCAAATAAAATTGATAAAGAAAGTTATATATTAGTATGCAATAGATCTATATAAATATTAACTTACATAAACACTGTACATCTGCAGATCATTTATTCATAGTTTTCCCTGTAAAAATACCATGGAGTTCCTATACCAAGTGTCAGATTACATTTTGCCCCCTCTACTCAAAAAATAAACAAATTAGTCCTTGTACGCTATATCAAATAGCAAATTGGTCATTTTTATTAAAATTTTCATTCATTTCTACTGTTAAAAACTGGTATCACTGAAAAATAATCAAACAGTGACATGCCACTTGTACCTTATACAGTCGTACAAAGACCAATTTTTAACGATAAAATGGATTGAATTTTTAATAGAAGGATCAATTTACTTTTTAATCTAACGTACAGTGATTAATTTGCCGATTTTTTTAGTAAAATGGACAAATTGCAATCTAACTCTTAGTACAAAGACCTCTTTGATTCTTTTACCTTATTCTCCCCATTGTTTAAACTGGTGATTGCGAGCTTTGATTAGGCCCAGGCATTGCTTCTGGAACTAACAATGGATATCTGAACTTGTAAAACCTCATGAATGGCTCCTCGTTGAAGCACCCCCAGCACGTCCTCATCGTCTTTTGACGATGCAAGATCTTCTAGAGAGAGACATCGAAAATGGAATTCATCCCGCATACGGAATCCATAGAACCATCTGCCGAGCTTCCACCATTTGATACAAATTTGGCGGTTTTTAATGTTGCTACTCTTGAGCGCTTCCATGACATCCGAAGTCTGCTCGGTATCATTCATAATTTTTTTAGTTCTAACATGTGTAGCATTAACATATCTAGAAATACAGATTCAAAATCTATAGAGAAACCATTATCTAAAAGCAGCCACGCTGGTTTAGCTTTCAGCCGCGCTTGTGACCATCTAAGAACACTAATTCCACAATGCAAACAAAACAAGCATACAAGAAAAAAATGCATGAAAAATACATAAAACATGAAAAGTTACCGGCACTTTAAGGTTGTTGAGGCAGTAATGAAGTCCAACCAGGTTAAGCAAAACATTCAGCTTTGGTTTGAGCAGCAGCATTTGAACATCTTTAAACCCGAACCCCATCAATTTCAGGCATTCAATCGCTTTCAGATAGTCATTGACCTGGATTGATTCGGATTGCAAACAATTTTCTACAAATTTAATAACCGAATCAGCTTGATCCTTCATCTCCTTGTGCTGCTTTATGTAAAATCCCCTCCAACCCTACCATCATTTTTAATTTTTTTTCTCAACAATTTTCATATCAATACAAACAATTGAATTTGCCTATCATATTTAATTACATGTATTTACTTCAACACTAATAGTTTCAACTTGAATGATAGACTGCAAAAGAACTCGAAACACCCGTTGCAATTAAGCCAAAGCCAACAATTCCAAAGCTAAATTACCATAAATAAAACTTAAAAAAAAAAAAAAAAAAACCTTGAAGTCGGGGTCTTTCAAGACATCTTCGTATAAAAGAGGCCATCTTTGTTTAAATAAGGGTTCCCATAAACAATCGGAGCCCCATAAATCCCTCCACACCCGAGAACAGCAACTCAAGCAGGAAAGATCTGTCACCTAAAAACCAGACGACCCGGAAACCATGTTTAGATTCCACCGATACCCAGAAAGAAGAAAAGAAAGGATGGAAATGAAGAGGAAGCAAATTACCGCAAGGGAAGAAGCAATTTTGAGAGCTACATCGTTTGGGATTGAACTGTATGTATAATCAGATTCATTCATGGTTTTTTTTTTTTTTAATCGGCTAAAACTGAAAAATAAAAATTAATGATTGATAAAATAATTTTAATTTTCGTATGGGAATTTGTTTTCTTCTTCAAGTGAATATTGAAGTTAAGAATCAGATAGTTATACCTATTATTGATCCCTGTAATCAACAATATGAATGAAACAGCGTCGTTTCAGCTTTCAACTACAAGATTTGTCCCTGGGCTCAATGGTCTTTTTGGGCCTAATATTTATAACACTACATATGTATATATAAAAAGGCCTTCTCAGTTCTTGGCCACAGACAGCCCATTGGGCCCAGGGACTAAGAAAGAAAGTTTGAAAAGTTCAGGGGATGAAATTAATATTTATCACTATCTATGGAGAAAACGAGCAATTCATATAATTCATTTTTCAGCTGGGGCTATCATCAATGTTATCCACCACCAATCTTCATTAGATTTTTCTTTTAGCTGGAGGAACTTTACTGACCATGGAAACCCCCAATCTTGTTCATCATTCACCTCAAATGTTCCCACATTTTCTTTCCCTTTCTCTCTTTAATTTTGAGTGACAAAGACCAGTTTCCCCAGATTTCTCTTCTTAGGTGAAAAAAAATGTCACTTTGTTTATCTTTCAATGCCTTCACTGTTCACTCACCAAAGTCCCAAACTCACAAAACACGTTTCAGTTCTCAGTTCATCAATCAAATCCAGGTAAAACCAGCTCCTTTTACTTCAAAATCAATACCCTTCAATGTAGAAAGGTTTAAACTTGTTAAAGCTTTAGCAACAAAACCTGTTGAAACAGCTGTATCAGCTTCATTTAGAAACAAGAACCCAAAAGACATCAATGTTTTGGTGGTGGGTTCTACCGGTTATATTGGGAAATTTGTGGTGAAAGAGTTGGTCAATAGAGGGTTTAATGTTATAGCCATTGCTAGGGAAATAAGTGGGATTAGAGGCAAAAACAGCAAGGAAGATACTTTGAGTGATTTAAATGGAGCTAATGTATGTTTCTCTGATGTCACCAATTTAGACATTTTGGAGAATTCTGTGAAAAATTTAGGGTTTCCCATTGATGTTGTTGTCTCTTGTCTTGCTAGCCGTACTGGTGGTGTTAAGGATTCATGGAAAATTGATTATGAAGCTACAAAGAACAGCCTTGTTGCTGGTAAGAAATTTGGGGCTTCACATTTTGTGTTGCTATCTGCCATTTGTGTCCAAAAACCCCTCCTTGAATTCCAGCGAGCTAAGCTGAAATTTGAGGCCGAATTGATGAAAGAAGTCGAAGGAGATGACGGGTTTACTTACAGTATTGTTAGGCCAACTGCATTCTTTAAGAGTTTAGGGGGTCAAGTTGACTTAGTGAAAGATGGAAAGCCTTATGTGATGTTTGGTGATGGCAAATTATGTGCTTGTAAGCCAATTAGTGAACAAGATTTGGCTTCCTTCATTGCAGATTGTGTTTTGAAAGAGGATAAGATTAATCAGATTTTGCCGATAGGCGGTCCGGGGAAGGCATTGACACCATTGGAGCAAGGGGAGATGTTGTTTAAGCTTGTAGGGAAGGAACCAAAGTTCTTGAAAGTGCCTATTGGGATCATGGACTTTGCCATTGGGATTCTCGACTTCCTTGTTAAGATCTTCCCTTCAATGGAAGATGCCGCCGAGTTCGGTAAAATCGGAAGATATTACGCTGCCGAAAGTATGTTGATTTTGGATCCCGAAACCGGAGAATACAGTGCCGAGAAAACACCGAGCTATGGAACCGATACGTTGGAAGATTTCTTCGCGAGAGTGCTGAGGGAAGGGATGGCTGGTCAGGAATTAGGTGAACAATCCATCTTTTGAAAGCTGATTGCTTCATTGAGTGAACCAGTTTTGCATTAGAACATGATTTGAGGTATAAGCAGCTTTCCCTAACCTTAAAAAACATCTAAAACTAGTGAATCCCACATTGTATTTGTAAAGATTTTACCTTGGAAACTGCCATTGTTATGGAATATAAAGAATTGTTTCTATTGTCTGAATTGTGTGCAACATGAATGATCTTTTACTTCTATCTTTACCATCATAAAAACTTCAAAGCTTTTGTATATTTTCTAAATGGAAGTTGATATTCAAAGGAAATCAAGAAGGAAGAACACTCCAAGAAGCAAGAGACACACAATCAAAAGAAATCACTTTAGTTCTTCATGGTTTTTTATCTTTCTCTTATAAATATTTTCAGAGAGCATCATTCTTACATATTGTAAACACCTACTTTAAAGATAGTTCTTTTGTTTAAACCAAACACCCTTACCTTTGTACAAGGGAAATGTTTTCTAGTTGAGCCATAAAATTACAGTGGCTCTATCTTAGCCATTATAAAAACATAAAAAAAAAAAAAAAGTTTTTATCTTACCTTAAGTAAAATATAGAGGATTTAAAGATTATACATTGTTACTGAAAGCTAGTTATTCATAATAGTGAACTAATAAAATCTTTAGCGGGTAAACCTAAAGTAGTGGAAGAAGACGTTTGAGGCTCAAGCACTAGAAATCGATTATATCAATCTTTTCTACTATTTCTCTTATTTTAGAAGAAGAATTTTAAACTCCCAATTTATCTCCTATTAATATTTTTGAACAAACAAAATTCAATAAATATCATAATTTTTTTCTCAATGCAATTGCATCAAAAGAAAAGACCGCTAGGGTGAAATTATTAAAGCTTAAAAGTCTTAATTTTCTTAATCTAGAAATATATATAGTTATTAAGAATCAAATAATTGTAAAAAGCTTGGAATTTCTAATCAATTTTTTTATTAATTGTTAAAAATTAAATGATTGTATGCAAATAGAAATTTTGAAAATTGTGATCAAATTATTTTTTCTTCTTTCGAATAAAAACTAGAGTGAAGTAGTCAAAACTTGCATTAAATTTGAAAGAAAATATACTTAATTTTAGACTACATGTTAAGAATTTAATTGGTAGGAGAATGATTATTGTGTTTGATATGTTAAAAACATCAATTTTTTTTTATAATGTAACTTTACTTTGAGAATCACTTTCTTTCAAACATGAAACTTACTCTGTTTCCCTTTCTCCTTCTTAGGCTTGCTGATTGAAGGAAGCCTTTGTTAGAAGGACTACGCCAGAATGTTGCTTTTATCGTGAGCCAACTGCTTTGTGTTTGTATCATGCATGACTCGTGGGGGTGGCACATTAGAGTATTTTGGAAATGATTTGTATAAAGAACTTCTGTTTTGATAAGACAATTTTATAATACTTCTATTAAGTATCAATATGAAGTTTTAAATTAATATATTTTGCTTAATGAAATTATTATATTTGCACTTATACGCCAAAATGGCTTGAATATTATTTAAACTATTAATGATTCCATTTAAATTGAGTAAAGCAACAACTATCAAATGATTTATATTTATAACTTTATAAAATTTTAAAAGCTTCTACCAAAAATATTTTGGAGTTAATTTGATTTCAATTAGTGACACACCATACTCGGATCCTATCATAGGGTTGAGTTTGGTGTGTTACAAGTTTGCTATCAGAGCCAAGGTTGAGCCGATTCTCGGAAAAACAAAGGTTGGGTCATACCCCATCATACATGATACGCCTCTGGCTTAGTCCTTATGTGTGTTAAACTAATCTGAATTCTTTTGTAGTGTTCAAAAAAAAAAAAAAAGATGTCTGAAGGATCTAGAGATGTGACTGGAGAAGAAATTGAGAGTCATGTGCTTGCGGTTCCTGAACAGGCATCTGCAGCTAGTCTAGGAGCTACTAGAAATGCTTTCAGGAATGTTTTCTTTACGATGATGACACAGATGTTTGACCAGTTTATGGGGAATACTCAAGCGCCCCAGCCTCAACAACCTTAGCAACCACAACCAGAAGTGGTTCGCCTAGCACAACCTGCACCACCAGTTCCGGTTGCAACTGCACCTAAAGTAGAATCTATGAAAGAAATTCGAAAGAGGGGTGCTAAAGAATTTATGGGTGATAAGAGTGATGATCCGATTGTGGTTGAGCAGTGGTTATTTTGAGTTTTTAGGGTGATAAAGGAATTGAAATGTACACCAAAAGACAATCTCTTGTGTGCAATATCTTTGCTAGAAGGAGAAGCCTACCAGTGGTGGGAAACATTGATTAGTGTAACTCCTAAAGAGATGACTGACTGAAACTTCTTTTTGGAAAAGTTCAGAGAAAGGTAAGTGAATTAGAAGTATGTAAAACAGATGAAGAAATAATTTATGTATTGAAGACAAGGAAGAATGTCTGTGATAGAATATGAACGAGAATTTGTAAGACTTAGTCGTTATGCTAAGAACATGTTCCAATCAGAGAAGGAAATGTGTAACAAGTTTGAGTGAGGGTTAAGAGATGAAATTCATGCTCTGGTAGCAACTTCTAAATGTAAAAGTTTAACATCTATGACAACCGAAGCTCATAAGATGGAAACCATTATTAAAGATAGGAGCATGAATTTTGAAAGAGAAAGAATGAAGAGGGGAATGTCTAGCCCTCCACATTCAGCAATTTTTAAAAAGCTTAGAGATCAAACTTTTTCAACTTCAAAAAGAGATTCACAGCCTACGATTTTCAGACGAGAAGGATTTAGTAGACCAACTGTTTCTATGGCAAGCTTTGGAGGGTCTAGAGTAATGAGAAATGTTAACTGTGAACATTGTGGAAGAAACTAAGGAGGAGAATGTTGGAGACGTTCTGGGGCATGTTTTGGATATGGATCCAAATATCATTTGGTTAAGGATTGTCCCTCGAAAATAAAAGCAAGTACAGAGCAGTCTGTTCGTGGGCATCAAACATTTTAGCAAGAGACTAGATCTAGAGTGGCAGCAAAGTCTGGCTCAGTGTAGGGAGCACCAAAGAATTTTAGTAAGCCAAGTTCTAGAGTGTCCGCCCGAGCGTATGTAATGAAAACAAAGGAATATGTTAATCTACCAGAAGTTATAACGAGTAAATTTTATTTCCTTGAAAATAGTATATATGCATTGATAGATCTAGGATCCACTCATTCTTATATTTGTACTAAGGTTGTAGAAGGTCTAAGTTTTGAAGTTGTATATTCTGAAATGAATGTGTCAGTAACTAATCCACTGGGTCAAAGTATTGTGGTTAATAAGTTGATAAAGAATTGCTCGTTGGTGTTTGGTGAGCACATTTTCTTGGCAGACTTGTTGTTACTGAGTTTTCATGAGTTTGGTGCTATCTTGGGATTGGATTGGCTGACTAGACATAATGCTATGGTAGATTGTCGTGCTAAAGGTGTACGCCTATTAACCTTTGAGGTTAAGGAAGTTTTAATGCCCGACGTACAGACTGGTTTGGCGAACAAAATAATTTCTACTGTATCCGCATGAAAATTGATAGTTAAAAGTGTATATGCTTATTTGGCGTACATTATGGATTCATATAAGACAAGAAAGGACATCAATCAAGTTCCAATTGCGAATGAATTCCCAGATGTGTTTCTAGGAGAACTTCCAGGGATGCCACCAGAGAGAGATGTAGAATTTTCAATTGAATTGCAACTTGGTACAACACCTATCTCTTGTACTCCTTACAGAATGACACCGGTAGAACTAAAAGAGTTGAAAACATAGTTGCAAGATCTATTGGATAAGGAATTTATTAGACCAAGTGTATCACCATGGGGTGCGCTAATTCTGTTTGTGAAGAAGAAAGATGGAGCATTACGCCTATGTATAGATTATCGTTAGTTGAATAAGGTAACTATGAAGAATAAGTATTTGCCCAGAACTGAAGAATTGTTTGATCAGTTGTGTGGGGATACAGTTTTCTCTAAGATTGATATGAGATCTGGATATTATCAAGTGAAGATTAGAGGTGATGATGTGCCTAAGACTGCATTTCGATTAAGGTATGACCATTATGAATTCCTAGTAATGCCTTTTGGCTTGACTAATGCGCCTGTAGTATTCATAGACTTGATGAATAGAGTGTTTCAATCATATTTGGATAAGTTTGTGGTGGTTTTTATTGATGATATTTTGGTTTACTCTAAGAATGAAGCTGATCATGAGAAACATTTGAGAACTGTGTTGAGAACATTGCGTGAAAAATTAGTTATATGCCAAGTTCAATAAGTGTGAATTTTGGTTGAGAGAAGTACATTTTTTGGGCCATGTGATCTCTTCTGAAGGTATTAAAGTAGATCATGATAAGGTGAAAGCAGTACTTGAGTGGAATCCACCCAAAAATGTTTTGGAGTTAGTTTGATTTCAAGTAGTGACACACCATACTCGAATCCTATCATAGGGGCTAGTAGGCTATTACAGAAGGTTTATGAAAGGCTTTTCAATGTTGGCAACTCTTCTCACTGGATTGTTGAAAAAGAAAGAAAGGTTTGAATGGACTGATGAGTGTTAGTAAAGTTTTGAGAAGTTGAAAGTAGTATTGACTGAAGCTCCAGTTTTAACATAGCCAGAGTCTGGTATAGAGTATACTGTTTACACTAATGCATCTTTGAGTGGGCTGGGATGTGTGCTTATATAGAAGGGTAAAGTTATAGCTTATGCATCGCACCAACTTAAACTTCATGAGAAGAACTATCCAACCCATGATTTGGAATTGGCAACAATATTATTGGTATTGAAGATATGGAGACACTACCTGTATGGAGAAAAATGTCATATGTTCTCTGATCATAAGAATCTAAAGTATTTGACGTCAAAGAAAGATCTGAATCTATACCAAAGACGTTGGTTGGAACTGCTAAAAGATTATGATTTGGCTATAAAGTATCATCCTGGATAAACAAATGTTATGGCTGATGCATTGAGTAGAAAAACAATGGCAACATTAACATCTCTACGAGCCAGAGTGAGTATGGTTGATGATGGATCGTTATTAACAGAGTTAACTGTTAAGCCAACTTTTCTATCTCAAATTCTGGAAGTGAAGATAAAGGGTGCATAGTGTGATAAGTATAAGCAATGTATGATCTCTGGTAGTGCAACAAATTTTAGTCTGGATAAAGATGACGAACTGCTATTCATGGGAAGAATGTGTGTACTAGTTGGGAGTGGCTTAAGGAAAGAACTACAAAGGGAAGCTCATCAGGGACCCTTTTCACTCCATCTTGAAGAAATCAAAATGTATAGATATTTGAAAAGCTTATATTGGTGGCCTGGAATGAAGAGGGAAATCACATAATATGTTACAACCTGTCTGACTTGCCAAAGAGTTAAAGCAAAGCATCAAATTCCCTCAGGTAAGTTGTATCCTTTGGAGATGCCAGAGTGGAAATGAGATAGAATTATTATGGATTTTTTGTCAAGGCTACCTCTCAATCCTATAAAGAAGAATTTAGTTTGGGTGATAGTAGATCAACTTACTAAGTCAACTCATTTACTGCCAGTGCACACTACTTACCCATTAGAAAATTTAGTCGAGCTCTATATTTCTAAGATAGTTCGTCGACATGTAATTCCATCTTCTATAGTTTTAGACAGAGATCTAAGGTTTACTTCAAGATTCTAGAGGCAACTACAGGGATTATTGGGAACCAACCTGCAATTTAGTACTGCATTCCACCCTCAGACAGATGGTCAGTCTGAAAGAGTTATTCAAGTTTTGGAGGATATGTTAAGAAGTTGTGTGATTGATTTTGAGCTGAACTGGGAAAGGTATTTTCCTCTGGTTGAATTTGTGTATAACAACAATTATCATGCCAGTTTGAAAATGTCTCCATTTGAAGCTTTGTATGGTAGAATGTAACACCTCTAACCCGTCTCTGTCGCTGGATTAGGGTTACGGAGTATTACGGTACATATTAAAACAATTTACATAATAAAATTGTTCATTTATTAATTTAAATAAAAAATATTCAAATCTAAATATCATTCATGGTATAAATATGCTTACGGGCCTTATATCGAGCTTACATAGCCTAAAAATTAATTCAGCAATAATCAGGGACTTATTTGAAACGAAACATAAAAATAGAGAAAAACTTGAAAATAAGGGTCACGCGGCCTGTGGCCTAGGAACATGGTCATGTGGCCAAACCATATACAATTCGAAGTTTGGGTCACACGGCCGTGTTGCAGGTCGTGTGCCAAACCGTGTAACAACCCGATGTCGTGTGGAAAAACTCGCAGTTTAAAATCAATAAGACACATAGCCGTGTGAAGAGGTCGTGTGTGTGAACTTAAAATGACTTCCTAATCAAGCCAAAACAATGCCTATTCCTGAGGTGCCAAGCCATACCAATTTCAATCATTCATATACCTTCAAAACACATTCTAATAAGCCTAAAACATGCCAAAACATTCAACCTAAGTGCCTAATCAATATACCCTCATTGGTACCACAATTTAAACATCCAACAATCACACACTCTACAATCACAAGTTAATACCTTAAACATATACTTAACATACCTAAATCCTTCATTTCATCATATAGATTTTACCACATTTCAAGTTATCTTCATAAGGCATAAACTAAATGACCAAAAGCATTTATAATCACAACCTTAAGCCAAAGATACCAAACATATTTACATAAGTTATCGAGCTTTCCGATGATATTCAAGAAAATAAAACAACTAATGTAAGCAACCAATGCTTAGTAAGCTCGTACAAATTTATACATATCTTACCGAACAAGAATCAATTTATACAATTCATGCACCATTTATAATATGCTCATATAACCATTCAATTTCCTAAGCACACCACAAATATCACTAGTTAGCATGTTTATATACATATAAAACATATAATTATATCAAGGCATTAACATTCATCATCAACCTATACAAATCAAAGCATTCATCTCATATTTATAACTTATGATACATATCTCACCCAAAACATATTACCTGAAAAACAATTGGTTGAAGAATGCCATAGCGTCTTTTAGTCACGGTCTTATTTATATCCGACTTGATGCCATAGTGCCTTTCAACTATGGTATTTTTTTTCGGTATAGTGCCATAGTGTCTTTTAGCTATGGTATTATACGATTGAATCGTGATGCCATAACGTCTTTCAGCTATGGTCTTACTCGTTTGATTTGTGGTGCCATAGCGTCTTTCAGCTATAGTCTTACTCGTTTTTTTCAACCAAAAAAATTGATCATCCATATATATATTTAGGCATTAAATAGCAAAACAAAATTTAATTAATTTAACTAACTTACGAACTTACCTAAACAAAACAATTGTAGAAACAAAATTGACGACTATTTCGCTACTTTAGCTTTTCCACGATCTTTGTTCGATGGATTTGTTTCTTAATCTAAACAATAAGTTTAACTAAATTAACCGATTCAACCAGCTTAAATAGTCACATTTATGGAGAAAAGTCATTTTATTTTAAATTTACAAAATTACCCCTAAACTTTACACTTTATGCAATCTAATCCTTAAACCCTAAACTTAAGAAGTATTCATATTTTAGCAAAAATACAACTAGCTGATTTCTATATAGCCCATTTTAGCCCACACTTTTCAAAATTTCATAAAAATTCCAAGAAGTTTTACTCATTTAACAATTTAATCCTTTAACATTGAATTTACTAAAAAAACACTTTACAAAAATAGCTCCGTTTATCAACCATGCTTAAAAATCTACCATAGAACTTAACAAACACCTCAAACACATCAATGGCATAACCTAAAATGTCTAATATTTTTATGAATTAACCTCCGAGTTAGTTACATTAAGCTAAAACGATCACGAAAACATAAAAATCACTAGAAACGGGTAAAAATTGCATACCATGCAAGTAAATCAAGCTTAGCCGAATACCAAGCTCCTCCCATGGTGTTTTTCTTCTTAAAAAATCGGTAATGCATAAGGAAAATAACAACTTCCTATTTTTTTTTATTTTTTTAGTTTTAATTATTTAATTACCTTTTTAACCTTAAAAATCTTATTAACCATTTACAAAACATTGATCATAATTGTCCACTAACTATCTATATGGTTTATTTACCATTTAAGTCCATAAATTTTCATTTCCATAGCCATTTAACACATTTAGTTAATAGAAACTAACTTTTGTAACTTTTACGATTTAGTCATTTTTATTTAATTAACTATCTAACCGTTAAAATTTCTTAACCAAATTTTAATACGACCGTATAATATCTCTATAAACATTAAATAAATAATAAAATACTGACTCACTTTTCGAAATTGTGGTCCCAAAACCACTGTTTCTAACACTACTAAAAATGAGATGTTACATAAAAATTGTAGAACGCCTACATGTTGGATTAAGCTTAGTGAAAGAAAACTGATAGGTCTTGAATTGGTTCAAGAAATAGAAGAGAAAGTCTTTGTTATTTGTAGTCATCTAAAATCTGCACAGGATCGTTAGAAAGTCTATGCTGATCTAAAGAAGAAAGGATTTTCTTTTGAGGTTGGTGATAAAGTGTTCTTAAAAGTTTCTCCTTGGAAGAAGATTATAAGATTTGGTCAGAAAGAAAAGTTGAGTCCACGATTTGCAGGGTTATATGAAGTCTTAGATCAAGTTGGGCTAGTGGCTTATAGATTGGCTTTACCTCCAGAGTTGTCAAAGATTCATAATGTGTTTTATGTGTTTATGCTGAGAAGATATAGATCAAACCCAGACCATATTGTGCAGATTGAAGAGTTATAGGTAGAATCAAATCTATCTTATGAAGAAGAACCCATTCGAATTTTGGCAAAAGATGTGAAAGAGCTAAGGAACAAGAGAATCCTATTGGTGAAAGTATTATGGAGGAATCATAATACAACAGAAGCTACTTGGGAAAGAGAAAGTTTAATGAAAGAGCAATATCCTCAGATATTCACAGGTATGAATTTCGGGGATTAAATTTTCTAAGTGGGGGAGAATTGTAACAGCCCACACGACGGAGTCTTCATAATTTTTTGGCTTGTAGTTGGTAAAATAAGGATATATGAGTAAGTAAAGTGTTTATCTTAGCTAAGTATTGAATTCTGTGTATGTGTCATTTGGCAAACTCTTAAGTTTGACAAGTTTTATGGTTTGGTGGACTCTTTTGTTAAGTATCCGTCGAACCCATATGCCTTGGGTGAACTCGTTAAGTTCGCAACTGTTTAGATTTGTTTATTATTTCAAAAATGGTGGTTTGGATAGTTAAGTTGAGATTTAGTTAGAACCAACTAGACTACTGTAGATGATAATACTTAAATTATGTTAAGTGCACTTAATCACGAGAATCAAGAGTATTAGTAGAATTTTTCCACTAATCCTTATCTTCGTGCTTAAGTATATAAGGATAGCGGTGGTCTTTCTGAACACCTTTACATTCTTTTTTTTCTTCCTTGATTTTCTCTAAAACTCTTTGAAAACCTAAGTTCAGAAAACCTCTTCAGAGTGAAGGTTCACAATATTTAGCTAAATTATACGTTAGTACCAGCTCACTGGTAATTACTGATAAACCCTAGGTTACTCTCTAAATCATTTACGTGTTTCTCGTTCTACATGTATAAATATTAGTATAGTGTGGGAGGAAGGAAACTTCCTGATTATGGACTAAGTGTTGTTTGTTATTGCATGTATGATCAGATTTGATAGATTAACGATATGATATATTTAATTATCTTCATTTTAGCTCAAAAAGCTAACGAAGGATTCAAGCGATAAAGGCAAGTGACCTGCTTTGTAAATTGTGCTAGAGTTTCTAGTGAGTTCCTTCTTACTTCAATGTGTTGTAATTTTCTTTATTTTATAATTCGTGTAAGGTAAGTAATCCTCCTTTGTAATGGATGAAACAAGTTGTGTGGGTAATGGTTATCCAAAGTCTTCAGTCTGAGTGGAGTCTGTCTGTGAGATAAAGTAAACGTCATTCTTCATGCTTAAGCCACTACCATTTGCTTCTAATATCTATGATATGATATGATCTAATATGTGGTGATGGAGATGAGGATATATGTTTGTGTAGCCTCCGGTAGGGAAACTATATTGCAAACCGGATTGGCAGGATAAAACATGCTATTCTGAATGAAAATGATATAAGGAGTTAAGGGAGAGAACGTATGTGAATATGAATGAATGATATGCTTCTGATTTTGAATCCTAGGTACGTGGTTGGCATAAAGATAGATTTGTCCGACTTATATTAAGTTGGTGTATAGTATATGCTAGAGTGATAAGCAAGTTGGTGTACTGAGTCTGTCTGTGTCCTGTATACGCCATTGGGTGTACTATGTGTATGTGTGTGAATCCTTCAGAAAGGTTTAGATGTAATATCAGTAATGTTATGTATTATTTCTCTTTGGAAGTCACTTATTTCATTTGAACTTACTCTATTACCCTTTTTCCTTCTCAGGCTTGTTGATTGAATAAAGGCTTTGTTAGAAGGACTACGTCAGAGTGCTACTTTTATCGTGAGCCAAATGCTTTGTTTTTGTACCAGGCATGACTCGTGGGGGTGGCGTATAAGATTATTTTGGAAATGATTTGTATAAAGAAATTATGTTTTAATAAGACTCTGCTTTATAATACTTCTATTCAGTATCAATATGAGGTTTTAAATTAATACATTTTGCTTAATGAAATTAATATATTTGCACTTATATGCCAAAACTATTAATGATTCCATTTAAACTGAGTAAAGCAAAAACTATCAAATGGTTTATATTTATAACTTTATAAAATTTTAAAAGCTTCCGCCAAAAGTGTTTTTGAGTTAGTTTGATTTGAAGTAGTGACACACCATACTCGGATCTTATCATAGGGTCGAGTTTGGAGTGTTATATGTTAGTTTTTGAATATAGGGATTTAAGTGTTTAAATTTAAAAATTGATGTTAAATTTCTATAAATATAGATAATAAAGGGATGTAGAAGGATGAAATTGAGATCGATTTCGAAATCAAAGCTCAAATTTGAAAGTTATGATAATTTCAGTTTTATGGATTAAATTGAATAAAGTAAAAACTTTAAGGGCATTTGAAAGATGAAAGTGAAATAACATATGCATATACCAGGATGATATAAGGTATTTGGAATTGATAAATTAAAATGAATTATTGTATAGATCGAGAATTGAACCGAATCGAGGATAATCGGGGAAAAGACAAAATTACCGATTAGTCTTGGCGGTTCAACTTGTTTGCCAATTTAATCAAGTAAGTTCATATGGTGTAGTTAAATATAATTATAGTGTATATATGTTTGAATTATGAATTTATTTTGTATGTAATTGTAATTTGAATTGATTATTAATTGGTACAAAAGGTGAGATATGGACTAATTTGTAAAGTATTGTATATGAGAAAATTATAAACATATATGTAGTACGGTATGGATACGAAATGTTGTATGATGGGATGATATGTACTTGATGACATTACAGTGATTTAAATGTTAGGAATTAAAAATTAATGCCCGTTGTGAACTTAGTAAATGATTAGGATACGATTGGTATGCTAATAGGGTTATTTGCGCGCTTGTACGGGTTCAGCACTTTAGTCTCTCTGATCAGCACTTTGATTCTCTCTGTTTTACATTACGGTGCTCTCTGGTGTGGTGTAGTTACCCGTGTATCCAAATATTTTTTTATTATAGTTCATTAGGCTAATTGATTAATGAAAAAGATAAATGACAGTGAAATACTATGAGTTTGATGTTCAAATGGTTATATTATGATTAGATAATGTAAATGGTATTGAATTGTGGATTCTATGTGTATGGTACTAAATTGAATAGCATATTAAATGTTGAACTGTTATATGATTCGGTTAAATGATGAACTCACCTTAATGTTGTGAAATGTTATGTCAGGAAAATTGTGTCAAGTTAGTTAGTTTGACACGTTTAATTGTAAATCGAGGTAATTTTATCGTTTTAACACCTATGAACTTACTAAGCATTCCAAATGCTTACCTAATCGTTTTCCCTTTTTCTGTAGATTTTCGATTTGCGGAACACGTTGATCGGATCACATTGAAGCTCATACTATTTGTCACACCCCAAAATATAGAGAGTTAGTTGTAATGTATGAGCAAGAAATAAGCCTTAGGTTTGATGGTTAAGTAGCTTGTATATTCCTTAGAGTTCTTAGGTTCAAATCACATCTCTCCCATTTTTCTTTTTAAACTTTCAGCAACCTAGGATAAAAGTCATACTAAAATAAATATTTTTTGAAGTAAAAACTTAATAAGAAATAGGCTTAGGCTTAAAGGTTACATGCTTACTCCTCCCCTTGCACACCCAAGTTTGAGCCATACCCTTCCCTTCCCATTTTCCTTTTAATTCCGTCCAAAATTGGGTAAATTACCCTTGCCACCCCTAGGGTTTACAAACCCTAGCAATTTAGCCTTTTCTACTCCTATTTGGATTAGAATAACAACCATTTCCACAATTTTAGTAAAATTCCTCTTCATCTTCTATTTATTCCTTCCTTTGTTCTTTTCCTCCTCTTTTCTCTCATAATTGCAGCATATTCCCATCATTGAATTATTGATTATTTTCTTCCTCATATCAAATCAATCTCGTTTCTTGATTTCTTAACGGTGATAGAGTTATCTTCAAGTAGCAACCTTAATTTTAACCAAAAATCAGTAAGTACATCTTGACCCCTATGATTAAATCCTGAAATTTCGTAGTATTCCTATTCGAAACTAGTCCTTCATACGATCTAATTAATCTTTTAAGTGTCTTGCCGAAACTTTTGACAAATATTGATTAATCTTGAACTCAAGTAGTAATTCATGTGCAAATGTTGTTTAAAGGACCCGATTTAGGTGCATCAGATCTGATTTGAACATGAGGGACATCATTCAAAATCATGGTGAAAGGTGTGTGTTCTTTTACAAGTGAAACGGGGCAAAACCGTGCCTAGGATAGGGCCACACGGCCCCTCACACGACCACGTCTTTTGAAACCCTAAAATATTTCGAATCGCACATGGCCTAAGACCCTCCACACGGTCGTGTCTACCTTGTATCTTGATTTTGCAATTTCCACACGGTCTCAGTCTGTTACATGGCCCAGCCACACGACCGTGTACTCCTTCCACACGGGCTATAGCATCCCACACGGCCATATGCCCCTGTTTTTTAGATTTTACAATTTTACCCAAAATTTAATATTTTAACTAGTTTAGTCCCTGAATGATTCCCGAACTGTTTTAATGTTTTATTTTATTCAATTAATTCATTGATAATATGAATAATGTTAGAATCCATGACCTGATTGGCTGAATTAATGATATTTATAATTGCATGAATACTGAATGATATATATGTCTACTGTATTTGTATTTGTGATTGTACGTACAACCCACCTTATGTTACTGTTAAACCACATGATAAGCATACCTTTTGCTACTGAATCAATCTGTTATAGGCATAATATTTACCACTGAATTGAACTGTTATAAGCATAATGATTGGTACCGTAATGTTTTGTTAAAAGTATATTAAATGCCACTGTATTGATCTGTTTTGAGTATGTTGGGAAACAATTATTTTAATATTTTAAATATATTTAATTTATTATAATTTTAAAAAAATATAAAAATTAATTTTTTTTTTTTTTTAATATGAGCAGATTGAACCCAAACCTTAGATATATACGGCAGTTTTCCATTAATTTGGCTTCTTTCAATTTCAATTTTGTTTGTTTGTTTGTTTTGGAATATAATTATTATGTCATCAATTTCAACAATTTTCTCCTTCCTGAAGCACCGGATGGCTTCAAATTTTCAAACTCTGTGACTATAATTTTAATGAAGCAGTGGGTTTCCATTCAAGAATTTTGACCAATTTTAAATCCCTCCATATTTCAACTCCTTTAATTTTTAGCTAATAATTTCACAAATTAGTTCAATTGTAATTATATACACAAAATCAAGGGTAAAAAAAATCCTAATAAAAAATAAGAAAATAATTAAGCTTTTATGGAAAAAGTGTATATGAAACAAGTTTTTTTTTTTTTTTTTTTTTCCTTTTAAAGATTGAACCATCTATAGGAGAAGAACGAATGTTGTATACTTCAATTACGTATGAAATTGAGTAAGGCAAAAGGAAAAACAAATCCAAAAAGCAAAAACCAAACCCATGACAATCTTTCATTGATTTGTCTAACAGTTGTCTGTCTAGTTTAGTAGTTTTGGTCCAGTTCATATTCAGCTTGACTTGAATTATTATATTTTAATTAATTTTTATTTAAAATTAACTATAAAAATATTTTTCAAAAAATAAATATTAAATGAAAATTGTTTTTTAAATTAGGTTAGAGCATTAGGCCGAGCTAAAAATGAATCTAAGCAAGAAAGATAAAAAATATTTTAGTGTGATAAAATCTAGTTATTATTATTATTACAAATAACTTTGCTAATCCAATGGAACTTTGTTGACCTGGTATTTTGATAAAACCCTTGATTCAATTGTTTGGAAAAAAGTCACTTAAATACAGTTAACTAGAAATAACAAATAAAAAAAAGGGGGGTTAGAATTGAAAGTTAATGGATATCCACATCAATCTCCCTCAAGCATCAAAAGTCAAAACCTACCTTATCCACAACTAACTATATAAAAAAAAAAATCCCATTACATACCAACATAGATTGGAGAGTTTGTTTTATATAAAAAAAATGAAGAGTTTGTTTATTATGACACATATGCAAGGACATTAAAATATTAATAAATTAATATAAAAAATTATAATATTCAATATTATTAAACATATATATCTAATTATTTATATTTAATACTATATTAAATTATTAATATATCTATTATTTTAATAAAGTATTTAATATTATAATTTTAATTATAATAATAATAAATTTTAAATAATTAAATGCATCTTCAAAAATAACCAACCTCGAGTTTGACCACCTCACACTTATTGCTAACAGATCAACACAATCATTACAATCACGTATTACATGTCTAAAAAGGACTTGGTCATTCACGATTACAAATCAAATTCAACCGCTACATTTCTGCAAGGTCGTTGGATTCTGAAATGCCAGGATAAATAGATTCGATTAAGAGTGCATTATCATTCTCCACTTCCACCTTTCTATAACCCCTATCCTATGCTAATTTGAGACCTTCCATCATTGATCGAGCCTCCGCTTGAAACAACAAAATGTCCCCAAGAGTCTTTGTAAACCTCATGAGCCATTGCCTAGCAAAATCCCTTAACAGTCCTCCCACAACAGTAGAACCTATTTAGATATCGAGTAAGACATCCAAATTGAGTTTAACCCAGTCATTTACTGGAGCTTTCTACTGCTTTCGATCGTTAGCAACCAATTCAAATTGCTTATTATTCATGCTATTATGGTATGAATGAGCTCGGGACAAACTGTTATGAACTCAGTAGCACAAACAATGAAAAAGAAAAGAGAAGAAGATAATAGATTCAGGAATAGTATCAATTTTTGGATTTTTCGATAGCCTTTATGCTTACAAACGAAATATTAAATAGTAATCCTCATAACCGATTCAATAGCAAACAAAATCCGTTAAGTTTGTTGGCGCCCTCCTTTCCCTCACTCTTCTGCGTAGGTGCGTATGTGCATTATCCTCCAGCTGGACATTCTCATGCTGCGTATGTGCATTATCCTCTAGCTGGATAGTCTTATGCTGCCTCGCTTCTTGCTTAGGAGATCCAGTGTCAACATGGTCAATAGGGTCTTGCACCATGACATCACCCCCTCTTCAATTGGAACCTTGTCCTCAAGGTTCGAATGGACTTCTTGATGGCCATCATGGTCGAATAGAAAGGGTAATGGTGTAACCTGTTGCTTTGGTTGGCCCCGGCAAGGTATAAGTTGTGAAATGTGAAAGACAGGATGGAGTCGAGCGGATTCTGGAAGTTTCAATTTATACGCTACTACTCCCATTTTTTTTTTCCACTTGATATGGTCCAAAAAAACGTGGACTGAGTTTTTGTTGCCTTCTCAATCGAAGAGATAATTGCCGATATGGTTGAAGCTTTACAAAAGCCCAACTTCCCACTTCCAACTCCAGTTCCCTTCGTTGTTGATCTGCCTGATTCTTCATTCTGATCTGAGCTTGCATCATATTTTTCTTTAACACTCGAAATATCTCATCTTGCTCCTGGAGAGCCTGGTTAACCCGTTCATTTCTTGAAGCACCTTCTAAATAATCTATCATAAGGGGTGGGTCTCGGCTATACAAGGCTTTAAACGGTGTCATGCCTGTTGAGCTTTGATATGCTGTGTTATACCAGTATTCTGCCCAAGGTAGGTATTGTTCCCATTTACTTGGATCTTCATCTGCCATACATCTTAAGTACATCTCCAAGCATCTATTTAAGGCTTCAGTTTGTCCATCAATTTGGGGGTGGTATGCAGAACTCATGCATAGCTCTGTACCTTGAAGTCGCGCCATTTCAGTCCAAATATCACTAGTGAACACTCTGTCCCGATCACTAACCAAGCAGGGGCGAAGCCAGAGGGGGGCTGGCATGGGCCCCGGCCCCCCTAAAAGGTAAAATTTCTATTTAGGCCCTTCAATTTTTTTAAAAATTTTAAATTAGTAAAGGTAAAATTGTACTTTGCCCCCCTAAAATTATAAAAATTCGATTTAATCCTTTACAAATTAGAAAGATATAAACTATAAAAAAATTAAAATTTCATCCGGCCCCCCTAAAAAATTGTCCTAGCTTCGCCCCTGTAACCAAGGATTTAGGGATTCCATGTAGCTTCACCACTCCTTGGACCAATACCTTCGCTACTGTTTTGCTGTCAAACTTCTTCGGTAGTGAAGAAAAAAGAGCATATTTGGAAAGGCGATCTACGACCACTAAAATGGTTTCTTTCCCATTAGATTTAGGCAACCCGACAATGAAATCTAATGATAAATACTCAAAGACTTGTTCTGGTATAGGCAATGGTTGTAAAAGCCCAGCAAGTTTCAAACTCTCGCTTTTCATACGCTGACAAGTCTGGCAATTCTTCAAAAAATTTCTCATATCACGCTACAAGTTTTGCCAGAAGAAATTAGCTGCAATTCTCTAATACGTACGATTTATTCCTGCAAGTCCTCCAGTTTTGGAATCATGAAACTTTCTCATCAACAAAGTCCTGAGTGCAATTTCATTCGGAACTACAATGCGCCCTTTGAACACTATTAGCCCTTCTTGCTCCTTGTAGTTTCCATGATCCTGTTGGTTTTCCTTAAGTGAAGATCTCAATTGGCACAATTCTGGATCCAAAATACTGACCGCTCGTATATCTTCGAGTACACCAAACACAGGTCGGGATAAAGCCATGCAACTCCCTTCTATTTTCTAAAGCATCAGCCACATCATTCATTTTTCCTGGCCTATATCTGATTTCAAAATCATACCTGATCAACTTTGATAACCATTTCTGTTGTTCAGGAGTCTGAATTATTTGTTGATTTAACTCCCTCAGTGATCTTTGGTCGGTGATGATCACAAATTTCCTTCCGAGCAAATATTGTCTCCATTTCCCCACACTCTGTGTAATTGCAAACATTTCACGGTGGTATGTCAAAGCGGCCTACATTCTGGGCTCAGTTTTTTACTATAAAAAGCCAAAGGCTTCCCACCTTGATGTAAAATGGCTCTGATCCCCACTCCAAAGGCATCAGTTTCCAATACGAAGCCCTTGGTGAAATCCGACAGTCCCAGAACAGGTGAGGTGCATAGACATTGCTTGAGCTTCTCAAATGCTTCCTGCGCCATATCAGTCCATGTGAAAGAAGCTTCTTTGCGCAACAAGTCAGAAAAAGGAGCAGCAATTGAGGCAAAGCCCTTGATGAATTTGCGATAATATCCCGCAATTCCCAGGAAGCTTCTCACCCCTTTTACCCTAGTAGGTTGTGGCCAAACTTTGATTGCCTCAATTTTCTGAGGGTCAACTACTAAGCCTTCTCGAGTTACCAAATGCCCCAAATACTCTACTCTTTCTTGTCCAAACACACATTTGGATGCCTTAGCCACCAACCCACACTCTCTTAGCCTGGTCAAAACTAGCTTAACATGGTTTAAATGCTCTTGCCAAGACCCACTGTAGATCAGAATATCATCTAGAAAGACTAAAACAAATTTACGCAAGAAGGACTTGAATACCTTGTTCATTGTAGCTTAAAAGGTGGAAGGCGCGTTGTTTAGGCCGAATGGCATTACGAGAAATTTGTAATGGCCTTCGTGTGTCCTGAATGCCGTCTTGGGTACATCTGAAGCGCGCACTCGTATCTGATGGTAACCTGAGAGCAGATCTAATTTTGAGAAAAATTGTGCACCTCCTAACTCATCGAACAATTCCTCAGCAGTGGGAATGGGGAATTTATCCTTGATTGTGATTGCATTAAGGCCCTGTAGTCGATACAGAACCTCCACGTCCCATCTTTTTTTTTAACCAGCAACACAAGAGATGAAAATGGGCTCTGGCTCATTTTGATAAACTTTTGTTCCAGTAACTGTTGTACCTGACGTTCCACCTCTGCTTTCTAAAAGTAAGGGTAATGGTAGGGTTTCACGTTCACCGGCTTGCTCGACGGTTCTAAGTGAATTGCAAGATCAAATGCTCTCTTGGGTGGCAGTTCCTTGGGAGCTTGGAATATGTCTTGGAACTCTTCGATCAACTGACGTATCTCCTTCTGCTCAATTGCTATGGTAGGGTGCTCGGCGCTCAACACTTGCAAACTGTAACACTCAGCTACCCCCTTGGTTTCAGCTATATGTCTCAAGGATTGAAAACAAATGGGTTGCGGTTCTACTCTCGTCTCTCCTTGCCATATGTGTTCCCCGTTTCCTTGATCAAACTTAAATTGTAGCTTTGAAAAATCCATGGTGATCGGTCCCAATATGGCCATCTAAGCCACCCCCAACACCATTTCAGTACCCCCCAGCGGTAGCACATAAAAATCCGTGGTTATTTCCGTTCCTTGAATCCCCACTTTCAAATTCTTCACGCACCCTTCATTCTGTAATGTCACCCCATTGCCTACTAGAACTCTGAAATTAGAAGCGGCGGTGATGGGTAAACCCAGATATTTAGCTGTACGCGTCTGGACAAAATTGTGGGTACTCCCCCCGTCGAGTAAAATGCGCACTTCTCGGCCCTTGACCATGCCCTTGACTCGGATTGTGTTTGGGGTTACACAGCCTGCCAAAGCATTAAACGATACGAGCAGCGATGTGTCGTCTGCATTCGCATGTCCATCGAATTTTGTCCCTTGCAGATCCCCATCCTCTCGATTTTCCTCTGGGGTTTTCTCGTCTAGGAGGAAAAATTGTGGCTCCTTGCATCGGTGACCCTTGACGTACTTCTCGTCGCAATAATAGCACAACCCTTTCTCACGGCGTGCCTGTGCCTCTGCTGCCGTTAATCGACGTGGTTGATTATGGTTTATTCCTGGAAGAGGAAGCTCTAATGGTGGAGGTCGCCCTGGTAAGGTTTTGGGTCCCGAAGTAAACTGAGGGGAAGTGGTCAACACAGGAGGTAACTTGGGCCCAATACATTTCGGCACCAATTTCTTTAAGTCCTCCTATTTCGCCTCATAGAAGCGGGGCAAGGCTAACACCTCAGTCATTGATGTGGCCCTCTGACCCAGTACTTCATGTTTAATATCAAATCGCAGCCCAGAGATGAAACACTGAGTTAAAAATTCCTTCGACAATGACGCTGTCATTCGCATGGCCATTTCTTCAAACCAAGTTTGGTACTCTTCCACCGTGGATGACCGTGTAAGTTTCGTCAGTTGTCCCTCTGGTGACTCAATTTTTGTGATAGAAAATCGGTGACGAATGGCTTCTACAAGATGATTCTACCCCGATAACTGGCGCTGTCGCTGCATCCAGCGATACCAGTGTTTCGCCATTCCTTCCATATGAAACGATGCCATGGTGACGCGATGGTGGTCTTCGGTATGGTAGAACTCTAAAAAATCCTGAGCGAAAGCCAGCCACTCCTCAGGATCCACTCCCGTAAAGATCAGAAGTTCGACCTGCGCAGGTGAGGAGCAAAAGGGAAGGCATCTTCTAAATCTGATCGTGTAACAGCCCGATTTAGACCTTAGTCAGAACGGTGTTTTCAGGACCACGAATTCGAGTCGAAAAAATATTTAAATATTATTTTCTATGCTTATTATGTATGAATTAGTGTGTGTGAAATTTTCGTATTAAAATTTGATCGTTTTAATGCTTAATTTTGAAATAAGGGCTTGATCGCGTAAATTGAAAATTCGATGGTTAGATGAGATAGTGCTTAATTGTTGATGTTTTAATAAATTTGAGGCTTAAAGTAACAATTTGGCCATAAAGGAAGGTTAGTGGCTGGTTGGTATGCATGAAATAGTGATCTAAATTGTTTATTATTTCTTTAGGTGAAAATGGTACATTATTTTAATATGTTAGTGGTTATAATAGAATAAAATAAACAAAATGAAAGAGAAATGTGCATAGTGGCCGGCCATGATGTGCATGAAATAGTGAGTGGAATTTTTATTATATTTTATGTTAAAATATATTAGTTTAATATATGTTATAATAATATAATTGATAAAAGATGAAAGTGCTCATCTTTTCTCATTGTTCATAGCCGAAACTTAGAGAAAATAAAAGAGAGAAAGCTTTGTGATGTTCAGTCCTTTGGAAGCTCAATAGGTAAGTGATTTGAGTTCGGTTTTTAATAATTTTTACGTTTTTGAGATCGTTGTTATGTGATTTAGCTAACCCATGCTTGAATTTTTGAATTGGTTGTGTTTTTTGTGAATTGCCATTGAAGAGAGCTTGTTGCTTTTGTGGTTTGATGATGAAATATTGATTATGAGTGTTAGATTAACAAGTTTTGTTCTTGAATTTTGATGAAATTGAGTAGTTAGGATTAAATTAAAAAAATAAATATTTGAGGGACTAAAATGAAAAATAAATGGATTGTATGGATTTGTATGGGCATGGGTAACATTCGGCCCTAAAGGAGTATTTTCAAATTTGGTGTATTTTGTGTTTTGTGCAATAGGGACTAAATAGCTAAAAATGTAAAATGTATGGGGTAAAAGTGCAAATTACTTATTCATGTGTTTTTGAGTGAATTTAATTGAATATTGATTAAATAAGTTTAATTTATATCAAATTAGATCAAGAAAAGAGAAAGTCGGATTTGAATCGGGGAAAGACAAAAATATTTGAATAGTTGATTTTACGTACGTCACGATATCCGAGGTAAGTCTATAAGCAAATGGTTGTTCATAATTTTAATTAAATGTAAATTATTCATGCTGAATTGAAATGTTTACAATTATATTTGCTATTGCCGAATGTGAGGGATGGTATTCGATATGTTCAAGGAACTATTTGAGTAAGTTTATAAGCAATTGGATTCAATCGAGTAGTTATTATAATGAAAGGTACATTTTCAATTGAATTTATGGATTATATTTTCAATTGCCGAATGAGATATGGAAAATTTTTTATGTGTTAGCCGAATGTGATTTAATATGTACATGATTATACATATATCTCTTGATTAGTTGAAATAAGCATATTAATATCCATTTTTGCCGAATATGATATGGAATGGATTAAATATATGTACTAGCCGAATGTGTGGATGATTTATGCATGGAATTTATATATTTAAGTTGAATGAATACTTATGAATTTAGTAAAAGTTAAATGTGGACCATGGAATAGGTGATGGTTGTGATTGAATAATTAACTATGTGTATATATATAAGCGTGGCCGAATGTGAGGGTAAGTCATGGGAAGAAAGTTTTGGTTTGAATATGTGTATATAAGTATGATATATGAACAAAAATGTAAATTGTGTGTAATAGGAGGAAATCAGATAATAGGCACTATGTGTGCGAATTTATACACTGAGCACTATGTGTGCGATATCGGTCGAATGGCACTATGTGTGTGAATTTATACACCGAGCACTGTGTGTGCGATATCGGTCGAATGGCACTATGTGTGCAAATTTATACACCGAGCACTGTGTGTGCGATATCGGTCGAATGGCACTATGTGTGCGAATTTATACACCGAGCACTGTGTGTGCGATATCGGTCGAATGGCACTATGTGTGCGAATTTATACACCGAGCACTGTGTGTGCGATATCGGTCGAATGGCACAGTGTGGGCGGAAAGTTAAGTAATGGCACTAAGTGGGCGATACATTACAAGTAATTGGCATCAAGTGTGCTCTTTTACAAGTAACGGCACTAAGTGTGCGATACATTACATGAGTTGCACTGTTTGTGCGGGTTATCGGATTTTCTCAAGGATGGGAAACATTGAATGAAGGTAATCGAAAGTGACAGGTATGCAAGTAATGCATGATAGTTGAGTATCTTGGTGCAAATTAGGTAATTTGTTTCGATATAAATTAAAGTTTGAAATGTGATGTATTTGTTAATCTTTGAGTTATTTCGTGATAGACATAGAGTATGGGAATATTCGGTGTTGGAGATCTAATGTGTATGATATTGTTGAATGGTAACATATTATATGTATTGTAGTTACCACTTTATCAATAATTAAGTTGAAAAAAAAATAAAATAAGGTAAGTGAAGTTACTTAAAGAGGAACATGGATTATATGAGAAAAGTAATTATATATGTGTATGTGATTAACCAATTTTGGCCTATTTGAATTGAATTATATATGTTTCTATGGTGAATTATTTGCTTATGGATTACTAAGCTTTTAAAGCTTACTTTGTGTAATCTTCCTATGTTTATAGAGTTTCGAGGACTTGCTCGGGTTGGAAGTTGAAGGAGATCTCGTCACACTATCCACTTTTCGCTTCGGTAAATAAATGCTTGGAGATTTGGTTACGTGGCATGTATAGACTAGTTTTGATATTGCTGGTTTCGAAATTGTGTATATATATAGCCATGCGAAAATGGCTTGATTATGATGTTTGGTCGTGGTTTTGGTTGATTTGGTTTTGGTATTTATATGTATGGTTAATATATAGAGTTTAAATGAAATAGAGTAAAGATGTTATAAATTAGTTAACCATAATTTTGCAACGAAACAGTTTTTGGTTAGCAGCAGTGACGTGATTTTGAAAAATCACCAAAAAAAAGAGAAATGGAATTAAAAAGTGAATAAGATATATAATTAAATCTTATTGTGTCTATTTTTATATGAAAGAAACAGAGTAGGCAAAGGAATTTTATATTCCGTGATATTTAAATTTTAGTGAGACTGGTTCTGAATGACTTTGTGATCCCCTGTTCTGTCTTGAAAAAATTATTAAAAATTGTACAAAATGAATTATGTAACATCCTGAAATTTTGGGCCTATGCGTTTAATGGGTGGATATGTTTAATTTGTTAATTTAAGTGTTAGGGGTCCAAATTGGGCTCAGGCTTAGGTAGAGGCCTTGATTAAAATTATCTGTTTGGGCATTATAGGGTTTAAAAGGTAGTATCTATGTTTAAAATACCAAAGTGGGCTTGTGGCCCAATCTTAAGAGGTGACGCCACACAAGGGAGTAAGGGGCCCAAATTTAAGTTTCATGGAGCCCAATTCTTTTAATTTAAGTTAGCTAAATTTTGGGCATTAGGATTAGGTGGAGTGGATGGCAACAAGGCTAAAATTTAGGGGTTTTAATGTTTAAAATATGTGGATAATAAGCGGATAAAGGCTATTATTTAGGAATTTATTTTATGTGGATAATAAGCGGATAAAGGCTAAAATTTAGGGATTTTAATGATTAAAATATGTGGATAATATGCTGATAAAGGAGGGAGGAGTTAGAGATAATTAAGTCTCTTTTAGATGAGCTAGTAGATTAAGATAAAGGAGAAAAGATAGGATTTATCTGCAAGGTTAGGTAAGTGCCGAAATTTATATAAATAGGGGGAATATCTCTTCAATTTCGTCATTTGGGTTTTTCTCTCATTCTTTTCTCTTTTTCTCTGAGTAAAAGCCGAAAACTCCTAAAGTTCCATCTTCTTCTTCATTCTCTGCAAAAGCCGAAATCTCTAAGCCTATTCCCTCATCTTCACTTTGATTCAAAAGCGAAACTCTTTCCATTCTTTTTCTTCCTAAAGAAATCTTCAAGTCTCTTCCTTGTTTTCTTTTCTTCTTCTCTTTTCTGTCGAAACCAAACTCCTCACTCAAGTATTTTAAAAGCCAAAGACACATCAGCCTTCTCTTGTTCATACTTTTTCCGGGATTTTCCTAAAAGTGAAATCCCTAGATCTCATCTCTGTGATTCTTGAATTATACGTGGTGCCTACTTGTGCCGAAAAATCAAGGGAACTTTAGTGGAGTCAATCGCATAGATCTCTAAGTTATAGAATCGTGTTACTTTCGAGATTTCAAGGTAAGGGATCTATTAGTTTTAACGTATAATTTGAGATTTATTAACCTTGGCCGATTGTTGAAGGGCTAAATCTTTGTGTTTTTTCGGCTTTTGAGCAAGGCTTTACATTGAGGATAATAGATCCGGATAGCAAGGACATCGACTAAGAATATTGGATTTAGCGATATCGGTGTGTAATACTTCCCCACCATCTAGATCGATTATTAATGTATGCTCATAAGTTTATATGTTGTGATAAATACCGATATCTCGGTTTAATGTTGGAAACCGAAAAGGGTGAAGCAAATCACCGTGTCGGTGAATGTTTGACTTTATATCATAAAAGCATACCGATTTTATGATTGCATGGGTTGGGTTGATGAAAGGAGGAAGTTATACGTTATATGTGTAGCGGTTTATACCGTGATTTGTTATATGTTGTAGCGGCTAATGCCGTGATGCATTATAAGGGCTTCGACCATAATATGTTGATGAGCGCATGAGCGCCATCTTGGCGTGTAGCGGTGTGGGTCGATTGTAGAAATCCCCAATGGTGTGAATGGGTGGTGCGGGCGTGTAGCGGATGGAAACCTAGGCAAATGGGTTGGGCCTTGCATATTATTTGTTATTGTTTTTATAAATGGAATTATTAATCTGTTTTATGGGCCTAAGGCCAAAATCTAGTGGTGCATGAGGGTTGCACACCGAGTCTCGCGACTTACCCTATTAATTAACCTTTCGGGTGATACCTAGTGCTTGGACCGGGAGTGGAGAGGAACGCAAGGTGGCCATGCAAAAGACCATCCGGATCCAGTAAAAAGTCTCAAGTTAATACTTTATATTTTTAATTAATGGATTTTAAATCTCGTTGTAATAAGGCTATGGGCCACTAGTTTATGTTTTGTTTTACTTTGGGCTTTAATTACTTTTAGTTATTTAAATTCTTATTGAACTAATGTATCTATTTAAATTTGGGTTTTTAATTTATAAAGGCATATTTTATTTAAACTATCAACTATTAAATTTCTCTCGAATAAGAAGATAAACTTTAGAAAAATATTTCTCTGAAAATATGACATGTTCTTCCAAAATTTTCTTAGTGACATACTAGATCCGGTCGTGGTGTTTGGGCCGGGTTTGGGGTGTTACAAATTGGTATCAGAGCCCGGTTCAAAACTCGGCTTTGGGTTTTGGGTTCAAAATGTTTCGAAAAAAAGGGTTTTAAAACATGAATGTTTTTAAGTGATATCAGTCATTAGCTCAAAGCATGGCACTGCGTCTCGTAGAAGTCCGCTGTAAGTATTCGAACCATTGTGTGATATAATATATGTGGGCTTGATGAGCTTTATGGGACGTATATTAGTTAGATTAGAACTTGATGCACTTTAGGCCTAGCTGAAACAACTCTTAAAATCTCATAAGACTTAACTTCACTAAACAAACCCGTGAGCGAGCCGCATAAGACTAGGGTGTGGTAACATGAGCATACGCATGTCTAGGATTGGATCCGGAAAAGCACGGTATTTAAGCGGTCCTAGTGACTCACCTCCTCTTTCTTTGGAATCCTACCAGTGCGCGTAGTATTTATTCACCCTAGCCGCGAGGATTTGTTGTGGGCCAAAATTAATAATTTAAAACTGAAAGGGACCAACCATCCTATTTTGCAAAATGACTAAAATACCCACGATTTATAAAATGACTAAAATACCAACGATTTGTAAAATTACCAAAATGTCCCCGGATTGTAAAATTACAGAATACCCTCACTTCACGAAATCAATAAGGAACTTTATTATGAAAAATTACGAAAATACCCCCTGTAGGATAAATTACGAAAATACCCACAGGTAGTGAAATGACGAAAATACCCTTAGGTGATGAATGTAAGTTCTATTTGTATGATTGATGATTGCATGTATGTGTATATGGAACTAGGAGACAAACTTGAGATGAAACTTGTAGATGTAATTAATTTGAAAGAACTACTCTTAAATTATCGCTCATAAGACTGCATTCGTGGTTAAGCAAATGGAAGAAACTTATTAATTCATAAAATTATTAATCGGATAAACGCGAATCGATAGCATGAGTACAAGGGTGCGAGGACGCTCTAGATGTGAATACTGGCATGCGCTCTCTACCATAGAATACTAAGTGTTTATTTTGGGTTTAGTATTGGAGTGTGACAAAAGCATGGTAGTGAACCTTAGGTAGTATGATTAATAGTTTGTTGGAAATTTCGAGGACAAAATTTCTTTAAGGGGGTAGAAGCTGTAACATCACGAATTTTTGGGCCTATGCGTTTAATGGGTGGATATGTTTAATGTGTTAATTTAAGTGTTAGGGGTCCAAATTGGGCTTAGGCTTAGGTAGAGGCCTTGATTAAAATTATCTGTTTGGGCATTATAGGGTTTAAAAGGTAGTATCTATGTTTAAAATACCAAAGTGGGCTTGTGCCCAATCTTAGGAGGTGACGCCACACAAGGGAGTAAGGGCCCAAATTTAAGTTTCATGGAGCCCAATTCTTTTAATTTAAGTTAGCTAAATTTTGGGCATTAGGATTAGGTGGAGTGGATGGCAACAAGGCTAAAATTTAGGGGTTTTAATGTTTAAAATATGTGGATAATAAGCGGATAAAGGCTATTATTTAGGAATTTATTTTATGTGGATAATAAGCGGATAAAGGCTAAAATTTAGGGATTTTAATGATTAAAATATGTGGATAATATCTTTGATAAAGGAGGGAGGAGTTAGAGATAATTAAGTCTCTTTTAGATGAGCTAGTAGATTAAGATAAAGGAGAAAAGATAGGATTTATCTGCAAGGTTAGGTAAGGGCAGAAATTTCTATAAATAGGGGAATATCTCTTCAATTTCGTCATTTGGGTTTTCTCTCATTCTTTTCTTCTTCTCTCGAGTAAAAGCCGAAAACTCCTAAAGTTCCATCTTCTTCTTCATTCTCTGCAAAAGCAGAAATCTCTAAGCCTATTCCCTCATCTTCACTTTGATTCAAAAGCCGAAACTCTTTCCATTCTTTTTCTTCCTAATGAAATCTTCAAGTCTCTTCCTTGTTTTCTTTTTTCTTCTTCTCTTCTTCGTCGAAACCGAAACTCCTCACTCAAGTATTTTAAAAGCCAAAGACACATCAGCCTTCTCTTGTTCATACTTTTTCCGGGATTTTCCTAAAAGCCGAAATCCCTAGATCTCATCTCCTGTGATTCTTTGAATTATACGTGGTGCCTACTTGTGTAGAAATCAAGGGAACTTTAGTGGAGTCAACCGCATAGATCTCTAAGTTATAGAATCGTGTTACTTTCGGGATTTCAAGGTAAGGGATCTATTAGTTTTAACGTATAATTTGGGATTTATTAACCTTGGCCGATTGTTGAAGGGGCTAAATCTTTGTGTTTTTCGGCTTTTGAGCAAGGCTTTACATTGAGGATAATAGATCCAGGATAGCAAGGACATCGACTAAGAATATTGGATTTAGCGATATCGGTGTGTAATACTTCCCCACCATCTAGATCGACTATTAATGTATGCTCATAAGTTTATATGTTGTGATAAATACCGATATCTCGGTTTAATGTTGGAAACCCGAAAAGGGTGAAGCAAATCACCAGTCGATGAATGTTTGACTTTATATGATAAAAGCATATTGATTTTATGATTGCATGGGTTGGGTTGATGAAATGAGGAAGTTATACGTTATATGTGTAGTGATTTTTATATCGTGATCTCGTTATATGTTGTAGCGGCTAATGCCGTGATTCATTATAAGGGCTTGGCCATAATATGTTGATAAGCGGCATGTTGCCATCTTGGCGTGTAGCGGTGTGGGTCGGTTGTAGAAATCCCCAATGGTGTGAATGGTGATGTACGGGGCGTGTAGCGGATGGAAACCTAGGCAAATGGGTTGGGCCTTGCATATTATTTGTTATTTTTTTATAAATGGAATTATTAATCTGTTTTATGGGCCTAAGGCCAAAATCTAGTGGTGCATGAGGGTTGCACACCGAGTCTCGCGACTTACCCTATTAATTAACCTTTCAGGTGATACCTAGTGCTTGGACCAGTGGAGAGGAACGCAAGGTGGCCATGCAAAAGACCATCGGATCCGAGTAAAAAGTCTCAAGTTAATACTTTATATTTTTAATTAATGGATTTTAAATCTCGTTGTAATAAGGCTATGGGCCACTAGTTTATGTTTTGTTTTACTTTGGGCTTTAATTACTTTTAGTTATTTAAATTCTTATTGAACTAATGTATCTATTTAAATTTGGGTTTTTAATTTATAAAGGCATATTTTATTTAAACTATCAACTATTAAATTTCTCTCGAATAAGAAGATAAACTTTAGAAAAATATTTTTCTGAAAATACGACATGTTCTTCCAAAATTTTCTTAGTGACATACCAGATCCGGTCGTAGTGTTTGGGCCGGGTTTGGGGTGTTACAAATTATGAGTTATATTTTATATGTCTAGATTCCTTAGTGAGTCTATTTTCAATAGAAACAAGTGGGAACATCATATGAAAACTGTACAATGAGATATTTGAATTTAGGTTAAGAGAGATCAGAACTGTTGGTCAGTGAAACAGGGGAAACTTTAATGAATAAACTGTACTAAATGGCCACATGAAAAATTCTGGAAAAACTATAGTAAGAATATATATGAGTCTAGTTTCAAGGAAAATTTACGGATCTAAATTTCGAGTTTTGTAACTCGAGTTATAGTCAATTTAGACAACATGACGCAGATGGACAGTTTCAATTTTTATGCCCCGAATTAGTTGTTAAGTCTAGTAACGCCTCATGCTCGACTCCGGCAACGGTCTCGGGTAAGGGGTGTTACAGATCGCATCTTTGCTTTACCACGACAGACGGTGGCATCCCCCTCTTGTGACGATGAAGATGAACTCCCCAATGACGCCGCAATACCTGTTAACTGTTTGGCCATGTCTTGTAAAGTTTTCTCAGTGATCTCATTCTATCGACTTTGGTTTTCAGCATGCTTCTGTAGGGAGGCAGTCAATTCTTGCAAAGTTCTAATTGCTTCTGTGTTATTAACCATGGTAAACTCTCAATGAAAGCCCCAAATGTTATGAACTTAGTAACACAAACAATGAAAAAGAGAGGAGAAGAAGATAATAGATTCAGGAATTGTATCAATTTTTGGATTTTTCGATAGCCTTTATGCTTACAAAAGAAATATTAAATAGTAATCCTCATAACCGATTCAATAGCAAATAAAATCCATTAAGTTTGTTGGCGCCCTCTTTTCCCTCACTCCTCTGCGTAGGTGCGTATGTGCATTATCCTCCAGCTGGACATTCTCATGCTGCGTATGTGCATTATCCTCTAGCTGGATATTCTCATGCTGCCTCGCCTCTTGCTTAGGAGATCCAGTGTCAACATGGTCAATAGGGTTTTGCACCATGACACAAACCCGTGTACAATAGTTCCTTGAAATTGCTATGATGCCCTTTGAACATGTAACAGCCCGATTTAGGGGCTAGTCGGAATAGTGGTTTCAGAACCACTAATCCGAGGTCAGAGAAAATTATTTTCATGTTACTTTATGAGTTAGAGCATGATTATATAAGTGCATGAAAATTTTGGTGCTTTAATTTTAGCGATTTCATGCTTAATCGCGAAAAAGGACTAAATCGCAAAAAGTGCGAAAGTTCTATTTTATAAGCTAAAGGTGTCTAATAGCCATATAATATTAATTGGAGGTCTTTAAAGGGAAATTAGCCCCTTAAATCATGGTTGGCCGACCATAGGGGACAAGGGAGTCAAAATTGGTCAAAGTTGGTAAAGGTTTGGTGACTAAATTGATTGTTTTATATTAAAATAAAGAAAAGATGATATCCTTCTCTTTACTCATCTTCTTCCACTGAAAAACACAAGAAAAATAGGGTTTTTAAAGCTCAAAAATTTCAGCAAACTCTTCTCCCTACAAGTAAGTGATTTTAATGGTTTTTCTTGATGATAATTGTACTTTTGGAACCCTAAAGCTTAAGCTTTCTAAAGAGGGGACTATCTTGCAATATGGTGAAAAGTTTAGAGTTTTTCCATGTGAGCTTTTAATTTTTTTGCTGCATTTTTATGGAAGAAAATGAGTCTTAGTTGTTAGATGAACAACTTTTGTGAAAGGTGTTACCATGAAAACACCTAAAAGGACCTTTTTGTAAAGATTGTAAAATATGTAGTAAATGTGTGAAATGTTGAGTTTTGATGGTAGCCATAAGAGAAAAAAATGTTCACCTAGGCTCGATAAAGGCAGAAATTTGATTAGAATTGATTTCCGAGCCTAGGGGTAAAATGGTCATTTTGCAAAAGTCTATGGGTAAAATAGTAATTTTGCCAAAGCATGGTTATTGAAATGCATTTATTAATGTGATTGTTAAATGAGCTAATTTACTATTATAGATCAAGAAGAACCAAGAATTTACCTCGACCGGGGAAAGAACAAAGTGTCGGACTAGATCGACGATCTAGCTTATTTTGAAATCGAGGTAAGTTTGTATGTGATAAATTCAACATTTATGCTAGTATGTTTGAGAATGTTTGATATTATAATGATACATGATATTCTATGAAATTTAGTATTGGTGTTGAATGAGAAAGATGATAAAAGTTGAGATGTTGAAGTCCCGGTTGGACTAAAATAAATGTGAGAATACTATCATCGAGACATGAGATGGATAAGGTCCCGTGTAAGACCATGTCGGGGACATGGCCTCGACACCGAATTGAGATTTCGTATAAGACCATATCTGGGATATGGCTTCGGTACTGAATATGAGAATCGTATAAGACCATATCTGAGATATGGCACCGATACTTGAAGTGAGATTCCATATAAGACCATATCCGGGATATGGCATCGACACTCAGAGGTGACCCCATATAAGACCACATCTGGGATGTGGCATTGGCTTCGTGTTTATGTTAATGACGATGAATATGCGTCTTTGAGTATCCCTAGTGAATTAGTGGGATAAATAGATAAGCTTGGAAATAGAAACGAGATTAGTACTAAAGTCATGTGATTGAGTGAATACAGGTACCCGTGAATAATTCACGAAGAATGTTACGATATGTGGCATAGTATATGCTAGATAAGAACAAGTACGAGTAAGTTATGACAAAGTGCTTATGACTTTGTGTGGTTATATAATTCCATGAATTGATGTCATTATGAGCTTATTGTTGCTATTTATTTTCATGCAAACTTACTAAGCTTTATGCTTACCCCTCTCATTTCCCTTTTTCCTTGTAGTATTGCCAAGATAATTCGAGAATCGTGGGAAGTCGGAGTTCGAAAATCACACTATCGACATCTCTTTGGTATAACAAGTTAGACTTATTTTGAGTATGGCATGTATAGGACTTGGGTATTTTGTTATGTCATTTTGATAGCTAAAGTGTTGGCTATTTATGTTATCAAAGTCATTTTGTAAATGGTCATTAGAATTGGGCCAATACATGATAAGTTTATTTATATTCAATGACGATGAAATTATGAAGTTTATGCTTGTGTGGATGCTTTGAATTGAGTTTTCGAAAGTGCCTTAGGGTCATGAGTTATGTTGAAATGAATTGGTATAAGTATGGTTGCTATGTAGGGTGGCATTTGGCTTGGAATATAGCCTTTTTAATGTCCACACGGGTAGATAAACGGGCGTGTGTCTAAGCCGTGTGTGACACATAGTCAGCCCCATGGGTGTGTTGATCGGCCGTGTGTCCCCTTGCATGCTAGGTTTGCAAGTCAGTATGCTTAGTAGTAAACACACGGGCAGAGACACGGCTGTGTGGGAGGCATGGCCATGGACATGGGCGTGTGCCCAGGCCGTGTGAAGTCTGCACCTAAAATTAGGAATTTAATTCGACACACGGTCCAAGGACAAGGGCGTGTGCCTTGGCTGTGTGACTATAGTAAGGTGATGACGTCATAAACAGAATGCCATGGTTTTGGCACACGGGCTAAGACACGGGTGTGTGATAGGCCGTGTGATGCAAGTCAGTGTCGACCATGGGTGAGGAGCACGGGCGTGCGAATTACCACACGGGCGTGTGGTCCCTGTTTAGGCTAAAATCTTCTAAGAGTGTAAAAGTTTCCGATTTAATTTCGGAACCTTCAGAATGTATGTTTAAGGCATCGTAGTCCCATATTAAGGATGTTATGCATATGAATGAGAAGTTTTAAGTGGAATGAAATTTTATAGCCCAAAGTTGTATGTTCAAGTGAGATAAGTCTGGTAATGCCTCGTACCCTGTTTCGGCATTGAATACGAGTAAGGGGTGTTACATTTAGTGGTATTAGAGCTACAATTTAGTCGATTCTCAGACTAACGTAGCGTGAGTATGAGTCTAGCTATACATGCCATGCGTAAGAGTATTTGTGTAATGATAGTATGATAGCTCTTGACGATTTGAATTGTGTTTTTATATAGTAAATGGACCCTGATCCCGATCGAGCTGCAGCCATGATGCTATAAGTAATGCGCCGGCTCCCGCACAAGGGACCACGCCAGTAGAGAGTAGACCCGAGACTATGGGTCAGGGAGAAGAGGCTCGAGAAGCCTTTCTCCAAATGATGAGCAACTGGTACACCGAGTACGTTCGAGCAAATCTTAATGCTCAACCCCCTCCACCTCTACTTATTCCTCAGCCTGCTTCTGTAGCTCCTCAAGTGGTTGAGGTAGTAAGAAGAGAAAAGCCTCCGGTCGATAAGATCCGGAAACAAGGAGCAGAGGAATTTCGGGCTAGTAAAGGCGATGACCCAGAAAAGGTAGAATTTTGGCTTGATAATACCATCAGGGTATTCGATGAGTTGTCATGCACGCCTGAAGAGTGCATGAAGTGTGTAGTATCTCTCTTGAGAGATTCTGCCTATCAGTGGTGGAATACCCTTGTGTCGGTGGTACCAAGGGAGAGAATTAACTGGGAATTCTTCCAAGAGGAATTCCGGAAGAAGTATATTAGTCAGAGATTCATCGACCAGAAAAGAAAGGAGTTCTTGGAATTAAAGCAAGGCCGAATGACGGTGACTGAATATGAGCGTGAGTTTGTAAGGCTCAGCAAATACGCTCGAGAGTGCGTATCGACAAAGGCTATCATGTACAAAAGGTTCGAGGACGGGTTAAATGAGGATATCCGTTTATATGTCGGAGTTCTCGAACTAAAAGAATTTGTGGTGTTGGTAGATAGAGTCTGTAAGGCTGAAGAGTTGGCCAAAGAGAAAAGAAGAGCTGAGATTGAGTCTCGTGACTCGAGAAAGAGACAACTGAGTAAGTCCTACCATTCCTCATCTAAGAAATCAAGGGATTTTGCTACTCGATCAGCCACTTCGACCGGGTTTTCAAACCAAAGTAAGGGCAAACAGTTCTCGGGGTCTAAGGCTCAGACTACTTCGGTTGCTAGTGTTGGCAATGCCTGACTGAGTAGACCGAAATGCCTGTAGTGTGGCAAACGTCATTCTGGTGAGTGCCGAGCGAACGAGAAGGCTTGTTTCAAGTGTGGGTCTCTAGACCACTTTATCAGAGATTGCCCTGAGGCGAGTGAGAAAGAGAAACCTTAGAATGCAACACCGGGAAATACTACTAGTGGAAGACCACAAAGAAACCCGGGAAATAAGATGAGAGGCAAGAATTCATCTAGAGAGCAGATTGCGAGAGTTGAGGGTAGAGCACCGGCGAGAACATATACCATTCATGCTCGCGAAGAGGCGTCCTCCCCTGACGTAATCACGGGTACATTCTCTCTCTATGATAACCATGTTGTAGCTTTAATTGATCCAGGGTCTACCCACTCGTATATTTGCATGAAATTAGTCTCTAGCATTTGCATGCCTATAGAGTCTACTGAATTTGTGATAAGAGTGTCGAATCCCCTAGGCAAATCTGTATTGGTTTATAGAATATGCAAGGTTGCCCTTTGATGATTAAGGGTCACTATTTTCCTGCAAATCTCATGTTATTATCATTTGATGAGTTCGATGTCATCCTTGGGATGGATTGGTTAGTTACTCATGATGTGATTGTGAATTGTGGAAAGAAGTTTATTGAGTTAAAATGTGAAAATGGGGATCTTATTCGTGTTGAATCAGATAAGCAAGACAGATCACCAGTAGTGATATCATCCTTGTTGACTCAGAAGTATTTAAGAAAGGGGTACGAAGCTTACCTTGCCTTTGTGATGAATGCTAAAGACACTTAGTTGAAAATTGAGTCGGTACCCATAGTGTGTGAATATCCAGATGTTTTCCCGGAAGAATTGCCAGGGTTACCTCCGGTTAGGGAGATTGAATTTGGAATTGAGTTAGCTCCGGATATCGCCCCCATTTCTATTGCTCCATATAGAATGGCTCCAACCAAGCTAAAAGAATTAAAGGCACAGTTGCAAGAACTAACGGATAAAGGTTTTGCAAGATAGAGTTTCTCTCCATGGGGTGCTCCCGTATTATTTGTGAAGAAGAAAGATGGTTCTATGAGGTTATGCATAGATTATCGGCAACTTAATAAGGTAACTGTGAAGAACAAGTACCCGTTGCCAAGAATCGATGACTTGTTTGATCAATTGAAGGGAGCCACGGTGTTTTCCAAAATAGACTTAAGGTCTGGGTACTATCAGTTGAGAGTCAAGGACTCGGATGTGCCGAAAACTGCATTTCGGACGAGGTATGGCCACTACGAATTTTTGGTTATGCCTTTTGGCTTAACAAACGCCCCAACCGTTTTCATGGACTTGATGAATCGTATTTTTCGGCCATATTTGGACAAATTTGTGGTGGTCTTTATCGATGATATATTAATCTACTCTCGAGATGAGAACGAACATGCCGAGCATTTGATAACAGTTTTGCAAATTTTAAGAGATAATCAATTATATGCCAAGTTCAGTAAAAGTGAATTTTGGCTTAAGGAAGTTGGATTTTTGAGGTACATTATCTCGGGAGATGGAATTAGAGTCGACCCGAGTAAGATTTCAGTAATTGTTGAATGGAAACTGCCAAGGAGCGTAACTGAAGTGAGGAGTTTTCTGGGCCTAGCCGGCTATTATAGGCGTTTTGTCAAGGGGTTCTCCATGATAGCTACTCCGATGACGAGATTATTGCAAAAATATGTGAAGTTTGATTGGACAGAAAAGTGCCAACAGAGTTTTGAGAAACTAAAGGCATTGTTGACTTAGGCTCATGTTTGGTGCAACCTGACCCGAGAAGAGAATTTGTGGTTTACAGTGATGCATCCATGAATGGATTGGGTTGTGTACTTATGCAAGAGGGCAAGGTGATTGCATATGCTTCTAGACAATTAAAGCCACACGAGAAGAATTACCCGACCCATGATTTAGAGTTGGCTGCCATTGTGTTTGCATTAAGGATATGGAGACACCATTTATATAGTGAAAGGTGTCGGATATTCACCGACCATAAAAGCCTACAATTGTAATAGTCCGGTTTAGACCCTAGTCGAAATAGTGGTTTCAAGACCATAAATCTGAATCAGAAAAATATTTTAATATTATTTTTTGAGTCTACAGCATGTGAATTGGTATGTGTGAATTTTCTGTGATTTAATTTGGTCATCTGTGTGCTTAATTTGAGAAAAGGACTAAATCGCAGAAAATGTAAAAGTGGCCTTCTAATTGATTAAGTGTCGAATTGATGTGTCTTTATAAATGTGAGGTCCTTAAGTGGTAAATGGACCATTGATAAGGTTAGTGGACGGTAAAGGCCATTAAATTTACATGATTTATATGTTATATTATAAGGTTATATTGGTAAAAATATTTATTAATGATAATATAATAAAAAAATACAAAAACAAGCCATTATCATCATCTATATTGCCGAAAATACCAAAGAAAAGAAAGAAAAGAACAAGCTAGGTTTCGGCTATGACTTTGGCTTGATTAAGGTACGATTTTTATTCGGTTCTTGATAATTTCTTCGTTTTTGTAATCGCTGCTTCGTGTTCTTCAAAACCCATGTTTCAGTTTTATGAATTGATGAAGATTTTGAAATGTTCCATTGATGAACACATGAGTTTTGTGATGTTTGAAGATAAATTATGAAAGATATGTGTTAGATTAACATAGTTTGTCTTTGAATTTTTGATGAATTTGAGTAATTTGGATTAAATTGAGAAAACAATATTTTTGGGGACTAAATTGTGAAATAAATGAAATGTATGGACTTGTATGAGCATGGGTAATATTCAGCTAAGCATGGGTATAAGCAAATTATGTGTATTTTGTGATTTTGTGAAATAAGGACTAAAATGTCAAAATGTGAAAATGTGGGGGCTAATTTGTAAATTTCCCTAAATATGTGTTTTTGGATTGAATTGAATAAATTAGTGAATAAATGAGTTAAATTTGAATATGTATAGATCAAGAACCGAAGAAAACGGACTTAGATCGTGGGAAATTGAAAGTAATTGAGTAGCCGAGTACGTTTCTGTTTATCCGAATCTGAGGTAAGTCTATATATAAATAAATGTATTTACATTGATATATGTATGTTTATATGAAAATTTATAATGATGAATGTATATGAGATGATGAGTACATGAAATCCGAGATAGTATCGACATGGTGTCAATATCCGAAAAAGTCCCGTACGAACCTAGGAATAGATAGGATTACATATGTCATGACATAGGTGTTTGATATGTGATATCGTGTAAGACCACGTCTGGGACATTGGCATCGATATGAGACATCGTGTAAGACCACGTTTGGGACGTTGGCATCGATTTGATATTTACGTGTAAGACCATGTCTGGGATATTGGCATCGTATTAATTCGTTTAAGACCCTATCTGGGACAGTGGCATCGATATCTGATTACATGTAAGACCATGTCTGGGACGTTGGCATTGTACGACTATTCCGAGCATTCTGAGTATCCTATTTGATTCCAAACGGTTCAACGGGCAAATCCGAGAAATGAAAGTCTATGTGAAATGTATAAACGAATCAGGTACATTTGAATTGTACACTAAGCAATTATATGAAAGGTAAGTGCTTATATGAACTTACCTAGATGAGATATGTGAATAGATTTTGATAAGGAAAAATGTGTTATATGTGTGAATGAGCCAAGAAGAATCATGAATGTGCAAATGAGCTAGTAGTAAACTCATATTTGTTATGAATAATGAATGCCTATGTGTTAAGTTTACTTGTATATGGCTTACTAAGCTTTTGGAAAGCTACTTTGTGTGTGTTTACTCTGTTTTATAGGTCGTCAAAGCTACGAGAGGCTCGAGGATTGTCAAGGATCGTCATCACACTACTCAAATCACATTTTGGTACCTTATGTTCATATATATAATAAGTATGGCATGTATAGTCTAGTTAAAATGGATTAAGTTTATGATTTGTAATAGCCATGTGATATGGCTAGATAAATGTTGGTGATATGTATGAGTGATCGATCCTTATAATGCTTGGTTTTGGTATGGTTTGATGGCTAGTGAAATGGATTTGTTTATGGTAAGCTTATTGATGCATAATTAGCATACTATTGATGGATTATACTTTGAAGTGCTTGAGGTTATATTGAGTTAAATGGCTTATAATTTGTTGTGATGAAATGCTATGAGTTGAGAATGATGATCATTTTGGTTTGTATTGGTTGCCTTTGATGCTTGGATTGATGCCTAATTGTGATTGTAAGTGAAACCCAAAGTGTGGGTGGCAATTTTGCCTTGTAAATGGCTTATAATTGCCCACACGGTTGAGCACACAGGTGTGTGGCTCGACCGTGTCCCTCATGGTTGCATTTCAAAAACAAGTTAGGCTTGACCACGGGCTGAACACACGGGCGTGTGACTGGCCGTGTGGTGCAAGTCAGGCTCGACCACGGGTGAGGCACACGGGCGTGTCCATGGCCGTGTAGACAAGTCAGTATGTATGTCCTGTTTTGACACGGCTCGGGCACATGGGCGTGTCTGAGGCCGTGGGAGGCACACGGCCTGTCCACACGGGCGTGTGACCTCTGTAACTTAGAAAAAGTTTTAAATTTTCGAGAATTGTCGTATGTGTTTGATTTAGTCCTGGCCCCTTTCTAAAGCATGATTAAGGTCTCGTAGACCTATTTAAGGGACACTTTGATGTGATTTGTCAAATTATGTTATGAAATGTCTGTAAAAGTTTTCGATTGTCTGGTAATGCCTCTTAACCCTAAACTGGTGATGGTTACGGATTAGGGGTGTTACATTTGATTGGTATCAGAGCTACGGTTTAATCGATTCTCGGACTAACGTAGCGTGTGAGAGTATAGCTATACATGCCATATATATTAAATGTGATAGTGTGATGAATCCTGACGTGTAAAAAAAAATGTGTTTTTCGTATAGTAATGGATCCCGAAAGAGCTGTAGCTGACGATGTAGAAAGCAATGCGCCTGCTCCCGCTCAAGGGACAGCACTCTCTGATTCGAGATCGGCTACTAGCGGTCAAGAGGGAGAGGCTAAACAAGCCTTCTTCCAAATGATGAACAAGTGGTTCACTCAATACGTAAGAACTAATCCGGCTGTTTCACAACCTCCGCCCCCGCCTAATCTTCCTCAGACTTCTACTATACCTTCGGTTATGAGCTTGAATTTGTTGAATAAACCTCCGGTTGACAAAATCCGTAAATATTGAGCCGAAGAGTTTAGGGCTACTAGTGATGATGATGGTGAGAGAGCGGAATTTTGGCTCGAGAACACTATCCGAGTATTTGATGAAATGTCGTTAACTCCTGAAGAATGCATAAAATGTGTTGTTTTTTTGCTACGAGATGCAACTTATCAATTGTGGAAGACCTTGATTTCTGTTGTTCCGAAAGAACGGGTTACTTGGGATTTCTTCCAGTCTGAGTTCCGAAAGAAATACATTAGTCAGAGATTTATTGATCAGAAACGAAAAGAATTTCTGGAATTAAAACAGGGACGTATGTCTGTCTCTGAGTATGAAAGAGACTTTGTGAGATTAAGTCAGTATGCTCGAGAATGTGTATCAACCGAGGCAATAATGTGCAAAATATTTGAAGATGGCTTAAATGAAGATATCCATTTGCTTGTTGGGATTTTGGAAATAAAAGAGTTTGTTGTGCTTGTTGATCGAGCGTGCAAAGCTGAGGCACTCGGGAAAGATAAAAGGAAAGCTGAGTCTGAAGTCAGAGATGCGAGAAAGAGATTTTCGAGCAAATCATTTAAGTCTACTTCAAAGAATTCAGAGATGAGTATAGCCGTTCCAGAATTATTGTGGGACATTCGAATCCGAGAGATCGAGCTAGATCACAGTTGAATTCTAAAGCTTCAGCTGCATCGATGGCTAGTGTGGGAAATGTCCGGTCTGAGCGACCTGAATGTAAGCATTGTGGTAAAAGACATCCGGGAAGTTGTAGGTTGAATGACCGAGCCTGTTTTAGATGTGGATCATTAGACCATTTCATCCGAGATTGTCCAGAGCCTATTGAGCAAGAGATTGTTCAGAATCCGAGATCTAATAATATTTTAGCGAGAGGTACAGAATCCGAGATCTGATAATGTTTCAGCGAGAGGTAGACCTTCCCGAAATGCAAGAAATGTCAGTGGTAGTCTGAGAACTACGAAAGACATCTGTATGAGATCTCGAAGCTAGAGCGCTTGCCAGAGCTTATGCCATCCGAGCTCGTGAGGAAGCTTCATCTCCGGATGTTATAACAGGTATATTTACTCTTTATGATACTTCTATGATTGCATTGATAGACCCAGGTTATACACATTCGTATATATGAATGAACTTAGTATCCAGTAAGACTTTGCCTGTTGAGTCTACTGAATTTGTTATTAAAGTATCGAACCCCTTAGGTAAAAGTGTCCTGGTTGATAAAGTAGTCAAGAACTGTCCGTTGATGTTTCGAAATATCTGTTTTCCGGCTGATCTGATGTTATTACCTTTTGATGAGTTCGATATAATTTTGGGTATGGACTGGTTAACATTGCATGATGCCATTGTGAATTGCAAAAGAAAGACTATTGATTTGAAATGTCAGAGTCATGAAATAGTTCGGGTTGAGTCTAATGATTTGAATGGGTTACCTGTTGTGATATCTGTGTTAAAAGCTCAGAATTATTTGAGAAAGGGTTATGAAGCTTATTTTGCTTATGTGATTGACTCGAAAGTAACTGAAAAGAAAGTTAAATCGGTGCCAATTGCCTGTGAATTCCCTGACGTGTTTCCTGAAGAATTACCGGGATTACCTCCGATACGTGAAGTTGAATTTGGTATTGATTTGTTACCGGGAACGACCCCTATTTCGATAGCTCCGTATAGAATGGCACCAACAGAGTTGAAAGAGTTAAAGTCACAGTTGCAAGAGTTAATTGACAGAGGGTTGCAAGACCGAGTTTTTCACCTTGGGGCGCTCCTGTTTTGTTTGTGAAAAAGAAAGATGGCACGATGAGAATGTGCATTGATTATCGTCAGTTTAACAAAGTGACTATAAAGAACAAATATCCTCTGCCCAGAATTGATGATTTATTTGATCAGCTTAAAGGAGCCACTGTGTTTTCAAAGATAGATCTGAGATCGGGATACTACCAGTTGCGGGTAAAAGATTCTGATATTCTGAAGACTACTTTCAGAACGAGGTACGGGCATTATAAGTTTTTAGTTATGCCTTTTGGACTAACAAATGCTCCTGCTGTTTTTATGGATCTGATGAACAGAATTTTCAGACCGTACCTAGATCGATTTGTTGTTGTATTTATTGATGACATTTTGATTTATTCGCGAGATGAAACTGAACATGCTGAACATCTGAGAATTGTTTTGCAAACTCTGCGAGATAAGCAATTATATGCAAAATTTAATAAATGTGAATTATGGTTGCGAGAAGTTGGTTTTCTGGGACATATTGTATCAGCCTCTGGAATACGAGTTGATCCGAGTAAGATTTCTGCTATTCTGGAATAAAAACCTTCGAAGAATGTGTCTGAAGTCCGTAGTTTTCTGGGACTAGCTGGTTATTATCGTCGATTTGTAAAAGGATTCTCGATGATAGCTACTTCGTTGACTAAATTGCTTCAAAAAGATGTGAGGTTTGAATGGTCAGATAAATGTCAGAAAAGCTTTGATCAGTTGAAAGCCCTTTTGACCGAAGCTCCAGTTTTGACACAGCCAGAATCGGGTAAAGAATTTGTGATTTACAGTGATGCTTCATTGAATGGTCTGGGATGTGTTTTGATGCAGGAAGGCAAAGTTATAGCTTATACCTCGTGATAATTGAAGCCGCATGAAAAGAACTATCTGACACATGAGCTTGAGCTAGCTGCAATTGTGTTTGCATTAAAGATTTGGCGCCATTATCTTTTCGGTGAGAAATGCCACGTGTTTTCAGATCATAAAAGTTTGAAGTACCTAATGACTCAAAAAGACTTGAATCTGCGACAGGGAAGATGGTTAGAGCTGTTGAAAGATTACGAGCTTATGATAGATTATCATCCGAGTAAGGCAAATGTTGTTGCTGATGCATTGAGTCAAAAATCGCTATTTGCATTACTTGAAATGAATGCTCAATTAGACTTGTCTGGTAATGGTTCAGTTTTGGCTGAGTTGAAAGTGAAACCGTTGTTTTTACAGCAAATATGTGATGCTCAGAAAGTTGATAATGAAATGTTAGTGAAACGAGCTCAGTGTGATTCGAACTCTGATTCTGAATTTTGAGTTGATGTTGATGGTTATTTGAGATTTCGAGATCGGATTTGTGTTCCGAGGAATCCAGAGTTGATTCAATCGATATTGAAAGAAGCACATAACAGTCGCCTAGCTATTCATCCGGGAAGTACAAAGATGTATCATGATTTGAAGCAACACTATTGGTGGTCTGGTATGAAACGAGACATCTCTGACTTTGTGTCAAAATATTTAGTTTGTCAGCAAGTTAAAGCTGAACATCAGGTTCCATCTGGTTTGTTACAATCGATTTTGATTCCCGAGTGGAAATAGGATAGGGTAACAATGGACTTTGTTTCATGATTGCCTTTGACTCTGAGAAAGAAAGATACAAATTGGGTCATAGTTGACAGATTGACGAAATCAGCCCATTTTATTCCGGTATGATCTGATTACTCACTTGATAAATTAGCTGAACTATACATTTACGATATTGTGAGATTGCACGGGGTGCCACTATCTATTGTATCTGACAGAGATCCGAGGTTTACTTCACGATTCTAGAAGAAACTGCAAGAGGCCTTAGGTATGAAATTACATTTTAGTACAGCTTTTCACCCACAGACTGATGGTCAGTCCGAGCGGATTATTCAGATACTCGAGGATATGTTGAGATGTTGCATTCTTGAGTTTAATGGTATGTGGGAACATTATTTACCACTAATTGAATTTGCATACAATAATAGTTTTCAGTCGAGCATTAAAATGGCACCTTATGAAGCTTTGTACGGACGCCAATGTCGGATGCCTCTGTATTGGACTGAGCTCAGTGAAAATAAGATACACGGGGTCGATTTGATAAAAGACACTGAACAGAAAGTGAAAGTAATCCGTGATAGTCTGAAAGCAACGCCTGATCGTCAGAAGTCCTATGCAGACTTGAAAAGAAAAGACATTGAATTCGAAATCGGTGATAAAGTATTTTTAAAAGTGTCTCCGTGGAAGAAAGTACTCAGATTCGGACGTAAAGGCAAGTTGAGTCCGAGGTTCATCGGACCGTATGAAATCATCGAACGAATTGGACCAGTTGCTTATAAGTTGTTGTGGCCACCAGAACTAGAAAAGATTCATAATGTATTTCACGTGTCAATGCTTCATCGGTACAGATCCGATCCATCACATGTGATAACTCTATCTGAGATTGAAATCCGATCTGATATGACTTATGAAGAAGAACCGATCCGTATTTTAGATCGTGAGATGAAAGAATTGAGAAATAAGAAAATCTCATTAGTAAAAGTGTTATGGCATCGACACGGAGTGGAAGAGGCTACGTGGGAGCCTGAAGATACAATGAGACAACAACATCCGAATCTATTCAGCGGTAAGATTTTCGGGGGTGAAAATCCCTAAGGGGGGAGAATTGTAACAGTCCGGTTTAGACCCTAGTCGGAATAGTGGTTTCGAGACCATAAATTCGAATCAAAAAAATATTTTAATATTATTTTCTGAGTCTACAGCATGTGAATTGGTATGTGTGAATTTTCTGTGATTTAATTTGGTCACCTATGTGCTTAATTTGAGAAAAGGACTAAATCACATAAAATGTAAAAGTGGCCTTCTAATTGATTAAGTGTCGAATTGATGCGTCTTTATAAATGTGAGGTCCTTAAGTGGTAAATGGACCATTGATAAGGTTAGTGGACGGTAAAGGCCATTAAATTTACATGATTTATATGTTATATTATAAGGTTATATTGGTAAAAATATTTATTAATGATAATATAATAAAACAAATAGAAAAACAAGCCATTATCATCATCTATATTGCCGAAAATACCAAAGAAAAGAAAGAAAAGAACAAGCTAGGTTTCGGCTATGATTTTGGCTTGATTAAAGTACGATTTTTGTCCGGTTCTTGATAATTTCTACGTTTTTGTAATCGTTGCTTCGTGTTCTTCAAAACCCATGTTTCAATTTTGTGAATTGATGAAGATTTTGAAATGTGCCATTGATGAACACATGAGTTTTGTGATGTTTGAAGATGAATTATGAAAGATATGTGTTAGATTAACATAGTTTGTCTTTGAGTTTTTGATGAATTTGAGTAATTTGGATTAAATTGAGAAAATAATATTTTGGGGGACTAAATTGTGAAATAAATGAAATGTATGGACTTGTATGAGCATGGGTAATATTCGGCTAAGCATGGGTATAAACAAATTATGTGTATTTTGTGATTTTTTGAAATAAGGACTAAAATGTCAAAATGTGAAAATGTGGGGGCTAATTTGTCAATTGCCTTAAATATGTGTTTTTGGATTGAATTGAATGAATTAGTGAATAAATGAGTTAAATTTGAATATGTATAGATCAAGAACAGAAGAAAACGGACTTAGATCGTGGGAAATAGAAAGTAATGGAGTAGCCGAGTACGTTTCTGTTTATCCGAATCCGAGGTAAGTCTATATACAAATAAATGTATTTTATGAAAATTTGTAATGATGAATGTATATGAGATGATGAGTACATGAAATCCGAGATAGTATCGACATGGTGTCAACATTCGAAAATGTCCCGTATGAACCTAGGAATAGATAGGATTACATATGTCATGACATAGGTGTCCGATATGTGATATCGTGTAAGACCACGTCTGGGACGTTGGCATCGATATGAGACATCGTGTAAGACCACGTTTGGGACGTTGGCATCGACTTGAGATTTATGTATAAGACCATGTTTGGGACATTGGCATCGTATTGATTCGTGTAAGACCCTATCTGGGATAGTGGCATCGATATCTGATTACATGTAAGACCACGTCTGGGACGTTGGCATTGTACGACTATTCCGAGCATTCTAAGTATCCTATTTGATTTCGGACGGTTCAACGGGCAAATTTGAGAAATGAAAGTCTATGTGAAATGTATAAACGAATCATGTACGTTTGAATTGTACACTAAGCAATTATATGAAAGGTAAGTGCTTATATGAACTTACCTAGATGAGATATGTGAATAGATTTTGATAAGGAAAAATGTGTTATATGTGTGAATGAGCCAAGATGAATCATGAATGTGCAAATGAGCTAGTAGTAAACTCATATTTGTTATGAATAATGAATGCCTATGTGTAAAGTTTACTTGTATATGGCTTACTAAGCTTTTGGAAAGCTTACTTTGTGTGTGTTTACTCTATTTTATAGGTTGTCAAAGCTACGAAAGGCTCGGGGATTGTCAAGAATCATCATCACACTACTCAAATCACATTTTGGTACCTTATGTTCATATATATAATAAGTATGGCATGTATAGTCTATTTAAAATGGATTAAGTTTATGATTTGTAATAGCCATATGATATGGCTAGATAAATGTTAGTGATATGTATGAGTGATCAAGCCTTATAATGCTTGGTTTTGGCATGGTTTGATGGCTAGTGAAATGGATTTGGTTTGTAACAGCCCGATTTTGGGGCTAGTCGGAACAGTGGTTTCGAGATCGCTAATCCGAGGTTGAGGAAAATTATTTTGATAATATTTTATGTGTTATGGCATTAATATATGGCTATATGAAAATTTTGGTGCTTTAATTTTAACGATTGAATGCTTAATTATGAAAAAGGACTAAATCACATAAAGTGCGAAAGTTCTATTTTTTCAAGGTAGAGGTGTCTAATAGCCATAGAATATTAAATTGAAGGTCCTTAAAGTGTAATTAGGCCATAAAGAATGTGTTGGCCGGCCATAGGAAGCTAGGAGGGCAAGAGCATTAATTTTAGTCAAAATTTGTTGACTTTAGGTGATAAAAGATGAATAAAATATGATAAAAAAGGAAAGATATCATCTTTCACTATTCACCCTTCTTCTTCCACCGAAAATTTAAGAGAAAATAGAGAGTTTTGGGGTTCAAACTTTCAGCTAAGCTATCTCATTACAAGTAAGTGATCTTAGAGGTTATTCTTGATGATTTTTGTATTTTTGGAGTCCCCAAAGCTTAAGCTAGCTAATGAGGGGACTAATTTGCAATATGGTTGAAAGTCTAGGGACTTGCCATGAGATTGTTTATGTTGTTTGCTGAGTTTTTATGGGAGAAAATGAATGTTAGTGAGATGAGAAACCACTTTTGTGAAAGGTGATAACATGAAAACACCCAAATAGGGCTTGAAGGCAAAGATTGAAAATGTGTAATAAATGCATGAAATAATTGGATTTATGAGTAGTTTTAAGAGTAATAAATGTTCAGCTAGGCTTGGTTAATGAGATAATGTGATGAAAAATGATTTACGAGCCTAGGGGCAAAATGGTCAATTTTTCCTAAGTAAAGATTATAAAGCATTATGATTATAAAATGATTGAATGAGTGAATTTTTATTGTTATAGACCAAGAAGAGCGTGGAATTAACCTTGACCGAGGAAAAGGCAAGGTTTCAGATTAAACCGCAAATTAACACATTTTGCACCGAGGTAAGTTTATGTGTAAACTACTCATTTTGAATATACATATTGTTAATGAATGGTGCATTGTATGAATGAAATTATTCATGATTGAGATGAATTGAATTCGATAGATGTTGAGTAATTTTTGTATGAGTTCAATTATAGATTAATGGTGGGCTATGTGCGATGCCACCGTAAATACTCTTCATAGTGGGCTATGTAACGCCCTAAATTTTGGGCCTAGTAGAGTTGGGCCCATTGGGCTTTGCGTTTCATAAAATTTTTAAGTGAGCAAGAAAATGACAAATGACATGACGGCTTTAAAGGTTTAATGAATTTGGAGTGTGTAGGTGTGTTGGAGAAGCTCTGGGTTCGAGTTTTGTGGTGGAGGATTTTTAATTAATTAAGGAATCAGGGTTGTGAGTTGTGGGCTTTTAAATAAAAATAAGTGAAAAATGGCACAAAGAAGCCTGTGGTGAAGTGGCTAAGTGACGCCACTAGGGTGTAGAGAGGTGGCGACATAAGCATACAGGGAGGTCTGAGGTTCGAGTGCTAGCTTAGTTTTATTTTGGAATTTAATTTTAGGCTTCTAGAAGGCTGGAAGTGGCGTGTAGAGGGACTCTAAGGAGAAGTGGTCAGTAGAGAGAATTTAGGAGAAGGATAAGGGAGATATCATGGAGAAAAATTAGGAGATGAGCAGTGGATGAAGTGGTGCCGAATTGGACTTTAGGGGTGGCTAAGTTTCGGCTTTAGGTTATATAAATGTGTGTGTGCCGAATCTAGGGTCCTAGGTAATGCCGAATTTTCCATTCTTTTTCTTTCTTTTCTTCCCCTCAATCGGTTCCTCCCATAGCCAAACTCTCCCATTTCTGAAATCTCCTAAAGCCGAATTCCTTTGTGCCGAATTCCCTCATAGCTAAACTCTTCTATAGTCGAATTACCACCATCTTTTCTCTTGCCGAAATTCCTATTAGTGCCGAATCTTGGTGGTTGTTCCTCCATCACAAATCAATTGTTACCTACTCTCAGTCAAGTGTTGAAAGCCGAATCTAGTTAATAGCTATCTAGGCCGCAGGATCGAAAGGGGATTTGGTAAGTATTCAGTTAAACTCTTTTGTACGTTTTGCTAAAAGCCAAAAGGCTATCTAACTGTCCTGTCATTAACTCTGTGATAACAAGGATAAGGTTCAAAGATCGCAAGCGTGGTAGGATCATTAGCAAGGGTAAGTGTACTCAACTCGATTGTGGTTTAAGTGAATGGTCGAATGTGAGTTTGATCTATAGGGGTGACTTGTGTGGATTATGAGTCACTCGAATCTTGATGGTGTGTGTGTGAGTGAAGATCTAGGGGATACTCCTGATTAGTAGCTAAAGAAGGGCTATTAGAACCCGGTGGCACTCGGTAAGGTTACGGTAAGGTTTCGGCTTTTGGTAGATATTTTGTTTAAGTGTGGGTGATTGATTGAAGGTTGGTTGGTTGTAGGTTCAAGACCAAGGATAGTATAGCACGTCGCAGTAACCAGGTGTGTAGAAACACTACACACACATGATATCGGCAATGCCGGAAAATCGAAAAGTCAAAAGTGGCTAAATGGGCCCGGTGCGCCCTGAGGCTAAGTTGGATGAAATTGATTGATTTGATTATATGAATTGAGTTAGGCATGCATGTTACATGATCTGGAATTGTTTTGGGCCTAATAGGCCATATGAATGAGATTTGGGCCTAATGGGCCATAAGGATGTGAATTGGGCATAATGGGTTATATGAATGTGAAATGGGCTTGATGGGTTTTATGAAGATGTAGACAAGTATGCTAGGGTTTAATGGACTTTAGGCCTAGTTCTGAACAACTCTTAAACCACATAAGACTTAATCTAATAATTAAACATGTCCGTGGACAAGTCGCTGGGTTAGAGTGTGGCAACGGACATATGCATGTCTAGGAGTGGATCTAGGGAGAGCTTGGTACTTAAGCGGTCCTAGTGGCCCACCTCATCTTTTCTGGAATCCTACCTGGTGCATAGTGTCTGTTCACTTTAGCCACAAGGACTTGTTTATGGGCCAAAGTTCATAACTAAAACCCGAAAGGGACCAAATACCCCTGATTTGAAAATTACCAAAATACCCTTAGATTTGCAAAATTACTAAAATACCCCTGAATTATAAAATTACCAGAATACCCTTGATTTGCGAAATTACCAAAATATCCCTGATTTACAAAGTTTCCAAAATACCCCTGTTTTGCAAAATTACCTAAATAACCCTGTAGAGTAGATTTATGGAAATACCCTTGAGTAGTGAAATGACTAAAATACCCCTAAGTACCGAATGGGTGAAAGTGTGTATGTTGCATTCATGAAATATATGTTGCACTTGGGTGGGTTTTGATGATACGGAGGAAGATTTGAGGATCGCATAGTCGCTTGACGACCGTGGATCCACCGGTGGCTGCAACGTTTGAGTAGTGCCGCTGCTGGTGCTACCTTTGGTGTGTAGGGATAGGTGGGTTGATACTTATATCCCCACAAGTGTGTAGGGTTGGAAGGGAATTGGTGTGCAGGGTTGGATTTGGGATGGGTGCATTGCATTCATGTGATACTGATGTGATATGAGGTCATTGTGGGCTAAGGCCCAAGACCACCGTTTTTTATAGGGCTTAGGCCCAATGTGATATTTGTATATTGATTTGATTGCCAAGGGTCGTACACACTAAGTTTTGAAACTCACACCCTTTCTATTAAATGTTTTAGGTGATCCTCAGTAAACGGCTCGACGTGGGAGAGGACTCGGAGAAGGCCACACTACAAGATACTTAGAAGTTTTGTTTATTTCTCTCAAAAGACGTGATTTTAATTACTTTATTTTCATTGGATGTAATAAGGCCTTTTACTCTGATTTGACTTTAGATTTTGGGTCATGTTGTTTCAACTGTTTACTTAATTATTAAACCTGAGTGAATTTCTTATGTTTAAACTTGGTTTCTAAAATACTTAAAATAATAAAATGGGCTTTTATCATTACTTAACAAGACTCAAGGATTTTGAGCATTTGGGTCTTAAATTTTTACTTAGCAAAATCGTTTTGAATTATGCCTTTGATGTGACATTCCCAAATTCAGCCATAACGTCTGGGCCGGGTCTAGGGGTGTTACAGGCTAAGTGCGATACCATTTTACTATTCATTCACGATGGGCTGTGTGCGATACCATCGTTTATATTATCATTGGTGGGCTAAGTGCGATACCACCGTAATTATTCTTGTTGGTGGGCTATGTGCGAAACCACCCTAATTATAGATTAATGGTGGGCTATGTGCGAAATCACCGAGTGTTTGTTATCATTTCAATGGTTCATCGAGGAATTGTTTAAGTGCTTGTTTCATGTGGTTTTGTTGTGATAAGTGCAGGGAATGTATGCCATTAAATGTGAGCATTATGCTTGTTATATGGTGGGAATGTGGTAAGAGGTGATTTGAGTAAGCATGAGAATAGATTGAGGAATGCTCTTGCTTAGTACATATTTCTATATATTGACTAGCATGTATTATAATGTTTATTGTTTACATGTAAACTTACTAAGCTTAAAGCTTACTCCCTTTCCTTTCTCCTTGTTTTATAGTGTCAAAGAGCCGGGTCAGGATCCGAGGATAATTGGAAGACCACCTACACTATCAGCTCATCTCGGTATATCTAGACTTAGTATTTTGAATATGGCATGTATAAGGGCTAGACTAGGTGAATTATTTTGTTATTTTAGCCAAGTATGTATTGGCTCCCTCAAGGATGAATTATTTTGTATATTGCCATAGTTGATGGCTCATTATGTTTAAGTTATGAAATATGAGGTTATTCAAGAAAGTGTTGCTGCACAAATTGAGTTGCTTGATGATGTGTTGAATGGAATTATGTTGTGTGAGTTAGGGTGGAAAAAAAAGAGCTTGGCAAATAGCCTTGTTTATGTCCACACGGGTAGGCACACCAGCGTGTGTCTAGGCCGTGTGAGACACACGGTCAGTCCCATGGGTGTGTGGCTAGGCCGTGTGTCCCCGCATGTTAGTTTTACAAGTCGATAAGCTCGTAGTAAACACACGGCGGAGAGACACGGCCGTGTGTCTCAGCGTGTGGAAGGCACGACCGGGACATGGGCGTGTGCCCAGGCCGTGTGAAGTCTGCACCTGAATTTGGAATTTAATTCGTCACACGATCGAAGGACACGGGCGTGTGACTGGCCGTGTGGTGCTAGTCAGAGGCGACCACGGGCCAGACACACGGGCGTGTGACAGGCCGTGTGATGCAAGTCAGTGTCGACCACGGGTGTCGAACACGGGCGTGTGGCACGTGACACGGGCGTGTCCCTCTCTCTACACGGACATGTGGCCATGGTAAAGCAAGATTTTTATAATTTTTCAAAAGTTCCCGGTTTGATCTCGAGGCCCTCCGTTTGCATGATTTAGGCCTCGTAGGCCCATAATAAGAATATTATGGATGTGAATGAAAATTTTTAAATTGAAAATTAAATTTGATAGCCCAGTGTTATATGTTTAAACGAGATAAGTCCGGTAATGCCTTGTACTCGATTCCGGCGTTGAATACGGGTAAGGGGTGTTACATTTAGTGGTATCAGAGCTATGTTTTAGTCAGTTCTCGGACTACGTAGCGTGTGTTAGAGTCTAGCTATACATGCCATAGGCGTATATTGATAGTGTAGTGACTTCTGACAAATCTAAACTTTGTTTTTATATATCAAATGGATCCTGATCAAACGGCTGCTGATGATGCAGCTAGTAACGCGCCAGCTCCCGCGCAAGGGACCGCGCCTGTAGAGAGTGGAACCGAGACTAGGGGTCAGGGAGAAGAGGCTCGGGAAGCCTTTCTCCAAATGATGAGTAATTGGTACACGGAGTATGTACGAGCAAACCCTAATGCTCAACCTCCTCCACCCCCTCCTATACCTCAGCCAGTTCCAGTGGATCCTCAAGTTATAGATTTAGTAAGAATGACTAAGCCCCCAGTAGATAAAATTCGGAAGCAAGGGGCCGAGGAGTTTAGAGCTAATATAGACGATGATCCCGAGAGGGCGGAGTTCTGGCTTGAGAACTCGATAAGGGTATTTGATGAACTCTCTTGCACACCTGAGGAGAGCTTAAAATGTGCCGTGTCATTGCTAAAAGACTCGGCCTATCGTTGGTGGAAGACGTTAACTTCGATGGTTCCAAGAGAGAGGGAAACGTGGGACTGCTTTTTGGAAGAGTTCCGAAAGAAGTATATAAGTCAGAGGTTTGTGGACCAGAAACGAAAAGAATCCCTTGAACTGAAGCAAGGAAGAATGACTGTGGCAGAATATGAGTGCGAATTTGTTAGGCTCAGCAAGTAAACACAAGAATGTGTGTCTACAGAAGCTATTTTGTGCAAGAGGTTTGAAGATGGGCTAAATGAGGACATCAGACTTCTAGTTGGGATTTTGGAGTTAAAAGAGTTTGTGGTGTTGGTTGATAGGGCATGTAAGGTCAAGGCTGAATAAGGAAAAGAGGAAAGCTATGAGTAAGGCCCGGGATGCAAGAAAAAGACCGATGAGTAAATCATACCAAGCTCAATCAAAGAGGTCCAAGGAAGTAAACCCTCGAATGACTGCATCAGTTGGATACTCACATAGAGACCGAGGTAATACATACTCGGGCTCGAGAGTTTAAGCCACTTCGATGGCAAATGTGGGCAATCTGAAGTCCAAACCGAAGTGTCCAAATTGTGGTAGGCGACAGATACTGGGAGTGTTGGGGAATAACAAAAATCATTACAAGTGTGGTTCGCTTTGATCATTTCATCGGAATTGTCCCGAGAGGGATGACAAGGAAGGGAAGCAAGAGATAAGATCAAGCAATGTATCTTCGAGGGGTAGACCACAAAAGAATCCGGGAGGAGGGACTAGTAGTAGAGGTACGCCTCGAGACTCTGCTGTGAGACCGGAGGGTCGAGCACCTGCAAGGACTTATGCCATTCGTGCTCACGAAGAGGCATCGTCTCCAGACGTGATAACGGGTACTTTTTCTCTTCATGACACCTCTGTTATTGCTTTAATTGATCCGGGGTCTACCCATTCTTACATTTGCATGAAACTGGCATCTAGTATGAGCATGATTGTTGAGTTTACAAAATTTGTAGTAAAGGTTTCAAACCCGTTAGGCAAACATGTGCTAGTTGACAAGGTGTGTAAAAATTGTCCTTTGACAATTAGAGGTCATTGTTTTCCGGCAAATCTTATGTTGTTGCCGTTTGATGAATTTGACTTGATTCTTGGTATGGATTGGTTGACGGCTCATAATGTTTTAGTGAACTGTGGTAACAAGTTTATTGAATTGAAATGTGAAAATGGAGATGCCATTCAGGTTGAATCAGGTAAATCGAATAGTTTGCCTGTGATAATTTCAACTATGGTAGCTGAGAAATACTTGAGGAAAGGATACGAGTCCTATCTCGCCTTTGTGCTGAATACTCAAGAGACAGAAGTAAAGATTGAATCAGTGCCGGTAGTATGTTAATATCTAGATGTGTTTCCGGAAGAGTTACCCGGGTTACCTCCAGTTAGAGAGGTCGAGTTTGGGATTGAGTTAGTTCCGGGAACGGCACCTATCTCGGTTGCTCCGTATAGGATGGCACCATTGGAGTTGAAAGAATTAAAGGTTTAGTTGCAAGAGTTAACGGACAAGGGTTTTGCAAGACCGAGCTATTCACTGTGGGGTGCCCCGATTCTTTTTGTGAAGAAGAAAGATGGGTCGATGAGATTGTGCATAGACTACAGACAGCTCAATAAGGTGACAGTGAAGAATAAGTACCCTTTACCAAGAATAGATGATTTATTTGACCAACTGAAGGGAGCTACAATGTTCTCCAAGATAGATCTAAGGTCTGGTTATTACCAGTTAAGGGTTAAGGAGTAGGATGTGCCGAAAACTGCATTTCAGACGAGGTATGGCCATTATGAGTTTCTTGTCATGCCATTTGGTTTAACGAATGCTCCTGAGATTTTCATGGACTTGATGAATCGCATCTTCCGACCGTACTTGGACAAGTTTTTAGTCGTTTTTATTGACGATATATTAGTCTATTCTCGGGATGAGAGTGAATATGCGGAGCATCTGAGAATTGTTTTGCAGACTTTAAGAGACAAGCAGATGTATGCTAAATTTTGCAAGAGTGAGTTTTGGCTCCGAGAGGTCGGATTCCTGGGACACATTGTGTCGGGTGATGGTATTAGAGTTAATCCGAGTAAGATCTCGGCTATTGTAGAGTGGAAACTGCCAAGAAATGCGTCAGAAGGTAGAAGCTTTTTGGGTTTAGCGGGGTACTACAGACGGTTTGTGAAGAGATTCTCCATGATTGCTACCCGATGACGAATGTAACAGCCCAAATACGACCCTAACCGGAATGGTGGTCTCGAGACCATGAGTCCGGGTCAGAAAATCTCTTAATATTTGTTTGTTGATGTGCTATGTGTGCTTTAGTGTGTGAATTTGCTTATTGATGTGATTGAATTAAGAGAAAGGATCTAATCGATATAGTATGAAAGTGACAGTACTAATTAAAAAGGGCTATTTTAAGTACATTACAAAAAAAAAAGGGGCTTGCATGTCTAATAACCCCAAAGTTGGGAAATGGACGGCAATGATGGGAGAAATATGATTAAAAAAATTCTAACTTAGGATAGTGGGATTTTTAAATGAATATTAAATCATGGAAAAAAAAAGGGGATGATTATAGTTAAATAAAATAAGAAATATATTTTATTTTCATTTCATCTTGATTTTTTCTCTCATCTTTCTCCCCTCTTTCACGAAACAAAGAAAAGAAGAAGCCATTTTTGAAACCTCCATGGCCGAACCTTGCATGTGTACCTAAGGTGAAAAATCAAGCTCCATTTGTTATAATTTTTGTATGGTTATGCTAGAAATCTTAAATGCTACCAACTTCATGTGGAAATTTTGAGTATAAAGCCTTCCCTAGATTCGACGATTAGTAGGAATCATGTATATTATGTATGATGAAGAAACCTTGATCTTGGTTAGTGTATTAAAGTGCCATTTAAGGGAAATAGGTATGTGTTATGGCTTATATACTTTGGAAACAATCGGCTAGAAATTTATGTCTTGAATAATAAATTTTATGAATTTTGGGAAGTGAAGTATAATGTTCGGTTCTTATGGGATTTAATAAAAAAAAATTCATGAGAAATGGTGAATTGTTTAGGGGCTTGATCATAAGGAGACCGTAAGCAAGGGGGGAGTAAATTCCAATTAAACTATTTTGTAATGTAGGCAAGTATGGATTAAGGCATATTGCCGAATGTTATAGTAGAATTGGCTTGAATAAATAAATAAATACTAAAATATGATAGGAACATGTTTAATGATAATTCGGTTTCATGTTAATATTTCATTTGAGTGTGAATTAATTGAGTTGTGAATTATATGTATGCATATATTTGCAATGTGGTGGATTGGATTTTGTTAGTTTGTATAAATGTGAGATTGAATTGTAAGAATAGTATAATTGGTGGTGAAGGGTATGTTTGGGACTCTATTGAATCGAGTGAGTAATTATAGGGGTAAATTAGTAAGAATTGTAAAATCTTGCAATTGAATTGAATTGCGTTAAATCGATTGGAAATACATATTGAACAAATGTCATTTGATAATTCTTAGACCGTGAGCAAAAAGAAAAGGACCTAGATCGGGGATAGAGCAAAGTGAACGAATAGCCGAAGCATTTGGATTCCTCAAATTTCAAGTAAGTCCCTAAGCAATCGTACTAAGGTGAAATCTCCTAATGTACATCCTTGAAAAAAAATTTTAATTGAGATAAAACTAATTTTATATGTGATGGCTGAATATGATAACATCATGTGAGTATGTATGTATAAATGAATATATGTGTGGATGCATTGGATGATTGAGGTAGGTTTCATGACATGTTACTGAAGAGGTATGAAAATGCATGTATTCGGTTTGAATAAAAATCTTGAGTTGACTTGTGGATAATTAGAAAATAGGAAACAAAGAAAGATATTGTGATCGAACTTGCATTATTATGCATATAACTTGTTATAAGATGTGAGATCGTTTAATATGTTTAAATGTGATTGCTAATTGGCCACTTGTGCGCGGAATTATTAAGTAATGGCTCTGTGTGAGCGATACGTTACGAAGTGGATTAAGTAACGTCTCTGTGTGAGCGATACATTACGAAGTGGATTAAGTAATGGCTTTGTGTGAGCGATACGTTACGAGGTGGATTAAGTAACGGCTCTGTGTGAGCGATACGTTACGAAGTGTATTAAGTAACGGCTCTGTGTGAGTGATACGTTACGATGTGGATTAAGTAACGGCTCTGTGTGAGCGATACGTTACGAAGTGTATTAAATAACGACTCGTGTGAGCGATACGTTACTAAATTCGAAGAAAGATCAAGTAAGAATAAGATTTATTAGAGAATTGTTATTGCTAATGATTTTATGCATAGGCAAATGTACGAGTGAATTATCATGCTCTATACCAAATGGTTAGGTTTGGAAGAGTAAGTACATTAAGGGTAAGTGTTATACTATTGAAATGAGACTTGGGTAACTTAAATGTTAAATAGATGAATTAGTGAAGGTATATGACATGGTATGTTCGTTATTTCTCATGTGAAGGTGATATCTGAGAATGTATTATAAGTATATGATGATGAGAAAGTTCAACTCTTAAATGGGGTAATAATTATAGTATATTAATTTAAGTAGGTTTGAATGCTTAGTGCAAATATTCTACATATGTATGTGATAATAATAATTTGCTTAAACTTACTAAGCTTCATATAGCTTACCGTTGTGTTTGTTTGATTGAGTATAGATTTTGGAGCAAGCTCGCATCCGGGACCCTTGTCGAAGTCAAGCACACTATCAACTACTTTTGGTACTTTATTAGAGTTGATCTTTTGAAATAAAAACAAAAAAAATGGCATGTATAGTTTATAATACTCTTTTGAGTTCTTTTTGGGATTTGGATGTATATAAAAGCCATGTGAAATGGCTAAATCTTGATATGTCGTACCTATATGAATTCAGGTTTAGTAATAGTTCACTACCAAAGTATAGCTCATGATGTGTTATGTTATACTCGGTTTTAGTTCAAATGGTATTAAAAAAAACATGTATCGTGCCTTGGTAGTTAAAATGAGGTATACGAATAGGTAATAAATTTGTAAAAGATGGCATAGTTGTTGGTAGAGTCAAAATGTGATAAATTTACCATAGTAATATGTTCGAATATGCATGTCTGTTCGGGTTTGGGTATGGTTTAGTAATGCTTCATGAACCGTTCGGGCGACAGTTTCGGGTTAAGGGGGTGTTACATTTTATTGGTATCAGAGCTACTGTTTAGTCGATTCTCGGACTAGTGTAGCACGTGAGAGTCTAGCTATACATGCCATAATTTACAATGTGATAGTGTGATGACTTCTGACAATGAAATGTATTTATTTCTTTTATATAGTAATAGATCCGGATCCTGAGCCAGCATTAGCTGATGATGTCGAGAGTGTGGCTCCTACTCCCGCGCAAGGGACTGCGTCGGAAGAGTCTCGACCTGCTGCTAGTGGCCCAGATGAGAGGGTAAGGCAGGCCTTCCATAATATGATGAGCGATTGGTTCAGTCATTATTTACGAACCACTCCGGCTGTTCAACCACCCCTGAATCCGAATGTTCCACCTGTAACACCAATGGTACCTCCGGTTGCCAATCCTGAGCGAGCAACTAAACCACCTTTTGATCGTATTCGAAAGCATGGAGCTCAAGAATTTAGAGCTGAAGATAATGATGATGCGGAGCGAGATGAATTTTGGCTCGATAATACTATCCGTGTTTTTGATGAGTTGTCTTGCACTCCCGATGAGTGTTTGAAGTGTGCCATATCATTATTGCGAGATTCTGCCTACTATCGGTGGAATACTCGTGTCGATTGTTAGAAGGAGAGAGTAACCTCGGATTTCTTTCAGACTGAATTCCGTAAAAAGTACATAAGTCAGCGCTTTATAGATTCCAAGCGTAAAGAATTTCTTGAGCTCAAGCAGGGTCGTATGACGGTGTCTGAATACGAGCGCAAGTTTGTGCGACTTAGTCGCTACGCTCACGAATGTGTATCCTCTAAGGCTACTATGTGTCGGAGGTTCGAGGATGGTTTGAATGAAGATATCAAACTTTTGGTTGGCATTCTTGAGATTAACGAGTTTGTTGTGCTAGTTGAAAGAGCTTGTAAAGCGGAAGAACTAGGGAAAGAAAAACAGAAAGTTGAAGTTGAATCTAAAGAGTTTCAAAAGAGATCCGCGGGCAGAGTTTCGCAGATGGCAACGAAGAAGTTCAAGAATGATAGTAGTCGATCCAAGTCTAATACCGGGATTTCAATTCGAGAACGACCACCAGTGAGTTCGCGAGCTACATCTGTGGCTAGTGTTGGCAATGCTCGATCGAGCAAACCTGAGTGTCAGCAGTGTGGTCGACGACATTTCGGAGAGTGTTGGGGTAAATCTTTTAGTCACGCTTGTTATCGGTGATGGTTCGCAAAATCATTTTGTTCGGGATTGTCCGTAGATATTGAGAAGGGTATTACTCGTGAGTGCGAGATCGAATGATACTACAGCTAGAGGTAGACCAGCTCGTAGTGGGGGAGGTAAGAGCGGTGCTCAAAGGGGAACTTCAGATGCGGTTATTCGAGCAGATACCCGTGTACCGGCTCGAGCTTAAGCTATTCGTACTAGAGAGGAGGCTTCATCTCCGGACGTTATTACTGTTAATTTCACTCTCTTTGATATTATTGTAACTGCTTTGATTGATCCCGGTTCAACTCATTCGTATGTGAGTGAAACATTAGTATCCAGTAAGACTCTACCTGTTGAGTCTACTAAGTTTGCGACCCGTGTGTCCAGTCCTTTGGGTCGTTGTGTATTGGTTGATAAAGTATGTAAAGGTTGCCCATTGATGATTCAGGATTTTTGCTTCCCAGCTGATTTAATGTTATTGCCTTTTGACGAGTTTGATATAATTCTGGGAATGGATTGGCTAACTTCGTATAATGCAGTGGTGAATTGTAAAAGAAAGATTATTGATTTGAGATGCCAAAACGGTGAGATCATCCGGGTTGAATCTAATGATTTGAGTGCGCTACCTACTGTAATATCCTCGATGTTAGCCCAGAAGTATGTGAAAAGAGGATGCAAAGCTTATTTGGCTTATGTGCTGGATAATAAAGTATCCGAAAAACAGATTGAATCAGTACCAGTTGTGTGTGAATACTCAGATGTGTTCCCTGAAGAATTACCGGGTCTACCACCAGTGCGAGAAATTGAGTTTGGCATTGAACTAGTTTTCGGGACAACTCCGATTTCGATAGCTCTGTATCGAATGGCACCGACTGAATTAAAAGAATTGAAAGCACAGTTACAAGAGTTGACAGATAGGGGTTTTGCACGACCGAGTTTCTCCCCGTGGGGTGCACCAGTTCTGTTTGTGAAAAAGAAAGACGGGACTATATGAATGTGTATTGATTATCGGCAGCTGAATAAAGTGACAATAAAGAATAAATACCCTTTACCCCGAATTGATGATTTGTTTGACCAGTTGAAAGGGGCTTCAGTATTTTCAAAGATAGATTTGAGATCGCGCTATTATCAGTTGCGAGTCAGAGATAAGGATGTGCCAAAGATTGCGTTCCGAACGAGGTACAGACACTTTGAGTTTCTGGTTATGCCTTTTGGACTTACTAATGCACCTGATGTTTTTATGGATCTGATGAATCGGGTCTTCAGACAGTTTTTAGATCGGTTTGTAGTAGTGTTTATTGATGATATACTGATCTACTCCAAAGATGAAACCGAGCATGCCGAGCATTTGAGATTGGTGCTACAAACTTTACGAGATAAACAGTTGTATGCAAAGTTTAGTAAGTGTGAATTCTGGATGAAGGAAGTTAGTTTTTTGGGTCATGTCGTGTCAGCATCGGGTATTCGTGTTGACCCGAGCAAGATATCGGCTGTTATTGATTGGAAACCACCAAAGAATGTTTCTGAAATTCGAAGCTTTCTGGGACTTGCAGGTTATTACCGACGATTTGTGAAAGGTTTTTCTATAATAGCTACCCCGTTGACCAAGCTATTGCAGAAAGATGTCAGGTTCGAGTGGTCGGAAAGGTGTCAGAAAAGCTTCGATCAGTTGAAAGCCCTTTTGACCGAAGCCCAGTGTTAGTACAGCCTGAATCGGGTAAAGAATTTATTATTTATTCTGATGCTTCTTTGAATGGTTTGGGCTGCGTTTTGATGCAGGAAGGCAAAGTCATAGCCTACGCTTCGAGACAATTGAAGCCGCATGAAAGAAATTACCCGACACATGACTTAGAACTCGCAGCTATTGTGTTCGCATTAAAAATTTGGCGTCATTATTTATACAGTGAGAAATGTCATATTTACTCGGATCACAAAAGTCTGAAGTATTTGATGACTCAGAAAGATCTGAACTTGAGACAACGTAGATGGTTAGAGCTGTTGAAGGACTATGAGTTGGTGATTGACTACCATTCGGGGAAAGCTAACGTTGTCGCGGATGCATTAAGTCGAAAATCATTATTTGCTCTTCGTACATTGAACACACAGATGGTTATGTCAGGTTATAGTTCGATCATAGCCGAGTTAAAAGCAAGACCGATGTTTATTCAGCAAATTTGTGATGCATGAAAAGTCGACAAAGATATGAATGTTAAACGAGTTCGGGGTGAAAGTAATGCAGTCGAGTTTGAGTTGATGAAAATGAGTGTTTGAAATAAAAAGGCCGAATGTGTGTACCGAAGAACATGGACTTGATTCAGATGTTATTGAATGAGGCTCATAATAGTCAAATGACGATACATCCGGGTAGCATGAAAATGTATAATGATTTGAAACAATTCTATTGGTGGCCTGGTATGAAACGGGACATCTGAATTTGTATCGAAATGCTTAGTTTGTCAACAAGTGAAAGCTGAGCATCAAGTTCCATCAGGACTTCTTCAACCGATTATGATACCTGAATGGAAGTGGGAACGAATCACTATGGACTTTGTGTCAGGATTGCCGTTGACGCCGAGTAAGAAAGACTCAATATGGGCTATTGTTGATAGGTTGACAAAATCAGCTCATTTTATTCCGGTACGTACGGATTTCTCACTTGATAAGTTGGCTGAATTGTACGTATCGCAAATTGTACGGTTACACGGGGTACCTATCTCTATTGTTTCAGATAGAGATCCGAGGTTCACATCGCGATTTTGGAAGAAACTGCAAGATGCTTTAGGTACCAAGTTACATTTTAGTACAGCTTTCCACCCTCAGTCGGACGGTCAGTCTGAACGAGTTATCCAAGTACTTGAGGATATGTTGAGATGTTACGTTCTTGAGTTTGAAGGTACGTGGGAACGATACTTGCCTTTGATTGAATTTGCGTATAATAATAGCTTTCAATCTAGTATCAGAATGGCACCCTACGAAGCATTGTACGGTCGTAAATGTCGTACACCCTTATCTTTGGGTGAACTCGGAGAAAACAAGATGCACGGGGTTGATTTGATTAAGGAAACCGAACAGAAAGTGGCAGTAATTCGTGATAGCTTGAAAGCGACATCGGATCGTCAAAAGTCTTACGCGGATTTGAAGCGTAAAGACATTGAATTTCAGATTAGAGATCGAGTATTCTTGAAAGTATCGCCGTGGAAGAAGATACTTAGATTTGGTCGCAAGGGAAAACTGAGTCCGAGGTTTATTGGGCCCTATGAAGTTATTAAACGTATTGGGCTGGTTGCGTACAGATTGAGGTTACCGTCTGAGTTAGACAAGATTCATAATGTTTTTCATGTGTCGATGCTTCGACGCTATAGATCTGACCCTTCTCATGTAATTAGTCCAACCGAGATTGAAATTCAGCCTGATCTGACTTATGAGGAAGAACCGATTCGTATTTTGGATCGTGAAGTAAAAGAATTACGAAACAAGAAGATATCGTTGGTCAAAGTGATGTGGCATAAACACGGGATAGAGGAGTCAACTTGGGAAACCGAGGAATCAATGAAAGAATGTTATCCCCACCTATTTGCCGGTAATATTTTCGAGGACGAAAATTTCTTTAGGGGGGAGAGTTGTAACAGCCCAAATACGACCCTAACCAGAATGGTGGTCTCGAGACCATGAGTCTGGGTCAGAAAATCTCTTAATATTTGTTTGTTGATGTGCTATGTGTGCTGTAGTGTGTGAATTTGCTTATTGATGTGATTGAATTAAGAGAAAGGATCTAATCGATATAGTATGAAAGTGACAGTACTAATTAAAAAGGGCTATTTTAAGTACATTACAAAAAAAAAGGGGCTTGCATGTCTAATAACCCCAAAGTTGGGAAATGGACGGCAATGATGGGAGAAATATGATTAAAAAATTCTAACTTAGGATAGTGGGATTTTTAAATGAATATTAAATCATGGAAAAAAAAGGGGATGATTATAGTTAAATAAAATAAGAAATATATTTTATTTTCATTTCATCTTGATTTTCTCTCTTTCTTTCCCCTCTTTCACGAAACAAAGAAAAGAAGAAGCCATTTTTGAAACCTCCATGGCCGAACCTTGCATGTGTACCTAAGGTGAAAAATCAAGCTCCATTTGTTATAATTTTTGTATGGTTATGCTAGAAATCTTAAATGCTACCAACTTCATGTGGAAATTTTGAGTATAAAGCCTTCCCTAGATTCGACGATTAGTAGGAATCATGTATATTATGTATGATGAAGAAACCTTGATCTTGGTTAGTGTATTAAAGTGTCATTTAAGGGAAATAGGTATGTGTTATGGCTTATATACTTTGGAAACAATCGGCTAGAAATTTATGTCTTGAATAATAAATTTTATGAATTTTGGGAAGTGAAGTATAATGTTCGGTTCTTATGGGATTTAATAATAAAAAAATTCATGAGAAATGGTGAATTGTTTAGGGGCTTGATCATAAGGAGACCGTAAGCAAGGGGGGAGTAAATTCCAATTAAACTATTTTGTAATGTAGGCAAGTATGGATTAAGGCATATTGCCGAATGTTATAGTAGAATTGGCTTGAATAAATAAATAAATACTAAAATATGATAGGAACATGTTTAATGATAATTCGGTTTCATGTTAATATTTCATTTGAGTGTGAATTAATTGAGTTGTGAATTATATGTATGCATATATTTGCAATGTGGTGGATTGGATTTTGTTAGTTTGTATAAATGTGAGATTGAATTGTAAGAATAGTATAATTGGTGGTGAAGGGTATGTTTGGGACTCTATTGAATCGAGTGAGTAATTATAGGGGTAAATTAGTAAGAATTGTAAAATCTTGCAATTGAATTGAATTGCGTTAAATCGATTGGAAATACATATTGAACAAATGTCATTTGATAATTCTTAGACCGTGAGCAAAAAGAAAAGGAGCTAGATCGGGGAAAGAACAAAGTGAACGAATAGCCGAAGCATTTGGATTCCTCAAATTTCAAGTAAGTCCCTAAGCAATCGTACTAAGGTGAAATCTCCTAATGTACATCCTTGAAAAAAAAATTTAATTGAGATAAAACTAATTTTATATGTGATGGCTGAATATGATAACATCATGTGAGTATGTATGTATAAATGAATATATGTGTGGATGCATTGGATGATTGAGGTAGGTTTCATGACATGTTACAGTAGGTATGAAAATGCATGTATTCGGTTTGAATAAAAATCTTGAGTTGACTTGTGGATAATTAGAAAATAGGAAACAAAGAAAGATATTGTGATCGAACTTGCATTATTATGCATATAACTTGTTATAAGATGTGAGATCGTTTAATATGTTTAAATGTGATTGCTAATTGGCCACTTGTGCGCGGAATTATTAAGTAATGACTGCGTGTGAGCGATACGTTACGAAGTGGATTAAATAACGGCTGCGTGTGAGCGATCGTTACGAAGTGGATTAAATAACGGCCTGTGTGAGCGATACGTTACGAAGTGTATTAAGTAACGGCTCGTGTGAGCGATCACGTTACGAGGTGGATTAAATGCGGCTGCGTGTGAGCGACACGTTACGAAGTGTATTAAATAACGGCTCTGTGTGAGCGATACGTTACTAAATTCCAGTAAAGATCAAGTAAGAATAAGTTTTATTAGAGAATTGTTATTGCTAATGATTTTATGCATAGGCAAATGTACGAGTGAATTATCATGCTCTATACCAAATGGTTAGGTTTGGAAGAGTAAGTACATTAAGGGTAAGTGTTATACTATTGAAATGAGACTTGGGTAACTTAAATGTTAAATAGATGAATTAGTGAAGGTATATGACAGGTATGTTCGTTATTTCTCATGTGAAGGTGATATACAGAATGTATTATAAGTATATGATGATGAGAAAGTTCAACTCTTAAATGGGGTAATAATTATAGTATATTAATTTAAGTAGGTTTGAATGCTTAGTGCAAATATTCTACATATGTATGTGATAATAATAATTTGCTTAAACTTACTAAGCTTCATATAGCTTACCGTTGTGTTTGTTTGATTGAGTATAGATTTTGGAGCAAGCTCGCATTCGGGATCCTTGTCGAAGTCAAGCACACTATCAACTACTTTTGGTACTTTATTAGAGTTGATCTTTTGAAATAAAAACAAAAAAAATGGCATGTATAGTTTATAATACTCTTTTGAGTTCTTTTTGGGATTTGGATGTATATAAAAGCCATGTGAAATGGCTAAATCTTGATATGTCGGACCTATATGAATTCGGGTTTAGTAATAGTTCACTACCAAAGTATAGCTCATGATGTGTTATGTTATACTCGGTTTTAGTTCAAATGGTAATAAAAAAAACATGTATCGTGCCTTGGTAGTTAAAATGAGGTATACGAATAGGTAATAAATTTGTAAAAGATGGCATAGTTGTTGGTAGAGTCAAAATGTGATAAATTTACCATAGTAATATGTTCGAATATGCATGTCTTTTCGGGTTTGGGTATGGTTTAGTAATGCTTCATGAACCGTTCGGGGGACAGTTTCGGGTTAAGGGGGTGTTACAACGAAACTGTTGCATAAAGATGTTAAGTTTGAATGGACTGAAAAATGTCAATAGAGTTTCGAGAGATTAAAAACATTGTTGACTGAGGCGCCGATTTTAGTGCAACCTGAGTCGGGCAAGGAGTTTGTGGTATATAGTGATGCATCATTTAATGGACTTCGTTGTGTGCTGATGCAAGAGGGTAAGGTAGTAGCTTACGCCTCGAGACAGCTAAAACCACACGAGAAGAATTATCCGACTCATGATTTGGAGTTGGCTGCGATTGTTTTCGCATTAAAGATTTGGCGACATTATTTATATGGTGAGAAGTGTCGAATCTTTACCGATCATAAAAGTTTGAAGTACTTAATGGACCAAAAGGATTTAAATTTTCGACAACGGCGGTGGCTCGAATTATTGAAGGACTATGAGCTAGTAATTGATTATCATCCGGGGAAAGCAAATGTAGTAGCGGATGCCTTGAGTAGAAAATCCATGTATGCTTTGAGGGCCATGAGTACGAGCTTAGCGTTGTCTGATGGTGGTGCTATATTGGCCGAGTTGAGGGTTAGACCGCTATTTATTCAACAAATATGTGAGGCTCAAAAGAATGATGGTGAGATACAGGCTAAGAGAGCTAAGTGTGAATCGGGAAATAATGCTGATTTTCGGGTGAGTTCGGATGGTTGTTTGATGTTTCACGATAGGATTTGTGTACCTAAAGATGATGAGTTAATCCGAAAATTTTACATGAAGCACACAGTATTCATTTGTCAGCACATCCCGGTAGCACGAAAATGTACAATGATTTGAAGAAATTTTATTGGTGGCCGGGTATGAAAAGAGACATCTCTGAGTTTGTGACAAGATGTTTAATCTACCAACAAGTAAAAGCCGAGCATCAAGCACCATCGGGACTGCTTCAGCTAGTGATGGTTCCCGAGTGGAAGTGGGATCGGATCACCATGGATTTTGTGACGGGGTTGCCTATGACTCCGAAAAAGAAAGATGCTATGTGGGTTATCTTGATAGACTAACGAACTCGGGTCACTTTATACCGGTGCATGTTGATTATTCACTGGATAAGTTGGCCGAGTTGTATATTGCTGAGGTGGTGAGATTGCATGGAGTGCCTGTATTTATTATCTCGGATAGAGATCTGAGATTTACTTCGAGGTTTTGGAAGAAGTTGCGGGAGGCCTTGGGTACAAGGTTGAATTTTAGTACTGCATTCCATTTGCAAACTGACGGCCAATCTGAAAGAGTGATTCAAGTTCTTGAGGATTTGCTCCGATGCTGTGTGGTAGAGTTTGGAGGTATATGGGAAAGATATCTACCTTTGGTTGAGTTTGCTTATAACAACAGTTATCAGTCGAGCATACGGCTGGCACAGTACGAAGCTTTATACAGTCGTAAGTGTCGGACTCCCTTGTATTGGACCGAACTTAGTGAGAAACAAATTCATGGGGTTGATTTAGTTAAAGAGACCAAGGAGAAGGTGAAATGATTCGTAATAGTCTGAAAGTTGCATCAGACCGACAAAAGTCGTATGCAGATTTGAAAAGAAAAGAAATCGAGTTTCGAGTAGGCGACAAGGTATTTCTGAAAGTATCCCCGTGGAAGAAAATATTGAGATTTGGTAAAAAGGGTAAATTGAGTCAACGATTCATAGGGCCGTACGAGATTACCAAAAAGATTAAGCTAGTGGCATACCTGTTGGCTTTACTGGTAGAGTTAGAGAGAATACAAAAAGTTTTTCATGTATCAATGTTGCGACGATATCGTTCCGATCCTTCGCACGTGATCCCTCCATCGGAGATTGAGATACGACCGGACATGACTTATGAAGAAGAGCCAATTAAGCTATTGCCTCGGGAGGTTAAACAGTTGAGGAATAAGAGCATAGCTTTAGCAAAAGTGTTGTGGCAAAAACATGGTGTGGAAGAAGCTACGTGGGAACCGGAAGAAGCTATGAGAGAACAATATCTAAACCTTTTTACCGGTAAGATTTTCGGGGACGAAAATCTCTAAAGGAGGGGAGAGTTGTAACAGCCCAATTTTGGGGCTAGTCGAAACAATGGTTTTGAGACCGCTAATCCGAGGTTGAGGAAAATTATTTTGATATTATTTATGTGTTATGGCATTAATATATGGCTATATGAAAATTTTGGTGCTTTAATTTTAACGATTGAATGCTTAATTGTGAAAAGGACTAAATCGCATAAAGTGCTAAAGTTCTATTTTTCAAGGTAGAGGTGTCTAATAGCCATAGAATATTAAATTGAAGGTCCTTAAAGTGTAATTAGGCCATAAATAATGTGTTGGCCGGCCATAGGAAGCTAGGGGGACAAGAGCATTAATTTTAGTCAAAATTTGGTGACTTTAGGTGATAAAAGATGAATAAAATATGATAAAAAGGAAAGATATCATCTTTCACTATTCACCCTTCTTATTCCACCTAAAATTTAAGAGAAAATAGAGAGTTTTGGGGTTCAAACTTTCAGCTAAGCTATCTCCTTGCAAGTAAGTGATCTTAGAGGTTTTTCTTGGTGATTTTTGTATTTTTGGAGTCCCCAAAGCTTAAGCTAGATAATGAGGGGACTAATTTGCAATATGGTTGAAAGTCTAGGGACTTTCCATGAGAATGTTTATGTTGTTTTCTGAGTTTTTATGGGAGAAAATGAATGTTAGTGAGATGAGAAACAACTTTTGTGAAAGGTGATAGCATGAAAACACCCAAATAGGGCTTGAATGCAAAGATTGAAAATGTGTAATAAATACATGAAATAATTGGATTTACGAATAGTTGCAAGAGTAATAAATGTTTAGCTAGGCTTGGTTAATGAGATAATGCGATGAAAAATGATTTACGAGCCTAGGGGTAAAATCGTAATTTTGCCATAATATAAGGGCAAAATGGTCATTTTTTCCTAAGTAAAGATTATGAAGCATTATGATTATAAAATGATTTAATGAGTGAATTTTTGTTGTTATAGACCAAGAAGAGTGTGGAATTAACCTTGACCGGGGAAAAGGCAAGGTTTCGGATTAAACCGCAAATTAACACATTTTGCACCGAGGTAAGTTTATGTGTAAACTACTCATTTTGAATATACATATTGTTAATGAATGGTGCATTGTATGAATGAAATTATTGATGATTGAGATTAATTGAATTCGATAGATGTTGAGTAATTTTCATATGAGTTCAATTTTAGATTAATGGTGGGCTATGTGCGATGCCACCGTAAATACTCTTCATAGTGGGCTAAGTGCGATACCACTTTACTATTCATTCACGATGGGCTGTGTGCGATACCATCGTTTATATTATCATTGGTGGGCTAAGTGCGATACCACCGTAATTATTCTTGTTCGTGGGCTATGTGCGAAACCACCCTAATTATAGTTTAATGGTGGGCTATGTGCGAAACCACCGAGTGTTTGTTATCATTTCAATGGTTCATCGAGGAATTTTTTAATTGCTTGTTTCATGTGGTTTTGTTGTGATAAGTGCAGGGAATGTATGCCATCAAATGTGAGCATTATGCTTGTTATATGGTGGGAATGTGGTAAGAGGTGATTTGAGTAAGCATGAGTATAGATTGAGGAATGATCTTGCTTAGTACATATTACTATATATTGACTAGCATGTATTATAATGTTTATTGTTTACATGTAAACTTACTAAGCTTAAAGATTACTCCCTTTCCTTTCTCCTTATTTTATAGTGTCAAAGAGTCAGGTCGGGATACGAGGATAATTGGAAGACCACCTACACTATCAGCTCATCTCGGTATATCTAGAATTAGTATTTTGAATATGGCATGTATAGGGGCTAGACTAGGTGAATTGTTTTGTTATTTTAGCCAAGTATGTATTGGCTCCCTTAAGGATGAATTATTTTGTACACTGCCATAGTTGATGGCTCATTATGTTTAAGTTATGAAATATGAGGTTATTCAAGAAAGTGTTGTTGCACAAATTGAGTTGCTTGATGATGTGTTGAATGGAATTATGTTGTGTGAGTTAGGGTGGCAAAAAGAGCTTGACAAATAGCCTTGTTTATGTCCACACGGGTAGGCACACGGGCGTGTGTCTAGGCCGTGTGAGACACACGGTCAGTCCCATGGGTGTGTAGCTAGGTCGTGTGTCCCATGCATGTTAGTTTTACAAGTCAGTAAGCTCTATAGTAAACACACGGGCAGAGACACGACCGTGTGTCTCAGCCGTGTGGAAAGCACGGCCAGGGACATGGTGTAACACCTCATACCCGATTCTGAGGCTAAAACCAGATACGAGACATTACTATGCTTGAACTTGCTTAAACATGTACTTTCGGGCTACAAAATTTCGTTCTGAATTAAAAACTTCTCTTTCTTAGTCAAATCATTCATATCGTGGGCCTACGAGGCCTTAAACTTGCGTCCGGAAACTTTTACAAGTTAAAAGAAAATTTTCTTTAAAACAAGGGCCACACGCTCGTGCAAGATTAGACACGCCCGTGCATAGACACACACGCCCATGTCCCCAGACCGTGCCTAAAAACCCAGTATTCTGCCAATTTGCCCACGGCCAAGGCACGCCCATGCTTCCCACCCGTGGTCGACACTGACTAAATCCACACGGCCTGGACACGCCCGTGGCCCTGGCCCGTGTGACAATTAAATTTCTAAGTGTCAAGTGCAGACTTCACACGGCCTTGGCACACGCCCATGTTCCAACCGTGTGTTTCACACGGCCTAAGCAAACGGCCGTGTGACCAGCCCGTGGTCTATACTGACTTAAGACACTAAAGTGCGGAGACACACGGTCTAGACCTGCGCTTGCGTGTGTCTATCCGTGTGGGCACTTAGAGGCTATCTTGCCAAACCTTTTTCTACCCTCATTTGCATACACCTTATACTAATTCAAAACATTCTCAAATCATCAATTGAAACACATGAATTAACACATTTGGTTCATGAAAATAAAGTTTTCCTCTCATACACTTGGGAGAATTGTTCCCACAACATTTACAACAACTTAAGCCATCATCAATGGCTATACACAACCATACTATAAATTTTCTTAGTCCAACAACATTTGGCTACAACAATTAGACTTCATCCACTTTAAACGAATCCCTATACATGCCATAACTCTTAAGGACTTGATACCTCATACCTTGTGTCTGCTCGATAGTGTGAAAACATCTCCGGCGGTCTCCAACCCGAGCTAAGAAATAAAAACCTATAAGAGATGAGAAAAGTAAAGGAGTAAGCAATAATGCTTAGTAAGTTCATCTGCATAATCTGACAAATATTGATATTCACTGATTATACATAATTCCAAGGCAATATGCCGAGTTTTTCTCATCAACTCATGGTTACTTACTCAATCATTCTTGAATCTTACTTATTCTATCTCTTACCACATTTCTACCATGCCACAAGCCAATTCGCTCGTTTAATTAGCATACATTCCTGCACTGATCATCACAAGATCACACAAAACAACATATCACGCACTCTCAATAAACCACTCATACTACCAATCTCTCGGTGGTTCCGCACTTAGCCCACCATCGATCTCTAATAGGGTGGTATCGCACCCAGCTCACCAATCATTTATACTTATGGTGAATTCGCACATAGCTCACCGTTATTATACATTCGTGGATAATTATCAACATGTATTTTATTATTTCAAATAATCATCCGAGAACATCCTCACACTCTACTATTCTTACTTAACTTTCTAGGATACTCATTCGCATTCACACAATGCATTAATAAATCCATCTCATGTAACTAAAGTGTATTAATTACACATAACCCACTAGGGGTTCATTATATACTGAATACATCTCAAGTCAGTTCTAACACACACTTGTGCTTCTCGTGTTACAACCACATACTTTCTCACTTTCAACAAACCTGTCAAATCGCTCAAATTGTTAAATAACACTCTTGAGTCTCATACACAGTGTCACATTGACATCATACCCCAATAGGGTCTTACTTGTATTAACATCTCGATGCCATGTCCCCGACATGGTCTTATACGAATTCTTATACCGAAGCCATATTCCAATATGGTCTTACACGGAACCATAATTATCATCATATCATGTTATATACATTTCCCATAACTCTTAGATTCAATTCTCTTGACCTCTCATCAAAAGATATTTCATACATTCATAGAGTAAATATACATTCCATACAACATTGGAATATTAAATTAACTCATACGTAATTGCAATATTTGCACATGAACTTACCTCGATGTCGAAAGAGCCGAAAAGGACTTTTTGCCCACATTTCTCTTTTCATCCGTTCTAGGTCTGAAACTTATTTTCTTTGATCTAGAACAATTAAATTTACTCATTTAATCACTTAATGATCGTATTACAACATAATCTCTACTTAGGCAAAAATGACCATTTTGCCCCTACACTTTGGCAAAATTATGATTTTACCCCTAGGCTCGTAAATAAATTTTCATCACATTTTCTTGTTAAACAGGCATAGCTGAACATTTAATCCTCTTACAACTATTCTCAATTCCATCAATTTCATGCCTTAATGAACAAATTACAACTTTTGCATTTTAGTCCCAATTAGGTGTTTTCATGACAACACCTTTCACAAAAGTTGTTGCTCATCATCTTATCATTCATATTCTTTCATAAAACTCATAAAACAACATAAACTCTCTCATGGCAAGTCCCTAGACTTTCAACCATATTGCAAACTAGTTCCCTCTTTAGAAAGCTTAAGCTTTGGGGACTCCAAAAGTATAATTTTTATCAAGAAAGATCATCAAAATCACTTACTTGAGTGGAGAATTGCTTGCTGAAATTTTAAGCTTCAAAAACCCCTCCCATGGCTGCTATTTTCAGTGGAGGAAGAGAAGAAATAAAAAGATGATAGCTTGGCTTATTTCACCTTAATTTATTTCTTTTTAGTCACCTAACATGTCCACATTAAATGCTCTTGTCCCCTTTAGCTTCTTTGACCGGCCAAGCCACTTAAACAAGTCCAAATTGCACATTTGGTACCCCCAATTTATAAACCATAGCTATTTGGTGCCTCTAGCAAATAAAATAGAACTTTCGCACTTTATGCGATTTAGTCTTTTTTCACAATTTAGCTAGAAATTGCTAAAATTAAGGCACCAAAATTTTCATGCATCCTCATAAACATGTCATAACACATAACATAACATGAAAATAATTTTCTCTAACCTCAAATTATTGATTCCAAGATCACTGTTCCGACTAGCCCCTAAATCGGGCTGTTACACATGGGTGTGTGCCCAGGCCATGTGAAGTCTACACCTGAATTTGGAATTTAATTCGTCACACGGTCGAAGGAGACGGGCGTGTGACTGGCCGTGTGGTGCTAGTCAGAGGCGACCACGGGCCAGACACACGGGTGTGTGACAGGCCGTGTGATGTAAGTCAGTGTCGACCACGGGTGTCGTACACGGGCGTGTGGCACGTGACACGGGCGTGTCCCTCTATCCACACGGGCGTGTGGCCATGGTAAAGCAAGATTTTTATAAGTTTTCAAAAGTTCTCGGTTTGATCTCGAGGCCCTCCGTTTGCATGATTTAGGCCTCGTAGGCCCATAATAAGAATGTTATGGATGTGAATGAAAAGTTTTAAATTGGAAATGAAATTTGATAGCCCAGTGGTTTATGTTCAAACGAGATAAGTTCGGTAATGCCTTGTACCCGATTTCGGCATTGAATACGAGATAAGTCTGGTAATACCTTGTACCCGATTTCAAAAACAAGTCAGGCTTAACCACGGGATGGACACACGGGCGTGTAACTGGCCGTGTGGTGCAAGTCAGGCTCGACCACGGGTGAGGCACACGGGCGTGTCCATGGCCGTGTGGACAAGTCAGTATGTATGCCCTGTTTTGACACGGCTCGGCCATATGGGCGTGTCTGAGGCCGTGGGAGGCACACGGCCTGTCTATCCACACGGGCGTGTGACCTCTGTAACTTAGAAAAAAAATTATATTTTTGAGAATTACCGTATGCATTCGATTTAGTCCCGGCCCCTTTCTAAAGCATGATTAAGGTCTCGTAGACCTATTTAAGGGGCACTTTGATTTGATTTATCAAATTATGTTATGAAATGTCTGTAAAAGTTTCCGATTGTCTGGTAATGCCTCTTAACCCTAAACCGGTGATGGTTACGGGTTAGGGGTGTTACATAAATACTTGATGACTCAAAAGGAATTGAATTTGAGGCAACGAAGATGGTTAGAGCTGATCAAGGATTATGAGTTAGTGGTTGACTACCATCCGAGAAAGGCGAACGTGGTCGCCGATGCTTTGAGTAGAAAATCCTTGTTTTCGCTGGGAGCCATGAATACGCGGATGGTTTTGTCAGATGATGGTTCTATTCTAGCCGAGTTGAGGGCTAGACCATTGTTTCTCCAAGAGATTTGTGAAGCTCAGAAAGATGACAGCAATTTACAAGCCAAAAGAGTTCTAAGTGAGTCAAATGTTGAGTCAGACTTTCGGGTAAGTCCTGTCGGATGTTTGATGCTTCGAGATAGGGTCTGTGTACCCAGAAATGATGAACTTATTCGAAATATTTTTCATGAAGCACATAGCGGATGTTTAACTGTGCACCCAGGCAGCACGAAGATGTACAATGACTTGAGGAAGTGGTATTGGTGGCCGAGTATGAAGAGAGACATTTTTGAGTTTGTATCGAGATGCCTAATTTGTCAACAAGTGAAGGCTGAACACCAAGTACCTTCGGGTCTACTTCAGCCTATTATGGTTCCCGAGTGGAAATGGGACCGTATTACTATGGACTTCATGACGGGTTTACCGTTGACGCCGAAAAAGAATGATGCTATATGGGTTGTAGTCGATAGACTTACGAAGTCAGCCCATTTCATACCAGAACGAGTTGATTATTCTCTTGATAAGTTGGTGGATTTGTACGTGTCAGAGATAGTAAGACTTCATGGTGTACCGTTGCCGATCATTTCGGGTAGAGATCCAAGATTCATGTCACGATTTTGGAAAAAGTTGCAAGAGGCTTTAGGCACGAAATTGAGTTTTAGTACAGCTTTCCATCCGTAAATCGACGGGCAGTCGAAAAGAGTGATACAGATACTTGAAGACATGCTTCGATGTTGCGTTTTGGAATTCCAAGGTAATTGGGAAAAATACTTACCGTTGGTGGAATTTGCCTACAACAATAGTTTTCAATCAAGTTTGAATATGGCACCTTATGAAGCATTGTACGGGCGTAAGTGTCGAACGCCCTTGTATTGGACAGAACTCAGAGAGAATCAAATTCACGGGGTTGATTTGGTCAGGGAAACTGAAGAGAAAGTAAAGGTGATACGTGAATGTTAGAAAGCAGCCTCAGATAGAAAAAAATCCTACTCGGATTTGAAAAGGATGGAGATTGAGTTCCAAGTAGGTGATAAAGTGTTATTGAAAGTATCACCATGGAGAAAAGTCCTCAGATTTGGCCGGAAAGGCAAATTGAGTCCATGCTTTATCAGACCTTATGAAGTTACCGAGAGGATAGGACCGGTAGCTTATCGTTTGGCCTTGCCACCTGAGCTGGAAAAGATTCACAATGTCTTCCACATGTCGATGTTACGCGGATACCGTTCGGACCATTCACATGTGATTGTGCCATCAGAAGTAGAGATTCAACCGGACATGGCTTATGGCGAAGAGCCGGTTAAGATTTTGGCACGAGAGGTCAAACAACTGAGAAACAAAAGTATAGCCCTTGTTAAAGTGCTATGGCAGATACATGGGATAAAAGAGGCTACTTGGGAGCCCGAAGAGACCATGAGAAACCAGTATCCCAACCTTTTTACCGGTAAGATTTTCGAGGACAAAAATCCTTAAGGGGGGAGAATTGTAACAGCCCGATTTAGGGGCTAGTCAAAATAGTGGTTTTGGAACCACTAATCCGAGGTCAGAGAAAATTATTTTCATGTTATTTTATGAGTTAGAGCATGATTATATAAGTGCATGAAAATTTTGGTGCTTTAATTTTAGCGATTTCATGCTTAATCGCGAAAAATGACTAAATCGTAAAATGTGCGAAAGTTCTATTTTATAAGCTAAAGGTGTCTAATAGCCATAGAATATTAATTGGAGGTCTTTAAAGGCAATTAGCCCCTTAAATCATGGTTGGCCGGCCATAGGGGACAAGGGAGTCAAAATTGGTCAAATTTGGTAAAGATTTGGTGACTAAATTGATTGTTTTATATTAAAATAAAGAAAAGATGATATCCTTCTCTTTACTCATCTTCTTCCACTCAAAAAAAATCAAAATAGGGGTTTTAAAGCTCAAAAACTTCAGCAAACTCTTCTCCCTACAAGTAAGTGATTTTAATGGTTTTTCTTAATGATAGTTGTACTTTTGGAACCCCTAAAGCTTAAGCTTTCTAAAGAAGGGACTATCTTGCAATATGGTGAAAAGTTTAGAGTTTTGCCATGTGAGCTTTTAAGTTTTTTGCTGCATTTTTATGGAAGAAAATGAGTCTTAGTTGTTAGATGAACAACTTTTGTGAAAGGTGTTACCATGAAAACACCTAAAAGGACCTTTTTGTAAAGGTTGTAAAATATGTAGTAAATGTGTGAAATGTTGAGTTTTGATGGTATCCATAAGAGAAATAAATGTTCACCTAGGCTCGATAAAGGCAAAAATTTGATTAGAATTGATTTCCGAGCCTAGGGGTAAAATGGTCATTTTGCAAAAGTCTATGGGCAAAATAGTAATTTTGCCAAAGCATGGTTATTGAAATGAATTTATTAATGTGATTGTTAAATGAGCTAATTTGCTATTATAGATCAAGAAGAACCAACCTCGATCGGGGAAAGAACAAATTATCGGACTAGATCGACGATCTAGCTTATTTTGAAATCGAGGTAAGTTTGTATGTGATAAATTCAACATTTATGCTAGTATGTTTGAGAATGTTTGATATTATAATGATACATGATATTCTATGAAATTGAGTATTGGTGTTGAATGAGAAAGATGATAAAAGTTGAGATGTTGAAGTCCCGGTTGGACTATAATAAATGTGAGAATATTATCATCGAGACATGAGATGGATAAGGTCCCGTATAAGACCATGTCGGGGACATGGCCTCGGCACCGAATTGAGATTTCGTATAAGACCATATCTGGGATATGGCTTCGGTATTGAATATGAGAATCGTATAAGACCATATCCGGGATATGGCACCGATACTTGAAGTGAGATTCTGTATAAGACCATATCCGGGATATGGCATCGGCACTCAGAGGTGACCCCATATAAGACCACATCTGGGATGTGGCATTGGCTTCGTGTTTATATTAATGACGATGAATATGCGTCTTTGAGTATCCCTAGTGAATTAGTGGGATAAATAGATAAGCTTGGAAATAGAAACGAGATTAGTACTAAAGTCATGTGATTGAGTGAATACAGGTACCCGTGAATAATTCACAAGGAATGTTACGATATGTGGCATGGTATATACTAGATAAGAACAAGTACGAGTAAGTTATGGCAAAGTGCTTATGACTTTGTGTGGTTATCTAATGCCATGAATTGATGTCATTATGAACTTATTGTTGCTATTTATTTTCATGCAAACTTACTAAGCTTTATGCTTAACCATCTCATTTCCCTTTTTCCTTGTAGTATTGCCAAGATAATTCGAGAATCGTGGGACGTCGGAGTTCGGAAATCACACTATCAACATCTCTTTTGTATAACAAGTTAGACTTATTTTGAGTATGGCATGTATAAGACTTGGGTATTTTGTCATGTCATTTTGATAGCCAAAGTGTTGGCTATTTATGTTATCAAAGTCATTTTGTAAATGGTCATTGGAATTGGGCCAATACATGACAAGTTTATTTATATTCAATGATGATGAAATTATGAAGTTTATGCTTGTGTGGATGCTTTGAATTCAGTTTTTGGAAGTGCCTTAGGGTCATGAGTTATGTTGAAATGAATTGGTATAAGTATGGTTGCTATGTAGGGTGGCATTTGGCTTGGAATATAGCCTTTTTAATGTCCACACGGGTAGATACACGGGCGTGTGTCTAAGCCGTGTGTGACACACGGTCAGCCCCATGGGCATGTTGATCGGTCGTGTGTCCCCTTGCATGCTAGGTTTGTAAGTCAGTATGCTTAGTAGTAAACACACGGGCAGAGACACGACCGTGTGGGAGGCACAGCCATGGACATGGGCGTGTGCCCAGGCCTTGTGAAGCCTGCACCTAAAATTAGGAATTTAATTCGACACACGGTCCAAGGACACGGGCGTGTGCCTTGGCCGTGTGACTCTAGTGAGGTGATGACATCATAAACATAATGCCATGGTTTTGGCACACGGGTTAAGACACGGGCGTGTCTAGGCCGTGTGAGGGACACGGGCTAAACACACGGGCGTGTGATAGGCCGTGTGATGCAAGTCAGTGTCGACCACGGGTAAGGAACACGGGCGTGCGAATTACCACACGGGCGTGTCCCACTCTTCACACGGGCATGTGGCCCCTGTTTAAGCTAAAATTTTCTAAGAGTGTAAAAGTTTTCGGTTTAATTTCGAAACCTTCAGAATGTATGTTTAAGGCCTCGTAGGCCCATATTAAGGATGTTATGCATATGAATGAGAAGTTTTAAGTGGAATGAAATTTTATAGCCCAAAGTTGTATGTTCAAGTGAGATAAGTCTGGTAATTCCTCGTACCAGGTTCCGGCGTTGAATACGGGTAAGGGGTGTTACAGAACACGAAAGATTGCGTTGTTTCCAAATGAGCCAAACTGTCATCGAAAAAAAAAGTTGTCCAAGCACCATCACCAATATCAATCCTGCCTTTATTAAAGGGATTTTAATTTATCCAATTGATCATGGATAAAATAAAAAACTTTTGTTAAAATCTTCCAAGATGAATAGCATTTCAAAGACTTTTAGCTGGAAGACAGTCTCTTAAAATATGCAGATTTGATTCAACCACAACACCACATCGAGCACAACGAGAGTACTAGTCATTCCCCGTCATAGTCACTCTTTATTGGACAAAGGGAGACCTTTATAAACTATCCAAATGAGCTGTAGAACTCACTAAGAGGCCAAACATTTCCAAATATACTCTCAAACCAGGTCAACACCACCCCAATTACCACTCGCATAATTTTTATATGTTTTGACAATGAAGAAAGTCTCATTCCGACTCCAATCCCATGCTAACATATCAAGGCCAACATCATCTGAAGGAGGAATAATTCCCTCAATTTTCGCTAGCATTTCTATAGGTAATATTAAACTCAATCTCTACTAATCTCACTCACCATTCAGATGAATCATATCTCTAACTACAAATTTTCATTGAAAGGTTTATTCCAAATCTAGTATTCCACAAGATCATCGAGCCCTTTAATAAATCTATCTCTGAAAAAACTATTTAGTCGACTATCACTAATCAACAGTGAATCTTTTAGATCACCTCATTCCAAACTCTCAAAAGATAGCGCCAACAATAGGAACAAGAATTCCGTGCGATTAAAACTGGGCAAAGGCCTCGTACATTATATTTACTCCTCATAACTTGAACCTAAAAAACTCCAACATCATATAATAGTTTAAAATCGACTTTAAAAAATATACCTTATTAATTTTACTTAGATTGTGGAGGCCCAAACCATCACTAGCAAGTGGCCTACAACATTAGTCCCAACAAATAAGGGTCGGTTTAGGAGTTTTAATAGTTAAGCCCTGATAACTCTTGAAAAGAGTTATATTTCATGCCTTTAGACCTAGCTAATTGCTTGTACTTGGTACATTTAGTTGCATTTTAAGACATTTCATTGATATTTTTATCATTGCATTAGGAGCTTGGATTGTGTTTAAATGTTAGGTACTTTTAATTGCATGTAGAAGGGTTGTGTTTGGTGGTTTGACAGGTGCGGGATGTGGAGAAAGAAATAAAGGAGTGAAGGTTTGTCGGGGTAAAAGGTTGGACAGTTTGCCAACACGAATGCCATGGCAATTTAAGAAAGATGACCAAGTCAACACTCAACAGATACCGATTTTAGCCCAACTCTACTTGTACCAGAAAAATCTACCTAAAAAGAGGAAAAGATATCTTGGGTTGTTGGAGTTACCCTAGGAAGAAAAGCTTATAAAAAGCCAATGGAGGAAACCTTAAAGGGTGTGAAGATCCAGAGGCAATAATAAAGGGTAGCATTTGAGTAAAGACGAAAGGAGGAAACTGAAGGCAATCCCTTTCAGCCACCACAGGACACTGTGCTGCTGGATTGTGGATTGACTTGGCGACAACCATTTTTCTAAGTTCTTCCATTATTTCTTAATTTGTTCTCTCGTGAATTGATTTGATTGAAACCATGTTGGGTGTTATTTTGAACTTGAATTTTAATTGCCAACCCATGATCTAAATCTCATAAGGTTGGGATTACATGATGAAACTTTTATTTTTCATTAATGGTTGAAGCATATATTTGATTTAATCTACTGTTTCATTCAATTGTTTTTATTTCCCAATTGTATGCGTACATTCTCTAGACATAGATGAGTGTGTAGTATGCCCATAAACTGAATCTAATTCTGAAAAGGTTAAATTAGTTGGACTGGAATTGAATGATACAAGCGGGTATTCAACCGAATACTTGCAGCAAACTCTAGACATAGAGCAGCGTTTCTATAGAATGAAGACGAAACAGTGCAGGGTACCATGCTAAGGCCTATAGACACAGGCCATGTAACTTGAGATCTAGCTCTCGAAAGAAGCATGTCACTTTAGGTCTCTTCTGAGCAGTAGATTGAGTACGATTTTGCTGAGGCATTACTGAAAGTAAGGGCATATTCTTAGTAATCCCAACCTTCCAAATCAACATCGTAGACCCTTAATCCTTTATTGTAGTATCTTTTTCATAGCATTCTTAGTTATTTATTTATTCACTCGCAGATTATTTACGTAATTATTCTCGTAATTGCCATTGCATTTTTACTCTTGCTTTGCCTTAGCATTTTTCAGTATTAGTCAATATACATTTTGCACAAATCCTTACTACTTTAATTTACCACTAAGTACTTAACTTGGTTTTGCCATAACATTAATCATAATTCGTTATAATAACTTGACCACTTTTATACCTAATTCGGTCACTGTGGAGACAATCTCACTTATCATTTTGTTACTTGATTCGACATGTATACTTGCACAATTCGCATGCCATTTCACACGCAACAAGCCCCCAATAAAAGCCTGAGTCAACTTTTCAATTTCATTGCAAATAGAAAAAGGAAATTAGTGCAGAGCTCATGAAATAATTGAGGATAATTAAAAGAACCAACTTAGCAATAGTGATTCTTCCTGTCATAGAGAGATTTCTAGCATCCCAACCATTCAGCTTAGCATGAAATTTATCAACTAAAAAACTGTAAAACTCCTTAGTGACTCGTTTATGGTATAGAGGAGATCCCAAATACATACCCAAGTCATCAACTTTTTAAAAATCCAATTTTACACTTATATTATGAGCCAAACACGCATCAATGTTGCTAGAAAAGAACATTTGAGTTTTAGTGTTACTAATTTTACGCCCAGAAAACCAACAAAACTTAGTGAGAATATCAATAACAATCTCAACATGCCGCATATCCGCCTTACAAAATAAAATGAGATCGTCAATGAAAAAAAGATGCGAGATTGGAGGACCTCGTTGAGACAGTTTTATAGGTTGTCACTCCAAATTAGCCACAACACAATTAATCAAATGCCCCAACCTCTTCATACCAAGCACAAAAAGATACGGTGAGAGTGGATTACCCTGCCTAATACCTCTAGTAGGCGCAAAATGTTTCATAACTTTACCATTCTAGAGAACTTAGATAGTAGGGTGGAGATAAAATGCATAATAGACTGAATAAGAAACCTAGGTAATCCTACATCCATCAAAGTGTCTTCCAAATAATCCCACCAAATTCCATTGTATGCTTTTTCCAGACCCACTTTAATAGTCATTCATGCTTTGTACCTTTACATATACACATAGTATGGATGACTTTTTGTGTGATAAGGTTATTATCCTTAATCTGTCCGTCAACAATAAAATTCAACTGATTGGGACCAATAATACGAGGCAAAATCGGTCACAATCTATTATCAATCGTCTTGGTGACAACTTTATACAGCACAAAAAATGAGTCATGTTCTCTAGCCCAATTACTTTAGGGATTGGAACTAGCAACTTACGATTCGTACCAGCCCCTAAAGGTCCACTTGAGAAAACCCTCCAAACCAAATCAAAGATGCTTTTGCCTACAATATCCCAATGAGCTTAAAAGAATTTGGGATGAAACCCATCACCCTTAAGAGCTTTCAAACGGGTCATACCATATAAGGCATCCCAAACTTTATCGATAGATACATCCCTCGACAAACTACCAAGCTCAATATATGACAATAAAAGAAACATGTTATAACATGGGAAATATCAGGGCAATCACGATCAACACTATACAACATAATAAAAAATTCAATAGCCTGATTCTTCAGAACTTCTGAATCAAAACACCAATTTTCATCCTCTAAATTCAAAGCCTCAATTCTATTACTTCTCCATCGAGCAAGTGTTCAACTATGGAAATAAGAAGTGTTACAATCCCCACTAAAAAGCCATTCGTTCCTAGGTTTCTACTTTCAAAGGAGTTCCTATTTATTAAGAATCTCATTGATCTCTTGGATGGCTAACTCTCAATTGCGAAGCCGATCAGAGTCATGAAATCCCAATGCCCTCTAGGCACTTTTAAGTCTTCGAATAACATCAAACTTTTAGTGGAAGATACTATCAAAACTCTTTTTATTTCATTTCTTCAAAAGCTTGGCAAGTTTAGTCAAGTTTTCATCCATACCATAGGAGAAAAACCAATTCGAATAAACTAGTTACATGTGAAAGCCAACTTGCCAAAAACTAAAAAGGTCTAGATCTTTTGTTTCTCAATTCATCATCGAGGGAGACTAAAAGACGTCGATGATCTGATTAGAGTTTATGAAGATGGTGAATAGAAGCCAATGGGAACTGCCTATCCTAAACATCATTACATATTGCTCTATCAAGCCTTTCATACAAATTAACATGGTTTCAGGCGGGAATATGGCTAATAAACCTCATATCCCTCAAACCATTATTAATTAAGAACTCTTCAAACAAATGAAAATATGGACTCATAACAGAAGCACCGCCTCTCCTCTCACTAATAGCAATAATGGAATTAAAATCACCAATGATAATCTAAGTTTCACTGTTAGATTCAATAAGAAAATTCAAACATTCCCACAACATCTATCTACATTCCCTATAAAGAATAACATAAAAAATTATGCATAGAAACCCCTTATAACCATTGCCCCACTTTACCCATAAATAAATAAAATGAACATGATTGAAAAGGATTTCCACTTGGATATCAACATTCCAAAGTAGTCAAATACCTCCCGCAAACTCATTAGCCTCAATGCAATGAGAATAATTATAATTTAGCCTCCTAACAACTTCGTCTGCCTTATCACCACTAATCTGAGTTTCAAGTAAAGTGATAAGGTTAAAATTAAATTCCTTGTAGTACTCTAACAAAACTTTATGAAACCTAAGGTGTCCACAACCTTGACAATTCTAAATTAACAATTTAATGATTAAAATAAAGAAGAGAAAGAAAAGAATGTACAAACCCACATCACGCAGAATCTTCCATCAGTTGAACTTGTTCAGCAGATTCCATATTGGTTTCACCTTTCACGAGCTCTCTAACCTCCGTTGCCACAATAATTTTCTATATTAGAGACCAACACATCCATGGCAGTAGAAACAAACACCAACTTATTCTCTTCATGATTAGATCTAAAACTTGGTTCTTCCATCATCGAATACATACCTACCTTCAACTCCATAATTTAGATCGCACCAGCTGATTCCTTAGTTGACATTTCTGCAACACTAGCCATCTTGGAATGCCTTGCTATCTCCAAAGTATCTAATTTTTCACCCAACTCAATTACTTGGTGATTAGCCTTATCCAACTTAGTCTCCAAAATATTTGGTTTAAACCGATTCAATTCATTGGCTTGGAAACCAATTTGGATCTCCATCTTGGATCCATTATCAAAGTCTGATAATTTTTTTTCAAAGGTCAATTTCCTATAGAAAATTAATTTTTCAAAAATTTGTGGGATGATTTTTCCCAAAATATCACTTTTCAATGCATGCATGCATAATCATTCAATTTTCGCGGTTCAAGTTTAAAAAACCTAGGCTCTGATACCATCAAATGTAACCTCCCAACCTAGCCTAGACGTTAGGCCTGAATTCGAAAGATTACATTGGTCACCGAAATGGCACGGTAAGCTAACGATGTTTATAAAATAGTCATTTTAAAACATTTTTTTATCTTGGAAGAAAATTTAGTTAATATCCAATTTGTTTATCACTCAAAATTTATTTATAATCTAGCAGCGAAAAAGTGATTTTAACTTAGTTTTAATAGAAACTTTATTTCATGCATTAATAATTAAAATTCATATTTCATAATTTAAAAAAAATGTCATGCATGCTATATAAAACCAAACCTAAGTCCCATGCCACAGTTAAATCATAAAACAATATAGTCTTTTGAATAACAGAAAATGTGGATAATAAACCTAAAATACTTTAAATAATAAAAACATTCTGAGTTGAGATCCTTCGGATGTTGGGTCTGCGTCCTAACTTGGTGGGTTATCTGTAAATATGGAAATAACAGAGGAGTGAGCTAAAGAAGCTCAATGTGAGTTCAGTTACAAGAAAATTAGTGCAAACGATAGACAAAACATACCGAATCATGGCATTTTGAGTAATTTACAATAGTAATTCCAGAATATCAGTATTTTAGATTAACTCATCCATATATCATCTCCAAATTCATAGTATTGTATGCACATGTTTTATGAATGCAATGCAGTTTCAGTTTAATAGAAAAGATCCTACCTCACTACTACACACCATAGTAAGAGTTTCTCAGAACTCATCTATCCCTACACACCACTTTGTGGATTATCCACTAGAAAATTTGCAGATTAACTGCTAGTAGGTTGTGAATGCACAACGTATTTGCAGATAAGAGCTGCCAGAATATTTGTGGATGAACCACCAAAGTTGCAAATTATTAGACTGCCAAAAGGTTATGAAAGCATAGCGTATTTGTAAATAAGAGCTGCCAGAAAATTTGTGGATGAACCACTAGAGTTGTAGATTATTAAACTGTCAAAACTTCCTCCTTTCATAATGTCCCACCCCATGCAGTGCAGCATGGCATTCTAGTAACAATTCAATACAAAAACAATAGACATGCTTAACATGTATTCGATTTAATAGAAGTAGTAGGCATGCTTAACATGCAATCAATAATTATTGGGAAATGTGACAATATTGTAGTAAACATGTAATTATTTTTTATTTATTTGAACGATGAATAAATAAATAAAGTTAATTTCACATTTCACTATTATATCTTTTGTATTTATGTCTTTTATATTTTGCATGCATAGCGAAATTGTGACAAGCAATAGCTCATTGATTATCTAAGTTCAATATGAAGATAAGTGGCATTGTAAGAATGTTTACATTGTGAGAAAGACAACTTACTTAAGTAGATAATCTAAATAAGTTCGTAATCCCGTAAAAGAATCGAAGTAAGCATTTTATTCAAATACTTAGAAAGATTATTATGTCGATTATAATTCCAATTGGGGAGATGACTAGTCTTAGCTATCAGAGCAGTTGACTCCATGGGTAGAGACATATATGTATTCATTGGTAGAATGATACATTGGACTGGACCCAAGATGAATTAATTCTGAATCCATTTGTGAATTAATTCACTTGTGACGTTCATGGTGTGATTTACCTAAATCCTGAGTTAGTCACTGACCATGCGTATGCAACTCATGTGTTTTGATATAAGTGGAGGCTTATGCTCTAAAGATGATCGAGCCCATAGCCGGTATGTTGGGTACATGACTTGTGTATGGCATGGCTTTACTAGCAACAGTGGAATTCATAGCTCAATTAAAGAGTTAATGATATCCTCTCATTGGCATTGTGTGGACTGATAAATATGGAACATGGCCACGGGTTGCTTGTTCTCGAACGAGCAATTTATCACAGTCATTTGTTGACAGTGATAATATTAATCATTAAAAAGACACAATGGTGACAATGAGATAAAATAGGATTGTATTGAGTGAACGGATTTAACTCAAAGGAATCAAAGATATCATATGTGGGTAACACACATATGACGAGGTCATTGGACAAAGCAGTTGGATGAATTGCTTCCGTAAAGAGTATACAATAAGGAGTTTTCAATCATGGTACTTCTTGTGGACTTACTCCATGATTAAGAAATTGCGAATTATTGGAACGATGCTTCTAGACATAATTAAAATTATCAGAGCCTAATTGTATATGTCTGATTGGTCCCTCCGCTAGCTCAACAAAAGCTCGATCGGACTGCATTTGAATTAGAAGAAAATTTTACGACTTTGAAAATAATTTAATTGAGTCTATTTATTCGAATTGGAATTAAATTAGGTGGTCGTGAGATTGTTCAACTAGAGAATTTTCTTAAAAAATTGAATTGGAAAATCTAATAGATTTTTGGAAAAATTAATTTTGATCAAGTAAAATTAAATTAATCAAATTAATTAAAATTAATATGATATTTTTGGAAATTAATTTTCAAGTCAAACAATTTACCCAATGGGTAATTTAACTTGAAAATTGGATCTGAAATTGTAAATTGGGCCTGGGAGCCCAAAACTGAGACCAAGACCTAAAAACTGGTTGAACCAAGTTCGGTATATGAAACTGGACCGACAGTCTAACAGGTGGCTAGACTGGAACGATTAGGTCGTCACCTGACCCGGATCGAACCGACTGCAGACGAACCGGCTCGAGGTGCCATAAGGAAGTCGCACCTGCACCACCGGACACAACGATGTTGGCAGTTGCGACGGCGTTGTCCCAGTGGCCGGCGACAATTGGTCTTTGGAGGTTGAGTAGTGGAAGAGTTACACTTTTACTAGGACTCTGCTAGAGAATTTGATTTCAGATTAACTATTCCAAAAATAATTTAATATTAAAATGATTAAGTTTAATTATAATTGAACTCTCTAAACTCTCCCTATATAAAGAGAGCCTTGGGTCATTATTCAAGAGAAAGTTGTAGAGAGAAAATTCTCTAAAGAGATTATTTCAGAAAATTTCCAGAGATATTTTTCTAATTTACAACTTGACCCAGAAGTTTTGAGAAATTATGAAATTACCCCATTGATAATTTTTGTGAAAAATTTTCTAATTCGAAGCGAGCCCATACTCGGCAAACATGAGCTTGAGGATAGCAAAGAAGACTACTCGGTCAAAGCGCTCATTCTAGATGAATCGAAAATGTACAATTTTGATTAAGTGTTTATTACTTTAGATATCACAACCAAGATCTTTTTTTTTGGAAAACATTTTAAAACTCTACTTTTTCCCTAAATTTTTTTTCCGCCATGTTTTCCAAACCCATTTTTCCAACAATAATACAATGGCAAAATTTAACAGTAGTTTTTTAGAAATACAGAGAAAATGGGAATTTATCATTCACATATCATGCACATAACAGTAGTAATTCAGTCAATTAGATCATGGATTCCAAAATGTTCATATTATCAGAGACTCAATTAAGTAAAATAAAACTCTAAAAATAGCTCAGAGAATATCCAAGGACTAAAGTACTCATGACATAAATTTCTGGAAAAAATTGTAAAACAGGGGACACACAGCCGTGTGAGAAGCTATAAGCCCTGTGGAAAGGTTACACAGCCGTGTGGTCAAGTTGTATAATAGACTGTGGTCATGTGACAATTGGAAAAATTAACCTACAGGGGAGACATGGTCGCGTGGCAGGCCACGTGGAAGGGTTGTGGTCGTGTGGTTCACGAACTAGCCTAAGGTTTCAGAGGTATATGGTCGTGGGGGGATGTAGTCCACACGCCCGTGTGGGAGACTGTGTGGCCTTATTCCTAGACAGAATTTGCCCCAATTCGCTTGGAAAAGATCACACACCTTTCACCAGGAGCCTGATCGACGTTCCTTATGATCAAATCTGATCCGATGCACCTAAAACAGGTCATTCAAACGACATTTATTGTAACAGCCCGATTTAGGGGCTAGTCGAAACAGTGACCTCGGGATCACTAATCCGAGGTTAGAGAAAAATATTTTCATGTTATTTTATGTGTTATAACATGCTTATAAGGGTGCATGAAAATTTTGGTGCTTTAATTTTAGCGATTTCTTGCTTAATCGCGAAAAAGGACTAAATCGCATTAAGTGCGAAAGTTCTATTTTATTTGCTAGAGGTGCCAAATAGCTATAGAATATCAATTGGAGGTCCCAAGTGTGCAATTTGGCCTTGTTTTAAGTGAGTTGGCCGGCCATGTGACATAGGGGACAAGAGCATTTAATTTTGGTCAAAATTGGTGGAAATTAGGTGGAAAAATGAATAAAATAAGATGAAATAAGCAAAAAGCTATCATCTTTTTATTTTCTTCTCTTCTTCCACCGAAAATACAAGCAAGAATGGGGGTTCTTGAAGCTGAAAATTTCAGCAAGCTTTTCTTCACTCAAGTAAGTGATTTTGATGATTTTAAGTGATAAATTTTGTACTTTTGGAGTCCCCAAAGCTTAAGCTAGCTAATGAGGGGACTAATTTGTAATATGGTTGAAAGTATAGGGACTTTCCATGAGATATTTTATGTAGGTTTCTGAATTTTTATGGAAGAAAATGAATGTTAGAAAGATAAGAAACAACTTTTGTGAAAGGTGTTGTTATGAAAACACCTAATTAGGACTAATTTGTAAATGTTGCAAATTGGTAATAATTGCATGAAATATTTGAATTTTTGAGTTGCTATAGAAGAGAATATGATTCGTCTAGGCTTGATTAGTAAAGAAGATGGATGAAAATTTATTTACGAGCCTAGGGGCAAAATCGTAATTTTGCCAAAGTATAGGGGCAAAATGGTCATTTTTGCCTAAGTAGAGATTAAGTTGTAATATGATCATTACGTGATTAAATGAGTAAATTTTATTGTTCTAGATCGAAGAAAATGAGATTCGAACCTAGAACGAGAGAAAAGAGAAATGTGGGCAAAAAGGTCCCTTTCTACCTTTTTCGGTATCGAGGTAAGTTCGTATGCAAATAATGAAATCTTACGTGAGATATTTAATATTCGATGTTGTATAAATTTTATGTTGCCTTCATGTATCCATTAAATACGTTTTGACGAGATGTCAATAAATGAAATTCTTAGATATAATCTAAAAATAGTAAGAAATGCAAATGGTATGAAATGATGATAGTTAAGGTTCCGTGTAAGACCATATTGGAATATGGCCTCGGTGTGAGATATTGAATAAGACCATGTCAGGGACATGGAATCGATATGTTAGTTCATGTATGACCCTATCAGGGGTATGATGTCAATGTGGCATTATGTGTATAAGACTCAAGGGAGTTACTTAACAATTTTAATAACTCAACAAGTATTTTAAAATTGAGAATGAATGTGTTGTACCATGAGAGGTACATGTATGTGTTAGAACTGAATTGAGATGAATTCGGTATATGATGAACCCATAGGGGGTTATGTGTAAATGATGCACTTTGGTTGCATAAGTTATAATTATTAATGCATTGTGTGAATGCAAACGATTATAGTAGAAAGCTAACTAAAAATGGTAGTGTGTGAGGATGTCCCAGGTAAACATTTGAAGTAGATAAACTCATGTGGATAACTATCCATGAATGTACAATAACGGTGGGCTGTGTGCGTTACCACCTTATTAATTATTAAACGATGGGCTGTGTGCGATACCATCGCTTATTTATTTCAGTTGGTGGGCTAAGTGCGATACCACCCTAAATGCTTAACTATGATGGGCTGTGTGCGATGTTATCTTAAGCATATTATCTAGTGGGCTATGTGCGATACCACTATAATTACCCTTTTTGGTAGGCTAGGTGCGATACTACCCTACTATCTGATTGTGGTGGGCTAAGTGTGAAACCATCGAGTAATTTAGCATTGTGGATGGATTAGTGAGAATTCATGATGTGTGGTATCATGAGTAATGGGCGGTATGAGTGACTTATTGAAAATGTTTTACGTGATTATGTGGTGACAAGTGTAGGGATGCATGCTAATTAATATGGGCATCTGGCTCGTGGCATGGTTAGAAAGTGGTAAGAGACAGAATGAGTAAGCGTCAAGGGTGATTGTGTAGGTAACTATGAGTTTAAGATGTAAAACTCATTATAATACCTTATGGTTGGGTATAACTAATGGTTATCAATATCTGATTATTATATGCATATGAACTTACTAAGCATTATTGCTTACTCCTCTTCCTTTCTCATCTCTTATAGGTTAATTTAGCTAAATCGGGTTGGAGATCGCCGGGGATGTTTTCACACTATCGAGCAGACACTTGGTATGAGGTTTCAAGTCCTTATGAGTCATGGCATGTATAGGGCTAGTATTTAAGGTTGATTAAGTCATAGTTGAGATCGCCAAATGTGATAATACAAGATTTGTAATTGATGATATGTGGAGTTTTTGTAATGGAATTTGTATGTGTACAATGTAGAGTGGCAAGGGCTTGGTAGATAGCCTGATAATTGTCCACATGGGTAGACACACGGGCGTGTATCAGGACCATGTGGGAGGCACGGCTAGCACATGGGCGTGTGCCTAAGCCGTGTGAAGTCTGCGCTTTACATTTGGAATTTAATTTGCCCACGGCTGAAGCACACGGGCGTGTGTATATGCCGTGTGGATAAGTTAGAATGCTAAGTTTTAGCACACGGGCCATGGCCACGGGCGTGTCAAGGCCGTGTGAAATTAGTCAGTTTCACCCACGGGCTAGTCACACGGGCGTGTGCCTAGGCCGTGTGACACAAACAAAATACTCATGATTTTATACACGGGGTAGGGACATGGGCATGTGTGACCACACGGCCTGACCACACGGGCGTGTCCCACTTCACATGGGCGTATGGCCCCTATTTTATTGAGAAGTTTCTCGAATTCATAAAAGTTCTCGGGATAGTTCTGGTACCTCTCGGAAGTATGTGTAGGGCCTCCTAGGCCGAGTATGTACAAGTGATGAGTTTAAACGAAATTTTATAACCTCGATCAAGATGTTTAAGAAAGATCAGTTAGGTAATGCCTCAAACCCTATTCCGGCTTGAATACGGGTAAGGGGTGTTACATTTATACACAAGTTAATAATTGATTTCAAGATTCATCATGATTATCGAAAGACATTTCAAGAATAAAAAGGGATTGTTTAATTGAACGTAGAATTAGCATCGGATAGAAAAACTATAGAAATTCGGGATCTAAAATGTAACAGCCCGATTTAGGGGCTAGTCGGAACAGTGGTTTCAGAACCAGTAACCCGAGGTTAGAGAGAATTATTTTAATGATATCTTATGAGTTATAGCATGACTATATACGTGCATGAAAATCTTGGTGCTTTAATTTTAGCGATTTCATGCTTAATCGCGAAAAAGGACTAAATCGCATAAAGTGCAAAAGTTCTATTTTATAAGCTAAAGGTGCCTAATAGCCATATAATATTAATTGAGGGTCTTTAATGTGCAAATAGACCCATAGTCATAAGGTGGTCGGCCATAGGGGACAAGAAAGTCAAAATTAGTCAAAGTTGGTAAGGATTTGGTGACTAAATTGATTGTTTTATATTAAAATAAAGAAAAGATGATATCCTTCTCTTCACTCATCTTCTTCCACCGAAAAACACAAGCAAAATAGGGGTTTTAAAGCTCAAAAATTTCAGCAAACTCTTCTCCCTACAAGTAAGTGATTTTAATGGTTTTTCTTGATGATATTTGTACTTTTGGAACCCCTAAAGCTTATGCTAACTATAGAGGGGACTATTTTGCAAAATGGTGGAAAGTTTAGAGTTTTACCATGAGAGCATGTATGTTGTTTGCTGCATTTTTATGGAAGAAAATGAGTCATAGATGTTTAATAAACAACTTTTGTGAAAGGTGTTATCATGAAAACACCTCAAATGACCTTTTTGTAAAGGTTGCAAAATATGTGATAAATGTGTGAAATGATGAGTATTGAGGATTGCCATAAGAGTAATAAATGTTTATCTAGGCTTGTAGAAGGAGGAAATTCGATTAGAATCGAATTACGAGCCTAGGGGTAAAATAGTCATTTGGTAAAAGTATGAGGGCAAATTGGTAATTTTTCCAAAGTATGAATTTTGAGATGTGTTGATTAATGTGATAATTAAATGAACTAAATTGTTATTATAGATCACGAGGAACAAAGAATTAACCTTGACCGAGGAAAGGGCAAAGTATCGGACTAGATCGACAATCTAGCCTATTTTGAAATCGAGGTAAGTTTGTGTGTATTAAATTCAACATCGTGTTATTAAGCCTTGAAATGTTCGATGTTAATAATGATGCATATTGTTTCTATGAATTTGAGTAATGATGTTGAATGATGAAATATTGAGAATCTATGATGTTGAAGTCCCGGTTGGACTTAAATGAATGAAAGAGTATTATCATCAAGACTTGAGATGGATAAGGTCCCGTATAAGACCATGTCTGGGACATGGCCTCGGTACCAAATTGAAATCCCTTATAAGACCATATCTGGGATATGGCATCAACAATCGATATGAAATCCTGTATAAGACCATATCTGGGATATGGCATCGGCATTTAGAAGTGACCCCACATAAGACCACATCTGGGATGTGGCATTGGCGTCGTAATTATGTTAATGAGGATGATCATGTGTCTTTGAGTATCCCGAGTGATTAAATGGGATAAATAGTCAAGCTTGAGATAGAGATGAAATTAGTACTAAAGTTATGTGATGAAGTGATACAGGTGCATGTGAGTAATTCACGAGAAATTTTACGATATGAGACATGATATGTAAATGGTAAGAGTAAGCATGAGTAAGTTATGGAAAATGTGCTTGAGACTTTGTGTTTATTCATTATAATGGTTGGATGGCATTATGAGCCTTTATGTTGCTATTTATTCATGCAAACTTACTAAGCTTTATGCTTACCTCTCTTATTTCCCTTTTTCGTTGTAGCATTGCCAAGTTAGCTCGAGAATTCGTGGAACGTTGGAGTTCGAAAATCACACTATCGACTACCCTTTTTGGTATAGCAAAGCTAGATTCATTTTGAGTATGGCATGTATAGGACTTGGTCATTTTGTTATGTCATATTTGCTAGCCAAAGTGTTGGCTATTAATGTTGTTCAGTTTATTTTGTAAGTAGTCATGGGAAGTTGGCCTATACTTGACATGTTCATATATTCAATGATGATGAATTTCATGAAGTGTATGCTTGTGTGGATGTCTTGATTTTGAGTTCTTAAAGGTGCCATATGGTCATAATATGTGTTGAACTGATTTGGTATAATTGTGGTTGCTTTGTAGGGTGGCAAATGGCTTGATAGATAGCCATATAATTGTCCACTCGGGTAGACACACGGGCGTGTGTCTAGGCCGTGTGTGACACACGGTCAGCCCTATGGGCGTGTGGAGAGGCCGTGTGTCCCCTTGCATGCTAGGTTTACAAGTCAGTATGCTCAGTAGTAAACACACGGGCAGAGACACAGCCGTGTGTCTCAGTCATGTGGGAGGCACGGTATGGGCGTGTGCCCAGGCCGTGTGAAGTCTGCACCTGAAATTTGGAATTTAATTCGACACACGGTCTAAGGACACGGGCGTGTGCCTTGGCCGTGTGACCTTAGTGAGGTGATGACGTCATAAACAGAATGCCATGGTTTTTACACACGGGCTAAGACACGAGCGTGTCGAGGCCGTGTGAGGGACACGGGCCAGGGACACGGGCGTGTGTCCGGCCGTGTGAAAACCGCTGTAGGTTCGAATTGAGAAATAAATCCACACGGGTGTGGAACACGGGCATGTGATATGCCACACGGGCGTGTCCCATCCTTCACACGGGCGTGTGGCCCTGTTTTAAACCAAATTTGTCTTTGTGTTTCAAAGTTTTCAGTTTAGTCCCGAATCATTTCGGGTATAAGTTTTGGGTCTCATAGGCCCATAATAAGGACATAATGAGTAAGAATGAAAAGTCTCAAGTTGAAACGAAATTTTATGGCCCGATGTGGTACGTTTAAGCAAGTTGAGTTAGGTAATGCCTCGTATCCGGTTCCTGCTTTGAACACGGGTAAGGGGTGTTACATAAAATTTGGAACGAGATGTACATACTATTTCTTGGCAAGGATCGGAATGCTATTGACTTCAATTACAAAATCGGTAGAAGAATAATTGAAGGAGAATGATTTGATTCGGGAGAAGCAAAATAATCAGCAATAGTTTAGTTGAAAAATATGATATAGAGAAGAGGAAAAGAGAAGAAAAAAAAAAGAAATAGGAAGGGGAATTTCTATTGGGAATTGAAAAGGGCAATTTGTGAATTCTAATTAGGAAAAAATTGGTTAAATGCCTAGGGTTTGTGCGTCACTTGTAATTTCCCCAAAGCTGGCCGAATTTCAAAACAAAATGGAAGGGAAGGGCGTGGCTTGAAACTAAGAACACAAGGGAGGAGAACTAATACTGGGATATTACCCATTTCTTATTAAGTGTTATCCTTAAAAGTATATATTTTAGTGTGATTTTTATCCTAGGTTACTGAAAATAAAAGGAAAAAAAAATGGGAGAAGAGCTACTTGAACTTCAATTCTTTAGGGAGGGTACTAACTACTTAACCAACAAATTTATTCAATTTTCTTACTTAATTATTTCAGCTAACCCTCTATATTTTAGGGCGTGACACGATACGTCATAATAATTAAATAATAATAATATCTCTATTGTATTCTCATCATATTTTTATGTGTAAAATATTACATATTTATATAACTTACTTTTAAATAAATAAATTTATATATATTAATAATCCATTTTACATGAAGTTTAGATATTTGTTCTATTTAAATTTTTGACAAGATATTTTAATTATTTGATTTTTTGTCATATTTCTATTTTCATAATATGCATAATATTTTTCAAATAATTTGATTATTTTATTTTATTTTTCAATAACTGAATCATTATATATATCAAAATAATATTTAAAATTTTAATTTGTTTTTATTCTAACAGGCTACATAAAATTGAAAAGAGATTACACCATGAATTAAACAGTTCGCCCATCTCTGTTAGATTCCCTTTTCAGCATTTTTTACAAATTTCAAACATTTTGACCTTTTCACCTTAATCAATACTACTAAGGGTATGAACCCTTTCTTTTCCAGGTGGTTAAATTTCAATTTCAATCACAGTACCATATCTCAAATTTGAGTTGTAATTTTAATATAATTTAGTAACTCAATATTAATAATACCATTAGTTAATCAAAATATATTTATGTGAATTTTAAGAATTGTTAATATCATTAAAATTCTTTGTAAAATTCAAGTTCATTACAATACCAATTTTTTGTCATGTGATTATCGAGCGAGTGCTTTTTAAATTTTAGAATGTCACTCCAATAAAATTAATAGAAAAATTAACAGTGTTAACAATTAGATCTAAAATTTTAAATTAAAAAATTAGAGGGACTAAAATTTTAAAATAAAAATATAAAGACTAGATTCTAAATATACAGAGAGTACAGAAACTTGGAGCATGTCGTAAAGAGTGAAAAACAATAACAAATTGGCAAAGCATTTGATTTTTTTAACAAAGAACAACGTGATATGAATTGTACTATATTTATCTAGCAAAATTGATGAATGTTAATATAATGGTAAGACACATTGTACTTTCAATAAAAATACAAGTTCAAAAGCAATTATAAATCAAAACGAAATTAAATATCAACGGTTAAGAAGGCAGGTAGTGGGAACTTGGGAATTAAATGATGGTAGATATTTGAAGCAATATATTGTTGATTCACATCTGATATTTTGAGTTTGAGCTGAAAAACGTAGAGGAAATTTGGAGCCTTAAATCTAATATATAATAAATGCACATTCCTAACTTTACAATGAAATAAGAAACAAACACCTACATCCCTTTTTCTAATGCATAAATATGGATTTTGAGTTATAACACTTTTTTGTTAGTGGTAAATTGATATTAAAATCAAATTAACAACTCATTGTGATGTTGGGAAGCATAGCAGCAATGCAAGGGTATTGAAACTCACAACTACTTCCTTCAAAAATAAATCAACAGTTGTTATAATAAATGAAGAAAACAAAGTCTGGAAGAGATTGTTTAATGATATTAAAAAAATATAAACACCTAATGTTGATTCAACTCACATTATTTTAAGTTCAATCACAACCACAAACAACACCAGCATAATCGATTATGAAAGCTAAAAACAAAATTAGGTTTATTTCGCTTTCAGGTTAAAAAATATTATTAAATTATCCGAAAGATTTCATTTAAATCACTGAACTATCAGAAATTTTTTATTTAAGTCATTAGGTTTTTAAGATTTTTTTCTTTTAAAAAAAGAAGTTCAGCTAGTAAACTCCAAGCAATAATTTGACGATTGGTACAGTAGAACAGTACCCATCCACTAGTAAAACATACTTTAGATCCAAATTAATTTGACAATCCATGTCGAAGATAAGAGAATACAATTATTTGGATTTTAGTTTGTAGATTCGTGATATTTAAAGCTATTTCATGATAATAAAAAACTAAACTATAGAAGAGAAGAGGAATGTGAGCTTTCAATTGGTACAAATGGTACGAACAATGAAAGTCATATATCAGTGATTTTAACAACTTAGTGGTTCAAATGAAAAATTTTAAATAATTCAATAATCATTTTGTAACATTTTGAAGTTAAGTGGCCAAAACATAAATTTACTAATAATTTAATGACTTTGGGTTAGGTAACCTGACCCGAAGGCCCGCTCGAAAAGTGGAAGGGCTTGGGCAAAAATATAGACCCGTTTTCTAAACAGGTCGGACCTGGGGTAAACTTTTTTTTTTTGCCCAAGTCTGCCTGAATTTGCAAAAAAAAAAAAAAAACTTCTTTTTTTTTATTATTGTTTTGCGAGTGTTTTTTCATTGTTTTGCTATTATATTGCTGCTTTTTTGTTATATTGTTTGGATATCGTAGAACTCTTGTTTTATTATTAATTTTGCTACTATTTTAGAGGTATTTTCTTGTTAAGGTGTACTTATCTTAGTGTTATTTAATTTTCTTTCCATTTATTGGAAAATATTTATTTTAATATTTTTAATGTATTTGATGTATTATATTTTAAATTTTTTATATAAAATTTTTTAATACAGGCGAGCTAGATCGAGTTTAAGTTTTAATATTTTTATTCGAGACAAATTTAGACAAAAATTTACTTATTTTTCAGATCAGACTAAACTTAAATCTAAAATACTAACTTAAAATTTTACTTGCCTTGACTTGAATCCAATCTCACCTCATCTATAGACAACTCTACTTTTGGTGTAGCTTACCCAACAAATTAATCAGTAAATTTTGTCAAAAATAAAGTGTGAAAATACAATGATAAGAGTCATCATTCCACACTTGTCCACCGGAACTGGCTAACAGCTCGCAATAAATGTCATAATATTGCAGATCTTCCCTTTGGACTCTACCACTGTCTGTGTGGTCTGCCTCTACTTTTCGCACCCACTTTTTCTCCTCTATTTAAAACCCATTCCTATTCTACATTTTCCTCCACAAGAAAGAAAAAAAAAAAAAGAAAAAAGAAACTTTCTTTCCATCCAAACGACATCTTTCTTTCAACCTCTGAAAATGGAGAGCGAAAGCAACAACAAAGTGAGAAATGGTTTGGATGGCAGCACAGGGGCAGAGAGCATGGCGAGAAGAGGGAATACGTGTGAGTTGATCCTGAGGGTTGTGGCTTTGGCGCTGACTGTTGCGGCAGCCATTGTTCTTGGTGTGGATAAACAGACTAAGGTGGTTCCAATTCAGATAGCCCCAACTTTGCCTGCCGTCAATATTGTTGCCCAAGCTAAGTGGCATTATTTGTCAGCTGTGGTGTAAGTAATTGTTTCACTTTGAAAACCTTCCAACCTCATATTTTTACTGAAATCCACAAGAAAAGTTAACAATTTTTATTTCTGTTTCCAAGCCAAAGGTTAAGTAGGAGAGAAAAAGAAACCCAAAACTGATTCCATTCCAACAAGATTTGATCGGTGGACAATATGCCACAAATTTATGTATTTTATCAATTTATTAAATTTAGCTATTAATTTTTTAAAAATAATTAAATTTTACCATCAATTTATTTAAATAGAGTTGAATGGTGCTTTTATAAAAAAAATATATATTAACTAAAACATTAAATAACAATTCAGGTAATTTTATATTATATATCATCTTTAAGAAATTATTTTTCAATTAATATTTTTATTAAAAATTAATTTGAATAAATGATTAAATTAATAAAATATATAAATTTATATTTATATTAATTTAGGAAATTTTATATTTATTAATTGAAATAAATTTTGAATAATTATTTGATAATCTCAAAATATAAGATTTTACCATATAATTAAAAAAATAAAAAAAAAATAAATAAGAGGTGACAAAATCTCAACCTATTTAACAGTTAAAAGCTTTCACCATAAATTTTATTTCGTGTTTGAGAGATTTTAAAACTATTTTAACTCAACCGTCAACTACTATTTTTTGTTGGAATTAATTTAATCATGTATATGTTTTATTCATATTTTTTTTAAAATATGATTCTGAATAAATTATTATTTTAATAGTGAAAATGAGAGTATTAAAAATATGTTATAAATGGTGTAACCAGGTACGCAGTGGTAGCAAATATAATAGCAAGCATATATGCAGCAATTTCAATAGTAATCATGTTGGGATCCAGAAAAGGAAAGGCGAGCATAAGATTGGGTCAAATGGTGGGAGTGGCGGACCTTTTAATAGTGGGATTGCTATTTTCGGCCAACGGTGCCGCCTTTGCCATCGGGCTGATGGGGTACAAAGGCAACTCTCACGTTCGGTGGAACAAAGTTTGCAATGTGTTCGACAAATTTTGTGATCAAGTCGCTGTTTCCATTCTTCTTTCTTTACTTGCTGCCTTGGCTTTTACTGCTTTGGTAGCCATTACTCTTCTTACGTTCCATAAGAGATTTGCATCTAAATCGTGAATTTCAGTTTATTTTTATTTTAATTGTTGTATTTTGTATGTTGACAAAAATAAAATATTTTAAATGTAATAGCATGTATGTGAATTATTGGCCGTCGTGATTTATGGGTGGATTTTATTTATTATAAATAATATGCGAAAGATTTACTATAACTTTCTGTTTATAATAAATAAGCAATTGACTTATCTATTCGAACCAAAAAAAAAAAATATTCAAGTTGATCTATTTAATTAACTTTTTATAATATACAGTATCAACAAAAGAGGAGAGGAGTTAGACAGGTAAAAGAACTCATAGTATAATAAAGTTTTGAACGGAGAGAAGTCTGCTTATTAAATGATATCTTGAGATATTTATAGGAGAAGTGAAAATCTAATGGAGGGCCTAATTGAACCCACAAATAGGTGAGCGCCTAATGAAGGACTCAACCAGATACAAATTGAAATAAGGATATAACAATAATATCTTTTCAACCGAGAAATGAATTATAATAAAGTGATCATACCTCGATACCATCAGCAGAGTACCTCTTCGTTTAATAGTCATTGCAATTGTCAAATTTCAAGATTCATAGTGAATTTTGACGGCACTCAAAATTTGCTCAAGGTCTTTTAAACAATCTTCACCTTCTCCTAACTTCAAATTTGGGTTACATGTTATCAATTACTAACCCAAAATTGAAAAGTTCGTTTTCGTCATATTCCTAGATTGCTTAATGAAGCTATAGACCACATAGCAAAATATGCTTCCATTGGAGCCTCATGATTACTATACTATGAAGAGCCTCCAAGTTTAATATGTGAATTTTTGCAAAGGAATATGAATAATCTTTCAATAATTTAGTCTATGATTAATATTATAATCGCGTAACGATCTTCTTTCTACCAAAAAATTGGGTTACATGTTCCTCCTAGCCGAAGCCACGAAAAGGAAATACTTTGTAATTTTGCCATTATCTTGAAATTCATGCTCTTCCCTTCTACATAAAGCCCTTTTTCACCTTGATCTCCTTAGCAACCTCAGCCCTTGCACTCCCTTTTTGTAGCAAATCCTATAAGGAATTAATATGATTTTCAAGGGAGCTAACTACAGACTTTGCATCTCTTAAATTACTATTACACCAAGTCTTAATCCACCTCAATTTATTCAGGAGATTTAGGTATGTTCCAGACCCATTTGCATCACTAAAAGATTTCTTGACCATCTTTCAAAACTAGTTTCATTTAACCAATAATTGGAAAAATGAAATGGCTATCAAACTCTTCCAAAAACATCACTGTATTGTGATCTCGGAAGGACAAGCTGAATAACATTCTGACACATTTGTAACAGCTCATGAGACAAAAGAAATCAATTCAATCTACTGAAAGAAGCTTCAACTTTACAATTACTCTATCTATATTTACGTCCATGTAAGGGAATGTCAATAAGTTTAACAAGATCTTATTTTATATTTTATATCATTTTTTATTATTTTCTAAGAATATTTTTATTATTTTTATAATTCCGAAATGAATGTGTTGTAATGTTGTGTATGAATATATGATGTTTGAATATGTTAAGTTGAAAATCTCTGAAGTAGTTATCTGACCATGCATGTGACATTGTGGCTATTCTAGTTAAAGTGATTCATAATATCTGTTTGCAAAGCATGAAAGCCATGGTTATTGGTTTCTGTTAAAAATATGAATGCATGTTCAACATGCTTATCATTTTGATTCTGTATTTGCATGCCATGTCACATTGCATGGGGTTCGGATAATATGGTAAGGAGGAAGTTCTGGCAGTTTAATGATCTACCTTATCTGGTGATTTATCTACATTTATGTCTGGCAGCTTAACTGCAATTATAGTGGCTTGACCACATATATCTATTCTAGGAGCTTGGCTGTAGTATGGTGGCTTGACCACATATATCTGATATGGTAGTTTTAACTACAACTCTAGTGGCATTATCCACAATTATCTACTGGTGTGATTTGGTTGGATAAGTTCTGGGGAAGTCTATTTTGGTATGTAGCGGAGTTGGGTAGGAAGTTTTTGAAAAATCTACATTATGATTTTCTGAAAAATACCGCATCGACATAATCATGCATTTTCAGTTTTGTTTAATTGATCATTATGAAATTTTTTTTTGATACTCTGATTTGTATATTATGCTATGTGTGGTCTCTGTTTGAATTTAGTTATACACTGATCTTTATAGCTCACCCCTTTATTTTGTTTCTGACTTTTCAGGTAATCTTTGAGTTTAGGATCAGACGGCTGATGGGAGCTCAGATTGTTTCTTAATTAATATAGTATGATGGCTTACGTTTTCACTTTTCTAGTTTTTTGGACTGGAAATATGTTTTTGGGCTTTGTTTTGATTTTTGTTCTATTTGTTGGATTTTGATATTTTCAATGTTAAATTGCAAAATCGTTTGAATTATCAAAACTAAACTTTGGTTTTGAAAACTAAAACTACGAAAATTTTTCCATTGCAAAAATTAAGTAAACACTTAAATGCTTTTCCGTAAGTGAATAAATAGTTTTTAACGAACGTTGCCTTAAAACAGGAAATGATTTGCCAAAATTAATACTTTTAAAACGCACAATTTCGAAATCAAATTCTGGGTTTAAAATAGGTATTTCCGAACTTAAGCTTTTCTAAACATTTGTGAGAGTTTTTTTTCCAAAAATTATGCTTTCGAAATGCACTCTAAGTTGATTAAATCAACAGTTTTAAACAAGTTAGTGTAATTTCTCAAAATCTGGTCATAACGTCTAAGGTGGGTTTGGAGTGTTACAATTATGGTTCTTATAATGATGAATTATCTTCTTTAGAATTCTGAAATGGTTGTTATGTTTTGTTGACTAAAGAAGCTCATGTAGAAAAGGAAAAGCTTAGTAGATGGATTTGGTGTTAACCTTCAAGTGAGTTCCAGATCTCAGCTCTTTGATTTTTATTGATTTATTTTCAATATCATATGTTGGGCATGTTAGGATGAGTGCTGTGCTAATGATGAATTACTCTATAACTGAAAATTGATGTATTGTGAGGCCTGTTGTGTTAATATGAAAATACATGAAATGTTTGGCGTAATGTGCATGGTGCATTAACAGCGGTATTGGTTGACTGCTTGTGTATGAAATACATGTGTATGAATGATATGCAGAGTATTGGAAGTTTGTCAAAGAGTGTTTAAGATGGAAGTCGAAGAAGGAGAATATGATATGTTACAAGTTTTACCGGAATAGGGTTACAGGCATTACTGGAGTTTTCAGGACATTTACAAATAATTCATGTCAATTACTATACATTTTCCGAGATTATTCATAACATCCCTTAAATGGACCCTCGAGGCCCAATACGAGTATTAGAATCGAGTCGAGACTAAATCGGGAACTCAGAAAATTTTTCGTGAAATTTCAAAATTTTTCCCATATATAGGGGTCTCACGCCCGTGTGGTCAAGGGACACGCCCGTGTGACCATAGGACACGCTCGTGCTACAGGCCGTGTTCGACCCCATGTAACTCTCTGACTTGTGCCACACGACCATCCAAACGCCCGTGTGTTAGACCGTATGGTTAATTTAATTTTCCAAAATTAAGTGCAGGTTTCACACGGCAAAGACACACGCCCGTGTTCTGGGCCGTGTAGCACATATGGCTGAGACACACGCTCGTGTCTCTGCCCATGTGCTCAATTCTGAGCATTCTATTTCTCAAATTTAAGATGCAGAGGACATACGGCCAAACCACATGCCCATGTGCCAGGCCGTGTGTCACACACGGTCAAGACGTCCGTGTGTTTACCCGTATGGACAAAATAAAGCCATTTCCTAGCTTTATTTCTCACCCAAAATTTGCCAATAACCTACATCAAAACTTAAAAAAGTATACCAGCCAATTCAAACATTAAATTCAAGCCAATTATAACATTGAATATAATATTTTATCATATGCATTCATGTTTATATTCTTACCCTTCTTTAACTTATATGTTAAGCATAACTTATTCAACCATACTTAATATACTTAACACATAGGTATTTGTCATAATATAACCTTATAAATATACCAAAACAAATCATTACTAGCCATTCTAATGGCTAGTTTACAAACCACATTTATATGCCAACAATGGCCAAGTTACCTATACATGCCATTATACCAAAATAAGTTTACTATTTATACCAAAACAAGTTAGTGGATAGTGTGATGATGCTCCAGCCGATCTCCAACCTTCACGAGCTTTCGAGCACTATAAAACAGATAAAATAAAACCTAGTAAGCATTATATGCTTAGTAAGTTCGTATAACAGGATTTAAACTTACCAATCTCATTTATTAAAATTAAGCATATAATAACATGTTTTTCATCTACTTGGCAAATTGCCTAAACACATACACTCAATCAAACAAGTTAGTTACATAAGTCTCATATATATCAAATAAGCATAGATGAGCTCATCATGAAACAATTCATCAAATTACTCAGAATTATTCAAAATATAATTTTATTTATATCATCACTTTCTCTTGTCAAGAGCTTTATCCGTTGAATTACTAAAATATCGATGGATACTTAAGTAGTACACTCAAGGTGTACATATCTGTAAATCGTCAATTCATAATTGAGAGTACCCATTAGGGCACATACTCAGGGAGCATACTCTCTAGCCACATGTCAGAATGCTCAAATGAGCCATAAAATCATGTAACAGGACACTGATCCGAGCTAATTAGGAAACTCATAAGAGTTTTTACTTAGGAAACTCATAGAGCCTTTTAGATATCTCCGAAGAGATAATATTAGGGAGCTTCGAGTAAGGTAACAGAGAATTCAAGCGAGCTTAACAGGACACTCATGAAGAGCTACGTTTGTGTCCGCATTATATGCCGGATCACAACCGATCAAAACATGTATTAGGACGCTTACAAAGAGCTGCGGTAATGTGCAACAAATGCAAGATCACTACTGATCAAGATGCTCGCGAGAACTATATATATGGATGCTCGAGAGACTATATCAGGATTACTCGTCCGGGCTAAATCTTGTCTTCAACATATGTAGAATTACATTCATATACGGGAAATCATACGTATCCATCAATTTTCATTTGTTCAAACAGAACTTAACATTTATCGGGCATTCTCGGATATTCAAACAATTTCATTTACATGGCAATATTACAATTCACATATACAACATTTAATTCAAACATATAAATATACACAATTTAGTTACACGAACTTACCTCAATAATAGTTCGTATAAGAAAATCTACTAATCTGAAACTCTCTTTTCCTCTATCAAGCTTCAAATTTGAGTTATCCAGATATATATAAATGAATTTAATCATTAATTTAATACAATTCGTATTCAATTATATTCAATTTACTCCCTAGACAAAATTACCATTTTGCCCTTCAACTTTCCATAAATTTCAATTTTGTCCCTAGGTTCCGAAAATGAAATTCATGCAATTTAATCCTTATTCCAAGCCTAACCGAAATTTCATTATAATATTCACAGCACATGTATTCTATAAAATTCAGAATTTTTCTTCAATTTTCATAACTTTACAATTTATTCCCTAAGTCATAATTCCATCAAAATTCACTTTGTAAAAGTTGTTTATCTATCAACAACCTTTCATTTTCTACCATAAATTTCAAATTTTCAGCATATTCAACCATGGAAAATTTTCTATACTTTGATAACTTTTCAAATTAATCTCCAAAATAAATAGATTAGACTATCCCGATTTTAAAATTATAAAAATTACTAAAAACGGGGCTTGAATACTTACCCAATTAAGCCAAGAAAGCTTGTTTTCTCTTTCCTAGGGTTTCCATGGAATATTTGGGGAAGAAGATGATATAAAATGATTTTTATTTCTTATTAATTATTTATCACCCATTAATTTTTCTCATTTCCATTTTAGTCCTTGCCCTTTTCTAAATTTCCATGGATGAATCATCAAAAATATCTACTAAATTTTCTTTAATGGTCTAATTACCATATAAGGACATCAAATTTTGAATTCCATAGCTATTTGATCCTTCTAGCTAATAAAATCTAACTTTTGCATTTTATGCAATTTGATCCTTTCCGTAATTTAGCTCATAATCAGTAAAATTTTCTTATCAGAATTTTCATATGACATTCCTATCATAATGCAAATCATGCAATAATATAAAAATAAATTTTCTTTCCGGCTCGGATTTGTGGTCCCGAAACCACTATTTCGATTTCACTGAAAATGGGCTATTACAACTCTCCCCCTTAAAAAATTCCGTTCTCGAAAATCTTACCAGTAAAGAGATTGGGATATTGCTTCCTCATGGTATCCTCCGGTTCCCAGGTAGCCTCTTCTATACCATGTCTTTTCTAGAGAACTTTTACCAATTCTACCTTTTTATTTTAACTTTTTTGTTTCACGTGCCAGAATTTTGATTGGTTCTTCACTATAAGTCATGTCAGGTTGAATATTTACCTCTGACGGAGAAATAACATGTGAATGATCTGATCGATACCGTCGTAACATAGACACATGAAAAACATTATGAATTCGATCAAGTTCTGGTGGTAAGGCTAACCGATATGCAACAGGTCCAATTCTTTCTGTGATTTCATATGGCCCAATAAACCGTGGACTCAATTTTCCTTTGCGGCCAAACTGGAGAACTTTCTTCCAAGGTGATACTTTCAAGAATACCTTGTCACCGACCTGAAATTCTATTTCTTTTCGTTTAAGATCGGCATATGACTTTTGACGATCTGAGGCTTCTTTTAAAATGTCCTGAATCACCTTTACCTTTTCTTCAGTTTCACGGACTAAGTCAACCCCGTGTATCTTTTTCTCACTGATTTTTGTCCAATACAATGGTGTTCTACATTTATGACCATACAAAGCCTCATACGGTGCCATTTTAATACTAGACTGATAACTATTATTGTAGGCAAATTCAACTAAAGGCAGATATTTTTCCCAGTTACGTTCAAATTCCAAAATACAACACTGAAGCATATCTTCCAAAATCTGTATTACACGTTCGGATTGACCATCTGTCTGGGGATGGAATTCAGTGCTGAAATGTAATTTTCTACCCAGGGCTTCTTGCAATTTACTCCATAATCGAGATGTAAATTGAGGATCTCTATCTGAAATAATGGAGACAGGTACTCCATGCAATCTAACAATTTCAGAGACATATAATTCAGCCAATCTATCCAAGGAAAAATCCATACGTACCGGAATAAAGTGTGCAAACTTTGTCAATCGATCAACGATTACCCAAATGGCATATTTCTTCTTTGGAGATAGGGGTAATCCCGATACAAAGTCCATGGTAATTCTTTCTTATTTCCATTATGGTATCGTAACTGGATGTAATAATCCCGAAGGCAACTGATGTTCAGCTTTTACTTGTTGACATATCAAACATTTAGATACAAATTCAGAAATATCCCGTTTCATTCCTGGCCACCAATACATCTTTTTCAAATCATTGTACATTTTGTTACTTCCCGGATGAACAGACATAGTACCATTATGAGCTTCATGTAAAATCTTCTGTACCAGTTCTGAATTCTTCGGAATACATATTCTGCCTTTGAATAATAAACAATCATCAGACCCATCTGAAATTCTGAATCAGAAGTTGATTTACACTGTATCCGTTTTACTTGTAACTTACTATGATCTTTTTGAGCTTCAGAAATCTGCTGCAAAAACGTTGGTCTAGCTTTTAACTCAGCTATGATTGAACCATTATCAGATAATGACATTCGGGTATTCATTGCTCACAAAGCAAACAGGGATTTTCTACTCAAAGCATCTGCAACCACATTGGTTTTTCCCGGATGGTAGTTAATAACCAAATCATAATCTTTCAATAATTCAAGCCACCTGCACTGTCTCAAATTCAAATCTTTCTGTGACATCAAATACTTCAAACTTTTATGATCAGTGAATATGTGACATTTTTCACCAAACAGATAATGTTGACATATTTTCAATGCAAACACAATTGCTGCCAATTCAAGATCATGTATCAGGTAATTTCTTTCATGTGGCTTTAGCTGTCTTAAAGCATAGGCTACTACTTTACCTTCTTGCATCAATACACAGCCTAAACCATTTAAGGATGATAACTGTAAACAATAAACTCCTTACCCGATTCAGACTGAACTAACACAGCTGCTTCTGACAATAAGGCTTTCAACTTATCAAAACTCTGCTGACATTTATCAGACCACTAAAATTTCACATCTTTCTGCAACAAACGAGTCATCGAAGAAGCTATCATCGAGAACCCATTAACAAATCTCCGATAATATCCAGCTAATCCCAGAAAACTTCTAATTTTAGACACGTTCTTTGGTGGCTTCCAATTAACAATGGCTGAAATTTTGTTCAGATCCACTCGAATACTTTCTGCAGATACCATATGTCCGAGAAATCCAACTTCTCGTAGCCAAAATTCACATTTACTGAATTTGGCATATAATTGTTTCTCTCGCAGTGTTTGTAACACAATTCTCAAATTATCTGCATGTTCATTTTCATCTCGAGAGTAAACCAGAATATCATCTATAAATACCACCACAAAACTGTCTAAATATGGTTTGAAAATTTTGTTCATTAGATCCATAAACACTACAGGTGCATTTGTCAAACCAAACGGCATCACAAGAAACTCATAGTGCTCATATCTGGTTCTGAAAGCTGTTTTTGAAACATCTGATTCCTTCACCCGTTGCTGATAATAACCAGAACGGAGATCAATCTTTGAAAATACAGTGGCACCTTTCAAATGATCAAAAAAATCATCATACGAGGCAATGGATACTTGTTTTCTATTGTAACCTTGTTGAGCTGTCTGTAATTAATGCACAGCCTCAACGATCCATTTTTTTTTTACAAATAGAACCGATGCACCCTAAGATGAAAAACTGGGTCGAGCAAAGCCTCTATCAATCAACTTTTGCAACTGTGCTTTCAACTCTTTTAATTCAGTAGGAGCGATTCTATAAGGTGCTATGGATATGGGTGTTGTCCTCGGAACAAGATCTATAGAGAATTCCACTTCTCTAATCGGTGGTAAACTAGAAAATTCTTCTGGAAATACATCAGGAAATTCACATACAACCGACACTGACTGAATCTTCGACTCAGATACTTTAGTGTCCAACACATATGCAAGATAAGCATCATAACCCTTTCTGACATATTTCTGTGCTGATATTGCTGAAATTACATTAAATAACCCATCTAATTTATCAGATTCAACATGGAGTAACTCACCACTCTGACATTTCAACACAATATATTTCGGTTTACAATTCACCACTGCATCATGTTAGGTTAACCAGTCCATTCCCAAAATCACATCAAATTCATCAAATGGCAATAACATCAAACCAGCCGAAAAGCAATAACCCTTTACCATCAACGAACAGTTTTTACAGACTTTATCCACCATAACATACTGGCCCAAGGGGTTTGAAACTTTAACCACAAATTCAGTAAATTCAACAGGTAAATTTTTAACAGGCACTAAATTTGTGCATATGTATGAATGTGTGGAACCAGGATCAATCAAAGTAGTAATGTCAGTATCAAGTAGAGAAAATGTACCAGTAATGATGTCTAGTGTAGAAGCATCTTCTCTAGCACGAATAGCATATGTCCTTGCCAGTGCTCGTGCCTCAGATTTGATTGTTGTATCCCTTGTAGTACCTCGGCTACCACTGGTATTGCCAGGGTGACGGGGTGGTCTGCCTCTCGAGGCGGGATTACCTGGTTTCGAAGTTTGATCAGTACCTTTTTCAATCCTTTCAGGGTAATCTTTGAGAAAATGATCAAGAGAACCACATCAGTAACAGGCCCCACTTTTCAAACGACATTCCCCAAAATGAAATTTGTTACAAAATTTACATTTTGATTTGGGATTACCGACACTACCAACACTGGTTACATATAGAGAAGAGGATCTTGGGTTAAAGCATTAAGAGCCTCGCTCTTTTCCAGAATATCCCGTAAAGATGGTAGAACGATCATGATACTTCTTTGATTTCTTTGAAACGGATAATTGTGACTTGCTCATAAATCTTTTACCAAAAACTCGAGCTTCTCTTTCAGCTTGTTTCTTTTTTTTACTCAATTCCTCATCTTTGTGTGCTCGATCGACCAATACTACAAATTCCCTTAATTCAAGAATTCTGATCAATAACTTAATATCTTCATTTGACCCTTCTTCAAATCGTTTACAGATATCAGCCTCGGTTGGAACCCATTCTCTGGCATACTTGCTCAATCGAACAAATTCTCGCTCATACTCAGATACAGTCATGTTTCCTTGTTTGAGTTCTAAGAATTCTTTCTTTTTCTGATCTAGAAATCTCTGACTAACATACTTCTTTCTGAATTCAATATGGAAAAATTTCCATGTAATTTTTTCTCTTGGTACAACAAAAGTTATAGTATTCCACCAATGATAACCTGTGTCTTTCAGTAAAGAAACTGCACATTTCAAACATTCAGCTGGTGTGCAAGATAATTCATCTAAAACCCTGATGGTATTTTCCAACCAAAACTCAGCCCTTTCTGGATCATCATCTGCAGTAGCTTTAAATTCCTCTGCCCCATACTTACGAATTTTATCTACCGGAGGCTTATCGGTTCTAACTAGTTCAGCACATTGTGGCATTTCAGGAACCGATTGAGGAGCAGGTGGGGGACGTTGTTGTACAACAGGATTTGTTCTCAAATACTCAGTGAACCATTCATTCATCATTTGAAAGAATGCTTGTTTTGCCTCCTCACTTCGGCCTTCAGATACGGGCCTTCCACTACTGGATGCAGCTCTTTGAACTGAAGCTGAAGCATTGCTCTCAGCTTCCTCGGATTCAGCTCTAGCTTGGTTGGATGACATTACTATATGAAAACACATTTAAAATGGTCAGGAGATATCACACAATCACAAATTATTTAATGGCATGTATAGCTAAACTCATACATACTACATTCAGTCCGACAATCGGCTAAACCGTATCTCTAATACCAATATAAGTAACACCCCTAACCCGTATTCATTGTCGGAATAAGGTTACGGGCATTACTAGAGTTTTCAGAACATTTACAAATAATTCATGTCAATTACTATACATTTTTCAAGATTATTCATAACATCCCTTAAATGGACCCTCGAGGCACAATACGAGTATTAGAATCGAGTCAGGACTAAATCGGGAACTCAAAAAAAATTTCGTGAAATTTGAAATTTTTTCCCATATATAGGGGTCACACGCCCTTGTGGTCAAGGGACACGCCCGTGTGACCATAGGACACGCCCGTGCTGCAGGCCGTGTTCAACCCCGTGTAACTCTCTGACTTGTGCCACACGGCCAGCCACACGCCCGTGTGCTAGACCGTATGGTTAATTTAATTTTCCAAAATTAAGTGCAGGTTTCACACGGCCAAGACACACGTTCGTGTTTTGGGCCGTGTAGCATACACGACTGAGACACACGCCCGTGTCTCTGCCCGTGTGCTCAATTCTGAGCATTCTGTTTCTCAAATTTAAGATGCATGGGACACACGACCAAACCACATGCCCATGTGCTAGGCCATGTGTCACACACGGTCAAGATACATGCCCGTGTGTCTACCCGTGTGGACAAAATAAAGCCATTTCCTAGCTTTATTTCTCACCCAAAATTTGCCAATAACCTACATCAAAACTTACAAAAGTATACCAACAAATTCAAACATTAAATTCAAGCTAATTATAACATTTAATATGATATTTTATCATATGCATTCATGTTTATATTCTTACCCTTGCTTAACTTATATGTTAAACATAACTTATTCAACCATACTTAATATACTTAACACATAGGTATTTGTCATAATATAACCTTATAAATATACCAAAACAAATCATTACTAGCCATTCCAATGGCTAGTTTACAAACCACATTTATATGCCAACAATGGCCAAGTTACCTATACATGCCATTATACCAAAATAAGTTTACTATTTATACCAAAACAAGTTAGTGGATAGTGTGATGATGCTCCAACCGATCTCCAACCTTCACGAGCTTTCGAGCACTATAAAACAGAGAAAATAAAATCTAGTAAGCATTATATGCTTAGTAAGTTCGTATAACAGGATTTAAACTTACCAATCTCATTTATTAAAATTAAGCATACAATAACATGTTTTTCATCTACTTGGCAAATTGCCTAAACACATACACTCAATCAAACAAGTTAGTTACATAAGTCTCATGTATATCAAATAAGCATAGATGAGCTCATCATGAAACAATTCATCAAATTACTCAAAATTATTCAAAATATAATTTAATTTATATCATCACTTTCTCTTGTCAGGAGTTTTATCCGTTGAATTACTGAAATATCGATGGATACTTAAGTAGTACACTCAAGGTGTACATATCTGTAAATCGTCAATTCATAATTAAGAGTACCCATTACGGCACATCCTCAGGGAGCATACTCTTGAGCCACATATCAGAATGCTCAAATGAGTTATATAATCATGTAACAGGACACTTATCTGAGCTAATCAGGAAACTCATAAGAGCTTTTACTCAGGAAACTCATAGAGCCTTTTAGATATCTCCGAAGGGATAATATCAGGGAGCTTCGGATAAGGTAACAGAGAGTTCAAGTGAGCTTAACAGGAAGCTCATGAAGAGCTACGTTTGTGTCCGCATTATATGCCGGATCACAACCGATCAAAACATGTATCAGGACGCTCACAAAGAGCTGCGGTAATGTGCAACAAATGCAAGATCACTACCGATCAAGATGCTTACAAGAACTATATATATATGGATGCTCGAGAGACTACATCGGGATTACTCGTCCAAGCTAAATCCCATCTGCAACATATGTAGAATTACATTCATATACGAGAAATCAAACGTATCCATTGATTTTCATTTATTCAAACAGAACTTAAAATTTATCGGGCATTATCGGATATTCAAACAATTTCATTTACATGTCAATATTACAATTCACATATACAACATTTAATTCAAACATATAAATGTACACAATTTAGTTACACGAACTTACCTCGATAATAGTTCGTATAAGAAAATCTACTAATCCGAAACTTTCTCTTTTCCTCGATCTAGCTTCGAATTTGAGTTATCTGGATCCATATAAATGAATTTAATCATTAATTTAATACAATTCATATTCAATTATATTCAATTTACTCCCTAGACAAAATTACCATTTTGCCCCTAAACTTTCTATAAATTCCAATTTCGTCCCTAGGCTCGGAAAATGAAATTCATGCAATTTAATCGTTATTCCAAGCCTAACCGAAATTTCAGTATAATATTCACAGCACATGTATTCTATAAAATTCAGAATTTTTTTTCAATTTTCATAACTTTACAATTTAGTCCCTAAATCACAATTCCATCAAAATTCACTTTGTAAAAGTTATTTATCTATCAACAACCTTTCATTTTCTACCATAAATTTCAAATTTTCAGCATATTCATTCATGGGAAATTTTCTATACTTTGATAAATTTTCAAATTAATCTCAAAAATAAATAGATTAGACTATTCCGGTTTCAAAAATATAAAAATTACTAAAAACGGGGCTTGAATACTTACCCAATTAAGCCAAGAAAGCTTGTTTTCTCTTTCCTAGGGTTTCCATGGAATATTTAGAGAAGAAGATGATATAAAATGATTTTTATTTCTTATTAATTATTTATCATCCATTAGTTTTTCTCATTTCCAATTTAGTCCTTGCCCTTTTCTAAATTTCCATAGATGAATCATCAAAAATATCTACTAACTTTTCTTTAATGGTCTAATTACCATATAAGGACCTCAAATTTTGAATTCCATAGCTATTTGATCCTTCTAGCTAATAAAATCTAACTTTTGCATTTTATGCAATTTGGTCCTTTTCGTAATTAAGCTCATAATCGGTAAAATTTTCTTATCAGAATTTTCATATGACATTCCTATCATAATGCAAATCATGCAATAATATAAAAATAAATTTTCTTTCCGGCTCGGATTTGTGGTCCCGAAACCATTATTTCAATTGCACTGAAAATGGGCTGCTACAGGATGTAACACCCCTAACCCCTCTCTGTCGTCGGACGCCGGATTAGGGACACGAGCATTACTAATGAATCAAACAATTAATTCAATCATAATCAACATATAAACTAACTAATAACATTATAATATGCAGGGGCAGGTCACGACAATCTAATACTTTCATGATAGATTCTTATACATTCGAATAATAAATTATGCTATGCATTTCTAAACTTGGTCTTCCACTGTCTACACTCTTATCACTATTTATCCCTTCTAGAATGTCAGAATTCGGATACATACAAGACTATTCCAATTATTAGCATCAGAGTATTAGTCCATACTCTGTCTACAATTATCTTTTTAATTTATCTTCGATGATGTTAGTGGATTGTACTTAATTTAGGTTTGCTAATCCACCCCAATTCAGTGTAAAAGTTACTCTTACAGCCCCTATTACGAGTCTACGGGACCCAAAAAGTAGTTTAAAAATAGGTAGGCACTAATTTGAAACAAATCTGGAAGTTTAAGAAATGATTACAAAAATTTTGATTTCAAGGGTCACACACCCGTGTGGCCAGGCCGTGTAACTCTCTGACTTGGGTCACATGCCCATGTATGTTGCCTGTGTGTGACACACGCCCATGTGGTCAGGCCATGTGCACCCAAAAGTACCTTAAAACTCAAGTTTACCATTTCCTACTTACTTGGGCACTAAGCAACTCAATTACCAATCATTTAACCTATCCAAAATACGATCAAACATACACCAAACATGCCAAAACAATTATCTTAGGTGCCTAACCAATGTACCTTCATTGGTACCACAAGTTATATCATCAAAACGTGTCATAAAAGCATCATTCAAATCAAATGTTAAAACATGCAAAAATCACTCAATTTAGCTTAGCTTTTAACTACCTCAATATCAAGCTTAAGTTCACATACACCTAACAAGCATTGGTTCAAAACAATATGTCAAATTATGGCTTCAAACACAAACATATATTTATATACTCAAACCAACCTTATACTTATAACCTCATTTACAATCCAACCACAAAATAACTATTAACTAAGACACCCTAGGTACATGCCATCACAAAAAGTTAAACATCACCACATTTGAGGTCTGGATCGTTGTTGGATGCTGAGTCGGCGATCAAAAGAGAAGTACCTAACCTGCACACGGAAAATAAAACCGTACCCTGAGTAAAACTCAGTGATATTTCTATAATCCGAACAATTAAAGACATAATGATACAAGAATGCATAATTTGAATTATAGAACATACTATTGTCTAAGCTTACAATTACCATATACCATCATTTCAAATTCATGCATATTACCATATCATTTCATAGCATACTCAATTTTCACATGCTATCATATTTGATTTGTTTAACAAATATCTCAATTCACATCACTTGCTATATAAATAACTTTTCACATATCAATTCACATTTCATTTAAACAATGGCATATCCATTCCATATTCAATTCATGAGTACATAACTCATATATTCCATTTGTTCATAACATATTTCACATTTCATTTTCAATCCACTATCTCATTTCCATTTCACATACCATGCCATTTCAATATCAATTATAGAACTTTATTATTTGTTTACCCCTATTAACACGACTCGGACTCAGACGGATACACGGATCCAACCAACACACCATTTTGGCACCCAATGCCTCATTGGATAAATCTAAAGTAATAACTGCGTGCCCAACGCTATATAAATTGACACCCAGTGTCTCATCAGTTAAACCGAAGCAAATTGGCACCCAGTGCCTCATTGACTCGAAGTCGAAGAAATCCCTGAACTCTTGATATCCTGTGGCATGCCATCTATATCCGACTCAGCTTGATACAGCTAATAGGGATTCATTTCAATTTTCAATACAACCAATGTCTCAATTTTATGAGATATATCACATATAAGCATATATTCAATTTGATAACAATCACATTTTTCTCAATACACATATATTTATAATCGATATATTTCATAATATATAAAATCAATCCATTTCATTTCAATTCAAATAATCAATACATTCATCATGTATATACCAATTCAATCCATTTCAATCAACTATAATTTTAATTCACTATCAAAGTGCCAAAATACTCATCTCAACCACTTACCATATGTATTAAATCAAAATACAATAATTAACAACTAGGTTCGAATTATGGAAATACAAACCGTGGATTCCGAGCTATTCGACGTCGATTTTATCTTTCCCCTTTTTAGTTGAGGATTTCGGTACGACATTAGCTACGGAATTAAAATAATTAAAATACATCAATACAACACAATTCAATTTCACATTGAATATTTCAATTTTTACTCAATATTTGCTTAAATTCCAATTTAGTCCCTAAATCGAGACTAATTTTTATTCTTCACAATTAACTCTATGTTTTCGTACTCATTTCACTTTAAACTAAATTTAACTCCCTATTTTCAATTATATCCCTAAATTTCAAAATTTTCACAATTTAGTCCATATTACTCAAAATTTAAAATTTATTATACGATTTAATCCTTTTCCATTTCTAACTTAAAAATTTATCAATTAAATCACTAATACTAAAACTATTCGACAATAACAATATCTAAAATCTTAATCAATATTAAAATTTTGACATGAGTCGAGTAGTTCTAAACACCGGAATTCTAAAAATATAAAAATTACAAGAAAATAGACTAAATTGACTAACCAATTTTAAATTTGAACCTAAAAGTCATTGCCGCAACTACTTCTCCCTTTTCTATCTTTCTTTTTCTTTTCTTTAATTTGCATGGAATGTTTCATATCATTCCATTTGTTTTATTTTATTACTTTCTAATATCATTATTATTATATTATAAAACATATACACATACATTAAATATTTAAGTTATTAAATATTATAACATGTATATAAATATATATATATTCCTAATGCCGTCCACCACAACAAGGTAAATGTATATTTACCATTTTAGTCCCTCTATTAATTTTAATCTATAATTATACTTCTAATACTTATGCAATTTAATCTCTACACTTAAACAACTTATAATTCATGCAAATTCACTTAACCAAAATCAAATTAACTACACAACTAACTTCGTAAATATTTTTAATAAATATTTACGCGTTCGCAGGGCCGTTCCTGAATTTTTTTTGGCCCGGGGCGAACTGAAAAAAATGGGCCCCTAACGCACTTCTTCTTTGAAATATTAAGTCATATAAAAAGATATAAAAATTCGTTACATCCCATATAAATTTAATAAATTTTTTTAATGAAATTTAATAAATTTTCTGTTGGGCCCTGGGCAGGGGCCCCACCTGCCCTGGCCCAGGGCCGGGCCTGCGCGTTTGATTAACGGGAACGGAGTCTCGGGAATGCACTTTTTCTACACCCCTAACTATAAGGTCGTTACATCGGAGGCTTTAAGCCGTATGATTGAAGGCAAGTCAATGGCCATGGTAAGATTCAGTGGAGGTCCGCGAGATAAAGTCACGTACGTGAATCTTTATATATATGTTTGCATCTATGTCTTCACAAGCTTCATAAGTCCGCCAATAATAAGATCGTTTACTTGTAATATATTACTATGTGCGAATCTAAAGGTACGAGCTATCTACTTATGCGAGTCCATATATGAAAGATATGATAGTCTGTCAGGATTGTCTTGCATGTATGATTCCGCCAATAGGGGATTCACTCTTAAGAATCCGCCTACATGTGATATGTTTATAAGAGTGGACCATTATGAACGGGTTATATGTTATTGTGAGATAGAGGCAAGATACGACGGTCCGCTAGGTTTGTCTATTGGATTGAGAAGAAAAGATCTTCTTTATTAGTTCGTAATGGGGATCTTCTTTATGAAACCGTCAATATGTTTTGCATACTTGAGTTTGAAGCAAGAATCCTCATTGATCGTACTATGAAACTGAGTTTGTTAGGATAAGCTATTAATAGCAGTTTGAAACAGCAATTGTTCGTCAAGATTTATCTTAATTGGTTATCGGGATTTATTGGTATAAGATGAGCTATGGGAATTATCTACGAGTTTTCTTTCATAAGTTCGAAAATAAGAATCCGCAAGGATTTCTTTTTAAGGAAGTAGATGCATGTGGGTCCACAAAGACAACTAGTAAGGATAGAATTCGCAAGGATAATCCGCCAAGGGGTAAAATGTTTATCTGCATTTTGATACTACAATTATTAAATCACATTAGTGGAAGTTTTATGTGTGCAAGGCTTTGTATTATCGAATAAGAAATATTTTGTTTTCAAGTCGTTAGTAGTAGGCCAAATACAGACGAGTAAGATGAACTATTCTCTTTAATTCTATGAGAAAAAGGAAACCCCAGTTTAGCGATGACCTTGTCTACTTTTTCTTCGCTCAGCCTCGTCTTCACCAACGTCATAATACACTGTTTATGCTCACGAATATATTCCTTCACAATACGATCAAACCTCGGATGACCAGCACCCTGACAATTCCAAAAAACGATATTACAGTCCATAAAAAAATCACTACTGCACCTTCCTTAATCATGGATCTCCACCATGGACTTGGTTTCACCGGAAACTTCATCATCTGTATCAGCACCCATAGCATCATCCAAGTTATCTTCTTGTTGTTCCAGCCTATTAAGGATACCCTCAATAGCTACACCCATTGGTAATGCGCGATTCCTGTAGTCTTTAATTCAAACTCTCCGACTCAGGATGTCCTTCCTAACATCCTTCGACTATACTGATTTTTGATTGACCCATCAGGATGCTACATTGCCATCCAAGTCAGTAGCCATATCCCCATTGATCGCATCTGGCCTCAAAGCCTCCTGAATCGCCATTTTTGAATTTCCCTCTATTGAAATAACAACATGATTCTTGGGGTTTAAAATATTTTTTGTTTTTTTAAAACTTGGGGTCTAATTTTGTTTGTATCAGTGTAGCAATGAAGCCTTCCAAGCTTTGAGCTTGATTTTTGGGCTTACTTGGCCCCACCTTACTCAGCATTATGTCCTATCTTGCTAAGCCCACTCATTTTTATTATTGTATTCCATTGGTCCATACAAAGACGGATGGCCCGCATTCCTTGTGGACCCACTTCCAGCCCAACCATTAACACTCCCAACAACACTCTTCCCCTTACCCCTTCTTGGTCATTATTATTAGCTGCAACATCCTTATGTTTACTATAAAGATAACTTAAATGGTGGCTTCATGATTTCTTCCACGTAGCCTCCTTGATATGATAGTTGCTTTCATAGTCTTCTATTTTTATCAAAATTGTTGTGGTTGTTTTCATGTTTCCCATGCGTTAATGGTTGCTTCCATCATGCTTGCATCATCTTTATCTTATTCATTTATGGATGGTGATTTCCTTCTTTTCATGTCACCTCCAAAATTGAATGCTTCTTTTTTGGATAACATTCTTCCACGTGTTGTGTTTTGTCTTTATCCTTCTTGGATATTTCTAAGATTCATCTCCTCGATTTCATCGAGATGTAATGACTCTGGTGAAGGAACTGGTGTATTCCAGCTTTCCCACGTGTCTTTGATTTCCGTTGTTATCGAAAAATCATCGATCTCCATATCAGCTATCTTTTTTAATAACTGAAAGGCTTCTTCATTTCTTTCTTCCTGGGCTTTTCCAGTGTCATAGGCTAAAATTCTTTTACCATCGGTCCAGAACACATAAGTGTTTTGCTGAAGTAGATACTGGGCCTTGGTCATTAGATCAATTCCGGCTTGGATTTGATAATTAGAAAAATTATTATAACACTTGTCAATGGCTTTTGCCAAGTGTTGTTGATTTTCATCTACTGCTGAAAGGGATCTTCCCCAAAGCATTGTACGAATAGTCCAAATTTGATATGGCTAATAAAATTTTTCTTTTTTAGCTATACCGATAAAACTATTTAGTTCAATATAAAAATAATATACAAAATTATCTATATTTGTAAAATTTATTAATCTAGATTTTACTATAGCAGGAAAATCTTAATAAATGAAAAGAAAGATTTTGGACTGTTATTTCTTTAACAAATCCCCATTCAATACTGGTTATATCAACTGGTTCATGATCAAGTCTAAACTTGATAGTAGGAAATTGTTCTCCTATTTCATTGGTAAAAATATAAGCTTGAAAAAAGTATTTTGAAAATGTTTCTTTATATAAAGCTTGCTGGTTGCAAATAGCTTTATTTATTTTTGTAAAAATATCTGGTGGTAGAATTTGTCTACATTTATTATATAGACATATTCTAAACATTTTATTAATAATAGGACTGTTTGTTCCTTTATTAATAAAATATTGGAATATATCAAGAAAGTTGTTTATCTCCTTAATATCCATATATTCGATTAGGATTTCATCCCAATCTCTGTATAAAACAGATTTAAGTAATAAATCATGATATTCATTTTCTTTAGTTATTTTTTCAACTAAGAAATGTGAAAATTATGTAAGAGCTCTTCGAAAGTTTGCTCTTTGTTCAGAAATATGGGTTTTCCATATTTTGTTTATAAAATTATAATGTTTCAGAGGTAATCCTGGATTATAAAAATATTTAATTTCAGGAATTTGTTGTTGTTTCAACAAATCTTCTGTTTCTTTTATAATTTCAGCATAACTGATTTGTGATGCCGAATTTGGATCTTGAGACCAATTAGAATATCTCACCTGGTTTGGTAATCGTGTTCCAAATGGTTGTTTTACCATTGGATATGGTACATAATATCCCTGATTAGGATAAAATGATACTTGAGCAGGTATAGTAATAAATCCTTGTTTAGGACTTATTGTTTTCCCTTTGTTGGGTTTTTTATGGACAGTTGTCCATTCTCCAACTTTTTCTAGAGGTTTTTTACCTCTATCCATAAAGCCTGCTAAGAAAATCAGCAATCATATTGTTAGTTCCTTTAATATAAATAACTTCAAAATTAAAATGGCATAATTCATTATACCATCTAATTCTTCTTGGTACAGTTTCTAAACTTTTGTTAGTTAGAAATTGTTTAACTGCTTGATTGTCAGTTTTTATAATAAAATTTTCTGGTGCTAAGTATATTAGGAATTTTTTTATTGCTAATAACTCTTTTTCATAAATAGCATAATTTATTTCATTCGGTTTAAATTTTCCCGAACTATAAGCACAAATTAATTCTTCATTTTTTATTGTTTTTGCTTTTAAAACACATCCCCAATTTTTTTCCGAGGCATCTGTTTCTAGAATTAATTTATCACATTGTTTAGGTAAATAAACTTTAGGAATATAATTTATTTTAGATTTTATATTTTTTATAATATCTGAATCTATCTTAGACCATTCAAAAGGTTTATCCTTTTTTAGTTTTTCATATAACTCATCTAATTTTTTAGATAAGTTAGGAAAGAAATTTCTACCATAATTAACAATTCCTAAAAATTGTTGAAGCTGTTTTTTATCTTTAATATTTTCAGGAATTTTTTTTATTTTTATCCTCTTCTGTTGAAGTGTTTTCTTCATCAAAATTATGACTAGTGACATTTATATCTTCATTAGAATTATTAGAACTACTACTACTTTCTGTAGTATCATATATTAACATATAGTGATAATTATATTTTGTAAATAGATCTTTATGTTTTTCATAAAGTTCTTCTATTAATCTTAAATATTCTATTCTTTCATATTTATCTTCTGTTTTAGAAAATTTATCTTTCCAATGTTCTATAAGAGTTTTATAGGATTGGAAATCATATTTTTCTTGTTTTTTAAATTTTTCTCTTTTTTGTTTTTCTTTTTTATTATAAGTAGAAGATTCATCCGAAGAGTCATCTTCATCAGATAAAGTTAATATAACATTACTATTACCACAATATAAAGGACCTAAATCTAAATCTGATTCTATATTTTTATTAGTAATAACTAGATCTAATTTATTATTAACATCTTATTTAACCCAGAGCTGGCCTTCCCCGATTCTCTCCTTCATTGTTGTCTGTCCCTAAATTAGTGGGATTTTCATCATCCAAATTTGCTAGTATGTAAATGTCAGCGTTCGATCGAATCGAGTGAAAATATTTTAAGTTGACGAGTCCTATTTTATCATCCTAACTCGATTTGAATTTTTTTTTGAATCAATTCGAGTGAGATGAAATTCGAGTCAAGTCGAATTGAGTGAAATTGTTCGAGTTAAATTAAAAAAATTAAACATGTCAAATTAAAATCTTGTTACAGTATAACTAATTTCATGTTAGAGCACATAAATTTGAAACTATATATATTTGAAAACTTTTTCAAAGCAAAATAATTAAAAAAATCTTTTAGTATGATAAACTTGAACCATTAATTAACTTATTTAAGTTCCCAAAATTATTATTCTAAATTTTTTTAAATTTTTTAACTTTCTTTATATATTTTTTAGAATTTTTTTGAAACTTATATAATTTTTTTAAAAAAATATAAATTTTAGGATTTTTATAAATATTTTGAATTTTAAAAATTATTTTTATTTTGTAATTTTTGTTGAGAGAGATCAATTTGCTCATTTTCAAACTTGATAGGGACTAAAAGAATATTTATACCAATATGTTATTCGAATTATTTGAAATGTAAAATTCAACTCAATTTGAACTTAAAACTCGAATTACTTATTCAGTTTACTTGAATAATTTGAACAACTTGATTCGATTAACTCGAAATTCTATTTTTTTTAAATTTTTTTAATCGAATTAAGTTTTGCTCATTCCTAATAATATGTCAAATTTAGAATTTTAAGAATTAATGGCGCGACTCCCGCTTACCAACTTTGCATTCCTCCTTGCCAGTCGTCTTCCACGTTTCTCCACCACCATACATGAACCAAAATCCTCCTTCTCTACACGCAGTTATATTGTTGGTTCTGGTTCATTCAACACCTCGTGTCCAGTAGTCGCCATTTTATCCGTTGCCGTGGCTATAAATCTCTCCCTTGTATGTCCATAGTGTCCACAATTGTAGCAAATGTATGGGAGAGTTCATACTCCACCCTTTGCGTATGGTTTTCCACACTGATCTTCAATACCAAAGACTTAGTCAAATTGACACACACTGCCAACCTAGCAAATTGACCTCTCGTCCCGTTTTCAATAATTTAATATTTACCACTTTTTACATCAACTCAATTGAAAAATATAAAAAAAATCATATTTAAAAAACAATATAACTATATGCAGTAAAAAATAATTCGATAATTCTTTAATTGTTTCTTTTTAAATTAGACAAAACTCCCTAAAAAATCACACATCCAAAAGAATTTAGGGTAAACTACTTGGTCACCTAACTTTTGGGTAGGTTCTATTTTAATCGCTCAACTTTAAAAACTTTTAATTTTATCACTAACATTTTCAAATTTTAAAATTTTAGTCATCTATCATTAAATACTTAAACCAGGAAGCTGACATGAGTCCTTTTTTATTGACCTAGTAACAAATTTAGCCCTCCAATGTTTACACATTTTTTCAATTTGATTCTAAATCTAAAAGGTCAACAAATTTAGCTCTCAATATTTACAAAATTTGTCATTTAATTCTAATTCTAAAAATTTAATAAATTTATCCCTAAACATTTACAAAATTTATCAATTTAATTCTAATTCTAAAATTTTTAAAAATAAAAAATATTTTTAAAAAAATTCATTTTTAGATAAAAATAATAAAAATGATTTTTTAAAAAAAAAATCTAAAAAAGCATAAATAAATTATAAATAAAAAACCAAAACATATTTATTAAATGTGAAGAGCCAATGCTGTTTGAGTTAAGCTTCAACCAAAGTGATTTTTCTTCTTGGCAGGTTTTTAAATCAATAATGGTGAATGAAATGGAGTCTCATCTGTTTCTAGTTGAAGCTTTAGCTTCTCTTTCCTTCTTTCTTGATTGTTTTGCTTTTAAGGTCGACTTGATTTCCAATTCTTTATAAAAAAAAAGTTTTAGAATATATTTTTTTTAAAACAAAAACAGAGATTTTTCTTTTGGTTAAACTGTACTCCAAATTTCTATATTTTTCGTAGATTTAAATTTTGATATTTTTTATTTTTAATTTTAAGAATTTTATATTTTTATCTTTCAGTTTTCAAAATTTATTTTCAATTGTTAACATTATTAATTTTTTCCATTAAATTTGTTAATGTGATATTTTAAAGTTAAAAGAAACTTATATGCTACCCATGTGACAAAAAGAATAATGTTGTAATAACATGAATTTAATAAAAAAAATTATAGTATTAACAATTGAACTTATATTTTCAAATATGGAAAGTACATGAACTCCATAAAAAAAAAGTAATGGGTTAAATTTCAAATATACAAAAAGTGATAAAATTTGGAGTATAATTTAACTGTCTTTGTAAAATTTGGACATAATGGAAGATGTGTTTTCTTAATTTTGTTTTTTACAAAATATTAACATAAAGATTTTAGTTAATAATATTATTCAGTATTAAAAATAATATTGTACTACTATTAAATATAAAAAATAATATTATACAGTATTAAAATTTAACAATATTAGTTTTTAAAATATCATACCAATTATAAAATATAATTATATTAATTTTGTTATTAAAATATTAAAAACAAAACATCGACATGCTAGTGTTACGGGCCGCGGATTAAAACCTGCGCCAAATGCTCAAAGAGCATCCCATGGAAGTCAATTGACTAAATGGGGCTCATTTGACCCATTTGAATTGACCCGATTCGTGAAACATGTGGATAAACACATCTACTTGAAGCCTTGGTAGCCCAATAAAGCTTAAGGAAAATTAGGGTTGCCATGGCAAATATGGAAACTTATCTCAGAAGATGTGATATCTTAGAAGATTTGATTTTGTAATATTAAAGGATTACGTAAATCTCTTAAGAATCACAATTGTAGGTAGGCTCTAATCTCGATCGTCGATGTAACCGAATCTATACCATTGGTTTTGGGGGAGCTCAACTATAAATAGAGGTCTTCCTCCTCATTTGTAATCGTCTCATTCTCCGTATTCTTTCTGGAGTAATAGAATACCTTGAGAGTATTTACTCAAACACTTGATATGCTTTGCTTTCTTGTGGCATTTTCTGCTCTTTTGTTTTGAGTTACTTCTGCTTTAATTTCGGTGCCTTGGAGAATTTCTATCAAGAATTCTCATTTTGTGAGAGTTAGACTGACTTAGGCGGATTTGAACCCAATAAATCGCTTAAGGCCATACGGATTGTGAGACTGAAGTTCTAGCCCCATGACACAAGAGCGTAGATCAACTATCCATGAAGAAAGAATGAAAATCCATTAAGAAAATCACACACATATATATATCCTAGAAATTTTATCACATGCATATGTATGTGAAAATAATGTATTTAGAACATAAAATTGTGATTAAAAGTAACGTACAATAAATAATAAGAAGTATTGGTTTGGAACTAATTAATATAATCACATGAAAATGTATGATATTAAAATGAAAAAAATTAGATTAAATTGTGGTAAAACTAAGGCTTCGTTTGTTTCACTGAAAACGACTTCCGGAAAATGATTTCTGGAGAATTTCTTAATTTTTTGGAAAAGTTAATATTTCTGGTGTTTGGATGAATCTGTGTAAAATATTTTCTATTGTTTGACAGATCTCCTGAAAATATTTCAGAAAAGTTGTTTTCAATAAAACAAACATATATTTGAGATTTTCTTGACTTTTTATCTTTTATTTTTTTTATTGAGTTTATTTTACTGCTATAAAATTACATTTTACAATGTATATATATTACAATGTTTCATTTTTTTATAAATGTTATGGTCGTGCAATTTCTATTTCTTTTATCAAATTTTGAAATGTGAAGAATGACAAGCTCACCTACATCTAAAGAAGCTATATTTGATGCTTTAAACAAATACACAACATATGGATCTTTAATCTTAGCAATAACTGCTTTAATTGCACATGAGAAAATACTCTCCACATCAGAGGGTTTGTTTACAAGACAACAGTTCTATTACAATTGAAAACTATACTCTGTCTAACATAGAGCAAAATGTATGCTTCTGGAGAAAGCATTTCTTCAACACTAGTAACCTATAAAAGATAGAACATGACAATTAGGTCCAAGAAAATATGTTTTATTGTCTTTATAAGGCTAAAAAACATGCCAATATTATATTATATTATATTATATAAAAGGCTCAAAATATTATGATGAACCAACCTAGAAATAGAAATTGCACAACCATAACATTTGACTAAAAGATAATTTAACCTTTAGTGGAATTTTAGGGGCAGTAGGTTGCTTGTGTATCTTATACATTACGTATAGCAGCATTAAATTTTTCTTTACTCCACCTCAACCACCAAAAAATTCTTATTAGTCCTACTTTTACTAGTCAAGAACTCTCTTTTATCCTATACAATTAGCATTCTTGCATCTTTCCTCTTATGATTGTTTCACTATTTGGTTTTCTTTTTAATATCTCTACAGTAGTGTATCAAAGTGATATCAGAGTGAACTTATACTAATTTTGAAATAGTTGTTTTGATTATAAACGTCAACTACTTGTAGTAGATGACGTGGAAGAGGACACTAATGTAGCAAACAAAATTAGTTGAGTCAAGGAATATGAGCAGAGAAAACTTTATAGTGACAGGAATCAATAAGACTAGTAAAAAATCCAAAATGCAAACATGATCTTTGGAAAAACCAAAAAGTGGTCTTTTGATGATGATACCATATATGGATTGGAAGCACATAAATCTTTTCAAGATACTGGACCAGCAAATCCTGTTGTCCATGTGAACTAGAATAGAGTTATTTATTTTGGGTAATGACTTCTAGGAAAAGATGCATGCAACGGAATGTAACAACTTGCCAAGAGAACAGTCCACAAGTTCCTTATATCACTGCACTAAACTTGTAATACTACAGGTATGCTTATGCAAATGAACCAATGTTTAGAAATTTTGTACTAAGCCATAGAAGCTAATATGTGCTTTACTGTAAGTGCAGAATAAACTTTCATTCAACAATCCAATTAATACTTCCATCATGCCACAGTTCAAGCAAATCTTAAAACTTTATGAGCAAAAATAAGAAAGAAAGGTTTATTGGATTAATGACAACTAGGAAAATTTTCAATCAAGCTTTATCACTCTGGAAGTGGTGTAACAGTGTCAACATTGCTACAGCTAAAGCCCTCGACAGTGATGTGAACAATTTAACAATTTAACTAAATAGCAGCGATACCAGTCCACTATTTCCGCTAAATCATTACCTTTTATGATATGAAACACAATAACAAACAGCAAGACGGAAAACAAAAAATCAAATATAGCAGAGTGATGCAGAGGTAGAAAGTAGAAAAATTAAACCGAACCATAACTAAAAAATCTCATTACTCAATACTCAAGTAGAAACTTAAAAAATTAAGGCCAAAAATAAGAAAGAAAAATGCATCATGTTAATGACAACTAGGAAAATTTTCAATCACTATGGAACCAAGACTGAAAACCCAGTCAATATGAAGGAAACCTTTGCCGTCTGCTTAAATATCCAGATCAGACCTCTTCGACCAAAAAAATAAACGGATTGGTTTTTATGATTTTTCTAAAATTCATTAAATTCACTTAAAAATTAAACAGACCCATTTTGAATGAAGCAACCTTGATAAAAAGAAGATAGTGATATACCTTGATAGGACTGAAAAGCCAAATTTTTAGGGTTTCTTCAAAATGCAGACTTGGTAAGGACGATGGTCGACCGATAGAGATGACGAGGCAGAGATAATGAGGTGAGGCCAACGAACAGAGATGATTTTCGCATGTGAAATGATATGCGAATTGTGCAAGTATACACGTCGAATCAAGTAATAAAGTGATAAGTGAGATCGTCTCCATAAGGATTGGATAGGTTTAAAATTTTTTAAGTTATTATAGTCAAGCAAGATTAATGCTAAGGCAAAAACAGTAATAAAAATGCAATGGCAATTAGGAGAATAATGATTTATAAAATGTACAGAATAATCAAGTAAACAATTAGAGCTGTGAAAATAAAAATGCTATGACAAAGATTAAAAGATCTACGATGTTGAATTGAAAAGCTGGGATTACTAAGATTCTACCCTTATTAACCAATAATGTCTCGGCAAGATCAATCTTATTCTACAGCTCGGAATAATTCTACTATGGTCTGCTTCTTTAGAGAGGTAAACCTTGAGTTACCACACCTAGGGCACTATATGTCTATAGGCTTTGAGTCTGGTTCCTACTTCTATTCTTCTTCTTCCGTACGAAATGCTGCTCGATGTCTAGAGTTTGCTACAAGTATTTGATCAAACACTCGTTCATATCATTCAATTTTGATCTAACTAACCTAACCTTTTCAGTATTAGATTAATTTCATAAACATGCTGCACATTCATCTATGTCTAGAGATTATACACATGCAATTCATAAATACCATTGAATGAAACAGTAAATCAAAACTAATCTAAGCTTTAACCATCAAGGGAAATAAATGTTTCATCAAGCAATCCTAGCCCTACGAGATTAACTCATGGGCTGTCAAATAACATCCAAATTCAGAATAACATTCAACATCATTCTCTCTCGATTCAATTCTCAAAGCAGTAAATAAAGAAGTAAAAGAAGAACTTTAGGAAGATGGCTTTCGCCTGTCCAGCCCACAGCTTCAGTGTTGCAATATCTAATAGTGGCCAAGAGGGACTGCCTTCCTCTTCTCCCTTTCTATTCTGCCTTGCTTTTAACTACTATCCTCTATTCTTGTCCAAGGATCTTTCCTCAAATTGTCTCTCTAATCGTCCACTCCAAAAAATCCTCCCCCTTTTTAGTTTTTATTTTTGGGTTATATATTTCTTCCTCTAGAGTAGGCCCATCATCCCATGATCCCATGATTTTTTTCCTCCTTTTTAGGCTGATTATTCTGGTACACATACAACAAGGTTGATAACGATTAAGTGTTGACTAGGTCTGTAACACCCCTTGCCCGGGTTCTACGCCAGGAATCGGGCCCGAGGCATTACCGAACTCAAACCACTTGATCGCCACATAGGCTCAACGTAATTACTCTCTATACCCTCTGCCTCGATTTACGAGACCTCACTCATACATACGAAGGCTCTCGAGTCTAATCCGGAACTTTTTCCAACCTTAAAATTTTTCTCTTCCAGACAGGTCTTACACGCCCGTACAAGATTAGACACGCCCGTGCATAGGCACACACGCCCATGTCATCAGACCGTGCCTAAAAACCCAGTATTCTGCCAATTTGCCCACGGTTAAGGCACACGCCCATGCATTTTGGGAACACGCCCGTGTACCCTATCACACATCCGTGCCTTTCACCCGTGGTCGACACTGACAAATCACACACGGTTTTGACACGCCCGTGGGCCTAAACCGTGTGCCATACCTTAGTATTCTGACTTATTCAGCACGGCCTCAGCACTCCCGTGTGCGTTAACCATGTGACCATTCAAATTCTAATTTCAAGGTGCAGACTCCACACGGCCAGGGCACACACCCATGGCTTGATCGTGTGTCTCACACGGCCTAGGCACACGCCCGTGTGTCTACCCGTGTGGACTGTAACAAGGCCGTTTGCCAAGCTCTTTGCACTCCTATAGCTTACACAACTTATACTCATCCATCACATTCATAATTACTCAAGTTAAAATTCCATCCCACATAGATAACACATCTTTTCATAAAACATAATAGCCAACAACTATGGCATTATACAATTATCCCATAACTCATTTTGGCCAACACATTTGGCACAATAACAATGACTTAATCAACCTCATGTACTAGCCCTATACATGCCATGACTCATAATGACTTGATACCTCATACCAAGTGTCTCTTCGATAGTGTGAAAACATCTCCGACGGACTCCAACCCGAGCTAGATAAAATATCCTATAAGAGATGGGAAAAAGAAAAGGAGTAAGCAATAAGGCTTAGTAAGTTCATATGCAAATAAGAATCAACTATCAATATTCATATGCTTATACTCAATCACAAGGTGTTAGAATGAGTTTTACTCTTGAATTCACAGTTACCTATTCAATCATTTATAAAGATTACTCATTTCGTCTCTTACCACATTCTAACCATATCTCAAGCCATCGCCTCGCATTCATTAACTTACCATGCCACAAGCCAATTCGCTCGTTTAATTAGCATACATCCCGCATCGATCATCACAAGACCATATAAAACAATACAACATGCATTCTCAATAAACCACTCATACTACCAATCTCTCTGGTGGCTACGCACTTAGCCCACCATTGAATCTCTTATAGGGTGGTATCGCACTCAGCCCACCAATCACTTAATACTAATGGTGATATCGCACTTAGCTCACCAATCATTTATAAACGATGGTATCGCACACCCCATCGATTACTAATTTATCGTGTGGTAACGCGCACACAGCCCACCGATAATAGTATAATTGATGGTATCGCACACACCCCATCAATTAATAATTAATCGTGTGGTAACGCATACAAATTTTCACCGATAATAATATAGTTGATGGTATCGCACACAACCCATCAACAACCATCTGAGGTGCATTTGCACAAGCTCACCGTTACTATACATTCACAAATGTTTATCCGTGAACATCCTCACTCACTATCATTCTTACTTGACTTTCTACGATACTCGTTCGCATTCACACAGTGCATCAATAAATCTATCTCATGCAACTAAGGTGCATTAATAACACATATCCCACTAGGGGTTCATCGTATCTTGAATTCATCTCACTCAGTTCTAACACTTGCTTGTACTCTTCGTGGCACATCCACATACGTTCAACACATCCGTTAATCATTCAAATTGTTAAATAACTCTCTTGAGTTTCATACACATAGTTTTCTTTGACATCATACCCCAATGGGGTCTTACACATATTGACATATCGATACCATGTCCTTGACATGGTCTTATACGAGCTCTTATATCGAGGCCATATTCCAATATGGTCTTACTCGAGACTTTAACCATTATCATATCATACTACATACATTTTCTATTACTCTTAAATTCAATTCTCTTGACATCTCATCAAAGATATTTCATACATTCATAGAGTAAATCTACATTCCATACATCATTGGAATATTAAATTAACTTGTACATATTTGCAACAATCACACATGAACTTACCTCGATGTCGAAATGGCCGAAAAGGGACTTTTTGTCCACATTTCTCTTTTCATCCGTTCTAGGTCCGAAACTCGTTTTCTTTGATCTAGAATAATGAAATTCACTGATTTAATCACTTATAATTCATATTACACCATAATCTATACTTTGGCAAAATTACGATTTTTCCCCTAGGCTCGTAAATAATTTTTTATCACATTTTCTTGTTACACAAGCCTAGCTGAACATTTAATCCTCTTACAACTATACTCAATTCCATCAATTTCATGCTTAAATGAACAAATTACCACTTTTGCATTTTAGTCCCAATTAGGTGTTTTCTTGACAACACCTTTCACAAAAATTGTTTCTCATCATCCTATCATTCATTTTCTTCCATAAAAACTCAACAAACAACATGAAATCTATCATGGCAAGTCCCTAGACTTTCAACCATATTGCATAATAGTCCCCTCTTTAGAAAGCTTAAGCTTTAGGGGTCTCAAAAATACAAAAATTAACAACTAAAACCATCAAAATCACTTACTTGAGTGAAGAGAAGCTTGATGAAAATTTCAAGCTTTCAAAACCCCCTATTTGCTGGTATTTTCGGTGGAGAGAAGATGGAGAGAAAGGTGATATTTTCTTTTCTTTATTTTATGATAAAAAATAAATTTTTATCATCAATTTCCGCCTAACCATTTACCAAGTCTTTTCTTTGCCCCCCTATGACCGGCCATCACTCCTCTCATGGCCTTATTGCACTTTAAGGACCTCCAATTAATAATCCATAGCTACTGTGCACCTTTAGCAACTAAATTGGAACTTTCGCACTTTATGCGATTTAGTCCTTTTTCGCAATTAAGCTAGAAATCGCTAAAATTAAGGCACCAAAATTTTCATGCATCCTTAAAAATATGTTATAACACATAACATATCATGAAAATAATTTTCTCTAACCTCGATTTAGTGATTTCGAGATCACCGTTCCGACTAGCCCCTAAATCAGGCCGTTACAATTCTCCCCTCCTTAGAGATTTTCGTCCTCGAAAATCTTATTAGAAGGAGTTATCACCAACATTCTAAAAATGTTTCCATCAACTCTTCAAAATCACAAATCCACTTATCCTCAAGTTTCTCTTACCAATAACTCTTTAGCTATGATACATAAAGTCTAAACGTAACTTGAGACCTAGGTCATTCTTCTTCCAGGGTATATACTCATTAATCCACCAATTTGGAATTTCAGATATGTCCAAATAATCGTTCGGATCCTTCATTGGTTGATTCACTACAATTTGAATGACATTTCCCCTTCTTGGGAATTTGTCAAATCAAATCTGAAATTTATAAGGTTTCATCACACTTTCTCATTAAAGCATTTACTGTGCTATAGAAATCTTGACTTGTACGTTTTGGAAACTTCGCTTTTTTAGTGGTCACTACCTCGACCATAAACTCAATCATGTCGTGAAATGTACCTTATTGTAAAAAAACATTTATGCACATAACTACATGTCCTTATTCTTGCATTAGTAGATATGCTACTACTAAATCTCATACTAAAACTTCGCATACGCTCGAATTCATCATCATTTCAATTCTATCTCACTTCAACCCTTTTTTGTCCGAAAAGAAGACTCATTCTTGTCATTAACCTCACGAAACTAGGATATTACTAGCTACGATCAATCGAGTAACTAACTCGCATTGTCTAACATGGATCATTTATTCGCACATCCGTACTATGTCTATCGTTCAAAGTATTACAATAACCATACTGCCATCGTATTAGCTCTAGCCGTTTCACTATTTCATTTTTAAAATCTTCAGAGCATATGATACTCTTTCATCATTAGAAATTCAGAAAATACACATCGACGATCCCATGGATCAATACATAATACCTAACTCATAACACAGACACAAAAGTGTTCGTCTCTAGATCACCAAATTTTTGCCAACTCTTCCTCTTGATTCAAATCGAACTCGCATTTAACTTTCAATTAGTAGTTCCCTTTATAACTTTCAACTCAACCATCATGGTTTGAACCTTTCTATGAGCATATCTTTGTATCCTGCTCTCTACTCACGAACACACGAAAATTCATTCTCTTTATTGGTTCATGCGTGAATATACATAGAACTCGAATCATATCTCAATACATTAATCTATTCTTTTCTCCACACTGAAAACATCTTTCCAGCACACTCTCATTTGAGTTCTCCTGCTATGCTAATCTAAAACCTTTACTATCGTTATATCTCATGATAGCAGGGACATCTCTATCGGATTCATTAACTCTATTCGGCTTGCCGAAAACTCATCACATAGCGTGAAACTCATGCTTTCACTCCTTATACCTGAATCGTCACTAACTTCCTCCTCAAGTACCCGAATAAAGTTAAGAGGAGATAAAGGAAGGTCGATTTCAATTAACTAAATCGACAACCGTTTTGTCTGATTACACAATCAGCTAACATTCACACACGATCTTGATTCATGAGATAAACAACCTCATCGCCCCTGAAAGGCAAAAGATATTAACACGTATTGCTTAAAGAGATCATTATGATCCATACAACTATGGTTATCATAATCGAATACTCTCACAGTTCAAACATTATTTCTTTATCCATTTCCGTCCTCAAAACTCATTAACAATTCCTTTCATTAATGAACATCAATTTAAGAAGATCTCGATAATTATAAACCTTAGGCTTCCTACTCATTTGAGTCAAATAGCCTAGGCTAACTTTTTCTTTGCTCTTAACATTGTATAATCAATACAATCGTTAAAGCATTCAGACATACTTTCTTACAATTGCCTTTATTAAGCACATACCGTGCCACACTCTATACTCATCTATTTGACCCATTGATTACTAAGGATAGTCAAAGACGCATAGTCATCATCATTCACGTAGGTACGAAACCAATGCCACATCCCTGAGGTGGACTTATATGGACTTCTACATCAAGTATCGATGCCATATTCTGAACATGGTCTTACACGATTCTCATATTCATTACCGATGCCATATTACAAATATGGTTTTATACGGAACTTCAACTCAGTACCGAGGCCATGCCTCGAACATGGTCTTATACAGGACCTTATCTATTTCATATCTCAATGATGGCCTTTTCATTATAGTCCCCTAGGACTTTAACCTCATGTTCAACAACGATTACTCTATCTAATAGAGTATCATGTATCAATGTGATACAAAGCATTCTTAAAGTGCTAACATAAATACTGCATTAATCACATGTAAACTTAATTTAACTCTACTTTCTCTTACAATCACTTATCAATTAATGAATGTTGTACGGGTTTGAGTACGTCGTCTACCTGATTGCCATAGTCCAACTATGGTCTTACTCGTATCACAACAGCATAGTCTAGCTACTTCTTTATATGCCATCACGATGCCATAGCCTCGCTATGGTCTTACATGAAATCTCATACCAATACCAATGCCATATCCCTGATACGGTCTTACATGGAACGCATGTCAATGTCGATGCCATATCCCAGATATGGTCTTACACCAGCTCTTGTCTTAATGCCGATGCCATGTTCCAAACATGGTCTTACACTGACCCTCATAATACGGTCGATGCCATGTTCCAAACATGGTCTTACACTGACCTTCTCATTGCCATGGTCCAACCATGGTCTTATTCATCTTTTCATCGTTGAACGACCGTACTCATATCCTGCATTCTACTAAATCGAACTTTTCAGTTTTTAATCATGTGAACATATTTATCATAAACAATGGCATCACAAATCGCAAGTGCTTACTTACTCTTACTGCTTTTCACATACATCATGGCACTTACTAGTCTCATGCTTGTAAGGTAAACAAAGTACCTGTAACACTTGATCACATAGATCAGTATGCTTTACTATAATAAACATAATCTCAACATCATCATTCATAACATGAATTATAATTGTTAGTCAGCCTTAACTAGCATGACATAATATCAACTTTACTACTAACTTTCTTGCCATCTCATTTAAGCTTTACTCTTTTGCCCAATGAATTATTATGAATAACCGAGGATACTAAATCTCGTCCCACATAACTTGATGCCAAAGCCATATCCTAGATATGGTCTTACATGGAATATCTCTTCTTGAATCAATGCCAAGCTTACCTTGGACTTACATGATAACTTGCTCAATTTCCGATGCCATGCCTTGGTTTGGTTTTATACGGACTTTCTTATCTCAAGTGGAAGATCGAGTATCCTGGAAAATTCATCTTCAATCGGGACTTACTAATACTTAATCTCATTGATTTCTTTGTTTGTCATATCATTGAACATTTTCATAGAAATAATGTGCACATAGCAACATCACAAGCCGTTCGACGAAATATTCATGAAACTTGAAAATCATACAAACTTACTGAAATTAGCTCGGTTGGGAATCGTCTCTGTCTTAACAAAACAATTTCGTTAGAGCCGGGAGATATCACACTATCACGGTCCACATATGGAATGTATAGCTAGACTCTTACTCACGCTAGGTTAGTCCTAGAATCGACTAAACCGTAGCTCTGATACCACTAAATGTAACACCCCTTACCCGGGTTCTACGCCGGGAACTGGGCCCGAGGCATTACCGAACTCAAACCACTTGATCGCCACATAGGCTCAATGTAATTACTATTTATACCCTCCGCCTCGACTTACGAGACCTCACTCATACATACGAAGGCTCTCGAAACTAATCCAGAACTTTTTCCAACCTTAAAATTTTTCTCTTCCAGACAGGTCTTACACGCCCGTGCAAGATTAGACACGCCCGTGCATAGGCACACACGCCCATGGCCCCAGACCGTGCCTAAAAACCTAGTATTCTGCCAATTTGCCCACGGTTAAGGCACACACCCATGCATTTTGGGAACACGCCCGTGTACCCTATCACACGTCCGTGCCTTTCACCCGTGGTCGACACTGACTAATCACACACGATTTTGACACGCCCGTGGCCCTAAACCGTGTGCCATACCTTAGTATTCTGACCTATTCAGCACGGCCTCAGCACGCCCGTGTGCGTTAACCGTGTGACCATTCAAATTCTAATTTCAAGGTGCAGACTCCACACGGCCAGGGCACACGCTCATGGCTTGATCGTGTGTCTCACACGGCCTAGGCACACGCCCGTGTGTCTACCCGTATGGACCAGAACAAGGCCGTTTGCCAAGCTCTTTGCACTCCTATAGCTTACACAACTTATACTCATCCATCACATTCATAATTACTCAAGTTAAAATGCCATCCCGCATAGATAATACATCTTTTCATAAAACATAATAGCCAACAACTATGGCATTATACAATTATCCCATAACTCATTTTAGCCAACACATTTGGCATAATAACAATGACTTAATCAACCTCATGTACTAGCCCTATACATGCCATGACTCATAATGACTTGATACCTCATACCAAGTGCCTCCTCGGTAGTGTGAAAATATCTCTGACGGACTCCAACCCGAGCTAGATAAAATATCCTATAAGAGATGAGAAAAAGAAAAGGAGTAAGCAATAAGGCTTAGTAAGTTCATATGCAAATAAGAATCAACTATTAATATTCATATGCTTATACTCAATCACAAGGTGTTAGAATGAGTTTTACTCTTGAATTCACAGTTACCTATTCAATCATTTATAAAGATTACTCATTTCGTCTCTTACCACATTCTAACCATATCTCGGGCTTACTGCTCGCATTCATTAACTTACCATGCCACAAGCCAATTCGCTTGTTTAATTAGCATACATCCTGCACTGATCATCACAAGACCATATAAAACAATACAACATGCATTCTCAATAAACCACTCATACTACAAATCTCTCGGTGGCTACGCACTTAGCCCACCATTGAATCTCTTATAGGGTGGTATCGCACTCAGCCCACCAATCACTTAATACTAATGGTGATATCGCACTTAGCTCACCAATCATTTATAAACGATGGTATCGCACACAGCCCATCGATTACTAATTTATCAGCTAGTAACGCACACAACCCATCGATAATAGTATAATTGATGGTATCGCACACAGCCCATCAATTAATAATTAATCAGGTGGTAACGCACACAGCCCACCGATAATAATATAGTTGATGGTATCGCACACAACCCATCAACAACCATCAATGAGGTGCATTTGCACAAGCTCACCGTTACTATACATTCACAAATGTTTATCCGTGAACATCCTCACTCACTATCATTCTTACTTGACTTTCTACGATACTCGTTCGCATTCACACAGTGCATCAATAAATCTATCTCTTGCAACTAAGGTGCATTAATAACACATATCCCACTAGGGGTTCATCGTATCTTGAATTCATCTCACTCAGTTCTAACACTTACTTGTACTCTTCGTGGCACATCCACATACGTTCAACACATCCGTTAATCATTCAAATTGTTAAATAACTCTCTTGAGTTTCATACACATAGTTTTCTTTGACATCATACCCCAATGGGGTCTTACACATATTGACATATCGATACCATGTCCTTGACATGGTCTTATACGAACTCTTATATCGAGTCCATATTCCAATATGGTCTTACTCGAGTCTTTAACCATTATCATATCATACTACATACATTTTCTATTACTCTTAAATTCAATTCTCTTGACATCTCATCAAAGATATTTCATACATTGATAGAGTAAATCTACATTCCATACAGCATTAGAATATTAAATTAACTTGTACATATTTGCAACAATCACACATGAACTTACCTCGATGTCGAAATGGCCGAAAAGGGACTTTTTGTCCATATTTCTCTTTTTATCCGTTCTAGGTCCGAAACTCATTTTCTTTGATCTAGAATAATGAAATTCACTGATTTAATCACTTATAATTCTTAATACACCATAATCTACACTTTAGGCAAAATTACTATTTTGCCCCTACACTTTGGCAAAATTACGATTTTGCCCCTAGGCTCGTAAATAAATTTTCATCACATTTTCTTGTTACACAAGCCTAGATGAACATTTAATCCTCTTACAACTATACTCAATTCCATCAATTTCATGCTTAAATGAACAAATTACCACTTTTGCATTTTAGTCCCAATTAGGTGTTTTCTTGACAACACCTTTCACAAAAATTGTTTCTCATCATCCTATCATTCATTTTCTTCCATAAAAACTCAAAAAAAAAACATGAAATCTATCATGGCAACTCCCTAGACTTTCAACCATATTGCATAATAGTCCCCTCTTTAGAAAGCTTAAGCTTTAGGGGTCTCAAAAATACAAAAATTAACAACTAAAGCCATCAAAATCACTTACTTGAGTGAAGAGAAGCTTGCTGAAAATTTCAAGCTTTCAGAACCCCCTCTTTGCTAGTATTTTCGGTGGAGAGAAGATGGAGAGAAAGGTGATATTTTCTTTTCTTTATTTTATGATAAAAAATAAATTTTTATCATCAATTTCCACCTAACCATTGCGATTTAGTCCTTTTTCACAATTAAGCTAGAAATCGCTAAAATTAAGGCACCAAAATTTTCATGCATCCTTAAAAATATGTTATAACACATAACATATCATGAAAATAATTTTCTCTAACCTCGATTTAGTGATTCCGAGATCATCATTCTGACTAGCCCCTAAATCGGGCCGTTACAAGGTCTTTTCTTGGCATTGCCACGACATTCGTTTTGGCAAACTGTCTAACCTTTTGCCATGACAAACCTTCACTTATTTACTTCTTTTCCTCATTCTGCACTTGTCACTCAACAAACAAGTCCTTCCCGCAAACAATTAGAAGTAACATGTAATAACATTTAAGCACAGTCCAAGCCTTTTAATGCAATTCCCTAAAAACACTAACGGAGATACTAAAATGCAACTAAACTTACCTAAGTACATGAAATTAACCAAGTCTAAAGGCTTGAAATATAACTCTTTTCAAGAGTTATCAATGATGAGGAGAGGCGGAGGCTGACGGACAGAGAAGAAGGGAGAACCACTGTGATGAGAGTGAAGAGAATGGAAAATGTCTTACAGGAATAAAATTGGTAAGACTTTTTCCATAAGAAAACATTTGGTTTACTCGTGTTTTGGAGAATGTTTTCTTATATGAATTTATTTTCCACCAAACAAACACCGTAAAATAGGGAAAATATTTTACGAAAAATGTTTTACTGGTAAACAAACGGAGCCTAAATGTAAACACAAAAACACATAAAATTAAGAATACTAAATGAATACAATTGTTTATCATTGTTTTGTCCAGTGTCGGTGTAACACCCCTCACCCGTCCATATTGTCAGAATCGAGTTACGAAATTCTACAGTACAAACATAGAACTGTTATAAACAATTACTAGTCCAAAAGTTCAATTATTTTAATCAATTCAATCATGAAATACCATTTCAAATTTTTCCCGAGTCTTATATGAGCTTACGTGAGCTCTAAAGTGGACCCAAGAACTAACAAGGATCAAACTGCAATATTTTCAAAAGATAAAGGCAATTGTGAAAAACATGAGGCACACGATTGTGTGTCCAGGACGTGTAACTCTCTGAAACCGTGTGGATAAAAATATTAAAATTTCATCAAAATTCACACGGTCGTGTGACTGGGCCGTGTAACAAACTAATGTCGTGTGAAATCTGAATGACCAAATCTACAGTACTCACATAAATGTGTCGACAGCCCGTGTGACAATCGGGAACTGTGTGGTACAAATGCTTCCTAGTTTCCAATAAGCATACGGTCGTGTCACCTGGCCGTGTGTCAGCCCGTGGGGTGAAAAAATAGGTCATTTGATCCTTGTTACAAATCCAACTGTTAAAAGTGACCTAAAATGTGTTTTTAGCCATTATGAACATGTTCAAAACATTTCAATACCATGCCAAAACATATCGTACAACATTTCTGAAACATCTAACCAATATGCCACATTTGACACCAAATCAAAACAATGAAACATGGTTTCATACCAACCATTCCACCTCTATATAACATGATATAACACCTATACAATTCATACCACAAATTAATTCATATGCACATAACCTATCATATTTGTTCACCCAAATTTGCACAACCATAAACCAAATATGAACATAAGCAATTCATCACATTCATAATTTACCATAGAAGCTCAAAATTCAACCATGCCACAATATGCCACAAAACATATTTAATATTACAACCACTTGACCATCCTATGTACATGCCACATATAACCGAGTTAAATGACCAAAAGTATACCGAATTAGGAGATGGATAGTGTGACTTCTTGTAGATCCGATTGAAACGTTTCAAATGTCCAAAATCTACAGAGAAAGTAATGACAATGTGTAACAACTCGTTTTCCAATGGCGTCGGAAACAGTGATTTCGGGATCACAAATCCGACGAATGAGTCCGTAAATATTATTATTTAATATTTAAAAGTCAAATATAGTATTATATAGAATCTTGATCTGATATTTTTTTTCATTTGAATATAAAGTTAAGTACAAGTGGTTTATCCCTAAAGTTAAGTGGTTTTAGAAAATGAGGTATCGGGATCTCGTTTCTATAAATCGAGCCTGTAAATATGTTTATTAAATATTTACGTAGTGATTGTATATGTGTGTTGAAATTTGGTCTAGAAACTTTGACGTTTAGATAGTTAATTAAGTAAAAAAAGACTAAATCATAAAAGTCACTAAAGTTAATCACTATTAGTTTAAAAGGGCTAATTGAGAACAAAAACATAATTGAATAGATTTATATGGTAATTTAACCATATTCAAGATATTGGACTGTATGTGTATGTGTTTTTAGTTTAAAATATGAATTATTAATGGTATTTTGGTAATTATTAAAAAATAAACAAATGTAAAATAAGTAAAAACTAAGTCATCATCTTCTTAATGTTTTTCTTCCACTGAAAAACAAAAAACCCCAAACACCATTGAAGAGCTTGGAAGTTAGGCTAAATAAAATTAATGCATGTAAGTTAATTTTGAATATATTTTTAATGATTTTTATGTTTTTGAAATTGTTGCAACTAGGTCTAGATAACTCGTATCTCCATTTTCAAAATTGCTAAAGATTTGAAAACTTGCCATTGATGTTTTTGAAGCTTTCTTGATTTTAATGCTTTGTTTGGAAGCTTGATGATGGATTTGAACTATCTTGTAAAGTAATCTTGATATGTGATGAGATGATGATTCTTGACTTTTTATTATCCACTGAATATAAGGGAGTCCAGCATTTGTTGCAGACTATCGTGTTATATTTACAGTGATTCTGGCATGTTACTGAGGGTGGATGTAAAGCCTACGGGCTAGGCACTTGGTGTCCAGGTGTGTTCTCGATTGGTTTGGCTCATTTGAGCTTTTTGGTGTGTCTTGGATGGATAATCGCGTATCTGTATCTATTTATATCATTCATTGGGCTGAATTTTTAATGGTTAAATGACTTAATGATGATATGTAACTGATATTTTGTTACGATTTCTTGTGAAAGACTTGTACATGTGTTCATGGTTTCCGATATTATATTGTGACTTGAGAATGGTTGACACTGTATAAATGAGTTCATGGTTTCCAATATTATATTATGACTTGAGAAGGTTGACACTGTATAAATGAGGTGATTAAATGATTTTTATTTACGAAACTCACCTTTTGAATGGTTGTGATTGACAGGGTTAAAGTTAGCTATTGCTTTTGTTAATTATAAAACTGTGAATATACGGTAAGTTATATCGTTTCAACCTGTGAACTTACTAAGCTCCTTGAAGCTTACGTGTGTCATTTCATGTTTTCTTATAGATATCGTTTTGCGAAACTGGGCAATCGAATCATATTGAAGATCACACTATCCAACAATCTTTATGTAGACTTTGAAAACATTTATTTTGGGATATGTGGCATGTAATAAAAGTGTCTTGTAATTTGTATATAGGTGTTCATTATGAGTGGCATATTTTGTACTTGTTTATAAGTTGAATGTTTGTGGCAATAATGTGGTTAATCATAGCTTTATTTAGAGATTTAAATCTGATATTGAAATTGATATGTGGTGAATTTAGCTTGATGAGATGAAATGCATATAGATGTGCTATATTGTGATAGTGAATACATGAATAGGTAAACCGTGGTTGGAGTTTGATTTGGATGGTATAAAATGATTTGTGCCTAGTCTTTTCTTATGGTAGACAAGTTTATAAATGTGTTTAGGTAAAGGTATAATGCTTGATGAATGAATTATGACGTTTTGGTACCTTAAATAGCCATGTTTGGTTAAATGTGAATTTGATAACAAATAAAGTTGATCATTAGATTTTATTGTTGTTTGTGATGGTGCCTTATGGCATATTGGTTAGAAATAGATAAATAACATGTTTTGGTATGTTTTTTTATGTGAATTGAATAGGTTGAAAGTTTGATTAATTGGTTGCTTGTGGTTTAACACATGGCTACATGCCTCACACGAGCATATGGCACGACCCGTGCTCTATTGGATTTCGATAACAATTTTGTTCAGACGGTCACAACGAGTTACACGACCTGGCGAAACAACCGTGTGACACAGCTTACACGGTCTGAGTTATTTCACACGATTAGATGGCATGACCATGTTGTTCAGCTTAACAGGGCTTAAAATTGTCACACGGTCTGGCCACACGACCGTGTGACCCCTGTTTCCTGTTTTGCCTTGGTTTTATGATTTGTTCCAAATTAGTCCCTGATTATTCCTGAATTGCTTTTAGAGTTTCTTAGTCTCAATTTAAGCCATGATTTTGATTGGATGGCATGTTTATTGATTGATTGTTTGATAATGATTGTTTAAATGGAAATTGTTTTGGAATTGTAAATTGTTGTCTCGTTAATTATCGTAGCATCTCATAACCCTAATCTAGTGACGGTGATGGGAAAGGGGGTGTTACACAATGGGTAAGTATTACGAATGCTTAGTAAGCTCATACAATATAAACAATTAACTTACCTTAATCATTTAACATATACAAATCATTATGCAAAAACAATTTCACCTAACATGGCATAACCCAACAACATTAGTAAGGTGAGATTTGATATATGATCACACTTATAATTCTCAAATGGTAATATACCGAGTTCAAACCAATATACTTCCTTCACATATGAATTTCAATTCATCACTTGCCTACATCGATATCTTAATTCCACATTTCATATATTTTATATTACCCAATGAAACATCATAAAAGAACTCAATACACAGGTGCAATTCACATCTGATGCTCGTTCAAGCTAATCACGTACATTAATGTCAGGTTACCCATTCAGGATAAACCTTTATCGACGCAATAAATAGCTTGGCCAGGGCTGTATATACATGTGAGGTTACCTGTTCGGGCTAAACCTATAAAACGACATCAGGTTACTTGTTTGAGCTAAATCCGTGTCACATGTATCTTCGAGTCCGCAAAAAATGTTGGATCTTGGAATCATAGGAAATCAACCTGTAACCATGTGTACGATACTTTTACTAAGTTCATCGAGACTATCTCAACATTTAAGTTCAATAATATCCTCTCACAATTTAGTCCAATTACAACTTAAGTACCAATTTATAAATAATCCAAACCATCAATTGAACTTATATCTATGCATTTAGATACAATTTAACTACGACTTAAAATCATTTATATCATATTAACTTACCTAGCAAAACAACAATAGATAAGGCGTCAGGGACTATTCAACAATTTTCCCTTTTTTGCGTATATCCTCTGGTTGTTGTAAATCTCAATCTAAACCATGGTTTAATTCAATTATTAATTTCAAACATCATTTAATAGCATACTAAATTTATGTTACAATTCAATTTCATCTATCGAATAATCCTTTAAGTTTTACATTTTATTCAATTTAGTCCTTAAAACCAAAAATGCCATAAGTTTCAAATTTGAGCTTTGATTTTGAAATAGATCTCAATTTCATCCTTCTACAGTCAATCAAAACCTATATTTATAGAAATTTCATGCCAAATTTGAAATTATTACACTTTAGTCTCTATGTTTAAAACTAGCAACTTTTACTTTACAAACTAGTCATTTTGCATATCCAAGCTTCAAATCTAACCAAATAACCACAAAAGCTTCATAAATGCATCAATGATAAAATTTTAAAACTTTAAAAAATTTGCAAAATAGTCCCCATGCTAGCTAAATCAAACTCTCGGAATTTCAAAAACATAAAAATTAAAAGAAAATAACTAAATTAAGCTTACCAATCAAGGACTTGAACTTCAAAGCCCTAAAAACGATTCTCCCCCTTGCATAAATGGTGTTTCCCTGAATGGAGAAGAAGATGAGAAAGTGTTTCTCTTTCTTTACATGTTTTGTTATATTTTATTACTTTAATTTTTTAATTTTAAAACATAAATTAATAATTTTATAAGTTTAATAAGCTACCAACCGTCCACTCACCATCCGAAAATGGTCTAATTGATATTTAGACCTTAATTTATTTATTAAATAAGCCCTTAATGTAATAAAAACCTATAGCGATTCACTTTTATGATTTAATCCTTATACCTTATGTAACACCCCAAACCCGGTCAACACACCACGACCGAATCTGGCATGTTACGGAGTGAAAACATTTGAATAAAACAAGTTACTGGTTAAATTTTATTGAAAACTCTTTATCGTTTTAGTGTTTAGAAAACCTCATATAAAGTGATGTTAAAATCATTTTGGTGTTGCTTTAAATCCAGAAAACTTTATGGTTGAAAAATCCGTTGATCGATACTAGCTTTTGGATATCATGTGATTCTTTTTAAATTCCGAGTAAGGTGTGTATAGTCAGGTTAAAACCATTCGCTTTGAAGTTGTTTGAAACTTAAATCCGGAAATCATTTAGGTTACCTTTGCAATCATATTGTAAATGTTATTACCCGATAGTGAGGTTTGAAAACCCGAAGGAGGTATAATTTTGAAAACATTGCTTTTTACCGGTTATTTAAGCAATCAATTCGTTAAGCACATGCATAATATCATCAAAAAGTAAAGCAAGTAATTTAAAACCCAAAATAATACTTAGCGGCCTTATTACAGAACCAAAACCAAATTTAAAGTAAATAGATAAAACTAGAGTAGTAATAAAAACCCGAAAATAAGTTTGCATGGCCACCTCGAGTCCTCCCCGGCTCCATATCCGCGATCTATGCCTCATCTGCAAAATGTAAGGGAAGGGTGAGTCACCGAGACTCAGTGTGTAAATCCCCAACCCGATGGAATAGCACTTACACAAATCATTAATAAAACATGCAATCATGCACCCCATCATCTAACCATCTGATCTCCTTTATCTACCCCGTATGGTCAAAACCACTGGTGGTCAAAACCACTGGTGACCGAAGTCACAAATATATATATGTGTGGTCAAAACCACTGGTGACCGTAGTCACAAATCAAGTGATGGGGCCAACCCATCGTGTGGTCAAAACCACTCGATGACAATCCGTATCAATCATGTGGGGCCAACCCATCGTGGTACCAAACCACCGGGACGAGTCACAATATCCATATGTGGTCAAAACCATGGTGACCGTAGTCACAATATCATATATTTGGTCAAAACCACCTGGTGGTCAAAACCACTTTGGGACTTAGTCACAAATAATAATATCAAAGACGGGGCCAACCCGTGCGTGTGGTCAAAACCACCGGTGACAGTCCAAATAGATCCTCCTCCTCTCATCAAACCCATCATCATGTCCAAATCATACGTATCATAATATCATGAAATCATGCAAATAACGCATAGCATAGCATTTAACGGTAACATGACGATGTATATCAAAAATCACATGGCAGGGGACTTACCCGGAGTCCACGCTCATGCCCACAAAGCAAAATCACTGATTTCAATGACTAATCGGTTTATAACAGTTAACACAATAACATGTAATACTAACGAAGTGTGTAAGGTTACATCCCTGACTACTTGTAGATCTAAGCGAAACCCGAACTACGCGAAACTAGCGAAATCCCGAAACGTTGCTTCCCCCTTCCTACAATCGGCCAATACTTGTTAGTAACCAAAAGCCCATTCGGCTAAACTAGCAATCTCGAACCAAAAGAGTTTGTCACCATCTTACCTTAATGACTGATTCGGCTTCTAAACACCAAAGATCGGCACCCCCTATTGATGTTAGGGTTTTTGGATATCAACATGGAACAAGAATGGAGTTCAATACATAGATCTATAATGGAAAAGAAGATAGAAAAGAAAAAGATGTCACTTACCAAGAGATTCGGCTATGACTCACCAAGAGAACTAAATTCGGCACTTCAATGTAGACTAGAACACATGAGAAAAGAAGAGAATGAGACTAAGGGTATTCAGCCAAGGCTCTTGATGAAATCGAAAGAAAAACAACAAGCTTTCGGCTTTTGAAATAAAATGGAAGAGATGGAAGAAGATGGAGTAGGATTGATTTCGGTAAAGAAGAATGGATGAAATTTCGGCACAAGGGGATTTGAAAGAGAGAAGGAAAGATGTCGAATGGGGGGTGAGATTGTTGGTTTTGGCTTTAAACAAAATAAAAGAATAAGAAGAAGTGAACAAGGTGATTTCGGCAAGGAGAAGGCTAACAAAGAGCGAACCAAAAGAGAAGAAGAAGATAGCTATTTGAGTTTCGGCTTTGAGCAAAAATAAGAAAAGAAGAAGTGACAAAGGTGGATTCGGCCAAGAGGAGTTTCACTTTCTTCAAAGGGAATGGCAAAGTTGGTTCGGCCAAATGCCCAAGTTGCCAAAAGAGAAAACCAAAAAGAGGAGAAAACAAGAGGGGTTTCGGTTTTGACATAAAACACCAAGAGAATGACCTTCTAAGCTAGCCGTCCCTAGCTATCTCCCAACACACATTCGGCCACTCCCCAATAAACCAAAACCGATTACACCTTCTTCCCCAAAGTCTAAAATTTGGCCAACTCCTTCAAATGAGTTTGAAATAATTCAAACTCCTAAATTTCCTCCCTTCCATCAGTTCAAATTGTTTGACCCTTCCATCCTTATCTTCCGAGTCCATCCCGAGCACTCCACTTCCCTGCTTTTCGGCGTGAAAAGAATAAGCGAGGAAGTGCAATTCTCTTTGCTCGAACCAAGCACTCCTTCCCCGAATGTGGCGTCACCATCCTAGCACCTTAGTGGCGCCTCCTTTGCCACTTTACCAAGGTAATTCTTGTGTCACAACCTCCCAATAAATTCTTTTAACCTCTAACTTCCTTAGCTTTCTCTTCCTAAGCACTAAAACAAAATTTTAGTTCCTAACTCAGTGCCTAACCTGTGGTCATGCCTAAACCCCAAAACATGATAAATAAACATAATAGACATATCCTCCCATGCAACACAAACAAAATGCAGAGACCCCAAATTAAGGATGTTACAGCTTCTACCCTCTTAAAAATAATTTCGCCTCGAAATTACCCGGTCGTAAGAGTTGAGGTATTGTTGCCGCATCACATCCTCTCGTTCCCACGTGGCCCCCTCTGTACCATGGTTTCGCCATAATACTTTTACTAAGGGTACCGACTTCCCACGCAGTAACCTTGACATCCCGACCTAAGATCCGCATCGCTCCTCCTCGAAAGACAAATCGGGGCTCACCTCTATCTCCGCAATTGGCACAACATGAGACGGATTCGATCGATAGCGCCTAAGCATTGAAACATAAAAGACATCATGAATCGACTTAACTCGCTGGTAACTCAAGTCGATAAGCTACGGTCCCACTCGCTTCAACACCGAATACGCCCGATAAACCTAGGGCTTAGCTTGCCTTTTTTCGCCAAATCTCAACACTTTCTTCCATGGCGATACTTTCGAAAGGCCTTATCACCCACCGCATGCTCTATATCCTCGCGCTTAAGATCGGCGTAAGACTTCTGCCTGTCCGACGCTTCCTTAAGACGAGCCCGAATCACCTTAACCTTATCCTCTGTTTCTACCACTAACTCTGGACCCAACATCTGCCGTTCACCCAGTTCCGTCCAACACATCGGAGTATGACATTTCCGTCCATAGAGTGCCTCATATGGTGCCATCGTATACTCGCTTGATAACTATTGTTATTTAACTAACCGCCAATGGTAGATACTCCTCCCAACTACCGCTGAAATCCGAACCACGCCCCTTAACATATCCTCCAGAAACTGGATTACCCTCTCGATCGCTCCATCGATTGCGGATGAAAAACCGTCTTTGAAATCCAACCTCGTGCCCAAAGCTCTGATGCAAAGCTTTCCAGAACCTCGACGTGAACGGGATCCCTATCCGAAATGATTGACACCGGCACTCCATGCAACCTTACAATCTCTCGCCACATACAACTTGGCTAACTCGAGCGAATAATCAACCCTTACGCATGGTATGAAATGAGTGACTTAGTCAAACGGTCCACAATCACCCTGATCGAGTCCTTCTTACTAGGCGTAAGGGGAAGCCCACTAACGAAGTCCATCGTAATCCTTTCCCACTTCCACTGCGGAATCTTTACCGGCTGCAACAACCCCGACGGTAAGTGATGCTCAGCTTTAACCTGCTGGCATGTCAAACACTTGCCCACAAACTCTGTTATTTCCCGCTTAAGACCGCCACGTAATCGTTTCCTCAAATCACGATACATCTTACTACCTCCAGGATGCATAGCATATGGGCTACTATGAGCTTCCTGAAGAATCCGCTGTCTCAACTCGACGTCCTTAGGCATACATACCTTCCCTTGAAAACACAGTACTCCCTCACTACCCAAGTCAGAACCCTCGGATTCACCATTTTTCACTTGCAACCTCCGAGCACTCAAAACCTCATCCGCCGCTTGTTTCTCCTTAACTCCGATCAATCCAATTCGGCTTTACTTGCAATTCCGCCTAAAAGACTTCCGTCGTCATATAGACTAAGGTGAGTAAACATCGCCGCAAGTCCGCTACCACCTTACGGCTCAACGCATCGCCTACTACGTTAGCCTTACCCGGATGGTACTCAATCGAGCAATCATAGTCCTTTAGCAACTCGATCCACCTCCCGCCTCAAGTTTAAATCTTTTGAGTCAAGAGGTACTTCAGACTCTTGTGATCCGTAAACTATCGACTTTTCTCCATACAAATAATGCCTCCAAATCTTTAAGGCAAAAACTATCTGCACCAACTCTAAGTCATGTGTCGGATACTTACCTTCATGAGGCCTCAATCGGCCGAGATGCATACGCTACAACTTTTCCATCTTGCATCAAGACACACCCTAAGCCGAGATGCGATGCATCACAATAGACCGTGAATTCCTTCCCTCGCCTCAGTGAATCAAACCGGATCCTCAGTCAAAATCTTCTTCAACTTGTCAAAACTTTCTTATTGTTTCTCAGACCAGACAAACGGAACCCCTTTTCTCAACAGCTTAGTCAACGGTGCTGCGATCAAAGAAAAACCTTCTACGAACCTCCTGTAGTATCCCCGCCAAACCCGTAAAACTCGAATCCGCAACCGACTTCGGTGGTTTCCAATCCAACACTGCCTCGATCTTGCGAGGGTCCACCCTAATCCCTTCAGCTGATACCACATGCCCCAAGAAAGTTACCTCCTTAAGCCAGAACTCGCACTTACTAAATTTGGCGAATAACTGCTTCTCCCTCAAAACCTGTAGAACCACCCAAAGATGCGCGTCATGTTCTTCCTCAGATTTCGAGTACACCAAGATGTCGTCTATGAACACTACGACAAATCGATCCAAATACGACTGAAACACCTGATTCATCATATCCATGAATGTTGACGGTGTATTAGTCAACCCAAATGGCATCACTAGAAACTCGTAGTGCCCATACCGCGTACGAAATGTCGTCTTAAGAATATCAGCCTCCTTTACTTTGAGTTGATGATACCCTGACCTGAGATCGATCTTAGAGAAAACCGATGCACCATTAAGTTGATCAAACAAGTCGTCAATCCTGGGTAACGGATACTTGTTTTTGATCGTCAACTTATTCAGCTGACGGTAGTCTATACACATCCGCATTGTACCGTCTTTCTTCTTAACAAAGAGCACAGTGCTCTCTAAGGAGATATACTCTACGGATGAAACCCCTATCCAACAATTCCCGAATCGCGCTTTAACTCCACCAATTCCTTTGGCGCCATCCTATATGGAACAATAGACACTGGTGCAGTTCCTGGCAACAGATCTATACCGAGCTCAACTTCACGGTCCGGAGGCACACCGGAAGTTCCTCCGAAATACATCGCCAAATTCCTTCACTGCTCGAGACACTTTCCACACCTGAATCCTTAGCTTCTAGAGCACGACATGCACCATAAATGCCTCACAACCTTTCCTAACCATTTTCTCTGCCTTCATTGTCGAGACCACATTGGATAGGTAATCTCTCCTATTACCTATCATCACTTCCTCCTCACCTTCCACTGACTTCAACACCATGCGTTTAGCTGCGCAATCCAAACTGGCTTGATACTTTACTAGCCAATCCATCCCAAGAATCAGATCGAACTCCCCAAACGGCAGTTCCATCAAGTCAGCCAAAAACATGACCCCTTGGAGTTCTAGGGGTACATCCTCATACAGTTTATTTACTTCTACAGAGTAACCTAGAGGGCTTATCACTGTCATCTTCCTAGAAGTAATCTCAGAGTCTAAGTTCATGGTTTCCACTATGCTACTGGCTACATACAAGTGCGTCGATCCCACATCTATCAAAGCATTATAAGGTAGTCCAAAGATTAAGAACGCACGGTCATGACGTCCCGGTGCGTCGCCTCCTCTCGACGCCTCGCTGCACAGACCAATCCAGCCGTCTCGCCTCTGCACTCAATTGTGTACCTCGCCCGGTGCTCCACGGCCCCTACCGGATCCATTACCTCCCCTCGCTGCACCACGGCCCTCCGTGGTTGCCGACCATCCTCTTGACCTGCACACGATTCTCGATCCCCGTGATCGCAACCTAGCCGACCTCGTGGACAATCCCTCACTCGATGCCCCATCGATCCACACTCAAAGCAACCTCTATTTCCATCCAAAGATTCCCCGTGTGAGACTTTCCACACCGAGCACATCGTGGCGACCATTGAGTATTAGCAACAGTAGGCCTAGCAGCTTGACTCGGCCTACTAAATCTACCTCATTTCTGCTGATTCCTGGCAGACCCAGATGATCCAGAATTCCTTTTATTCCAACCCTTATCCTGATTCCTTCTTACCGACTGTTTCACATCCTCAGCAACTTTGGCCTTTTCCACTAAGACCGTAAACTCTCTTTCCTACTGTGGGGCAATTACCATCCGCAGCTCGTCTCTCAGTCCATCCTCAAATCTGACACAGCGCTCATGCTTCGTGCCCACAATACCACGTGCATAGCGACTCAGCCAAAGAAATTTCGCCTCATATTCTGACACAGTCTTATTACCTTGGACCAAGTTCAGGAATGTCTTGCGCTGCGCATCAATATAGCTAGCCCCTATGTATTTCCTCCGATAAGTCGCTTCTAAAGAATTCCCAAGTAAGATCATCCGCCATTGCTCCATCCCTAATCGTGAGCCACCACCGATATGACTCATCTCGCAGCAGAGATACTACCCCCTTAAGCTTCTCCTCAGCCGAGAAGTCTAGATCATCCATAATACGTTTTGTCGCCTCCAACCAATATTCCACTGTACTAGGAGCCACACCGGAGATACCTCCAACACCTCGGCACCATTAGCCCGAGTCGTTCGGGCACGATTTTCAACCCTCGCTCCAACGCCGCACTAGCAACCCTCTCTAACACCCGCAAAGACGCTTATGACATCGCTGCGTCATCACCGCTCCGTCCTCGATGTTCGTGCCCATAGTCGCGACGGTGGTACCTCATTTTCCGATCCATGACCGCACCCTACCGGTTCGAGACCGTCATCCTACCCCTACCTCGCCCACGAGTGTTACGCCCACGCCCACGTGTACTCATGTCTACCGACACGATACGAGGTGATTAAAAGTTTTATGCATTAGACTTTTATTCCACCGTCTATTAAGGCACGCTTTTATGAGAAGTTTAATCAGAGATTGTTTCGTAAGTACATCCATCCTATAGTTTAAATCTCTAGAGTAGTTCCTACTACTATTTAGTCATGCCAATATCACCATAATCACATCATCAAAAGTGACAGTTTTGGGGTACTTACAGGCGGATTGGTGCCGAGACTCGGTGCCATGCTTTTACCATCGCACTTTTTCCATAAAAGCCTTTCATAAACCATTTTAAAACATTTTTGGGCCTCTGCCCACAAATGAGCTATTGAACTGGCTCGATACCAAAATTGTAACACCCCAAACTCGATTAACACACCACGACCATCGAACGGCATGTTACGGAGTGAAAACATTTGAATAAAACAAGTTATTTGGTTAAATTTTATTGAAAACTCTTTATCGCTTTAGTGTTTAGAAAACCTCATATAAAGTGATGTTAAAATCATTTTGGTGTTGCTTTAAATCCGTAAAACTTTATGGTTGAAAAATCTGTTGATCGATACTAGCTTTTGGATATCATGTGATTCTTTTAAATTCCGAGTAAGGTGTGTATAGTCGAGTTAAAACCATTCGCTTTGAAGTTGTTTGAAACTTAAATCCGTAAATCATTTAGGTTACCTTTGCAATCATATTGTAAATGTTATTACCCGATAGTGAGGTTTGAAAACCCGAAGGAGGTATAATTTTGAAAACATTACTTTTTACCGGTTATTTAAGCAATTAATTCGTTAAGCACAAGCATAATATCATCAAAAAGTAAAGCAAGTAATTTAAAACCCAAAATAATACTTAGCGGCCTTATTACAGAACCAAAACCAAATTTAAAGTAAATAGATAAAACTAGAGTAGTAATAAAAACCCGAAAATAAGTTTGCATGGCCACCTCGAGTCCTCCCCGGCTCCATATCCGCGATCTATGCCTCATCTGCAAAATGTAAGGGAGGGGTGAGTTACCGAGACTCAGTGTGTAAATCCCCAACCCGATGGAATAGCACTTACACAAATCATTAATAAAACATGCAATCATGCACACCATCATCTAACCATCCGATCTCCTTTATCTACCCCGTGTGGTCAAAACCATGGTGGTCAAAACCATCGTGACCAAGTCACAATATATATATGTGTGGTCAAAACCACTGGTGACCATAGTCACAAATCAAGTGATGGGGCCAACCCATCGTGTGGTCAAAACCACGCGATGACAATCTCAGATCAATCATGTGGGGCCAACCCATCTGTGGTACCAAACCACTAGGACGAGTCACAATATCCATATGTGGTCAAAACCATGGTGACCGTAGTCACAATATCATATATGTGGTCAAAACCACCTGGTGGTCAAAACCACCGGGACTTAGTCACAAATAATAATATCAAAGATCAAGCCAACCTGTCGTGTGGTCAAAACCATGGTGATGGTCCAAATAGATCCTCCTCCTCTCATCAAACCCATCATCATGTCCTAATCATACGTATCATAATATCATGAAATCATGCAAATAACGCATAGCATAGCATTTAACGGTAACATGACGATGTATATCAAAAATCACATAGCGGGGACTTACCCGAGTCCACGCTCATGCCCACAAGGCAAAATCACTCATTTCAATGACTAATCGGTTTATAACAGATTAACACAATAACATGTAATACTAACGAAGTGTGTAAGGTTACACACCGACTACTTGTAGATCTAAGCGAAACCCGAACTACGCGAAACTAGCGAAATCCCAAACGTTGTTTCCCCTTCCTACAATCGCCAATACTTGTTAGTAACCAAAAGCCCATTCGGCTAAACTAGCAATCCCGAACCAAAAGAGTTTGTCACCACCTTACCTTAATGACTCCGATTCGACTTCTAAACACCAAAGATCGGTACTCTATTGATGTTAGGGTTTTGGCTATCAACATAGAACAAGAATGGAGTTCAATACATAGATCTATAATGGAAAAGAAGATAGAAAAGAAAAAGATGTCACTTACCAAGAGATTCAGCTATGACTCACCAAGAGAACTAAATTCGGCACTTCAATGGAGACTAGAACACGTGAGAAAAGAAGAGAATGAGACTAAGGGTATTCGGCCAAGGCTCTTGATGAAACCAAAAGAAAAACAACAAGCTTTCAGCTTTTGAAATAAAATTGAAGAGATGGAAGAAGATGGAGTAGGATTGATTTCGGCAAAGAAGAATGGATGAAATTTCGGAACAAGGGGATTTGAAAGAGAGAAGGAAAGATGTCGAATGGGGGGTGAGATTGTTGGTTTCGGCTTTAAACAAAATAAAAAGAATAAGAAGAAGTGAACAAGGTGATTTCGGCAAGGAGAAGGCTAACAAAAAGCAAACCGAAAAGAGAAGAAGAAGATAGCTATTTGAGTTTTGGCTTTGAGCAAAAATAAGAAAAGAAGAAGTGACAAAGGTGGATTCGGCCAAGAGGGAGTTTCGGCTCTTCAAAGGGAATGGCAAAGTTGGTTCGGCCAAATGCCCAAGTTGCCAAAAGAGAAAACCAAAAAGAGGAGAAAAGCAAGAGGGGTTTCGGTTTTGACATAAAACACCAAGAGAATGACCTTCTAAGCTAGCCGTCCCTAGCTATCTCCCAACACACATTCGGCCACTCCCCAATAAACCCAAAACCGATAACAACTTATTCCCCAAAGTCCAAAATTCGGGCAACTCCTTCAAATGAGTTTGAAATAATTCAAACTCCTAAATTTCCTCCCTTCCATCAGTTCAAATTCGTTTGACCCCTTCCATCCTTATCTTCCAGAGTCCATCCCGAGCACTCCACTTCCCTCGTTTCTCGCGTGAAAAGAATAAGGGGAAGTGCAATTCCCCGCTCGAACCCAAGCACTCCTTCCCTGAATGTGGCGTCACCATCCAAGCACCTTAGTGGCGCCTCCTTTGCCACTTTACCAAGGTAATTCTTGTGTCAAAACCTCCCAATAAATTCTTTTAACCTCTAACTTCCTTAGCTTTCTCTTCCTAAGCATTAAAACAAAATTTTAGCCCTAACTCAGGCCTAACCCAGGGTCATGCCTAAACCCCAAAACATGATAAATAAACATAATAGACATATCCTCCCATGCAACACAAACAAAATGCAGAGACCCCGGATTAAGGATGTTACACCTTAATTGACTATCTAATCAAATAAATTATTGTAGCAAAATTTAATATATTACTAATATAGACTCGTAAATATTAATAAATAATATCTACTGATTTGATCATCAGAAAATGGGGTTTCGAGACCGCCGTTTTTGATACCACTAAAAAACGGGTTGTTACAGATGAAGCTAGGGAGGGCTAACAGGGACCCCGACCCCCCTAAAATGGAAATTTTTTTATTTAGGCCCCTTTATAATTTATAAAATTTTAAATTAGTAATAGTAAAATTGCACTTTGGCCCTAAAAAATAATTTAATCCTTTAAAAATTATAAATATATAGGCTATTAAAATGATAAAATTGCATTTTTACTATCGTAAAAATATACAATTTTATTCCGATCCCAGAAAAAAATTGGCTTCACCCCTAGTTTTGTCATCAATCCAGATTTAGTGTCAAGTTAATTTGTGACACTAACTCAATCAATATTATTAATATAGATAAATATATAAAAAAAAATTATAACAAATATGTAATAGCCCATTTGTACCCGGGCCCATGCCATAAAAAATAATGTTTACAGTCCATTTACAGCCCAAATAGACTACCCAATACCCCATTACACCCAAACCCAACAAGACCCAAACCTACGGGGCCCAAAGGGCCCAATACCCAAATAGAATCAGAAGCCTAGGGTTTCTGAAACCCTAGGCGCCGCAGCTCCCAACACAGGCCCCTTGGTAGCGCCGCAATCAGCGGCGGATAGCGCTCCTCACCGCTGTGTTTCTCGTCGTTCACCTGCAAAACAAGGAAAGAACGCAGACAGTAGCAGCAAAATAGGTTTTTTGTATTTATGATTTCGATTTATTTTGGGCTATAAAAACCCTAATGCAGTCTGTAAAAACACGATCTTCGAAGACAGGAATTAATACACAAAAAAAATCAAAGAATAAAGGTGATTTCCGATTGTTCCATTTCGCTGAGTTTTTTTTTTCGATTCATGCAAATATTTTTTTATATACAAATACTACTAAAAATGAATGGAATGAGTTTACCTTTCGATTTGCACTGAAAAAACGAAGTTTCTTAGCCTTAGGGCTGCCGCGAGCGGCGGCGCGTGAGGCACGTGAGGCACGTGCGAGGACGGTCGGAGGTCAGAGGACCTATGAAGGCAGAGCATTTTCTGGGAACTCTGTCGTTTTTTTTAAAGCTGGTTTAAAAATGATTTTTTAGCTCTTTTTTTGGTTTATAAAGGCCAGAGGAACGGCGTCGTTTTGGTGTGGTTAATTAATGACCAAAACGGCGTCGTTTAAGGGCAAAGATCCGCGTGTTGACCCGATACTCGGGGAGGATCCGCGCGTTTTTGTTAAAAGGTCTAATTTCTCGATAGGCCCTTCCGCATTATTGCAATTTTATAACTACATCCAATTACATCTTTCTTTATTTTCACTTTGGCCCTGAATTATGGCCTTTGTTTCAATTTGGTTTTTAAGGCCATTTTAAAGGCAGAAGATGGAACGGCGTCGTTTAGGAGATAAGGTATAATTGCCTAAGAGGTCCCTACAATGTGACGTGCGTTCTAATCTGGTCCTTTTACATTTTTACTCTGGATTTTATTTTTATTTTGATTTAGTCCCTATTTCCTTGATTTTTAATCCTCTTTTATTTTTATTTTTTATTTTTAATTACTTTAGCATTATATCAAATTATCTCATTTTTTATAGGTTATTTTATTAAATTCTATATTATTTTTATATTTTGTATATTGTATATTATTTAAATTGATGTAAAGTTTTCTATGTATTGTTTATTTTAAATATATATTATTTTTTATATTAAGTTGTTATATTATATATTTATTATAAGTTATCCCTTATACATATTTTTTATATTCAAAGTTTTTTATATGTTATTTATTTGAAACATACATTTATTTTATTATATATATATATATATATATATATATATATATCCATTTTAGATTTTGCCATATCATTTTTTACATACATGTTTTTTAAGAAAATTTTGTTGTAGTATCTATTTATTATTTGGTATATGTCATTTATATTATATTGTTATTTTACTTTTATACTTGATCTCGTTTGTAAAGTTTCATATTCATTTCGTAGTTTTTATCTTCCGCATATTTTTTGTTACTTACTACTTTATATCTTTTATTTGTTTATTCATGTTCTTTTATTTGCTTATTATTTTTATGCTTGCCTTAGTATAATCATTTTATTGCCTGTATCATTCTCTATTTTATGTTATTCTTCCTCTTAATTATCTATGTTAGTATTAAATGTTAGTACATCATGCAATTTTTGTAAATTGTTTTTGGTATTTATGTTTTGTAATGTATTAATGCAATTTTTTACTCGAATCATTGTTTTAAATGAAAATACATTTTGCTAAATTGTCACATTTTATTCAAAAAAATTTAAAAAAATACGGCGATACTTAATATTTGGGGGTTTCGAGAAAAATTGTACCCTAACTCACTGGGTTTCGATTTTTCTCGTTGAACTTAAGAAATCAAGTATCCCTTTTTGAAATCGAGACCCATAAGTTTCAAATCAAAACTTATTCTTGGGAATTCGAGATGTTGTGTCCTAACTTATTGGATATGACGTTTTGTTATCTAGAGGTAAGGATTTTCTACAAATAAAAGCAAACTTAATTTCGAAGTCTTGAAATGTCGCATCCTAACTCATTGGGTGTGACATTTTATTTCTTTGAGATAAGTGGGTCTTGGCGTACAATTTGATTTATTCAAAGTTTCCTTTCAAATAAAAAGGATCGTATTTTAAAATTTTCAAATTTTCGACATTAGGACATTAATTTATTAATTAGGTACCAATTTTTGGGCGTTACAAGGGTGCTAACCCTTCCTCGTACGTAACCGACTCCCGGACCTATTTTCTTGAATTTCGTAGGCCAAAATCAATGTTTTAAATAAAACAAAAAATGGTTCATAATGTGATCCGATCACACCTAAGCAAAAAAGATCGGTGGCGACTCTCGTTTTCGTTTGTTAAAGTCGACCCCGTTTTTAAAACTTAAAAATGGATTCGACAGCTTGGCGACTCCGCTGGGGACCTAAGAGAGTCAAGCCGTAAAATTGATTATTTCCTGTCCTTTTGTCGAAATTTGAAAATCTGATTTGAAAAATTACGATTCTTTTATTGCATTTCATATAATTGTTGTGGTTTGAGTCTTGTAGAATACTCCTGCATTGCATTGCATGACCGTTGTGGTTGCACCTTTTAAGTGGGAGTGAGAAACTATGCCTTCGTGAGGTTTTCACCTCCGCATGGGCTAGTGGATTGCTTCCGGGATACATCTGTAACTATGTCTTCGTGAGGTTTTCACTTCCGCATGGCCATAGGTAAATGTATTCCCTTGAAATGAACTCGATCTGTATGAATCTATAATGGGTGAAGATTGAGGAATTTGCTGGTTCAGGTACCATTTCTTTAGAACTAAACCGCATATAGAGAGACCTAGGAGCCTACCCTAGGTAGAACCATGCCAAACCCCAGTAGTCACCCAGATAGGTGTTTAATATTGTTTATTTCTCCTGTGCTAACGTGTTTTGTTTTGTTTTGGTTGCATTACATTCTCATCATAGAAAGGAGGTGTTGATTCAAATTAGATTGCAAAATAGAAGAGCTTGTCATGGGAAAACGAATTTCTTGATAAAGTGGATTATAATACGGTCATTCGAATATGATCCAAGCAAACACAACGAGAAAAGATTGATAATTTGTAAAGGAATACAAGACTTTGTTTTATTGTAACACCTCAAACCCGGCGTAGAAGTTAGGCCCGAATTCAGTGTGTCACATGGAAGTGTTTTTCAAAACCAGGTTTCCTGTTGTTAAAACTTGTTTGAGAGTTAAAGCCTCTTTGTTAAAACTCAAAACACTTGAGCAATTGTTATCCACTTGCAAACGTAATTACTTTTAAAACTTTATCTGTTGCGGAAGCATATTTAAAATAAATAATTTACGTAAATGTGATGTTTAAAAATTGAGTAGTAGAAGCATTTTGAAAACATTGCGGAAACGTAGTGTTTTGAAGACAGTTATCGTTTTGGAAATCGTATCCCACTTTTAGCAGTTAGAAAACATCATAAATAAATATCAGAAATAATAAGTTAAAATTAGAGAGGCCCTATAACAACCCAAATAAAAATATTTAAAAGTAAATAATCAAAACAACAAGCATAAGTAGTGTGTGGTCTTCTCCGAGTCCCTCGCAGCTCCGATCCGTCTAAGGCTGAGGATTACCTGCACAGTTAAAAACGGGGTGAGTTTATGAAAACTCAGTGTGTAATCCCCTTACTAGAGTAACAATCAAGATACGTAAACAGTAAATCAAACGATGCCGCCCAAAGCCCTTTAAGAGTAATAAAGACATCGATTCCACAAGATACGTGAGTCAAAGCCCACTACAATATCATTTGGGGGTCACACCATCATACAGAATCAATTGGGCCTAGCCCAAACCAATATCGTAACAAGTGGCCTAAGCCCAAGATGCGATGAGAGATCTCATAAACAGATATGCAACAAGATGATGATGCATCCCAACCCATCCATCCAACACACCTCCCGCACCAACCAACACACCACGTGGGGACCAAGTCGACCCACCCAACAAAGACACCAATAATGCAAACCTTAGTCGCTAATAATAACGCAAACAAAACCGCTAATAACAGATAATGCGGGCATTTGAGCCACTAAAATCGGGACACGTGGCGATGCCACTATAACGAAGAAACGTGGCAAAGCCACTAGTACATAATACTAACGCAGCAGAGCCGCTAATAGCGATGAACGTGGCCGTGCCACTAAAATCGATAACGTGGTGAAGCCACTAGAGCAAAGAAACGCGGTGGCGAGCCACTAGTACACGCACTTCCTCCAACACAAGTCCCAACCCCATGCAATATGTCGTGTATGTCATGCTCAATCATTTCACGTGTATGCAAAATGGCCATGCTTAGTAATAGTCATTTCAACACATATTAACAGCATATCAGACAAACACCCACAGTCAAGTTAGTTAAAACACAGTCATACAATCACAGTCAAATCGGTCAAATCATAGCACAAGTCAGTCATTTTACCCTATAAGGGTATGTCGGTAATCTTACCCCTCAGGGGTATTTTGGTAATTCTACCCTACGGGGTAATTCGGTGATTCTACCCTACAGGGGTAATTTGGTAATTCTACCCTACAGGGGTAATTCGGTAATTCTACCCTACAGGGGTATTTTAATAATTTCACAAATTAGGGAATTTTGGTAATTTTGCAAATCGGGGTATTTCAATAATTTGTAAACCAAAGGTATTTCAGTAATTTCATAAATCACTAGTCTTTCGGTAATTTCACAAATCAGGGGTATTTCAGTAATTTTACACACCGAGGATATTTCAGTAATTCTATAAACTGAGGGTATTTTAGTAATTTTACAAACCGAGGGTATTTCAATAATTTTACAACTTGAGGGTATTTCGGTAATTTCGAAAACCAAGGGTATTTCGGTAATTTTACGACCTCCTAGAAGGTCTACAGTTGCCTCGAGTTAAGAAACCTAATTTGACTTAACGGTGAAAATGGCCTGAGGCCCATTACCCTGCCCAAGTGGGCCCACACACTCGTGTGGCCCATTTAGCCTACAAACAACCACGGCTATGCGACGGCATAACCCAAACCAATAACTTATCACATCACAGACATTTCATTTGTGTGGGCCCACAAGCCCATTTTACCCACACGGCCCCCTTTCGGCCTTACGCGGCCCAAACACCTAAGTCATGTGCGCGACCTGATAAGCTTGTCTATTTCACATTTAACAGTGAGATTCAACCTAATGGGCCCACGGGCCCATCGGGCCCTCTCGGCCTATCAAGGCCCAGGACGGCCCATGCCATGTGCGTGTCATGACAAGCCTCCCTATCTCCCATTCGACAGTCTAACTTGCATTCGCGGACCCTACGGCCCGTTGGGCCCATCGAGGCCCATTCCATCCCAAGTGGCCCACTACGGCCCAAGCCCATGAATTCGCTCATGGTTGCCTTCCTCATCACACGCTCATGCTCCGTGAGCTCGGTTCACCACACGCGCGATTGAACGCTCGTATGGCATCGTTCACCGGTATTTCAACTTTTCGGCATAATGCCGATCAACAGTCAAGATAATACAATATATGCACCTTCGGCTTTTCAACCGACAATCAATCGCAGCGGTGTATACGGATACACACCTTATCACGTAGAGTACTAAATAATCACAAGAGCCTTCACCTTCACTAGAACGATCTACTGCGATTTGCCTAGTTAAACCAAAGTTTGATGTCGTCACCCTTCCGCATCCAGGCGGAAAGTCCCGAACCGCTGACACCCTATGCCGCTTAAACTTGGGAGTGGAGGCTATGTGCACAGTCTCGACTGGCACCTTTGCCGCCACCCTATGGCTAGAATCCCATTTGTTCATCAAGAACACGATCTTACAGAACCGGAGTCAACACGAATGCTTAAATCACAACCACAAAGTAACCGATCACCTTAACAGGAAGAAACAAGATAACGATGCGAATGGGCCTAGGGCCCATTATCGGCCCAAATGAGCCCACACGCTCGTGTGACCCATTCAGCCCAAATCCAGCCACAGATATGAGATTCACATAGTCCATTCCAATATTTACTACACAATCATACAACTTATCCGATTGGGCCCACAAGCCCATTGGCCCCACATGGCCCATTTCGGCCCATCGTTGCCCAAACAGCCTAAACCCACAAGAACACTCATGATGGCCTCAACTATCGCGTCGAAGCTCCCACACATGCGCTCGCACGCTCGTGTGGTTACCAACGTCGTGTGACCGGCATTTCAGAATTTGCCGCTCTACATCTAGAGTAGTGCGAAATACACACCTGATAGGGATCTGGAGTTAATCCGCGCTCCGAACACTCCTATGCCCAAACACCAACCAAGGTATCCTTACTCTCCTCATAGATCGCTCTATTTAAAGCCAGCTTCTCGCCTACTCTCACGCTAGCTTCCCGATGTGGGATCCCTCCATCAATCTTCCAAAACCATCCCAAATTAGCAAAATAGTCACCTTTCGCATGCAAGGGGTTTCGAACCTCAGACCATTAGGACACTCCACACGCCACTTGCCACCTTTACCAGTAGACTCCTTGTGTAACAAAACAAGCACAACTAAATATAAGTCTTTGGGCCAAAGTCTAAGTTCATTTAAAAGGAAATCAAAATGAATTGCAAGTGCCAAGACTTGAACCCATGCTTCCTTGCAACCTTAGTGACGCCTTGCCACTTGACCACTCACTTCCTTGTGTCATTTTTTTCCCACAATTTATTCTTAAAGCCTACCTACTTACTCCCAGGTTTTTATTCACCTAAAACAAAATTTTTTCCTAAAGCCCAGGTTTGAACCCAGGACTTCATGGAAGCCCCCTATCCTTCTAAAATCACTCACCTAATAGGTCCAACTCGCATTAGTTTCGTTCTCTTGTTCTCAAAAAATTTTAAACGCTCCCATGCCCAAGGCCCAATAGGCCCAATTCTACTAGGCCCAAAAATTCGGGGAGTTACAATTCTACCCCCTTAAAGAAATTTTGTCCTCGAAATTTCCAACTATAGGAACAGTCGCACATCCTAACCTAGCACACTAGACTCTCGCTGCGCACTCTGATCTTAATAACACAAGCACGTGCCACACTATCTATCCATCAGAGCGGATGGATATCACACGTAAATCATTTCCAGAATATACACAGAATAAATACAAACTCTAAGTTTAAGTATAGCCATACAGTCTAATATCTAAGAAATCATAGTATCTTTATCTACTGCTTTTCAACGAAACCAACAACAGTTTCAGAAACTTACGGATTCGGCGCCGGAGACTCGGTGTACCATACTTTCAGAAAACGGTCAATATAATTTCAGAACTTTAAATCTTTTTAAGCCTTTTTGAAACAATACTTTTAGAAATTCAATTTTGAAGACCCAATCCATAGCCGAGTTTTGTAACCTGGCTCTGATACCATTAAATGTAACACCCCAAACTCGGCCTAGAAGTTAGGCCCAAATCCGGCGTGTCACATGGAAGTGTTTTTCAAAACCAGGTTTCCTATTGTTAAAACTTGTTTGAGAGTTAAAGCCTCTTTGTTAAAACTCAAAACACTTGAGCAATTGTTATCCACTTGCAAACGTAATTACTTTTAAAACTTTATCTATTACAGAAGCATATTTAAAATAAATAATTTACGTAAATGTGATGTTTAAAAATTGAGTAGCAGAAGCATTTTGAAAACATTGCGGAAACATAGTGTTTTGAAGACAGTTATCGTTTTGGAAATCGTATCCCACTTTTAGCAGTTAGAAAACATCATAAATAAATATCAAAAATAATAAGTTAAAATTAGAGAGGCCCTATAACAACCCAAATAAAAATATTTAAAAGTAAATAATCAAAACAGTAAGCATAAGCAGTGTGTGGTCTTCTCCGAGTCCCCTCGCACTGATCCGCCTAAGGTCGAGGATTACCGCACGATTAAAAACGGGTGAGTTTATGAAAACTCAGTGTGTAATCCCCTTACTAGAGTAACAATCAGTATACAGAAATAGAAACTAAAACAGTCTGGGCCAAAGCCCTTTAAGAGTAATAGTACAGTCAGTTCAAAGCATACGTGAGTCAAAGCCCACTACAATATCATTTGGGTCACAGCCCATAACAGAATCAATTGGGCCTAGCCCAAACCAATATCAGAACAAGTGGCCTAAGCCCAGTACAGTGACACATCTCATAAACAGATATGCAACAGTATGAGGATGCATCCCTACCCAGTCCAGCCAACACACCTCCCGTACCAACCAACACACCACGTGGGGACCAAGTCGACCCACCCACCAAGACACCAATAACGCAGCCCTAGTTGCTAATAATAACGCAAAGAAAGCTTCTAATAACAATATACGTGGTTGAGCCACTAAAATCGATTACGTGGCGATGCCACTATAACAGTAAAACGTGGCAAAGCCACTAGTACATAATACTAACGCATCGTGAGCCGCTAATAACGTTGAACGTGGCGTGCCACTAAAATCAATATACGCGAAGCCACTAGAGCAGATAAACGTGGCAGAGCCACTAGTACAGTACTTCCTCCAACACAAGTCCCAACCCCATGCAATATGTCATGTATGTCATGCTCAATCATTACACGTGTCTGCAAAATGGCCATGCTTAGTAATAGTCATTTCAACATATATTAACAGCATATCAGACACACACCCACAGTCAAGTCAGTTAAAACACAGTCATACAATCACAGTCAAATCGGTCAAATCATAGCACAAGTCAGTCATTTTACCCTATAAGGGTATGTCAGTAATCCTACCCCTCAGGGGTATTTCGGTAATTCTACCATACAGGGTAATTCGGTGATTCTACCCTATAGGGGTAATTCGGTAATTCTACCCTACAGGGGTATTTTAGTAATTTCACAAATTAGGGTATTTCGGTAATTTTGCAAATCGGGGTATTTCAGTAATTTGTAAACCAAGAGTATTTCAATAATTTCATAAATCACGGGTCTTTCTATAATTTCACAAATCAGGGGTATTTCAGTAATTTGTAAACCAAGGGTATTTCAATAATTTCATAAATCACGGGACTTTCAATAATTTCACAAATCAGGGGTATTTCAGTAACTTTACAAACGGAGGGTATTTCAGTAATTTTACAAATCGAGGGTATTTTAATAATTTTACAAATCGAGGGTATTTCGATAATTTCGCAAACCAAGGGTATTTTGGTAATTTTATGACCTCCTAGAAGGTCTACAGTCGCCTCGAGCGACTTAAGAAACCTAATTTGATTTAACGGTGAAAATGGCCTGAGGTCCATTACCCTACCCAAGTGGGCCCACACACTCGTGTGGCCCATTTAGCCTACAAACAACCACGGCTATGCGACGGCACAACCTAAATCAATAACTTATCACATCACAGACATTTCATCTGTGTGGGCCCACATGCCCATTGAGCCTACACGGCCCAAACACATAAGTCATGTGCGCGACCTGATAAGCTTGTCCATTTCACATTTTAACAGTAAGATTCAACCCAATGGGCCTACGGGCCCATCGGGCCCTCTCGGCCCATCAAGGCCCAGAACGGCCCATGCCATGTGCGTGTCATGAAAAGCTTCCCTATCTCTCATTTGACAGTCTAACTTGCATTCGCGGACCCTACGGCCCATTGGGCCCATCGAGGCCCATTCCATCCCAAGTGGCCCACTACGGCCCAAGCCCATGAATTCGCTCATGGTGGCCTTCCTCATCACACGCTCATGCTCCGTGAGCTCGGTTCACCACACGCATGATCGCACGCTCGTATGGCATCGTTCGCCGGTATTTCAGCTTTTCGGCATAATGCCGATCAACAGTCAAGATAATACAATATACACACCTTCGGCTTTTCAACCGATTAACAATCAGAACAGTGTATACGGATACACACCTTATCAATAGAATACTAAATAATCACAAGCGCCTTCACGTTCACTAGAACGATCTACTACGATTTGCCTAGTTAAACCAAAGTTTGATGCCGTCACCCTTCCGCATCCAGGCAGAAAGTCTCGAACTGCTGACACCCTACGCCGCTTAAACTTGGGAGTGGAGGCTATGTGCACAGTCTCGGCTGGCACCTTTGCCGCCACCCTATGGCTAGAATCCCCTTTGCTCATCAAGAACACGATCTTACTGAACCGGAGTCAACACGAATGCTTAAATAACAACCACAAAGTAACCGATCACCCTAACAGGAAGAAACGAGATAACGATGCGAATGGGCCTAGGGCCCATTCTTGGCCCAAATGAGCCCACACGCTCGTGTGACCCATTCAGCCCAAATCCAACCACAGATATGAGATTTACATAGTCCAGTCCAATATTTACTACAGAATCATATAACTTATCCGATTGGGCCCGTGGGCCCATTGGCCCCACATGGCCCATTTCGGCCCATCGTTGCCCAAACAGCCTAAACCCACAAGAACACTCATGATGGCCTCAACTATCGCGTCGAAGCTCCCACACGTACGCTCGCACGCTCGTGTGGCTACTAACGATGTGTGACCGGCATTTCGGCATTTGCCGCTCTACAGCTAGAGTAGTGTGAAATACACACCTGATAGGGATCTGGAGTTAATCCGCGCTCCGAACACTCCTATGCCCAAACGCCAACCAAGGTATCCTTACTCTTCTCATAGATCGTTCTATTTAAAGCCAGCTTCTCGCCTACTCTCATGTTAGCTTCTCGATGTGGGATCCCTCTATCAATCTTCCAAAACCGTCCCAAATTAGCAAAATAGTCACCTTTTGCATGCTAGGGGTTTCAAATCTCAGACCATTAGGACACTCCACACGCCACTTGCCACCTTTACCAGTAGACTCCTTGTGTAACAAAACAAGCACAACTAAATATAAGTCTATGGGCCAAAGTCTAAGTTCATTTAAAAGGAAATCAAAATGAATTGCAAGCGCCAAGACTTGAACCCATGCTCCCTTGCAACCTTAATGACGCCTTGCCACTTGACCACTCACTTCCTTGTGTCATTTTTTTCCCACAATTTATTCTTAAAGCCTACCTACTTACTCCTAGGGTTTTATTCACCTAAAACCAAAATTTTTCCTAAATCCCAGGTTTGAACCCGGGACTTCATGGAAGCCCCCTAGCCTTCCAAAATCACTCACCTAATAGGTCCAACTCGCATTAGTGTCGTTCTCTTGTTCTCAAAAAAACTTTAAACACTCTCATGCCCAAGGCCCAATAGGCCCAATTCTACTAGGCCCAAAAATTTGGGGCATTACATTTATGGCCCAAGGATTCAAGCCGACAAATATCATTCGAGAGCCGTCACGTCTCGTTTTTCTACCAAGCATTGTGAGGATAAGTGAGTAACAAGATTTGACCTTTGCGAAGAAGGGGATTGATGTTTTTTCTTGGAATATGAGGGCAAGACCGCATATGTAATCCGTTTTATGTAAAGGAATTTATTTTCTAGAAAAGTTGTTCTAATGGAATTGAATTCAGAATCAACGCCTCTCTTCCTTTTTGCATTCATGCATTTGCATTACATCGCATCATATGCATTTAAATCCTTAGAAAGACCCTAATTAGTTGAAGTTATTACAGAGAGTGAGAGAGAAGGAAAAGTTAATCTGCAAACTAAACACCGTTACAGTACACGTGCTAAGACAAAAAATATGGATCAAAGACTCGAATAGTTCCAGAGAGACATGCAAGACCAGCTGCAAGAGCAGTTGGCAAAGATCCAACAAGATATGAGGGAACAAATGATGGAAGCCCAAAGAAATATGGTGGGTCAAATGACTCAGCTACTGATTGGGGCAATGGACAAGGGAAAAGGTCCCATGACTAATACCACAGAAGATAATGAGGATTATCCTCTGGGTTTTACCCCACCGCATGCACAAACACAACCTGAAGCATATCCTCGAAGGCCATCTGTTACAATTAGGCCTCAACAAGGTCAAGCTGATACTGGGGTGCCCATGAATTTCCAAGTTGGTTTAGGATCTAACCCAGGAGATAACCCTGCTAATCCAGTTATCCCTGATTTAGATATAGAGGAGAGGGAAGGGACGAGAATTGAATTACCAAGGCAGTTAGAGGACCGTTGTAGATGGTTAGAAGAAAAGTTCAAGGCCTTGGAAAACGCTGATAATCACCATGGAATTGATGCTAAAGACTTGAGCTTGGTTCCAGATTTGGTGCTTCCTCACAAGTTTAAAATGCCAGAATTTAAGAAGTACAATGGGACTAGCTATCCTGAATCCCATATTACTATGTTCTGTAGACGGATGACTGGGTATGTTAATAACGATCAACTGTTGATCCATTGTTTCAAAGATAGCTTGGTGGGGGCAGCGTCCAGGTGGTACAACCAATTGAGCTGTGCTAGGATTAATTCCTGAAGAGACCTAGCACAAGCATTTATGAAACAATACAATCATGTGACGACATGACGCTTTGATGTAATCACCTTGCAAAACATGGAGAAGAAATCAAATGAAAGCTTTCAGCAAGATGCGTAAAGATGGATGGAAGTTGCCATACAAGTTCAAATTACGCTTTTAGAAAAAGAAACCACGATGCTTTTCATCAATACTCTAAAAGCCCCATTCATTAACCATATGTTGGGAAGCACCACCATAAGCTTTTCGGATATAGTAATGTCCGGTGAGATGATTGAAAATGCGGTAATGAGTGGGAGGATAGAGACGGGAGAAAGCGCCAAAAGATCAGCCCCGAGAAACAAGGAAAATGAAGTGAGTATCCTGAGCATGCATCCCAAATCAGCCATCAGTAGGCACCGAGGGTCAGAACCACTAGCTATCAAGGCTCTTCAAAGCAGGAATCTAACTTGAGGCCAAATGCAGAAAGGCTCCAGTTCACACCCATCCCGATGACATACAAGGAGTTGTATCAGAATTTGTTTGATGTGCATGTGGTGTCTCCGTTCTACTCGGAACCCATGCAACCTTCGTTCCCAAAATGGTATAATGAGAATGCCCAATGCGAGTACCACGCGAGAATAACGGGTCACTCAATTGAAAACTGTACTACGTTTAAAAAGTTGGTCGAAAGGTTCTTTAAAATGGGAATTGTGAAGTTCAACGTTTCATCAAAACCTGATCACTTTGACGATGTAGTAAATGTGATAATTGAAGGAGGAGACAAGAAAGTTACGACTCCTTGAAGAAGTCAAAAGCGAAGAGGGAACCGGGGAACGAAGTTTCTAAGCCCTTGCATACTTGGGAGTGTTTTGAATAATGGGACTGTGGAAGAGATCCCTGTATTTTTAGAGCTAATCTAGAGTAATATTCAAAACACGCTTGTTGCCTTAAGCCTAGAGGCAATAAGAACCCTTTTGTGAAATAGGCTTGTGTCCGGAATTTTTATTTCAATAAAATGCATCTTTTTGAGCAAATATTCTTTTATTTTTTCCATTTCATACTGTACAAACAATTGTTCTTAGTTTTTTCTTTTGTTTGTTCTTTGGACTTTCTTTCAAGTATTCTTTCATTCTTCATTCATGACCATACAAATAATCATTCTTTGAATAATTTATTCTTTGGAATCTTCCTTCAACCTACAATAGGTCTCCGGATATCAACGATGTGAGCAACGCACACATCGACTCGAGTCTCCTTTCGAGTAAGATATGTGTCTAGACTTTGAAGATGACAGAGATTGTAACCTATCTTCTGATTTGTTAAGAATGGTAGAACAAGATGAAAAACAGACCCTACTCTACAAAGGGTCAGTGGATATTATGAGCCTAGAAAAGAGGTGAAGATTGTAGCCTAGCTCACCACAGAAATAAGGCGAGAAATCATTGAGTTATTTTCAAGAATTCAAAGATGTTTTTGCACAATCATATCAGGACATGCCTGGGCTATTGAGACGCGGGTACGTTGAAATCTTATAAGAGGTCCATAAAGATGTTAGAAGGACACATGCTAATGGTTTTACAATAGCCAAGCTAATCATGATTTAGTGTCAAGTTAATTTGTGACACTAACTCAATCAATATTATTAATATAGATAAATATATAAAAAAAATTATAACAAATATATCCATTAAAGTTTCATATATAAACAAAGAGAAGGGATTGCATGAAACTGTGATTCCAAGTGATTGTATGAAACTGTGATTCCATGTCATCCTTATCCCTTTCAATAGGAGAATGAAAAATCAGATTTTTCCTCCTGATTTTCAACTTTTTCATCCTGAAAAAATTCAAATCCAACTAAAAATGCTAAAAATTAGGACGAAAAATCTGATTTGTCATTCTCCTATTGGAAAGGGATAAGGATGACGTGGAATCACAGTTGCATATAATCCTTTCTCTATAAACAAAAAATTGCTTTAGTTCAGATGGTAAATTAAAAAGTTTAATATTTATATTGTTCTTAGTTCAAATCTTATTATTGGACAATTTTTTATTGATTTATAATAAAATAAAAAGACAAAAAAATCCACATAATCATATAACTTATTGCAAAAAAAAATCATTTTTTTGATAATTCTCTAACTGAATTGAAACCCGATTAATGGGTGACACCACCTCAATAAATGCTTTAATAAATAATATAGATATCATTTGGGATAACAAGAAACCATGGAAAAAAAAAAGAAATGTAAAAGAATTACCTAAATGCAATTTGCAAGCTTTGGAAAGAGAAGGTTAGATTTTATATATATACCTTTTTGAGTGTTGGAAAAAATAAGAGGGAACCTACGGAAGAAGAAAAAGAGAAGAGAACTGTTACTGCAATGCAATGGTCATATTTAATACATTAGATTTTTTTAAATCATTTTTATCATTTTTCATTTAAAAATGATTTTTTTAACTTTTAGAAATAGAATTAAATTGATGAATTTTATAAATATTTAGGGCTAAATTTATTGAACTTTTTAGATTTAGAATTAAATTGATAAAATGTATAAACATTGAAGAGTTAAATTTGTAATAATAATAAAAAAACTCATGTCAGCTTTTCATTAATTAGTTAGAGCAGGGTGACTAAAATTTTAAATTTGAATAATGTTGATGATGAAATTGAACATTTTTTAAATTGAGTAACCAAAATAAAATTGGGTCAACAGTTTACCCACTTTTCACAAACTTTCGCAGGTACTCTTTCATTTTTTTCTTTGCTTACTCTTCAAAATATTTTGTAAGTATTGTTGACACACTAAAGTTCAGACCTTTTATGTTCCATTTATATATAATGTATTACAATCAAAGGAATGGAGAATCTATTAAAAATAAAGTTGAAAAAATATATTAGAAAACCATATGAAAAATTAACTGAGAAGAAAAAAAAATCTGATCTTGAAAATAAGAGCCCACAATCTGGTTGAAATTGGAGTTGGAGGAGCTTTTTTTACGTATTTTAAAATTCACGGAAACACATTTTGTAATTACCCTTTTGTTATACCTTTTCCTCAACTTGTATAACGGTATTGATTATATTTGAAAAAAATGTCTTGCTTAACCATCCATCTAGATTGGAGGATTGTCAATCTTTCATATTCACCACAATCCACTTGATAGTTCTCTTGGCAAGTCATTTCACCTTTTTTAGATAGAACAAGCACCTGCTTTTTAGGTGTAAACACTTTTCAAGTTTGAGCACACCCTCAAGGCAATAGGAATCTACTTGGGCATAATAATCTCATGCTGATCGAAGACATAATAGAATGGATCCCACGAGGCATGTCCTTCACTGGCAACTTCCTTCATAACAACCTATCACGTCAGGTTAGTGGACAATAGGACATCTCCAATAAATACCCCTCCAATAAATATCACGTCAGGTTAGCGGATAAATTTATTTTTAAAAAAGTAGTTTTTAATGAAAATTTGGATCAATCAAATGAAAGTTTTCATGTTCGTGGGAATGATGAAATTAATGATCTAAATGAGCCTAATGATGTGTCAAATGTATCCAATATTGAAAATCTTGATCTTAATGAAGAACAAACAATTCATCATGATATTGGCATTGATGAAGAACAAATAATTCCCTCTTTGAATATTTATGATTCTAAAAACTGGGCTAATCTTGATAACAAAATAAGAGACATTTTAGTTGAAAAGGGGCCTATAAGAGAAATGAATCTTGATTTTTCTCTCGATAATAATAATAGACATTTTTCATATGCTTATTTTTCTAGGAAGTTGAGCAATGGTGAGATTGGCGATAGAAAATGGTTGGTTTATTCCAAACATGTTGACAAAGTGTTTTATTTTTGTTGTAAGTTGTTCAAATCTATTAATAACAAAAGTTTGTTAACAAATGAGGGTTTAAGTGATTGGAGGAATATTAGTGAGAGGCTTATATAACATGAAAACAGTGTTGAGCATATGGCTAATATGAATACTTGAAATGAAATGAGAGTAAGGTTGGATAAAAATAAAACAATTGATAAAAGTTTGCAAGAATAGATTATGAAAGATAAAGAGCGATGGAGGCAAGTTTTACTATGAAATGTCTTGCTACTCAAAATTCGGCTTTTCGAGGATCTAATGAAAAAATCTACCAATATAGCAATGGTAATTACTTGGGATTGATTGAAATGATTGCGGAATTTGATGTGATAATGCAAGATCATGTTAGACACATTCAAAACTGTGAAATTCATTATCATTATCTTGGGCATAAAATTCAAAATGAATTGATTTCCCTTTTGGCCGATAGTTTTAAAGGTTCTATAATTAAGACGATCAAAGAGGTGAAATATTTTTCTACAATTCTTGATTGTACCCCTGATGTTGGTCATCAAGAACAAATGACTCTAATAGTATGATGTGTGAACATGTCAACTAATAAAATAAAAATTGAGGAGTACTTTTTAGAGTTTTTGAAGGTGTATGATACATCTGGATTGGGACTTTTTAATGAATTACAAGATGTTTTGAAGTCTCTTGATCTTAATATTGATGGTGTAAGGGGTCAGGGTTATGATAATGGTTCCAATATGAAAGGGAAGCACCAAGGTGTTCAAAAGCGATTGCTTGAAATAAAATCAAGAGCATTATATATGCCTTGTTCTTGTCATAGTCTAAATCGTACTCTTAGTGATATGGCACATTCTTGCATTAGAGCTATTTCATTTTTTGGAACTGTTCAATACATATATTCATTATTTCCGAGTTCTACAAAAAGATGGAAAACTTTGCTTGACAATGTCCCTGAATTAACTGTGAAATTTTTATCTAATACTCGTTGGGAGAGTCGAATTAAAAGTGTTAATGTAATGCCCTAATTTTTGCTTATGTACTTTGTTTTCTTAAATTATATCAAGTTAGGTGATTGGTTCTAGAGGGTGGCTATTTCAGTGTGGAGGTTGGGGTCGCGGGTTCGAGTCCTTGTGAGAGAGCATTTTGGGTGCTTTCATTTTGTGCTGGTCAGTTAGAAAAGGTTGAGTTAGAAGCTAACTCTTGGAAGTTATTGGATATGGATAGGATTAGGGGGTTAGTGGGAAGTTGGTTATGATTGGAATTAAGTTAATATTAGCTTAATTATAGGGATTGTGGGGATATGTCTTATTTAGTTTTTATTTTTATTTCATTTTTCACTTTTCCTAATTTTGCTCCCCAAACCAATCCTACGTCCTTTATTTTTTTCCTCATCTTCCTAAATTTCCTTTCTTTGTTTTGGCTCTATCGGTTCTTGGCATTTGTTCTTTTCTTTTTCTCAAGCAATTAAGTTTAGCCACGATTGCAATTCTTTCAATTTATTGGAGTTCCTCTGTTCTTAACATGTTGTGTCTTTTTGGAACCTATTCTTGTGGTTTGTTTCGGTTTATACTCGGGGTAAGTAAAGAGGCTACTTTTGGATAGTGATGAGTTGTTGGGGTTTGTTTACTCATTGTAACAGAAAGAATGTTGATTTTGTGTTCTTTTTAATGCTCGAATAGGGGTAAATCAAGAGGCTCAGCATTGTCCTTCGGTGAATTAATTGCGTTAGGAACTGCTGCGGACGTTGGGTATTCTCTATCTCGTAGTTGCATTCATGTCACAATCGAACTAGGTGTGTAACAACAAACTTGAAAAACAACGAACGACGAAAGCCAAATTTGGGCACTGTCGACGCCACACGGTCGTGTGGTTTGCCGTGTGCGACACACGGCCGTGTGATAGGCTGTGTGCAAGGTCGTGTGTGACGTGTCACACAGCCGTGTATGACACACGAACTAGGCCAATTTGGGCCATGTGGACCACACGAACGTGTGTGGGCCGTGTGGGCCATATGGGCGTGTGTAAGCCGTGTGGGCCCAAAATTCAGAATTTTTCCCTAGGGCGTACATGTCATCCCGATCGACTGTGGATCTTCTGTGGGGTCGGTATGTGGGTATATAAGCTGTAAAGCATGAACTCTGTTAATCTGTTAGTATAAAACTGGACGTAAATAACATTTAAATTCATGTATTGTGATGAGATGTGTATGATCTGTTATGTATAGGTCATGTTCTACATCTGTTAAACGAGCATGTATGATAAGTAAATTTTGGTATCTAATATTTCTTTTATTTCTGTTTATGTCTGATTATGGGGTAGGACATATATTATGTGGAGAAAGTGTTCTGTGTGAGGCGATATCTCGCCATTATACTAGCAGCACTGCTGCGATTATTCTGGAATGTGTCGTAAGGACACTAAGTGATGTGTAGGGCTGGGTGAGTGTTTTATGCCCCACATGGTGTGTTGGGATGGTCAGAGTTGGTGTGTAGAGGATGAGGGTACGATTATATATATATCTGCATCTATACTACTCTGATATGATTCTGATTCTGTATAAGATGTATGTCTGTATCTGTTCTGCCATGTTATTAAGTTTGAAACTCTATTTTCTTTCTAGTTACACATTGAGTTATAAAAAACTCACTCTCTGTTTGTCTGATAATTTCAGGTAACCCTCAGACTTAGGCGGATCGGTGCGACGGGAGCTCGGTTATGTTCAATCCTTCGTAAACTACTTATACCTAAAATTTTACTTATTTAAAAATCTATTTTGAGAGTTTTGTATATTTTGGACTCTTTTGACTTTTGGGATTTATTTCTGGTTTGGATTTTATTTTGGGATTTCTAGCATGACGTTTGATAAAACGACTTTATGAAAATGACTGTTTTTCTACAATCAACTGTTTTTGAGAAAACAAACTCGGTTTTCCAAAATGCAATGTTTTAAGAAATTCCAATGCAAAATATTTGGTTTAATTAAAAGATGTAAACAAACAACGGTTTTTATTAAATAAGTATGATAACATGTTTTCCAAATAAGAAACAGGTTTTCTGAGTAACAAAGGTTCACGATGTTTTTCAAAAAGCGAAGGTCAGATTTATAACTATTTTTCGTAACAGTTCCAGATTCAACCAAAACGTCTAGGCTGGGTTTGGGGTGTTACAGTTAAAGCTATTAGATTTCAAACTCCCCAAATAAGATTGGCTTTGTCGGAATTATATGAATCTTGTGATGATGCAAAGTCAAATAGTGAAGCGTAGAATTTGATCAATGCACTTGAGAGTTTTGAGTTTTTGCTTGGTATGGTAATTTGGTATGAAATTTTATTTTCTATAAATATTACGAGCAAGAAATTGCAATCTAAGTCTATGAGCATTGACACCACCATAAAGCAATTAGAAAGTATATTGTCATATTTTGAAAAGTATAGAGATGAAGGCTTTACTTCTAGTATGAATATTGCTAAAAGTATTGCACATGATATGAATGTAGAGCCTACCTTTCCAACAAAGTGTCGTGTTATTAGAAAAAAACAATTTGATGAGAATAACCAAGAGGATGAAGAAATTTGGTTGACTGATGAATTATTTAGAGTGGATTATTTTTTTAGTTATTGTAGACATGACAATTACTTTAAAGAGCAGATTTGAGCAACTAAAAATATTTGAAAGTATTTATGGGTTTTTGTTTGATTCAAGCAAGTTAAAGTCATTGGATGAAAATGAATTTGAGAGAATGTTGTGCTACTTTTCACTCTACCTTTTCTCATGGTGATTAATCAGATGTTGATCTAAATAATCTTTTCACTGAATTGAAAGTGTTGCAATTTACTTTATCAAATGAATTAATGCCAGCCACTGAAATTCTTGATTTTGTCAAATCTACAAGTTGCTATCTGAATGTTTCAATCGCTTATAGAAATTTTTTTTTAATTATCCCTGTGACTGTGGCATCAACTAATTTTTTTTTCAAAGCTAAAGTTAATCAAAAACCTACTTAAGGTCGTCAATGACACAAGAACGATTGAATGGTCCGACAATTTTATCAACCGGGAAGGATTTTTTGGAAAACAATGATGTTGATGTTATCATTAATGATTTTGCATCTCGGAATGCTCGTAGAACCCATTTTTTTTTATGATTTTGTGTTTTTGTAGTTGATGACATTGGAGTAGATTGAATGAAAAATGTTTTTTTTTTAAATTTTGTTAGAAAATACCTTATTTGCTTAATGTCATAAAATGTATTATTTTAATGAAATTACTAGTATATGTTTTTATTTTATTGTATTATATTTTATAATTTTTTAAAAGGGGCCCAATTTATTGTTTAGCTTAGAGTCCCAAAAATATCAAGAACGGGCCTGTCCACCCCTTTAGATGAATCGATCTTTTCAACATCACCATTTACACATTGTTTGATATAGATTAATTGACAAATGATGGGGTTGTTGGTTTTTTTTATAAAAAAAGAATCCAAAAACAAAAATGATTGTACTGAGTGAAAAGGGCAATTAGGAAATATATAAGAAACGTTGATGATTGAAAGGAAACACGGCATTGAATATAAATTTCTGTTTTTTTATTTTTTCTTTTGTCATGTGTGACGACAAAACATAAAAAAAAAAGACATATTTGTAAAAGTTATTGGATGTGATGCATTGTGTTGGTTTATTATTCAAACACATTGTTAAAAGAGAGAAATAATTTTAGGGGCTTTTCTACCCTAATATTACATTTTATAATATTAAATTCGAAAAATGCGTTGGATGCGGGATTATTTACGAGAATGGTATAAATTGGTTGGTGGAGGGTGGTGCATAGGTAGCACCACCCCTAAATTCTAACAGCCATTTTTTAAAAAATATATATATATTAATAGGTCATAACTTGTAGATAGGCAGCACCAAAGAAATACGGGTCGAATACGACTCATATGCAACCCAAACCCAACCCAACCCCGTAGCGTAAAATACAAAAATACAAAGTGGGTGATGCCACATAGGTAGGCGGCACCAATCATGCCTCATTGATAGGCGGCACTGGTGACCACTCCCTAGAAGGCGGCATTAGAGATTTGGAGTACCTTATAACCATGGTCCCCCTTTTAGATAAGAAGAAGAGAAACGGTTAAAAAAAAAACAACAGCAGTGGAGAAAAAAAGAGGGAGAAGAAAGAAAGAAAGAAAGGAGAAGAAAAAAGAAGGATAAGGTATTTTTGTTTTTTTTTCTTTAAATAAAAGGGATTATGATGAGGATAAATTATTTGTTAGTATTGTATAGTTTATTTATTGTTATTTTTATGTTGTTTTTAATTTATTTTAAAGTTATTTTGTTAGTAATTATTATAAATAGTTTGTTTAGTTTAATGTTTATTGTGATTTGTTAGGTTATGAATGTAATTTTTTTTTTATTTTTTAATTTATTTTAAAGTTATTTTGTTAGTAATTTTTGTGATTAGGTTAATTGTTTGTTTAGTTTAATGTTTATTGTGATTTGTTAGGTTATGAATGTAATCTTTTATTACTTTTTAAATTTATTTTAAACTTATTTTGTCAGTAACTATTATAAATTTGAAAAAAAATTCTGTCATAGATATTAGTAGAAATGGCAATAAATATGATATTTCCTGATGAGATAACAACTTCAGCACAAAGGGAGAAAGTTGATAAGATGATGAGAGAATTGCAAGATTTTAGAATGAAACCAGAAGAAGACATCGTTCAACACCTTATTACCGTAAATCAAAAGATGCAAAAACCCTTAGAGGGACATTAATAGAACGGGAGCATCAAATCATTTTAGACCAACTTTGGAAGACATTGGTACCACAAACCTATTGGAATATAGTTATATACTTCATGAAGTTTATAATCTCTTATGGAGCAAGGAAAATAGTGAGAGAAAGTGTAGGTTCGCGAAAGTTGACCAGGAAGCAAAATGTCTTTGACATGCCATGGATGGATAAATTAGTTGTTAGGAAATTAACAAGAGAATTTATAAATTCAATACTTGTTATAAAGATTGAAGAAGAAGAAGATCCTGAGGAATTTCCAAATTGGATTGTAGAAGATGAATTTGAAGAGAATTTGGAATTTAATATAGAGAATTTCCCGGAGGAAGATACAGAACCGGAGATGGAAGAAAATGTAGAAATGAGTTTAAGTGGTTAAATGTAAAGATAAAGTAAACGTTAGAGAGTAGAGAATGTGAAAAAAATGAGTAAAATATGGTTGTACATGTACGAAATGAGAACTGAAAAAGTCTGAGCTAATGAATGAAAAGTTTTGCATATTGATATAATGTTGGGTTTTTTTTTTCATTAAAATTTTTATTTAAGTAATTTTTTTGCTGTTAGAAATTGTATTGAGAATTTTTATTTCTTTTTTAACAGATTTAGTATTGAAGATGGATAATCAATTTTTCGTATGCATTTATTTCGATGGAGTAATTTTGACAACAACAATTGGATGTATATTTGAATGTTGCCAACAAATAGCAATGAGATTTAATAGAAATGTCTCGTTTGATGATATGAAGGAAAGAATTAGTGCAAAAATTATTAGATGTTGTGGGAGAAGGATCTCGAAACTTTTCTACAAGTTTTCAGTTTCGATAAATCCCATCAAATTCAACGAGATGGAACTTGTAGATGATGAAGATGTGGAGACAATGGTTGCTCTTTATTGTTGGAATTGGAGTGACCAAAATGCACCGATTCAGTTATTTGCTGAGTTAGCTAGTGTTGAGCCAACTGAATATCTCACTCCATTAGGTGAAGAACATGGAGCTCAAGAGTCATGTACTCTGGCTCGGGTTCAGGCTCGGGCTCTGGCTCTGGCTCTGGCTCGTATGCCCCAAGTCGATGCATGTGCGGGGGGACTACAATCGATTGCCCACCAAGTAAATACGGTTTTCCCGTATTAGAGTACTACTATATGTACTCTAACAAGGGTTGCAAATCGAAAAAAATATCCAACTAAGGTCTTCGCGCCATCCGGTTGGTCCCACACTACAATATATTATTGATGCACAACCCCCAAATTATTTTCATGTTTTCCCCTCTTTTTAATGCCGTGGATCTTCCCCAATTGCATTGGCGGAATCAGGATATACTGTATGCAACCGAACTGTCGAAGTACTCGATCCCCGTTATACCACTCCACTGTTTGGAAATTGATAATGGGTGCATTAATGCACCATAGGTGTGAGTGAATATGGGCAGATAAGGGAATAACAGCCACAATTTTCGATCTCCGATAGGGCATCCAGATGAACTACACAATTAATAGCATGGTTAAATTCTAACACGATTCGAGTAAGATGTACAAAGTAATTACATGTCATGAATATTAGAATAGCTTACCCCTTTCCCAGCATGTTGTTCAATCATCAGACTGTATATTGGAACAGTGTATGACCCCAGATAGCCGAATTGGTACTCCATCTACGAAAACAAATAACTTGTTAGAATAGTATCATAATAAAAAAAATGTCAAATAATTGCTATAACGAATAGAATTTTGTCACCTATTTACCTGTGGAAATTCATATGCTTGGTGACTAACCGATGCCAAGAATGGCATCCGGTAAAGAGCCCAAGATGGTAGCAATATGAGGCATCCACCTATGCCCACAGCAGAAGACTTTATCGTCCAGAAAAGCTCACGATACAACATGGACAGTATTGCGGAAGCCCAACTATACGAGTGGACATTATGCAAATCAGTTAATAGGGGTAAGTACATCCAATGAACCTTATTGTTGTTTACATTCGGCATGAGTACACCACCTATAATGTGCATAATGTATGCTCGAGCGGTGCACATCACCTCCCACTCAGTGGCATTAATTGATAAATGCTCAAAATTGGCTTTCAGCCATGAAAATCTCAAACCCGTAAATTTCAACTCAGCATCACCGAGCGAGACTCCTAGTAGGTTATCACAAAAGGTGGCCGACTCAGAGATCGTACTTATGCCCGTTACCGCACTCCCGTCGATTGGGAGCCCAAGTTGTAGTGCAACATCCTCCAGAATGACAGTGCACTCCCCACACGACAAATGAAAAGTGTGGGTCTCCAGGCGCCAATAGCTGTAACACCCCAAACTCGGCCTAGACGTTAGGCCCGAATCTGGCGTGTCACATTGAGGTTTTTTTCGAAAACCAAGATTTCATTGAAAACCCTTCTTGATAAAAAAAAGAAAAACTAAAGTCTCAGTTTGCGTTTGTTTATTTTTAATCGATGTTTATTAAAAGTTATTAATTTCAAAACCTTGTTATTGCGGAAGCTTAATTTAAACCAATAATTTATGAAGACGTGTTATCCAAAAATTGAGTTGCAGAAACGTAGTGTTTTGAAAACAGTTATCGTTTTGGAAAAACCGTGTTCAACTTATAGCAGATTTAAAACATAATAAACTGAAAATCTCAAATTAAAAACCAGAATTTAAGAGAGGCCTTATTACAATCCAATAAGAATACGATTTAAGTAAGTAAAATAGAATACTAAGATTCAAGCTGCTCGTAATGTGGCCACCTCCGAGTACTCCAGTACGTCGAACCGCCTACTGAGGATCACCTGAAAAAAATATTAAAAAGAGAGGGGTGAGTTTACGAAAACTCAGTGTGCACAACCCTCATCGGTAGAATCATGTATCACAAATCCGGCCTAAGCCCATTATAGTCATCAATGTGGGCCCAAGCCCAACATAGTAACGGTGGCAATTGGGCCTTAGCCCATAATGGCCTCGGTTGGGTCTTAACCCATAACAAAAGTCACAGATCACATCTATCTGGGCCCAAGCCCATCCCAAATAACAGAACAAGTGAATGCAATGCATTAATGCCCATACCAACCCTACACTCCATCTCCTGTCCAACCCTGCACTCCTGTGGGGATTTAATCGACCCACCCATCCCTACACTCTTTATGTAGCACCGGCCATGCACTAACCAAAATTGCAAAGCAGAGCCGCCTAATCATATAATCGGCTTAAAGCCATCGGTGGATCCACAGTCGTCAAGCGACCATGCGATCCTATTAGAACTTCCTCCATAACCAATATCCCAACCCTATGCAACATAATATCACATGAATGAAACATACCATAACTAACATACGATAACAATCATATAACATGTAGAGCATTTTAGTCATTCTGTCCTTCAGGAGCATAACAGTCATCTTACCCTCTAGGGGTATTTCGGTCATTTTACCCTTCGAGGGTATTTTAGTAATTTTATGCCCTTTCCAAGGGTCTACAGTCACCTCGAGCGACAAGATAACATATTTAAACAAAACGGTGTATTAAGGCCCAAAGCCCAAATCTCGGCCCAGGTGGGCCCACACTCTCGTGTGGCCCATTCGGCCCAAAACTGCCTTTGGCCATGTGATCGTCATGGCTGGCTCATTATTTCCTATCCGACCACAAAATTTACTCGCGTAGGGCCCACTGGCCCATTGGGCCCACTCGGCCCATTTCAGCCAAACGATAAGCCCATGAGAACGCTCATGGTGGCCTCAAGCATCTTACGCCCATATTCGTGGTCTCGGTCCACCACACATGCGATCGCTCACTCGTGTGGCATCATTTACCGGTATGTAGGCTTTTTGGCATTTGCCGATCTACAGTTGAAATGGTGTGAGTACACACCTTAATCACTAAATTGCTTCTTGAATTCGTAGACACCAACCTATTACCAATAAACCTTTTGTTAGCCTTTGATTTCCAAAATAATTCTCTTCTTAAATAATACATTTCAATATATCCTCCTTACCTTGCCTGTGTGAGAGTGTTCCCTAATCCCTCAACGATCGCAACTCAGACCCAAATCCACACCTCGTCTAGGATCTGGATTGAAATCAACACTTGTTAGCCAAAAGTAACCACCATCATCTCAACACAAAGTAATTCCCAAAACAAAGCACGAAGGGTACCACAACCTACCCAAACCGATTGCTAGCAAACTTTTATGGAAATCAACTTACCAGGAAAGATAGGACCGAAAGGTGTTCAACTATTCCCCCTTGCCAGAAGTGAAATCGAAAATGGCTAGTCTAGACAATGAAGAGTGTTCGGCCTAACCAACAAGAAACCACTGAAGACAAAACGGAAAAGAATGGGTTGTAATGTGATGGGGTATTCAGCTAGCAAGGAAAAATCAAGGTTTAAGAGAGTTTATGTTCGGCTAACAAAAAAAAAATCAAAAGAAGAAGTAGTAGTGAAAGCTTTCGGTTTAAGAGTAAAGGAAAAGAAACAACAAGGTATGCAAAGAGATAGGAAGGAAGTAGTGATTCGGCCTATCTAGTGTTTAGGCTACTAACAAGCAAAGAAGAATATGTTGAAAGTGAGAAGAAGAGAAAAAAAAAAACAAAAGGAGTTGAGAAATCGTCAAAAGAAGAATTGAAGAGAAAAAATGACCCCAGATGCTATAGTCAAAAGACCCAAAATGCAAGACTCTCCCCAACAGAAAACTAAAGAACAAATCGGCACTCCCTCCCTCTCAAAGCCGAATATGTTAACAAAACACCCCACTTCAGCCTAAATCCCCTTAGCTAGACCCCCACATTCGGCCAACACTTCCCCCACTTCAATCCCATGATTTTCTCCATGAATCCCTCCTTAACTTACTCTCCACCTTCCATTCAAATTCACCCAACAACCTTGACCAATTCAAATACTTCTACATCAGTATTTGATTCCAACACAACCTCTTGTCTTCTCCTGAGCAAAAATAATTACCTTTAATTGCTTGCCAAGGGAATCGAACTCCTCTCCCCCTTGTCCCTTAGTGACGCCACAACCAACTTACCACATGGCCAACTCGTGTTAATAAAACACACTCAATTTTTCTTAAGTCCTGCTTCCAACAGCTCTCTCCACTAAAGGGCCAAAAACCAAAATTTTTCCAGGGCTCAGACTCGAACCCGGGCCTCCCTAGAACCCCCAAACACACCCAAATAACTAGCTAGACAAGCTCAACACCTGCAATTATGCAAAAATCACAAACCCCTAATTTTTGGGATGTTACAATAGCGGATATTAAGTCGTACCATAAATCAAACATCCGAATCAATGCTGCTGACCTGAATCCGGCTAACTCCAAGTATGGTATCAGTCGTTCATCCGAGGGATATCCTAAACCATTCACACAACCCCTCAATGCTTGGTACGAGCCCTGACACCATTAAATTACAGAAATTAGTTATTATAACATAATTTAATTCCGTAAATGACGTGGAACTTTTTATAAGGGAACCCGTGAATAACAAATAACAATATATTACCATCTTATTAACTGTGTTTGATATTTGATCATCGTTATTAATCAAAGAACCCATTTCGATATCTACAATTTTAAAACAAATTTCGATAATTAATTTCTAAGTTTGTTCCATTTTAAATATTTATCAAAATACCTAAATGTGATACAATAAATTTTACAATAAATACAGTACAAAAATTTCATTACAAAAACACTAAACAGTTTTGTCTACATCATATTTTTTGCTATACTATTGCAGTATATAATTAACAAAATAAAAATATCTCATAAATACCAACTCAATGGTCCCATTCATAAATTCCAACTCAATGGCCTCATCTTTTACCTACATAAAAAACAAAAAAAATATGTTAAAATAATAAAAATTATCAAAACAAAATAAACTTAATTGGGCTATATATTGTTATGTGCATCTAATATTAAACCTAAACAAAAAAAAAAATTGCTAATCAAAAAATATAACAGAAGCATAACATAAACTATCTCAACATAATAAACCTAATAAATACGAATGTTGTTATTATTATTATTTTTCTGATATAAACAAATTGTGCTTTTGCTTATCATTAATCCAAAACAAAAAACTTAAAGACAAACATAAGTCCAAAAACACCAAACAAATACAAACAAATCTAAAACACACATGACAAATAAATTACATAAAAAAAAACATAGAGGATTCTACGTAAATACGAATATTGTTATTTAAATATAATAAAAAATATAAAAAAATTACAAATGAAAATAAAAAATAGAAACATACATACCAAAATAATACCTATAAATTTTTTTCCCTTTATACCGAAATAATACTTTACAAAAATAAAAATAAAATCTGAAATAAATAAAAAATAACAAAAAAAATTAACATTTACAACAAAAAAAAACCACCAAATTTTAAAAATAAATACATTTTCTGTTTTTTTTAACACTAAACCCTTATAACCCCCAAATACAATCTCTTAATTTTTTTTTCAAACTCTAAACACAACCCCAAATTAAATCCATTTTTCCTTCCCTTTCTCCTTTCCTTCTTTTCTATTTTTTTTTCTTCTCGTTCTCCTCTCGTACCTATTTTGCTTCTTTTTTTCTTTCTTTTTTCCCTTCTTTCCCTTCCCGTTCTCTTATTCTTCTTCTTCTTCTTCTCTTCTTCTAAACTATTTTTTTCTTCTTTCAAATCACAAAATAGGACTGGGATCCCCAAAACATAAGTCATGGGACCGGTGATGGTCTCGTCCCAATGCTGCAGTGCAGTGCAGCATCCCATCGCTACAGAAGAGACTGGTGCCGCCTGTTAGGTGGCCTTCACCTTCGGCTGTCACGGGGTTGGGCTGGGTTTGGGTCTTATACGGATCGTATTCAACCCGTATTTCTTTGCTGCCGCCTATCGGCAAGTTATGACCTATTAAGATATATTTTTTTTTAAATGGCTATCATAATTTAGGGGTGGTGCTACCTATGCACCCCCATCCACCAACCAATTCATATCATTCTCTTAAGTAATCCCCATCCAGCTCATTTTCGAATTTAATATTATAAAATGTAATATTAGGTATAAAAAAAGGGGTCATTTTACCCAAAAACGCCCAATTTTAACATTATTTACGAAAATGGACCAACTTTTTTATTATTTATCGGAAAGGGCCGAATTCCCCAAAAACGCGCGCCCACGCTAGCTTATGTCGTGTGTCAGAGTCAAGAAAACGCGTCCCTGGGGGAGCGTTTTGCCCCTTGTTTTAGGGTTAGGGTTTTTTTGCTTGGTTTTAGGGTTTTTAAGGAAAAAATTAATTAAATTAAGGTTTAAGGTTAATTAATTAAATTAGGGTTTAGGGTTTTAAGGTTAATTAATTAAATTATGTTTTAGTTTTTTAAAAATAATTTTGTGTTTAGGGTTTTGGAAAAAAAATATTAGCAATATAAAAATTTTTTGTTTTTTTTTCTACAGAGTATCGAAAAATAATTTTGAGAAGACGTTTCGAGCAAATAGTGTCCAAAACGCTTCAAGCGATGATGCTGCTTTGTCGGCAAGATTATGAAAAAATCTCCCACGTGGATACTCTTTTCTCTGAGAGTATCCGAAAAATAATTTTGAGAAGACGTTTCAACAAATAGTGTCCAAAACGCTTCAAGCGGGAGATTTGTCGGCAAGAAGATTGAAAAAAGCTCCCAAGTGGACTTTCGTTTTCTCTGATGAGTATCTGAAAAAATAATTTTGAGAAGATGTTTTGAACAAATAGTGTCCAAAACGCTTCAAGCAGGATGCACTATCAGCAAGATTACTGAAAAAAGCTCCCACGTGGACGCTCTTTTTCTACAGTAGTTCCTATTTGGCCTTAGACTATAAATAAGCCAAATTTCATTCTCAGGTTGCATAAGTTACAGCAAGAGAAATTGAGGCTAAAGTAGAATAGAAACTGAAGATGAGTGAACGTATTAGTGTTGTTATTTACTATGATGGTGAGGTCCGTAACACCGAGAACGGCGTTGTTTTTTTATCGGAGAATACAACGCGACTGGTTTTTAACCAGAACATAGATTTGACAGAACTTCATAAAAGAATTAGGCATAAAATCTTCGGAACGACGCCAATGAAAGTTTTATCTATTAAGTATAGATTTTGTGCTTCGGTTGATCCCGTGAGATATGACTTATTCGACATCAAAGGTCCTCGTAGCTTGGAGGCAATGGTGCAGACTCATCTTGCTAGTGGATCACCCTATCTTGAGGTATATGTACAATTTTCATAGCCAAATGATGCATTTGCGACTTCAACATCTACTGCTATTCGAGAGGAATACACGACCCCTAGCCGACACTCTATTAGTGGGAGGCAGAATATGGAAGCGCCTATTTTTGGTGGCAGTATGGAAAGTACAACCCCTGCACGACACTCGGTTAGTGGATGGGACATACACATCAGTGGGTCGATGTTTGATGCTGGAAATACGTATTGGGGAATGACATCAACTTCTAGTGGTTGGCAATCCACATATAATTGGGGACGTTACGAAACGTCCACAAGAAGGGATGATGTACTCCCTACGACGTCCACCGGTGAGGGGACCTCGTTCGTTGCAGATTATGGTGGGTCGGATGATGAGTCCGATGTGGATCCACCTCGAGAGCCCGGCCCCGATGGTGCAGAAGTTGCATTATTTTCTGAACCGGAGCCTGTTCCAACCATACCTGAAGATGTTGAAGGGGGTTCAGATGAAGAAGAAGAAGATCCACGATTCAGGGCGTACTCGCCTCTAGCCCACATGCATAATGTCGATCTATCTCAAGATGATGCGTTGGAGTTTCCAGATCTACCACAAAGAAGGCGTGATCGTACAAGTTCTTCGTTGGATTCGGGTGAATTGAAAGTTGGTAAGGAGTTTTCCAATAAGGATAGTTTTCTTAGTGCATTAAACAACATAGCATCATGAACGGGGTTAACTACAACTTGGTTAAATCTAAATCCGATAAGTATGAGGCCAAGTGTGCAGTGCAAGACGGTACATGTTCATGGAAAATCATGGCCTCGTTGAGGAAAAGGACAGGCTTGTGGGAGATAAAAAAGTACAAAGGTCCACATACATGTGTTGCCGGTACATTATCACTAGGTATTTAGGGTTTTTGAATAATACTGTTATTACGTAATGTTGCATTATTTAACGTACTTCGTTGACAGGTGTTTCACAAGATCATCCCAAGATGGATTCAGATATGTTATCTAGCTTAATACTACCGATGGTTAAGGCAAATCCTAGGACTTCAGTGCCGGTCTTAATTGCCAATATTCGTAGCCAATTAAGGTACACGCCCTTTTACCGCAAGGCTTGGATAGCTAAGTAGAAGGCGTTGGAAAAGTTGCATGGTCGGTAGGACGCTTCATATAATGAAGTGTGGCAGTGGTGTCAGGTGCTGGAGAGATATGTCCCAGGTTGCATAACAGACCTTGAAACGGCACCTGCGTACTACAAAGACCGATTGCTCCGTGGATGCCAAGGGTTCAAACGTCTGTTCTAGAACTTTAAGCAATGTCGAGACGCATTTCTATACTGCAAGCCATTGGTACAAATTGATGGTACCTTTATGTATGGTAGATATACCCATCGGCTATTGCTAGTTGTGGCACAGGATGGCAGTGGGAGAATCCTTCCAATTGCGTTTGCAATAACATCGGGGGAGTCAGCTGATGACTGGGATTTCTTTCTTTCTAGGTTAAGGAGGCATGTCTGCCCCCAACCTGATATCTGCGTTATATCGGATCGGGGCCCTAGAATACTAGCCGCAATTGAGCGATAGGGGAGCCTATGGCATCGCACACACCATTGGTATTGCCTAAGGCATGTTGTGTCCAACTACTACGGGCAACATCGATCTACAAGTGAACGACAGCAAGTGACCAACATGGGTATTTAATCTCTATTAATATAATTTCGTTTGTAATATTCAATTTATTCTTAATGGAAGAGTGGTATGTAATATTCGCTATCAACTTATATTGAAAGGGTATGAGATAAGTAAGGATCGTTTTCATGAGATGTTGGCAGTTTTGCGTTCAGTTAACGAAGAAAGCGCAAACTACCTCTGTAACATACCTTTCGAACAGTGGACACAAGCATACGACGGCGGCCTACGATATGGTCATATGACCTCAAATCTAGCTGAATGTATAAATTCTGTTCTAAAAGGAACGCGTCATTTGCCGATAACATCGGTTGTGCGAGAGACATATTTTCGTTTAGCGGCACTATTTCCAAAGCAAGCAGCGAGTTATAAAGGCCAAATGCAGGGAGGCCATGTATGGTGCGCGAAGGTATTGTAAGAAATTAACAAGGCGAAGGCACGAGCCAACACCATGCACACAGTGTGTCACGATCGCGACAACCTATAGTTTCGTGTGACGAAGTTTGACAGACCGAACCAAGGTATTATTGGCGGGCAATATCGTGTACACTTGAGAAATAGGACCTGCGACTGTGGGATGGTTGCCGCACTTCGTTATCCATGCGCTTATGTAATTGCAGCTTGTCAGAATCTCCGTCTGGATCCCATGAGCTATGTCGACGAAGTGTACAAAATAGAATACATTTACAACGTGTGGAGACATGTATTCCCACCAGTCCCAGATGAACGTAAGTGGTCGTCTGTATCACTTGCTCCGTTTAAGCTGTTACCGGATAGAGAACTACGTCGCAAACCAAAGGGTCAACCTTGCTCGACTAGAATACGTAACAATATGGATATCCGAGAAACAACCAACCAACAGAAGTTGTGCGAATGGTGTAGGAACCCAGGCCATAAAACTCGATTATGTCTAAATCGGAATAGCTGATAGTTGTTGTAATACAATTATGTTGCATTATTTATATTTTATTAAAAATATAAAAATATTAAAAATATTTCCCTATTCAAAAGAACTTTTATTTTATTAAAAATATAAAAAGTTAATTACAATTAAAATATAAAAAACAACTTTTATTTTATTAAATGAAACAATATAAAAAATTTTGTACAAATATATTAACAAAAATCAATGTTGGTGCCGGTCGGAATCAGTGCCACATGGGGGTCGTCGACTTGTTCTGTGCTACTGGATTCCTCCTTGGTTCACCTTTCCATGAGGGTCGTGGTTCCTCGGCGGGGAGGATCTAGTTGTGGGTGTTGGGAGGATGACCCACCTTGATAGAATAATGACTGCGGAGGTGTTTGCATCACCCATGGAAGAGATGTTTGAATCCCATAAGACGATGGGGATTGGTAAAAAGAAGAACTCCCCGACGGTGACTCGTGCGATCCCTCATGCAATGACAGCCTATAGATCGACTGTTGACTCGGAGTAATCGGGAACGGAGATGAACCGGGCCATGCATTCCAACCTACCATAGGACTGGGAAAAGGAAACATATAAGGGTTAGGATACATATAAGGGCTAGGATATGCACCTGGCATAATCTGAAAAGGCTATGATATGGGTGTTGTCGGTTGAAGTGTTGGGCCCGGTGACTGTATGGGCGCTGTTGTTGGGCCCGGTGATTGTGTGGACGCTGTTGATGGGCCCGTGTTGTCATCCATTCTTCTTGGATTTAAAGGGCCTCGTCGTTCCCTTTGGACACGAATTTACCGTCCTCTCACCTCTTCCAACAGTAAATATGGCTTGCTATGGATCCTAAACCATGGCATGTATTCCGGCATGCACGCTAACTCAGGAACGATGATCGGTTCCCGAGTAGGTATATAATCATACCGATTTTCTCACATTTCGATATATGCTGACCAGAATCTCGGCCAATCCGTATGCAACTTTCGTAAGTCGACTTTGTGCTCATCATCGAGCACCTCAGGTGCCACGGGAATCGGTTGTCGGAATCCAAATTGTCGCAATACTCTATCTGACTGGTGCATCTCCACGGTGGCATAGTTGACCAATGGGACCTTCACATGCCAAATGTTCGGATTTTGAAAGAATTCATCCGGAATTACTGCCCGAATTGTCGGATCCTCGTATAGTGTCCATTGAAACTATATGAACATGATAAAAATATTAGTTATATACATAATACATAATACTAAATACGAAATGACTATTTTATTATGTATATATATTTTATTTAATACTTACTTGTGCTTCCGACCGTTGGCCTAATAGAAGCCATATATCTTCAAGAGAGGTAGGTATTCTAACATAACTTGCCGAATGGTTCCATCTAATTAAATAAATTTTTAGCATACAATTATATTTTAAATCTACGTAATAATTGTAAAATCTAATATAAAATTTACCTCATTATGAGTGGGAATGTATATGGGTGGTCCACTCGAGGACGTAAAAATGGAAAGTGAAACCGTGCCCATGATTACAGTAGTGATAGGCAACCTTCGATTTTGGCTTTATTCGGTTGCGTCGCCCCGCACATCTCCCGGTACAATGTTGCTAACACGGCAAACCCCCAACTAAATTCACCAGCTGCTCTAAAATTAACGAGTTTCAGCAGCCATCTCAGATGTACGAGGTTTCGTGACAAGTTCGGCATCAGATAACCTCCAATCATCTCAAGAATGTATGCTCGAGCATATCCTATTCTTTCTAGTTCAGTCGAATCATTATCCGGCTCTGGGAATGTGTCTCGTAACCAGCCCATCTCGATCTGACCTCCGTTAATATTATCCGGAATAGCACCCAAAAGCTCGTAGCATACGGCTCCCCAATCAGCAGATTGGGCGGACCCGATGACTACGTACCCATCCACCGGCAATCCCAATTGCAACTACACGTCTTCCAGAGTGATAGTACACTCTCCGCATGGAAGATGGAAAGTGTGCGTCTCGGGTCTCCTATAACAGCCCAAATTTCAGCGATGTCGGAAATAGTGGTTCGAGACCACCAAATTCGACAAATAAATTTGCATATTATATTATTTAATATTTACGAGCCAAATGTAGCTTTTAAAATATTTTTGAAATAGTAAATTGTGTTTTATAAATATTTATTTGGTCAAGAAATTGAGAAAAAGAGGTATCGAGATCTCGGTGTTATAAACCGAGCCATAAATATTTTATGAATATTTATGGAGTGTCAATAAGGTAGTAATAAAATTTCGTTAGAAAATTTTGACGTTCGGATGGTTAATTAAATAAAAAGGACTAAATTGAAAAAGGTGTAAAAGTTGCTAGATGGATTAAATAGCTCAATTGTCAAATGAGGAAGGACCTAAAGTGCAAATAAACCCAAAGGAGATATTTTGGGCGGCAATAGGTGAGAAGAATCAGGAAATGGGTGAAATAAGGGCAAAATTGGAAAATTGCCAAAATTAGTTAAATAAAAATGGGACCAAATTGGAATATCTAGAATTCTCATCATTTTTCTTCATATTCATCAGCTGAAAAATAGCCATGGAAGAGGGTTCAAGCTGGTTTTCATACTCTAGCTTCATGTAAGTTTAATTATTGCTTTCTCCTTGAAATTTCTAAGTTTTTGGACTTTTACAATTGGGTCCAACTTACTATGTCATTAGTTTTTTATTCCATGGCTAATTTTTAAAGTTGCTATGGATGAGTGCTGGAAGCATATGATGAATAAACATATAATTGAAGCTTTAATTTTGATATATGATGATTTTATCAAGTAAAATTGATGGAAATTAATTTTAGGACCTAATTGTGAAAGAGTTTGGAATTAAGGTCTAGTGCTAAAGTTATGATTTTCAAGGGTTATGAAGTAGTTTAAAATGATAGAATAAAGTATTAATTGAGAAAAATTAGCTCAATTGAGGGGTTAATTGAGCAAGGACTGAATTGTATGAATTGTGAAATTTGGGGCAAAATGAAAATTAACATTTTGCATTAAAACAGTTTTGGACAGCAGCAGTAGTCTAACTTTGAAAAATCACCAAAAATTTTAGAAATCGAATTAGAGGATGAATAAAATATTAAATTAAATCTTATTGAGTCTAGTTTCTTATAGAAGAAACGGTGTAAGTAATGGAATTGTGAATCATGAGATATAATAAATTTTGTGAGACAAGGTCAGAATGGTTTCGGGTTCCTCTATTCTGAATTTGGAAAATCATAAAAAATTGGAGAAAAATAATTAGGGGCTTAAATTTATATGTTTAAAATCCTGAATGAGTCTATTTTCAAGAGAAACAAACGGGAACATTATCCAAATTCTGTACGATGAGATAATTAATTTTTAGTGAAGAAGGGTCGGAACTGTCAGACAGCAGAATAGGGGTAACTTTAAAGAATAAACTGTACTTATTGGATAAACCAAAAATTCTGGAAAGTTTATGGTAACAAGATATGTGAGTCTAGTTTCAGGAAAAATTAGCGGATCTTAATTTGGAGTTCTGTAGTTCAAGATAAAAATAATTTAGTGACTATGACACGGATGGACAGCTTGAATATTTATACAAGTAAATAGTAAAAATTATAGATAATGTTACTTACAAGTGTGTTATTTATACTAAGGATGTGGATGGAGAGGAGGAGGAGGAAAAATATATGAATGACTTGTGTATAAATTGATCACATGCCCGATTATAATCGATAAATGTTAAATTAGAAAGGATATAATGTTTTATTTCGAATATTTACTATGAAATTGTGATTATCGTTATGATATAAAAATTGAATTTGTAAGTTTGTATGTAAATAATACATTGTTTTTTTATTTATGTTTTAATATTTTGTTATATTATATGAGATATGGTTGAATATGGAGTAATTATTTGATGTAAATTATGAATTGTGATTGATTATGGATGAATTGGTAAAATGATGAAAAGTGAGAATTCCCGGTTGAACATTCGGAATAGAAAAGATACGAATGAGGTAGCTAGGTCACATGTGTGGTACTAAGTGTAGGCCACTATGTGTACAAAGAGAGCTACGAGATGGTTTTAGGTCACATGTGTAGTACTAAGTGCAGGCTACTACATGTACCAGACGGATAGGTCGCATGTGTAGTACTAAGTGCAGGCTACTATGCGTACCCGATAGCTTCGATCACATGTGTGGTACTAAGTGCAGGCCACTATGTGTAAGTGATGGTTTTGGTCACATGTGTAGTACTAAGTGCAGGCTACTATGTGCACCAGATAACTTTGGCTACAAGGGTGATACTATGTGCAGGCCACCGTGTATCTGTTATTATTCCGATGGGTTCAACGAGAAATTGACTAAGTGAAAATACACGTGATCATGTAACGACTAAGTGTAATTGAATATGACTATGTGATGAATAAGTGATTTGTCAATTTAAATTGTGATTGGCAGGAAGAGTTAGTGAGTTGCATGTTTATAAATTGTTACACGTATTTGTCTGAAATACGAGGAAATGATGGTACTTGATACATGGAAATATGAGACTGTGATATATAAAAACATGGAATATGTTTGATAAATGTGTTTATTCATAATTATAGAATTGTACACCTCAAGTGTACTATTTGTGTAAATATGATGTTTCAAATGATTTGATGAGTAGAACTCAAATATGAAGTAGTTAGAAACCAAGACAAATTGTTATGAAAATATATATGAAATACAGATGTATGATTATTGTATGTGATATGAATACATAATGTGAAATAATATAGGTATAAGAGGAATTTAATAAGAATTGAGCCCATATACGTTTCTTGTTATTTATATGAGGCGTACGACTAACAAATGGTAATAAGTATAAGGCTTGGTTGAATATCTTAAATTGGTTCTTGACTGTATTAAAATGTTGGTAAAGATAAAGAATCAAGTGAGTGAGAAATATGGCTTGGAAAATAGTCTAATTTTGGTCTACACGGGTAGACACACGGGCGTGTGTCTAGGCCGTGTGTGACAAGCGGTCTACCCCATGGGCGTATGGTCCGACTGTGTGTCCCCAGTCACACGGGCGTGTGACCCTTATATACGAGAAAAATTTTAAAAGTCGCGAAAAATTTTCCTGAGGATCCGGTTTAGTCTTGACCCGATCTTAATGCATGATTTGGACCTCGAGGGTCCGTTAAAGGAACGTTTATAATTAGTCTCGGTATTTGAACGATAATGATTTCAAATTTTCTGTAAGTGTTCTGTACTCCTTGGTAATGCCTCGTAACCCTATTCCGGCGACGGATATGGGTTGGGGGTGTTACATCTCCACCTCTCTATCAACGCCCTGATTAGTTTTGAGTCCAACTTGCACCCCTGGCCTATCGTGGCCACGTGCCAAAAACCCGCTTCCTGCAGGTAATTCTGTAACATCCTAGCTTAGGGCCTAGTCAGAATAGTGGTGCGAGACCACAAATACGAGGGTTACAAATGAGTTATTGAGGTTTATGCCTTATATGCATGCTAGTGTGAAAGTTTCATGAAGCAATTTTGTGAAATTGTGGTTGAATTGTCCAAAAGGACTAAATTGCAAAAGTTGCAAAATGTATGTTTCTAGAAGCTATATGTGTGAAATAGCTTTAGATTATTAATTAGAGGTCCTTAAATAGCAATTTATCCAAATTCTAACTTTTGGACAAAATTGGGCATGGATGAGTTAGAATTTAAAGTTTATCAAAAAGGGCATTTTGGTCATTTAGTTATTAAATGATTAAATAGGTGAAAAGATGACAAAAATTCACTCATCTTCTCCCCCAAGCTGCCGAAAATTCCAATAGCCATTGTTAGGGCTCTTTCAATTTTTCAAGCTTGCTAGTAAGTGCTCCTAAGCCCGATTTTTGATATTCTTCGTATTTTTGAAGTCCTAGTAGCATGAGTAAGCTATTTTTAGCCATTTGATGAGCTATTATGGATGTTCAAAAATGTACATATGTATGACATGCATGTATTTTGATGTTTTATGGAAGAATATGAAAGCTTGATGTAGTAGAAACATCTTTTGCTAAGTGATTTTCCATGAAAATGCATGTAGGGACTAGTTTGTGAAAAACTTTAGTTTGGTCATACATGTGTGATTTAGTGAGAATTGATGAATGCTTTAGTTGAGTAAGTGGTTCGGCTAAGCATGAAAGACTAGAAAGTTGAATAAAAATCACTTTACGAGCCTTGGGGCTAAAGTGTAAATATGAGAAAGTTTAGGGGCAAAATAGTAATTTTTATAAAGTATGAAATGTGGGTCAATTTAGTCAATGTGTGTATTGAATAAGCTGATTTATTCATTATAGATCAAGAAAGACGAAGCCCGGATCGTAACCGAGGCAAAAGCAAGGTGGTGGACTAAATTGCATATTTCTATACTTTTGAGTATCGAGGTAAGTCTATGCACAAATAATGCATTCATACTTACAATTTGTTAATGTTGGCTAGTGTGTAGCATGTTTGAGAACCTATGTGGGATGAATGTAGTAGAAATTGTGAATGAATGTATGATCGGGAATGATTGAGGACCTATGTGGTTTAAGTAGAATGATTAAGTAAGTAGACTTGTGCATGTGTTGTGATAATGCTAGATGGTGGGCTAAGTGGGATACCATCCTAATGCATATTGACGATGAGCTAGCTATGTGCGATGCTATCGTGAGGTATATCGTTTAGTGGGCTAAGTGAGAAACCCCTATGATTACCTTTGTGGTAGGCTAAGTGCGATGCCACCTTATTAATCGATTGTGGTGTGCTAAGTGCAAAACCAAGAGACACATTTTTGTGTGGGTTAAGCGTGTGGATTAGCCATGTGATTGCATTATTGAGTAAAATAGCTGTGTGGATGTATTATTAAGTTAATTAGCTGTGTGGATGAATTATTGAGAAATAATGATTTGTTGTATATTGTGTAAATGTGATATTGAATGCAGGGGTGCATTTCGATGGTTATGAGTATGTGACTCATGATGTGTTGGAAATGTGGTAAGGGATAGAAAGAGTAAGCATAGTTGTGAATTACTTATGTTGGTATAATGCTAATTGTTGCTTAGCTTATACTATGTTGCTTAATTGTTTATGTGTAAAGCTACTAAGCTCAAAGCTTACTCTCTTTCTTTTCCCTTGTCTTATAGAGTAAAGGTGTTGAATCGAGATACGAGGATCATTTGGAAGATCAGCACACTCTGGTACATTAGACTTAATGTTTTGTATATGGCATGTATAGGGGCTAGACAAGTTAGTGAATTTTGTTGTAAATGGCTAAGATGTGTTGGCCTTTAGATGGATAGTGTATTTTGTATAATGCCATGGTTGTTGGCTATTACATTATATGAAAGAAAGATGTAGTTTTCTATGTGAGATTGCACTTCAATTTGAGTTGATTATGGATGTGTTGTATGAGTGCATGTTGTGTAAGCTATAAGGGTGAGAAGAGCTTAGCAAATAGCTTTGTTCTTGGCCATGTGGATAGACACACGGGCGTGTGTCTAGGCCATGTGTGACACACGGTCAGCCCACGGGCGTGTGCTTTGGCCATTCGTCCCCTGCATGTCAGTATTTTAAATTAGAATAGACCACGGACTAGCCGCACGGGCGTGTGTCTAGGGCGTGTGGGATTAACCAGTGTTGGCACGGGCTATCCACACGGGCGTGTGTCTAGACTCTAGGCCATGCTAAGGTAGTCAGTGTGCACCACGGGTGGTAAGCACGGGCGTGTGCCTTGGCCGTGGGGCATTGGCAGAATGCTGGGGTTTTAGACACGGTCTGGGGACATGGGCGTGTGTGTCCATGCACGGGTGTGTCTAATCTTGCACGGGCGTGTGAGACCTGTATAAAAGAGAAAATTTTTAAGATTGGAAAAAGTTTTGATTTAGTCTCGAGAGCCCTCGTGTGTATGAGTGAGGCCTCGTAAGTCGAGAATGAGGTTGTTGAGATGACTTCAGAGAGTAGTTACGACGAGCCTAAGTGGCGATCAAGTGGTTTGAGTTCGGTAACGCCTCGGGCCCAGTTCCGGCGTAGAACCCGAGTAAGGGGTGTTACAAATTCTCTATCAACGGCGATGGCGAACCAGGCATATTACGAATATAGCATTGCAACACCCGATCTACAGACTGTTATAAAAAATTATAAAATAAAAATTAATTAAAATTGCATAAATGAAAAAAATATTAAATAGTATTGAAAAATTAAAACTATCACTTACCATTGTCATTTGATCGACGGAGATGTGTTTATTATCGAGACGAATTAATTCTCTGGCCATTGCTAACACGATCAAATATTTTTAATTTAAAAAAAAAACTAATTCAAAAAAATTTTAAACAGAGTTTTTTTTTGCAAAAATTAAAGAGAGCTTTGAGAAAATTTGAGATGAGGACTTGTGTGAAAAAAATGAAAGGGGGTCTTTTATAGTTTTTTTTTTTTTTTTTGACCACTGGAGCCCAAATGGTCAAAAGAAATAGCCGTTGGGGGTTAAAAAAGGGCAAAAGCAGCGTCCCGGGAGCGTTTTGTCCACGCCAAGACAAAGCGCCCTCAAGGAAGCGCTTTGGCCGACGTGGACAAAACGCTCCCCAGGACGCGCTTTTCTTGACACAACACCTGACATCGCACTGACATGGACGCGTTTTCGGGGAATTCAGCCCTTTCCGGTAAATAATCAAAAAGTTGATCGATTTCCGTAAATAATGTTAAAATTGGACGTTAAAATGGCAAAAAAAAAGCCTAATTTTAGGAGTTGAAACACGTGTAGGCCTGAGACACAGTGGAGCCGCCTAGTAGTTGGTGAAGTGCCTTTTTTTTAGACTACAAATCCATTCATGGCGCAGCCTGGATTCATGCATTCAAACAATTGATTCATTTAATTTATTCGAAGAATTTGAATTGGTTACTTGATGACAACCACAGTTAAGAAGATTCATTCCCGGCCAAAACTCAAAAGCACTCAAAAACAAGTTTGGTTATACTTTTCAATTTGCAAATTTTAGTTCCAAGCTATCATAGTCTACAAATAGCATATTTAGTGGTATGTTAATTCATAACCAAAAAAAAAAACCTTAGCTAATCAATATAAAAAAAACTTAGCTAAGATGAATATGGGCAATGCCAACGGGGAGCTTGATAATGAGCTAGTTCAAGCACATACTCACGTTTGGAACCATGTTTTTATATTCATAAGTTCCATGTCTCTAAAATGTGCAATTGATTTAGGTATCCCAGATGTCATTCAAAACCATGGCAAGCCCATGATAATTACTGAGCTGGTTGCTGCACTACCGATGCTGAACTCTACCAAAGCATGTGACATTTATAGACTCATGCGCATTCTAGTTCATTCGGGCTTCTTTGCACATCAAAAGTTAGACGGTGATGCTCAAAAAGAAGGATATGTTCTTACCAACTCTTCTCGCACTACAGCAAAACAGACTTTTAGCGGCGTTTTTTTTACCTTTAGTGGCGTTTATAAGCGCCACTAATAGTATTTGCGGCGCTTTTAGAAGCACCGCAAAAACGCCACTAAATCAAACACCGCAAACTTTAGCGGCGTTTATGAGAAAAAAACGCCCCTAAAGGTCATGACCTTCAGCGGCGCTTTACCCACAAACGCCGCTAAAAGTCATGACCTTTAGCGGCGCTTTCCCCAAAAACGCCGCTAATGGTAATGACTTTTAGCGGCGTTTTTTTCACAAACGCCGCTAATTTGTACAGATTTGCAATGTACAATTTGTCCAATATCATACCCCTCCTGCACTAAAACCAACCAATAACAGTAAATATAGCATATAATTCCAACCCAAAACAACAAATGTAGCATAAAAATCACACCGAATGCATTAATTCTAAATGATACTTGAAATTCAATAAATTAAATGAATTATAACTGAAAATATTCTTACAATAATGTTAAATGTAATAATGTTAAAATAATCTTACAACGAGAAACTAAATGTCTAAGATGGCGCCTGCGATCTTTGAAACATCTCGCATCATACGCCGAAGGTGTGTTGGAGCTCATCGTTCTTCTTGCTCGCTCTGCTAGCATCGATCTTTGCGATCGCTCCCTCGCACCGCACCTGCCGCCTCCTCGCCGCCGCTTCGTGCATCCGCTCTAAGTCGTTCTTTGGAGTTCTTCATATTTTCATTGACCATCAACAATTTGCTGCCTCTGCTCAACCGTGCTCGCTTGCATATGAGCTATCTGGTCTTGTAGCCTCTGAACTTCAGCACGAGATTGACTCCCGGAAGGCATGTATTGTTGGGAGCCAGATCCAAAATATTGGGTCGGGGTAACACTAGATCCTTGAAATCGAACCTGACCATACCTTTCAAGACCAAAAACATCAGTGATAGTTCTGTTATAAATATACTCAAGATTAACAGAACTATCAGTCGAAACAGTCGTACCTTTCAGGACCCAAAACACCAGTAATAATTCTGTTATCAATATCCTCAAGATTAACAAAACTATCAGTCAAAGCAGCCGCTTCATACTTCGCCTTCTTCTCATTTAGTTTATCCTAATAAATCAATGAAAGAGTTAAAAACGAAATATATAATAAGAAGGAATGCAACATAACTTAACATTATAAATTTAAAACTACAAACGATGAATTAAACTATTATAATTAAACATTAGAAATATTTATAATAAATCAAATTTTATTAAGTAAATATACCATAATTTTTGCAGCTTCGGATGTCATCAGAGATCCATCCTTCTTCTTATGCGTAATGTCAAAAAGCTGAAGGCGTCCAACTTTTTGACCAGACGAGACTTCCTACATTGTAGCAGAAAAAATATAATTTAATAGTATAAAGTCATTAATATTTGACAGAATTAATAAATTATAATACCTCGGCCTCGACTACACAAGCAAAACTTACGGACCTGTAGGTGTGCGTGAATTTTTGTTTCTGTCTGATGCTTGTTCCAACTCGCTCACGGTCCTACATAATGAAATTTGTATTATGTATATAGTAAATACTATAAATCGAAAAATTTATAAGACTTTAGAAGTACGTAATACCTCTCATTTCTTTGAATTCCAGAATCTAACTTGATCTTCCCATTGGTACCTCAACATTCCCGGCGGGACATTTCTTAATTTTTCGTCGAGGCTTATGTCTTTCTTAAAATATTGTTTTTTCAACGTGCTTTTATGGTCTCTCCATTTTTTTACCCAATGTCTTCTTAATATAGTCATCGGAGACCTCTAAAGCAAATCTCTCCTGAAAAAACATAAGTTTAAAAAGTAAATATAAATGAAAGTTAAACCAAAGTATTATAAATTACATTCACGTATTGTTACCTTAATAGTATGGAGAGCCTGATTTTTGTTGGCATCAGGCACGTGATGCCATGATTCGTAGTTAATGGGCAACATATTGGCATTTCGTGCTATAATGCCCAAATAGCCTGCTAACAATCGAGCTTCAGATCCAACAGGCTGCCCATGACTGTTTCTCCTCACTTTAACATGCTCGACAGGATTTAGGTCGTATAAATCTTTAAGGAGTGTACGTCCCCGACCTCTTCGCGTCCCACCACCTTCAGCTGAAAAATGATATATTATTATATTAAAATTAAAAAATGAATCAATAATAAAATTCAACATGCATGTAAAATAAACTTAACATTACTTTGAAATTCTGCAGGCTCGTCATCTATGTCCGGCATACTAGAAGATCCAACAAATGTTTGTTGTTCACTATTTGCTTCTTCTGAATTTGGAGTATTGTGGACAATACTTAACTCTCGTAATCGTCTTCTAGGCATTTTTCCTACAATACACATAAAATAGTGCAAAATTTTAGTAACAAACAACAACAATAATAGTACATTTAAAATAGCTAAATTATATAACATGACCAATATTAAAATTATAATATTACATATAAATAAAAAATCGTAAAATCTTACTACATCATATTTCGTAAATATCTTCGTCCACATCCTGACGAATACAAATCAATATAATAAACAGCATTTTGGACATCAATTTGAACAGAAATTTCTTAAGATTCATCATACGTGGCATTGTTACACCTGGGGAGGATCCGTTATATCTTACAGTGAGATATAAGGCAACCCGTTAGGTTTCCAGCCTATATACTTTGAATCTTTTTTTTTTTGGACAGCAATATAATAAACAACATATATACCAACAAGCAAGATAATAAACAGCATTTTGGACAAGCAATTTGAACAGAAATTTTTTAAGATTCATCATACATGGCATTGTTACACCTTGGGAGGATCCGTTATATCTTACAGTGAGATATAAGGCAACCTGTTAGGTTTCAAGCCTATATACTTTGAATCTTTTTTTGGACAAAGATAAAATAAACAAACATATATACCAACCAAGCGGGATAATAAACAGCAATTTGGACAAATTCATCATGATATAATCATTATCGATCCGAATTTTGAACTAAAAACGTACCTTAATAATTTCAAGAAGATGATCTACTCCACTCTCACCAAGAAGCGAAATTTGCGATCGAGAAATACAAAAGATTAATAATCTTGACTAACAAGTGGATATCTAATGTTTTTCTATCAAATGAATATAAATCAAGCAAAATGAATATAAATAAGAATAATAATGATTTTATACTGTTAAGTTATTACCACCAAATCAAATCCAACGATTCTTACAGGAGCAGAGGAAGCGATGAATCGAAATACAAACAACATATGAATTAACAAATGGTATTGATTAATTACAAAATGCTATTTACTAAAAACTAATACTCACATTCTTTGACTGAAAGAAAAATAGTCAATTCAGTAGTCGGTCTAAGTCCTCTTCAATTCTACTCACTTTCAAAGTACGGATACCTTTCTCAATACAAATCTGTAACAAATACATATGAAATTTATTAAAACAAAAAGTCTATTCACATACATTATTAAGTAATTCATTATGAATCAATAATATAAGTCGTGATTTAAGTCTAATTCAGTCACCAGTTACAGCCTCACTTCTATACTTTAATAATTTGTTTACAGAAAGTATTTGTCTTAAAATTAAATACACCACTAAATTACGCAACAATTAATTTTTGAGAATACATAAAATAGAAAGAGATTTTTTGCATTTAAACTTTTAAAAAATCATCTCTCAACTATAATATTTATTAAAAAAGTATGTTTATTCAAAAACCTCAATCAATTAAAATCAATTACAATCTCATCTATTACTTACTCAAACCTTAATAGAGATGCAAGAGATCAAACAAAATTTCAGCATTTGAACATCATCTATTTACCATTCAGATATCATAATTTACAGTATATAGCACTCCAAATTTCTAGATTCCAAACATAACAAATTTCAACATTTATTCAATAGCATATGCAAACTTTCCAGCATTCAAAATCATATATGGACAACATTAATATGACATTCTCGAGCACCTTAAAGACACATTTTCGAGCACCTTAACGAGCTATTGATCAAGTCTATCAAGTTAAATTCATTTATCCAAAAAATAAAAAACAATATTTAGTTATCCAAATACCAGCTTCAAACATGATAATTTGCAGCATTTAAATGCCTAAAGTTTCAGCAGTCAGATAACATGGTTTAGAACATACAACACTCTAAGTTTCCAGCTTTCAAACTGAATAAGAAGAAATGGATGCCAAAGATGTAATATCAAATAAAATGAACATCCTTTATCAGATCCAATACAAATTGGTCATCACACAAGTTTAAAAGAGAGTGAAAAAAAAAACTTATAATTTCATTATCCAATTTTAAACATTTGAGAAAGGTATAGGTTTTCTATCTGGCCATGATTCTATTTTCTCAAAGTACTTGACAGGTACCACCCCATCAAAACCCTCAGTCAATATCACTTTGTTGTTTGACATAATAACACCCCTAAGCAGTTTGTCACGTATACAGAACTGGCATATTAAAAATAAAGAGTAAAATGAAGGAGTTCGTACGTCATACCATCCTTCTTTCAAACACTAGAAAGAATGTCAATTAAAACAATCAAATAAATAAGGGGAAAAAAAGAGGATATGTACCAGTAAGAAAAACAAAAGAACATCCAAGAAAGAGAGAAACAAAGAAAATGCAAAGTAGACATAGGCGACTAACAAAAGGCAATAAGCAGAGGAAGAAAAGTAAACAGAATAATAGATTCCAAGTGTAAGAAAAGTATGTATCGCATTTCATAATTCATTTGAGTAAAATAGATTTCTTCACTTCAGGGCCTGTCAACTAGGAATGAATACACACCAGAAGAACATCTAATGATATCCGCATGCGAAAGTGATTTTTAAAAACCATAGAATCAATACATGTTTTAGACAAATATCGCGATGCTTCATATCTTGTGAAATGTAAAATTGCAAATATGGAAAATTGATCCTTTATTTATGTATTCTTCTAAGAATATAAAATGTGCACTACATTCTCATCTTTATTTCATGATATTTCAGCAACTAGTAGTGTAGATGCAGCTGAGAATGCGAGTATTATTGAGTAAATATAAGTAACAAAGCGACCATTACCGGCTACTTGGAAAACTGAAACACAGAAAGCTTGTGGAAGATGCATTTGTTTCATCAACTAAGCAAACATCTAAAGGCTGAAAGCTAATTTATCATACACACTTTCTTGACATTCCAGAAGACAAATAAGAAAACAACAACTCCTACATTTTAAAAAAATACCAGATTAGTTGTTTTAGAATCCAATCAAATAAAAGTAAAACCACAAATTTCAATATGGAGTTAAAAGTACAGAGGTAAATCTATATTTGGTTCATAAAGATAATGACAAAGATCAGGGTTGACTGTCAATTTGACTGTAAAACCACAAATTTCAATTTGACTGTCAATGTTATCAGGTTTCTTGATTCCAAGCAATGAGCTAAACCATATGAAACTTGCCAGGTTCAATACGTTTAGGAGAAAGATGGAATACTTGAAAGATTTTGGAAGCATCATTAACTTCACACATATATCCAAATATACGCTACACATACATATTTCAAAAAGCAACATATAGGAAAAAACTCTCTTAGTTTCATAATTCCACACCAAGTTAGATATCAAATTAGCAGTAAATGTACTTGGGTGTTAATTTGAGCATGGAAATTATTGACTCATTTGAAAATTGTTGAGCCATGGAAAGCTACACTGTACCTATAAGAAAAGACTATATATGGAGAGCTAATTGATGCATGCAAAACTCCGATTGCTACACAATAATTGCCCTCGGAAGATACTTAAGGATAAAAAACCTCAATTCTATGAGGTGACAGAAATGAGTGCATTTGACTTTATAGTGGTATTTGCTAATGGATGTCGCATTTTCATAATCATTCTACAAAGCTTTTGAGTAGCTTTTTAGATTATGTTAATCAGGATTTTTTAAATATTAATATTTTAAAAATTTTTGGTCATACACATTAATCATTTCGCCACCAATATAAAACTACATTTTTTTCAACTCCAAATTAACTGCAATAAGCAAATAATACCTCAACAAACTGAATGTCCTTGCCTTGTATGAGTCTTCAGAATGAAAAACAGTAGATGGAACACCATGTATCAACTCAACGAAAACTGGAATAGAAATCCATGCCGAGAATCAAATAAATAATATTTCGGGGACGACATTCAAAATGCTAAAAAACAATAAATAAATACCTGATGGGGGAATTTATCAAGTTGGGGAAGTATTTCGCAACAGAATCGAAGAAAAAATTAGGGATTCGGAGGGGAATGCTAAAGGGGATGAAGAAATTAGGGATTTGGGGAGATAGCAGAAATAGGGAGCAGATTTAAGCGGATTAAAGTCTTTGAGTAATTAAAATGGATGTAAAAAGAACGGCGTCGTTTCTGTAAAAAAATTATCCCTATTGCGGCGCTTTTAAATAAACGCCACTAAATAAATTACCAAAAACGCAGTCGTTTTTCTCAAATTTGTGGCGTTTTGGGCTAAAACGCCACTAATAACATCAATAAAATGAACATGTTTGTGGCGTTTTATTAAAGGCGCCACTAATAAGAACAGAAAACGGTGCCGTTTCTTTCCTTAACGCGTAATACATATTTGCGGCATTTTTACTAAAACACCGGTAATACATCACCTATTGCGGCGTTTTTGGTTAAGCGCCACTACTGATTTAACATCGCCACCAAAAACGACGCCGTTTTATATTAAATATCATGACTTTTGCGGCGTTTTTTTTTTAAAAACGCCGCTAATGCCTTCCATGCTAATTATTATTTAAAAAATTCAATAAAATTTAAAATTGTTTATAATTTCTTTAAAATTGTATATACACCAACAATAAAATACAAATATACTAACACATTAGTTCTCGAATTAGTGTCATCCAAGATTCAAGTCAAATTGATCCAAAATTAAAACAAAAGTTATAAAATGGAAATATTAATTAATAAATAAGGGATAATAATTCATTTTTAAAAAAATACACATTTTTAAAAATAAATACATCAATATATTTTTATATTGAATAAATATAAATATTTATGTATGCAATATATAAATAAGAAACGATGATAAAATATTATATCAATAATTGGGTTAATGTATATATATACATGGTTAACCATTAATGTATGCTTTTGGGATTTAATCCATTTTGATATATATATATATATATATATTAAAATATTAATTTATATTTATCTTATAACCCTAAACCTTTAGACCATTAAACCCTAAAATCTAAACCCTGAACCATGAATCCTAAACCCTAAATCCTAAACCTTAAACACATAACCCTAAACCATAAGCCCGCAAACCCTAAAACCTAAACCCATAGACCACGAACACCTAGCTACAAACAATCCCCAAAATCCACACCAATATATAAACCTTAAACCATAAATCCAAAACCTTAAAACCAAAACCATAAACTCTAAACTGTAAGTACCCTAAACCATAATCATAGACCATAATTTTGGGAATTCGTGTGGCCAAACTATAAATCGTAAATCTTTAAATACAAAACCCTAAATCCTAAAACTCTAAACACTAAAACTGAAACACTAATCCATTAAACTATTAAATAGAAATCCTAAATCCTAAAACTATAAACCTTAAACCTTAAACAGTAAACCCTAAACCTACACCATACACACTACACCCGAAACACTATAAACACTAAACCATGAACATTAAATCATAAACCCTAAACACTAACCCCAAAATAAAACAATTTCTATATTGAAATAATATACAAGGACCAAAACGGCGTCGTTATAGTTGGTGAAACAATTTTCTTTTTTTGTGGCGTTTTTCATAAAAACGCCGCTATTGCTTGGCCTGGAAACAAAATGGCGTCGTTTGAGTATTTAAATAATTAGAAATTTTGCGGCGTTTTTGATACAAACGCCGCTATTGCTTACCTTTAGTGGCGCTTCTAGAAAAATGCAGCTATATCTCTAACCTTTTGCGGCGTTTTGTCGAAAACGCCGCTATAGCTTGGCTTGGAAAAAAAACGTCGCCGTTTGAGTATTTAAATAATTTGATATTTTGCGGCGTTTTTGATACAAACGCCGTAATTGCTTACCTTTAGTGGCGTTTTTAGAAAAACGCCGCTATATCTCTAACCTTTAGCGGCGTTTAGGAGAAAACGCCGCTATTGCTCAGTCTTTTGCGGCGTTTTTTATAAAAACGCCGCTATTTCTTGGTTTTTAACGGCGCTTGTTCCAAAAACGCCGCTATTGTCCAGTTATTTGTGGCGTTTTATTCCAAACGCCGCTAATGTACAATGTTTGCGGCGTTTTTTATCCAAACGCCACTAAAAACGCCGCTAAAGCCCTATTTTCCTGTAGCGTCGTTTGTTGCTCAAGAATAATCCTTTGAGCATAACACCTACTTTGAAAGCTGCTATAGATCCTATTTTCACAAAGCCTTGGAATTTTTTAGGGCTTGGGTTCAAAATTTTGATCGTACCCCATTTGAAACCGCACATGGGAAGATATTGTGGGATTATTGTAGCAAAGATCCACAATTAAATGACTTGTTTAATGAAAGCCAAGCTTGCGATTCTCGATTGATTACAAGTTTTTTGGTTGACAAGTGTAAAGGGGTGTTTGAGGGATTGAACTTCCTTGTAGATGTTGGGGGTGGCATAGGAACCGTGGCCAAGGGCATTGCTGATGTATTTCCACACTTGGAGTGCACTGTGTTTGATATTCCTCATGTTGTTGCTGGCCTGCAGGGTAGTAAGAACTTGAAATATGTTGGAGGTGATATGTTCAAGACGTTTCCAACTGCAGATGCGATTTTATTAAAGGTTAACTTTTACTATCTTTATTCTCATTTATCTTTTTCATGATATTTTCACTATTATAAATAATGCACAACAAATTTAGTTGCGCATATTAATTCAAAAATTAAACTGTAAATGTTGTAAGAGCCCATTTCCGCCCGGGCCCATTAACCAAAAAAAATTAAAACAAAAGAATAATAAAAATAAAAACCCAAGTATTAAAGTCCATTACAGCCCAAATATTAAAGTCCAATTACAAGCCCACCAATCCAAAAAATTAAAACAAACAGAAACCCTAGCAATAGTTGTGCGCCGCAACAGCCCCTAACCCTGGCAACGCCGCGCGCGTGCCTCCACTTGCGTCACCACGCACGCCAGCACGAGCCTCCGTACAGCCACGCACACCTCCGTACAGCCACGCACGCCTCCGTACCTGCAAAAACAACAAAGGACACAGCGCATCAAGATTAAAAAGGATTGTATTTTAATTTTTATTTTAATTCGGTTATAAAAACCGAAGCAAACGATTGTAAGGGGGTCTTTTACGAACACAAAAAATATATCAAAATATCAGAGTGCAGATTTCGAAATACAAAAGATTTAAGGTTGCCTTTTTTATTCTTTTTGATTCTTGTTTCCGTTTGATTTTGCCTTAGTCTTTTTAAAGAGAAAAACGAGAAGACGAAAAAGGGGGGGAAATCACTGACCTTTCGTATTCGGCCGCCCGTTTCTGATGAAAAACAGTGTCTCGGGGGCTCAGACTTCAAAAGCCAAGAAAAATGGCTCTTTTAGCATTTTTCGGCCACCGTGGACGGCGGCACCGTCGCCGGTGATCGGCGGCCGCCACGGTGGCTAACTGCCGGACCCATGGCGGGATTCTGGACCTAGTCCAGAGAAAAAAATGAGCCCTTTCCCTTTTTTTTTCAGCAGAAAGCAGAAAATGAGTTTTTTTTTTAAAAAATATCAGCCTTATATAGAGACAGAATACGGCGTCGTTTTGCTTCAGGTTTTTAAAAGCCAAAACGGCGCCATTTTTGACAGGATCCGCGCGCGTGACCCGACCCGTCCAGAGGATCCGCGTGTTTTTGTTAAGTGGGTTATTTGCAACCCTGGCCCTTCCGCTTTTTTTGGCTGCTTCGATTTAGTCCTTTTTGCTAACTTTTTATTTTTTTAAATTTGGCCACGGAATTTTCTGCGCGTTTCAATAGGATCCCTGACCCACTGACGCGTTGGGATGGACACATAACCATGGATTGGCTTATTTACCTATTTGGTCCTCGGCCTTTTGCGCCCCTTTTATTTTAGCCCCCATTTACTTATTTTGTTATAATTTTTACCTTTAATTTTGTTTTATTCTGATTTAGTCCCTAATCTAATTAATTTCAATCCTTTTATATAATGTGTTTATATTTTCATTCATTTTTTATTATCCATTTATTTTATTATTCATTTATCTTTTTGTTATATTTATTTTCACCTAATGTTATATTCATCTATTATTTATATCTATTATATTTATTTGTTTATTTGTTCATTTACCTTTAATTATTTAAATTTAATATTGCATAATTTATGTTACTTACCTATTATTATTTACATACTTAAATTATGTATTTGCTTTACCTGTTTATTTATTCTTTTATTTTTTAATGACTGATGTTATTCTTATTTATTTATTTATTTTATTATTATTATCGTTTGTTCGTTAATGTATTATTTATTATTATTATTATTAGTTTATTATCCTATATCCGTTTATTTGTTTATTATCCTTTTTCTGGTATATGTACATATATATTTTGTTTTTTATATACCTATCGTTCTTGTTATTATTATTACCTAATGCATTTTGGGATTTGGTTTCATAATTGCTTATTTAAAAACTTCTCAAAGTAAGGCAATATTTCGTGTTTGGAAACTCGAGGAATCGTGCCCTATCGTGCTGGGTTTCAGTTTTCCGTTTGTCCAAATAACCAAATATCCTTTTAAAATTTTGTCCATGTTTTCTAAAAAAAACAAGGCAATGTTTCGTGTTTGGAAATTCGAGAAATCGTATCCCTACTCTTGTCTTTGGGCCGGTTTTTTTTGTTTGTCCAAATAATTGAATATCCTTATAAAAATCTCAATGCATGAACTTTGGAAATCATGAGATGATCTTGGCATCGAGGGTTTGAAACGTCATATCCTATCGTGCTGGATGTGATATTTTATTCCTTCGGAACAAGAGAATCTCAATATCCAATTCGAGTTATTTAAATTTTTTAAAACAGAATTGCATTCTAAAAACGTTTCAAATTTTTGATATTAGTACATCAATTAATCAATTTGGTACCAATTTTGGGCGTTGCGAGGGTGCTAATCCTTCATCGCACGTAACCGACTTCCGAACCTGTTTTCTTAGATTTCGCAGACCAAAATTATTGTTTTAATAAATCTAAAATGTTTTATTAAAATAATCCATCTCAAGGTGACCCGATCACACCTTGAATAAAGGATCGGTGGCGACTCCATTTGTCACTTTAAAGTCGATCCCCGTTTTTTTTTCAAAAAAAATGGTTCCGACAAATGTAATCACAATATTTGGCTTAGTTAATAATTTATGTTTTTGAGCAGGCGGTATTGCACGACTAGAAAGATGAAGAATGCGTGACGATCCTAAAACGATGTAAAGAGGCCATTTCAAGTCGAGATAATGTAGGAGGGAAGGTGATTATAATAGAGGTGGTTTTGAGGGAGGATGATGATCAGGTGTTTAAATCAAGTGAAACAAAGCTCTTCATGGACATGGAGATGTTGGTGTTGGTGAATGGAAAAGAAAGGCTTGAAGAAGAATGGAATAAGTTGTTTTTAGCAGCTGGTTTTAGTCACTACAAAATTACTCCTATTGTTGGTTTAAAATCTCTCATTGAGGTTTACCCCTAAGAGTCTTCGATTCTTGCCTTATGAATAATGATAACAAAGCTATAGTTAGAAGGGTATAATTGCCCTACTCTTATTGAACTTTTTCTCTTATTGTTGTGAGTACTTATATCTCTATTAATAATAATTTTCCTACTATTATTTCATAATATAAATTCTGTTGTTGATTGCTAAGGGTGGGTTTGGATGCGTAGTGGGCGCGGTGCGTTTAACTTATTTTTTGTCTCACGCTATAGTATCTAATCTCACCGCTACCACTGTTTTTATACTAACCGCAGATAAACACACCGTCCATCCAAACCCACTCTTTTATACAAGCACTACAATATACACACAAGGAGTTAAATTATTATAAAAGTTTTAAAATCCAAATAATAGTAGGAAAACAAATGAAAGAAAAAGTAAATTTGCTTTATCTAATTAGAGTCTTTTTTTTTGTCATCCAACTATAAATTTTTTAAATTGGTCACCCAATTATGTATTTGTTTCTTTTTTGGTCACCTAACTATGAATTTTTTAAATTGATGATCGAACTAATTGAGATTATTTTTTTTGTCCATTTCCGCTAATTGCACTAAAGGGAGGATGATGTGGTAGTTAAAAAATCGGTATAATAATAAATTTAACCCTCAATTTTTACATATTAAATCGATTTGATCATAATTTTAAAAAATTAGCCCTCAGACTTTACAAATAATATCAATTTTATCTAATTCTAAAAAATTCAAAGAAATATATCATAATAATTCAGAAAATCTTTTGCGTAACAATTAACCCTCAAACACTAATTTTTGATTTTCCGTGTTGGATCGGCTCTAAAAATTCCGGTTTCGAATTTTATTCCGAATCGAGATAAGTTCAAATTTTTTTATAATAATTTATTTTAGAAAATTCTGATGAAAGGATAAAATTGAGATTTTTAATATTTTCTAGTCATAGGCTTATTTGAATTTTTAGTTTAAATTTCGTGTTTAAATTGAAGTTCAATTTGCTTTACTTCTAAATTATTATATCTCAACTGTAACACCCCAAACACGGCCTAGACTTTATGGCCGAATCCGAGAGTGTTACGAAGAAGGATTTTGAAACTGACGATACTTTGATAAAACCATGTTTACTTATTAGATAAAACGTTATACATATACATTACTGAAACCGTTATAAGTTGTTCTTTAAAGTTAACCATTTATTTCGTAGCGGAAGTTTGGAAATAGTTTAAAACAAAACCAAGCTCGTGTTTCCAAAAATCACTTGTTAATACCATTTGTTTACGTAATGTTTTTGTCAATGTTGTGGAAAAGAAAACAAAACGAAATCCAAATCCAAAAGTTAAAACCATACAGTCCAGAGAGTTCTAAAAATTACAAACTCTCAAGAAAACTAGATTTTAAAATAAACCATTATTACTAAATAAAAGTAAATCTCGGTCGAGTGGTCACTGCTGAGCCTCCGTCGCACTGGTCCGCCTAAGTCGGTGGATTACCTGAATAGAACAGAACAGACAAACAGATGTGAGTTTTCGTAAACTCAGTGTGTAACCCACCAGAAATAGTCATGCAACATACACAGAATCTCATATACAGTCAGATACAGATTCGGACCTAAGTCCATAACAGATACAGATAGCAGAATCAGATAAGCAAAACAGATATACAGAATCCTACCCCAATCTTCTAGACACCATCTCCGACCATCCCATCTCACCATGTGGGGTTAAAAACACCTACCCATCCCTACACACCATATAGTGTCGATGCAACACAAAACAGATAATATGCAGTCAAGCTGCCAAAATATAGGCGAAGAGTCGTCATACAGATCACTTCCTCCACATATACAATTCCCACCCCAAACACAGATACAGAATACAAATGCAGAAATATCAGAGTAAACATGCTTAACATGCTCATATACAGATAGATACATATTAAACACTACAGTCAGACATACATATAGTATCCTACTCAGATCAGTCTATCAGAATATCATATCACATGAAATAGGGTTTGGTTAGCCCTTACTGACCCTATGGTGGGCCCACAGTAGATCAGAACGACCCGTGCGACCTTAGGAAAAATTTTAGAATTTTGGGCCCACATGCCCGTGTGGGCCCATACGCCCGTGTGGCCCACACACCCAGATTGGTCTAGCACGTGTTGGCCCACACGGCCTGGCCCAAAACTCACACACTCGTGTGGCCCACACACTTAACCTGGCCTAGCCCGTGTGGCCCACATGGCCACACTCACCGTCACACGGTCGTGTGGCGTCGACAGACCCCATTTTTGGCTTTCGTCGAATCTCGTTTTCTTGCATTAAGGGTACACACCTAGTTCGATTTTGACACGAAAGCAACCACAAGACTCCTGATACCTAAATACGACAAATAAAAATTATTAATTGCAATGTTTGATGAAAAAAAAAATCAAGAATCGAATTCTTCAAATATACCAAAACACCTTCATACTCTTACCGTTAAGCAAACCGTAACCCCATGAATTCACAATGTTGAAGGAACGCCAAACGTGACACCATCCTCACCTAAACACAATGAACTAAATAATTAACAAATGCAAGTAAACCACCTCTTTGCAGCCTAAAACCCCAAATTAAATGATTGAAGCACTAACTCGAACATTACATATGAAGAATGAAATTAACGCAGCCAAAAGAAAGGATAAAACGAAGGTCCAATGAACAGCAACCCAAAATTGCAAAAAGTAAAGCCAAAGATCAAAACAATACCCAAAAGAAAAAGAAATAAAATCACTCAATTTCTATGTAGCAGTGACGCAAGAAGGAGAGAAGAAGAGAGAGAAAAAAATAATAATAAAGAAAAATAATGAAAGAAAGATGGAACGTGGGATTTGAAGGGCGGGGGGGATTTTTTTAACAGAAATAAAATTAAAATTTAAAGTTGAAACCAATTATAACCCAATAACATCCAACCACTCCCTCAACTTAACAGTTTGCTTTTAAATCAAACTCTAAACCTGGAACAACAACTAACAAAAACTACAAAAAACCACCTTCACCAAGACTCGAACCAGTGACCCACACCTTTCACCCCCACGCCTTCAGCCGCTGAAACAAGCACTCAATTATACTCGAAATTAACGCCAGATAACCTAAGATCGTTATAAAAAAAAAATCAAGATGTATATCACATTATTATTTGACCAAACTCACTTTACTTCTAAATTAAAAATACAAATTTTAAAAGGTGAAAGTATAAATTTAATATATAAAATGGATGAAATTTTTTTAAAAAAAAATTAATGTATGATTTGATTTAAGGGATTAATTAATTTATTTATTAAAAAAGATAAAATAGTAATTGTTGAACATCAATTCACCATTCTTTTTTATCCTCAATGTAAAATTTATATGATTATTTCGATAAAAACACACGACACTGTACCAAAACAATTACAGCCCTATCAATCTTCTTTGCAAGCACTTTTTAGTAATTAATTTCAATTATTACATATTTACTACTTTTGAACTCTCTCTTTTTTTTCTCTCTGAAATTACAACAAAATTAATCATTTCTAACCTAAGATTTCAAAGTCTCATCCTTGCTAGTGAGCTAACACCATCTAAATCATTTTAATTTCTAATTCCTTTTATATGAAAATCACGTTTTGAATGAATTCATATCCTCTTGAGCATTAGTGCAAAAAGAGAAGGGAAAAGTCATGCTTTCATATTTATATTTTATATATAATGTTGTCTAAGAAACATTTATCTGGAAGTGAAAAAAGAAAAAAGAAAAAATGTGTTGAAGAGTTAAAAAAATCACAGCAATGTGTTATTGATAAATTTATTTTTTTTAAAAGTAGTTTTTAATGAAAATTTGGATCAATCAAATGAAAGTTTGCATGTCCATGAGAATGATGAAATTAATGATCTAAATGAGCCTAATAATATGTCAAATGTATCCAATATTGAAAATCTTGATCTTAATGAAGAACAAACAATTCCTCATGATATTGGCATTGATGAAGAATAAATAATTCCTTATTTGGATATTTATGATCCTAGAGATTGGGCTAATCTAGATAACAAAACAAGGAACATTTTAGTTTAAAAGAGGCCTATAAGAGAAATGAATCTTGATTTTCCTCTCGATAATAATAATAAACATTTTTCATATGCTTCTTTTTCTAGGAAGTTGAGCAATGGTGAGATTAGCGGTAGAAAATGGTTAGTTTATTCCAAACATGTTGACAAAGTGTTTTGTTTTTATTGTAAGTTGTTCAAATCTTTTAGTAACAAAAGTTTGTTAGCAAATGAGGATTTAAGTGATTGGAGGCATATTAGTGAGAGGCTCAAACAACATGAAAACAATGTTGAGCATATGACTAATATGGATACTTGGAATGAAATGAGAGTAAAGTTGGATAAAAATGAAACAATTGATAAAAGTTTACAAGAACATATTATGAAAGAGAAAGAGCGATGGAGGCAAGTTTTACTGTGAAATCTCTTACTACTCATAATTTAGTTTTTCGAGGATCTAATGAAAAACTCTACTAAGATAGCAATGGTAATTTCTTAGGATTGATTGAAATGATTGTGGAATTTGATGTGATAATGCAAGATCATGTTAGACGCATTCAAAACCGTGAAATTCATTATCATTATCTTGGGTATAAAATTCAAAATGAATTAATTTCCCTTTTGGCCAATAGTGTTAAAAGTTCTATAATTAAGATCTTCAATGAGGTGAAATATTTTTCTATAATTCTTCATTATACCCCTGATGCTGGTCATCAAGAACAAATGACTCTAATAGTATGATGTGTGAACATGTCAACTAATAAAATAAAAATTGAGGGGTACTTTTTAGAATTTTTGAAGGTGTATGGTACATCTAGATTGAGACTTTTTAATGAATTACAAGATGTTTTGAAGTCTCTTAATCTTAGTGTTGATAATGTAAGGGGTCAGGGTTATGATAATAGTTCCAATATGAAAGGGAAGCACCAAGGTGTTCAAAAGCGATTGCTTGAAATAAAATCAAGAGCATTATATATGCCTTGTTCTTGTCATAGTCCGAATCTTACTCTTAGTGATATTGCACATTCTTTCATTAGAGCTATTTCATTTTTTAGAATTGTTCAACGCATATATTCATTATTTTCGAGTTCTAGAACAAGACGGAAAATTTTGCTTGACAATGTCCCTGAATTAACTGTGAAATTTTTATGTAATATTCGTTGGGAGAATCGAATTAAAAGTGTTAAAGCTATTAGATTTCAAACTCCCTAAATAAGATTGGCTTTGTCGGAATTATATGAATCTTGTGATGATGCAAAGTCAAATAGTGAAGTGGAGAGTTTGGTCAATGCACCTGAGAGTTTTGAGTTTTTGCTTGGTATGGTAATTTGGTATAAAATTTTATTTGCTATAAATATGGTGGGCAAGAAATTGCAATCTAAATCTATGTGCATCAAGACCACCATAAATCAATTAGAAGGTATATTGTCATATTTTGAAATATATAGAGATGAAGGCTTTACTTCTAGTATGAATATTGCTAAAAGTATTGCACTTGATATGAATGTAGAGCCTACCCTTCGAATAAAGCGTCGTGTTATTAGAAAAAAAAAACAATTTCATGAGAATAACCAAGAAGATGAAGAAATTTGGTCGACTGATGAATTATTTAGAGTTGATTATTTTTTAGTTATTGTAGACATGGCAATTACTTCTTTAAAGAGCAGATTTGAGCAATTAAAAATATTTGAAAGTATTTTTGAGTTTTTGTTTGATTTAAACAAGTTAAAAGTCATTGGATGAAAAGGAATTTGAGAGAATGTTGTGTTACTTTTCACTCTACCTTTTCTCACAGTGATTAATCAGATGTCGATTTAAACTATCTTTTCTCTGAATTGAAAGTGTTGCAATTTACTTTATCAAATGAATTAATGTCGGCCACTGAAATTCTTGAGTTTATCAACTGTGGCATCAGCTAAAAGAAAATTTTCAAAGTTAAAGTTAATCAAAACCTACTTGAGGTTGTCAATATCGCAAGAACGTAGAACCCAATTTTTTATGATTTTTTATAGTTGATGACATTGGAGTAGATTGAATGAAAAATATATATTTTTTTTAATTTTATTAAAAAAATGTGCTCTCCAAAGAGGTAAACGGCTAGTAATAAAATGTACTCTTCATTTCTATAAGAGGGGATCGAACTCCTAACCACATAATTAATGGACAAGGTGCATAACCACCATGCTCCACCTCATAATTCAAAATATATATTTTTAATTTTAAGATTAACTGTTTTTTTAATTCCATCAAATAATTTGATTTATGCTATTTGTTTTCAATCTATAATTACCAAACATACATCTAAACATTTTTGTGTACAACTGAAAAAGAAAGAAAGAAATGTGTTATTTGTTGAACTATACAAGAAATGCTAAGATCTATACATCATATCAACGGCATAAAGAAGTTGTGACTACCAGAATTCAATAATTATTTTTATTTTTATTTAAATAATAACACTTACATGTTTGAAGTGATGGGTAAAACTTTTGTTAATACAGATTCATATTATAAAAAAAAAAAAAAATACATCAAATGATGTAATAATACAAAACTTAGAACGAATTAGAAATTATGAAGCCAAAAAAAGACAACACCAGAAACACTAAATATACAGAAAACGACAACTTTCACTAAATTTAACACTAATTGAAATAAATACCATGCCACTTCTTATTTTCAATGTTTAATTATTTAAAATTAATTTATTGAAAATGAATAAACTTGAAAAGAAAAGGGTTCTTTTTGGGGTTTAATTTCTTGGTTCTTTCATTTTCATGGAAAATAAAAGATTAAGTACTAAAATTCAAATTAAAAAATGCTAAATGCCATATTTTGCAGTCGACTGCATGAATGAGCTAAATTGAGCTTTGAGTTCAAATATAACTTCCACTGGATGATAAATGTTCTAAAAGAAATAATGGAAGGATGACATAAAAAAAATGAGCAGAAAAAGAGGGTTCAGCCAATTATCAATGAAACAATCGACCATTGCATTCTTTTTCTAAAACTCCGAAATGGGAGAAAGAAATTCATAAGATATAAAAATGCCAGTGCCATATGAATCATATACTATTGTGATACAGTAATCAATCCAATGATGAACACAAGTTTAAATGATTGTAACATGTAATCAAGAATTTGTCTTCCGGTTTATGATTAGAGGCCCAAACCTTAGATGCCTCGAGCTCACTTCTTTGGTTCCTCGCTCGTGATCTTTTCAGTGAGGAAGTATGGGAGGGGCGATTGTGCGTGTGTTATATGATTTACAGTGACTGCATTTCTGCCCTATTATGTGGAAGTAAACTTCCGTAGTGTCATTGCAGTCATTGCATAGGATCCAAACCTGCATTCGTTTGTTAAATCAAGATATACGTGATTCGGATATAAAGCAACAGGTTGTTCGATATGAACAAGAATCATAGTATGCACGCACCTTCTTGTGCCGGTAGTCCTCTGGCATTACTGTTGCTTCTATCTGACAACAAACAAGATAATTATGTTGTGAATCAGTGTGGACAAAAACAGAATGAAGCAACTAAATCAAAGACAAGGCTGTTAATTACGAGTTTGATGAGCTTAAAGTCGAAGAAGATGTACCTCTTCGTCTATCCTCTTCCAGGTTCTAGACATATCGATTACTGACTTCGAGCATATAGGACAACAATATCTGAGCAAACAACACCGTTTTAAATTCGGAAGAACAACTAGAACAATTAAGCTTATACAAGGAAGAACTCGTTGTCACTCACTTGTTTCGCTTTATCATCTCATAGTAACATTCGTAGTGCATCGTGTGACCGCATTTCATCACAGTGGTATCTTTCAGCGAATCGAATAGGTACTGGAGAAACAATACGATCCACTATTAGCGGATACAAATATTTACTAAATATAATTGCAGGAAGTAGAAAAGATGAACCTCATAACATATGGGGCAATGATGCCGCATCGAGTTCTCCACGCACAAATGATTATCTCGCAACGCAATGGCATAGCAAGACCCTGCCCAGTGGCGTAAGTACGTGTGGTTATTGTGCAAAACAAATAGATGTACCATTGAATAAAAGAGATACTGTAAGCAGGGGATGGAATTCAATGTTTAAACTCCTCAAAACACGATTGACTGATGTTTTCGGTGAGTTCACATCAAAATAGTATAGTTCTAAATCAAAGTAGAAGAATGTAAACATGAAAATGAACTCATACGTATAGTGTACTGAGAACAAGGACGAACAAAAACAAGAACGATTATGAAAGTGCATGACAGAAAAATCCAGAATAGTTCGAAACAACCCAATGAAAAATGCAAATTATTGAATACGACTGAATATGAAATAAAAAATCAGCCACAAATACCATTACAAAGTAAAAAATGGGATTGAATCTAAGAACTTTGAACCAAGCATGATAAGGTAAGAAACTGGATATAAAGGTGTTAAGTACATACCGCACTTTTTGCAATGAAAAAAGTTATCACGACCTCCGACTCTGTATCAAAAATCATTCGATTAAGTCTCATAGCTTGAATTCAAGCAATCAAGACGAAAAAAAATAGCCATATATGCTTAAAACTTGGTAACTAACCTGCAGATCCCACAATCATGGCAATGAAAGTGCTCCTTCTCGGTCTGCATCAGATGTAACCGAACGGTAAACATTAATGGAAAGAAATAAACATTATATAGTAAAACACACAAGGATCAAACGCCTATCCATTCCTTATATCTCAAGCTAATATTTATCAACTATTTCATTAGTTATATCTTGAAAAAACTTAAGTACTTACATCATCATCAAAGAACATGCAAATTGCACAGAAATATTCTCCCATGTTGACGCCACAATTTGAACAAAGTTGAGCGACCTACACAACATAAAAAACCAACACCAAAAGTGAAAACATAAACCAAAGAAAAGGGTCCATTTGTGTCTTAAAAGATACAAATCTGAAACACAAACCGGCTGCTCCGTGTCACAAACCGAACAAATAACCTACACAGAAACAAATTGGCACAAAAAGCACATACCATTAACATGATTAACTTGAAAAGAGAAAGACAATAAATTGAAAGAAAACACAGCGATTTTCAATTTCGTACTTGATTAACGTCTTGACGAACAATCTCGTGCCTGTCCATGGGGTTCTTTAACATGCTCTGAAGAACCAATAAGTGAATCCAAATACAATGAATACCCAGAACAAGAAATTGCATAAACAGTCAGAAACGTGGGAACTTTCAGCTTAAAACATAGAAAAAGGGGGGGGGGGGATGCAGAAAAAATGATGAAAACGAATACCGAAGCCTCATTGTGGCAATGGCGACACCAGAAAACCTCGTTGCAACATGGAGCTCGAATCTTACATCTCCTCCTATAATGTTGGCATCTATAAAAAGAAAAAACAAACAAACCCAATGAATCATTGATGGAAAAGACCCCAAAAAACAACAAAAAAGGGATAAGAAGAAAGAAGAGATACCCATATCCCATCTTCCCAAAATGAAGGCGTTCATTGGCTGAAGAGGCCTCCATCTCCAGGAGAATTGGAAGACAAATTTTGTTCTTTTCTTCTTGGATTATCCAGAGGAAACCCAGAAAGAAGAGGGGGTTTCCTGAATTGGGAAGATGGGATTTAAATTTTCTTGGATTGTCGTGGATTCTTAAATGAAGAGAAAAGAACACCAACCCCCGCCTTCAAAGGGCCACTTGTTTATATAAATATATAAAAATATAACAATAGCTATCTTACATTAAAAGGCAATAGAAATTGAATACCCAAAAAAAGAAAAAGGCAATAGTAATTATTGAATAATAGAAATAATGAGATTCTGTTGGGAGAGAGAGAGAAAGGATAAGGTGGGGGAGTGCCTGCCAGTGATGACTTTAAGAGAAAGGGACCAGTTGCCGCAGTGTCAGCGAATCGTGTTTCAGTCCGTAATTTTTCTTTTTGGGGGCATTTTAACAAACATGTGCAAGTCGCTTTTTGTTTCCATTCAACTTGAAGCTGAATCCAAAAATTGTTCTTCCTTCATATCAGTTGATTAAACTTAAAACCTGAATTATGGTTTTCCTTATTGCATTATCCAAAGAAAAACATGAATAACAGGTTGAGTATTTTTCAGAAAAAAAAATCTAGATTCAAAATGTTAGAGATGATATTGTTGAGAGGTATGAATAGTAAAATAGATATTAAGAATAAAAAAATTAAAATTCTACTAAATTAAAATACATTGATTACATTTTCAATTTAATTTGCGATTTAACTTTTCTTATTTATATAATATTATTACTATCATTAATCTCATATTTTAGTTTAGTAAGTTAAAAAAAGGAATCTTTTAGTGATAAATTAATGAAAAATAAAAAAATTGATAAATATAATTTCCTTTTTAAGTGACATAAAAAACTTTTGAGTTTTGGATTTAAATTAAAAATTACGTCAGCTCGACTAATGAACTTTTTAAATATATTTAAAGTTAGGCATAATAAACCCTAACTTAAGCATTAAAGTAAAATTAGTTTAATTTGAATTTTGTTTATTTTAACACATTACTTATGAGCGGTAGAGTTCATGTTGATGGTCACAAAACACAATAATAATTATTATTACAATTCTTATTATATTTGTATGCACGTGGAAACTAATGATTTAGAATATAGTTATATGTTCAAAAATAACATCTAATAAATAATAAAATGTATGGTTTAAAATTAATTAATTATAGTGATATATGAAATATGTACGATATTAAAATAAAAAAATTAGATTAAATTGTGAATAAAATGAAAAGACTAAAACTCTCTTAAATAATATAACTTATTTTAAATATAAAAGGATATTTTTATAATTTCTCTAACCGAGTTGATGCTCGGTTGCCTCATAAGACCAACCCAATAAGAGATTTTATTAATAGTATAGATAAATGATGGAGATAATGAATTGTATATATTAAAATAAAAATGTATAAAATAGATCAAAATAAAGCTTTGATTGAATAATAAATTTAATATTTTATCAATTTAATTAGTTTGGATTCAAATGCCCACCATATGCATTTTTTTATTAAAAATAAAAACATTAAAGTACTATAGAATAATATAATATATTTTAATTATGAAAAAATATTTTCGTAATTTTCTTAACAAGCTTTCCGTAATTTCTCTAATTGAGTTAGTGCCCAATCACTCGTGACACCAACTCAGTAAGGGTCTTAAATAATAGTATAAATAGAGACAACTGATGAAGGTAATAAAATGTACATGTTAAAATAAAATGTATAAAAATAACAAAATAAAATTTTGATTGAGTGATAAATTTAATATTTTAATAATTCAATTGGTGTGAGTTTAAATATTTTCATATACATATTTTCATTGATTTTTGTTAAAAAAAAATTAAAATATCTTCAAATAATTTTAACTAAAAAGATATTTTTATAATTTTCTTAACCGAATTGGGTGGGATCTAAATTTAATGAAAGATTTTATTAGCAGCATAAATGAAAATGTGCCTTGCTTAAGACAATGCAGTGATGAGAAGACATTAGTTTTGCTTTGGACAGCTTGCTTTCCAACTTTATTTTTCTGACTCATCCGTTCAAGGATTCGATCTGTAAGTATCGAAATTTGAATAAAATCAGATTTAAATTGAAAATATTATTTTAATTATAAAAATATGATATTTAAAAGAAAATAAATAATTGTGAAGGATAATTTAGGTGATGTCAGTAGATGGGATGTGGAAGAGTTGCACTCTTGTAAAATTTTCCAACTTTAGAGTTCAATTTGTGTTTTCCTTTAGAGATAAAAATAAAAAAGGAAAAAGAAAAAGAAGGAAGTTGTGCATAGTATGGAGCGCCAGGTGAATTGGATCTTGGAAAAGAGTTGAGATATATGCATACCAAACCTCAACTTGCACTTCTCTTATTATTTATGATTTAATACTAATTATATTTATGTTTTTCCGTGATGGATTGTTGGGCTCAACAGCAAGTGGTAGAGGATGACATGTCCTACCTTAGGGCTGCAAATTCCTGCAACACAATCCTCAATTTTGAGGAGGTTAATTGAATGGGAAAGTAAGTTAGATTTCGTGGGAAAAGAGGTAAAAAGCAAGATCAGTTGAAGCAATTGAATTGAGAGCTAATCAAGATATCAACTTGAAGAAGGACTTTAATTAGGTTGATTCGAGAACCGGTATGAATTGATTGAATCAAAATTTTTCAATTTTTTTTATTTTTTTATGATTTATTTTGTAAAAAAATAAATAGAATGTCGGTAATGACAATATATCGCAAAGAAAAGAGAAATAAAAATAAAGAACACGCAGATTTTTACGTGGAAGCCCATTCGAGAAAAACTACGGGCAGAGGATAAGAAAATTCACTATGTCGAATTCGAATGATTACAAGAGGAGTAGACTTTGTCTATTTATAGGCTTGTAAAACCATATTCTAATAGAAGTGTAGTAAGATTGAAACACCTTATTCTAATCAATATCAAATAGATTGAGTTTAATAAGATTTAAAAAACCTTATTCTAAAATAAAATAAAACAAGTGTAGTTCTATATGGATTCTTCTTTTATTTTATTTTACCACTGTATTTTATTTAAAATAAGGATTCGGGTCACTTAATTCTAACAATCTCCACCTTGACACGAATTCTCAATGAACAAGTTCTTCATCGCGAACTCTCAACGAACAAATTCTCCACCTCTTCCATAAAACCCCTTGAGGGTTTAACTTCAACAATGAACACCAACCAAGTCTAAGCAATGCTCAAACTTGGTTATAGGAAGTGACTTAGTCATCATATCTGCAGGGTTTTCATGAGTACTAATTTTGCTTACAACAATATCACCACGAGTAATAATATCACGAACAAAATGATACCGAACATCAATGTGTTTTGTTCTCTCATGAAACATCTGATCTTTTGTATGGAAGATGGCACTCTGATTGTCACAAAATACTGTACTGATTTGAAGGTCTTCATTGAGTTCACTAAAGAGTCCCTTCAACCAAATAACTTCTTTACAAGCCTCAGTAATCGCCATGTACTTAGCTTCAGTGGTAGACAAAGCAACTATAGTTTGCAAAGTGGCTTTCCAACTGATTACACAACCTCTGATTGTAAAAACATAACCTGTGAGAGATCTTCTTCTATCAAGGTCTCTAGCAAAATCAGCATCAACATACCCAATGACTCCATCTTTATTTCTTCCAAACTATAAGCAAACATCAGTAGTACCTCGTAAGTATCTTAAAATCCACTGAACTGCTTTCCAATGTTCTTTACCGGGATTCACCATGTATATGCTAATCTGACCGATCGTGCATATGATAAACCGGACGTGAACAAACCATAGCATACATGAGAGATCCCCATTGCACTAGAGTATGGAACATGTGACATGTACTCAATCTCATCATCGATTGTGGAGACAAAGCCGATGAAAGTGCGAAATGGGTTGCTAAAGGAGTTCTAACAGCTTAGCACTCTGCATATTGAACCTGCAAAGAACTTTCTCAATGTACCCCTTCTGACTTAGGTACAATTTACTTGCTTTTCTATCTCTGAGAATCTCCATACCAAGTATCTTCTTTGCTGGTCTCAAATCTTTCATATCAAATTCTTCACTTAGTTGGGCTTTGACCTTTCTTATCTCTCCTTTATCTTTTGCTGCTATCAACATGTCATCAACATAAAGGAGTAGATACACAAAAGAACCATCACTGTTTTTCTTAAAGTAAACACAACTGTTAAAGCTACTTATTTTGAAATCATGAGAAGTCATAAAGGAATCAAACCTCTTGTACCACTGTCTTGGTGACTATTTCAAACCGTAAAGGGACTTTTTCAGCAAGCAAACATAGTCCTCTTTTTCTGAGATTGTAAAACCCTCTGGTTGTTGCATGTAAATGTCCTCCTCAAGTTCTCCATGCAAAAATACAGTTCTTACATCTAACTGCTCAAGCTCCAAATCATACATGGCCACAATATCAAGCAAAGCTCGAATCAAACTATGCTTCACAACTGGGGAGAACACATCTGTGAAGTCTACTCCTGGAATTTGACTGTAACCCTTTGCAACAAGCCTTGCTTTATATTTGGGTTCTTCAACTCCTGGAGTCCCTTCTTTCTTTTTAAACACCATTTGCAACGAACAACCTTTTTATCTTTAGGAAGTTTCATAAGATCCCATGTTCTATTTTTGTGGAGTGATTCCATCTCCTCTTGCATAGCAAACATCCACTTTTCTGAGTCTTCACAGCTAACTGCTTCAGAATAATTAGATGGCTCTTGGTTTGCATCTATATCTTCAGCCATATTTAAAGCATAAGCAACTAGATCAGCCTCGGCATACTTCTTTAGAGGTTTAATTTCTCTTCTAGTTCTATTTTTGGCGATAGAAATCTTGTAGTGAAGAAGCAACTCTATTCGAATTTACATCTTGGCTTGAGGAGTCGACTCTGTTGTAGATTCTGGATTAATCTGATGCTCCACCTGCCTTTGATTTTCTTTATTGGAAGAGTCTTTAAGAGATAAGTTAGGTAGCATAGCAGTTTCATCAAAAACAACATCTCTGCTAATCACAAGTTTTCTATTTTCAGGACACCATAACCTATACCCTTTTACACCAGCTTTATAACCAAGAAAAACACATTTAATGGATCTCGGTTCCAATTTTTCATTATTAATGTAACACCCCAAACTCGGCCTAGACGTTATGACCGGATCTAGCATGTCACATAGAAGGGTTGTAAAAAACTATACGTTCGCTAAAAAGTTCGTATTCTTTTTGAAACATCGAGCTTTGTTGTTTGTGAAATTCAGATTTGTTGTTATGGTTTTCTTGTAAAAACGTTATTGTTATTATTTCCGAAAACTTTGTTTATAACAGAAATCAGATTTAGTGAATTGTGGGAATATGATGTTTTGAAAACCGTTCGTTAACATTTTGGAAAACTCAGTATTTCAATCGTCTAACAGTTTAAAAATAACCGATTTGAAAGTTAAAAGAAAAATAAAATCCCAAAGGCCTTATTACAAAACATTAAACCCAAATTAAAAGAAATCTCAAATTAAAGTAAAACAGAAATTACTAAAGTTCCGATGTATGGCCACCACGAAGTACTCCATGACTCCAAATCCTCGGTCTTTGGGGATCACCGCAAGATTAGCGAGAGGGTGAGTTACGAGAACTCGTGTGTAATCCCCTAATCGGACATTGGCGGGCTCGAGCCCATACGGAAACAAACTGGGCCTTAGCCCATACAGAAACAGACTGGGCCTTAGCCCTATTAGCATGGTAAAGCAGATAATGCATGCAACCCAGCCTAATAATCCATCCGCTACACACCACCCGTACCAGCCCAACACACCTGTAGGGATTTCTAAATCAACCTGTCCATCCGCTACACACCTCGATGGCAGTCAAGCTGCTCATCACAGAATTTGTGGCGAAGCCACCAGATGAACAGAATATACGTGGCATAGCCACCAGACAGATTGTGGTAAAGCCACTAGAATATGTGGCAGAGCCACCAAAACATGTGGCAGAGCCACCAGATTATACTTCCTCCGATCATCAATATCCCAATCCCATGCATGATGTCGTGACATAAATAATTCGTGTATGCAGTATGTCATAATCATAAACAATCATGTAAACATCACACATATATCACCTAAACTACCTCTAGGGGTATAACGATCATTTACCCTCCGGGGGTATTTTGGTATCTTACCCTCAAGGGTATTTCGATAATTTTGCATTTAACGGTCTTTCTGAAGGCCTATTGTCGCCTCGAGCGACACGGAACCCTTTTTGGGTCTCTACGGAGCTAATGGGCCAAAAATCCATTTTAGGCCCAAATGGGCCCACACACTCGTGTGGCCTATTTCGCATGGTTTTGATTTCAGATTTGTGGATTTCGCATTCGGGCCTATCATTTACTAGTTTTCCAACAGTTTTGCCCAAATGGGCCGGATAGCCCATTGGGCCCATTTGGCCCGTTTCGGCCCGGCTAGACCCGTTACAGCCTTTGTATCGCGAGAGTGCTTGTGACACCCTCAACGACTTAACGTCGCAATTCGTATCTCGATTTACCACTACGAGCGTTCGCACACTCGAGGGGTCACAAATGCTGATTTTCCAACTTTTCGGCTTTTAGCCGTTTCACAAAACATTGCATGCAATCATTCAACGGGGTGTGAGATTACACACCTGATTTAGAATACGAACCACGATACTCTCCAAAGCACCTAAGGGCATAATAGACTATCAGTTAGTCTCTTTGCTTGAAAATCCCAAAATAGAAATTGATAACACAACCTACAATACTTACCAAAAACGACCCCTACTCCTTGCTATGCCTGAATGTTCGGTTTACTCCCACTGGTTACGAAATTGCGTCCCCAAAGAAGAGCACGAATTAGCGATGTTGTTTCAAGAATAACAAAGGAAATGGCCTTTCGGCCTGAATGAACCCAAAATGGAGAACGGCCAACCACCCCCTATTCGGCCATACAAACTTACTAACGCCACAGATTCAGCAACTGCTCTGAGTTTCGGCTTCCACCCAAAGGAAAGAACAAGTGATACACAAGGTGGATAGGAGTGTTCAGGTTTGGCCTTAGACAAGAAGAGTGAGAGATTCGGTTTTAGCAGAGAGAAGAGAAAAAGAGAAAAGAAGAAAGGAATCAAGAGAAAAGAACTCCCTACCTTGATCAATGAGAAACCGAATAGAGACAGATTCGGCTATGAGATTAAACTGAAACAAGCATTCCATGATGAGAAAAGAAAAGAAAGAGTTAGTCAAAAACTAGAAGAAAAAGGAGTAGCAAATTCGGCTTTGTGAAACACATGAGAGAAAAGAAAAAGGAAATAGAGAGAGAACTACCATTACCTTAGACTAGAGCTCAGTCGACTGGGAAGGCAATATTCGGCACAAGCAGCAACTCTAAAGAGTCAAAATTCGACTATGGTGTGAAAGCCGAAAAGAAACAATTAAAGAGCACAAGACAAAATATTGGTGTAAGAGGAATTCGGCTATAGGAAGAAATAAAAAGAAGAACACAAAAAGAGTTGAGAAAAGAAAGAAAAACACAAGGGAATTCGGCAGAGGTTTACCAAGAAGGGAAACAAACGACCTAAAAATGTCACACTAACACAAATGACAGCTGTTCTCTTTTTCCAAAAACAACACAAAAAAATTCGGCACCCCCCACTCTCCAAAACCGAATGCACCCTTACAAAAGACCATCCACTTGACGAACCCCCTATGCACTATCCCACTTTCGGCCAAACACTCCCAACACCATCCACTTCCCTGATTTCCTCTAAAATTCTCTCCCCAATTCACTCTCCATCACCCATTCAAACCGTTTGACCAATTCAAACTTTCACTAAATAGAGTTCCACTCCAACTCCACCTCTTCACCTCCTTGAGCACAAAATAAAACTATCAAATGCTACTCGTGGGACTCGAACACTCTCCCTCTCTCCTTCCCTTGTGACGCCACTCCACTAGGCCACATGCCCAACTTGTGTTAACAAGATACAACCAAAATTTCTTAAGTCTTGCTTCCGCTAGCCCACTCCCTTAAAGAGCCAAAAACCAAAACTTTTCCTATGGCCTAACTTGAACCCAGAACTTCATAGAAACCCCGTAACCTTCCAAATCACCTTCCTGACAGGTCCATCTTGAACTAATGCCGTTATCATATTCCTAAAGATTCTGAAATGCTTCTTCACTCGGGGCCCAATAGGCCCAATTCTCCTAGGCCCAATTTCGGGATGTTACAATTAACATGAGCATACGCAGGACACCCAAAGATCTTTAAATCAGAATAGTCAGCAGGATTACCAGACCATAACTCTTGTGGAGTCTTTTTCTCAATGGCAACGGATAGAGATCGGTTGATCAAAAAACATGCAGTAGAGGCTGCTTCGGCCCAAAATGACTTTGGTAAGTTGGCATTTGACAACATACATCGAACATTCTCCATGATCGTTTTATTCATTCATTCTGTAACGCCGTTTTACTGTGGAGTATGACGAACTGTCAAGTGTCTCACGATCCCTTCTGACTTGCACAGTTTATTAAACTCATCAGAACAGAACTCTAAGCCATTGTCTGTACGGAGGTATTTTATTTGTTTTCCCGTTTGTTTTTCAATCATAGTTTTCCAAGACTTAAATGCAGTCTAGGCCACATGCCCAACTTGTGTTAACAAGATACAACCAAAATTTCTTAAGTCCTGCTTCCGCTAGCCCACTCCCTTAAAGAGCCAAAAACCAAAACTTTTCCTATGGCCTAACTTGAACCCAGAACTTCATAGAAACCCCGTAACCTTCCAAATCACCTTCCTGACAGGTCCATCTTGAACTAATGCCGTTATCATATTCCTAAAGATTCTGAAATGCTTCTTCACTCGAGGCCCAATAGGCCCAATTCTCCTAGGCCCAATTTCGGGATATTACAAATCTACCCCCTAAAAGAAATTTCGTCCTCGAAATTCCCAGCTATCTAACAGTGGTTTAACACAGACTACTCTACCATGCTACCGCTGCACACTCTGATTCCAATAACACTAATACACTTCTAACCTAATCTAGTGACCTCTTCACCCAACCAGATATCCAACCACAGAAGCAAACAGGTACTTATCACACATTCATAAACTTTCTATATTCAAACACCACATCCAACCAAAACATACCCGATTTAATGATGATGGAATAATCCCGAGCCTTATGCTCCTGCGACCCACATCTCAAGCATGCTCCTGACCTCCTCCAGCATTCACTCGGATGATGCCTTCTGCAATATACGCAAGCCGAAGATTTTGGACGTGCCTTAGCATGCTTCACGGAACGAGACTACGACCCTAGAAAACCGCGACCTCTTTTCTTCTTACAGTCCACGCACCCAACTCGAAGTGTTTCACCAATTTCCTTTACCTCCTCCAATACCTCCCTAACTAGCTGAGTCAGCACATCAGCTCCGGCTCGGTCATGAGCCCCCGTCTCAGCCACTGGCGATGCCGGCGCCTCCCTTTCTGGCCTATGCCCCGATGCTGAGGACCCAGCCCTAGCATCTCGGCCTCTACCACGGCCGCGTGTACCACGTCCACGTCCTCTTGTACTCATATTACTGAATCGATTTGATCTGATTATAAGTTTTATGAATCAATATATAATTCCCATATTTATTAACAAATGTTTTATGGAAAGCAGATATAAGAGTTGTTCTCACAAATCGAATTTTCTAATGTCTCAGTCTCTACAATCTTAGCTCTTATAGCTAGCAGTCTCAGTATACTATCACTAACTCTAGTAGTTTCTTATTACAATCATTTCAACATATCAACAGATATAAGGTAGAAAAACTTACGAATTTGGTGCCGGAGACTCGGGTGCCATACTTCCAAATAAGATACATTTTTCTAAACCATATTTCAAACAAATTTGAAAAAACATTTTCGAACCCATTTCACAGCTGAATTTTGCAACCTGGATCTGATACCATAAAATGTAACACCCCAAACCCGGCCTAGACATTATGACCGGATCTAGCATGTCACATAGAAGGGTTGTAAAAAACTATACGTTCGTTAAAAAGTTCGTATTCTTTTTGAAACATCGAGCTTTGTTGTTTGTGAAATTCAGATTTGTTTTATGGGTTTCTTGTAAAAATGTTATTGTTATTATTTCTGAAAACTTTGTTTATAACAGAAATCAGATTCAGTGAATTGCGGGAATGTGATGTTTTGAAAACCGTTCGTTAACATTTTGGAAAACTCAGTATTTCAATCGTCTAACAGTTTAAAAATAACTGATTTGAAAGTTAAAAGAAAAATAAAATCCCAAAGGCTTTATTACAAAACATTAAACCCAAATTAAAATAAATCTCAAATTAAAGTAAAACAGAAATTACTAAAGTTCCGATGTATGGCCACCACGAAGTACTCCACAGCTCCAAATCCTCAGTGCTGGGGATCACCGGTAAGATTAAGTAGAGGGGTGAGTTACGAGAACTCAGTGTGTAATCCCCTAATCAGACATTAACTGGGCCCGAGCCCATACGGAAACAAACTGGGCCTTAGCCCATACAGAAATAGACTGGGCCTTAGCCCTATTAGCATGGTAAAGCAGATAATGCATGCAACCCAGCCTAATAATCCATCCGCTACACACCACCCGTACCAGCCCAACACACCTGTGGGGATTTCTAAATCAACCCGTCCATCCGCTACACACCTCGATGGCAGTCAAGCTGCTCATCACAGAATTTGTGGCGAAGCTACCAGATTAACAGAATATACGTGGCATAGCCACCAGACAGATTGTGGCAAAGCCACCAGAATATGTGGCAGAGCCACCAAAATATGTGGCAGAGCCACCAGATTATACTTCCTCTGATCATCAATATCCCAATCCCATGCATGATGTCGTGACATAAATAATTCGTGTATGCAGTATGTCATAATCATAAACAATCATGTAAACATCACACATATATCACCTAAACTACCTCTAGGGGTATAACGGTCATTTACCCTCCGGGGGTATTTTGGTATCTTACCCTCCAGGAGTATTTCGGTAATTTTGCATTTAACGGCCTTTCCGAAGGCTTATTGTCGCCTCGAGCGACACGGAACCCTTTTTGGGTCTCTACGGAGCTAATGGGCCAAAAATCCATTTTAGGCCAAAACGGGCCCACACGCTCGTGTGGCCCATTTTGCATGGTTTCAGTTTCGGATTTGCAGATTTCGCATTCGGGCCTATCATTTACTAGTTTTCCAACAGTTTTGCCCAAATGGGCCGGATAGCCTATTGGGCCCATTTGGCCCGTTTTGGCCCGGCTAGGCCCGTTACAGCCTTCGTATCGCGAGAGTGCTTGTGACACCCTCAACAACCTAACGTTGCGATTCGTATCTCGATTTACCACTACAAGCGTTCGCACACTCGAGGGGTCACAGATGCTGGTTTTCCGGCTTTTCGGCTTTTAGCCGTTTCACAAAACATTGCATGCAATCATTCAACGAGGTGTGAGATTACACACCTGATTTAGAATACGAACCACGATACTCTCCAAAGCACCTAAGGGCATAATAGACTATCAGTTAGTCTCCTTGCTCGAAAATCCCAAAATAGAAATCGATAACACAACCTACAATACTTACCAAAAACGACCCCAACTCCTTGCTATGCCTGAATGTTCGGTTTACTCCCACTGGTTACGAAATTGCGTCCCTAAAGAAGAGCACGAATTAGTGATGTTGTTTCAAGAATAACAAAGGAAATGGCCTTTCGACCTGAATGAACCTAAATTTGAGAACAACCAACCACCCCCTATTCGGCCATACAAACTTACAAATGCCACAGATTCAGCAACTGCTCTGAGTTTCGGCTTCCACACAAAGGAAAGAACAGGTGATACACAAGGTGGAAAGGAGTGTTCAGGTTCGGCCTTAGACAAGAAGAGTGAGAGATTCAGTTTTAGCAGAGAGAAGAGAAAAAGAGAAAAGAAGAAAGGAATCAAGAGAAAAGAACTCTCTACCTTGATCAATGAGAAACCGAATAGAGACAGATTCGGCTATGAGATTAAACCGAAACAAGCATTCCATGATGAGAAAAGAAAAGAAAGAGTTAGTCGAAAACTAGAAGAAAAAGGAGTAGCAAATTCGGCTATGTGAAACACATGAGAGAAAAGAAAAAGGAAATAGAGAGAGAACTACCATTACCTTACACTAGAGATCAGTCGACTGGGAAGGCAAAATTCGGCACAAGCAGCAACTCCAAAGAGTCAAAATTCGACTATGGTGTGAAAGCAGAAAAGAAACAATTAAAGAGCACAAGACGAAATATTGGTGTAAGAGGAATTCGGCTATAGGAAGAAAGAAAAAGAAGAACACAAAAAGAGTTGAGAAAAGAAAGAAAAACACAAGGGAATTCGGCAGAGGTTTACCAAGAAGGGAAACAAACGACCTGAAAATGTCACACTAACACAAATGACAGCTGTTCTCTTTTTCCAAAAACAACACAAAAAAATTCGGCACCCCCCACTCACCAAAAACGAATGCACCCTTACAAAAGACCATCCACTTGACCGAAACCCCCTATGCACTATCCCACTTTCGGCCAAACATTCCCAACACCATCCACTTCCCTGATTTCCTCCAAAATTCTCTCCCCAATTCACTCTCCATCACCCATTCAAACCGTTTTACCAATTCAGACTTTCACTAAATAGAGTTCCACTCCAACTCCACCTCTTCACCTCCTTGAGCACAAAATAAAACTATCAAATGCTACCTGTGGGACTCGGACACTCTCCCTCTCTCCTTCCATTGTGATGCCACTCCACTAGGCCACATGCCCAACTTGTGTTAACAAGATACAACCAAAATTTCTTAAGTCCTGCTTCTGCTAGCCCACTCCCTTAAAGAGCCAAAAACCAAAACTTTTCCTATGGCCTAACTTGAACCCAGAACTTCATAGAACCCCGTAACCTTCCAAATCACCTTCCTGACAGGTCCATCTTGAACTAATGCCGTTCTCATATTCCTAAAAATTCTGAAATGCTTCTTCACTCGGGGCCCAATAGGCTCAATTCTCCTAGGCCCAATTTCGGGATGTTACAATTAACATGAGCATACGCAGGACACCCAAAGATCTTTAAATCAGAATAGTCAGCAGGATTACCAGACCATAACTCTTGTGGAGTCTTTTTCTCAATGGCAACGGATAGAGATCGGTTGATCAAAAAACATGCAGTAGAGGCTGCTTCGGCCCAAAATGACTTTGGTAAGTTGGCATTTGACAACATACATCGAACATTCTCCATGATCGTTTTATTCATTCATTCTGTAACACCGTTTGGCTGTGGAGTATGACGAACTGTCAAGTGTCTCACGATCCCTTCTGACTTGCACAGTTTATTAAACTCATCAGAATAGAACTCTAAGCCATTGTCTGTGAGGAGGTATTTTATTTGTTTTCCCGTTTGTTTTTCAATCATAGTTTTCCAAGACTTAAATGCAGTAAATACATCGTTTTTCTGCTTCAGGAAGAACGCCCAAACTTTTCTGGAAAAATCATCAATAAAAGTTAGCATATAATTAGCTTCACCTCTCGAAGGCACTCTGGATAGCCCCCACAGATCAGAATGAATATACTCCAACGTTCCCTTCATGTTATGAATTCCTCTAGTGAATCGAACTCTCTTTTGCTTCCCAAAAACGCAATGCTCATAGAACTTCAGTTTGCAAATTCCTTACCCATCAAGAAGTCCTCTTTTGCTCAATTCTGCCATACCATTCTCACTCATATGCCCTATGCGCATATGCCAAATTTTAGTAATATCACCATCTGACAAGGAAGAGGAAGCGGCAATTTGCATCACCGATAGAATGATAGAACCCTACAAAACATATAACTTGGCAGTCTTTCTCTGCCCTTTCATCACAACAAGGGAACCTTTGGAAATCTTCAAAACCTCACTTTCAGCTGTGTATTTGTAACCTTTTAAATCAAGATTACTCAACGAAATTAATTTTTTCTTCAATTCTGGAACATGTCGCACATCACTAAGTGTTCTGACAACTCCGTCAAACATCTTAACTTTAATCGTTCCAATACCTGTAATTTTACACGAAGTATTATTTCCCATCAAAACAACACCTTCAGACACAGTTTCATAAGTTGTAAACCAATCCCTATTGGACTTATGTGGAAGGTGCAGCACGAATCAAGGATCCACTCCTCGCTCACTTTAGAATTGTTGACAGAAGCGACTAGAAGTTCACCATCGCTGTAGTCTTCTACAACATCAGCTTCACCAGAATTTTCTGGTTGTTTTCCCTTTTAATTCGTAGCCTCCCTTTTGATCTTATTCTGTAACTTATAGCACTCAGATTTAATGTGCCCTTTCTTCTTACAGAAGTTACAAGTTTTACCTCTGTTTGAAGACTTCGATCTACCCTTAGATTTACCGCGAGGATTCCGTTCCTGTGCCCTTCCACGATTATCATCAACATTCCGATCTTGTCTCCCATGAACAATGAGACCCTCTCCCTAAGAGTCGATTTTAACCACAAGATGCTTCATCTTATCATACGAGGTCAAAGAATCATAAACCTCATCAACTGTGAGAGACTCGCGGCTATATAAAATCGTGTCTCTAAAGGTTGAATAAGACGGGGGCAACGAACAAAGTAGAATCAACCCTAGATCTTCCTTATCATACTGAACCTCCATGGCCTCCAAGTTTGAGAGAATTTTTTTAAACACTGTTAAGTGTTCGTTCACAGATGCACCTTCCTTCAAACGATGAGCATAAAGACGCTGCTACATATGCAACTTGCTAGTTAGAGTTTTCGACATACATATTTGTTCCAGCCTCTTCCATAATCCAGCGACGGTCTTCTCCTTCATCACATCCTGCAAAATTTTGTTAGACAAATGCAAATGTAACTGTGTTAACGCCTTTCGATCCTTGCGTTTCTTCTCTTCCTCCATCAATGTCGAGGGCATCTTATCTACCCCTAGCAGGGCTTCCTCTAAGTCCATCTGTGCAAGAACTGCCTGCATCTTTATCTGCCACAACGTAAATCTGGTGTTGCGATCCAACAGCGGAATTTAATACTTCAAAGACGCCATTACCGTGATTGAGATGAACAACCCAGAAGCTCGGACACCAATTTGTAAAAAAATAAATAGAATTTCGGTAATGACAATATATCGCAAAGAAAAGAGAAATAAAAATAAAGAACACAAAGATTTTTACGTGGAAACCCTTTCGGGAAAAACCACGGGCAGAGGAGAAGAAAATTCACTATGTCGAATTCGAATGATTACAAGAGGTGTAGACTATGCCTATTTATAGGCTTGTAAAACCATATTCTAATAAAAGTGTAGTAAGATTGAAACACCTTATTCTAATCAATATCAATTAGATGGAGTTTAATAAGATTTAAAAAACCTTATTCTAAAATAAAATAAAACAAGTGTAGTTCTATATGGAATCTTCTTTTATTTTATTTTACCACTGTATTTTATTTAAAATAAGGATTTGGGTCACTTAATTCTAACATATATAATTGAATCGAATAAACTAATTGAAACGGTCAGACTAATTTAACTGAAAAACTATGGTATGATCGATTTAATTACCTATCTAATTTTAAAAACGTTGATAAAAAAGTATAAGTTATTAGTAGTAGATGAGTCTTTTATACCTAATGTTTAGGGTGTTGGATGTGTGGCCATTGGTTGTTTTATCTTACCATGTTGGTGGTGCATTAGCTTGGTTGATTTGCCTAGTGGTTAGTTTACTTGCATTTTAACCCTACTTTTTTAGGGTCTTTCCTAGTAAAGTTGTCGAGTCTTGATAATTACTTTTATGTTAAATAGCTTAAGTTTTAATTAGATGAATAATGATAATCATTTTAATAAGATTAAAAATAATGGTTATAGTGAGATTAAATTTTGTACCGATGGAATTAAAATCTATCGTAGGATGTGTTGGGATACAAACGTAATGGTGGAGAGATGAATTATAGTATATAAAAAAAGACCATTGAGAATATTAGGTTAATATATAATCATAATATATTTGCATAAAATAAAGTTTTTTATACAATGCTTAAAATTACTCAGAATCCCTCTCCAACCCTTAAGTAAGAGAAAAAACGTGTTTTAGCACACTAAATGTAACACCCCTTACCCGTATTTAGTGCTGGAATAGGGTACGAGGCGTTACCTAAGTCAAACACATGCTAACATACAATTCCGGGTTATAAAATTTCGTTCAAAATTAAAACCTTTCAATATTCATCTTAAAGTCCTTAATAGGGGCCTACGAGGCCCAATTCATACTTTGGAAATGGTACGATACTAAACCCGACACTTTAGAAAAATTTGGAAAATTTTACTAAAAACAGGGGCACACGCCCGTGTGGCAAGGGACACGTCGGTATGGGCAGACCGTGTAGTCACACACGCCCATATCCCTAGCCGTGTGGATTTATTTTTCAAATTCGAACCTACAGGGGTTTTCACACGGCCTGGCACACGCCCGTGTCCATGGCCCGTGTCCCGTGTGTAAAAACCTTGACATTTTGTTTCTGACGTCATCAACTCAATAAGGTCACACGGCCAAGGCACACGCATGTGTGCTTAGACCGTGTGGTGATTTTAAATTCCTAAATTCAAGTGCAGAATTCACACGGCCTGGGCACATGCCCATGTCCTATGGCCGTGTCTTCCACACGGTTGAGACACACGGCCGTGTCTCAACCTGTGTGGTTACTACTGGGCATTCTATTTTGTCAACTTAGGGTGCAGGGGGACACACGGCCAATCTACACGCTCATGGGGCAGACCGTGTGTCACACACGGCCTAGACACACGCCCGTGTGTCTACCCATGTGGACAAAAGCAAGGCCATTTACCAAGCCCTTTTGCCACCCTTTCTTACACCAACATAAGCCACCATCAAAACTTATACTCATCAATGATACTACACCATTTTAACATGCTAAACTTATTACATACTTATCAATCCAATCATGCAAATGTTCCAGTTGATAGTGTGATTGATGTCTCTGATGCCTGATGATCCCCGAGCTAACTTGACGGCACTATAAGAAAATGAAAAGGAAAGGGAGTAAGCATAAAGCTTAGTAAGTCGCATGTAAATAATTAACAACAATTACTATACATTAACATACTCATAACATAATGCAAACTTGCACATGATTCTCGAATGATTAAAGGCATAACTTACTCATTTTCACCCTTAATAATCACACAGCATAATTCGAGCTCATTTCTCATGAATATCATGTATGTACCTGTATCACTTACAACATAGACGTAACCTTTCTCACTTTTGACACAATCTTTTATTTACCCGTTGAATCCATTGGAATACCAAAGGATATCTGATAAGCCTCACACAAGAGGGTACAATGCTGAAGCCATGTCCCAGACATGGTCTTACACTAGCTTACATTTCGAGACCGATGCCATGTCCTAGACATGGTCTTACACTAGCTCTCATCTCAATACCGACGCCATGTTCCAAACATGGTCTTACACTGGCTCTCATAATGTGGCCGATGCCATGTCCCCGACATGGTCTTACACTAGCTCACATATCAACGCCAATTCCATGTCTCAGACATGGTCTTACACTGGCTATCCATAATGTGGCCGATGCCATGTCCCAGACATGGTCTTACACTAGCGCACATCTCGTTCAAATGTCATGGCTTGGATATCCAATCTATTCTTAAGGTTCAACCGGGAATATATCATATCAACTTTCGTCATGCATATTCATGGAAATAATCAAACATTTTATGCAATATCAATTGTTTAAAACATAAATGTAATAACATTGTATTATTTACGTACAACGTACCTCGATATACAAAAGGTGAGCGACTAGAGTGAGTTAATCTACTAGCTTGGTTTTCCCCCGGTCTAGGTCCGGACTCTGTTTTTCTTAATCTATATTGATAAAATTCACTCATTTAATCATCACATTAATCAAGACATTTCAAGATTCCTACTTTGGCAAAATTACCGTTTTGCCTCTAAACTTTCACAAAATTATGATTTTGCCCCCAAGCTCGTAAATCAATTTTCATCACACTTTCTCATTAACCAAGCCTAGCCGAATTTATTTTAAGCTTATAGTAACTCACAAATCCAATTATTTCACACATTTACTACCTATTTTACAACCTTTACAAAAAGGTCATTTTTAGGTGTTTTCATGAAAATCACTTAACAAAAGTTATTTATTTAACAATCAAGTTTCATTTTCTTCCATAAAAATATTCAGCAAACAACACAAATGCTCTCATGGTAAAACCCTAGACTCTCAACCATTTTACAAAATAGTCCCCTCATTAGTCAGCTTAAGCTACAAGGGTTCCAAAAACACAAAAATCATCAAAAATGACCATCAAAATCACTTACTTGCAAGGATGAAGAGTTGCTAAAATTTTTGAGCTCTCAAAACCCCTACTTTGCTGATATTTTCAGTGGTAGAAAAAAAATGAAGAAAGATGATATCATTTTCCCTTTATTTTATTTTATTACTCCAATTAAGTCACCTAATTTCCACCCACTTTGACCAAGTTTGATTTTCTTGTCCCTTATGGCCGGCCATCACCCTCTAAAGGGCCTAATTTCACATTAAGGACCTCTTATTTAAGGTTCTATAGCTATTTGACACCTTTAGCTTGTAGAACAAAACTTTCACACTTTATGCGATTTAGTCCTTTTTCAAAATTAAGCATGCAATCACTAAAATTAATTCACCAAAATTTTAATGCACTCATATAATCATACTATAACACATAAACTAATATTAAAATAATTTTCTCTGACCTCGGATTAGTGGTCCTGAAACCACTGTTCCGACTAGCCCCTAAATCGGGCTGTTACAATTCTCCCTTTCTTAGGGATTTTCGTCCCCAAAAATCTTACCAGTGAAAAGGTTTTGGTATTGGTCTCTCATGGTTTCCTCGGGCTCCCATGTGGCCTCTTCAATCCCATGTCTATGCCATAGTACTTTCACTAGTGCTATATTCTTATTCCTCAATTTCTTGACCTCCCGATCTAAAATCTTAACCGGCTCTTCACCATAGGTCATGTCTGAACAAATCTCAACTCCTGTTGGTGAAATCATATGTGATGGGTCAGATCGGTAACGGCGCAACATAGACACATAGAATACATCGTGGATCTTTTCTAACTCGTATGGTAAAGCTAATCGGTATGCTATCGGTCCAATTCTATCAGTCACCTCATATGGCCTAATAAAGCGTGGACTTAATTTACCTTTCCTACCGAATCTGAGAACTTTCTTCCACGGGGATACTTTCAAAAATACTTTATCACCTATTTGAAACTCAATCTCTTTCCGTTTCAAGTCCGCATAGGATTTCTGTCTATCCGAAGCAGCCTTCAAATAGTCACGAATCACCTTTACTTTCTCTTCGGTTTCTCTGACTAAGTCAACCCCGTGTATCTGATTTTCCTTGAGTTCGGACCAATACAAAGGCGTTAGGCATTTACGTCCATATAATGCCTCATAAGGTGCCATTTTCAAACTCGCCTGAAAACTATTATTATATGCGAACTCTACCAACGGTAAATATTTTTCCCAACTTCCTTGGAACTCAAGAACACAACACCGCAGCATGTCTTTGAGTATCTGAATTACTCTCTCCGATTGGCCGTCGGTTTGCGGGTGAAAAGCGGTACTAAAATTCAGTTTCGTTCCCAATGCTTCTTGCAACTTTTTTCAAAACCGTGATGTGAACCTCGGATCCCTATCCGAAATGATCGATAAAGGTACTCCATGAAGTCTCACAATTTCAGAAACATATAGATCGGCCAATTTCTCAAGTGGGTAATCGATACGCACCGGTATAAAATGAGCCGACTTAGTTAGCCTATCAACCATAACCCATACAACATCTTTCTTCCTTGGCGTCAACGGCAATCCAGACACAAAATCTATGGTAATACGGTCCCATTTCCAATCAGGAACCATCACGGTTGAAGTAAACCCGAAGGTACTTTGTGTTCGGCTTTCACTTGCTGACAAATTAAACACTTAGAGACAAACTCTAAGATATCTCTTTTTATTCCCAACCACCAATACATTTTCTTCAAGTTATTATACATCTTCACACTACCCGGATGGATGGACATACAAATGCTATGTGCTTCATGCAGAATTTTCCGAATAAGCTCATCATCTTTGGGTACACAGATTCTGTCTCGAAACATTAAACAACCATCGTCACCAATTCGAAAATTTGATTCAATTTTCACCTCGCATTGAGTTATCTTGGCTTGTAATTTTTTATCACTTTTTTGAGCTTCACAAATTTCTTGCAGAAACATCGGTTTAGCCCTTAACTCTACTATAACCGAACCATCATCAGTCACAGACAACTGGGTATTCATAGCCCTCAAGGAAAACAATGACTTCCTACTCAAAGCATCGACGACCACATTCGCCTTCCTCGGGTGATAGTCGATCACCAACTCATAATCCTTTATCAATTCTAACCATCTCTGTTGCCGTAGGTTTAGCTCCTTTTAAGTCATTAAATACTTTAGACTTTTATGGTCAGTGAACACTCGGCATCTCTCGCCATACAAATGGTGTCTCCAAATCTTCAGTGCGAACACTATGGTGGCTAACTCTAAGTCGTGAGTCAGATAATTTTTCTCATGCAGCTTCAGTTGTCTCGAGGCATATGCTATTACCTTGCCTTCTTGCATAAGCACACATCCCAATCCATTTAAGGATGCATCGCTATACACCACAAATTCCTTTCCTGGTTTCGGTTGCACTAAAACTGGAGCTTCAGTCAACAATGCTTTTAGTTTCTGAAAACTCTGTTGGCACTTCTCTGTCCATTCGAACTTGACTTCTTTCTGTAGTAACCTCGTCATCGGAGTAGCAATCATGGAGAATCCTTTTACAAACCGTCTGTAGTATCCCGCTAGGCCCAAAAAGCTTCTAATCTCTAACACATTCCTCGGTGGTTTCCAATCAACAATAGCTGATATCTTAGTCGGGTCAACTCTAATTACATCACCCGACACGATGTGTCCTAAGAATCCAACCTCTTGGAGCCAAAATTCACTTTTGCTAAATTTAGCATATAACTGCTTATCTCTTAAAGTCTGCAAAACAGTTCTCAAATGCTCTGTGTGCTCCTTCTCATCACGAGAATAAATTAATATGTCATCGATAAAAACAACGACAAACTTATCCAAATACGGTCAGAAAATACGATTCATTAAATCTATAAACACGGCAAGAGCATTTGTTAAGCCAAAGGGCATGACCAGAAACTCATAGTGGCCATACCTCGTCCGAAATGCAGTTTTCGGTACATCCTGCTCCTTAACTCTCAACTGATAGTAACCGGACCTCAAGTCTATCTTTGAAAACACTGTGGCTCCCTTCAATTGGTCAAAAAATCATCGATCCTTGGCAAAGGATACTTGTTCTTAACTGTGACCTTGTTGAGCTGCCGGTAATCTATACATAATCTCATCGACCCATCTTTTTTTTCCACAAAAAGTACTGGAGCACCCCACGGAGAATAACTCGGTCTCGCAAAACCCTTATCCGTTAACTTTTACAATTGGATTTTCAACTCTTTTAACTCTGTCGGAGCCATCCTATATGGGGCAATCGAAATAGGTGCCGTACTCGGGATCAACTCAATACCAAACTCGACTTCCCTAGTTGGAGGAAATCCGTGCAACTCTTCTGGAAACACATCTAGGTACTCACATACCACTGACACTGACTCAATCTTTACTTCCGACTCTTGGGTATTTAACAAAAATGCTAGATAGGACTCATACCCTTTTCTTATACATTTCCCAGCCGCCAAAGAAGAAATCACTACAGGCAAGCTATCTGATTCACCTGATTCAACCCGAAGGATATCCCCATTTTCACATTTCAGTTCAATAAATTTTCTCCCACAATTTACTATCACATTATGAGCTACTAGCAAGTCCATACCAAGAATCACATCGAATTCATCAAACAGTAGCAGCATAAAGTTAGCCGGAAAATAATGACCTCTAATTGTCAAAGGACAATTTCTACTATAATAGCCCGACTTAGGGCCAAGTTAGAACAGTGGTGCGAGACCACAAATCTGAAGTAAAAATATGAGTTTTATGATTTCTATAAGGTTTATGAGGTGATTACATGATTTTATGAAAATCTCATGAAGAAATTTTATTAATTAGTGATTAAATCGTCCATTAGGACTAAATTGCAAAGATTAGAAAATATGAGATTCCAGAAGATTCAAGTATGAAATAGAATTATAAAAATTACTAGAGGTCCTTATTTAACAATTAGACCATTATATTTGATGATGGACAAAAATAGACATGGGAAGGAAAAATCTCAAGAAAGGATCATTAAGGGCATTTTTGTCATTTGGTTAATAAAAGAATTAAAATGGAAAAAGAAGCCAAAATTGTGTCCATCTTCTCCATGCTAGCCAAAAATTTCAAGGGCACCATAGCTAGGGTTTCTTCATCTTCCAAGCTTGATAGTAAGGGCATCCTAGCCCCGTTTTTAATGTTTTTCGTATTTTTGAGACCCTCGTAGCTCGGTTTAGCTATTTCTAGCTATATTTTGAGCTAGGGTTCATGTTAAAAAATTTTCCCATGTATGACATGCATGTATTTTGATGTTTTATGGAAGAAGATGAAAGTTTGATGTATGGTAAACATCTTTTTCTAAGTGATTTTCATGAAAAAATGCATAAAAGGACCAAATTGTAAAAGTTATAGAAATGGTCATACATGAGTGAAATAGTAGAAATTGAAGGTTGCTATAGTTGAATGAAAATCATTTTACGAGCCTAGGGGCAAAAGTGTCATTATGATAAAGTTTAGGGGCAAAATTGTAATTTTGCCAAAATATGAATTACGAGTCGATTTAGTCAATGTGTGTATTTAACAAGTGAAATTTTTATTATAGATCAAGAAACACGAAGCCCGGATTGAAACCGAGGTAAGAACAAAATCGAGGACTAAATCGAGCATCAATACGATTTTGAGAATCGAGGTAAGTTTGTATGAAGTTTGAGCTTCACCATGTTTCGATACTTGAAACTATTTAATATCATGTCAACGTATGTTATTGTTATGAAAATCGAGTTATGAAGCCTCGATGAGGAAATGATGAAAATGAGTTATGCGAAATTTCGGATAAAGATTCGGAGCAATGAGGTTACCCATGTATTAGTATTGAATAAAGAAGGTCCCGTGTAAGACCATGTCTAGGGCATGGCCTCGGCACCAAAGGAAGATCTCGTGTAAGACCATGTCTGGGACATGGCATCGACATTCATGAACGATCTCGTATAAGACCATATCTGGGATATGGCATCGGCATCAAGGGGTGATCCCATGTAAGACCATATTTGGGATATGGCGTTGGCATCAAGCTTTATGCATGATGAGTTTAAATTTCCTATGATAATCTGATTAGCTTATGGGCAATAGATTCAAGTATGAAAAATGGTATAGAGCCAAAACTATTTATGGATGACCTTGAGTCTCATTCATGTTATGATTGATGAAAACTTGAGTTTATGCTTATGCTAGTATAAGTGCTAAGTTATGTGATAAGTGATACAGGTACCATGAGAAAATTCAAGTTATGAACCCATAATGAAATATGAGATGGGTAAGAACAAGTATGAGTAAGTATGGATGAGTATGCTTAAGCATCCGAGACTTATGTTGCTATTGTATCAATAGATGGATGAAATTAGAGTAAGCAATTATGTTGATATTTAAGTTTCATGCAAACTTACTAAGCTATATGCTTACCCCTCTCTTTTCCCTTTTCCTTGTAGTTTCGCCAAGTTAGCTCAGGAATCATAGAACATCGGAGCTCGGATCACACTATCAACTGTTCTTTTGGTATAATGAAGTTAATTCATTTTGAGTATGGCATGTATAGGAATTTGATCGTTTTGTGTCATGTTATTTTTGAAGGCCAAAGGGTTGGCTATTAATGTTTCACACTTATTTTGTAAATGGCCATGTGAATTGGCCAATATTGTTAAATTCACATTGCGAGGTTGATGGGTATAAAGAAATGAATGTTCATGCATGATAATGAGTTAAAAATGGATGGAATGAATACTAATTTAAGGATTCTTCATGGTTTAATATTGTTATATTATGGGTTTCTTGTGATGAAATGAATGGGTTTGTGTTTTCAGGGTGGCAAAAAGGCTTGGAAAATAGCCTCTAACTGTCCACACGGGTAGACACACGGGCGTGTGTCGAGGCCGTATGTGACACACGGTCAGCCCCATGGGAGTGTTAATAGGCCGTGTGTCCCCTGCACCTAGATGCGAGAATATAATTCATCACACGGGCCAGCAAACGAGCGTGTGCCCTGGCCGTGTGCTATTTAAGGTTTGATGACGTCATAATCAGAGAGCTCCACGGGTGGGAGACACAGCCGTGTCTAGGCCGTGTGAAGGAAATGGGTAGTAGACACGGGCGTGTGCTCAACCGTATGAAATAAGTCAGTGTCGACCACGGGTGAGGGACATGGGCAAGTCTTAGAGGCACACGGGCGTGTCCATCGGACGACACGGGCGTGTGGCCCCTGTCTAGGCAAAAATTTTCAATGAGTGCAAAAGTTTCCGGTTGAACTCTGAAACCTTCCGGATGTATGTTTAAGGCCTCGTAGGCCCATGAAATGTAAGTTATGAATAAGAAAGAAAAGTTTTTAAGTTGGAATGAAATTTTATAGCCCGTAATTTCATGTACAAGCAAAGTCAAGCATGGTAATGCCTCGTATCCGGTTCCGGCGTCGGACATGGGTAAGGGCTGTTACATTTAGTGGTATCAGAGCTATGGTTTAGTCGATTCTCGGACTAACGTAGTGTGAGTATGAGTCTAGCTATACATGCCATACATAAGAGTCCTTGTGTAATGATAGTGTGACGACTCTTGACGACTTGAATTGTATTTTTATATAGTTAATGGATCTTGATCCTGATCGAGCTGCAGCAGATGATGCTGCAAGTAATGCGCCGGCTCCCGCGCAAGGGATCGCGCCAGTAGAGAGTAGACCTGAGACTTTGGGTCAGGGAGAAGAGGCTCTGGAAGCCTTTCTCCGTATGATGAGCAATTGGTACACAGAGTACATTCGAGCAAATCCTAATGCTCCACCTCCTCCACCCCCGCTTATTCCTCAACCTACCCCTGTAGCTCCTCAAGTGGTAGAAGTGGTAAGAAGAGAAAAGCCTCCGATTGATAGAATCCGGAAACAAGGAGCCGAGGAGTTCTGGGCTAGTAAATATGATGATCCGAAAAGAGCAAAATTTTGGCTTGAAAATACCATCAGGGTATTTGATGAATTATCTTGCACACCTGAAGAGTGCATGAAGTGCGTGGTTTCTCTTCTGAGAGATTCCGCTTATCAATGGTGGAATACCCTTGTGTCGGTTGTACCAAGGGAAAGAATTACATGTGAGTTCTTCCAAGAAGAATTTCGGAAGAAATACATAAGCCAAAGATTCATTCATCAAAAGAGAAAGGAATTCCTTGAACTGAAGCAAGGAAAGATGACGGTGACTGAGTATGAGAGTGAGTTTGTGAGGCTCAGCAAATACGCTCGGGAATGTGTGTCCTCCGAAGCCATCATGTGTAAGAGGTTTGAGGACGGACTAAATGAAGATATTAAGTTGTTTGTTGGTGTCCTCGAATTGAAAGAATTTGTTGTGTTAGTGGACCGGGCTTGTAAGGCCGAGGAATTAGTGAAAGAGAAAAGAAAAGCTGAGATGAAGTCTCGTGACTCAAGAAAGAGACAATTGAGTAAGTCATTTCAGTCCTCGCCCAAGAAGTCGAGAGATTTTCCTACCCGATCAGCTACTTCAGCCGGGTTTTCGGGCAAAAGCAAGAGCAAATAATATTCAGGGTCTAAAGCTCAGACCACATCGGTTGCTAGTGTTGGCAACGCCCAACTGAGTAGACCGGAGTGCCCGCAGTGTGGCAGACGTCATTTCGGTGAATGTCGAGCCAATGAGAAGGCTTGTTTCAGCTGTGGGTCTCTAGACCATTTTATTAGAAATTGCCCAGAGGGAGATGAGAAAGAGAAGTCTCAGGATGCAAGATCGAGAGGCACTGCTAGAGGAAGACCACAGAGAAACTCGGGAAGTAGAGCGAGTAGTAAGGGTACCCCCAGAGAGCAGGCTGCGAGACCTGAGGGTAAGGCGCTTGCAAGGACTTATGCTATACGCGCCCGCGAAGAAGCATCATCTCCTGATGTAATCACGGGTACATTTTCTCTCCATGATACTAAAGTTATTGCTTTAATAGATCCGAGATCTACCCATTCATACATTTGCATGAAATTAGTATCTAGAATGAGTATGCCCGTAGAGTCTACAGAATTTGAGATAAAGGTGTCTAATCCTTTAGGCAAAAGTGTGCTAGTTGATAAGGTATGTAAAGATTGCCCATTGATGATTAGAGGTCATTGTTTTAAGGCAAATCTCATGCTATTGCCATTTGATGAATTTGACATTATTCTTGGTATGGGTGGTTAACCACTCATGATGTGTGATAAATTGTGGAAAGAAATATATTGAGTTGAGATGTGAAAATGGGGACACTCTTCGTGTTGAATCAGATGAACAAGACAAGTCACCGGTAGTGATCTCACACATGTCGGCTCAGAGGTATGTAAGAAAAGGGTATAAGGCGTATCTTGCCTCTGTGATGAATACCAAAGAAACCGAATTAAAGATTGAATCAGTACCGATAGTATGTGAGTACCCAGATGTTTTTCCAGAGGAATTTCCAGGATTACCTCCGGTTAGAGAGGTAAAATTTGGTATTGAGTTAGTTCCCGGTACCATACCGATATCGATTGCTCTTTACAGGATGGCTCCAACAGAGTTGAAAGAATTGAAGGCACAGTTGCAAGAGCTAACAGACAAAGGCTTTGCAAGATCGAGTTGTTCTCCATGGGGTGCTCCAGTGCTATTTGTGAAAAAGAAAGATGGTACCATGAGGTTATGTATAGATTACCGGCAGCTTAATAGGGTAACAGTGAAGAACAAGTACCCATTGCCAAGGATCGACGATTTGTTCGATCAAATGAAGGGAGCCACGGTGTTCTCCAAGATAGACTTGAGGTCGGGATACTACCAGTGGAGAGTAAAAGACTCTGACGTGCCTAAGACGACTTTTCAAACAAGGTATGGGCACTGTGAATTTTTAGTCATGCCTTTCGGTTTGACAAATGCCCCTGCGGTGTTCATGGATTTAATGAACCGCATTTTTCGGCCATACTTGGACAAGTTTGTTGTGGTTTTTATTGATGATATATTGATATACTCTCGCGGTGAGCATGAGCATGCTGAGCACTTGGGGACCATTTTACAGATTTTACGAGATAATCAGTTGTACACCAAGTTCAGCAAAAGTGAATTTTGGCTCAAAGAAGTTGGATTTTTGGGGCAAATTGTCTCGGGAGATGGAGTCCGAGTTGACTCAAGTAAGATTTCAGCTATCATTGATTGGAAACCGCCGAAAAATGTATCAGAGGTTAGAAGTTTTCTGGGCTTAGCCGGCTACTATAGGCGGTTCGTCAAGGGGTTTTCCATGATAGCGACTCTAATGACGAAACTGTTACAGAAAAATGTAAAGCTTGAATGGACAGAAAAGTGTCAACAGAGTTTTGAGAAATTAAAGGCAATGTTGACAGAAGCTCCAGTTCTAGTGCAACCTGAGTCGGGAAAAGAATTTGTGGTCTACAGTGATGCATCCTTAAATGGATTGGGTTGTGTACTTATGCAAGAGGGCCAGGTGATAGCGTATGCCTCCAGACAGCTAAAGCCACATGAGAAGAATTACCCGACGCATGATTTAGAGTTAGCTGCCATTGTTTTTGCACTGAAGATTTGGAGACACCATTTGTATGGTGAAAGATGTCGGATTTTCACCGATCATAAAAGTTTAAAGTATTTGATGACTCAAAAGGAATAGAACTTGAGGCAACGAAGATGGTTAGAGTTGATAAAAGATTATGAGTTTGTCATTGAATACCACCCGAGAAAGGCGAATGTAGTCGCCGATGCTTTGAGTAGAAAATCCCTATTTGCATTGAGGGCTATGAATACACGGGTAACACTGTCAGATGATGGTTCTATTCTAGCTGAGTTGAGAGCTAGACCGATGTTCCTTCGAGAGATTTATGAGCCTCAGAAAGATGACAGCGACTTGCAAGCCAGAAGAGTTCAATGCGAGTCAGGTATTGAGTTTGATTTTCGGATCAACTCAGACGGATGTTTGATGTTCAGGGATCGAGTATGTGTACCGAGGAACGATGAGCTCATTCATAAAGTTTTATACGAGGCACATAATGGATGTCTATCTGTACATCCGGGTAGCACCAAGATGTACAATGACTTGAAGAAATGGTATTGGTGGCCGAATATGAAGAAAGATATTTCTGAGTTTGTTTCAAAATGCTTGATTTGTCAGTAAGTAAAGGCCGAACACCAAGTACCCTCGGGTTTGCTTCAACCTATTATGGTGCCTGAGTGGAAGTGGGACCGAATTACCATGGACTTTGTAATAGGTTTGCCGTTGACACCGAGCAAGAAAGATGCTGTATGGGTCGTAGTCGATAGACTTACGAAGTCATCCAATTTCATACCGGTGCGTGTCGACTATTCATTGGATAAGTTGGCAAACTTGTATATTTCTGAGATTGTGAGGCTACATGGAGTACCATTATCAATTATATCGGATAGAGATCCGAGATTCACGTCCAGATTTTGGAAAAGGTTGCAAGAGGCTACATGGGAGCCCAATGAGGCTATAAGGAACCAGTACCCAAACCTTTTTACTGGTAAGATTTTTGGGGACGAAAATCCCTAAGGGGGGAGAATTGTAACAACCCGACTTAGGGCCTAGTCAGAACAGTGGTGCGAGACCACAAATCCGAAGTAAAAATATGGGTTTTATGATTTCTATAAGGTTTATGAGGTGATTACATGATTGTATGAAAATCTCATGAAGAAATTTTATTAATTAGTGATTAAATCGTCCATTAGGACTAAATTGCAAAGATTAGAAAATATGAGATTCTAGAAGATTCAAGTATGAAATAGAATTATAAAAATTACTAGAGGTCCTTGTTTAGCAATTAGACCATTATATTTGATGATGGACAAAAATAGACATGGGAAGGAAAAATCTCAAGAAAGGATCATTAAGGGCATTTTTGTCATTTGTTTAATAAAAGAATTAAAAGGGAAAAAGAAGCAAAAATTGTGTCCATCTTCTCCATGCTAGCCGAAAATTTCAAGGGCACCATAGCTAGGGTTTCTTTATCTTCCAAGCTTGATAGTAAGTGCATCCTAGCCCCGTTTTTAATGTTTTTCGTATTTTTGATACCCTCGTAGCTCGGTTTAGCTATTTCTAGCTATATTTTGAGCTAGGGTTCATGTTCAAAAATTTACCCATGTATGACATGCATGTATTTTGATGTTTTATGGAAGAAGATGAAAGTTTGATGTATGGTAAACATCTTTTTCTAAGTTATTTTCATGAAAAAAAATGCATAAAAGGACCAAATTGTAAAAGTTGTAGAAATGGTCATACATGAGTGAAATAGTAGAAATTGAAGGTTGCTATAGTTGAGAATATGATTTGGCTAGGCTTGAAATGCAAGAAAGTTGAATGAAAATCATTTTACGAGCCTAGGGGCAAAAGTGTAATTATGATAAAGTTTAGGGGCAAAATTGTAATTTTGCCAAAATATGAATTACGAGTCGATTTAGTCAATGTGTGTATTTAAAAAGTGAAATTGTTATTATAGATCAAGAAACACGAAGCCCGAATCGAAACCGAGGCAAGAACAAAATCGAGGACTAAATTGAGCATCAATACGTATTTTGAGAATCGAGGTAAGTTTGTATGAAGTTTGAGCTTCACCATGTTTTGATACTTGAAACTATTTAATATCATGTCAATGTATGTTATTGTTATGAAAATCGAGTGATGAAGCCTCGATGAGGAAATGATGAAAATGAGTTATGTGAAATTCCGGATAAAGATTCGGAACAATGAGGTTACCCATGTATTAGTATTGAATAAAGAAGGTCCCGTGTAAGACCATGTTTGGGACATGGCCTCGGCACTAAAAGAAGATCTCGTATAAGACCATGTCTGGGACATGGCATCGACATTCATGAACGATCTCGTATAAGACTATATCTGGGATATGGCATCGACATCGAGCTATAAGATCCCGTATAAGACCGTATCTGGGATATGGCATCGGCATCAAGGGGTGATCCCATGTAAGACCATATCTGGGATATAGCGTTGGCATCAAGCTTTATGCATGATGAGTTTAAATTTCCTATGATAATCTGATTAGCTCATGGGCAATAGAGTTAAGTATGAAAAATGTTATAGAGCCAAAACTATTTATGGATGACCTTGAGTCTCATTCATGTTATGATTGATGAAAACTTGAGTTTATGCTTATGCTAGTATAAGTGCTAAGTTATGTGATAAGTGATACAGGTACCATGAGAAAATACAAGTTATGAACCCATAATGAAACATGAGATGGGTAAGAACAAGTATGAGTAAGTATGGATGAGTATGCTTAAGCATCCGAGACTTATGTTGCTATTGTATCAATAGATGGATGAAATTAGAGTAAGCAATTATGTTGATATTTAAGTTTCATGCAAGCTTACTAAGCTATATGCTTACCCCTCTCTTTTCCCTTTTTCTTGTAGTTTAGCCAAGTTAGCTCAGGGATCATAGAACGTCGAAGCTCGGATCACACTATCAACCGTTCTTTTGGTATAGTAAAGTTAATTCATTTTGAGTATGGCATGTATAGGAATTTGATCATTTTGTGTCATGTTATGTTTGAAGGCCAAAAGGTTGGCTATTAATGTTTCACACTCATTTTGTAAATGGCCATGTGAATTGGCCAATATTGTTAAATTCACATTGCGAGGTTGATGGGTATAAAGAAATGAATGTTCATGCATGATAATGAGTTAAATATGGATGGAATGAATACTAATTTAAGGATTCTTCATGGTTTGATATTGTTATATTATGGGTTTCTTGTGATGAAATGAATGGGTTTATGTTTCAGGGTGGCAAAAAGGCTTGGAAAATAGCCTCTAACTGTCCACATGGGTAGACACACAGGCGTGTGTCGAGGCCGTGTGTGACACACTGTTAGCCCCCATGGGTGTGTTAATAGGCTGTGTGTCCCTTGCACCTAGATGCGAGAATATAATTCGTCACAAGGGCCAGCACACGGGCGTGTGCCCTGGCCGTGTGCTATTTAAGGTTTGATGACATCATAATCAGAGAGCTCCACGGGTGGGAGACACAGCCATGTCTAGGCCGTGTGAAGGACACGGGTAGTAGACACGAGCGTGTGCTCAATCGTATGAAATAAGTCAGTGTCGACCACGGGTGAGGGACACGGGCATGTCTTTGAGGCACACGGGTGTATCCATCGGACGACACGGGCGTGTGGCCCCTGTCTAGGCAAAAGTTTTCAAGGAGTGCAAAAGTTTCTAGTTGAACTCCGAAACCTTTCGGATGTATGTTTAAGGGCTCGTAGGCCCATGAAATGTATGTTATGAATAAGAAAGAAAAGTTTTTAAGTTGGAATGAAATTTTATAGCCCGTAATTTCATGTACAAGCAAAGTCAAGCATGGTAATGCCTCGTATCCGGTTCCGGCGTCGGACATGGGTAAGGGGTGTTACATCTACACACTTGGTCAACTAGCACATGTTTGCCTAACGGGTTTGACACTTTTATGACAATTTATGTGGACTCAACAGGCATCTTCATACTAGATAGCAATCTCATACAAACATACGAATGGGTAGACCCCGGATCAATCAAAGCAACAATAGAGATATCATGAAGAGAAAAAGTACTCGTAATCACATCTGGGGATGAAACCTCTTCCCGAGCGCGAATGGCATAAGTCCTTGCAGGCGCTCGACCCTCGGACCTCACGGTGGAATCTCTTGGTGCACCTCTGCTGCTAGCCCCACTTCCCGGGTTCTTCTATGGTCTACCTCTAGAAGGAGCATTACTCGCTCGCACATCATGCTTTCTGTCTTTCTCATCCATCCCAGGACAGTTTCAAATGAAGTGGTCTAGTGAACCGCACTTGAAACAACCTCTTTCATTTCGTCGACACTCACCAAAATGTCATCTACCACACTGCGAACACTCCGGTTTATTTGGTCGAGCACTACCAACACTCGCAATAGAAGTGGTTTGAGCTTTAGATGCCGAGTACTGCTTACTCCTATTTCTGTTTGAGAATCCAACCGAAGTATTAGATTGAGTGGTGAACTCCCTTGATTTCTTAGATGAAGACTGAAACGATTTCCCCAACTGTCTTTTCTTTGAGTCACGAGACTCAATATCAGCTTTCCTTTTCTCTTTGGCCAATTCCTCGGCCTTGCATGCTCTCTCTACTAGTACAACTGATAAACCGTAATAGTAACATATTTTAATCCCACATTTAGCATGCTTTTGGATGATTTATCCCTTGATTTATGGAATTTGGTGCTCTTAATCCTTTAATTTCATGTTTTATACTCAGGAGAGCATAGGAGGATGAAAAGAACGAGAAACGGGCTTAAAACGGGCCAAATGGGCCAAAGTGAGAAATCGACACGGCCTGGGGTTTCACCACATGGCCGTGCCCCTTTAGCAGGCTCGAACACGGCCTACAACTCGACTTACACGGGCGTGTGCCATGGGCGTGTCCCTGCCATGGAAAAGAAGAATTTTATTGGGATTAGGGTACTTAGAGGCAAAGAAAGCCATTCCAAAAGCCTATATAAGCACCCTAAAGGCCAACCTTCAGGGGGCGTCCAGCTAGGCCAAGGAGCCAAGCCGGAGAAGTCAGAATTGTGGGATTTACTCGAAGAAAGCCAGTTGATTCATCTCAAGAAGCCGGAGTCATACTCAAGACGGAAGATCTTCTTTTCAATTCCTTCAGGGGGTTTTAGGGTTTTTCTTATGTTTTATTTTATCTTTTCTTCTGAGATGTATATTTTTATGATTATGAACTAAACCCTCAGATACCTGAGGGGGATGAAACCTAAGACGGATCTTGTTATTGTTTTCTGAGCTATATGATAAATACTTGATTTGTTCTTAATTATGTGTTCTTAATTCTTGCTTTGATATTTCAAGATATTGATTCAAGTATTGATGTGCTTAGGTAGAGGAGGAATAGACCCTGCTTAAGAGTAGATCTAGCATAATTAAGCGGAGTTGATCGCGTGCCTAGAGATAGGGTGACAAAAATCTGCCGGATTAGGGTCAAACCTAATATGGGAGTCCATAGATCGAGTTAATGCAATTCTAGGGGTTTTAATTAGAAAGAGATTTCAATTAATCAACCTAGGGTTAGACGTTAGTAGCCTCGAGAGAGGTATTAATATAAATTAGGGAATCCTACGGATCAAGTCAAGTGAATAAATCATTTGGTTTAGAGTTAAATAACAAGCGAAGTCTAGGTGGATTCTTTCTTGGGTATTGTCTTAATTAATTGGTTTTTCCCACAAGTATTTCCCCAATTCATTCTCTTTGTCTTAGCGTCTTTAGCTTAGTAGTTAGCTAATTTTAAATTAAACAATAATTCACTTCAATTCTTAGGCTAAATAATAGTAAGAAAGTTAGTATTAGTACTTTTGGTTCCTTTGGGTTCGACATTCCGGTCTTGCCACTAAACTATACTACTGTTCGATAGGTGCGCTTGCCTCAATCGTTGTCACAGTTAGTTTCTAGGCTAGATCATTCATTATATAAATTTTAAGACTCTGACATAACGATCAAGTTTTTGGCGCCGTTGCCGGGGAACCAAAATATTAAGAACGCTCAATTTTTATTACTTTAGCCATTTTTTTTTATTTTTGCAATTTACTTTTATTTTATTTTTATTTTAACTTTGCTAATTTTTCTCTTTCTTTGTTCCTTGCAGGTACCTCTAGTTTATGACTAGAAGGAACCCGATAGGACCCTTAATTTACGACAGTAATATTGAAGGAACCGTTCGCAGAAATCGTAGAGAAATAAGGCGAAGCTTAACTTACATAGAAGAAGAGCAAGAAGACGAGAACAATACTACCAAAGAGATGGCTGAGAATAATCCGCTACCTCCAGAAGTGGCCGAAAATCATGCTCCTCATACTATGTATGATTATGCTAAGCCTAGTTTAGTTGGTACTGAATCAAGTATTGTTAGACCTACTATTGCTGCAAATAATTTTGAACTGAAACCTAACACAATTCAAATGATACAGCAATTTGTTCAGTTTGATGGTTTGCAGGATGAAGATCCAAACAATCACTTGGCAAATTTCCTAGAATTTTGCGATACGTTTAAAATAAATGGTGTTTCTGATGATGCCATTCGTCTTCGGTTATTTCCCTTTTCATTGAGGAATAAAGCTAAACAGTGGTTGAATTCTCTTCCACGAGGATAAATCACTACATGGGAGCAAATGACCGAAAATTTTTTATTAAAATATTTTCCGCCGGCTAAAATGGCTAAGTTAAGGAATGATATCTCTTCTTTTGTGCAGATGGATTTAGAGACACTTTATGATGCATTGGAGAGATACAAAGATCTATTGAGAAGGTGCCCACACCATGGATTACCATTGTGGCTACAAGTTCAAACCTTTTATAACGGTGTAAATCCTTCAACCAGGCAGTTGATTGATTCAGCCACCGGTGGAACCTTGAATAACAAAACACCTGAGGCTGCCTACGAGTTTATTGAAGAGATGTCACTGAATAATTATCAGTGGCAAGTCACGAGGACAAGGCCAACAAAAGCCGCTAGTGTTTTCAACCTCGACGCAGTAACCATGCTATCCAATCAGGTAGAACTCTTAAGTAAAAAGATTGATAGTTTTTGTAGTTTCTCACAGGTACATCCAGTTATGCAGTGCGATACGAATGGAGGGTTGAACAATACGGAATATCCACCGTACAACCCGGGCGTAGAAAGTGAGCAGATGAACTATATGGGGAATAATTTTAGATCTCAAAATAACCCTTATAGTAACAATTATAATCCAGGTTGGAGGAACCACCCCAATTTTTCGTGGGGAGGTCAAGGAAATCATAGACAGCAACCCCCTCCAAACTTCCAACAACAGCCCTACCCACAAGAAAAGAAGTCGAACCTTGAGGAGATGTTGACAAAATTCATAGCGGTGTCAGAAACACGTTTCCAAAACACAGAAACATCACTCAAAAAGCAAGAAGCATCGGTTCAAGAGATCCAGAATCAGGTAGGTCAACTTACCAAGATCATGTCAGAACGACAACAAGGTAGATTGCCAAGCAACACTGAAACGAACCCAAATGAGCAACTGCAAGCCATAACCGCTCATGATAGTAAAGGGTTAGATGAACCCAAATTAAGGTAAGAGGATATGGTAGAGGAAGGTAAGGTCGAGGTAAGTCATGATAAAACAAAATCGGTAATCAAAGAGTACCAACCTCGCATACCATATCCCGAAGCAATAAAGAAAGATAACACAGAGGAATAGTTCGGTAAGTTTCTTAAACTTCTAAAGAAATTACATATTAACTTACCGTTTCTCGAAGCTCTTTCGCAGATGCCAGATTTAAGGAAATTTTTAAAATAACTTCTGACAAACAAACGGAGGTTAGACGAGGCATCGCATGTGGAGCTAAACACAATGTGCTCAGCAATTCTACAAAACAAACTACCACAAAAATTAAAAGATCCAGGGAGTTTTACGATTCCATGTTTAATTGGTAGTTTATCTATTAACAACGCTTTAGCTTATTTAGGGGAAAGCATAAATGTTATACCTTATAAAATGTTTAAACAACTAGGTCTAGGGAAACCCAAATAAACTAGGATGAACATTCAATTAGCTGATAAGACTATTCGAATTCCTAGGGGTATAATCGAAGATGTTCTTGTAAAGATTGATAAATTCATATTCCCAGTAGACTTTATAGTTTTAGACATGGATGAGGACAATAGTATCCCCTTAATTTTAAGAAGACCCTTTTTAGCAACTGCCAGAACTAAAATTGATGTTGGTACAGGAGAACTCATACTCCGTGTAGGTGATTTAATCAATCGGTCTTCAGGCTCTCGACTCAACCAGGACATCAAGTGATAGAGGTGAGAAAGTAAATTTAATTGATAACCAATTAGTTAAACCATATTTTCAGGAAGCACCACGGAACAACACAACTGAGCCCGATCCTATACCTCATAACAACAAGGAAATAATTCATGAGGATCGAAGGCTTCATATTGATGAACTAGATGAGTGGAAGGCACATTTCAAGGAAAAATCAAAATCACACAAAGCAAAACCAAAGGAACCCCCAGACGAGCTTATAGGAACGGCAAATCACTTCAAGATAGGAGATCAGGTATTGTTGGATAAGAAAGACCCTCAAATATCTCCTTCAGACCTCTATACAAACGAAGAAATCTCTTTTAAGGTAATCAATGTTTTCCCATACGGAACAGTCGAGGTAAGTAATCCTATTTTCAACACTTTTAAAGTAAACGCTACTCAACTCGAGTTATATCATGATAGTAGAACTGATAGAATGAGGAAGGATGTTCAACTCTTCAAACCACCCTGATTATGCGAATGAGAGGTAAGTTTAGCTTAAGACTTTAAACGAGCGCTTCTCGGGAGGCAACCCGAGCATTAACTCCATTAATTTTTAAATTTTTATTTTTATTTCTCCTTTTCATCATCTAATGATAAACTAACCAAAAGTGCAGATTTCCATACCACACGGCCTTGCACACGGCCTTGGCCGTGGCCGTGTGGATACTACGGACTTTCGTACTGAGATAGTAGAGGTAGTACGAGCCAATGACGAAAGATTCCCAGATCGCGGACGACTATAAATTGCCACGACCGTGCGATATGGCCGTGGCCGACACTAAGGGAAGTCACACGGGCTCCGACTAAACACCACGGCCGTGCGATACAACCGTGGTCGACACTGTTTTATCAAACATGGGCGTGGTGACCACGAAACGGGCGTGGGAGAAACGAACGAAGCACAACATGGCCGTGCGATATGGCCGTGTGACCCAACACGCCCATGGTACACGGGCGTGGGGATGTACCAGACATCAGAACTCTATTTAAACCATCCCCTCTTCTCAACTACTCCCCATTCCCCTTCTTCCATACATTCTCAGACCCCCTTTCCATATTCTCCTTCCTTGGCCCTTTTCCAAACTCTAGATGTACACCATATCCATGCCGAAGAAGCGAAAGGATCCTAGCAGTCTCTCTCTCATGAGACCGACCTACATAAGTTCATGCCACCGCTTCATTAACTCGACAAGCCAAGGACATTTGAGGCCATTTAGTTTTTATTTTTCTTTTCTCTTCTCCTTTATTTTCCTTATCTTAACTTCTCTTCCACTAAATTTAGTGTATCTTATTTTAGTTTCTTGTTTTTAGGTTCTTCAGACTGCTTGGGAATCACACACCATGGCCTTAGAAATCACACCCACCTCGCGAACCATCTAACAATAAGGACTTTTCAGTCCATTCATCTATTCTTTTAATTTTATTTTTCTTTCTATTTTCTTTCTCTTTATCTTTCTTGTCTTTAAATACATAATTAGTTTATTTTAAATGTGTCTTACTATTTCCTAGCTATTTCTTCACGGGCCACCCAATTTCTTCATCTAGCGCAGTAATAGTGGGCGGCCACCACACCACGACCACTCCCAACTCAAGGAAGCCATCCAGAATTCAGGGAGTTTCACCCCTATCCCTATATTTTGATTTTCTACTATATTGTTTTTATATATCTTTGTACTTTGAAGACAATGTACATCTTAAGTGTGGGGGGGTGAATCTTAAAAATGCCTAACTTTTTTCATTATTCTTAAATCCTGAATTATATCTTGTTTCTTAAGTAATTTTCTCATGTCAATGTTAAAATGAAATTTCCTTTGATTTATGATTTTGATTGATATGTTTTGGATTAAGTTATAGATAATTGGGCAGTGATGATTTAAATTGTAGGAAACTAGAGAATCAAGCAGGATAAGTCTAATTTTTCAGAAGTAAAAATTTTGTTAGGTTGTCTACCCGAATCTAATTATTACTTTGAAGTTTGAAATTTACAAGGTTGATATAAAAAAGCCCATAATTTTTGTGAGATTTTGTGCCTTTTAGAGCATACATTTGTTTTCGTGCTCACTTTATTGATTATGAGTGTGTTAACATTGATCTGTTATTTTAGAACTTGCATCGATTATACATGTCGAGACCACACCTTTGATTTGATATACTAAGATGATAAAGGCACCTAGGATTTAACCCACTTACTCCATAAAAGCCTACCCTTATAATTAACCCCTAGTGAACCCCTTTAATCCTAACAACCCATTTTATTGACTCACCCACTAATATTAACCCAAAACCATTTGTATTTGTTATCACCATTCTTCTTGACTACCCCTATATCGAGATTTGATTTGATCGGTTACTTAACTAGTTTCTTTATATCAGTTGTTGAATTCTATCTTATTATTATTACTTGATTTGTTCTTAAAAAAAAATCGAAGTATATTTATTATTAGTTCTGTGATTAAGTGAGCTTAAAACAGTTTAAATTCACATCGTTAGATGAAGCTCGTGTTATTAGCATTAGTATTACAAGTTTTCAATTGATGCAATTATTTTTTATTCAGTTCATTGTCTATAGTTAGGTAATTTGTCAATTCAATCTCGATTCTAACCCTCTAATTAAGCCTTTATCCACACCTTTAACCCAAGCCCCATTACAACCCATAAAATACCTTTTGATTTGTGTATCATATCATTTTACAGTGGTGGAGATTTGATTTTCATGCAAGCCTATGGGATTAACTTTTCATGTTCGACTTCTGAGTGCTTATTTTTGAACCTTAAACACTTCGAGTGATTTGAGTGAATCTTTAGTGAGGATGTCAATTTTTGTCGATTTTGAATTAAAGGTAATTATTTAGGTAAGGGGAAACACCTATTTTTCGTACTATAAAAACTATGACTTTGATTGTTTGAATCTTTAGGAACTTTCTGGTTAAATTATCAATGTATGAATTATCTATGAATTATGATGAGACACTATTGATGAATATTATGAATTGACGAATTTCGTTTTAATTGTGAGTTGAGATTTTTGCTTGAGGACAAGCAAAAGCTTAAGTGTGGGGGTATTTGATAAACTGTAATAGTAACATATTTTAATCCCACATTTAGCATGCTTTTGGATGATTTATCCCTTGAATTATGGAATTTGGTGCTCTTAATCCTTTAATTTCATGTTTTATACTCAGGAGAGCATAGGAGGATGAAAAGAACGAGAAACATGCTTAAAACGGGCCAAATGGGACAAAGTGAGAAATCGACACAGCCTGGGGTTTCACCACACGGCCGTGCCCCTTTAGCATGCTTGAACACGGCCTACAACTCGACTTACACAGGCGTGTGCCATGGGCGTGTCCCTGCCGTGGAAAAGAAGAATTTTATTGGGATTAGGGTACTTAGAGGCAAAGAAAGCCATTCCAAAAGCCTATATAAGCACCCTAAAGGCCAACCTTCAGGAGGCGTCCAACTAGGCCAAGGAGCTAAGCCGGAGAGGTCAGAATTGTGGGATTTACTCGAAGAAAGCCAGTTGATTCATTTCAAGAAGCCGGAGTCATACTCAAGACAGAAGATCTTCTCTTCAATTCCTTTAGGGGGTTTTAGGGTTTTTCTTATGTTTTTTTTTATCTTTTCTTCTGCGATGTATATTTTTATGATTATGAACTAAACCCTCAGATACCTGAGGGGGATGAAACCTAAGAAGGATCTTGTTATTGTTTTCTGAGCTATATGATAAATACTTGATTTGTTCTTAATTATGTGTTCTTAATTCTTGTTTTGATATTTCAGGATATTGATTCAAGTATTGATGTGCTTAGGAAGAGGAGGAATAGACCCTGCCTAAGAGTAGATCTAGCATAATTAAGCGGAGTTGATCGCGTGCCTAGAGATAGGGTGACGAAAATCTGCCGGATTAGGGTCAAACCTAATATGGGAGTCCATAGATCGAGTTAATGCAATTCTAGGGGTTTTAATTAGAAAGAGATTTCAATTAATTAACCTAGGGTTAGACGTTAGTAGCCTCGAGAGAGGTATTAATATAAATTAGGGAATCCTACGGATCAAGTCAAGTGAAAAAATCGTCTGGTTCAGAGTTAAATAACAAGTGAAGTCTAGGTGGATTCTTCCTTGGGTATTGTCTTAATCAATTGGTTTTTCCCACAAGTATTTCCCCAATTCATTCTCTTTGTCTTAGAGTCTTTAGCTTAGTAGTTAGCTAATTTTAAATTAAACAATAATTCACTTCAATTCTTAGTATAAATAATAGAAAGAAAGTTAGTATTAGTACTTTTGGTTCCTTTGGGTTCGACATTCCGGTCTTGCAACTAAACTATACTACTGTTCGATAGGTGCGCTAGCCTCAATCGTTGTCACAGTTAGTTTCTAGGCTAGATCATTCATTATATAAATTTTAAGACTCTGACATAACGATCAACAACAAATTCTTTTAGTTCTAAAATACTTACAAAAAATTGAATATCCTCATTTAATCCATCCTCAAACCTCTTACACATGATGGCTTCGGTGGATACGCACTCTCGAGTGTATTTACTGAGCCTCACAAACTCACGCTCATACTCGGTTACTGTCATTCGGCCTTGCTTCAATTCTAGAAACTCTTTCCTCTTCTGATCTATAAACCTCTGGCTAATATACTTCTTTCGGAACTCCTCTTGGAAAAACTCCCATGTAATCTTTTCCCTTGATACAACTGACACAAGAGTGTTCCACCATTGGTAGGCCGAGTCTCACAGGAGTGACACAACACACTTCATACACTCCTCAAGTGTGCAAGACAACTCATCGAATACCCTAATGGTATTTTCTAGCCAGAATTCTGCCCTCTCTGGGTCATCATCTAAATTTGCTCAAAATTCCTCAGCCCTTTTCTTCCGAATTCTATCAACTGGAGGTTTTTCCCTTCTTAACATCTCCATCACTTGGGGAGCTACAGGGGCAGACTGGGGAATTGGAGGGGGTGGAGGAGGTGGAGCGTTCGGGTTTGCACGAACAAACTCCGAATACCAAACATTCATCATGTGGAGGAAGGCTTCTCTAGCCCTTCCGCCCTGACTCAGTGTCACGGGCCCACTTTCGGCTGGCGCGGTCCCTTCTGGGGAGCCGGCGCATTACTTTCAACATCATCCGCCACTGCTCTATCGGGATCCATTTACTATATAAAAACACATTTAAATTGTCAGGAGTCGTCACACTATCATAATTCATATATGGTATGTATAGCTAGACTCGTAACCACGCTAGGTTAGTTCGAGAATCGACTAAACCATAGCTCTGATACCATTAAATGTAACACCCTTTACCCGTATTTAACGCTGGAACAGGGTACGAGGTGTTACCTAACTCAAACACATGCTAACATACAATTCCGGGTTATGAAATTTTGTTCAAAATTAAACCTTTCAATATTCATCTTAAAGTCCTTAATATGGGCCTACGAGGCCCAATTCATACTTTGGAAATGGTACGATACTAAACCCGGCACTTTAGAAAACTTTGGAAAATTTTACTAAAAACAGGGGCACACGCCCGTGTGGCAAGGGACACGCCCGTGTGGGCAGACCGTGTAGTTACACACGCTCATATCCCTTGCCATGTGGATTTATTTTTCAAATTCGAACCTACAAGGGTTTTCACACGGCCTGGCACACGCCCGTGTCCATGGCACGTGTCCCTCACACGGCCATGACACGCCCGTGTGTAAAAACCTTGACATTCTGTTTCTGACATCATCAACTCAATAAAGTCACACGGCCAAGGCACACGCCCGTGTGCTTAGACCGTGTGGTGATTTTAAATTCCTAAATTCAAGTGCAGACTTCACACGGGCTGGGCACATGCCCATGTCCTATGGCCGTGTCTTCCACATGTTTGAGACACATGGCCGTGTCTCAACCTGTGTGGTTACTACTGGGCATTCTGTTTTGTCAACTTAGGGTGCAAGGGGACACACGACCAATCTACACGCCCATGGGCCAGACCATGTGTCACACACGGTCTAGACACACGCCCGTGTGTCTACCCATGTGGACAAAAGCAAGGCTATTTACCAAGCCCTTTTGCCACCCTTTCTTGCACCAACATAAGCCACCATCAAAACTTATACTCATAAATGCTACTACACTATTTTAACATGCTAAACTTATTACATACTTATCAATCAAATCATGCAAATTTGCTCACTTATGAAAAACATCATCAACTTCATATATTAATAATAGGAAATAGCCAATCATCCATGGCCTTATACAAAATGAATCAATTCTCCAAGTCAAGCCAACCCATTTGGCCAAAACAATATGACACTTGGCAAAGACTAAGTCCCTATACATGCCATACTCAAAATGATAAATCTAACTATACCAAATGTTCCAGTTGATAGTGTGATCGATGTCTCTGACGCCTGATGATCCCCGGGCTAACTTGACGGCACTATAAGAAAATGAAAAGGAAAGGGAGTAAGCATAAAGCTTAGTAAGTCGCATGTAAATAATTAACAACAATTACTATAAATTAACATACTCATAACATAATGCAAACTTGCACATGATTCTCGAATGATTAAATGCATAACTTACTCATTTCCACCCTTAATAATCACACAACATAATTTGAGCTCATTTCTCATGAATCTCATGTATGTACCTGTATCACTTACAACATAGACGTAACCTTTCTCACTTTTGACACAATCTTTTATTTACCCGTTGAACCCGTTGGAATACCGAAGGATATCCGATAAGCCTCACACAGGAGGGTACAATGCTGAAGCCATGTCCCAGACATGGTCTTACACTAGCTTACATTTCGAGGTCGATGCCATAAGTAACAGCCCGGTTTAGACCCTAGTCAGAACAGTGGTTTCGAGACCACAAATCTGAGGTTGTAAAAATATTTTAATATTATTTTTGGTGTTTACAGTATGCGACTAAGTATGTGTGAAAGTTCTGTGTGAAAATTTTAATGTTCGTGTGCTTAATTTGAGAAAATGACTTAATCGCATAAAATGCAAAAGCTGTGTGCTGATTGTTAAAGTGCTTAATTGTTATTGTCTTTATAATTTGGAGGATTAATGTTGTAATTAGCCTAATATATAAATGGGTGGACGGCATTAAATGTTGATTTGTATATATATATGTTTTTATATATTAATTTTATAAGTTAAAATTAATATTAAATATTATAAGTTATAATAAAACAAAACATTAAAATAGAAAGCCATTATTATATTCCTAAGTTCCGAATTTGAAGAAAAGAAAAAGAAGAAAACCTAAGCTAGGTTCGGCCATTGTTAAGCTTGGTTTAAGGTATGTTTTGTTTCGGTTTTTGATAATTTCTACGTTTTTGTAATCGTTGCTTCAAATACTACAAGACCCATGCTTAAATTTTAGAAATTGATGGTGATTTTGAGATATGCCATTGATGAATGTTTGAGCTTTGTGATGGTTGATGGTGAAATATGAAAGATATGTGTTAGATTAACATATTTTGTCTTTGAATTTTTGGTGAAATTCAGTAATTTGGACTAAATTGTGAAAATAAGAAATTGGAAGACTAAAATGTGAAATAAATGAAATGTGAGGGCTTTTATGGACATTAGAAGAATTCGGCTAGGCATGGGTGAAATGAAATTATGTGTATTTTGTGATTTCATGAAATAGGGACTAAAGTGTCGAAATGTGAAAATGTGAGGGCTATTTTGTAAAATGCCCTAAATATGTGTGCTTGGACTAAATCGAATGAATTGATGATTGAATGAATTAAATTTAAATGTGTATAGACCAAGAAAGGAGAAGTTCAGATCGAGATCGAGGCAAAGACAAAGTGCTCGATACGATATTTTGATGTCCGAGGTAAGTTCGGATATAATACTTGTTGATGAATTATATCTATGTGATGTGAATTGAATAAATGTATAATTATTGAATTAGAAATGTTAAATACGAGATTGAGAAATGTGGCACTAAGTGTGCGTATTTGAAATCAAAACCGAGATGAATAAGCTTTGTATGTGGTTAGTTAAACCGGCTTAATGATTTGACACTGTGTGTGCGATACCGAGATAAATCAGTTAAAAGAATAGGTACTAAGTGTAACACCCCAAACCCGGCCTAGAAGTTAGGCCTGAATCCGGCGTGTCACATTGAAGGGAAAATTCCAAAACGACTTTGTTTAGTTAAAAACTTAAGTTTAAGGTTTAGAAGCCCAAAATCTATGAATCTTGTTAAGTTAGGATGAAAAGCCCATATTTTAAGAAAACGTTCATATGTTGAGTTATATCGAAAACCACGTTTAAACTTTAGAAATTTATTTCAGTCTCATAAATATGCGGTAGACATAATAATAATAAAACCCAAAATCTAAAGTCAACTTGGAGATACAAGGCCTTATTACAATCCAATGGAAAACAAAGTATTTAAAATAAATTCATTTGAACAAATTAAAACATCTAAATAGCTTGTAGTGTGGCCATCTCCGAGTCCTCTGCCAAGTCGAGCCACTTATTGTGCGTCACCTGAAACATTAATTAAAAGGGTGTGAGTTTCGAAACTCAGTGTGTACGACCCTTGGTAATAATCAACATGCAATTATCACAATTATCACGTTGGGCCTAAGCCCTATCAAAATCGGTGGTCTTGGGCCTTAGCCCACAATGACCTCATATCACATCAGTATCACATGAATGTAATGCACCCATCCCAAATCCAACCCTGCACTCCACCCGTACCAACCCTACACTCCTGTGGGGATATAAATATCAACCCACCCAGCCCTAAACTCCAAAGGTAGCACCAACAGCGGCACTACTCAACGTTGCAGCAAAGCTGCTAAGCATATAATGGGCTTAAAGCCACCGGTGGATCCACGGTTGTCAAGCGACTATGCGATCCTCACATATCTTCCTCTGTATCATCAAACCCACCCAAGTGCAACATATATCTCATGAATGCAACATACACATTTTCACACATTAAGCACCTAGGGGTATTTTAGTCATTTCACTACCCAGGGGTATTTTAGTAAATCTACCCTACATGGGTATTTTCGTAATTCTACCTTATAGGGGTATTTTCGTAATTTCTACCCTACAGGGGTATTTCATAATTTCTTTCACCTCGGGTTTTAGTTATGAACTTTGGCCCATCAACAAGTCCTCGCGGTTAAAGTGAACAAACACTATGCACCAGGTAGGATCTCAGAGAAGAGGAGGTGGGTCACTAGGACCGCTTAAGTACCAAGCTCTCCCTAGATCCAATCCTAGACATGCATATGTCGGCTACCACACTCTAACTAGTCGACTTGTCCACAGACATGTTTGATTAATAAATTAAGTCTTATGCAATTTTAAGAATTTATCAGAACTAGGCCTAGAGTCCATTAAACCCTAGCATGCATTTCTAAAATCCCATAAGGCCCACTAAGCCCATTCATGTTTATATAGCCCATTAGGCCCGATCATAATCAAATCATACACCCATTCATGTCAATTCATTTTTCAAGTTCACATATCAATCTTTGCCGACTTGGGCCCACGAGCTCGGCAGGCCCATTTAGCCACTTTTGGCTTTTTGGCTTTTCGGCGTTGCCGCCATCGTGTGTGTATAGTGTTTGTACACACCTTTAATTGTGAAGCACGCCACGATTCCTTAGCCACGAACCTATGATCAATCAAAACTAACAGTTAATCATACGCTTAGTATCGTTTCTCCCTTTTTATCAAAAGCCGAAAACATACCAATCCCTTGCCTTGAACGATTAAGCCTATCAACCCTTCACTTATTCGCTAAACGCAATTGACTCCAAGATCTGCGTTAAAGAACCTTGACTATCAAAGCCTGCACAACCAAGTGATTTACATCCATCAAAAGTCACTCTTAACCAATCCTAACCATATTCGGCCAACCATTAATCCAAGAATTATAGATGAGTACAATTACCGATTGACTAGGGACTTTGCCACACCAAAACCCAAAGCGCGAGGAGTGATACGAACTCGCCTACGAAGGATGTAACTCACGATGCCCTCAAGCTGCCCATTGGACCAATAACGGGTGCACGTGCTAAACAACTTGCAAATACCATTTTAGCTTTGGTGGAACAAGCTTGGAAAGACGATCGAAAAGAGTTCAAGATTGAACCGAAAATTTACAACTTGATGGGAGCCGAATCTTCCTTAGCTTGCTAGTTCGGCTATTAGCTAAGTACATACTTTAATATGCATTATTAATTAATTTACTACATCATAATTAGTTGATTTAGTTTGTCTTAAACAACATTTAATTTGCCTTAGTTAATACATAAATTAATAATGTCCAAGACTTAGCCGGATTTTAATATGTCTTAAATAGTTTTTATTTAAGTTGTTTAAATGTTAAAGATTATGGTTTTAAATGTGATCAGCCGAATTTGGCTTAAAATTTAATGGGTTTTTATTGTTTTATAGGTTAGCCGAATTTGGGAGATACATTGGGCAGATTCATGCATGTAGATTCATGCATGGGAAGGTTCATGAATGAACCTTATCAATACATGAATGATGGATATTTTTGCTTCCCCAAGGTGACTATTCGGCCAAGAGAGACCAGAACATTAAAGACATCATGTTTGGCCGATTACCTTCCCAAAGAGCATCTTTGCGTTCACACTTCTTTGTTCACACAAGGGGACTATTCGGTTGGCTTTGTTCACACCCAAGTGGCCATTCAAGCTTCATTTTCACACCTAAATGGCTATCCAACGTCCTCCATTATTTCTCCTACTTATTCATCAATAGTTGCCAATTCAATGAGCCATTTAAAGCCTTGGCCGAACCTAGACGTGGCTGGTGGACTTCCCATGCATTCACCTTCTTGAAGATTCATTTGCTTAAGCTTTGAGGAGTCTTCATTCAGCCGAATTTTGATGGACACTTTAAGTATTAAATTATGGAAAATTCTACCTATTTCTAGAATGATTTTACTTAGCCATTAAGCCTTGTTTATGGCCATTCGGCTACTAGCTCTCTAGGCTATAAATATTTGTTTCTTTTGTTTGAGAGGGGACTTTTTTTTGATGATTATTGAATTTTCATATAGTGAGTTATTCACTCTCTTAATTCTTCAAGGTTCAATTGACTTATCTAGCTACTAGTGGCGTCAATCGACTTTGTTTTCGAACTTATCATCTATTCCCGGGTGTGGCGTTCAACCTTTATGCCAAAGGTTCCTAATTTGCTAATTAGAGGGTCTCGGTTCTATCCTTCTATTCCATCGCCCACTTGAAACATACAAGATTCGGGTCTTTAATTTTTATTAAAGGTTCTTTCTTGTTTCAATCCATTACTCAACTTATCCACCAACCATTTCCTTACCAAACCGATTCTACTATCTTGAATTATCAAACTTACAATCTTATCCAAATTGAACGAGAGCGTCCTAATTTACGATCGGGCAACATCTACGACTCGTTACCAATTTCGAGGCGATTCGTATCAGTTGGTATCAGAGCTAGTTAAATTAGGCACGTTTTTGCGATATTTTTGAGTGATCGCTGTAAATCAGAGTTTTAAAATTTATAAAAGAATGATCGAACCTGGAAACCAACTCTGACAAAGATTAAAGGCAAGTGCACCTATCGAACAGTAGTATAGTTTAGGGAAGACCGGATTATCGAACCTAAAGGAACTAAAAGTACTAATACTCACCGTCTTTTTATTATTTAGCCTTAATATAAAGTGATGATTGTTTAAACTAAAACTAATCTACTTACTAAGCTAAGACGCAAAGACAAAAAATAATGAATTTGAAAAATAACTTTTGAGAAAACTCAGTTGACTCAAACGATACCCTTAGGAAAAATCCACCTAGACTTCACTTGTTATCTAACCTTGAACCATATGATTTATTTACTTAGTTTGATCCGTGAGGCTCCCTAACGTATATTAAACCCTCTCTCGAGGCGAATAACGTCTAGTCCTAGGTTAATTAGTGGAACTCTCGTTCGCTTATAATAACCCCCTAGAATAGCAGTAAATCGATCTGTGGACTCCCATATTAGGTTTCACCCTAATCTGGCAAAATCTCGTCACCCTATCTCTAGGCGTGTGATCAACTCCGCTTAATTATGTTGGATCTACTCTTAGGCAGGGTATATTCCTCCTCCACCTAAGCACATTAGATTTGGATTAAGTTCACACAATTAAGAACAAACTAAGTTATTATCATATAATTCAAAAAATCAAATAACAAGATTTCTCATAAGTTTCATCCCCTTCGGGTATCCGAAGGTTTAGTTCATAATAATAAAAGACAACATCTCAAGAGAAAAGATAAAACAAAACATAAGAAATCCCTAAAACCCCCTGAAGGAATTGAAGAGGAGATCCTCCGTCTTGAGTAGAATTCCAGCTTCTTGAGATGGATCAACTGGCTATCTTCAAGTGATTCCCACAAATCTGACCTTTTCGGCTTGGCTTCTTGGCCTAGCTCTCCGCCCCTGTACGAAAGCCCTGGCAGAAGGCTTCTGCTGAACTCCCTTGACAAGTTGCCCCCTTGGGTGTTTATATAGACTTTGAGATGCGTTACTTGGCCCCAAAGTATCCTAATTCAAGTAGAGTTCCTATTAGGGTGTTTGAATAGGCTTTGGAATGCCTTTCTTTGTCTCCAAGTATCCAAATCCGAGTAAAATTCCTCTTTCCCGCGGCAGGGACACGGCCATGGCACACGCCCGTGTGAATCATCTTCAGGCCGTGTTCGACACTGTTGAATAAGGCACGGCCGTGTAAGTCGGGGTTGGACTGTGTTCTAGATGATCAGTGAGGCACGATCGTGTAGCTTGAAGTCCAGGCCGTGCTGATTTCGTGGCTTGGCCCAATTTGGTCCGTTTTAAGCCTGTTTCTCGTTCTTTTCGTCATCGGGTGCTTTCCTGAGTATAAGACATGAAAAGAAAGGATTAAGAGCACCTTTTTACATAAATTGGGGCTTAAATCATCCAAAAGCATATTAAATGTGGGCTTAATATATGTTACTTTTATGGTTTATCAAATACCTCCACACTTAAGCTCTTGCTTGTCCTCAAGCAAAATTCTCAACTTACGATTAAAACGAACTTCCTGTAATTCATAATCCCTATTGATAGTGTCTCATCATAATTCAGAGATAATTTATACATGGATAACTCAACTCAAAGAGTCCTAAAAAATTCAATCATTATAAGTCATAGATTTTGTAGCTCGAAAACATAGGCGTCTCCCCTTATCTAAATAATTACCTTTAATTTGAAATCGACAAGGATTGACATACTCACAAAAGATTCACTCAAATCACTCAAAGTGTTTAAGGTTCAGAATTTAGGCACTCAAAAGTCAAACATGAAGAGTTAATCCCATAGGCTTGCATGAAAATCAAATCTCCACCACTGAAATATGAGATGAAACACAAATCAAAAGGTCTTTGTTAGGGTTGTGTGAGGCTAGGGTTAAGGTGTGGAATAAGGCTAAATTAGAGGGTTAGAATCAGGATTGAATTGACAAATTACCTAACTAAGAACTAATGAACTAATAATAATAATTACATCAATTGAAAACTAATAATACTAATAATACGAGCTTCTTTTTTCGATGTTTGGGATTTAAATAAATGTATAAGCTCAGAACTAATAATGAATATACTTCGTCATTTTTTTTAAGAACAAACTTAAATACATAATAAAAGATAAATTACTGAAATAAAAACATAGTTAGGCTATTAATCAAATCAAATCTCGATATAAGGGTGATCAAAAGGAATAGTGATAACAAAAACAAAGGGGTTCTGGGTTAATATTAGTAGGTGAGTCAATAAATGGGTTGTTAGGATTAAACGGGGTTCACTAAGGGTTAATTGTGAAGGTAGGCTTTTTAATGGAGTTAGTGGGTTAAATCCTAGGTGCCTTTATCATCTCTGTGTATCAAATCAGAAAAAAATATGGTCTCGACATGTATAATCGATGCAAGTTCTAGAATAACAAATCAGTGTTGACATACTCATAATCAATAAAGTGAGCAAGAAAAAGAATTTATGCTCTATAAGGCTCAAAACTCAAAAAATTTATGGGTATTTTGATGTCAACCTCCGTAAATTTCAAACTTCAAGATAATATTTAAACTCAGTTTGACAACCTAGCAAATTTTTAATTTCTGAAAAATAGACTTATCATGCTTGATTCTCTAGTATTCTTAGAATTTAATTATCAATGCACAATTATCAATGACTTAATCTAAAACATATCAATAAAAATCATAAATCATCAGAAATTTCATTCTAATCATAATATGAGAAACTTACTTTAGGACAAGGCATAATTCAGGGATTTTCAAATAATACTATAGTTAACCCCCCCACACTTAAGATGTACATTGTCCTCAATGTACAAAGGTAGATAATATCAAAATAATCATAAAATTGTAAGATGGGGAGAGAAGGGAAACTTCGTGAATTTTGGATGAAGCCAATGAAAAGAAACCGGATAGGATTGGAGGTGAGCGTGGGGAAGCATCTCGAACTGGTTGAGTCCTCGAAGCAGCAATCCTAATTTCTTTTGTATCCTAAGCTAAATCTAAATGGAATGAATAACAAGAAGAAAATAATAAAGAAAATAAAAGAAAGGAAATAAAAATAAAAATAAAAATGAAAATGAAAATAAAAATGAAAATAAAAATAAAAATAACAATAGAAATAAAAGTAAATATTTAAATAGTGATACGGTCCACGCCCTTGTTCGAGTTTAATCAGTCCGTGTTTTTCGTGATTTTGAATTTTGGGCGCGTTTAGGTGTTTTACCATGGCCGTGGGTCTCGAGCACTTGCAGTGTATTCTTCACACGGTCTTTTAGAATGGGCGTGTTTAACGTGCTCGTCAAGTCGGTAACCTCTCAAGACGGTTGTAGTAGGCACACCGTGTCTCGCCCGTGCTCAATAAGTCAGTAACCTCACACGGGAAGTTGGCACGGGCGTGGCTTTTTATCGCAGCCCGTGTTGGGAAAAGAAATCATTCTTTTTCATGCACGGTTACTAGCACGTCCGTGGTTTGTCCTTATGGCTTCCACACGGCCACGACCACGGTCGTGTGCAAGGCCGTGTGAGCATGGAAATCTGTACTTTGGTTAGTTTATGGTTAAGTGCTAAAATGAAAAATAAAAGTAAAATAAAAAATGTAAAAATTAATAGGGTTAGTGCTCGGGTTGCCTCCCGAGAAGCGCTCGTTTATAGTCTTAAGCTAGACTTTACCTCTCATTCGTATGGTCAAGGTGGTTTGAGGAGGTGAAAATCCTTCCTCATGCGATCAACTCGATTTTTGATATAAAATTTAAGTCGAGTAGTATTTACCTCAAAAGTACTGAATTTAGGATTGCGTACCTCGACTGCCCCGTATAGAAAGACATCAAGTACCTCAAAAGTGATTTCTTCGTTTGTCTTGAGGTCTGAATTGGTGATTCGAGGGTCTTCCTTATTCAACAATACGATCCCCTATTTTGAAGTGATTTGTTGTTCCTATCAGCTCAAATGCAGGGGTTTCTTTGGTTTCACTTCGTGTATTCCTAGTTTCTCTTTAAAGTGTGTTTTCCGCTCGTCTAATTCATCGACCTGAAGCCTTAGTTCTTCATGAATTATTTCTTTATGGGTACGAGGTCTAAGATCTAGCTCAGCTAGGTGATTTCGTGATGTTTCTTGTAAAGAAGGTTGAACCAAAATGGTTTTCAATAGAATTAATGTTCGTACCTTTATTACTCGATGTCCTAGCTGAGTCATGAGCTTGAAGAGTGATTGTTTCGTTGTCTACACGAAGTATGAGTTCACCGAATTCTTCCTCTGTGTGGTATTTCTTTATTGTATCGGGATATGGCGCACGAGGTTGGTACTCTGTAATTGCCAGTTTTGGTATATCATGGCACACCTCAACCTTACCTTCACTTACCACAGGTTCTTCCCTTGGGTTTGGTTCGTCTAACCCTTCACTATTGTAAATGGCTTGATTTTGCTCACTCGGGTTAGTTTCAGTATTGCTTGGCAAGCTTCCTTGTGGTAGTTCTGAGATCAGCTTAGCAAGTTGTATAACTGACTTAGTAAGTTCCCCAACTGACTCAGTAAGTTCCCCAACTTGGCTCTCGATCCCTTTGATTAATGCTTGTTGGTCATTAAGTGTTGTCTCATTTTTTGGAGACGGTTATCTGTAACTGCCATGAATTTTTTCAGCATCTCTTCAAGGTTCGACTCCTCTTCCTGTTGGTAAGGTGGTTGTTGAAAATTTGAAGGAGGTTCCGGTCCTTGGCTACTTTGATCATCCCACGAGAAATTAGGATGGTACCTCCAACCTGCATTATAAGTGTCATTATAAAAATTATTTTGTGGTCTGGAATAGTTACCCGTATAGTGAGCTTGCTCGTTTTCCATGCCATATCTGTAGAGTGGGTACTCAGGATTCGCCACGCCTCCTAAATTCGAATCATATTGTATTTCTGGGTGTACCACGTCGAGGTTGAAGAAACTGGCTGCTTTAGTAGGAATTGTCCTCATCGCTTGCACACGCGATAATTATTCAGTGCCATCGTCTCTATAGACTAAAATTATCTGCCAAAAGCAAAATAGAAGAAAAATTAGCAAAGTAAAAGAAATAATAAATAAAAAAATATATTGCAGAAAATAAAAAAAATGGCTAAAGTAATAAAAATAGAGCTTTCTTAATATTTTAGTTCCCCGGCAACGGCGCCAAAAACTTGATCGCTGTAAATCAGAGTTTTAAAATTTATAAAAGAATGATCGAACCTGGAAACCAACTCTGACAACGATTAAAGGCGAGTGACCTATCGAACAGTAGTATAGTTTAGGCAAGACTGGATTGTCGAACCCGAAGGAACTAAAAGTACTAATACTCACCGTCTTTTTATTATTTAGCCTTAATATAAAGTGATGATTGTTTAAACTAAAACTAATCTACTTACTAAGCTAAGACGCAAAGACAAAAAAGAATGAATTCGGGAAATAACTTTTGGGAAAACTCAATTGACTCAAATGATACCCTTAGGAAAAATCCACCTAGACTTCACTTGTTATCTAACCTTGAACCATATGATTTATTTACTTAGTTTGATCCGTGAGACTCCCTAACGTATATTAAACCCTCTCTCAAGGCGAATAACGTCTAACCCTAGGTTAATTAGTGGAACTCTCGTTAAACTTATAATAACCCCTAGAATAGCGATGAAATCGATCTGTGGACTCCCATATTAGGTTTCACCCTAATCCGGCAAAATCTCGTCACCCTATCTCTAGGCGTGCGATCAACTCCAGTTAATTATGTTGGATCTACTATTAGGCAGGGTCTATTCCTCCTCCACCTAAGCACATTAGATTTGGATTAAGTTCACACAATTAAGAACAAACTAAGTTATTATCATATAATTCAAAAAATCAAATAACAAGATTCCTCATAGGTTTCATCCTTGGGTATCAGAAGGTTTAGTTCATAATAATAAAAGACAATATCTCAAGAGAAAAGATAAAACAAAACATAAGAAATCCCTAAGCATACTGAAGGAATTGAAGAGGAGATCCTCCGTCTTGAGTAGAATTCGGCTTCTTGAGATGGATCAACTGGCTATCTTCGAGTGATTCCCACAAATCGACCTTTTCGGCTTGGCTTGGCCTAGCTCTGCCCTCTGCACGAAAGCCCCGATGGAAGGCCTGTGAACTCCTTGACAAGTTGCCCCCTTGGTGTTTATATAGACTTTGAGATGCGTTACTTGGCCCCAAAGTATCCTAATTCAAGTAGAGTTCCTACTAGGGTGTTTGAATAGGCTTTGGAATGCCTTTCTTTGTCTCCAAGTATCCAAATCCGAGTAAAATTCCTCTTTCTCGCGGCAGGGAAACGGCCATGGCACACGCCCATGTGAATCGTCTTCAGGCCGTGTTCGACACTGTTGAATGAGGCACGGCCGTGTAAGTCGGGGTTGGACCATGTTCTAGATGATCAGTGAGGCACGGCCGTGTAAGTCGGGGTTGGACCATGTTCTAGATGATCAGTGAGGCACGGCCGTGTGGCTTGAAGTCTAGGCCATGCTGATTTCGTGGCTTGGCCCAATTTGGTCCGTTTTAAGCCTGTTTCTCGTTCTTTTCGTCATCGGGTGCTTTCCTGAGTATAAGACATGAAAAGAAAGGATTGAGAGCACCTTTTTACATAAATTGGGGCTTAAATCATCCAAAAGCATATTAAATGTGGGCTTAAAATATGTTACTTTTACGGTTTATCATCGAGTTTCCAAGTAAGTATATAAAAAAAAGTTATTCGAAAAAAATTATTATTACGAAATAAAAAAAAGGATTTACGAGTAAAAAAAAAGAGAAGAAAAGTGAATGCAATTACAAGTTCTGTGTTTACTTTCCAATCCCGATCTTCATATTCATCTTCCATCTTCTAAATTTCTTATAATCTATCGCCACATACCCAAAATTTTTCTTTCTTTCAGCCTACCCTACACCCAATACAATTTTATCCCTTGTAACCCCTTTGAAGCTGACCCACGAGTGGCAAATAAGTCTAAGGTAATCTTTTAGAATTTCGAGAGTTGGATTCGAGAGGTAAAAGGCAAGAGAGACTCATTAACGAAAAAGCCGAATTTAAGTGTAAACACGAGTGCGAGTGTTCAACAATTACTTCCTTTGCGAGTGGCCTAGTGAGGTTTGTGGTGAGGTTTTCTTTAGTCTATTTAATATGTCTAGAAGTCTGGAGTGAAGAGGAACAAGCGGAGGAGCATCTAATGCCGCTGTTGGAGGAGGAGGAGGCCAACTTCCTCGAAGGAATGTGCCCGGAGGTGGAGTCCCCGACTTACAAGTGCAAGCAATAATTCGAGAAATCACCTGATTGCTCCAACCTGAGTTAGATTCCATCAACGAGCACTTGGACGAAAGGGATGAACGAAATCAGTGGGCAAATACCCCTCCAAACCTGAGAAGGGATCAAGAGCGGCCTTGGAAACATGATAATGATCTGTATGAGCCAAGTGACGTAGAGAGTGACCAAGCATCACGACAAAGCGCAAGGGGAAGAGGCCAACAAGCACGAGGACGTCGGGACCATGAAGGACCCGATGATGATTTGAAAAACATAAAAATGGCAATTCCTGCCTTCCAAGGGCGATCTGATTTGGAAGCATATCTAGAATGGGAAAAGAAGGTTGAGTTAGTGTTTGAATGTCATAACTATTTGGAAAGTAAAAAGGTAAAACTTGCTGCAATCAAATTCTTCGATTATGCCATCATTTGGTGGGATCAATTAACGACAAGCCGCCGACGCAACGGAGAACGTCCCGTATCCACGTGGCCTGAAATGAAAGCACTCATACGGAAGAGATTCATTCCCACTTATTATCATAGCGAGTTGCATCAAAAGTTGCAAAGTCTAACACAAGGCCAACGTAGCGTGGAGGACTATTATAAAGAGATGGAAGTGGCCATGATCCGAGCCAATGTGGAGGAAGATCGAGAAGCCACCATGGCACATTTTGTCACCAGACTCAATCGTGACATCGCAAATATTGTGGAATTACATCATTATATCGAGGTCAATGACATGGTCCATATGGCCATAAAGGTTGAGAAGCAACTCAAACGCAAAGGTACGTCTCGTATAATCCCTAATACTTCATCATCTTCTAAATGGGGTCAAGGGGCGTTCAAGCGAGACATGTCGAGCCGTCCCAAAGAGACAAGTGGTGCGCCCAAGTTCAATAAACCAAGTGGCGAGTCAAGTAAAGGCAAGGCGGTGGTCGTTCCAAATCGGTCCCGTGACATCAAATGTTTCAAATGTTTGGGACGAGGTCACATTGCAAGTCAATGCCCGAATCGGAATACGATGTTTATCCGAGATGATGGTGAGATTGAATCCGAAAATGAGATCGAGGATGATGCCAACGAAACTTCTAATGACGAGGAGGAGATAGAAGAGGACGAAAATGGTGAAATTCTTGTTGTGAAAAGAAGTCTGAGTTTACAAGGTGTCGAGAATGAGCAACAACGCGAAAACATCTTCCATACACGTTGTCAAGTTCAAGGGAAGGTTTGTTGCATCATTATCGACGGAGGAAGCTGCACTAATGTGGCTAGTACCATGATGGTTGAAAAAACTCGGCTTGACTACCACCAAACATCCTCATCCGTATAAGTTGCAATGGCTTAACGACGGGGGGGAGCTAAAGGTCACAAAGCAAGTGTTGGTGTCCTTTGCGATCGAAAAGTACCAAGATGAAGTTCTATGCGATGCGGTACCGATGCATGCGGGGCATCTTCTTCTTGGACGGCCTTGGCAATTTGACAAATGAGCAATTCACGACGGATACTCTAATCGGTACACTTTCAAGCATTTGGGCCGAAACGTGACGTTAGCACCGCTAACTCCCAAACAAGTGTACGAGGATCAATTAAAATTAAAAATATCTATTGAAAAATCACAAGAGAGTGAGCGAAAAATTGAAAAAGAAAAAGAAAAGAATTTAGAAAAAAAGAAAGGTAAAAAAATGAGTGATAAAAAAAGAGAGCTTGAACAAAAAGAAAAAGAAAAAGAAACAAAAGATGAGAGTAAAAAAAGAAATTTTTACATAAAAGAGAGGGATGTTTGAAAGTCAATGTTGTTGAAACAACCCCTGTTGGTACTTCGGTACAAGGAAAGTCTGATTGGAACTAACGATTTTAATGACAAGTTGCCTTCTTCTGTTTCGACTTTGTTGCAGGAGTTCCGAGACATATTCCCGGAAGAGATTCCTAGTGGACTGCCTCCCATTCATGGAATCGAGCATCAGATAGACTTTGTGCCGGGAGCCACGATTCCAAATCGACCCGCCTATCGAAGCAATCCCGAGGAAACAAAGGAACTTCCAAGACAAGTGAACGAACTTCTTGAAAAAGGCTATGTGCGACAAAGTTTAAGTCCTTGTACAGTGCCAGTTTTGCTAGTTCCTAAGAAAGATGGAACATGGAGAATGTGTGTAGATTGCCGCACCATTAACCGGGGTAATCCGTAAGAACTCTAACTTTGTTTGGGGAGAAGAACAAGAGAAAGCCTTTTTGAAACTTAAAGACTGTTTGACTCATGCTCCTTTATTGGTTTTACCTAACTTTGACAAAACCTTCGAGTTAGAGTGTGATGCTTCAGGTTTAGGTGTTGGAGCTGTACTCATGCAAGATGGACGCCCTATTGCGTATTTCAGCGAGAAACTCAACGGTGCCGTCCTAAACTACCCGACGTATGACAAAGAGTTATATGCCCTCATTCGAGCCTTGGAAACTTGGCAGCACTATCTACTTCCCAAAGAGTTCGTGATTCATACCGACCACGAGTCTTTGAAATACCTAAAGGGGCAGCATAAGCTCAACAAGCGCCATGCTAAATGGGTAGAATTTTTCGAGTCATTTCCTTATGTCATTAAGTATAAAAAAGGTAAAGAAAATATAGTGGCTGATGCACTATCTCGAAGGTATGCTTTGTTAAATGTGTTGGATTCCAAGTTGATGGGGTTTGTATTTCTTAAAGATCTGTATGCCAGCGATGCTGATTTTGGCAAAATTTTCAGGTTGTGCGAAAAGGGAGCCTACGAGAAGTATTACCATCATGATGGGTACTTATTTCGAGAAGGGAAACTTTGCATTTCGCAAGGGTCAGTACGAGAGGTCTTGATAGACGAGGCTCATAGTGGCGGATTGATGGGACATTTCGGAGTTGCTAAGACCGTGGCTACACTCCAAGAACATTTCTTCTGGCCTAAGATGCGACGCGACGTAGAAAGGTACTATGGAAGATGCATTACGTGCAAAAGGCTAAATCCCGAATCAAGCCCCACGGTTTGTATAAACCCTTACCCATTTCTGAAACTCCTTGGACTGATGTTTCTATGGATTTTGTACTCGGTTTACCAAGAAGTAAAAATGGTCGAGATTCGATATTTGTGGTTGTGGATAGATTCTCTAAAATGGCTCATTTTATAGCTTGCCATAAAACTGATGATGCTGTGAATATTGCTAATCTTTTTTTTAAGGAAGTGGTCAGGTTGCATGGCATGCCTAAAACAATCGTGTCTGATCGGGACGCGAAATTCCTTAGTCATTTTTGGAGAACGTTGTGGGGGCGGTTGGGAACCAAGTTACTATTTTCCACCACTTGCCATCCGCAAATGGACGGCCAAACCGAAGTCGTCAATAGAGTCCTTTCTACATTGCTACGAGCAATCATTCGGAAGAACTTAAAAATGTGGGAGGACTGTTTACCACATGTGGAGTTTGCATATAACCATTCTATTCATTCTGCTACTAAGTTTTCTCCATTTGAAATTGTTTATGGTTTTAATCCATTAACACCGCTTGATTTAATACCTCTGTCCTCTAATCAACTTGTGCATGTAGATGGAAAATGCAAAGCCGAATATATTAAGCAATTGCCCCAAAAGGTTAGGGACAACATCGTAGCAAGAACTAAAGAATATGAGCAACAGACCAACAAAGGTCGAAGGCGCATTGTTTTTGAACCGGGGGACTGGGTTTGGGTTCATATGCACAAAGAGAGGTTTCCCGCACAAAGGCGATCCAAGCTCCTTCCGAGGGGATATGGTCCATTTCAAGTCCTTGAATGAATAAACGATAACTCCTACAAATTGGACTTACCAGGTGAGTATAATGTTAGTGCGAGTTTTAATGTTTCTGATCTATCTCCTTTTGATGTAGGTGACGATTCGAGGACGAATCGACTTGAAAAGGGGGGATGATACGAACTCGCCTACGGAGGATGTAACTCACGATGCCCTCAAGCTGCCCATTGGACCAATAACGCGTGCACGTGCTAAACAACTTGTAAATACCATTTTAGCTTTGGTGGAACAAGCTTGGAAAGGCGATAAAAAAGAGTTCAAGATTGAACCGAAAATTTACAACTTGATGGGAGCCGAATCTTCCTTAGCTTGCTAGTTCGGCTATTAGCTAATTACATACTTTAATATGCATTATTAATTAATTTACTACAGCATAATTAGTTGATTTAGTTTGTCTTAAACAACATTTAATTTGCCTTAGTTAATACATAAATTAATAATGTCCAAGACTTAGCCGAATTTTAATATATCTTAAATAGTTTTTATTTAAGTTGTTTAAATGTTAAAGATTATGGTTTTAAATGTGATCAGCCGAATTTGGCTTAAAATTTAATGGGTTTTTATTGTTTTATAGGTTAGCCGAATTTGGGAGATACATTGGGCAGATTCATGCATGTAGATTCATGCATGGGAAGGTTCATGAATGAACCTTATCAATGCATGAATGATGGATATTTTTGCTTCCCCAAGGTGACTATTCGGCCAAGAGAGACCAGCACATTAAAGACATCATGTTTGGCCGATTACCTTCCCAAAGAGCATCTTTGCGTTCACACTTGCTGTTCACACAAGGGGGACTATTCGGTTGGCTTTGTTCACACCCAAGTGGCCATTCAAGCTTCATTTTCACACCTAAATGGCTGTCCAACGTCCTCCATTATTGCTCCTACTTATTCATCAATAGTTGCCAATTCAATGAGCCATTTAAAGCTTTAGCCGAACCTAGACGTGGCTGGTGGACTTCCCATGCATTCACCTTCTTGAAGATTCATTTGCTTAAGCTTTAAGGAGTCTTCATTCAGCCGAATTTTGATGGACACTTTAAGGATTAAATTATGTAAAATTCTAGCTATTTCTAGAATGATTTTTACTTAGCCATTAAGCCTTGTTTATGGCCATTCGGCTACTAGCTCTCTAGGCTATAAATATTTGTTTCTTTTGTTTGAGAGGGGACTTTTTTTGATGATTATTGAATTTTCATATAGTGAGTTATTCACTCTCTTAATTCTTCAAGGTTCAATTGACTTATCTAGCTACTAGTGGCGTCAATCGACTTTGTTTCCGAACTTATCATCCATTCCCGGGTGTGGCGTTCAACCCTTATGCCGAAGGTTCCTAATTTGCTAATTAGAGGGTCTCGATTCTATCCTTCTATTCCATCGTCCACTTGAAACATATAAGATTCGGGTCTTTAATTTTTATTAAAGGTTCTTTCTTGTTTCAATCCATTACTCAACTTATCCACCAACCATTTCCTTACCAAACCGATTCTACTATCTTGAATTATCGAACTTACAATCTTATCCAAATTGAACGAGAGCGTCCTAATTTACGATCGGGAAACATCTACGACTCGTTACCAATTCCGAGGCGATCCGTATCAAGGAGAGTACCTCGTCAAAGAAACAACAACGATTCGGTAGAGAAACACAAGGGTTCGGCCTAGTTAAGAGAATGAGTGAAAGACACAATGAGGGGTTTCGGCTAAGAATAAGATAATAAAGTGATTAAAACTTACCCCTGTTGTTGAATAAAGAAGGATTTGCTCTCTTACCGCCACAAGATTACTTGCTCACAAGATTTTAGATTATAGAGTGTGATATTTAGAAGTGAGATTCGGTTTTACAAATGGAGAAGAAGAAATTGGTTTGACAAAGAATGAAACCCCAATGAGAGAATTTTTTTCTAATTCGGCAATAGAAGAAATACTGTGGGAGGGAAGGAGAATTCGGTCTAGGCGCTTTTGTTTGGAAAAAGAAAGAAATTGTGATTACTCAGGTATTTGCCAAAGGGAAAGAAACTAAAAAGAATTGGGAGATTGGAAGGAATTTTACCCTAATTAATCAACTAAGGCGCACAAAAGCAACAAATGCCCTACTTACCCATACGACACACATATATATACTAAAATAAATAAATAAATAAAATAAACCTACACTCCCCAGTCGACTCAAACTTACCACCAATTAAATTCCTTTATTTTCTCCAAATTTTATCTTCATCCCCATCCAAAAATTCCTTTATTTAGCCAAAAATCCAATTTGAATTACATTCAAATTGCTTTCCCCGAACAGCAGCCATCCTTTGGTGTTTCGGTCCACTTCAAACACCTTCCCCACGCCAGCAGAAAAATAGCAGGTTATTGCGCACAAGGCAACTTGAAACCAAGACCTCTAGGCACCACAACACGCTACCAGCCACTGGGACTCGAACCTGCAACCACTCGGATCCATAGCACGCTTCTCGCCACTGCACCACAACTCTTCTTGAGATATGTTCCATTCTCAACTTCTTTTAAGGCCTATTTCCCAGCGACCGAATCATCCAAAGAATTCTAAAAATATTTGCCACACCCAGCTTCGAACCTCCAACCTCTTCACTATGATACACGCCCCTTTCCACTGCGCCGCTCGCTTTATTTGAGTCATATTTCCTCTCTAATTAATTATAAACATTTCTGCCGCGCTCCAGGTTTACTAAAAAAAACCAACATTTAGCGCACGACGCGACTAGAACCCTGCTCCCCCTCCTGCTACTAACGCCTTTGCCACTGGGCCAGTCGTTTCTTTGTGTCGTGAATCAGACCCAACTAATTATAAGGCCTAAACTTTGGCCTTCATACTAACATGTAACAGCCCAGTTTTGGGGCTAGTCAGAACAGTGGTTACGAGACCACTAAACCGAGGTCGAGGAAAATTATTTTGATGTCATTTTATGTGCTGTAGCATAACTTTATGGATGTATGAAAATTTTGGTGTTCTAATTTGAGTGATAGCATGCTTAATTTCGAAAAAGGACTAAATCGCATAAAGTGCGAAAGTTCTATTTTATAGGATAAAGGTACCTAATGGCTATAGAATGTAATTTGGAGGATTTTAAAGTGCAATTAGGCCATTTATTTAGTGATGGCCGGCCATAGGGTGCATAGGGGACAAGAGCATTATTTTTTAGTCAAATTTGGTGATAGTTGTTGACTAGTTGACTAAATTATGATAAAATAAGGGAAGGCTATCATCTTTTTCCCTTCTCTTCTTCTTCCACTGATTTTTACTCTCAAAAGAACGGTTTTGAAGGCTTTGAAATTTTAGCAACTTGTCCTCACTCTAGTAAGTAATTTTTGGTGGTGTTAATTGATAATTTTTGTGTTTTTGGAGTCCCCAAAGCTTAAGCTAGCTATTGAGGGGACTAATTTGTGATATGGTTGAAAGTCCAGGGACTTACCATGAGAGAAATTATGTTGATAGCTGAGTTTTTATGGAAGAAAATGAATGTTAGGGAGGTGAGAGACAACTTTTACGAATGGTGTTAGCATGAAAACACCTAAATAGGGCTTGAATGCAAAGATTTAATTTGTGTCATAAATGCATGGAATAGTTGGAATGGTGAGTAGTTGCAAGAGAAATAAATGGTCATCTATGCTTGTTTATTTAGAAAATATGGTGAAAAATGATTCACGAGCCTAGGGGCAAAATTGTAAATTTTGCCATGGTATGAGGGCAAAATGGTCACTTTTGCCTAAGTATAGATTTTGGTGCATCATGATCGTAAAATGTTTTAAATGAATGGATTTTATTGTTATAGATCAAGAAGAACGCGGGATTAACCTTGACCGGGGAAAAGGCAAGGTTACGGAATAAATCGCAAATCGACACGTTTTGCACCGAGGTAAGTTTACATGTAAACGATGCATTTTATATGCACATTATTGTTGTTAATTAGCGCATGACACAATTGGGAATATATATGATTCAAGTAGATAAAAAGTGGTAGTTATTGAATAACTCTGATATGAATAATGGAATGGATATGTGAGTGTGTTATATCAATATTTGATGGTGGGCTAAGTGCGGTACCACCTTGTCGCTAAATTACGATGGGCTATGTGTGATACCATCGTCTATTAATCCTTTGGTGGGCGGTGTGTGATACCACCGTAATTAATCCTTTGGTGGGCTGTGTGCGATACCACCGAGTAACGTGAACATGAGTAATGTATTTCAATATAGTGATGCGTTGTATTATGTGACCTTGTGATGCTAAGTGCAGGGAAACTGTTAATGAATGTATGCATCATGCTTGAGATGTGGTTGGAATGTGTGAATGGAAGAAATGAGTAAGCCTGATCTTGAATGTAGATTGTTTCTTGCTTAGTAAATAATGCTATGGAAGTGTTTATTTCATGTTAAAATGTTATATTGTTTACATGTAAACTTACTAAGCTTAAAGCTTACTCCTCTTACTTTCCCTTGTTTTATAGAGCTTAAGAGCCGAGCCGGGATACGTCGATAACCAGAAGACCGCCCGCACTATCAGCTCATCTCAGTATACCTAGAATTAATGATTTTGTAAATGGCATGTATAGGGGCTAGACTAGTAAAATTATTTTGTTATTTTGGCCAAAGGTGTAATGACTCTTGTTAAGACATTTAAGTTGTAAATTGCCATGCATGATGGCTCATTTTACCATTTATGAAATTACAAGTTATCTATGGGAGTTCATGTTGAAGTTATGAGATGTTTACTAGTATGTTGAATGGATTCATGTAGTGTAAGCTATAGGGGTACAAAGAGCTTGGCAAACAGCCTTGTTCTTGTCCACATGGGTAGACACACAGGCGTGTGTCTAGACCGTGTGTGACACACGATCAAGCGTGGCGTGCAGTGCGTGCCGCCGTGAAGTCTGCACCTTGAAATTTGAAATTTGAATGGTCACACGGTTAAAGCACACGGGCGTACCTAGACCGTGGGGAAATAGTCAGAGGCGACCATGGACCAGCCATATGGGCGCGTGTCCAGGTCGTGTGACCCAAGTCAGTGTCGTCCACGGGTGTCGAACACGGGCGTGTGACTAGGCTTTGAGACCGTGTGTGTGTAGTCAGTATTTACCACGGTTGAGGAGCATGGGCGTGTGTGTCTACACACGGGCATGTCACATTTTACACGGGCGTGTGAGCCCTGTATAAAAGTGAAAATTTGAAAAGGTTGAAAAAGTTTCGGTATAGTCTCGAGAGTCTTCGTGCTTACGAGTGAGGTCTCGTAAGTCGAGAACGAGGTTGTTAAGGCGACTACAGAGAGTAGTCATGATAGGTCTAAGTGGCGATTATGAGGACTTTATTAAGGTAACGCCTTGAGCCTGGTTCCAGCGTAGAACACGGGTAAGGGGCGTTACATAACATATGCACAATAAATTTTTTTTGCCAAGTCCAGGACTTTTCCAACACTACCAACCCTTCCTAAATCACCTAAAAATTAAACTAAACATGCAATCATAATTTTTTTTTAAACACACTTAGTTCATTATTCCCTTTCTTTTTTTTCCCGATCGATAAAATCCATTCTCTCGACACACGAAACCCATTTATTCTAGGCCCAATTTTTGGGGCGTTACACTAAGTGTGCGATGATGAATATGCTTCGACTATGAATTTGGCACTAAGTGTGCGATTAAGTTAAACGGATAGCAAAGGTTGTTCGAAATGTAATATCGAGCATTGAGTAGCTTGGAAGTTGAATAACTATGTGTTGGCTAAGGTATGTATTGAACCTTTGTGGTTGATGAGATTATATATGAAGCTATAAATGGTTGAATGAGAATTTTAGCTATGGATGATATGGTATAAACATTGAAGGAATGATCTAAGTGATGAATTTACTTGTTTAATGAGTTTGGTTGTTAATTTGAATGTATTATGTTACGAACTTACTAAGCTTTTAAAAGCTTACTGTGTGATTTGTTTCTCTGTTTTACAGTGTCAGTAAAGCTAGCTCGGATCCGGGGATTGTCAGCATCTCTATCTCACTATCAACAATCTATTTGGGTACTTTTGAAAATGTGTATAGTTGAACATGGCATGTATAGGCTAGAAGGGTGATGATACATTTTGTGATATGTTTGGGCTATGCCATGTGATATGGCTAGTTATGATGATGAATATATTTGGTTTGGTGTATATATATATATACATGTTTTGGAATGGACTTTTGGTATGCCTTATGGTGCATAATTTTGGCCTAGTATAATATAGTCAATTTGGTAAGTTTTGGGTAATGATTTTGGTAGGCTTGAGTATATGTTTTGGATCATGAATTTGAATGTGATTATGTCTTGTGTTTGGGCATGAGTTTGGATAGGGTTGTATATGAAGTTAGTTGATGATGAATTGATTTTATTTGATGAATGATTTGGGCATGACATTGGCTGAAATTGGGTTATAAGTGATGCATGAATTTTTGTTGTAGGTAAGACCCTTGAATTGGTGGCAAATTGGCATTACAAATGGCCTATTTTTCATACACGGCCAAGGGACACGGGCGTGTGTCTTTGCCGTGTGGCTCAAGGGCCACTTCGAAGTGTGCCTGGGGTAGATTACACGGCCGTGGCACACGGGCGTGACTGGTGGTCGTGTGACGAAGTCAGTAGCTAGCTTAATTTCACACGGCCATGGCACACGGGCGTGTCTGGTGGCCGTGTGGACAAGTCAGTATGTATGCCCTATTTTGGCACGGCCTGGACACATGGGCGTGTCTGGTAGTCGTGTGAGGCACACGGCCTGACCGAACAAGCGTGTGACCTCTGCAGTGTTGGAAAATTGTTTAAAATTTTGGAAAATTTTCTAAGTGCTTGGCTCAGTCCTCAACCTCTTCTAATGCATGTTTGAGGTCTCGTAAACCTCTTATAAGGGATTAAATGTATAAGATTGATGTTGTATGGATGTATAAATGTTGTAATGCTTGTGGATGTATATGTTTGATCGGTAATGCCTCGTAACCCTAATCTGATAACGGGGACGAGTTAGGGGTGTTACATTTGATTGGTATCAGAACCAGGTTTAGTCGATTCTCTAACTAACGTAGCCCGTGTGAGTCTAGCTATACATGCCATGTATATAATTGCGATAGTGTGATGAATCCTGACAGCTAAAAATGTGTTTTCATATAGTAATGGATCCCGATCGAGCAGTTGCTGACGATGTAGAGAGTAACATGCCTGCTCCCACTCTAGGGACAGCGCCAGCCACATCGAGGCTGAATGATAGTAGCGATGGAGGGGAGGCTAAGCAAGCCTTCTTCCGAATGATGAGTGAGTTATTTTCAGAGTTCGTTCGAACGAATCCGGCTGCTCCACAACCTCCACCCCCACAAGTACCGGTTGTGTCACAAGTTACAGATCCGATCAGATTGAATAAACCTCCTATGGATAAGATCCGTAAGTACGGGGCCGAAGAGTTTACGGCCACAACTGATGATGATACTAAGCGAGCCGAGTTTTGGTTAGAGAATACAATTTGAGTGTTCGATGAGATGACGTTGAATCCTGATGAATGTATAAAATGTGCTGTTTCGTTGTTGAGGGATACCGCGTATAATTGGTGGAAAACGCTGATTTCAGTAGTTTCAAGAGAGAGGGTTACCTGGGACTTCTTTCAAGCTGAATTCAAAAAGAAGTATATCAGTCAACGATTCTTTGATAAAAAACGTAAAGAATTCCTCGAGTTGAAACAAGGTCGCATGTCTGTTACTAAGTACGAGCGGGAATTTGTGAGATTGAGCCAGTATGCACGAGAATGTGTTTCGACTGAAGCTATCATGTGTAAACGTTTCATAGAAGGGCTGAATGCGAATATTAAGTTTTTGGTTGGAATACTTGACATAAATGAATTTGTTGTGTTAGTTGAAAGAGCCTGCAAAGCTGAGGAACTCAGTAAAGAAAAGAAGAAAGCTGATTCTGAAGCTCGAGATGAAAGAAAAAGATCGTTGAGTAAGTTTTCTCAACCTTCGACGAAGAGATTTAGAGATGCAAGTAATCGATCAAATGCTTCACCTGGATATTCGGGTAGAGATCGAGTGAAACAAAGTGTTGGTCCGAGAATTCAAGCTCCAATTGAATCAAGTGTTGGAAGTGTCAAAAGTAACAAACCCGAGTGTAGACAATGCGGAAGACGACATGTCGATGAATGCTGGGGTAAATACAATAATAGAACTTGTTATAAGTGTGGATCCCGAGATCATTTTATTCGAGATTGCCCATAGTTGGCTGAGAAAGATAATATTCAAAGTGCGAGACCAAGTAATACGACAGCTAGAGGTAGACCACCCAGAAACACCGGGAATGTGAGTGAAAGTCAGAGAGGGACTACTGATACAACTGTGAGATCAGAGGCGAGAGCACCTGCTCGAGCCTATGCTATACGCGTGCGAGAAGAAGCGTCATCTCCGGATGTCATTGCTGGTACTTTTACTCTATTTGATACTGATGTGATTGCATTATTAGATCCAGGTTCTACTCATTCTTATGTGTGTGTGAATCTAGTATCAAGTAAGACTCTACATGTTGAATCTACTGAATTTGTAATTAGAGTATCAAACCCCTTAGGCAAGTGTGTTTTGGTGGATAAAGTGTGCAAGAACTGTCCGTTGATGTTTCAGGATGTTTGTTTTCTGGCTAATTTGATGTTGCTACCATTCGATGAATTCGACATAATCCTGGGTATGGACTGGCTAACTTTACATAATGCTGTTGTGAGTTGTAAACGAAAGTTTATTGAATTGAGAAGTCAGAACGGTGAGATAGTTCGAATTGAATCTAGTTATTTGAATGGGTTACCAGCTATTTTATCTGCGATGAAAGCTTTGAACTATGTGAGAAAGGGTTGTGAAGTTTATTTGGCATATGTGATTGATACAAAAGTGACGGAAAAGAAAGTTGAATCTGTGCCTGTGGTTTGTGAATTCTCTGATGTGTTTCCTAAAGAGTTACCGGGATTACCTCCAATTTGAGAAGTCGAATTTGGCATTGAATTGGTGTCGGGAATGACTCCCATCTTAATAGCTCCGTATAGAATGGCATCAACGGAATTGAAAGAGTTGAAGTCTCAGTTGCAAGAATTGACTGATAGAGGATTTGCACGATCGAGTTTCTCGCCCTGGGGTGCTCCTGTTTTGTTCGTGAAAAAGAAAGATGGCACTATGAGGATGTGTATTGATTATCGACAGTTGAACAAAGTGACGATAAATAATAAATATTTGTTGCCACGTATTGATGATTTGTTTGATCAGCTGAAAAGAGCTACAGTGTTTTCTAAGATAGATTTGAGATCGAGCTACTATTAGTTAAGGGTTAAAGAATCAGATGTACCGAAGACTGCTTTCAGAATGAGGTATGGACATTATGAATTCTTAGTTATGCCTTTTGGACTAACGAATGCTACTGCAGTGTTTATGGATTTAATGAACCGGATTTTCAGACCGTATTTGGATCGTTTTGTTGTGGTGTTCATTGATGACATTTTGATTTACTCATGTGATGAGATGCAGCATGCCGAGCATTTAAGAATTGTGCTACAGACTCTGCGTGAGAAGCAATTGTATGCAAAATTTAACAAATGTGAGTTTTGGCTGCGTGAGGTTGGTTTTCTGGGGCATATTGTATTGGCTGCGGGAATACGAGCTGATCCGAGTAAGATCTCAGTTATTTTAGAATGTAAGCCTCCGAGAAATGTGTCTGAAGTCTGTAGTTTTTTGGGACTAGCGGGATATTATAGGCGGTTTGTGAAAGGTTTCTCGATGATTGTGACTCCGTTGACGAAGTTGCTACAAAAAGATGCTAAATTTGAGTGGTCGGAGAAGTGTCAGCAGAGTTTTAAACAGTTGAAAGCATTGTTGACAGAAGCACCAGTGTTAGTTCAACCTGAATCGGGCAAAGAATTCATTGTATACAGTGATACATCGTTGAATGGTTTGGGCTGTGTGCTGATGCAAGAAGGCAAAGTCATCACTTATGATTCGAGGCAGTTAAAGCCGCATGAAAAGAACTATCCGACACACGACCTTGAATTAGCCGCGATTGTATTCGCATTGAAGATTTGGTGTCACTATCTATTTGGTGAGAAATGTCATATATATACCAATCACAAGAGCTTGAAATACTTGATGACTCAGAAAGAATTGAACTTACGACAGAGAAGATGGTTAGAATTGTTGAAAGATTATGAACTTGAGATTGATTATCATCCGGGCAAAGCTAATGTTGTTGCTGATGCCTTGAGTCGAAAGTCTTTATGTGCTTTGCGAGCTATGAGTACACAGATAGATCTATGTGATGATGATTCAGTTTTAGCTGAGTTGAAAATAAGGCCGATGTTTGTACGACAGATTTGTGAAGCCCAGAAAAGTGATGTTGAAATGATGACTAAACGAGTTCAATGTAATTTGAATTTCGATTCAGAATATTGAGTTGATAGTGATGATTGTTTGAGATTCAGAGATCGAATTTGTGTTCCGAGGAATTCAGAGTTGATTTTGAATGAAGCTGAGAATAGTCGTTTGACTGTTCACCCGGGAAGTACGGAAATGTACAATGATTTGAAATAGTTTTATTGGTGGCATGGTATGAAAAGAGACATCTCTGACTTTGTGTCGAAGTGTTTAGTTTGTCAGCAAGTTAAAGCTGAACATCAGGTTCCATCCGGTATGTTACAGCCGATCATGATTCTTGAGTGGAAATGGGAGAGAATCACGATGGACTTTATGTTGGGATTGCCTTTATCTCCGGGAAAGAAAGATGCAATCAGGGTGATAGTTGACAGATTGACAAAATCAGCTCATTTTGTACCGGTGAGAACAGATTATTCACTTGATAAATTGGCTGAATTGTATATTACGGAGATTGTAAGATTGCATGGGGTACCATTGTCTATTGTATCTGACAGAGATCCGAGATTTACCTCTCGATTTTGGAAGAAGTTGCAAGAAGCTTTAGGTACAAAATTACATTTCAGCACTGCGTTTCATCCGTAAACGGATGGACAATCCGAGCGAATTATTCAAGTTCTCGAAGATATGTTGAGGTGTTGTGTTCTAGAATTCGAAAGTACGTGGGAAAAACATCTGCCGTTGATTGAATTCGCATACAATAACAATTTTCAATCTAGCATTAAAATGGCACCATATGAGGTTCTTTATGGTCAAAAATGCCGAACTCCATTATATTGGACTGAGCTGAGTGAAAATAAAATTCACGGGGTTGATTTAATAAAAGAGACTGAGCAGAAAGTAGAAAGTGAAAGTGATTCGTGACAGTTTTAAAATTGCATCAGATCGCCAGAAGTCTTATGCAGATTTGAAACGAAAGGATATAGAATTCAAAATTGGTGATAAAGTGTTTTTGAAAGTGTCTCCGTGGAAGAAAATACTTCGATTTGGCCGAAAAGGCAAGTTGAGTCCGAGGTTTATCGGGCCGTATGAGATTACCAAACGAATAGGGCCATTTGCTTACAGATTGATGCTGTCACCTGAATTAGAAAAGATTCATAATGTGTTTCATGTATCGATGCTTCGACGGTACAGATCTGATCCGTCTCATGTGATTGCTCCTACTGAAGTTGAAATTCAGTCAGATTTGTCGTATAGTGAGGAACCGATTCGAATTTTGGCGCGAGAGACTAAAAAAATTAAGAAATAAGAAAATCTCTTTAGTAAAAGTGTTGAGGCATAAACACGGAGTTGAAGAGGATACGTGGGAGCCTGAAGATGCTATGAGAGAGCAATATCCGAACCTATTCACTGGTAAGATTTTCGGGGACGAAAATCCCTAAGAGGGGAGAGTTGTAACAGCCCGATTTAGACCCTAGTTAGAACAGTGGTTTCGAGAACACAAATCTGAGGTTGTAAAAATATTTTAATATTATTTTTGGTGTTTACAGTATGCGACTAAGTATGTGTGAAAGTTCTGTGTGAAAATTTTAATGTTCGTGTGCTTAATTTGAGAAAATGACTTAATCGCATAAAATGCAAAAGCTGTGTGCTGATTATTAAAGTGCTTAATTGTTATTGTCTTTATAATTTGGAGGATTAATGTTGTAATTAGCCTAATATATAAGTGGGTGGACGGCATTAAATGTTGATTTGTATATATATATATATGATTTTATATATTAATTTTATAAGTTAAAATTAATATTAAATATTATAAGTTATAATAAAACAAAACATTAAAATAGAAAGCCATTATTATCTTCCTAAGTGCCGAATTTGAAGAAAAGAAAAAGAAGAAAACCTAAGCTAGGTTCGGCCATTGTTAAGCTTGGTTTAAGGTATGTTTTGTTTCGATTTTTGATAATTTCTACGTTTTTGTAATCGTTGCTTCAAATACTACAAGACCCATGCTTAAATTTTAGAAATTGATGGTGATTTTGAGATATGCCATTGATGAATGTTTGAGCTTTGTGATGGTTGATGATGAAATATGAAAGATATGTGTTAGATTAACATATTTTGTCTTTGAATTTTTGGTGAAATTTAGTAATTTGGACTAAATTGTGAAAATAAGAAATTGGAAGACTAAAATGTGAAATAAATGAAATGTGAGGGCTTTTATGGACATTAGAAGAATTCGGCTAGGCATGGGTGAAATGAAATTATGTGTATTTTGTGATTTCATGAAATAGGGACTAAAGTGTTGAAATGTGAAAATGTGAGGGCTATTTTGTAAAATACCCTAAATATGTGTGTTTGGACTAAATCGAATGAATTAGTGATTGAATGAATTAAATTTAAATGTGTAGAGGCCGAGAAAGGAAAAGTTTAGATCGAGATTGAGGCAAAGACAAAATGCTCGATTAATCGACCGTTTCGATATTTTGACGTCCGAGCTAAGTTCGGATATAATACTTGTTGATGATTTATATCTATGTGATGTAAATTGAATAAATGTATAATTATTGAATTATAAATGTTAAATACGAGATTGAGAAATGTGGCACTAAGTGTGCATATTTGAAATCGAAACCGAGATGAATAGCACTGTGTGTGCGAAGTTACGAAAGCTTCGACTTAATGATTTGGCACTGTGTGTGCGATATCGAGATAAATCAGTTAAAAGAATAGGCACTAAGTGTGCGATGATGAATATGCTTCGGCTATGAATTTGGCACTAAGTGTGCGATTAAGTTAAACGGATAGCAAAGGTTGTTCGAAATGTAATATCGAGCATTGAGTAGCTTGGAAGTTGAATAACTATGTGTTGGCTAAGGTATGTATTGAACCTTTGTGGTTGATGAGATTATATATGAAGCTATAAATGGTTGAATGAGTATTTTAGCTATGGATGATATGGTATAAACTTTGGAGGAATGATCTAAGTGATGAATTTACTTGTTTAATGAGTTTGGTTGTTAATTTGAATGTATTATGTTACGAACTTACTAAGCTTTTAAAAGCTTACTGTGTGATTTGTTTCTCTGTTTTACAGTGCCAGTAAAGCTAGCTTGGATCCAGGGATCGTCAGCATCTCTATCACACTATCGGCAATCTATTTGGGTACTTTTGAAAATGTGTATAGTTGAACATGGCATGTATAGGCTAGGAGGGTGATGATACATTTTGTGATATGTTTGGGCTATGCCATGTGATATGGCTAGTTATGATGATGAATATATTTGGTTTGGTGTATATATATATATACATGTTTTGGAATGGACTTTTGGTATGCCTTATGGTGCATAATTTTGGCCTAGTATAATATAGTCAATTTGGTAAGTTTTGGGTAATGATTTTGGTAGGCTTGAGTATATGTTTTGGATCATGAATTTGAATGTGATTATGTCTTGTGTTTGGGCATGAGTTTGGATAGGGTTGTATATGAAGTTAGTTGATGATGAATTGATTTTATTTGATGAATTATTTGGGCATGACATTGGCTGAAATTGGGTTATAAGTGATGCATGAATTTTTGTTGTAGGTAAGACCCTTGAATTGGTGGCAAATTGGCATTGCAAATGGCCTATTTTGCATACACGGCCAAGGGACATGGGCGTGTGTCTCTGCCGTGTGGCTCAAGGGCCACTTCAAAGTGTGCCTGGGGTAGATTACACGGCCGTGGCACACGGGCGTGCCTGGTGGTCGTGTGACCAAGTCAATAGCTAGCTTAATTTCACACGGCCATGGCACACGGGCGTGTCTGGTGGCCGTGTGGACAAGTCAGTATGTATGCCCTATTTTGGCACGGCCTGGACACATGGGCATGTCTGGTAGCCGTGTGAGGCACACGGCTTGACCGCACGGGCGTGTGACCTCTGCAGTGTTGGAAAAATGTTTAAAATTTTGGAAAATTTTCTAAATGCTCGGTTCAGTCCTGAACCTCTTCTAATGCATGTTTGAGGTCTCGTAAACCTCTTATAAGGGATTAAATGTATAAGATTGATGTTGTATGGATGTATAAACGTCGTAATGCTTGTGGATGTATATGTTTGATCGGTAATGCCTCGTAACCCTAATTCAATGATGGGGACGGGTTAGGGGTGTTACACCATGTCCCAGACATGGTCTTACACTAGCTCTCATCTCAATGCCGACACCATGTTCCAAACATGGTCTTACACTGGCTCTCATAATGTGGCCGATGCCATGTCCCCGACATGGTCTTACGCTAGCTCACATATCAACGCCAATGCCATGTCCCAGACATGGTCTTACACTGGCTATCCATAATGTGGCAGATGCCATGTCCCAGGGATGGTCTTACACTAGCGCACATCTCGCTCAAATGTCATGGCTTGGATATCCAATCTATTCCTACGGTTCAACCGGGAATATATCATATCAACTTTTGTCATGCATATTCATGGCAATAATCAAACATTTTATGCAATATCAATTGTTTAAAACATAAATGTAATAACGTTGTATTATTTACGTACAACTTACCTCGATATACAAAAGGTGAGCGACTAGAGTGAGTTAATCTACTAGCTTGGTTTTCCCCCGGTCTAGGTCCAGACTCCGTTTTTTTTATCTATATTGATAAAATTCACTCATTTAATCATCACATTAATCAATATGTTTCAAGATTCCTACTTTGGCAAAATTACCGTTTTGCCCTTAAACTTTCACAAAATTATGATTTTGCCCCCAGGCTCGTAAATCAATTTTCATCACATTTCCTCATTAACCAAGCCTAGCCGAATTTATTTTAAGCTTATAGTAACTCACAAATCCAATTATTTCACACATTTACTACCTTTTTACAACCTTTACAAAAAGGTCCTTTTTAGGTGTTTTCATGAAAATCACTTAACAAAAGTTATTTATTTAACAATCAAGTTTGATTTTCTTCCATAAAAATATTCAGCAAACAAAACAAATGCTCTCATGGTAAAACCCTAGACTCTCAGCCATTTTACAAAATAGTCCCCTCATTAGTCAGCTTAAGCTACAAGGGTTCCAAAAACACAAAAATCATCAAAAATGACCATCAAAATCACTTACTTGCAAGGATGAAGAGTTGCTGAAATTTTTGAGCTCTCAAAACCCCTACTTTGCTGATATTTTCGGTGGTAGAAAAAAAATGAAGAAGGATGATATCATTTTCCCTTTATTTTATTTTATTACTCCAATTAAGTCACCTAATTTCCACCCACTTTGACCAAGTTTGATTTTCTTGTCCCTTATTGCCGGCCATCACCCTCTAAAGGGCCTAATTGCACATTAAGGACCTCTAATTTAAGGTTCTATAGCTATTTGACACCTTTAGCTTGTAGAACAAAACTTTCGCACTTTATGCGATTTAGTCCTTTTTCAAAATTAAGCATGCAATCACTAAAATTAATTCACCAAAATTTTCATGCACTCATATAACCATACTATAACACATAAAATAATATTAAAATAATTTTCTCCGACCTCAGATTAGTGGTCCCGAAACCACTGTTCCGACTAGCCCCTAAATCGGGCTGTTACACTAAACCCTAACAATATTTATAAAAAAGTTATCTAGCGGAAAGACTACATATCCAAAGGAAAGAAAGAAAGTTACAAGTATAAGAAATTATACATCAGGTGGAAAGAAAGTTACAATTATAAGAAGTTATAAGAATAGTTGTTCAGTCTATTTTCATCACATAATTTTTTTTATTTAGTCATTCAGTTTTTTAAATTTAAAGATTTATGTCACTTTTGCCATTAATTTAGTAACGGAAGTCTAACATAGTTTAATAAAAAAATTAATTATTCAATGTTTACACATTCTATCAATTTGATCCTAAATCTAAAAAATTCAACAAATTTAGCCCTTGAACATTTTAGTTCTAATTTTAAAAATCATAAAAATATTTTTATATTTAATGTTTAATTTTTTATAATTTATATTTATTTTTTCTCATCAACCATGCTCATTTTCTCATCCACCAAACATGTGAAAAACCCAAAAATTAAAGCTATTTTTTATTCAATCTCTTTTGATTTAGTCCCCTTTTTCTTTTGCTACATTATTCGCATCAAGTACCTAATTAAAACCCAGAAAGAAACTTAAATAAACAAATTTATAACCCCTAAAAAATGGTTGAGTTGACGACACCAATTTGCCTTACTCTTTGCTATATAGATAATACTAGTTCCAGTCTCTAGTGTTATTGTCTTTATTATTTCTAGCTTAAGCATTGGAAAGAGATTGTATGTCAAGACTATGACATTTGATATTTCCAATTTTATCAATTGAATAAAAGAAAGAACAATGTGAAAGATACTGTTGAAATATATTTATATTTACTTTTTAAAAGTTTTAATTTTATAATTTACATTTAATTTTTTAAAATTTCAAGGTTTTAAAATGTTCTTTTTATAATTTTTTATAATTAGGACTAAAATGAAAATCTGTTAGTGCCGAATTCCGGTGAGGAAAATCTTGAACATTCGAACAAAACATGAACAATAACTCGAATCATTAGGACAAGGCTCCAAGACGTGTATCAAGCCACTATCTTTAAAGTTGTATTCGTCCCCACATATACTAGTTGTGCAAATGAGGTTCAAGCAAATGAACCCCGAGGAAGCAATGAAGCTCGTTGACTATATGTGTTTTGCACTAACAAAAATAGTCTACTAAGCATTGAGCAGTAAGAAGAAAATCAATTTCTATAAAGAATTTCTACAGTAATCCTTTATAGAACAATCTAAGAATAGTAGAAGATGGAGGAAGAATAGAAAGAACTTTTTGTTATGTCATCCAAATGAAATCCCACTCCTACTTATAGGCATTCTCATGTCTGTTCATAGAGATATAACTTTCAATAAGTGTCTTTTTATTAATAATCGCACCTTTAAAAGAGACATAATTATTCAACTAATATCTCTTAAATAGATATAACTATTAAAGTAAGAGATACAACTATTCAAGTAACATCTCTTAAATAAACATAACTATTCAAATAATATTGCTGGAATAGTTATAATTCTTTGTAAAAAAAAAATCAAGTGATATAACTCTTCATATTTAAGAAACATAACTTATTATTATGAATAGTTATAACTCTTGATCAATAACCAAAATTTAAAGCTTTTGATTAATTACACTCTTTCATTTATAATCATTGGAACAAAATAAATATTAGAAAATGTTCTAGAAATCTTCCTTCATGTTCAAAATATTTTAGATTTAGATCATCTTGAAAATCAATTTGCTAAATGAATTGTTTTACAATTGAACCTTCACTTAGTGAAAATATGTTAAAGTTAATCGGAATTACATTGTAACGCCCCAAAATTTTGAGAATTTAATTTTGAGAATTTGCAGTAATTAAGTTTCTGTATCTGTGGCTTTGTGTTCTGCTATTGTGTTTAAGGTCTGGAGTTTGAATCGCATCGTTAAAAGTTTTGTTATTTTAAAAGAAACCCTTAATCATGCATTATATATTTAAGTTCAATTCAGTGTAAATTTATGTTAAAAATGAGCCTGTTGGTTCACTGGTTAAGTATCTGTATTCCATTACATCTTGTGTTTGAATCCTAGAGTATACGATAGGGAAATATTTTTGCTAAACGCAGAAAGACTGGTTGGTGGTTAACTTAAATCATTCTGAATTAATTCTATCTTTCTTTTCCTTTTTAATTTCTTTTTCTAGTTCTTCATTTTTCTTCTTCTTTTTTTTTTTATCTTTTTGCTTGTTTTTATACTTGATTTTGCATTAATTGGGAATTCTTTCATTGCTTGTTGCATCGATTGTGCAATTATTGTGTAAGTTCCATCGTTATCTCCTTTTGTTTCTGCGAGTTTCATCTTGTTATTATTTATTCTATCAAAATGGGGTTTTGCTCGTTTTACTTCAATGCTCTATTTAAACACTCGATTGGTTACTTTTTAGGAGAGGATCTAACGAAAGACGCTCCTTCGTTGTGTTAGTCTTATTTCCTCTATTACGTGCAAGGTAAGTGTGCGAAATTGAGTTGAGGTTTTATCGAAACTTTTGACATAATTTTGACGATATGTCGATCTTAGCGATGAATTAAGAATGGTGGTCTAATTGATCCTTGGATGGTCGTGTTAGGTTATGGGATCCTCCCACGTCGTTTCTGCATCAAAACTACTTTAGGTTCGTACTGAAAACCCCATTTTATAAGAATTTTGGTCACCGAAAAGTGTGACTGTCGACGCTACATGGCTAGGGACATGGGCATGTGCCTAGGCCTTGTGGATGGTCATGTAACTCACTGTTCATTAATTTGGAGCCACACGGGCAAGGCACACAGGCGTGTGTCTAGGCCGTGTGTGGCCATATTAGTGCAGGGTTCACACGGGCAAGGACAAGGGCGTGTGTCTAGGCTGTGTAACTCACTGTTTGTGACTTAGGATCACATGGCCAGGGACATGGACATGTGCCCAGGTAGTGTGAGTCACACGGGCAAGGACACGAGCGTGTGTCCAGGCCATGTAACTCACTATTTACGTTTTAAAACCACACGGGTAGAGGATATGAACGTGCGTCCAGGCCGTGTGAGGCACACGGGCAAGGACATGGGTGTGTGTCCAGGCCGTATGGTATATAAATAGCGTCTGAATCCTGGTTTTTGAGGCTGTGAGTGTTTCTTAACACTATTATTGACCTCCCCAATGTATGAATGATCTGAATGTGATTGTACAAGGACTCTCTGATGCTTTGTGACTGATGTATGAATAACATAGATGTATGTGTACTGTGATAGCTATTTTTGATATTGAACTGTATTATCTAATTGTGAAATGATTTAGAATGACTGACCACATATTATGGATATTTGTACTCTGCATTTGCATGGGTTGTGATTTATTTAAGAAGGAAGTAATCTGCTCTGAATTAGTGGCTAAGCTACAATGCGTATATTTCTGAATCTGGCGCTCTGTCGCATTTCGACCTAGCAACTAAGTTGCGTCTCTGTAAACGTGTCAGACAGACACTCTATGGTGTGTAGGGTTGGTTGGGCATTGAATGCCCTTAACGGTGTGTTGGGATGGCCAAAGACAGTGTGTAGCGAATGGGGGTAAGAATATTTGCATCTGAATCTGATCTATTTTGTATATGTAGCTGATCTGTTTTGAATCTAAACTGAAATTGCTTCTGTTACCAAAAAGAGTCTTAGGATTTGAAAATCATCTTATAACTGTGTTCTAATTGAACAAATGTCTTTTTCTCATTGAGTTCACAACTCACTTTTCTATTGATTGGATTTCAGGTGGTTCTCAGACTTGAACGGGTCGGTGCCGCGAGTGCTCGATCAAGCTTTTATCTTTTTTTTTAAATTCTATTATTAGGAATTTCGGTATTCTACAATATTATGATGTTTGGGAATATTACTGATAAACCGAAATAGTAACACATTTTAGGCCCACATTTAGCATACTTTTGGATAATTTATCCCTTGATTTATGTAAAAAGGTGCTTTTAATCCTTTCTTTTCATGTTCTATACTCAGGAAAGCACCAGGGGATGAAAAGAACCCAAAACGGGCTTAAAACGGGACAAATAGGCCAAAGCATGAAATCAACACGGCCTGGACTAAAGCCCACACGGCCGTGCCTCCTTAAAGATCTCGAACACAGCCTGGACTACTATTTACACGGTCGTGCCTCATCAACGAAGTCCACACGGCCTGACCACGATTCACACAGGTGTGTGCCATGACCGTGTCCCTACCGCGGCCAAGAGGAGTTTTACTCGGATTTGGATACTTGGAGGCAAAGAAAGGCATTCCAAAGCCTATTCAAACACCTAAATAGGAATCCTATTTGAATTAGGATACTTAGGGGCCAAGTAAGGCATCTCAAAGCCTATATAAACACCCTAGGGGGCAACTTATTCGAGGAGTTCGGCAGAAGCCTTCTGCCAGGGCTTTTGTCAGGGCGGTTAGCTAGGCTAAGGAGCCAAGCCGAAAAGATCAAGGTTGTGGGAATCACTCGAAGATAGCCACTTGATCCATCTCAAGAAGCCAGAATTATACTCAAGACGGAGGATCTCTCCTTCAATTCCTTCAGGGGGTTTTAGGGATTTCTTATGTTTTATTTTATCTTTTCTCTTGAGATGTTTTCCTTTATTGTTATGAACTAAACCCTTTGGATACCCGAAGGGGATGAAACCTATGATGAATCTTGTTATTGTTTTCTGAATTATAAGATAAATACTTAGTTTGTTCTTAATTATGTGAGCTTAATCCAAATTTAATGTGCTTAGGTGGAGGAGGAATAGACCCTGCCTAAGAGTAGATCCAACATAATTAAGCAGAGTTGATTGCACGCCTAGAGATAGGGTGACGAGATTTTACCGGATTAGGGTGAAACCTAATATGGGAATCCATAGATCGATTTACTGTTATTCTAGGGGGTTATTATAAGAGAACGAGAGTTCCACTAATTAACCTAGGGTTAGACGTTATTCGCCTCAAGAGAGGGTTTAATATACGTTAGGGAGTCTGACGGATCAAACTAAGTGAATAAATCGTATGGTTCAGTGTTAGATAACAAGTGAAGTCTAGGTGGATTCTTCCTGAGGGTATCATCTAAATCAACTGATTTTTTCTAAAAGTTATCTCCCCAATTTTAGTCTTTTTTCGTCTTAGTGTCCTTAGCTTAGTAGTTCGTTAATTTTAGATTAAAAGCAACTTCACTTATTTTAGGTTAAATAATAAAAAGAAAGTTAGTGTTAGTATTTTTAGTTCCTTTGGGTTCGATAATCCGGTCTTGCCTAAGCTATACTACTGTTTGATAGATACACTTGCCTTTAATCGTTGTCAGAGTTAGTTTCCAGGTTCAATCGTTCTTTTTATAAATTTTAAAGCTCTGATTCACAGCGATCAATTACATACTTAGTTAATTGCTGTGATGGATATTATGTGATGAATGGTTCATTTTAACTGCGTTATAAATGTGGTATTTTTAGTATCAACGATGTAACTCTCTGGACTTGGTCTAGACGTCCAGGCATGGTTTAAGGTGTTACATTTAGTGGTATCAGAGCTAGGTTTGTCAACACTCAGACTGTGTTTAGGCTCATAATGTGTGTTTAAAAGTGGTTAAATGAGAATATGATGTCTGAGTCAATATAAAAATTGAAATAATAGTAAATGACCGAGCCTCTGACGCCGAACCTGTAAGTATTTCTGTTTCGTTGTAATGATTAACTGAAAATATAGTGTATAAACTGTTATATAATTAAATACTCTGATGTGAACTAGTGGAATTATCCCTTTGGAAGTCTGAACTGATCTGTGCACTCTGACATTGTAGATAGATTGCTATTATGAGTTCGCGCGATAGTCGTGGAGGGGAACTTGTGGGCGTCGAGGATGCCGAGGAGGAGCTCGAACGGAATCATCTTCTATGAGTAATATGCCCAATCTAGAGACCAGCGAGACAGTTGGTACTCCTACTATTGGGACGGAGTCTCAGACTCCGATGGCTGGGGACGACGCACTATCCTAGGCCATGATTCGAGCACTGAAGAGGGTTACAGAGACCCATTTAGGATCGAGAGGCCGTGGGTCAGTTATTGAACGACTCCGATCGAATGGGACTAAATTGTTCAAGGGTTTCATAGAAGTCACTCCTACTGTTGCTGAGTATTGGCTCAAAGCTACCGAGCGTATCATGCCTGATCTAGATTGCACTCCCACTCAGAAATTGAGGGGTACTGTGTCCTTACTTCGGGATGAGGCTTATCAGTGGTAGCTGACGGTTGAGCAGCGTGCTCAGCCCTAACAGATTAACTGGGATTATTTCAAGAACACCTTCCAGAGTAAATATGTGGGGGCGAGTTATGTCAAGGCTCACCGACACGAGTTTATGAGCCTAGTTCAAGGCGATCGATTTGTGGCTGAATATGAAACAAACTTTCTACGACTTAGTAGGTATGCACGAGCACTGGTAGCGTCTGACTATGATAAGTGCGTGAGGTTTGAGGAAGGGTTGAGATATAATCTGCGGGTTTTGATAGGTCCTTAGAGGAAGCAAGTTTTTGCAGTTCTGGTTGATAAAGAAAATATAGTGGACGAGGTGAAATGCAATGAGCGCGAGCGGCGTGACTGCGAGAGGGATCAGAGTAAGATTAAGAAGGATTTGTATCCCTCTGGTTCTAGACAGCGCCCTAAAAAATAGACGAAATTTGATAGGCCCCCGAGGCACCAACTGTAGTAATTGAGATTCAACTAATTAGTGATTGTGGGAAGCGCCATCCGGGCGAGTGTTGGAGGAAGTTAGGAGCGTGTCTCTGTTGAGGGTCGATGGAGCATCGGGTTAGGGATTGCCCCTTGTCGACCAGATCAAGTGCCAGCTGCGGCATAGACTCCGGCTCCGGGTTCTGTTCAGCCTCTGAGAGTAGTTCAACAACCACCTAGAGGTCGTGGTACTGGTAGAGGGGGTAATGGTTTGGGGAGAGGATAGAGAGCACCAGGTAGAGGTGCAGGTCAGACTGAGGCTCGTCAGCCAGCACTGGTTTATATGGCGAGATGCCGCGAGGATAGTGATGGCGCTGATGTCATTACAGGTACATTATTTATTCATTCTATTCCATTCTATTCTCTTATTGATATTGGATCTTCTCACTTATATATAGCTAGTGTTGTTTCTGGAAATAAGGGTTTAACTGTTGAAAATATTGCTAGAGAGTTTTTTGTGATTAGTCCTTTGGGTCAATCAGTTCGGGTCGATAGAGTATACAGACGAGTAGCCCTAGAGATCCAGGGTATGGTATTTCTAGCTGATCTGATGGAGTTATCCTTTAATGAGTTTGATTTGATTCTAAGAATGGATTGGCTCATAGAGTATCGGGTTAGTCTAGATTATGCAACTAAGAGAGTTGCTCTGAGAACGGATGAAAATGACGAGGTGGTCATGGTTGGTGAGCGTCGAGATTACCTCTCTAATGTAATCTCCGCTCTTATAGTAGACAAGTTAGTTTGAAAGGGGTGTGAGACATACCTTGCCTACATACCCAATTTTATTCCCGCAAAGCTTTCTATGGGAGATATCCCCACCGTGAAGGAATTTCAGGATGTATTTCCTGAGGAATTGCCTAGAGTACCTCCGGATAGAGAGGTGAAATTTGGCATTGGCTTGTTACCAAGTACTGCTCTGGTGTCCATTGCACCCTACCGCATGGCACCGAAAGAGCTGACCGAACTAAAAAAATAGCTTTAGAAACTTATTGATAGGGGGTTCATCTGACCGAGTATGTCTTCGTGGGGGCATCGGTGTTATTTGTTAAGAAGAAATACGGATCGATAAGGATGTGCATAGATTATCGATAGTTGAACAAGTTGACAATCAAGAATAAGTACCTGTTATAGAGGATTGATGACTTGTTTGACCAATTTTGAGGGGCGTCTATTTTCTCTAAAATTGATCTGCGCTCTGGTTACCATCAGCTTAAGGTCAAAGAGACTGATGTGTATAAAATCGCCTTTAAGACTCGTTATGGTCACTACGAGTTCCTGGTAATGCCTTTTGGGTTGATGATGCCCCGGCAGGGTTTATGGATTTAATGAATCGAATGTTCCAACTGTACTTAGACCAATTTGTAGTGATTTTTATCGATGACATCCTGATTTACTCTAAAACTGAGACTGAGCATTATAATCACCTGCGTATTGTACTCCAGATATCTGAGAAAAATAGTTGTATGCTAAGTTTAGTAAGTGTGAGTTTTGGTTATAGGAAGTTGCTTTTCTAGGTCATGTGGTAACTGTGGAAGGGATCCGAGTTGATCCGAAGAAAATAGAAGCTATAGTTGAATAGAAGCAACCGAAAAATGTATCTGAGATTCGTAGTTTCCTAGGCTTAGCCGGTTACTATCGAAGGTTCGTCGAGGGATTTTCTCTGATTGTATCACTTCTGACAAAGCTGCTACGTAAGAATGCTCCGCTTGTGTGGTCTGAGGCACAACGGTCTATTTTCAATAAGCTCAAGTCCATTCTGACAAAAGCTCATGTTTTAGTTCAACCAGAATCAGGTCAGGAGTTTGTGGTATATAGTCATGCGTCACACGTCAGGCTAGGATGTGTTCTGATACAAGACTATAAAGTGGTTGCTTACGTGTCGCGACAGGTTAAGACACACAAGCGTAACTACCTTACGCATGATCTTGAGTTGGCTGTTGTCGTATTTGTTCTAAATATTTGGAGGCACTATCTGTATGGTGAAAGATGTATCATTTACACCTATCACAAGAGCCTCAAATATCTGTTAACTCAAAAGGAGTTAACCTTCGGCAGCATAGAAGGGATGAGTTACTTAAGGATTATGACTGCATGATTGAGTATCATCCGGGTAAGGCCAATATGGTAGCTGATGCCCTTAGCCGTCGAGCGATGACTGATTTGAGAGTAATGTTAGCTCGTCTGAGTTTAGTTGAGGATGGAGGGCTGTTTGCCAAATTAGAGGTTAAACTGAATTGGGTCGAACAGATTCGAGCTAAACAGTTGAGCGATAAGTCTTTAGTTCAGCGACTGCAACAGGTTGGTTCGAATGAAACTTTTGATTTCAGCTTGAACAATGACAAGGTTCTCTGTTTTAGAAGTCGGATTTGCTTGCCTAATGATAAGGTGTTGAGGCAGTCGATCCTACAGGAAGTGCATGGTAGTCCCTATGCTATGCATCCTGGTGGGAAAAAATGTATCGGGACCTCAGAGAACTTTATTAGTGGCCCGGATTAAAACGGGAAGTAGTTGCTTTTGTGTCCCACAGTCTGATGTGCCAAAGGGTTAAGGTTGAACATTAGTTGCCCTCCACTTGCTTCAGCAAATTAAGATTCCTTAGTGGAATTGGGAGTGGGTAACAATGGATTTTGTTAGTGGGTTGCCTTTAACCCCCACTAAGAAAGATTCGGTTTTGGGTCATCGTTGATTAGTTGACCAAGTCCCCTCACTTCATTCCAATCATAACAGATTATTCCCTAGAGAAGTTAGCTAAACTGTATATTGCCAAAATTGTGCGACTGCACAGGATTCCAGTCTCAATTATCTCTGATAGAGATTCGCAATTCACATCTCGATTTTAGAAGAAGCTTCATGAGGCTTTAGGCACCCAACTTAATTTCAGTATTGCGTATCATCCTCAGACCGATGGACAGTCTGAGTGAGTCATTCATATTCTAGAGGACATGCTTCGGGGTTGTGTAATAGATTTCTGGGGTAGTTGGGAGGATTATCTATTGTTGGCTGAGTTTGCATACAATAACAGCTTCCTGTCTAGTATTCAGATGGCACCCTACGAAGCCTTGTATGGTCGTAGGTGCCGTACTCCTCTATGTTGGACAGAATTAAATGAACGCCGAATTTTGGATCCTGAGCTAGTTTCTGAAATTGAGAACGTTGTGAAATTGATTCAAGATAGTCTGAAAGCCACCTCTGATCTACAGAAGTCTTATGCTGATTTAAAAATAAAAGATATTGAATTTTCTGTAGGCGGTCAGGTGTTTCTGAAGGTGTCGCCATGGAAAAAGGTTTTCTGATTTGGACGCAAATGCAAGTTGAGCCCGAGGTTTAATGGACCTTACCGTATTTTGAAATGTGTCAGACCTTTTGTGTATCAATTAGAATTACCACCGAAGTTAGAGTGGATTCATGATGTATTTCTTGTCTCGATGTTGAGACAGTATCGGTCTGATCTGTCGCATATTGTTCCCGTCGATGAGATTGATTTTCGACCAGATTTAACATTCGAGGAGAAACCTATTTAGATCATAGAACATGATGTTAAGGTAATGAGCAAAAAGAATTTTCCTCTGGTGAAGGTTCTGTGGCAGAACCATGGTACTGAGGAAGCTACGTGGGAACCCGAAGAATCGATCTGACGGCAATACCTGTATCTGTTTGAATCAGGTAATTTCGAGGACGAAATTTCTTTGAGGGGGAGAGATTTGTAGCGGCCTAAAATTTTGAGAATTTAATTGTGAGAATCTACAGTAATTAAGTTTCTGTATCTGTGGCTCTGTGTTCTGCTATTGGTTTTATGGTCTGGAGTTCGAGTCGCATCGTTAAAAGTTTTGTTATTTTACAAGCAACCCTTAATCATGCATTATATAGTTAAGTTCAATTCAGTGTAAATTTATGTCAAGAATGAGCCTGCTGGTTCATTGGTTAAGTATCTGTATTCCATTAGGTCCCATGTTCGAATCCTAGAGTATACGATAGGGAAATATTTTTGCTAAACGCCGGAAGACTAGTTGGTGGTTAACTTAAATCATTTTGAATTAATTCTATCTTTCTTTTCCTTTTGAATTTCTTTTTCTAGTTTTTCATTTTTCTTCTTTCTTTTTTTTTATCTTTTAGCTTGCTTTTATACTTGATTCTGCGTTAATTGGGAATTCTTTTGTTGCTTGTTGCGTCGATTGTGCGATTGTTGTGTAAGTTCCATTATTATCTCCTTTCGTTTCTAAAAGATTCGTCTTGTTATCATTTATTCTGTCGAAATGGGGTTTTGCCCGTTTTACTTGAATGCTTTGTTTAAATGATCGATTGATTACATTTTAGGCAAGGATCTTACGAGAGACGCTCCTCTGTTGCATTAGTCTGATTTCTTTTGTTACGTGTAAGGTAAGTGTGTGAAATTGAGTTTTGGTTTTGTCGAAACTTTCAACGTAATTTTCATTATATGTCGATCTTAGCGATGAATTGAGAATGATGGCATAATTGATTCTTGGATGGTCGTGTTAGGTTTTGGGATCCTCCCACGTCGTTTCGGCACCGAAAAGCCCATTTTGTATAAATTTCGATTGCCGAAAAGCTTGGCTGTCGATGCCACATGGCTAGGGACATGGGCGTGTGCCTAGGCCGTGTGAGCCACACGGTCGTGTACCAAGTCGTGTAGGTGGCCATGTAACTCACTGTTCATCAATTTGGAGCCACACGGGTGTGTGTCTAGGCTGTGTATGGCCATGTTAGTGCAGGGTCCACCGTGCAAGGACACGGACGTGTGTCTAGGCCATGTAACTCACTGTTTATGACTTAGGACCACACGACTAGGGACATGGGCGTATGCCCAGACTGTAACACCCCAAACCCGGCCCATTCACTACGACCGAATTTGAAATGCCACTGCGGAACACGTTCGAAAATATTCTTACTTAAAAGTAAAAAAACCGTTAAAAATTCCTTTAATAAAACATTTTCGTAATTTAAAACATTCTAGGAAAATAGAATTTAAATTATTATAAAAGTACCGGATTCAAAACTTTTATATGACTTTTGAGATATGCATAGCTTTTAAAAATTTAACTTACAAAATATTAACTTAATTATAAATCTAACTTAAACATAACAAAATTCAAATACTTTAACTGGGCCTTATTACAATAAATAATTAAACCAAAGTACTTAATAAGAAACTGATTGAAATAATCAAAACGTCTTCTGCATGGGCCACCTCGTATCTACTCCAACCCGGTCCGATCATCATATCACCGCGATGTTTGATAAATAATTGGGTGAGTCATATCGACTCGATGTGTGTAATTAAACCATTGAATTCCACCCACATGTTAACCACATATTATCCCATATATCGATACAAATTAACATACTCACATATTATCACATTCTGGCTTGGCCCATATTCATATCACATTCATATAATAGGGTAGTTAACTACATAATTTCCACACCGATCCACATTCATATATCGGGCTTGGCCCTTTTCACATTAATCCACATATCACCGGGCTTGGCCCATTTTCACATATGTTCACATACGAAATCATGCAATTATGAAGCCCAACCCAAACCTAGGGTCCATCCGCTACACACCCCCTTATCCAAATTTACCACACACGGGGATTATCAAATCACCCTCTCCTTTTCACTCCAAAGGCAATCATCGCCGCCCACGTGCAATTAAGCACAATAGTCCACAACGCGACCTCGATCGGCGCCAATCCACGATGTAGCCGTAGCTAACACCAAAACCACGATGGGACACATAGTCACTCATCAACCACGATATGGCACATAGCCGATATCAACCACGATGAGGCACATAGCCACTCATCAAGCCACGCGAACTAAATCACAATTAATCCACAACGTGACCTCAGTCAATGTCAATCCACGATGTAGCTCAAGGCTAACATCAAAAACCACGATGGGACACATAGTCACTCATCAACCACGATATGGCACATAGCCGATATCAACCACGATGAGGCACATAGCCACTCATCAAGCCACGCGAACTAAATCGCAATTAATCCACAACGTGACCTCATCCAACGTCAATCCACGATGTAGCTCAAGGCTAACATCAAAACCACGATGGGACACATAGTCACTCATCAACCACGATATGGCACATAACCGATATCAACCACGATGAGGCACATAGCCACTCATCAAGCCACGCGAACTAAATCGCAATTAATCCACAACGTGACCTCAGTCAACGTCAATCCACGATGTAGCTCAAGGCTAACATCAAACCACGCACTCGAAGTACACCCGCATCTTCTTTCATATCCCAACCCATGCACATGCCACATAAAATAATGATACAAGGTAATGATGCATGGGCATGTTCATCAAGCATATTATCACATATTCATATTAATAATCACATATCATCGTTTGGTACTTACCGGATTATCGACATACCCCTTGAGGGTATCCTTATCACAATTTCCACCGCACTAGTTAGCACATTCATAACACATACACATTTCACATACATATCATATACCCGTAAAACGGTGGGTTAATCACACACCTGACTTTCTAGCGAAATTCCGAACTACTTGAATCTAACACGATCTAGAATTCGATATCGCTTACTTTTGTCGATTAGCCCCTAAAAATCATAATACACAATCGGTCACACTTAAACTTATAAAATGGCCTATGGCGAAACTATATACCACTTACCTTGCTTACCGAAAATCCCGAATCACCACTTAACTATGAAACTATCGAAATCCCTTGAGTACTCCAAATCCCGAAACTCCTTTAATGCTTCCACTATCGTTGCTTGCTAAGACTAAAAGAGAATGGATCCGGCTTTTAGAAAAGGTTCTGCTAAGGCTTTAAATCACAAGAAATATTGGCTACAAGAGAATTTGGGGTTGGAAGAAAAAAATAAGAAGAAGAGGAAAGAGTAGGGATTTTCGGCTAAGACTAAGAAAATTAAAGAAGAAAAAGAATATCAAAGATGATTACTCCCCTTATAAAGAATTCAGCTACTAGCTTCCCCTTATCAAATTCCAAAGTTTTCTCCCATTTAATCTTTTTAATCACTTTAATAACTACATAAAATAATCCAATACATTATCTCTTATCACTCTCCTACTTTATCTTGACAAATAACATAAAATAATCCTTCACATTATCTCCTATCAAACTCCTATTTTAACTATTTATCCCTTTAACAAATAAAATAAATTAATCCCACTATCCTTTATCAAATTCCTATAATAATCTCCTATTATCACTTCATTTAACAACAATTATCCTTCACCAAGTTCCTATTTTATCTCCTAATCACTTATTAAAAATAAAATAAAACACTAATTTATCACCTCATTTATCTCTTATCTACCTATCTAAAATAAATAAAATAAACAAATAAAATAACATTTATCCTACCTTAGCCGAAAATCAATAGGAGAATTAAGCCAAAATCCTTATCCAATTGAAATTCCATGTGCCGTCCAATTTCTTCTCACCTTTCTTCCTTGACGCCAAAGTAAAAAAATAAAAACACTTCCCTTGTCGCCAATAGGACTCGAACATGAGACACTGGAGCCCTTTGACGCAAGTCGCAGCAACGCCCAAGCCACTTTGCCAAGGCGCTGTTTGTGATATAAACTCCTGAATTTCTTTTAAACCCTCATTCGCCAGCGCCTTCTTAACGCAAAAATAAAAGCTCCTTCCCGCTTCCTTCGCAACTCGAACTGGGCTCTCTACCCATTGCTTGAGGCGCCACTTGCCCAAGCCTTAAGTAGCGCTCTGCTACCACTTTACCAGCCAACCCTTGTGTCATAATTCCTCACGAATTTCCCTTAAGGCCTTTTTAGCCTAGTCCTCTTGTCTTAGCGCCAAAAGAAAAATAAAATTACTTACTTGTCGCCGACGTGATTCGAACCAAGGCCCTTGTCATCGCACTGGCGCTCCACCGCCACTTTACCACATGATTTCTTATGGCATTAATTCCCTAAAAATTCCTTTAAAGCCTCCTTAGCCTGGGCCCCTTTGGCTTTCCAAAAGTCTATTTGCTTCCCAAGTTGCTCGAACCTCTTCCTTCCTGCACTCCCTTTTGAGTGCAAGCCTCCAAGCCCCTAAAGTAGCGTCCCAAGCCACTTTACTAAGCCCAAGTTCATGTCCATAACCTCCTACAATTTTCCTTTAAGGCCTCCTTCGCCTAGTTTCTTATTTTAGACTTAAAATCCAACATTTTCCCAAAGCTTTCCCTTTCATCCTTGGGTTCTAAAAACCCTTAAAACATCTCCAAACATACTTAAAACCTACTAACACTTGAGTTATGCTCCAAACGCATAACCCCTAATCTAGGATGTTACAGTTCTACCCTCCTTAAAAATAATTTCGTCCTCGAAATTACTTACTAACGAATAATCGTACATCCTAACTCACCGCACTACGCTTATGTGCGCACTCACGATCTTAACAAATCTAACACATCCCCTAGAACTCATTTCTAACGTCGCGATTTAATCTGATTAAAGAGTTTTATGCATTAGTACTTTTGTTCCACTTTGTTAATCCGCGAACAGTTTTATGAAACGAAGTTCTCAGAAGTTGTTCTTTCGATCAATCAAAGTTTCCAGTTCAAATTCACTATTCTAATTCAGAGAATCACATTCACATTCATCAATAGAAACACCTTCATTTCTTAATGAAGCCACATTCATTCCTTCACAACATCCACCATGCTACCATGGCCGTCTTATCCTTTCCCAACCCAGGGGTAACTTCGTCATTTGCCCTATGGGGTATTTTGGTAAGTTTGCATTTCTGGGGGTATTTTGGAAATTTTGCAATCTGAGGGTATTTCGGTAATTTACAACATAGGGGTATTTTCATAATTTTGTAAATCGGAAATATTTTGAGAAATGTCTTCAAAATAATTTGTACAAATCAAAAAGGGTAATTTAGTGATTTAAAAACTAGGGTTTTTATAAAACTGCATGGCTAGCCCCTTTCGGGTTTTAATGATTGGTTTAGCCCGTGAATAAGTCCTCTTGGTTAGGGTGAACGGTTACTACGCACCAGGTAGGATTCGAGTAAAGAGGAGGTGAGTCGCTAGGGACCGCTTAAATACCAAGCTCTCCATCGAATCCACTCCTAGACATGCGCACAACAGTTGCCACACCCTAGCTCGGCGACTAAGTCACAGGGTTGTTTAGTGATCCTTAAGTCTTATGCACTTGTGTTTGAGTAGACTAGTCCTAGGGTTCAACAGTTCCTAATCTTCTAATCTATGTTCCCATAAAAGCCCATACAGTTCACATGCTCAAATCATTTCGTAAGTCAAGTACTTACGGTGGACTTCTGCCTGAGACTTAGGTGCCATGCCGAATAAACTCGAAATAAAAGTCCATATTTTGAAAAGCCAATTTTTGAAAAGCTGCTTTTGGGCCCAAAACCTCAAAGCCGAAGTTTTGAACCGGGCTCGATACCAAATCAGAACACCCCAAACCCGCCCATTCACTACTAACCGAATTTGAAATGCCATCATGAACACGTTCAAAAATATTCTTACTTAAAAGTAAAAACCGTTAAAAATTGTTTCCTTTAATAAAACATTTTCGTAATTTAAAACATTCTAGGAAAATAGAATTTAAATTATTATAAAAGTACGGATTCAAAACTTTTATATGACTTTTGAGATATGCATAGCTTTTAAAAATTTAACTTACAAAATATTAACTTAATTATAAATCTAACTTAAACATAACAAAATTCAAATACTTTAATCGGGCCTTATTACAATAAATAATTAAACCAAAGTACTTAATAAGAAACCGATTGAAATAATCAAAACGTCTTTCGCATGGGCCACCTCGTATCTACTCCAACCCGGTCCGATCATCATATCACCGCGATGTTTGATAAATAATTGGGTGAGTCATCATCGACTCTCAGTGTGTAATTAAACCATTGAATTCCACCCACATGTTAACCACATATTATCCCATATATCGGATACAAATTAACATACTCACATATTATCACATTCGGGCTTGGCCCATATTCATATCACATTCATATAATAGGGTAGTTAACCACATAATTTCCACATCGATCCACATTCATATACTTCGGGCTTGGCCCTTTTCACATTAATCCACATATCACCGGGCTTGGCCCATTTTCACATATGTTCACATACGAAATCATGCAATTATGAAGCCCAACCCAAACCTAGGGTCCATCCGCTACACACCCCCTTATCCAAATTACCACACACACTGTGGATTATCAAATCACCCTCTCTTTTCACTCCAAAGGCAATCATTTGCCGTCCACGTGCAATTAAGCACAATAGTCCACAACGCGACCTCGATCAGCGCCAATCCACGATGTAGCCGTAGCTAACACCAAAACCACGATGGGACATATAGTCACTCATCAACCACGATATGGCACATAGCCGATATCAACCACGATGAGGCACATAGCCACTCATCAAGCCACGCGAACTAAATCACAATTAATCCACAACGTGACCTCACCAACGTCAATCCACGATGTAGCTCAAGGCTAACATCAAAACCACGATGGGACACATAGTCACTCATCAACCACGATATGGCACATAGTCGATATCAACCACGATGAGGCACATAGCCACTCATCAAGCCACGCGAACTAAATCGCAATTAATCCACAACGTGACCTCACCAACGTCAATCCACGATGTAGCTCAAGGCTAACATCAAAAACCACGATGGGACACATAGTCACTCATCAACCACGATATGGCACATAACCGATATCAACCACGATGAGGCACATAGCCGATCATCAAGCCACGCGAACTAAATCGCAATTAATCCACAACGTGACCTCGCCAACGTCAATCCACGATGTAGCTCAAGGCTAACATCAAACCACGTACTCAAAGTACACCCGTACCTTCTTTCATATCCCAACCCATGCACATGCCACATAAAATAATGATACAAGGTAATGATGCATGGGCATGTTCATCAAGCATATTATCACATATTCATATTAATAATCACATATCATCAGGTTTGGTACTTACCGGATTATCGACATACCCCTTGAGGGTATCCTTATCACAATTTCCACTGCACTAGTTAGCACATTCATAACACATACACATTTCACATACATATCATATACCCGGAAAACGGTGGGTTAATCACACACCTGACTTTCTAGCGAAATTCCGAACTACTTGAATCTAACACGATCTAGAATTCCGATACTCTGCTTACTTTTGTCGATTAGCCCCTAAAAATCATAATACACAATCGGTCACACTTAAACTTATAAAATGGTCTATGGCCGAAACTATATACCACTTACCTTGCTTACCAAAAATCCCGAATCACCACTTAACTATGAAACTGTCGAAATCCCTTGAGTACTCCAAATCCCGAAACTCCTTTAATGCTTCCACTATCGTTGCTTGCGAAGACTAAAAGAGAATGGATCCCGGCTTTTAGAAAAGGTTCGGCTAAGGCTTTAAATCACAAGAAATATTCGGCTACAAGAGAATTTGGGGTTGGAAGAAAAAAAATAAGAAGAAGAGGAAAAGAGTAGGGGATTTTCTATGACTAAGAAAATTAAAGAAGAAAAAGAATATCAAAGATGATTACTCCCCTTATAAAGAATTCAGCTACTAGCTTCCCCTTATCAAATTCCAAAGTTTTCTCCCATTTAATCTTTTTAATCACTTTAATAACTACATAAAATAATCCAATACATTATCTCTTATCACTCTCCTACTTTATCTTAACAAATAACATAAAATAATCCTTCACATTATCTCCTATCAAACTCCTATTTTAACTCTTTATCCCTTTAACAAATAAAATAAATTAATCCCACTATCCTTTATCAAATTCCTATAATAATCTCCTATTATCACTTCATTTAACAACAATTATCCTTCACCAAGTTCCTATTTTATCTCCTAATCACTTATTAAAAATAAAATAAAACACTAATTTATCACCTCATTTATCTCTTATCTACCTATCTAAAATAAATAAAATAAACAAATAAAATAACATTTATCCTACCTTAGCCGAAAATCAATAGGAGAATTAAGCCAAAATCCTTATCCAATTGAAATTCCATGTGCCGTCCAATTTCTTCTCACCTTTCTTCCTTGACGCCAAAGCAAAAAAATAAAAACACTTCCCTTTGCCGCCAATAGGACTCGAACATGAGACTGGAGCCCTTTTGACGCAGAAGTCGCAGCAACGCCCAAGCCACTTTGCCAAGGCGCTGTTTGTGATATAAACTCCTGCAATTTCTTTTAAACCCTCATTCGCCAGCGCCTTCTTAACGCAAAAATAAAAGCTCCTTCCCTGCTTCTTCGCAACTCGAACTCGGGCTCTCTACCCATTGCTTGAGGCGTCACTTGCCCAAGCCTTAAGTAGCGCTCTGCTACCACTTTACCAGGCCAACCCTTGTGTCATAATTCCTCACGAATTTCCCTTAAGGCCTTTTTAGCCTAGTCCTCTTGTCTTAGCGCCAAAAGAAAAATAAAATTACTTACTTGTCTGCCGACGTGATTCGAACCAAGGCCCTTGTCATCGCACTGGCGCTCCACCGCCACTTTACCACATGATTTCTTATGGCATTAATTCCCTAAAAATTCCTTTAAAGCCTCCTTAGCCCAGTTCCCCTTTTGGCTTTCCAAAAGTCTATTTGCTTCCCAAGTTGCTCGAACCTCTTCCTTCCTGCACTCCCTTTTGAGTGCAAGCCTCCAAGCCCCTAAAGTAGCGTCCCAAGCCACTTTACTAAGCCCAAGTTCATGTCCATAACCTCCTACAATTTTCCTTTAAGGCCTCCTTCACCTAGTTTCTTATTTTAGACTTAAAATCCAACATTTTCCCAAAGCTTTCCCTTTCATCCTTGGGTTCTAAAAACCCTTAAAACATCTCCAAACATACTTAAAACCTACTAACACTTGAGTTATGCTCCAAACGCATAACCCCTAATCTAGGATGTTACACAGACCGTGTGATTCACACGAGTAAGGACACGGGCATGTGTCTAGGCCGTGTAACTCACTGTTTACATTTTAGAACCACACGAGCAGAAGACATGGGCGTGCGTCCAGGTCGTGTGAGGCACACTAGCAAGGACTTGGGCGTGTGTCCAGGCCGTGTGGCATATAAATAGGGTCTGAATCCTAGTTTTTGAAGCTGTGAGTGTTGCTCAACACTATTATTGACCTCCCCAATGTATGAATGATCTGAATATGATTGTACGATGACTCTCTGATGCTCTGTGACTAACGTATGAATAACATAACTATATGTGTATTGTGATAACTATTTCTAATATTGAATTGTATTATCTAATTGTGAAATGATTTAGAATGACTGACCACATATTGTGGATATTTGTACTCTGCATTTGCATGGGTTGTGATTTATTGAAGATTGAAGTAATCTGCTCTGAATTAGTGTCTAAGCTACAATACGTATATTTTTGAATCTGGCGCTCTATCGCATTTCGATCTAGCAGCTATGTTGCGTCTCTATAAACGTGTCAGACAAACACTTTATGGTGTGTAGGGTTGGTTGGGCATTGTACGCCCTTAATGGTGTGTTGGGATGGCCGAAGACGGTGTGTAGCGGATAGGGGTAGGAATATCTGCATCTGACTCTGATCTGTTTTGTATATGAAACTGAAATTGCTTCTGCATATGTAACTGATCTGTTTTGAATATGAACTGAAATTGATTCTGCTACCAAACCAAATCTTGGGATTCAAAAATCATCTTATAAATGTGTAATTAAAAAAACGTCTTTTACGCACTGAGTTCACAACTCATTTTGTTATTGATTGGATTTCAGGTGGTTCTCAGACTTGAATGGGTAGGCGCCACGGGAGCTCTGTCAAGCTTTTATCTTTCTTTTAAATACTACTATTAGGAATTCCGGTATTCTATGATATTATGATGTTTGGGAAGATTATATACTTAGTTAATTGCTGTGATGGATATTATGTGATGAATGGTTCATTTTGACTATGTTATAAATGTGGTATTTTTAGTATTGATGATGTAACTCTCTGGACATAGTTTGGACGTCCAGGCCGGGTTTAGGGTGTTACATGCATGATAGACTAAGCTTGGAACCAACTATTTGATTTGATTAACTGAACACGTCTCACACAATGATTTCAACATCAGTCAATGCATAGTATCTAGGGACACTATTATAGCCATGTGTCTATTGTTGGAAAAAATTTGATTTGAAAATGGTTTTCTTGCACAATGGAAAATAAAAATTTTGAAAACTGAGCTGGCTTGTGATATTTATTGCAATAAACTCTCACTATTTTTAGGCAGAATAACAGTATCTCATTATGAAAGAAAAAATCTCTCAAACGAAATCGACGGAATTATTTTTTCGGAAAATAAAATTAATACTTAGAGACTAAACTCTCACTATTTTTAGGCAGAATAACAATATCTCAAAGCAATATTTTTCTCGCCTTGCTGGTGCCATCTATTTATAAAGAGAAGAGGGGAAATCCTAGTTGAATTGTAGAAGGCTATTTCAAATAAAAAAACGAACTCCTAATCTAACTAGGAGTATAAGGGGCAACAACCCTAGTTAAACAAACTAGGGTTTACTATCCCTTTCTTAAGCATGAGGGGCTTTTGGGCCTTTCCCATATTGGTCTAATTACAAGTACTTCTGGACTTTTAACTCAGCACTTTATAATTTGATCCTACCCGATATTTATTTTTATATCTCCCAAAATAAACATCTCAATTAATTTCTCAATTAAATAATTTTCTCAACCCATTTCTAATTCCGTTAAAATCATGACAAGTTTACCGTAAAAGAATCTATGAGAAAATATATTTAATATTTCTACATTCAACAAATTTACTATGACCAAATGATTTATTTCCATTCTCGAACTTTATTTAATTTGAAAACCATAAATTTATTTCCAGGTAATTTTCATTTTGGAGAAAACCACATTCATTTCCAAATGTTTCTCATTTCTCCATTTTTACCATTTCTATCCATTTCCGTTCATTTGATTCAACATGCAATTCATTTTTTATTTCAACGAGCTAGTGGAGGGACCGATTGGACATATGAGATCAGGGCTCAAATGATTTAAAATTAAGTTTCAGCTTTTCTCCTATTAACTATAAACTCATTTAGTCACGAAGTCATTCCACTATAGTATCTTGACTGAGTTCTCCCCAACGACATACTATTACAAAAGCATCTTAATCAATGCTCGTTTAATGACCTGATCATAAGTGTGTCACCCTCATAGGATATCATTAATATCTTAGGGATAAATTTGTTCTCCCAATGTGATCCTATTTTATCTTATGATAATCATTACATCTTCTTTCATGAAAAGTCAATTACTATCAAATAGTAATCAAATCATTCATCACAAAGACGAATGACCCGTGGCCATGTTTACCTTTCATCAACTGTAATGCCAATAATAGGATATAATTTACCCATGTCTCGGGCTATGAATTCCACTGTTGTGAATAATGCTACATACTGCGGAAGTCATATACCCAACGCACTAGCTTTCGGTTCCTTATCTATTTGAAGTCAGACTTTTACTTACATTAAAGTATACGAGCCACGCATACATAGTCTGTCATCCACATTTTAATTAATTAAGTACTCATACATTTAAGTTCTTTAGCTGATTTTAATAGTAATTAATTAAGGTTAAAAGTGTAATTTATTAAATATAGTAAATTAAAGTAAGGAAAAATAATGTATCATCTTCTTATTCTCATCTACAACTGAAATTTTAACCTAAAAACACCATGGGAATAGCTTGAAGCATTCGGCCATTTCTCCTTGCTTGCATGTGAGTACTTTTCGTCCCATTTTTTAATGATTTCTATGTTTTTGGAGTCGTTGCAACTTAATCTAGCTAGCCCAGGGACTAATTTGCAAAAAAATATTGAGTTGTTTGAATTTTTCCATTGATGAATGTGTATGTGTTTTTATGTTTGATGATAGAAAATGAATGGTTGTTGTTAGATAAGCAACATTTGTTAAGTGATTTTGAATGAAATTTCAAATTAGAGTGTTAAATTGAGAAAAATGAAAATTATGTGGTAAATGTGTGACATAATGAAAATTATGTACTGCTATGAGTCTATATAGAATTCGGCTAGCTTAGTATGTGGATGGAATTGCATGAATTTCTATTTACGGGCTTAAGGACTAAGTTGTAAAGAAGTTAAAATTTTAGGGGTAAAAGTGTAAATATTAAAAAATATGTATTTTGGGCTGAATTGAATAGAATGAATGCTAAATGGATTGAATTTGATTATTTAGATCAAGTTAAGCCTCGTACAGATCTAGATCGAGGGAAAGATAAAGTATTAGACTAGTCGATCCTATTTCGTCGTTTTTGTGATCGAGGTAAGTTCATATGTTAATAAGCATTAAATTAATTGTGTTTTAAATGCTTTATTATTGCATTCTTGATGAATATGACTTCACGAAATACTCAATGAAGATTTGACAATATATGAGATCCTGATTGAACCTTAAGAATAGATAGGATACAAATGACATGTCATTAGGGGTTATTGTTTTTTCGGTGTTGGTCCTGTACGTTCTACCGGTGGCTGAATTTGATTATTTAGATCAAGTTAAGCCTCGTACGGATCTAGATCGAGAGAAAGGTAAAGTATTGGACTAGTCGATCCTATTTCGTTGTTTTTGTGATCGAGGTAAGTTCGTATGTTAATAAACATTAAATTAATTGTGTTTTAAATGCTTTATTATTGCATTCTTGATGAATACGACTTCACAGAAATACTCGATGAAGATTTGACAATATATGAGATCCTGATTGAACCTTAGGAATAGATAAGATACAAATGACATGTCATTAGGGGTTACCATGTTTTGGTTGCTGGTCTTGTACGTTCTACGGGTATATTGATGATATGAAAGAGTAAGAGATTGATATGTACCAGTACAGGTATGTTCATGAATTGTATAAGCATTGAATCTATGAGATTTGTGAATTCATGTCTAACCTTTTGATTGAATATGATTTAGGCTTTTCGATTCAAATTGAGTTGCATTATGCTATGTTTATTTACTTAAATTGTGAATGAATGGTAAGATGTACTTTTTAGCCATACGATCTTACTAAGCTTAATAGCTTACTCTATTTACTTTTCCTTGTTTTATAGTGATTTCGAAGCTTGCTCGGATTGGAAGTTGTCGGAGATCTCATCACACTATCCAGTCGTTGTTTTGGTACTTTTGAACTTTGTGTATTTTGGTTATATGGCATGTATAGGTCTTTTGGCTTATGTAGCCTTTATGTCTTGATGAATTTTGGCCATTTGAATTGGCTTGTAAGTAGTCATATATTTTGAAATGTATATATGTATATATGGTCTTGTGAAATGTGGTGTTTAGTTGCTATAAGATTGCCTTTCTTGTGAGATTGTGTTTTGGTACCAAATAGTTGAAATTGAGAATGTACTAGCATGCTAAGTATAAGGCAAGATAATGCATATATGAAAGTGACCATTTAGGTGAATTCTTGAAGGTGATATTGGTATGTTTTGAAATGGAAAATTGTGATGTTTATGAGCATTATGGTTGTTGGTATTGGTATTGCATGATTTGGACTTGGTTGAGATTGGTTTGAATGCCTATTGATGATATGGTCATATGATATTTGATGCGTTTAGGTTGATGCAAATTTAGGTGAGAAAAATGGCTTGGGAAATAGCCTATTTTTGTCCACACGGGCAGAGACACAGGCGTGTGTCTCATCCGTGTGTCACACACGGCTAGGTGACACGGCTGTGTGTCCCCTGATATTTCTTTAGAAACCAAGTCAGTAGCTTCACACGGCCTAGCACACGGGCGTGTGACTTGGCTGTGTGGCACAAGTCAGTATACCCTCCAGTTTTCACACGGCCTGACACACGGGTGTATGAGGCCATTTCGAAGGGTACACGGCCTGACACATGGGCGTATGGTCTGGCCGTGTGACCCAAGTCAGAGAGTTACACAGGGTCGGACACAGGCTAGTACACGGCCATGTGATCCCATTTTGAATGTCCACACAGCCTATGACACGGGCGTGTGTCCCCTGCACTTTGAAAATTTTCTATGTTTTTCTAAAAATTTATTAAGTATTTGATTTAGTCCCGAACCGCTTTTAATGTCTATTTGGGGCCTAGAGGGCTTGTATTAGGGACTATATGAATGTATTTGAATGGTTTTTAATTGGTATAAGAATTTTAATTCGAATTGTATGATTGTTTATGAGATTAGTTCGGTAATGCTCTGTAACCCTATTTCGGCGATGGATACTGGTTAGGGGTGTTACAAATCCAGTTAGTCACATATATGTCTCTATCTTCTGGGAGTCATCCGCTTCGATGCCATGACAAGACATCTCCCCAATTAGACTTGATAGACGACATATTATTCTTTCAATCAGTTTGCTCTTTTCGATTAGACTAAGGACATGTTTAGGTTTGTCTACTAATATAAGTTCTCTTTCTGTATTACGATCCAATCACGTAATACCGCTTAGTATTAGTTAAACATTAGACAACCAGTGAACTAATATTTGCTTCTATTTTTCTTTACATGCAAAAACCAAGTGAGAAAAATGTACAAAAGGTATTAATGTAATTCATGAATAATTTTATTAACCAATCTGTTCGAAAAAATTAAAAGTGTAATAGAAGAAAATACTACACTTATGACATCAGATTCAATAGTCTCCCAATTGCCCTTGTAACACCCTTAACCCGTATCCGTCGCCGGATTAAGGTTGCAAGGCATTACCGAACATAGCACAAGTCACAACAAATATTTACTGCTCATATAGTCAAAACCGAATGCGTAATGAGTAATGCATTATCATAGTATACTTCAACAATCTCGTGCATATCCTAAATCCATTAGCCAATTTCTCATATAAACATTTTTCATCAAATAACAAAGTTTACTATTCATGTGGTCATTTAAAATTCATTAATCGAACATGCACATGCTCATTATTAATTTACTAAAGCAAATTATCAATACCAAAACTAGACATACATATGTTTTTGTATAGAATTTTTGCTTAACCGAATTCAAGATATACTAATTGCACACACATCCAAGCATGACATAGATCATATCATCTAGAAGAACATAATCGAACCAAAAATACCAAATATGTCTTTCATAGTCCGAAACACCTAAAATTGAACTTAATATACATACACATATATAAACCATATTCGAATATGTCAATCCAAATACTTAACTTATAATTTCACCACTTGGCCGAATATACATTCTACCATATAAAGTAATTCCCCAAGTTGATTTGTGTTTCAAATTAATGCATCTCATTAGTAAGTATTCATCAATCTCTAACTCAAACATATTCAAATACCACAAATATCAACTTACCAAAGACACAACTTATAAAACTTTAAATGATACCTCATATCAAAACATATACTTATACTTGTGCATATAATGTACTCTCAACACAACCATACTTATAATCTAAGCAGGACAAACACATAATACAATTAAGTACATTTAAGCATTAGTCCATTCGGCATAAAGATCAAGCCATTTTCGCATGGCTTATATTTACATCATCAAAACATTATCTAAGTAATTAACTAGCCTATACATGCCTTAAGTTCAAAATCCAAGCTTTTAAAATACCAAAATAAGTCGATAGTGTGGATGACTTTGAAAGCGATCCCCGGGCTCGTAGCTTACAACCGAAATCTATAAAACAGAATAACAGAACACACAAAGTAAGCTATCTTAGCTTAGTAAGTCTTAAGCAAATATAATAAATCAATTGAGCAATTCAAATAATTTAATCCAATCACTTTATGACATTGATGTAATAACATAGCACTAATAGACAATTATAGCCGAATGCTGATATAATTGCTTGACATAACATTTATATCTTAACAACCTCAAAATATCTCCGTCATGCCTTAAAAATACAAACTTATCAATTACATATAATTTGATATGTTTCCGTATACAACCGATTAAATAAATACTAAATACATATCAACCATTTATAACTGAATATACATATATAATAATATCCATTAAACTTCACATGTATAAATTATATAATATCTATATAATATCATTTTATCCACATCTATAAGGCCAAATATACAAAAGCACATTGTTAATTCACTAGTTCAATATACATTACATGTATATTTACCCATTTGGCCGAATCTAAATGACACATCCATGTTCACATCTAAAGTCAACTTTCAATATATCATACTCATCATTTATAAGGCCGAATACCCTTAATAGAATTTTTCAAATATACCTCAATTGTATCACATACCAGTAGTATCAATCGTAATATACTAACTTACCTTATCTCGTACAACCAATAGGCTTTTATGTACGTGAATAATTAGCTCATTTACTGTATTCAAAATTCCACATCATTAATAATCCATTGAAGCATATACTTATAAATAATCACCGGCATAAAGCCTGCTAGGCATAAAGCCTGAAACACACACACCGGCACTAAGCACGCTAGACCCGAGGTCCGATATTCAATCACCAAACAATAAGCACGCTAGACCCGAGGTGCGATATTCAATCGGCAATAAGCCCGCTAGGCATAAAGTCCGATTAAGTTCACCACCCAAGGCTTGCTAGGCTCAAAGCCTGAATCATGATACTTTTAACTGTCTAACACAATTCGTTCCATATATCGATTCGCTTATACACATTTCGAACTCATTTATGCGAACATTCAAATAACATATATCAATCGAATAATTTAAACAAGTCAAATCTTATACTTACCGCATTCGGCTATTCAATAATATAGCTACAAAATTTCCAAAAATCAGCATATACTAGGTTACGTACATAATTTTCGATGTTTTATTGCTTAAAGACTTACCTCGGATAACGTCGGACGATAAAAATCGGCTATTCGACTATTTTCGCTTTTCCCCGATCAAAGTCCGTTTTCTTTGGTTCTTGATCTAAACATGTTCAAATTAAGCTCACTCAAATATATTTTCATTCAATTTAGTCCAAAAACACATAAATGGGCAAATTACCATTTTGCCCCTAACATTTCACACTTTTTACAATTTAGTCCTATTTATAAAACACCAAAATACACAAAATTTGCCTACTCACCTTAAGGGCCGAATATTCCTAGTCTTCATACAAGTCCATGCATTTCATTTATTTCACATTTTAGTCCCTCTAAAATTTATTTTTGCAATTAAGTCCAATATACTCAATTTTATCAAAAATTCAAAGACAAAACTTGTTTATCTAACATATATTTATCATAATTCATCCTCAAACAACATAAACAACAAACTATCATCAATGGCTCAACTCAAAATATTCATCAAACTCAAAAATTAAAGCATGGGTCTTGTACATTTCATAGCAACGATCTCAAAAACGTAAAAATTATCAAAAATCGAACAAAAACTACCCTTTAATCAAGCTTGAAGTTGGCCGAACCTAGCTATGTTTTAGTTCTTTTCTTTTTCTCCACTTTCGGCAAAGAAAGATGAATAAATGAATAATGTTTCTCTTTCATATCATGTTTTATTATTATAAGTATAATATAATGTTTAATTATTAATAATAACTTTTATAATATAATTTCACATCATATAATCACTTAAACTTAAACATGCCGTCCACTATAACTTAAAATGGGCTATTTGCCCTTTAAGGACCTCACATTAAAAAGCCACTATCAAATAAGCACTTTACACTTTAATTAGTAACTTTTATACTTTACGCGATTAAGTCCTTTTTGTTTAATTAAGCACACAAACAATCAAATTTTTATACGAAACTTCCACACATACAAATTCACATATAATTAACACAGAAAATAATATTTAAAAATTTTTCAGACTCGGATTTGTGGTCCCGAAACCACTATTCCGATTAGGGTCAAAACCGGACTGTTACAACTCTCCCCCCTTAGGGATTTTCGTCCCCGAAAATCTTACCAGTGAATAGATTCGGATAACGCTCTTTGATTGTATCCTCTGACTCCCATGTTGCTTCTTCAACTTCGTGCTTTTGCCACAGTACCTTAACTAATGGAATTTTCTTATTTCTCAATTCTTTTATCTCACGAGCTAGAATACAAATCGGTTCCTCTTCGTATGTCATATCAGGCTGAATCTCGACCTCTGTCGGACTAATATCATGTGAAGGATCAGATCGGTATCTACGAAGCATCGAAACATGGAAGACATTATGGATCTTTTCTAGCTCAGGTGGTAACTGCAATCTATAAGCAACCGGCCCGATACGCTCTGTGATTTCATATGGTCCAATGAATCTCGGACTCAATTTGCCTTTATGACCGAATCTGAGTACTTTCTTCCACGGTGAAACTTTCAAAAATACTCGATCTCCGATCTGAAACTCAATGTCTTTACATTTCAAATCTGCGTATGACTTTTGACGATTTGATGCAGTTTTCAAACTATCAAGGATCACTGCCACTTTCTTTTCAGTTTCTTTAATCAGGTCAACCCCGTGTATCTTATTTTCACTGAGCTCGGTCAAGTATAATGGTGTACGACATTTACAACCGTACAAAGCTTCGTAGGGTGCCATTTTGATACTAGATTGAAAGCTATTATTATAAGCAAATTCAATCAGAGGTAAGTATCGTTCCCACGTACCTTCGAACTCGAGGATGCAACATCTCAACATATCCTCAAGTATCTGAATGATTCGTTCGGACTGACCATCTGTCTGCGGATGAAAAGCTGTACTAAAGTGTAGTTTAGTACCTAGAGCATCTTGCAATTTCTTCCAAAACCGCGACGTGAATCTTGGGTCTCTGTCTGAAACAATAGAAATAGGCACACCATGTAATCTCACAATTTGAGATACATACAACTCAACAAGCTTATCGAGCGAATAATCCATACGAACTGGAACAAAGTGAGTTGATTTGGTCAATCTATCCACAATAACCCAGATTGCATCTTTCTTGCTCGGTGTTATAGGCAAACCGGATACAAAATCCATAGTGACTCTATCCCATTTCCATTCAGGTATCAAGATCGGCTGAAGTAACCCAGAAGGTACCTGATGTTCATCTTTTACTTGTTGACAAACTAAGCATTTCAAAACAAATTCAGATATGTCTCGTTTCATACCAGGCCACCAATAATACTGTTTCAGATCATTATACATTTTTGTGCTACCCGGATGAACAGACATTCGGCTGCTGTGAGCTCATCTGAATCAAATCTGAATTTCTCGGAACACATATTCGATTTTTAAACATCAAACAGTCATTCTCATCAATTCAAAACTCTGACTCAACATTACTTCCACACAGAGCTCGTTTTGCCAACAAATCTTTATCAACTTTCTGGGCATCACAAATTTGTTGAACAAATAACGGTTTTGCTTTCAATTCGGTTACTATCAAAACATCATTAGACATAACCATATGTGCGTTCATTGCACGAAGAGCAAATAATTACTTTCGACTTAAAACATCCACAACAACGTTAGCTTTTCCCGGATGATAATCAATCACTAGTTCATAATCTTTCAACAGCTCTAACCATCAGCGTTGTCTCAAATTCAAATCTTTCTGAGTCATCAAATACTTCAGACTTTTGTGATCTGAATAGACATGACATTTCTCACCGAACAGATAATGACGCCAAATCTTTAACGCAAACACAATGGCTGCCAGCTCCAAATCATGTGTCAGATAGTTTCTTTCGTGTGGCTTCAACTATCCCGAGGCATAAGCTATGACTTTGCCTTCCTGCATCAAAACACAACCCAAACCATTCAAAGATGCATCACTATAAATAACAAATTCTTTACCCGATTCAGGCTGGACTAAGACTGGAGCTTCAGTCAAATGAGCTTTCAACTGATCAAAACTTTTCTGACACTTCTCCGACCACTCAAACTTAATATCTTTCTGTAATAGCTTTGTCAACGGTGTAGCTATCATAGAAAAACCTTTCACAAATCGTCTGTAGTAACCAGCGAGTCCCAGAAAGCTTCGAACTTCAGAAACATTTTTCGGTGGTTTCCAATCAAGTATAGCCGATATTTTATTCGGATCAACCCGAATATACGATTTGAAACAACATGGCCTGAGAAAACTAACCCGGCGTAACGGAACTCACACTTGCTAAACTTTGCATACAACTGGTACAGATTCAATCTTCTTTTCAGTCATTTTACTATCAAGCACATAAGCAATGTAAGCTTCATAACCCTTTCTCACGTATTTTCGGGCTAACATCGAAGATATTACTGCTGGTAACCCATTCAGATCATTAGATTCAATCCGAATAATTTCACCGTTTTGACATCTCAAATCAATGGTCTTTCTTTTGCAATTAACAACAGCATCGTGCAAAGTCAGCCAATCGATGCCCAGAATCATATTGAATTCATCAAAAGGTAACAACATCAAATGGGCTGGAAAATATGAATCCCGAATCGTCAACGGGCAACCTTTACATACTTTGTCAACCAATACACACCGGCCCAGGGGGTTTGATACCCGAATCACAAACTCAGTAGACTCAACAGGTAGAGTCTTACTGGATACTAATGTTTCACACACATAAGAATGAGTCAAACCAGGATCAATCAACGCAATAACACTAGTATCATAAAGAGTGAAAGTCAGGTAATAACATCCGGGAAGAAGCATCCTCACGAGCTCGTATAGCATATGCTCTAGCAGGTGCACGAGCCTCTGATCGAACCGCATTATCCTTTGTTCCTCTCTGACTGCCACCTACATTTCTTGAATGCTTGGGTGGTCTACCTCGTGCTGACACATTGCTCGGTCTCGCATTCTGAACAGTATTTTGCTCGACTAACATCGGGCACTCTCTGATAAAATGATCCATCGATCCACATTTAAAACAGTACCGATCATGCAATCTACAACTCCCAGAATGCCATTTTCCACAATGCTTGCACTCAACCTCGTTACTGCTGAACATTCGACACGGCAATCGATGTAGCTCGTAAACCCACAGGAGGTCGATCTCGGTCTCGTCTAGAAAAGTCTGAAGTAGCTTTATGTCGACTAGATTCATCTCTGAACTTCTTTGATACCGAGTGAAAAGTCTTACTCGATGATCGTTTACGAAAGTCTCTGGCTTCAAATTCAGCTTTTCTTTTCTCTTTTCCAAGCTCTTCGGCTTTACAGGCTCGCTCAACAAGTACCACGAACTCTCTAATCTCAAGTATGCCGATCAAAAACTTAATGTCTTCATTCAAACCATCTTCAAATCTTTTACACATGATTGCTTCGGTTGAAACACATTCACGAGCATATCAGCTTAATCTCACAAATTTTTATTCATACTCAGTTACAGTCATACGACCCTATTTCAATTTCAGAAATTCTTTGCGTTTTTGATCGATGAATCTCTGGCTGATGTATTTCTTACGGAACTCAGTCTGGAAAAATTCCCAGGTTACTTTCTCTTTCGGAACCACCGATACTAGTGTATTCCACAAGTGATATGCGGTGTCTCGTAATAAGGATATAGCACATTTTAAGCATTCATCTGGAGTACATGATAGCTCATCGAACACACGGATAGTGTTATCAAGCCACAGCTCAGCTCGTTCTGCATCATCATCATCATTAGCTTTAAACTCTTCAGCCCCGTGTTTTCTAATTTTATATACAGGAGGCATGTTAATTCTCATTGGATCTATCATCGGGGATACCATAGGTATCGAAAATAGATTATTCGGGGGTGGAGGTTGTTGCGCAGTCGGATTAGTCCGGATATATTGAGTAAACCAATCATTCATCATTTGGTAGAAGGCCTGTCTAGCCTCCCCCTCTGGATTACTCGAAGTAGGTCAAGAATTTATCGGCGCTGTCCCTGGCACGGGATTAGGCGCTACGCTCTCGACATCATCAGCTACGGCTCTATCTGGATCCATTTACTATATAAAAACACATTCCAGATGTCAGAAGTCATCACACTATCGTATTATAAATTAAGGCATGCATAGCTATACTCACACGCGCTACGGTAGTCCTAGAATTGACTAAACTGTAAGCTCTAATACCAATCAAATGTAACACCCTTAACCCATATCCGTCGCCGGATTAGGGTTGCAAGGCATTACCGAACATAGCACAAGTCACAACAAATATTTACTGCTCATATAGTCAAAACCGAATGCATTATGAGTAATGCATTATCATAGTATACTTCAACAATCTCAGGCATATCTTAAATCCATTAGCCAATTTCTCATATAAACATTTTTCATCAAATAACAAAGTTTACTATTCATGTGGTCATTTAAAATTCATTAATCGAACATGCACATGCTCATTATTAATTTACTAAAGCAAATTATCAATACCAAAACTAGACATACATATGTTTTTGTATAGAATTTTTACTTAACCGAATTCAAGATATACTAATTGCACACACATCCAAGCATGACATAGATCATATCATCTAGAAGAACATAATCGAACCAAAAATACCAAATATGTCTTTCATAGTTCTAAACACCTAAATTTGAACTTAATATACATACACATATATAAACCATATTCGAATATGTCAATCCAAATACTTAACTTATAATTTCACCACTTGGCCGAATATACATTCTACCATATAAAGTAATTCTCCAAGTTGATTTGTGTTTCAAATTTATGCATCTCATTAGTAAGTATTCATCAATCTCTAACTCAAACATATTCAAATACCACAAATATCAACTTTGTAACATCCTGGAAAGGGCCTATGCATTTTCGGTTTAATTGTACGAAGTAACATGTTTTATGTACTAAGAATAAATTTTGAACAATTTTGGAAACCTGAAAATGTATGGAAATGTTAAGTTAAAAAAAAATGGAAAGTGAACATTTTTGGAAACTTGGAAATGGATGGGAATGATTTGGAAATGATTCAAAATAGGAAAGTGCACATTTGGAAACTTGGAAATGTAAGAAAATGTCAAGTTTCTGAGCCGAACGAAAATTTTTGGAAACTTAGAAATGACTTAGAAATGTCGAGTTTTAAAGTTTAAAAGAGGAAATTAAGGCAAGGTGGCCTTAAAAGAAAAAGTTTGTGATATGTGACACACAAGCAGGCTTGGAAAAGTGGCCTGAAGATGCCACTTAGGGCCTCTGGAAATGGCGCCACATGCAAGGTGTTGGGCACAGGTTCGAGTCACTTGGGAAGCAAATAAAAGAAGTTTTATTTTTGCTTCCGGAAGCTCACAGGTGGACGGCACAAGCCTTCTAGAAAGGAGGAGTTTTATTCTCTTTAATATTCTATTAATAAGGTGATAAATAAGGGATTTAATTTGGATTATTTTTGAAGAGATAATAAAGGATTATTCTCTAATTATTTTAAATTAAGAGATAAAGCTATCAAATAAAGAAGAGTGGTGGCCAAGTAAGGGATTCTGAGGAGTAGTTTAGGCTATAAAAGGAAGGAAATAGGGCTACTCATCAATTTTTCTTCCTCCTCCTCTCTCTGTAGAAATTCTCGAGTGCTCTCCTCTCTTCTCTTCTCTTTTTCGTTTGTCAAGCCGAATCTATAGTCCACCATTGCCAAAATTCTCAAGTTTCTTTTCCTTATTTTCGTGGAAACCAAATACCCCAAGAGAACCTCTAGTCGACTTCTCCATTAAATCCCAAAAAGCAGAAACTTTATCATCTAGTCATCAAGGCCGATTCTTTAAGGGGCTTTTAACAAGGGTGCTCTGGATTTCTTAAAAGGGTAAGATCCAAAGTTTGGTTTCAATTCTTTTATATTTTAAACCTATCTAAAATTTAGGGACTAATCTCTATTATGGATTTTGGTAGGAGTTATGGAAGGTGTTTTGGGATTTAAGAAATTGTCAACTACAAGAAGGTATCTTTCGGAACTTCTAAGATCTAAGGTAAGTTATGAATACCATTCGGCCATAAGCTATATTATTATGATTTAATGTTAGATTGGATCTAACATGGGTACATAGGGATTTCGACAGCAATAAAGAAGCAAGGATCCAATTCGGGATTTAAGATTTGGAAGGTAAGAACAAAGGTAAATTCGGCCAAGGCCTATTTTAGTAGTAGATCTATTATTATGTGTTTTAAGCCGAAAACTAACCAATTCAAGGGATTTAGTGACTAGCCGATTTCAAAGGGGAAAATACGAGTTTCTGGGATTTGATTAAATCATCAAATCGACACCAAGGTAAGCTTTAAGAATACAAATCCTACTAGGATTTGGTTTTCTAGCCGAATAGGCTTTGTGCTAAATAGTAAGTGATTAATCAATTGTAGGAACTTGAGATCTAAAGCGGTAGATCGGATTTTGGGATTTCGAGTGAAGTGGTTAAGCAAATCAGTGTGTATACACACTACTTCTTAATATGTTTCATGGCCTGTTTTATTAAAATATGTGATATTAAGAATATGAAAGTGGCTAGGTACCATGTTATGGTACTAAGTACTCAGCACGCGTTTCCTATTTCTACAAAGAATATGAAAAAGGTCATTAGTAACATGAGAATATGATAAGAATGTGAACTCGGCATATTTATGCATATCATCATTATATGGGGCATATGGGTTTGTTTGAAATGGGAAGTGAATGTGGTGACTTAAGACCACGAACACGGTGACCTAAGACCGTGATATCCGAAAGTGGTGACCTAAGACCACGATGTCCCGAAAGTGGTGACCTAAGACCACGAGAGAATCTGAACGTGGTGACCTAAGACAACAAATGCGGTGACCTAAGACCGCGATATGGAGTGTAGCGGAAGGAGGGTCGACTTAGTAGTCCCCACGATTGTACAGGTTGGTACGGGGGAGTGTAGCGGATGGCTTATTAGGTTTGGGTTTGGGAATGCATCATAATTTGTATGCTATGATATGAATGCGTAACATTTGTATGCCTGATTCTATTTTGATTTAGTGTTTGTGTACACATTGAGTCTGTTTGACTCACCCGTTGGGAATATTTTTGTGTGATGATCGGTGATGGACCGGGACGGCGCGGAACTTGTGGTGGCCATGCTCAACATGAAGTTTTTATTTTATGAACTACTATTTCTATTTAAGTACCTGAATTACTTGGAAATTATTTGATGTAATAAGGCCATAAGGCCATAGTTGGATTGTTTTCCATTTATTTCTATTTATTATGATTATGAGTTTTACCTATTAAAGTTTAAGTAAAATTTTTAATATAAAGAATTGAATTCGTTTTCAACACAAGCCCAACCCAAAACAATTTTTTTTTCAAAATCACACAAGTTTTCTCTAGGTAACGAAAGAATTTTGAAACCGGTTTACTTGAGGAACATACCAAATCTGGGAAAATCTCGTGGGCCGGGTTTGGGGTGTTTCAAACTTACCAAAAACACAACTTATAAAACTTTAAATGATACCTCATATCAAAACATATACTTATACTTGTGCATATAATGTACTCTCAACACAACCATACTTATAATCTAAGCAGGACAAACACATAATACAATTAAGTACATTTAAGCATTAGTCCATTCGGCATAAAGATCAAGCCATTTTCGTATGGCTTATATTTACATCATCAAAACATTATCTAAGTAATTAACTAGCCTATACATGCCTTAAGTTCAAAATCCAAGCTTTTAAAATACCAAAATAAGTCGATAGTGTGGATGACTTTGAAAGCGATCCCCGAGCTCGTAGCTTACAATTGAAATCTATAAAACAAAATAACAGAACACACAAAGTAAGCTATCTTAGCTTAGTAAGTCTTAAGCAAATATAATAAATCAATTGAGCAATTCAAATAATTTAATCCAATCAATTTATGACATTGATGTAATAACATAGCACCAATAGACAATTATAGCCGAATGTTGATATACTTGCTTGACATAACATTTATATCTTAACAACCTCAAAATATCTCCGTCATGCCTTAAAAATACAAACTTATCAATTACATATAATTTGATATGTTTAAAGTATATACAACCGATTAAATAAATACTAAATACATATCAACCATTTATAACCGAATATACATATATAATAATATCCATTAAACTTCACATGTATACAATTATATAATATCTATATAATATCATTTTATCTACATCTATAAGGCCAAATATACAAAAGCACATTGTTAATTCACTAGTTCAATATACATTACATGTATATTTACCCATTTGGCCGAATCTAAATGACACATCCATGTTCACATCTAAAGTCAACTTTCAATATATCATACTCATCATTTATAAGGCGAATACCCTTAATAGAATTTTTCAAATATACCTCAATTGTATCACATACCAAGTAGTATCAATCGTAATATACTAACTTACCTTATCTCGTACAACAAATAGGCTTTTATGTACCGAACAATTAGCTCATTTCTTTGTATTCAAAATTCCACATCATTAATAATCCATTGAAGCATATACTTATAAATAATCACCGGCATAAAGCACGCTAGGCATAAAGCCCTGAAACACACTGCCGGTACTAAGCACGCTGCTAGACCGGAGGTGCGATATTCAATCACCCGACAATAAGCTGCTGGGCCGAAGTGCGATATTCAATCACCGGCAATAAGCACGCTGAGCATAAAGCCCGATTAAGTTCACCAGCCCAAGGCTTGCTAGGCTCAAAGCCTGAATCATGATACTTTTGTCATCTCACACAATTCGTTCCATATATCGATTCGATTATACACATTTCGAACTCATTGTACGAACATTCAAATAACATATATCAATCGAATAATTTAAACAAGTCAAATCTTATACTTACCGCATTCGGCTATTCAATAATATAGCTACAAAATTTCCAAAAATCAGCATATACTAGGTTACGTACATAATTTTTGATGTTTTATTGCTTAAAGACATACCTCGGATAACGTCGGACAATAAAAACCGGCTATTCGACTATTTTCGCTTTTTCCCGATCCAAGTCTGTTTTCTTTGGTTCTTGATCTAAACATGTTCAAATTAAGCTCACTCAAATATATTTTCATTCAATTTAGTCTAAAAACACATAAATGGGAAAATTACCTTTTTACCCCTAACATTTCACACTTTTTACAATTTAGTCCTATTTGCACAAAACACCAAAATACACAAAATTTGCCTACTCACCTTAAGGGCCGAATATTCCTAGTCTTCATACAAGTCCATGTATTTCATTTATTTCACATTTTAGTCCCTCTAAAATTTATTTTTGCAATTTAGTCCAATATACTCAATTTCATCAAAAATTCAAAGACAAAACTTATTTATCTAACATATATTTATCATAATTCATCCTCAAACAACATAAACAACAAACTATCATCAATGGCTCAACTCAAAATATTCATCAAACTCAAAAATTAAAGCATGGGTCTTGTACATAACGTAAAAATTATCAAAAACCGAACAAAAACTAACCTTTAATCAAGCTTGAAGTTGGCCGAACCTAGCTATGTTTTAGTTCTTTTCTTTTTCTTCACTTTCAGCAAAGAAAGATGAATAAATGAATAATGTTTCTCTTTCATATCATGTTTTATTATTATAAGTATAATATAATGTTTAATTATTAATAATAACTTTTATAATATAATTTCACATCATATAATCACTTAAACTTAAACATGCCGTCCACTATAACTTAAAATGGGCTATTTGTCCTTTAAGGACCTCACATTAAAAAGCCACTATCAAATAAGCACTTTACACTTTAATTAGTAACTTTTATACTTTACGCGATTAAGTCCTTTTTGTTTAATTAAGCACACAAACAATCAAATTTTTATACGAAACTTCCACACATACAAATTCACATATAATTAAAACAGAAAATAATATTTAAAAATTTTTCGGACTCGGATTCGTGGTCTCGAAACCACTATTCCGATTAGGGTCAAAACCGGACTGTTACAGCCCTAGTTAAGTAGATGAGTCATGTTTCGCATTCTTATGCCCTTCACATGTTTCCCAAAGAACTCTCTAGCTAGCAGAGTCTTGGTAAAACAAATCTTAGGGTTGGGTTTGTCCTCAGATGCAATTTTTGACTACATCCACTATTTCGTCAAACATTACCGTCTCTTTTATGATACTTTCTATCAATATATTTTGTTCTTATGTGGTTTCTTTGGGGTTTAGCTATATCCGCACATTATAGTGACTTAGCTTTTTCATAACTCATATTCGACCCTCTATAGTGAAGTTAGTAGTGTAACCCTACTTGACACTTATTCATATTATGGACCCGCCGTCTGGGAGAAAACCATAACCCAATATCGATTTCATCGAATCTTGACATGTTTGGAAGTCAGAATTAGTATAACCGATAGGAGTAAGATCTCCTCCAGAATAATCAGGCATATAATCCCTCGTTCTCCATAAATACTTGAGTATATGCTTAACTGCTTGCCAATGTCTTAGTCCTGGATTCGCCTGATATTGACTCACCAACCCCACTACAAAACAAATATTGGATGTGTACACAAGATAACATATATGAGATTTCCTACTGCCAAAGCATAATAAACCTTTCTCATGTTCTCTCTTTCTTCCACTATCTTAGAACAGTCCTCCAAAAAGAGATGAAATCATGATATAGACGGTTGATTTCGTTTCTTCGAGTCTGTCATTGCATAATGTTCTGATATATTGTCTACGTATAAATTCTACAATAGTGCTGTCACTTTTTTTTAATCCCTTAGGATTTGAATACCTAAAACAAAATTAGCTTCTCCTGAGCCATTTATACTAAACTGTTAAGTTAACCACAGCTTAACCAATGACAATGTCCCTACATTATTCCCAATTAGTACAATGTCATCGACATATAGAACGAGAAATACCACCTTTCCATCCCCAATACATTTATAAACACAAGGTTCATCTATGTTTTGCTCAAATCTAGAAGTCCCAAAAGTCTTAATCACTTGATCAAATCTTTGATTTCATGAGTGAGATGCCTGCTTAAGTCCATATGGATCTAAGGAGTTTGCAAACTTTATGCTCGTTTCTTTTAGCTATATATCTAGTGGGTTGCATCATATGGATGATCTCTTCAAGATAGACATTCAAAAACTCTGTCTTGACATCGATTTGTCAGATCTCGTAATCTAGAGCCATCTCAATGGATAACAATATGTGGATTGACTTGAGCATGGAAATCGGAGAAGAGGTTTCTTCATAATTGGCATATTTTCTTTCTAAGTATAATATTTTGCTACAAGTCTAGCCTTGTAAGTTTCCAATTTTCCATTCGTATTTCTTTTATTCTTCTAGATCCCCTTACTCCCTATGGGTTTTATCCCTTCTAGTAAGTCTACAAGTTCACACATTGAGTTGGAATCCATAGAATCCATCTCAGCTTTCATAACCATTTCCAGAGCTTGGAATCAACACTATGCACCACTTCATCATATGTGAGTGAGTCATCATCTTCCTATTTGGCAAACTCAGTATTTAAAACACTTTCGATAGATTGGAAGAACTTAGGCCTACGAGAATGTAACAGCCCGATTTAGGGGCTAGTCGGAATAGTAATCTCGGGGTCACTAATCTAAGAATTGAGAAATTTATTTTCATGTTATTTTATGAGTCAGAGCATGATAGTATATGTGCATGAGAATTTTGGTGCTTTAATTTTAGCAATTCTTGTATAATCGTGAAAAATGACTAAATCGCATAAAGTGCGAAAGTTCCATTTTATAAGCTAAAGGTACCAAATAGCCATAGATTGATAATTGGAGGTCTTTAAAAGGCAATTAGACCCCCAATATTTGCTTGGCCGGCCATAGACTAGCATAGGAGACAATTTTGTCAATGATGGTCAAAGTTGGTGATAGTAGGTGGACTAATTTGACTAGTATTAATAAAATAAGGAAAGAAAAGATATAATCTTTTCTCTTTCACTCTTCCACCAAAAATTAGCAGTAAATAGAGGGAAGAAAGCTTCAAAATTTCAGCACACTCTTCTCTTCAAAAGTAAGTGTTCTAGTGATCTTTTCTTGAAAATAGTTGTACTTTTGGGACCCCTAAAGCTTAAGCTTTCAAATGAGGGGACTATTGTGCAATATGGTGAAAAGTTTAGAGTTTTGCCATGAGAGCTATCATGGTTATTTGCTACATTTTTATGGGAGAAAATGAGTCTTGGTTGTTAGATGAACAACTCTTGTGAAAGGTGTTGCCATGAAAACACCTAATTGGACCTTGATGAAAAGGTTACAAAATTGTGGTAATTATGTGAAATGATGAGTTTTGATAATAGATATAAGAGTATTAAATGTTCACCTAGGCTTATGGAAGGTAGAAATGTGATTAGAATTATTTCCGAGCCTAGGGGCAAAATGGTCATTTTTGCCAAAGCCTAGGGGCAAAATAGTAATTTTGCCTAAGTATGGTTATTGAAATGCTTTTATTAATGAGGTGATTAAAATGAGCTAAATTGCTATTATAGAGCAAGAAGAACCGAGAATCCGCCTCGATCGGGGAAAGAACAAAGTCTTGGACTAAACCGACGAGTTAGCTCATTTTGGAATCGAGGTAAGTTTGTATGTGATTAAGGTAATATGTATGTTAGCATAATTGAGAATGCTGGATATCATATTGATGCATGACACTCCATTAAATTGATGTTGAGTGAGATGTTGAAGTCCTAGTGGACCATGTGAATATGAAAATGCTATCATCGAGATATGAAATAGGTAAGGTCCCGTATAAGACCATGCCCGAAACATGGCCTCGGCACTGAGTTGAGATCCCGTATAAGGCCATATCCGGGATATGGCTTCGGTAATGAATATGAAAATCGTAGAAGACCATATCTGGGATATGGCATCGATACTTGATGTGAAAGTCCATACAAGACCATATCCGGGATATGGCATTGGCGTTTAGAAGTAACTCCATGTAAGACCACTTCGAGGATCTGGCATTGGCTTTGTCCCTACATGAACGATGTTGAATATGCGTCTTTGTCTATCCCTAGTGATTAAAGGGATAAGTAGATGGGTTTAGAAGTAAAAATGAGATTTGTACTAAAGTCATATGAATGAGTGAATACAGGTACTCGTGAATGAGTCACGAAGAAACGGTTACGATATGTGGTACGGTATGTGCTAAATAAGGGCAATTGTGAGTAAGCATGGCAAGAAGCCTATGACTTGTGTATAGTTAGTTAATGTCATGAATGGATTATTTTATGAGCTTATTATTGCTATTCATTTCCATGCAAACTTACTATGCTTTATGCTTACCCCTTTCATTGCTCTTTCTCCTTGTAGTATTGCCAAGATAACTCGAGGAACGAGGACGTAGAAGTTCAGAAATCACACTATCGACACCACTTTGGTATAACAATTTAGACTTATTTTGAGTATGGCATGTATAGGACTCGAGTATTTTGTTAGGTCGTAATTGTTGGCCAAAGTGTTGGCTTTATAAGGCATCAAAACCTCCTTTTGTAATGGTCTATTAAGTTAGGCCGATACTTGGCAAATTTTTATGTTTAAAGAAAGTGATTTTTTTGAAGTGTATGCCCTTGTGTATGGTTGTTGAATTGAGTACTTGGATATGCCTTTGGGTTATGAATTGTGTTGAGATAGATTGGTGTTTGCATGTGTGTAATGTAGGGTGGCAAAAGGCTTGGTAGATTGCCATCTAATTGTCCACATGAATAGACACACGAGCGTGTGTCTATACCGTGTGTGACACACGGTCAGCCCTATGGGTGTGTGAATTGACCGTGTGTCCCCTTGCATGCTAGGTTTGCAAGTCAATGCGTTCCATGGGCTAGGGACACAGGCCTGTGCCCAGGCCGTATGAAGTTAGTCAGAATTGACCACGGGTGGAAGACACGAGCGTGTCTAGGCCGTGTGAAGTTGGTCAAGATCGACCACGGGTGAATGACACGGACATGTCTTAGGGGCACACGAACGTGTCCCTAGACCAACACGGGCGTGTGGCCCCTGTTTTGTTGAAAAGTTCCTGAGCTCGTAAAAACTCCTAGAATAGTTCTGATACCTCTCGAAGGTATGTTTGGGGCCTCTTAGGCCGAGTACGTGCAAGTGATGAGTTTAAACAAAATTTTATAGCCCGTGTCGAGATGTCAAGTGAGATTAGTTAGGTAATGCCTCAATCCCGATCCGGCTTGGCGCGGGTAAGGGTGTTACATTTATTGGTATCGAGCTACGGTTTAGTCGGTTCTAGGACTAACGTAAGCGTAAATCTGCAGTCTAGCTATACATGCCATATGTAAGGGTGTACGATTAATGATTGTGTAATGGCTCGACATATAAAATTGTGTTTTATGTAGTATATGGATTACGATCCGGACCAAGCTGCAAACCGATGATCTTTGCGAGTAACGCTTGCGCCGGCTCCGCTCAAAGGGATCATGTTGACTAATAGTAGACCGAGACCTTGGGTCGGGGGAAGAGGTTCGAGAAGCCTTTCTCCACATGATGAGCAACTGGTATCATCGAGTATGCCCGAGCAAATCAAATGCTCAACCCCCTCCACCCCCACCAATTCCTCAACCCGCTCCAGTAGCTCCTCAAGTGGTTGAGGTGGTGAGAAGAGAAAGACCTCCGATGGATAAGATCCGGAAGCAAGGAGCCGAGGAATTTCGGGCAAATAAGGAAGATGACCCAGAGAAAGCGAAATTTTGGCTCGAGAATACCATCAGGGTATTCGACGAGTTATCCTGCACACCTGAGGAGTGCTTAAAGTGTGTGGTATCTCTCCTGAGAGATTCAGCCTATCGGTGGTGGAACACTCTAGTGTCGGTGGTGCTGAGGGAGAGAGTTAGCTGGGAATTTTTCCTAGAGGAATACCGGAAAAAGTACATCAGTCAGCGGTTCATCGACCATAAGAGGAAGGAGTTCTTAGAACTGAAGCAAGGCCGTATGTCAGTAACCGACTATGAACGGGAGTTCGTAAGGCTTAGCAAGTATGCACGGGAGTGCGTGTCTACCGAAGCCGTCATCTGAAAGAGATTCGAGGACGGATTAAATAAAGATATCCGTTTATACGTGGGAGTCCTCGAACTAAAGGAATTTGTAGTGTTGGTAGATAGTGCCTGTAAAGCCGAAGAGCTGGCTAAAGAGAAGAGAAGAGTTGAGAATGAGTCTCGTGACTCGAGGAAGAGACAACTGAATAAGTCTCATCAATCCTTGGAACGGTGGAAATGTGCAAGTGTATACAATCGTAACAAGTAATAAAGTGACAAGTAAATGTCGAGTTATCGTACCCACAGGGACTGTAAAAGAATTATTTATTAAAATGTTTTCAAACAATTTGGTGAAGGAAAAATATTTGGATTTAAGAAATATTTAAAAACTAAAAATAAAACAAAGAAAAATAAAATAAAACAAAGTTCTAATGCACGATTTCAAAAACTGATTTTAATCAAGATGATATAATTGTGTTAGATTAATAACATTTCTTACCTTAGAATTATTAAACTCGTGTTTATACTTATAAAAACATCGCAACTCAGTAATTTGCTAACTTATGAACATATTTACAAATAAAAATCCATTCATCTCTTATACATATTCCTATGCAAATTCAAACGACTAAACAGACTTCTAAAAGTAAACATGTTATCGCGCATACATACTTATTAAATTAAATTATCTCTCGCATATTCCTATGTCGATTCAAACGATTAATTCAACCTAACAAGCATATAAAAGATCATGTGAAGTAACAAAGTATTCTTACCTTGAAACAATTTAATCACAAAAATCCTGCAAGTTATGCAAGGCATATGTATCGTCAAATACAATGCTAATTTAATCTTCAGCTTCCTTAGAAGAATTAAACATGCACAAATTAAGTATTGCGTCCATTAATTACAATTTCAATGCGTTTAAATAATTAATTCATTAGCTATCTAAACAATTATAATACCAGATAACTTAACGTAATTTTACTTAATCAAACATTTCATGAGGCCTTTAATGGCATAAACACAATTTTAATAATTCAAGAGGGCGAAATGCGATCAACCCAACACGAATTAAATTCAAGCTAAATTGATTAAATTAAACATTCCAACAGCATAAATATTCATAAACATGTTTTTCAAAACAACAACGAATAATTTAAAGAGATAAGGAACAAGAAACAAATCCTGGTGTTTCTCCGTGGCTTGTCTGTTTGCTCCCTTCTTCGTTCTTCGTTGTCCTCGGCTATCAAGGTGGCTTATGAACACTTCAATTTCTGATTCAAATGGCTGGAAAAACACCTCTTTCCCAAGAGGAGAAATCGGCACAAGAACACCAAAAAGGGAGAAGGGAAAATGGGAATTGAGAGAAAGTGAGAGAGGAGAATGTTGGATGCTTGAGGTGTGTTTTGAATGAGCAGCTAGGGGGTGTATTTATAGCTGATCAAGGCTGCTAAAAATAGCAAATATCAGCAGCAAAAGAGGCCTCCCTTGGCCGGCCATCCCATGTGGCAAAGTTGAAGAATTCAACTTTGCTAAATATAGCATGGGGCAATCTACAAAACCATAATTTTTGGAGGGGTTTGAATGCAGTTTTGAAAGGTCTTCAAGGGCTTCTTTGCAAGCTTAATTAATAAGCTAATAACCTGGTTTGGGCCATCATTGTGGACGGTTTGGGCTGCCCAATTGGTGGCTGGTTCGGTTCAACTGATTCGGTTCAACCAGTGCGGTTTAACTGGACCCTTTTTCATAATTAATTAATAATAATTTATTTAGCCCAAATTAAATTGGGAATAAATTAAAATTAATTATATTATGATTAAATCTTCATAATTGGACCGTCTTGGGCTGGAAATAAATTTTCCTTGAACTTCAAATTGCTTTTCGGTTTTGTTCTTCGAGCAGTGTCTGCCGAGCTGATTTTCGCCCTTTGTGCGATTCTGTCGAAAATAGTCAAAATAAATCAAAATTAATTATAAAATTAATTAAATTTCATCATGTTCATATTTTTAGCACAATTTAATTATTTTATAATATTTAATTATTTCTGATAAGAATTTACCCGAAACCACATGAATTTGGGTCAAACAGGGCATGAAAAAGTATATAAATTTTTGTGTTTCCAATCCTCATCTAAGAAATCAAGGGATTTTACTACTCGATCAGTCGATTCAGCGGGGTTTTCAACTCGAAGTAAAGGCAAGCAATTTTCGGGGTCGAAAGGGCAGACCACTTCAATTGCTAGTGTGGGCAACGTTCGACGAAGTAGACCAGAATGTCCTCAGTGTGGCAGGCGCCATTCTAGTGAGTGTCGAGCTAACGAGAAAGCTTGTTTCTGATGTGGGTCCTTAGACCACTTTATTAGAGACTGCCCCGAGATGGGCGAGAAAGAAAAGCCTCAATATGCAAGATCGGGAAGTACTGCTAGGGGAAGACCACTGAGAAACCCGGTAAATGAAATGGGTAGCAAGCTCCTAGAGTCGAGGGTAGAGCACAGGCGAGGACATATGCCATTCGTGCTCGTGAAGACGCATCATCCCCGACGTAATCACGGGTACCTTTTCTCTCCATAATACTCGTGTTATAGCTTTAATTGATCCGGGATCCACCCACTCATACATATGCATGAAATTAGTCTCTAGCATGAGCATGCCCGTAGAGTTTACTGAATTCATAATAAGAGTGTCTAATCCCCTAGGCAAGTGTGTATTGGTTGATAGAGTTTGCAAAGGTTGCCCTTTGATGATTAAGGGTCATTGTTTCCCGGTTGACCTTATGTTATTACCGTTTGATGAGTTTGATGTCATCCTTGGGATGGATTGGTTAGTTACTCATGGAGTAGTTGTGAATTGTGGGAATAAGCATATTGAGTTGAGAGATGAAAATGGTAATCTTATTCGTGTTGAATCAGATAAGCCAGATAGGCTACCAGTAGTGATGTCAACCATTCGACTCAAAAGTATTTGAGAAAGGGGTACGAGGCTTACCTTGCCTTTGTGTTGAACACTAAAGAGGCTGATTTGAGAATTGAGTCGGTACCCATGGTATGTGAGTACCTAGATGTTTTCCCGAAAGAGTTTTCAGGACTACCCCCGGTTAGAGAGATCGAATTTGGGATTGAGTTAGCTCTGGGTACCGCCCCTATTTCTATTGCTCCCTATAGAATGGCTCCAACCGAGTTAAAGGAGCTAAAGAACGATTGCAAAAGTGACGGATAAAGGTTTTGCAAGGCCGAGTTTTTCTTCGTGGGGTGCTCCCGTTTTATTCGTGAAGAAGAAAGATGGTTCTATGAGACTATGCATAGATTATCGGTAACTCAACAAGGTAACTATGAAGAACAAGTACCCGTTGCCGAGGATCGATGATCTATTCGATCAATTGAAGGGAGCCACGGTGTTTTCCAAGATAGATTTAAGGTCAGGGTACTATCAGCTGAGAGTTAAGGACTCGGATGTGCCGAAAACCGCATTTAGGACTAGGTATGGCCACTATGAATTTTTGGTCATGCCTTTTGGTCTAACGAATGCCCCTGCGATCTTCATGGATTTGATGAATCACGTTTTTCGGCCATACTTGGATAAATTTGTCGTGGTCTTCATCGACGACATATTGATCTACTCTCGAGATGAGAACGAACACGCCGAGCACTTGAGTACGGTTCTGCAAGTTCTGAGAGAAGAGAAATTGTATGCCAAATTCAGTAAGAGTGAATTTTGGCTCAAGGAAGTGGGATTTTTGGGGCATATTGTCTCAGGATATGGGATTAGAGTCGACCCGAGTAAGATTTCAGCAATTGTTGAATGGAAACCGCCGAGGAGCTTAGCTGAAGTAAGGAGTTTTCTAGGCCTAGCTGGCTATTATAGGCATTTTGTCAAGGGGTTTTCCATGATAGCTACCCGATGACTAAACTTTTGCAAAAAGATGTGAAGTTTGATTGGACGAGAGAAAAGTGTCAATAGAGTTTTGAGCCCAGAAGACATTGTTGGTCGAGGCCCTGTTTTGGTACAACTTTGAGTAGGGAAGAGAATTTGTGGTTTATAGTGGACGCGTCCTTGAGCGGATTGGGTTGTGTACTCATGCAAGAGGGTAAGGTGATTGCTTACGCCTCTAGGCAATTGAAGCCATACGAGAAGAATTACCCGACTCATGATTTAGAGTTGGCGCAATTGTGTTTGCGTTAAAAATTTGGAGGCATCATTTATATGGTGAAAGGTGTCGGATTTTCACCGATTATAAAAGCCTAAAATATTTGATGACTCAAAAGGAATTGAATTTGAGGCAACGAAGGTGGTTAGAGTTGATTAAGGATTATGAGTTGGAAATTGACTACCATCCGGGAAGGGCGAACGTAGTCGCCGATGCTTTGAGTAGAAAATCATTGTTTGCACTAAGAGCCATGAATACTCAGATGACCTTGTTAGATGATGGTTCCGTTTAGAAGTAGAAATGAGATTTGTACTAAAGTCATATGAATGAGTGAATACAGGTACTCGTGAATGAGTCACGAAGAAAAGATTACGATATGTGGTACGGTATGTGCTAAATAAGGGCAATTGTGAGTAAGCATGGAAAGAAGCCTATGACTTGTGTATAGTTAGCTAATGTCATGAATGGATTATTTTATGAGCTTATTGTTGCTATTCATTTCCATGAAAACTTACTATGCTTTATGCTTACCCCTTTCATTGCTCTTTCTCCTTGTAGTATTGCCAAGATAACTCGAGGAATGGGGACATAGAAGTTCATAAATCACACTATCGACATCACTTTGGTATAACAATTTAGACTTATTTTGATTATGGCATGTATAAGACTCGAGTATTTTGTTAGGTCGTAATTGTTGGCCAAAGTGTTGGCTTTGTAAGGCATCAAAACCTCCTTTTGTAATGGTCTATTAAGTTAGGCCGATACTTGGCAAATTTTTATGTTTAAAGAAATTCATTTTTTTGAAGTGTATGCCCTTGTGTATGGTTGTTGAATTGAGTACTTGGATATGACTTTGGGTTATGAATTGTGTTGAGATAGATTGGTGTTTGCATGTGTGCAATGTAGGGTGGAAAAAGGCTTGGTAGATAGCCATCTAATTGTCCACATGAATAGACACACGGGCGTGTGTCTATACCGTGTGTGACACACGGTCAGCCCTATGGGCGTGTGAATTGACCGTGTGTCCCCTTGCATGCTAGGTTTGCAAGTCAGTGCGTTCCACGGGCTAGGGACACGGGCATGTGCCCAGGTCGTATGAAGTCTGCACATTAATTGTGGAATTTAAATCGACCACGGGTAGAAGACACGGGCCTATCTATGCCGTGTGAAGTTAGTCAGAATTGACCACGGGTGGAAGACACGAGCGTGTCTAGGCCGTGTGAAGTTGGTCAAGATTGAGCATGGGTGAATGACATGGACATGTCTTAGTGGCACACAAACGTGTCCCTAGACCAACACGGGCGTGTGGCCCCTGTTTTGTTGAAAAGTTCCCGAGCTCGTAAAAACTCCCAGAATAGTTCTGATACCTCTCAGAGGTATGTTTGGGGCCTCTTAGGCCGAGTACGTGCAAGTGATGAGTTTAAACGAAATTTTATAGCCCGTGTCGAGATGTCAAGTGAGATTATTTAGGTAATGCCTCAATCTCGATCCCGGCTTCGGGCACGGGTAAGGGGTGTTACAGAGAAACAATCCCACTATGACGAAGCACCCCATGTTGCTACTCGTTTATAGCTCTACTATTAGGAGATGGTTCTGTAACTATTTTCGTAGGGCTTTGTGTATTTCCCGAAAGTTCCTCGAGTACTTCTTTACTCTGAGGTTTTGGAGTTATTCATGTAAGTTTCCTCAAGGAAAGTAGCATGAGTTGACACTATCATAGTTTGCTCTTTCGGGTTATAAAACGAACCATTAGTTGTTCCCTTTGGATATCCTACAAGCATGCACAATTCTTTTCGTGAGTCCAACTTCATCGCATCTTTATCCAATACGTGGGTCGAGCACCCCCAAACCCTTAAATGGTTTAGATTCGGCTTCCTGTCATGCCACAATTCATATAGAGTTTTTTATGCTGCCTTATTTGACACATAATTCAGAATATTACAAGTCATTTGTACCGGATATCCCGAAAAAGAGTTTGACAACTTCAAATAACTTAACATCGAACTAACCATGTATAACAATGTTTAGTTCCTTCTCTCTACCACACCATTCTATTGTGGAGTGCCCGACATGGTTAACTAGATAGATTCCCATTCTCTATGTGGTACCCTATGAACTCATCTGATAAATATTCCCTAGCTCAATCAAACCAAAGTGCCTTTGTGGGTAAACCTTGTTGTTTCTCCAATCTCACGTGAAACTCTTTGAATTTATCAAAGGTTTCACTATTGCGATACATTAGGTACACATACCCATATCTGGAATAAACATCAATAAAGGTTACATAATACTCGTAACCACCTCTTGCACTGACACTCATGGGGCCACATACATCAGTGTGCACAAGTTCTAAGGGTTTCACGACCCTCATTCCTTTTGCATTAAAAGATCTCTTAGTCATCTTACCTTCCAAGCAAGATTCACATTGTGGAAGATCAACTTCTTTAAGCAAACTTAAAGTGCCATGTTCCACAAGTCTAGTGATTCTTTCTTGGTTAATATGACCAAGTCTCAAATGTTAAAGGTATGCCTCATTAGAGTGAGAAGTTTTAAGTCTTTTATTTGAAATTTCAGTCTTAAACAGTGTGTACATCTTTGGTTTGATAAAATAGAGATTATTTGACATCTATTCATTATAGATAAGTTTGCGATTTCTAAATATTGCAATACTATTATTAAAAGTCATGGTCCATAGAGAACGCCTTTCAAAATAATCTTCCTAAAAGTATCAAAATAATTATGTACATGTCCCATTACTTCAATTGCCATAGTTGTCTTATTTTCGGTCTACAACGACAGGCTCTTATCTCAAAGATCTTTCGTCTCCTCAAACCCCTATAGAGAAACACACATATGATTAGTGGCTCTAGAATCAATGACCTAGTGGTGTATTGATCTTCCACTAAACAAGCTTCTATCCTAAAGAGTTCCAATTGTAACACCCCTCACCCGTATTTAACGCCGAAATAGGGTTACGGAGCATTATCGGACTTATGAAACAATTAAACAAAAAATTCACATACAGTTTCAAATTTCATGCAATTATCATTCAAACTCAATCACATTGTCCCTAATACGAGCCTACGAGGCCCTAAACATGCTTCAAAAGTGGTTCGGGACTAAACCGATAGCTCAAGAAATTTTTACTAAACTTAGAAAATTTTTCAAGTTTCAAGGGACACACGCCCGTGTAGCCCGGCCGTGAATCTCACACGACCAAAGACACGTCTGTTTCACAGGCCGTGTGGACATTCAAAATGGGATCACATGGCCGTGTCCTAGCCCGTGTCTGACCTCGTGTAACTCTCTGACTTGGGTCACACGGCCAACACACACGCTCGTGTGCCAGGTAGTGTGCTAGGCTATGCCAAACTTGTAGGGTATACTGACTTATGCCACACGACCAAGTCACACTTCTGTGTGATAGGCCGTGTGGAGCATACTAACTTGATCTCTAATTCAACACCAGGGGATAAACAGCCATGTAACTTGATCGTGTGTCACACATGGCTGAGACACACGCCCATGTCTCTGCCCGTGTGGACAAAAATAGGCTATTTAACAAGCCAATTTGTCACCCAAACTTGCACACACCTAAACCAACCCATTTGGAACCAAAACATAGCATATATAGGCATTAATCTAACTCAACCAAGCATAAATCATACCATTTCAATACCAACAACAACAAGTCTTAGATGTACCACAAAATGCTATTCCATTTTATACCAAATTCACATTTCCAATTCAACAAAATGGACACTTTCAAACATGCATCAATTTACCTAAACCCACAAGCATACTAATTCTAAGTTCATCAATCACATCCACAATACCTATTATCAACAAGCATCACATATCCATCATTTAACACATAGCCAAAGCCATATGCACATATGTATACACAACCAAACCAACCAAATTAAGCCAACTCTCATGGCTATATACAAAACCATATTTTAGAAATTTACAAGCCAATTCAAATGACCAAAGTCATTACCAACCCATATACCAAAATGACCAAACTCCTATACAAGCCATATGCTTAAAACACTTAAGCTCAAAAGTACCAAGAGATAGTAGGATAGTGTGACGAAGTCTTCGATGATCCCCGAATCCGAGCTAGCTTTGATTTCACTATAAAACACAGAAAAATTAAACAAAGTAAGCTATAAAGCTTAGTAAGCCCGTATAAAAATAATAAGCAAAACTCACCATTTAATTATCATTCAAAATATGCATATAACATACTATAAAATATATAATCACAATATTAACATGTATTCAAATCATCTATCAAACCATGAACTCATTTCTTCCATATGTTCGATGCATATATAGTTTCCGTACATACCTGTATTGATACATATCTATTTCTCACCATTTCATATCTTCAATATACTCGTTGAACCATTTGGAATGATATAGGATACTCGGGAATCTTGCACCCTAAGTGCCAATATATATATAGCCGAAGCTATCTCAGTAAAATCTTGCACCGAAGTGCCAATACATAGCCGAAATTATCTCAATATCATATCTCAATAATGCTCACACTCGAGCTATCAACGAGTTTGCTCACACAAGCTGACAGTCATGACGTAGCTACACAGTCTTTGCTCACTGGTGGCGAGAATCCATAACACATCTTTGGATAAATCGACCATCGGTAGGGCGTCTGGACCAAAGACCCAAAACAATAATAACCCCTAATGACATGTCATTCGTATCCTAATCTATTCCTAAGGTTCAACTACGATTTCACACTTGCCAAATTGTCATCGAATATGTCTGTAGAGTCGTATTCACAGTTTATACAATATCAAAGCATATAAAATACAATTATAAAAAAGCTCGAATGCAAAAAAGGCGAATTAAGTCGATTAATCCGAAACTTTGTTCTTTCCCCGATCTAAATCTGTATTTTGCCTTTCTTGATCTAAATATAATCAAAATTAAATTATTTAATAATCTCTATTTTCAATTTAGTCCAAAATACACATTAATGCAAATTTACACTTTTGCCCCTAACATTTCAACATTTTTACAATTTAGTCCTTATTTCATAAAATCACAAATTCATGCAATTCAACCAAAACCCATGCTAGCCGAATTTCAATTAGGTCCCTAGAATTCCATATTTTTCATTTATTTCACAATTTAACCACTAAATTTACACATTTCACAATTTGACCCCTAATTGACAATTTTGTCAAAAAATCACTTTACAAATGTTGTTTATCTAACAACAACCATGCATTTTCTATAATTAAACATCAAAATACATCAACATTCATCAATATAAAAACCCTAAATCTTTAACAGTTTTGCAAAGTAGTCCCTGGGCTAGCTAGACTAAGCTGCAACGATCCAAAAAACATAAAAATCATTAAAAACATAACAAAATTTACTCACCAATTGAGCTAGGAAGCTTGGCCGAACATATCCATGGTTTTCTCTAGGTTAGAATCGGTTGAAGAAGAAGAAGATGGACATAAAATAGTGATTTTTATTTATTTATTTTAGTTTATTACACTAGTTAATAAATTACCCTTTACTAATACATTAAAACTTATATAAGTAATGTCCATAAATGTCCATTTGAACAACCAATGGTCTATTTATCTCATAACCCCCTCATCTATTTAATTTAATAACCAAATATTACTTTTAGCTATTAAAACATCACTTTTGCACTTTTTGCGATTTAGTCCTTTTTATCAAATTAACCATTCAAACGATAAAATTTTTTAACGAAAATTCCTCACAATCATACTATCATACTGTAGACATTAAAATAATAATAAAATAATTATTTATACTTTGGATTTGTGGTCCCGAAACCACTGTTTCGATTTGACTAAAAATGAGCTGTTACACCCTACCTTTGCCTTTGGTGGCCAGGTATTCCTTCCACTTTTTATAGGTCACCTTAAAGTGACCTTTCTTACTGCAAAAGAACATTTAGACTTAGATAAATCTTTAGGCTTCCTGGTTCTCTTCCTTTCCACTTGTGATGACTCAGAGACTTTAGCCTTAATTTTCTTAGCACTCATTCCCTTCCCTTTTGAGGAAGAAGTGATAGCTATATTTGCTTCTGCTCTTCAGATCAGCTGACCGCCATTCAACATAAACTCATAGGATTGTAATTCCTGCATGAGTTGTGTAAGCGTTAGGGTCTTGTTCCCAAGGTTATATGCGACCCAAAAGCTGGCAAAATCGTTGGACAAGGTTTTCAACACCATCTCAATTTGAGTGTTCTAGTCCAAATTGGCCTCATTATCTGTGGCCTCGGCAAAGTATCCAATAAGGGAAAACATATAGTCACATCCTTCCCTTATCATTACGGATACCTAACACTTTAATTTTAGGATGGATTTATTTATAGTGCTAGTATTCTCATACTGATGATGTACTTTATCTCATTGAACTCGAGACTTGACGTTATACCAAGCGTTGAGTCGATTTTCCATCAAGGGTGACTCTAATTAATGGTCTTGAGTCCTATCCTTCTTGAGGTCTTGTTGACTACATCAAAGATTAATTGTTAGACATAGTTATGTCTTAATCCAATGAGTGTAGATTTTCAATTATATATTTGGCTATATGCCTTTGCTAGAGTAGCCTCATTATCACAACAGATAGAAATAGATGAAATTGGTTTAGGCCACTGAGGTACATCATAAAGCAAATTTCTTAACTATTCTGCTTCTTTAAATGCAACAACTAATGCAATAAATTCAACTGCCATGGTGAATCACTAATACATGTTTGTTTCTTGGAACCCCAAGAAATGAATCCTCCACCAAAAATAAAGATCCATCCACTAGTAGAAGGATGATCTTCCAAACTTGTAAACCAACTAGCATCTGAATACCCTTCTAAAACTAAAGGATATCCACTATAGCACAACCTATAGTTAATATTTTTCATTAAGTACCTAAGTACTCTATTCATTGGCAAGCTACTTGGATTACTGGTGTGCCTATTCAATTTCCCAAAAACATATGCAACACCTAGTCTTGTACAAGTCATTATATTCATAAGACAACCAATTAGACTTGCATATTTTGATTGATCAATTTTCCTACCAACATTAGATACTAATTTTATTTCAGGATCCATGGGTGTTGATGTTGTTGGAATGTCGATACGCCCCCTAGCGCGGCAAAAGAATAATTCCAGCTATCACAACCCATAAATCCATGTACGAGGAACAAATCCAAGTCGCAATAAATGTTTGAAATTATGCCTTCCTAATCTGAGCATGAAAAATCGATTCTGGAAGTCTATGTCTAAAGAAGAAAACAAATCACAGCCACAACATTTAGTTCGAGCCTTTAAGGTATCCATCCATTGAAAATGATCTAAAAACTCCTTTGGACTTTTTAGAGAATTTTTAGAAAATCCTTGTCGCCAGACTAAGGAACTTTTCAAGGTTAAGGATAGAAGGAGAATCGAAACTTTCCTATAGTCAGAAATTCTTATTCAGTAGCCAACTCGCGAAGAGTGATTTAAGGTGTTGGAATAAAACGTGATCTTCTTTCCAAAACAATATCAGTTAATATCAATTTATTTCCACACTTGAATATATCTTTCGGCTAAAATTAATGAAAACCCCTTTTTAATAATTACAACAAAGATCTACCCAATTAAAATTATATGAAACCTATTTCATATTTATTTTAATTGGATTCTCTATATGTACACACATAGTGTGTAATATTGAACTTAATTGAATTAAATTAATTATGAGAACATTTTTATAATTAATATAATTCAAACTTCAAGTTAAATATAACCCCATCCTTCTACATATTCCAATCATTTTAACCATAGAGTGCGAACCTGTAGGATCCTACAACGTTGGCAGTAATACGAGAACATTTTAATGTTACAAAAGTGAGTGACATCTAGCAATACATCAAAACTACACAAATTACAAGAATTCATGGTTTGACATAACCTTTTCATAATAATGTCATCTTGTAGTATATCCCTTTGTCTTGGATATCTAGATTGAACATAAGTCATGGAATACTCACCTTTGTATAGCCTAATCTCTTGTTTCCTGATTTCCCAAGTAAACTAAGATAAACAAATAAGTGTGATATCTCATATAAACTCATTGGAGCATGGCCATGCATTTATAGTCTCACACGATCAAGACGCCTAAGATATTTCTCCCTTTGTGTAGGAGGGACAAATTCTATCTTGATCACCCACATCCCACTACATAGATTGTGTCACACCTAACATCATTCTTTATAGTACAACCATTTACGGAAGAAGTTTGACTGTGTCAAAGCATACGACTCACGATGTTGGAAAAATGATGATCTCAAGTCTAAGGATCATACGTATAATTATCACTATGAGAAATGTTGTGACTATTACATAATAATCCAAGGAACATTCTCATGGCGGGTTAGTCTAGTATATTGTTCTGTAACATATACTTATGTGTTGATTTGATAGCACATATTTATAGCAACACTTGTCATCAATCAAGCACATATTAGTCTCAATGTATTATTATTGTCGAAGTAATACTTAACTTAGGACATTTAAGAATGATCATATTATGATTTGGACATTATCATTATACAGTTGATTTAAACACAAAAATAAGTACTGAAAACAATAATGGCAATGCCTTTATTTATAAACTAGGTAAAAGTATGTTATTACAATCATCATATGATTTGTCTTTGGGCGTACTTCCAACAATCTCTTATTAGTACTAAGACCAATCACTCATATGTCTAATACCAAGTGATCTAGTGTGATGATCGTGCTTTTTTTTTTCTATGATGTTATCGTCTGTTGGTACTCTGTATATTTCTACATCCCCGCGATCAATAATTTCTTGAATGAGATGAAAGAGCCAAGTATGTGTTGATCACTGGTGAGATCTGGGATCCTATCTTGTGCAATAGCTCCATTGTTTTCACAATAAAGCTCAATAACATCTGATATGCTAGGCACAACTTCTAGTTCATAAAATGAACTTCTTGATCCAAACAACCTCTATTGCTACCTCGCTGGCTGTAATACATTTGACTTCAGTTGTAGAACCAACTATTGTATCTTGCTTTGAACTCTTCCAGCTCATATCCTTACCATTAAGGTAAAACACAATACCTGTAACACCCCTCACCCGTATTCAATGTCAGAATAGGGTTACGGAGCATTATCGAACTTATAACACATTTAAACATACATTTCATATACAATTTATCAATTCAAGTACAATTTAATCATAACCAATCACAATGTCCTTTAAACGAGCCAACTAGGCTCAAAACATGCACTCGGGAATGGTTCGAGACTAAACCGGTAACTCAGGAAATTTTTCAACACTTAGAAAATTTTTGCATAAAACAGGGGACACACGCCCATGTGGCCCGGTCGTGTGTCTCACACGGCCAACAGACACGCCCGTGTCACAGGCCGTGTGGACATTCGAAATGAAAGCATATGATTGTGTCCCAGCCCGTGTCCAACCCCGTATAACTCTCTGACTTGGGTCACACGGCCAACACACACGCCTGTGTGGCTAGCCCATGTGCCCTAAATATGGCCATACAAGCCCGTATGTCATGTCGTGTGCTAGACCGTGCCAAACCTGTAGGGTATACTCACTTATGCCACACGGCCAAGTCACACGCCCGTGTGTGAGGCCGTGTCGAGCATACTGACTTGATTTCAAAATCAACACCAGGGGACACACGGCCGTGTACATGACCGTGTATCGCACACTGCTGAGACACACGCCCGTGTCTCTGCCCGTGTGGACAAAAATAGGCTATTTACCAAGCCATTTTTCCACCCAAACTTGTACACACCTACATCAATCCAATTGGCACCAAAACATAGCATAATTTGACAATTAACCCAACCAATTCAAACCTAATTTACGCAAAATCAATATCACCTTTCTTCATACACACAAGTCACAAAATATACCATACCCTTTATACCAAAATCACATATACAATTCATCTAATTATACAGTCCAAATTATGCATCATTATGCTCAATCTCACAAACCTATATGTTCTCTAAGTTTAACCATTTAGCATCTAACATAGCTACATCCATAAGCTTCATAATATAAGCAATACACAAATCCATCCATGAACTTACAATACAAGCCATATATGCACATATATTTACTTAATCAAACCAACAAAATTAAACCAACTTTCATGGCCATATATATAAACCAAAACATAACAAATCACAAGCCAACTCAATTGGCAAAATTCACTACCAAAACATAACCAATATGACCAAAGTCCCTATACATGCCATATACTCAAAACATAAACTCAAAAGTACCAAATTGATAGTTGGATAGTGTGACGATATCTCCGACGATCCCCGAATCCGAGCTATCTTTGAAATCACTATAAAACACAGAGAAATACACAAAGTAAGCTTTATAGCTTAGTAAGTTCGTATAGCATTTATATCAACTCATCATATATACTCAAATTAAGCCAAAAACATAACATAACATATCTCATAATGAATCATCAACCTACCACATTTGCATCCACCAAATTAGATGTAATTTCCATAATTTTCATCATTTCAGTGTATTACTCGGTTCCTATACATACATGTACCTTCCCGTATTTAACTCATACTCATCCACATCTTTGACATATCCGTTAAACCATTCGTAATATTTTTAGATACTCAGAAAACTCGCACACTTAGTGCCAAATAAATAACCAAAGCTGTGTCAATCTCGCACACTAAGTGTCAATATATATATATATATATATAGCCAAAGCTATCTCAACTAAGTGCAAATATTTAGCCGAAGCTATCTCGATTTCGCACACTAAGTGCCCATAATTAGCCGAATCGTCGTCTAACACGACTGTAGTCTTGTATAGACAATTTATGCAATATCAAAACATTTAAAGCATAATTATAACAATGCTTATTACATACGAACTTACCTCAGAAGTAAAAACGGCTAAACTGATCGATTAGTCGAGAACTTTGATTTTCCCCCGATCTAGATCCGAGTTTCGCTTTTCTTGATCTATATGTAATCAAAATCAGCTTATTTAATTATCTCACTATTCAATTTAGTCCAAAATTCATTTTAAAGCACTTTTACATATTTGCCCTTAATGTTTCACATTTTTACAATTTAGTCCTTATTTCATAAAATCACAAATTCATGAAATTCAATACCAACCCATGCTAGCCGAATTACAATTAGGTCCCTAGCAGCCCATATTTTTCATTTATTTCACATTTTAACCACTAATTTCACACATTTCACAATTTATCCCCCTGATTTGCATTTTCACTAAAAAACACTTAACAAAACTTGTATATCTATCAACTAACATTCATAATATATCAAGAAACTTCAAAACTCATGCTTATTCATCAATGGAAACATTCAAAATCTTTAACAGTTTTGCAAAATAGTCCCTGGGCTAGCTAGACCTAGTTGTAACGATCTCAAAAACATAGAAATCATTAAAAACGAATAAAAAATACATACCTAATTGATGAAATGAAAATGCCAAACCCTAGCCTTCTTTTTCTCAAGATAATCGATTTGGTTCTCTATTTTGATGAAGGTGATCATAAAGTACACATTTTGTTTAATTTAATTAACCTTTTAATTATAATTTACCAAATTAACCTTAATGAAAAACCATTAATATCATCAATTTAATGACCAAAAATGTCCACCCACAATTGAAATGGTCTAATTACCACTTAAGGACTCTTACTTTAATGTTCCATAGCTATTTAATACCTTTTAGCTAATAGAACACAAGTTTTACACTTTACGCGATTTAGTCTTTTTTATCAAATTAAGCACTCAAATGATAAAATTTCTTAACGAAATTTTCACACAATTATTCTATCATACCGTAAACATTAAAATAATAATAAAATAAATATTTTGACCTCAGATTTGTGGTCCCGAAACCACTGTTCTGATTTGACTAAAAACAGGCTGTTACAATACCTGACTATGATCGAGAATCATCCTTTTCGGTTTGGAAGCTAGCATTAGTGTAACCTTTTACAATTAGTTCTTCCTCAGCTCCATATATTAGGAATTTATCCTTAATCCTTCTCATGTACTTGATGATATTTTTAACTACAACCCAATGACCTTCACCGGTATGTACTTGGTATAGCATATGGTACATCTAGACAAGTGTGTAACACCTCAAAACTCGGCCCAGAAGTTTCGACTGGATTCTAGAGGTCACATTGGCCACCAGAATGGCTTGCAACAAAGTACCAATCAAATTCCTCGGTTCCATTTCGAAAACCTCTTTTTCTCATGCTTAACAAAATCAGTATTAAGCTTATCTTATTTTATCAACGTTAATTTAATCATCGTGTTGATTTATTTAAAACCAAATCGATGTTTCCTTACTTGGCTTGCAAAACATTTCAGATTTAGCAAATTGTCAATCGAAATTTCAAAATCAATTTTGCAACGAAAAATCTGACATTTTTCTACTAACTGAAGTTCATAAAATTAGGCACTTAAAAATTTGACTGAAAAGAAGGAAAACAATTATTTGACTAAAATCTATGCATGAAATTACTAATCTAACTCAGAACCAAAAACCCTCAACTTTACGAGTTCAAAATCATAACTCATACCATAGTTCATATAATATTATTTACAATCTGATTAAAAATAATTTATTAAATCTTAATAAAAACTTATAAAACCAAACCAAAAATGAGAAATTTCGAGACCTCCGATTCGCTGAGCCTGGGACCTAACCTCGCGAATTACCTGAAAAGGAAAAACTAAGGGGGTGAGCTACAAAGCTCAGTGTAAGTCTAAAACAAATGTAATTAAGCCGAGCCAAACAAAATCAAACAAACACAGTATCACACAGTCACTCAAACTTACAAAAGTAAAATTCAAAACACAAACAAATATTGTATCAGAGTAAAGCATCATAGAGCTTAAACATTAATTAGATGTACAAATATTATATACAAATGCAGTATGGCACAAAATACCACCTATCCAACCGCTACACACCAACTCCGTCATCCATCACACACCAATAAGGGTATACTAGACCCTTTCCAACCTCTACACACCAATATTGGGTTATGGTGGACCCATCCAACTGAAACACACCTTGAAGTGATCGTATGCCACTTTGAATGATTATGCAGTCATGTTGACCACATTGTTGTGGATTATCGCCGAATTAAATTAAATTAATGTATTTAGCTGCCAAATTAAACTTCTTTCTCATCAATAACATATCCCAACCAGAAATGCAAATGCCAATAGTATTATGCATACGAATTTACAGATTCAGACATACTCATATTTAGTTTCCAGAACTTCATAACATACTCAAAACAGTTACAATCATTCGAAATTAGTAGTGTATATAATTTCTATTTATCACATCCAAACATTTTTATAATCCAAGTTTAGCATATCACATCATAAAAGCACTTACGCGAATAACAAAATTTAATCTTATAATACATATACATAAATAAATTCAAGCAGTAATACTTCCTTTATAGACCTCCCTCAAACAGAAATAGTGTCCCAAACACTCCTACAGAGGCTTAAACGAGCACAGGATCACTCGAGGACCAAAACTAGACAATTTGCAAATAGGTAAGAAAAGATACAAAATAGAACCAAGCGGCTGTATGGGAGGGTCCAGGCTATGTGATAGGGGTACACGGCTGCGTGGTTGAGAGACACGCCCATGTGGCTGAGGTACACGGCTATGTGGACAGACCGTGTAACTCTCTGAACCCGTGTGACAAATCCACAAAAAGAAGCAGGAGAGACACGACAGTGTGGAAACTCCCCAGGCCGTGCGCGATCGATAAATTCCCTATCAGAGGTCACACGGCCATATGACTCACCCCAAGCCATGTGACTCGAACTTTACCATATTTTTTAAAGCGACACACGATCGTGCGGACTGCCCGTGCGTAGCACACGCTCATGTGGTCTAAAAACCACCCCAAATCCTGTTGCAAAACGCAAAATTTAACCACAAGTTCACCCCTTATTACGAATGTTCAAGAACACACACACAACTGAAAAACAATTCCAAAGCCCTAACAATCGACCGATGCACCCCAATTATACCGATCTAAAACTTAATATGAGACCACATAAAATATATAAGTATTTCGATCGAAACCATACATGAAAAAAATCAAAGAACTACTGTAAAACTCAAAACAACGACACTTACACTCACCCGATTCGACACTTGATCAAACGAAAATCAAGAGGAAAAATGAAACCTTTGAGGAGCAGCAATTAACAATTATGTTGAAACAAATGAAGCAGCTCAAAATTATTAGAACTTGGAGTATAGTAGCAGTAGAACCAAAGGGGAACAAAATAAAAGAATCAAAGAAAGTGATGAGAAAAGAGAGACTACATTAGCCAAAAAAGGCAAACCGAAATTACAAAAAAAAAAATGAGAGAGGAAATGATGTGAGAAGAAAATGGTAATCGTGAGAGGAGTTTAGGGATTCCCTTTTTCAAAAAATTAAAGAGAAAATAAAATGTTAACAAAATCCTATCATTTTTTTTTTTAGATTTGGAACAAAAAATTAATCTCCTCTAAGCACACACGCGGACTCAAACATGAGACATAAGTGTAAGCTAACACCTTACCACTGAACCAGTAGGCTCATTCTATTCCTAAAATGCAAAAATTAACTTAAAGGTCCATCCAAACCACTGACCCAACCACTAGACTTTAATACTTCTAACCCTAATTTCGGGGTGTGACAAAGTGCATAGCATGACATACATGATAGACCCAATAGTCGAAGCTTGTAGAATCTTACTCATGTGTTCTTTCTCTTATGGAGTTGAATGATACATTTCCTTTTAGAGTGAAATACCATGTCTCATAGGTAAGAATTCTTTCTTAGATTCTTCTATGTTGAAACTTTTCAACACTTTATCTATGTATGTATTTTGGCTTAGACTTTGAAGTCGTCTTCATCTATTTGACACGCCAAACCCGACCTTATAATAGGATCCGAGTATGGTGTGTCACTAACAAATTTTAAAACATTTTTGCGAAAGCTTTATATAATTCTTACAAAGTTATAAATATAAAACATATATTAGTTGTTACTTTACAAAGTTTTGAGTGAAAACATCAATAATTTAAAAATATTGTAAAAGCCATATGACGTATAAGTTCAAATATAATAACTTCATTAAACAAAATGTGTTAATTTAAAACCAAGCATTAATACTTCATAGAAATCTCATAAAAAATAGAGTATTATCAAAACAGAAGTTCTTAGTACAAATCATTTACAAATACACTTATGTGCCACCCTCACGAGTCATGCATGATACGAAACAAAGCACTCAACTCACAATAGTAGTAGCACCTTGGCGTAGCCCTTCTAACGAAGCCTTCCTTCAGTCAGCAAGCCTGAGAAGGAAAAGGTAACAAAGTAAGTTCATACGCACTTAGTGAGTTCCAAAGAGAAATCATACATAACATTACTGATAGTACAATTGAACCTTTCTAAAGGATTTACACACATTCACATAGTACGCCCAATGATGTATACATAACACAGATAGACTTAGTACACCAACTTACTTATCACTTGGGCGTATACTGTATGCCAACTCAACACAATGTAGACGAATCCATTCTTATGCCAGCCACGTACTTAGAATTTAGAATCAGAAGCATGTCATTCAGTCTTATTCACATACATTCCCCTCTTAACTCCTCGTATAATTTTCATTCAGAACAACATTTTTTATCATGATCTATGATCTGCCATAATTCGGTGTAGATTAAACTAGTTTTCGCACTTTAGGAGCTTGAAATTAAGCATTATCATTAGGATCTTATTATGTTTTTTTTAGGTTTTGTTAAATTCAATAAAATGTAAAAATCAAGTCCTTTATTGACCTTAGGGTCGAATGAGGCCTAAAGGTGAGCTAATGAACTTTCTAAATGTGCAAGAGACCATGAGAAGGTGTACTAAACAGATATTGGTCACTATGTCACAACACGGAATGTTCAATGTCACAACATAGGGAGCAGAATAGAGAAATCACGAACTGCCTTCGATGTCGCGACATAGCCTAAGGTTGTCGCGACATACCCCTCAAGGTATCTCAAAGAGGAGTATACTGACTCCTATGTCACAACACAAGTCCTAGTGTGTCGCGACATCGACTCTGGATGGAAAATAACACGAGCCAGGGGGTGTTTTGGTCTACACAATCAAACTTAAATATCGGGAACGTCAACTTAACCTAGAGTTAAGGACGACGGCCACCTAAGATCTATAAATAGGCTCATTTGTCACATGTAAAATACACCATTCACTTAGCTTAGAATTAGTCTTTTAAATTCAGTTTAGTTCTCTATTTTCTTAGGTTAGATTTATTTATATTTGTTTTTTGTTCTATTTGGAGAGATCTGAATTGTGGAGACAATCTAACCTTATGGATTTGCGATCAATTTTAATACAATCATGCTTCTTTGTAAACTCTATATTTTCAATTTATTTAGCATGCTTTCTCTTTATATCTATGTTATATTGTCTATGGAGACCATGAGGAACTAATCCCTCTATGGGGGATTAGTGATTGGAGGGATGATCTGTTAACTGTTTTGTAGGGATACTCAATAGATTAGTTGTTTGGGAAAGGAAGTGTAAAACAAACCCTAGGCCTGACAACCCTGGGAAGTCATCAAGGTAGGAATTAATCCAAAATTGGTATGACCCATCCTTGAACACCTTCACCCCAAATCGGTCTGAATTGTGAGGTCGAAAGACAAGTAGACCTTGTCGACTCATTATTCGAGTGGAAGATCGAAAGATCCTACTAGGATAGCGACTAGTTAATTGAGGAGAAACCCAAAATAACAGTTGATGGTGATTACCAAAGTGAGCTAATCACCATAATTAGATTTTATTATTTCTATTCTTCAAACTCTCGAATTTTATTTCTTTATGTTATTTTATTATTCATAAAAACAATAAAAACTCCTTTTTACCTTTACTTTCGTACTATAATTGACTTAAACTACTAATTAGATCTTTTCGTATTTAGGTTAAAATCGATCTAGCACTCGCCTTTCTTGGGTACGATCCTCGGAGTACTCACTTACTCCGTTGTTACTATATTACAACTGGACCCGTATACTTGAGGATACTGCCTCATTTATATATCTTTCACAGCAGTATTCACACTCTAGAGTTTGTACGTCTGGAGGCGATCAATCTGCCAATCTGATTTGCAATATAGCTGCCCTATCGGAGGCTACACAAACATATCTCCTCATCTCTATCACCTCAAATCAGTTCATATCATATCATACATATCAAAAGTAGATAGTAGTGGCTTAAGCATGAAGAATGGTGTTTACTTTATATCACAGACAGACTGCACTTAGATTTAAGGCTTTGGATAACCATTACCCACACAACATCTTTCATCCATTACAGGGAATGATTACTTACCTTGCACGAATTATAAAATAAAGAAAATTACAGCACATGGAAATAAAAAAGAACTCCTCAGAAACTCTACCACAAGTCAATAAAGCAGGTAATTTGCCTTTATCACTTGGACCTTCGTTAACTTCTTAAGCTAAAATAAAGATAATTAAACATATCAGATCTTTAATCGATCAAATCTAATCATGCATGCAAGAATCAACAACGCTTAATCCAGAATTAGGAAGTTTTCTTCCTCACACTCTATTCTAACATTTGTGCATGCAGAACGAGAAACAAATAAATGACTTAGAGGGTAACCTAGGGTTCATTAGTAATTACCAGTGAGCTGGTACTAACGTAAAAGTTAGCTAAATACTGTGAGCCTTACTTTGAAGAGGTTTTCTAAACTTAGATTATTAAAGAGTTTTCAGATGAAATCAGGGAAGAAGAAGAAAACATAAAAGTGTTCAGAATGACCACCGCTATCCTTGTATACTTAAGCTCGGAGACAAAGATTAGTGTAAAAATAAGATAATTCCACTAACTCTCTTGATTCCCGTGATTAAATGCACTTAACATAATTTAAGTATTTTAATCTACAGTAATCTAGTTCCGTTCTTACTAAATCTCAACTTAATTAACCAAATTACCATACTTAAATAATAAACAATATAAATGGCTACAAACTTAACAAGTTTGCCTAGAGTATCTAGTTGGGCATATACTTAACAGAAGAGTCCTCCAAGCCACAAAAATCGCCAAAACTAAAAGTTTGCCAAATGGCACAATACAAATAATTTTATACTTAGCCAAGACAAACATTTTATTTACTCATATCTGTCCTTATTTTACCAACTAAACGCCAAACAGTAACCAGATACAAAGACTTCGCTGGGCGGACTACTATAATTCTCCCCCACTTAAAAAATTTCTTCCTCGAAATTCATACCTGTGAATAGCTAGGAATACTACTCTTTCATTAAAATTTCTCTTTTCAAGTAGCCTAATCTATATTATGATTTCTCTATAATAGTTTCACCAAAGGAACCCTATTGTTTCTAAGCTCTTTCACCTCTCTTGCCAAGATACGAATGGGCTTTTCATCATAAGACAGATTCAATTCTACCTTGAACTCTTCAATCTGCACAACTTGATTTGGATTTGATCTATATCTTCTCAATATAGACACATGAAACACATTGTGAATCTTTGACAATTCTGGAGGTAAAGCCAATCTATAAGCTACTGGTCATACTTGCTCTAAGACTTCATATGGCTCTACAAATCGTGGACTCAACTTTCCTTTCTGGCCAAATCTTATAATCTTATTCCAATAGGAGACTTCTAAGAACACTTTATCACCAACTTCAAAAGAAATCTCTTTCCTTTTCAGATCAGTATAGGCTTTTTGACGATTATGTGCAGCTTTTAGATGACTATAAATGACAAAGAATTTTTCTTTTGTTTCATGCACTAACTCAGGACCTATTAATTTTCTTTTACTAAGCTCCACCCAACAATGGGCGTTCTACACCTTCTACTATGCAGAGCTTTAAATGAAGACATTTTTAGACTGGCATGATAACTATTATTATACGCAAATTCATCCAGAGGAAGATACTTTTCCCAATCCAACCCAAAGTTAATTATACAGCTTTTTAACATATCCTCTAGAATTTGAAAGACTCTTTCAGACTAACCATCTGTCTGAGGGTGGAATGCAATACTGAATTGCAACTTAGTTCCCAATGATCCCTGTAATTGCTTCCAAAATCTTGAAGTAAACCTTGGGTATCTGTCTGAAGATATAGAAGATAGGATTCTATGCAGGCGCACTGTATCAGAAACATAGATCTCAGGTAACCTTTCCAAAGAATAAGTAGTATGCATTGGCATAAAATGAGCTGACTTAGTAAGCCGATCTACTATCACCCAAACTAAATTCTTCTCTGAAGAACTGAGAGGTAGCCCTAACACAAAATCTATGGTAATTACATCCCATTTCCATCATGATATTTCTAAATGATGCAACTTACTCGAGGGAACTTGATGTTTTGCTTTAACTCTTTGGCAAGTCAAACAGGTTGAAACATATTCTGTGATTTTCATCTTCATTCCAGGTCACCACTATAAACTTTTCAAGTCTCTATACATCTTGATACTCCCTGGATGGAGTGAAAAGGGTCTCTGATGAGCTTCCATTAGCAATTCTTTTCTTAAGGTATTCCCAACTAGTACATACATTCTTCCCATGCATCGTAGTTCACCATTTTTACCCAGATTGAAATTTACTATATTACTAGACACTATACATTGTCTATACATATCACACTATGCATATTTCATTTTCTCTTCTAGAATTTGAGAGAGAAAAGTCGGCTTAACAGTTAACTTTGCCAATAATGATCTGTCATCAACTATACTCACTTTTGCTCTCAGTGATGTTAATACTGCCACTGTTTTTCTACTCAAAGAATTAGCCACAACATTTTCTTTTCTAGGGTGATACTCTATAGCCAAATTATAATCTTTCAATAGTTCCATCCAACTTCTTTGGTGTAGTTTCAAATATTTTTGTGTCCATAAATACTTCAAACTCTTGTGATCGAAGAATACAAATCACTTTTCTCCATATAGATAGTGTATCCATATCTTCAACGCTAATACTATTGATGTGAGTTCCAAATCATGGGTTGGATAGTTCTTATCATGAGGTTTGAGTTGGCGCGATGCATAGCTATAACATTACCCTTATGTATAAGCACATATCCAAGCCCATTCAAAGATGCATCAGTAAAAACAACATACTCTATACCAAACTCTGGCTGTGCTAAAACTGGACCTTCAGTCAATACTGCTTTCAACTTCTCAAAACTTTGCTGACACTTTGTAACATCCCAAACCCGGCCCAAACGCCGTGACTGGATCTGGTATGTCACATGGGAAAAATAATTTATATGTAATTTCGTGTATTGCAGAATGTTAGAAAGTTCCTTTTTAAAATCATCAAGTTTAACAGTCCATTTGAAAACTTAGTAATTATTTAGTGAAAATTCCTATATAGCCAAATTCTTGTGTTTAGGTGACGTTTGAAAACTCTGTTACATTAAAGAAATCACGAGGTTTGTTATATCATGTGGTTTGTAAAATCGTTGGTTAGGTTTCGAGAAAACCCCTTTTTATTTCGTTCTATTCAGAAAATGTTTGATCAATCAAGTTTGTGATATTAACGTCTTAATAATTAAACCATAATTAAAACCAAAATAAAAGTGGCCTTATTACAAATCAAAAACCTCCAAAGGTAGCAAACGATAAATAAAATAAAGTTTTAATTGAATACCCTACGCATGGCCACCTCGAGTCCAATCCAGCCCAATCCACTGAACTAAGAGTCACCTACAATTTGTTTAAGCAAATAAAGTGAGTCACAAGACTCAGTGTGCAATTAGTCCACATAATCCACAAGTGGCCTAAGCCCCCATATCACAATCGGCCAAGGCCCAATCAATATAGCATATCATAATAATCAGAATGATAACCCAACCCAGCCTAATATTCCATCCTCTACACACCGCTCCATATGTCCATCCTCAATACACACATGGGATTTCTACAATCAACCCTCCATCCTCTACACACCTCTTTGGCGGTCATCTTTGTGATCCACGCCGCTCAAAGTCGATATAATGTGGTCTAGCCACCGATAAATGTGTGACCAAGTCACCGATATACAATAAGGCTTTGAGCCATCAAAATAGTGTGTGAGTCACCGATATACACTTCCCTTCATAATCATTATCAATTCCCAAAATCCCATGCACATGCAAGCATAGTATAATGAACATATAATATAATATCATACAATTACTATTTAGAATACATGCACAACCATGCTAATGACAATGTTTATAAGACTTAATCGAAGGACAACTAACCTGGTGTTACAATTTTACCCTTCATGGGTAACTCAATAGCCCTTACCAAACTTTTGGCTTTCACACGTTCACATAAACAATTTATACAACATAGAAAGTGTGGTAATTACACACCTGTAAACACGAAGAACTATGCTATCAATCTCGCTAACACCCTCACTTGCGGGAATCACCGCAATCTGCCTATCCTCTCAGAAGGCGGCCCACAACGGTGGAAAAGTCTCGAGCAGCAGACACCGTGACGTTTCTTAAACTTAGGGGTAGGGACTACGGGTCCAACCCCTTTCTTCCCTTTGATGGCATTCGAATCCATGATGCGGATCTTGATCGAGAGAACGAGGTTAAAGCAACGAAAAGAACGAAAGAATAGATACTCATAACGAAGAAGTTTCTTACCTAAATCGACAGATTCTGAAAGCTAACGAACTGTTGTTGGGAAATCGGTTGAGTCCCTACACACTCCCCACATTAGAATCGATTCTCCAAGATAGATTAGAAGAAATGGCCTTTCGGCCAAACGAGTTGGTAAGAACCCCCTTACCTAGATCGACCTCCAACACTAGCCAGATGCAGAAAAGAATGCGAAGATGAGACCCCCTCCTATATTCGGCCAATGCATCAAAGTACAAGTTAACTCCTTCGGTTTTACCACCAGCAAGAGAAGGGAAAAGAATCGAAGATGAAGAAGGAGAATACTTACCAATAAACAGGAAGAAGCCGATTTGAGAAAACTAGAAAAATAAGTGACGGCAATCCACTGAAATAAGAACGAACGAAGAGAAATGAACACACAAAGGAGATTCGGTATAATGAAAAATAACACAACCCAAAGAGAAAGAATAAGGTTTCGGCTTTGAAGAAACAAATGGAAGATAAAAGGACCAAGAAGGTGTTTTGGCTTTGAAGAAGAACTCATGACAAATGGTGAAAAGAAAAATGGGGCACTAGGTTCGGTTGAAGAGAAAGAAAGATGAGAAGAGGAAGAAAACAAGAAGGGAAAACCCTTTGAGAGAGAGTTGAAGTTTCGGTTTTGAAAAGATGAGAAAAGAAGCAAAAATGTTCACCAAAGCAAGAGAGAAAAGAAGGAGCTCCTAAGGTTGATTCGGCTAACTAAATTCTCCAAAATGAACACTTAAGGGATGACACACCCTTATGACCAATAATGCTCAAAAGAAAAGAAAGAGAAGTCTAAGTCCCAAAGAACTTTCGGCATACTCACCTCACCTAGCCCCAAACCGAAACTCCCTCAACATCCCTACCACATTCGGTCACCACTTCCCCCAACAAACCACCAAATCCCTTGATCAACTCCGACATTCACTCTCTTCCTATCACTTGAATTGGTTTGAATAATTCCACTCCACCTTTCTCTCATGGCCATACATTCAAAATTTGACCCATTCAACTCCCACTCTTCAAAGTCCAAGCCAAAACCACCACCTCTCCATCCTAACGCCCAAAAATAAACTCCAAAAAGCCAACTATGCGACTCGAACCTACTCCCACCTCCTCCAAGCTCCTCTTGAGGCGTCATCCACCCTTGCTTCCTAGGCGTCCCCTTGCCACATTACCACTCCTTCTCTTGTGTCAACCAACACAAGCATTAATCCTTAAGGCCTGTCCCAGCTAGCTCTCTCCCCTAAAGTGCCCAAAATGAAATTTTTGCCAAAGCTTCAGTTTAATCCCGAGCCTTCCCGGAGACCCCAAACATCACGAATTAACACATAAAGCATACCAACCACACAGAAACATATAAATGCAAAGCCCCTAATTCTCGGATGTTACAGTTCTACCCCCTTAAAGAAATTTCGACCTCGAAATTTACCTGATCAAAAGAGATGAGGGTATTGCCGCCATGATCGCATCCTCGAGTTCCCACGTAGCTTCTTCCGTACCATGATTTCGCCTTAAGACTTTGACCAAAGGAACTGATTTTCTCTCGGACTTTAACGTCTCGATCTAAGATCTCGCACGAGGTTCCTCCTCAAAGGGACAGTGCGGTCTTATCTCAATCTCCTCCACTGGCACAATGTGAGACGGATCCGAATGATAGCGCCTTAACATCGAGACATGGAACACATCATGTATTTGTTTCAATTCTGAAGGTAACTCAAGCTGGTACGCCACTGGTCCCACACGTTTCAATACCTGATAAGGCCCGATAAACCTGGGACTTAGCTTGCCCTTCCGTCCAAACCTCAAAACTTTCTTCCAAGACGAAACTTTCAGGAAGACTTGATCACCCACTGCAAATTCTATATCCTTACGCTTCAGATCATCATAGGATTTCTGTTTGTCGGAAGCCTCCTTCAACCGAGTTCGAATCAACTTAACTTTTTCCTCTGTCTCTGAAACCAAATCCGGACCCATGATCCGACGCTTACCCAACTCTGTCTAGCAAGTAGGTGTACGACACCTCCGTCCATACAACGCTTCATAGGGCGCCATCTGAATACTAGCCTGGTAGCTTTTGTTGTAAGCGAATTCCGCCAACGGTAGAAACTCTTCCCAACTACCCCTGAAGTCTATGACACAACCTCTCAACATATCTTCCAAGATCTGAATTACCCTCTCAGACTGACCATCAATCTGTGGATGAAAAGATGTGCTGAAGTCTAGTCTTGTACCCAATGCCTGATGCAGTGCCTTTCAAAACCGCGAAGTAAACCTAGGGTCTCTATCCGATATGATCGACACTGGTACCCTATGCAACCTCACAATCTCTGCGACATACAGCTTAGCTAACTTCTGCAATGGATAGTCAACACGAACAGGTATGAAATGAGCGAACTTCGTCAACCGATCTACAATCACCCATACCGAATCCTTCTTAGTAGGCGTGAGAGGTAGTCCACTAACAAAGTCCATCATTATCCTCTCCCACTTCCATCTGCGGAATCTTCACCAATTGCCAATAACCACAAGGCGATTGATGCTCGCTTTCCTGGCCGGCACGTTAAACACTTTCCCACAAACTCGGTAATTTCCCGCTTCAATCCAGGCCACCAAAACTGTTCACGCAGATCCCGATACATCTTATTCCCTCCAGGATGCATCACATACGGGCTACTATGAGCCTCCTGAAAAATCATCTGCCTCAACTCAACATCCTTAGGCATGCAAACCCTCTTACAGAAACATAGAACCCCATCACTGTTCAAGTCAAAATCCTCTACCCGACCATTCTGTACCTGTAGAAGTTGAGCACTCAAGACATCATCCAATAACTGCTTCTCTTTAATCTGACTACCCACGTCAGATTTACTTGAAGTTCAGCTAGCACACTCCCATCATCATACAAGCTGAGATGGGCAAACATCGCTATCAAATCCGATATCACTTTTCGACTTAACGCATCCGCCACCACGTTAGCTTTTCCTGGATGATACTCGATCGAGTAGTCGCAATCCTTTAATAGTTCAATCCACCTCAGCTGCCTCAAATTTAGCTCCTTCTGAGTAAGAAGATACTTTAAACTCTTATGGTCGGTGTAGATAATGGACTTCTCCCCATACAGATAGTGTCTCCAAATCTTCAGAGCGAACACTACCGCAGCCAACTCTAGATCATGCGTGGGATAGTTTATCTCGTGCGGTCTTAATTGCCGAGATGCATACGCAACCACCTTCCCGCCTTGCATTAACACACACCCTAACCCCGTGTGTGAAGCATCACAGTAGACAGTGAACTCTTTCCTTGCTTTAGGCTGAATCAAGATCGGAGCCTCCGTTAAGATCTTTTTCAGCTTCTCAAAACTTTCCTGCTGCTTGCCGTCCAAACAAATGGTGTTCCTTTCCGCAATAACTTCGTTAAGGGTGCAGCAATTAAGGAGAAACCCTCAACAAACCTTCTGTAGTATCCAGCTAACCCCAGGAAACTTCAAATTTCTGCCACAGACTTAGGCGGTTTCCATTCCAACACAGCCTCGATCTTCCGAGGATCAACCCTAATCTCCTCAGCTGATACAACATGACCCAAAAAGGTAACTTCTTCCAACCAAAATTCACACTTACTGAATTTGGCGTATAACTGCTTCTCCCTCAAAATCTGCAGAACCACCCGAAGATGTGAATCGTGCTCTTCTTCCGTCTTGGAATAGACCAGGATGTCGTCTATGAACACCACGACAAACTGGTCCAGAAAAGGTTTAAATACCCGATTCATGATATCCATAAATGCAGCTGGCGCATTCGTTAACCCAAACGGCATTACTAAAAACTCATAGTGGCCATAGCAAGTTCGAAACGCCGTCTTCTGAATATCCGCTTCCTTGACCTTGAGCTGATGATATCCTGACCTCAAATCTATCTTAGAAAAGGCTGAAGCCACTTTAAACTGATCAAACAGGTCGTCAATCCTCGGCAACGGGTACTTGTTCTTAATCGTCAACTTATTCAATTGACGGTAATTAATGCACATGCGCATCGACCTGTCCTTCTTCTTCACAAACAGCACCGGCGCTCCCCAGGAAGACATACTTGGTCGGATAAAACCACGATCCAATAGCTCCTGAATCTGGGCCTTAAGTTCCGCCAGCTCCTTCAGTGCCATCCTGTAAGGGGCGATGAATACTGGAGCCGTTCCTGGAAGTAGCTCAATTCCAAACTCCACCTAGCGATCTGGAGGCAACCCTGGAAGTTCTTCAGGAAAAACATCCACAAACTCCTTCACTGTTCTTACCTCATAAACAGTCACCTCCTTTGCATCCAATGCACTGATAAAAGCTAGGAATGCCTTGCACCCTTTTCGAACCATCTTAACAGCTCTTAATGCAGAAACCACATTGGACAAATAATTCCTCCTTTCCCCTATCGTAATTACCTCAACACCCTCTGGGGTACTCAACACCATTCACTTAGTCGCACAATCCAATTTAACATGATGTTTAGCCAACCAGTCCATGCCTAAGATAAGGTCGAATTCTCCGAATGGTAATTCCATCAAGTCTGCCGAGAATACTATTCCTTGAATTTTTAAAGGTGCCTCCCTAAACATCTTGTTCACTACTATAGATTGTCCTAAAGGGCTAACCACAGTCATCTCTTGAGTAACAATCTCAGATTCTATACTTAAAGTCTTAGATACAGTGCTAGCAACATATGAATGGGTCGATCCAATATCAATCAAAGCAAGAATGGCTTATCAGATATAAGAAACGTACCGGTTATGACATCCAGTGCGTCGCCATCCTCTTGTCGCCGTGCTGCATAGACTAAACCCGGCTGTCTTGCATCTGTACCACTGACACCCCTGCCCGGTGCTCCATGACCCCGACCATAACCATTCCCTCCTCTGATCGGACCACGACCTCTCGGCATATGCTGTCCACCCCTTCCTGGCTGTACATACCCCTGACCTACCATCCGTGCCCTGGTCATTTCTTGCAGACAATCCCTTATTAGATGATCTTTTGACCTACACTTGAAGCATACCCTATCTCTTCTCCAGCACTCTCCTACATGTGACCTCCCACACTGAGCACACTGTCGAAATTGCCCAATAGTAACTGGCATTGCAACACGACCCGGCCCATCAACCTTAGGCCTCTTCTGGAAACCCCCAGATGACCCTGATGATCCATAACTCCTCTTATTTCTACCTTTATCCTTGTCCATATTTTGCCTCTCAGTCCGTTTTACCTCCTCGGCTATTTTAGCCTTTTCCACCAGAATAGCAAAATCCCTCTCCCGCTGCGGAGCTATCAACACTCGTAACTCGTCTCGCAACCCAACCTCGAATCGCACGCAACGCTCATAATCTGTCGCAACTATCCCTAGGGCGTAACGAATCAATCGTAGAAATTCTACCTCGTACTCAGCCATCGATTTACTCCCTTGTACCAGATTCAGAAATGCTTTCCTCTGAGCATCCACATAACTTGCCCCAATGTATTTCTTCTGAAATACAGTTTTGAAGAAATCCCAGTCGATGCGATCCGCCGAAGTACCCTCTCTTACTGTGAGCCACCACTGATATGCCTCGTCCCGAAGAAGAGACACCATCCCTTTCAGTTTTTCCTCTGCCGTGCAGTCCAAGTCATCCATAATCCGCTCAACTGCCTCTAGCCAGTATTTAGCCACATTTGGAGCCACAACGGAGATACCCCTAAATGTTTCAGCCCCGTTTGCTCGAAGTCGCTCAGGAATAGACTTCCAAGATATTGTCCCAGAGCTTGCCCCAGCAACTCGCTCCAACACACGCAGCATTGCTTGAGACAGAGCATCATCCCCACTAGTTCTATCTTACGATCCCGCTTCTGCTACCGGTGACGTTGGCGCCTCACCTTCAGGCTCATGCCTTGTCTTCGAGAACTCAGCCTCTATACTACGACCTCTACCACGGCCGCGTGCAACACGTCCCCGCCCTCTAGCACTTATGTCTATCGTTTCGTCTTAATCTGTTTTACCAATTTTATGCATTAGCTTTTCTTTTCACTGATTATTAACGAGTAGTTTTATGAGAATAGGGTTATAAGTAGTTTTCCGCAAGAACACATGCATACCTAAAGGTTTCCATTTCTAAAGTAGAGTTGCTAGATTCTAAGTTTCATAGCACGATATATCTACTTCATGCAATTCACCCAATTCAGTCAGAAAACTTACCGTGTGGACTTGGTGCCAGAGACTTGGGTGCCATACTTTCAGAGAACCTGTACCTATATATATTTTCTTTTTAAACCATCTTTAACCCTAATTTGGAAAACGTTTTGGACCCAAAAACCCATAGCCGAGTTTTGAAAACCTGCTCTGATACCAAATTGTAACATCCCAAACCCGGCCCAAACGCCGTGACCGGATCTGGTATGTCACATGGGAAAAATAATTTGTATGTAATTTCGTGTATTGCAGAATGTTAGAAAGTTCCTTTTTAAAATCATCAAGTTTAACAGTCCATTTGAAAACTTAGTAATTATTTAGTGAAAATTCCTATATAGCCAAATTCTTGTGTTTAGGTGACGTTTGAAAACTCTGTTACATTAAAGAAATCACGAGGCTTGTTATAGCATGTGGTTTGTAAAATTGTTGGTTAGGTTTCGAGAAAAAACCCCTTTTTATTTCGTTCTATTCAGAAAATGTTTGATCAATCAAGTTTGTGATATTAACGTCTTAATAATTAAACCATAATTAAAACCAAAATAAAAGTGGCCTTATTACAAATCAAAAACCTCCAAAGGTAGCAAAAGATAAATAAAATAAAGTTTTAATTGAATACCCTACGCATGGCCACCTCGAGTCCAATCCATTAATCCTTTGAACTAAGAGTCACCTGCAATTTGTATAAGCAAATAAAGTGAGTCACAAGACTCAGTGTGCAATTAGTCCACATAATCCACAAGTGGCCTAAGCCCCCATATCACAATCGGCCAAAGCCCAATCAATTAGCATATTAGAATAATCAGAATGATAACCCAACCCAGCCTAATATTCCATCCTCTACACACCGCTCCATATGTCCATCCTCAACACACCTGTGGGGATTTCTACGATCAACCCTCCATCTTCTACACACCTCTTTGGCAGTCATGCTGACAGTCACGCTGCTTAAAGTCGATATAATATGGTCTAGCCACCGATAAATGTGTGACCAAGTCACCGATATACAATAAGGCACCGAGCCATCGAAATAGTGTGACAGAGTCACCGATATACACTTCCCTTCATAATCATTATCAATTCCCAAAATCCCATGCACATGCAAGCATAGTATAATGAACATATAATATAATATCATACAATTACTATTTAGAATACATGCACAACCATGCTAACGACAATGTTTATAAGACTTAATCGAAGGATAACTAACCTGGTGTTACGATTTTACCCTTCATAGGTAACTCAATAGCCCTTACCAAACTTTCGGCTTTCACACAGTTCACATAAACAATTTATACAACACAGAAAGTGTGGTAATTACACACCTGTAAACACGAAGAACTATGCTATCAATCTCGCTATCACCCTCACTTGCGGGACTCACCGCGATCTGCCTATCCCTCTTCGAAGACGGCCCACAACCCGGTGGAAAGTCTCGAACGGAAGACACCGCAGGTTTTTTAAACTTAGGGGTAGGGACTACGGGTTCAACCCCTTTCTTCCCTTGACGGGCATTCGAATCCATGACAGATCTTGATCAGAGAACCAGGTTAAAGCAACGAAAAGAACGAAAGAATAGATACTCATAACGAAGAAGTTTCTTACCTAAATCGACAGATTCTGAAAGCTAACGAACTGGTGTTAGGAAATCGGTTGAGTCCCTACACACTCCCCACATTAGAATCGATTCTCCAAGATAGAATAGAAGAAATGGCCTTTCGACCAAATGAGTTGGTAAGAACCCCCTTACCTAGATCGACCTCCAACACTAGCCAGATGCAGAAAAGAATGCGAAGATGAGACCCCCTCCTATATTCGGCCAATGCATCAAAGTACAAGTTAACTCCTTCGGTTTTACCACCAGCAAGAGAAGGGAAAAGAATTGAAGATGAAGAAGGAGAATACTTACCACTAAACAGGAAGAAGCCAATTTGAGAAAACTAGAAAAATAAGTGACGGCAATCCACTGAAATAAGAACGAACGAAGAGAAATGAACACACAAAGGAGATTCGGCTATAATGAAAAATAACACAACCCAAAGAGAAAGAATAAGGTTTCGACTTTGAAGAAACAAATGGAAGATAAAAGGACCAAGAAGGTGTTTCGGCTTTGAAGAAGAACTCGTGACAAATGGTGAAAAGAAAAATGGGGCACTAGGTTCGGTTGAAGAGAAAGAAAGATGAGAAGAGGAAGAAAATAAGAAGAGAAAACCATTTGAGGGAGAGTTGAAGTTTCGGTTTTGAAAAGATGAGAAAAGAAGCAAAAATGTTCACCAAAGCAAGAGAGAAAAGAAGGAGCTCCTAAGGTTGATTCGGCTAACTAAATTCTCCAAAATTAACACTTAAGGGACGGCACACCCTTATAACCAATAATGCTCAAAAGAAAAGAAAGAGAAGTCTAAGTCCCAAAGAACTTTCGGCACACTCACCTCACCTAGCCCCAAACCGAAACTCCCTCAACATCCCTACCACATTCGGTCACCACTTCCCCCAACAAACCACCAAATCCATTGATCAACTCCTACATTCACTCTCTTCCCATCACTTGAATTGGTTTGAATAATTCCACTCCACCTTTCTTCCATGGCCATACATTCAAAACATTTAACCCATTCAACTCCCACTCTTCAAAGTCCAAGCCGAAACCACCACCTCTCCATCCTAACGCCCAAAAATAAACTCCAAAAATCCAACTATGCGACTCGAACCTGCTCCCACCTCCTCCAAGCTCCTCTTGAGGCGTCATCCCCCCTTGCTTCCTAGGTGTCCCCTTGCCACTTTACCACTCCTTCTCTTGTGTCAACCAACACAAGCATTAATCCTTAAGGCCTGTCCCAGCTAGCTCTCTCCCCCAAAGTGCCCAAAATGAAATTTTTGCCAAAGCTTCAGTTTACTCCCGAGCCTTCCCGGAGACCCTAAACATCACGAATTAACACATAAAGCATACCAACCACACAGAAACATATAAATGCAAAGCCCCTAATTCCTGGATGTTACACACTCATTAATCCATTCAAACCTTTCTTTCTTTTTCAACAATCTAGTGAGAGGAATTTCCAACATTGAAAAACCTTTCACAAACCTTCTATAATAGCCTGCTAGCCCCCAAAAGCTATGAACTTCAGTGACATTTTTAGGAGGATTCTATTCAAGTACTGCTTTCACCCTATCAGGGTCTACTTTAATACCTTCAGCAGAGATCATATGGCTTAGAAAATATACTTCTTTCAGCCAGAATTTACACTTACTGAACTTGGCATATAATTGATTTTCACGTAATGTTCCAGCACAATTCTCAAATGTTCCTCATGATCAGCTTCATTCTTAGAGTAGACCAAAATATCATTAATAAAAACTACTACAAATTGATCTAAATATGGCTGAAACACTCTATTCATCAAGTCCATGAATACTACAGGCGAATTAGTTAAACCAATAGGAATTACTAAAAATTCATAATGGCCATACCTTGATCGAAAGGCAGTCTTAGGCACATCATCACCTCTGATCTTCACTTGATAATATCTAGATCTCATATCAATTTTAGAAAAAACTGTAGCCCCACACAACTGATCAAACAAATCTTCAATTTTTGGTAGAGGATACTTATTCTTTATAGTTACCTTATTCAACTAGCGATAATCTATACATAGGCGCAATGTTCCATCTTTCTTGTTCACAAACAGAATTGGTGCACCCCACGGTGACACACTCGGTCTTATAAATCCCCTATCCAACAGATCTTGCAACTATGCTTTCAACTCTTTTGGTTTTAACAGTGCCATTCTGTAAAGAGTATAGGAGATAGGTGTTGTACCAGGTTCCAATTCAATTGAAAACTCTACTACTCTCTCAGGTGGTATCCTTAGATGCTCTCTTGGAAACACATCTGGAAATTCCTTTACCACTGAAACTTGAGGGATGTCCTTTCTTGACTTAGATGAATCCATAATGTACACCAAATAAGCATATGCGCCATTAACTATCAATTTTTTAGTGGATACAACAAAATTTATTCTAGTCAGTCTGTATGCCAAGCATTAATACTTCCTTACCCTTAGAAGTCAACTAACGTACACCTCTAGCACGATCTACCATAGCATTATTTCTAGTCAGCCAATCGAATCCTAAGATAACATCAAACTCATGGAAATTCAGTAACAAGTCTGCCAATAATATGTATTCACCAAACACCAACGGGTAATTCTTTATCGTCTTGTTAACCACAGTACTCTAACCTAGTAGATTAGTTACTAACACATTCGTTTTAGAATATACAACTTCAAGACCTAGACCCACTACAACCTTAGTACAAATATAAGAATGAGTAGATCCTGGATCTATCAATGCATAAATATTATTTTCGAGTAAAAGAAATTTACCGTTATAACTTCTGGTAGATCAACATCTTCTTTTGCTTTCATTACATACGCTTGGGTGGACACTCTAGAATTTAGATTACTAAATTTTTTCCTTAGTGTTCCTTGCACTGAGCCAGACTTTGCTGCCATTCCAGATCTAGTCTCTTGCTCAAACTTTTGAGGCCCACAAACAAACTGCTCTGTGCTTGTTTCTATCTTGGAGGGACAATCCTTAACCAAATATCCTTGGATCCACATCTAAAACATGCCTCAGAATGTCTCCAACATTCTCCTCCATGGCTTCTACGATAGTGTTCATAGTTAACATTTCTCATTGCTCTAGACCCTCCAGAGCTTGCCATAGAAATAGCTGGTCTACTAATTCCTTTACGCTTGAAACTCGTAGGTTGTGAATCTCTTCTTGAAGTTGAAAAAGTTTGATCTCTGGGCTTCTTAAAACTTGTTAGAGGTGGAGGGTTAGACATTCTTCTTTTTATCCTTTCTCTCACAAAGTTTCTACTTCTGTTTCTAATAATTGTTTCCTTCTTATGAGCTTTTTCTGTCATAGCTGCTAAACTTTTACATTTAGAAGTTGCTACCATAGCACAAATTTCATTTATTAATCCCCACTCAAACTTATCACACATTTCCTTCTCTGAATGGAACATGTTGTTTTGCATATCTACTGAGTCTAACAAATTCTCATTCATATTCCATCACAAACATCCTTCCTTGTCTAAGATACAAAATTTATTTCTTCATCTGTTTTATATACATCTGGTTCACACACCTTTCTCTGAACTTCTCTAGAAAGAACTCTCAATCAATAATCTCTTCAAGAGTCACACTAATCAATGTTTCCTACCACTGATAGACTTCTCTTTCCAGCAACGATATAACATATAAGAAATTGTCTTCCGTGTACATTTCAATTCTTTTATCACCCTATAAAATGGAGATAACCACTGCTCAGCCACAATGGGATCATCACCTTTATCACCCATTTTATGAATTTCTTTCACAGGGTCTCCTTTTGCTGGAGTCACAATAGGTACTGGTGGTGCAGGTTGTGCTAGGCGAACCACTTCTGGTTGTGGTTGTTGAGGCTGTTAAGGCTGGGGCGCTTGAATATTGCCCATAAAATTGTTAAACATATGTGTTATCATCGTAAAGAAAACATTCTTGGAAGCATTTCCAACTACTCCCAAGCCAACTGTAGGTGCTTGTTCTAGAATAAGAGGCACATGACTTTCAATTTCTTATCTAGTCACTTCTCTAGATCCTTCAAACATCTTTTTCAATATTACAAGAAAATTCAAATTAGTTTAACACACTCAGGGACTAAGCGAAAGGCGAATCATGCATGATGGGACGTGACTCAGCCTTCGGTTTTATAAGAATTGGCTCAACCTTGGCTCTGATACCAAACTTGTAACATGTCAAACCCGACCCTATAATAGGATCCGGATATGATGTGCCACTACTTAGAATCAAACTAATTTTGAAACATTTTGGCGAAAGCTTTATATAATTCTTACAAAGTTATAAACATACATAGGCTTTATTTGCAATGTATCAATGCTCAAGTAAGAACACTTACTATTGGGACTTATATTAGGTGTTTAGAACACCTAATCCCCCCTTTAACTCATTGATTATGCATTAATCATAGCACACCAAACCACTCACTTGATCAACCTTGTTTCAAGCCAAAACTCAAGCTTTTGTTTGCCTTTGTCCTTGCTTGTAGAGGCTTCCAAATGAGTTGAACTTTACAAACACATCAAACACAATACAAAGGCATTACAAGCAACACCAAACACAACTAAATTATTCCAAAATCATATATCAAAGCCTCTTATATTCAATACTGAAAAGTTAGCTAGTTTTTCCCAAATAGGTGTTTAACCACTTAAATCTCATTTCTAAGCTTAGATTTCAACTTCATACACCCTAAATATCATCTAATTATAGATCTAAACCATCAATTTTATCTAATTACACGAATCTAAGTTTTTCAGAAAAATCAAGCTTATGTGATCATTTGAAAGGGGAAAATGTTTGATTGGTTTAAATTACTTAAGGATTTTTTAAATCAAGATCAAATACCTCTTAACTAGATCAAAATGAGTTAGAAATAACTTTAAAACAAAACCTTGTCTTAGAAATACAAGATCCACCATTTTCAAGCTAAAAAACGGTTTAAAATCAATGGGTCTATTGAAATCTTGATTAAATCAATTAAAACTTGAATTGAAATAACAAATTACTTAATTTAATCATGAAAAGTCAAAATCTCACCTCAATTTGACAAAAACGACGAGTTATGAGTCAAATTCAAGCTAACTATAGATAATTTGAGGATGAAAACTTGATTATTCTTTGAAATTAGAAAAGGAATTCGTGTTTGGAAAGCTTAAGAATAAAAAAAGAATAAATCCATTTCGGGAGAAAAGCTCTAGTTTGGTGTTTGGGAAAATTTTGAATGAATGGAGAAATGAGAGGGAAATGGATGGTAAGGGTTGTTAAATAGGCAACCAATTTTTAAAAATTAGGTCATTGCCCATTTAACCACCTCCAATTTTTTTTCCCTTTTTCAAATAGGTCATTTTTTTTCCAATTAAAGCTTATTTTCCAAATTATTTTCGAATTGACCTCATTTTAAAAATCTGTTTTAAACAAATTAATTCTTGGACACTTAATTTTATTTTCTAAAATTAATTTTATTTAATTATATTTGTTAATATTTTATTTTATTATTCCTATTTATTTTAATTATTTAATCTGACTACAATTTTTGATTCACTAACTTTCGGTTTCCTAACCTGATTCTACTAACCCAATTTTTGGGATGTGACAGCTTGTGTAACGTTATGAGGGACCCTTTCGAGTTTTGAAAAGAGTAGGCAAGGTGGCCTACAAGCTTGAGCTGCCTGCAAAGCTCAAGGTTCACCCAGTGTTTCATGTCAACATGCTTAAGCCATTCCATCAGGGTCGGGAGGATCCAAATCGAGGCAAGTCTGAACTAGCACCAATGGGGGTAAAGGTCACCTATGATCGAAAAGTTGATTGCATCATGGCAGATCAAGTGATTCGACGAAAGTACTATAGGCTGAGGCATGAATACTTAGTTCGATGGAATGGGCTTCTTGATAGTGAAGCTAGTTGGGAACTTGTCGAGGCTTTATGGCAGTTCCAAGACAAGATAAACCAGTTCAATTTAGAGGACGTGACGAGGGCGTTGCTAGGGCAAGTGGGGGAGAATGTCATGGGTTGCGCATGGGAGCCCGTAACCATGACACATTTGAAAGATCCATCATGTTCACAAGGGGTCACGTGGTCCAACAGGGCTGGTCTATTGCTTGGAGAGATTGAAGGCCCATCTACAAAGTATGACAAATATGGAACATAATCTTCGAATATATGCAATCTTAGAGGATTTTTAATCTTAGAAGATTTGATTCTATAAATCCTAGAGATTTGATTTTGTAGATAACTTTTAATCTTAGTTGTTGATGTACTTTAATCTGTACTATTGAATTTGGGGAAGCTCAATTATAAATAGAGGCCTCTCCCCTTATTGTAAACCACTTCATTCTTGAGTAATGGAATTCTTGAGATCATTTACTCAAATTTTGTGCTTTTTTTTTCTGTGGCTTTTCTCTTCTTTCAAGTTCTTTTGAGTTGCTTCTGTTTTCCTTGGTGCCCTAGATATTTCTATAGAAGTCTCAATTTCAAAAGTAGGTTGACTTAGGCGCATTTAAAGTGAAGGAATCGTCTAAGGCTGCATAGATTTTAAGGTGAAAAATCTAAGTCTGTGACACATTATAAGCACCAAATAGATAAATGGTTAATTGACATGAAATAGCTACCAAATGGGAAATTTTTGAAACTGATGCTTGAGGTATTGATACATTAGAAAAAGGTATTGGTACTTAAGAATTTATTTTTAATTTTTCAAACATCGAACCTAAAAATGATATCCATACAGAGGTAAGGTATCGATACCTTAAAGGAAGTTTCGATACTTTGAGTTTAGTATTGATACCTTTGGTCTAAAATTAATTTTTTTTGAAACATCGAAGCTCAAAATAGTATCAGTACCTAGCAGGGGTATAGATACATGTTCTGAAACTTTGAAAGCTTTGCAATTTGGCCCTATTTCATGTTCAAAATAGTAATTGAGCTTTGGTAAGCTCGATTAAGGCTTGGATTTAATTGAATTTTATAAAGTGAATGTGATTATGATATGATGAAATGTTTGAATGATTTATTTATGGTATACCTTATCTGAAATTTTAAAAATCTTGCAAAAAGGTCCTTATTTAATCTCTAGTTAATCATAAAGCATTCGTATGCTCGTATAAGACCCGAGAAAGAATGTTCATGATATTCAATATTGTTTTGTTGTTGATTGCATGAATGATGATGTGAGTTAATGATTTTACTGTAAATTTATCAGTAGTTGCTCCGACAACGACTGTAGCATCCTGTAGCTCGAATTTGGAGACCGGGTAGGGCGAGGGGTGTTACAATCACCATTCAAAACAAAAATATTGTTTCGATCCATTAATTTATCATTTCCCAACCGTACATTTTCATCTCATCCATTTTTTTCAAGTAGTTGATGCATGAGACACCCACATCTTTTGCATAATACAATTCAATAAACACATAACAGTTGAAATATAAATCACGTAGTAAAAGTAAAACAATAAATTTGACATACCTTTTCTTGTGATGAAGAGTTCTTCTGAATCAAAATTTGAAAATATCACTGGCCTTGATGCAACCACATTTTCCAATATCCATCCTCTTAATGTCATGCTTGTAGTGGCATCTGAATGTGTGGTAAATAGACAAGCCTTCTTTAATTTATCATAAATTTAAAAATAGAACCTTAAAATTGTTGGTTTGTGGGGATAATAATAAACTTATGAGAAATTAACGAAGGCTTAAAGGCGTGTATCAATGCCACTTTTTTTAAGGTTCTATCTGCCCCTGCCTATATTATGGTATGCAAAAGAGTTACTAGCAAATGAACCTCGAGGATACAATGAAGCCCAATGACTGTCTACATTTTGCACTCACAGGAATAGTCTACTAAGTAGTAAGCGGAGCATAGCAAGTAGACCTGATCATGAGCCTAGCCACCCGCCCAGGCCTGAAGGCCCACCTGAAAAGTGGGAGGGTTTGAGAAAAAATATAGACCCAAAAAATGGGCTTGGAAAATAAATACGGTCCATTTTCTAAACGAGTCGAGCCTCGAATAATATGTTTTTGGAATGGGCCCGACCCAACCCGAATTTGCCTAAATTTTTTTCTGGTGTTGTTTTGCTATTGTTTTTCTTCCATTTAGCTATTATATTGCTAGTTGCTACTATTTTGTTGTTATTGTTTGGATATTGTATAACTCTTGTTTTACTGTTAATCCTGCTACTATTTTATAGGCATTTGCTTACTAAGTTGCAACTATCTTAGTGTTATTTAAGTATAAAGACTTTTTTTAATGTATTATCATTTTATTGGGAAACATTTATTTAAATGTTTAGTGTATTTGATGTATTATATTTTTAAAATTTATTTTTATATAAAAATAATATTAAAAATTTTAATATAGGTAGGCTGGGTTTAGCGTGTTTTATTTGGGTTGGGCTTGGGCAAAATTTTAGGCCCATTTTTCAGGCCAGGTTGAGCCCGAGCCTAACAAGTGGGCCTAAAATTTTGCATCAGCCCGACCCATTATCAGGTCTAATAACAAAGATAAAAATTTCTATAAAGAATTTATGCAATAGAACAATCTAGAAATATAAAATATGGTGGGAGAATAGAAAGAAACTTTTGATGTGTTTTTTTTTTTTTGTGTGTGTCAAACAAATTATATTTGACTCCTATTTATAGGAGTTCTCATGTCTCTCCGTAGGAACACTACTATCTAAATGGATAGTCACATCTTTTAACAATAAACATAGTTATTCAATAGATGTTTCCTTGAATAATCACAATTCATTGTTAATAATAAAGTGATATAATTTTTTAATTTAAGAGACATAATTCATCACCATGAAATGTGATAACTCTTGGTTAATAACCAAGTGGTATAACTTTTGGTTACTTGTAACTTTTCATTTGCAACTATTGAAACACTATATATATATTGAAAATGTTCCAACATATAATGCTTTCATGTATCAAAACATGACCTAGTGGTATTGATACATGCCTATAGGTATCGATACATGAGTGTTAGAATGGTCACTAGTAGCTACTTTTATGAGAAGTATTGATACATCTCTTATATGTATCGATGCATGAGCTGTAATGACACTTTTTGATGAAAAAAATAATACTTTCAACGGCTCTAAATCATTCCCAACGACCATAAACTTCCACGACCTTACTCTTTGCTATAAATACAAGTAAAAGACAAATCAGGACTCAAGAGAGACATATCTAAGCATCAAAGTCAAGAGAAAAGCTCCAAACCTTCATTCTTTCATTTCTCTTGTAAAATATTCTCTAGGAGGTTAGTGTCTAATCTTTCATCATTTACATATCTCTGTATTTATAGTTAAAACTTGTAAACATCCAACTTCCTAAAGGTTTTTATTGTTTATTCTCCATTTCACTTATTGTAACTTTTAGAGGGTTTTAGTTGAGCCATGCAAATCTAAGAAAGGCTCTAGTTAGACGTAAAAGCTATGGGGAAAGGTTTTATCTAAGTCTTGTGAAAAAAAATAGAGTTGTAAAGGTTATACCTTCTCCTCGAAAGGTATCAATTCCAATGGTGAATTGGGAAAATCATTAGTGGTGAAAAGCTAAGATAGTGGAGGAAGAAAATTGAAGTCAAACCACTATAAATCGTTTGTGTAAGTTTTTCTTCCCTTTCCCTATTATTTAGAAAAGGCTTTCAATTTTTTTAAAATATCAATTCACTTCCTCTTGGTATTTTCAAGCATAACATATTTGGACAAAAATATTTTATATATTATTATAAAATCTTATATTTATAAAAATTGAAGTGAAAATAATATATTTTCTAAAATAATATATTTTATATATCTTTAATTTTAAAATAATAATGTAAAAATGTAATATTTTATGAAAAATTAAAATATATAAAATTACCAAAAAAAAAAATCATTCCAACATGAATATAAACAAATCATTGTCTCAATTAATTTGTAACTGGAAACCATATGTCTTAGTACATTCTGGCATGAAATAAAATTTTCAAATTTTATTAATTTATATATATATATATATATATATATTAAAATTAATAAAGTAATAAAATAATATAAAAACTTGATGTGTTATAAAATTAAAAATAAATAAAATTACTAAAAAAACAAAATTAAAAAAATCAAGACAATATTCAAATGAATCAAGACAACCATCTCCCTGAATTCATTTCGACATGGAATTATATTTATAAATTTTTTTAATAAATTTATATATTTTTAAATATTTTTTTAAATTTATATATTTTTAATTTTAAAATAATAATATAAAAAAGTATATGTTATAATATATATATATATATATAAATGCTAAAAACACAAAGTCTATAATGAACCTAGAGTTGACCAGATTCATTCTCTATGTGGAAAAATTATTTTTTATATTTTTTTATAAATTTTATATATTTTAGATTTTTATTTTGTCACGTGTGAAAATGCGGAGCTATCAAATATTGCTATATTATTGGTCAGCAGTGCTACGTCAACGCATTTTAACTTTATTGATTAGATATTAAAATTTTTGTCAGAATTAAAATTTAGATACCAATTAGGCCATAAAAAATAAGTATCAATTAAATACAAATGAAAAAAAATAATAACCCTATAAATAACTTTTAACATTGTTAATTATTTGTGTAATATACATTTTAATATATTCATGATATAATCTAATTATTACTATTAATTGCCAAGAATTTGTGGGAGGTTTCTTAACCTTAAACAAAATTTCCTATATTTAGCCAAAGAAAAAACAGTGGATGAGAAACAGATTATAGAATCCAACCAGTGTTTATGAAACATTGTTTCAATATAATCCAAACTTGATGGATTTAACTGTAACCATCTTCTTTATGAACTTGTTTGAATCTGGTTTAATATGTTAAAAGTTACCGGATGTTCTTACAAGTTCCAATAAATCCAGCTAATATCCTCTATTACAATCCAGCATAAAAATAAAAATAAAAAAAGACATTGATGGCCTACAAATTTTACAGTTTATAAAAATAGACCTTTCTTCCCATTGATGAATTGTTAAATATGGTTAAGTTCCATTAACCCCAAAACATCAACAGAAAAAACGGTTTAGTTATTACAAAAACAAACTGTAGGAACCAAATTGCAAGCAATGTCAATTTTTTGGTCTCTAGATTAAAAAGAGGTGCAAATCAATCTTCATTTTCGAAGTTTACAATTTGCAGAAAATGGGGTGTGGTGAATCAAAACACGCTGTCATCGAAAACACCATTAGCCGAAAAAACTCAAAGGCGGGATCCAAGCGAGGGAAAAGCTCCCAAGGCATTGAAGAAACAAGGAAAGTTGATAGCGAAGTGAGCTCATCGGTGCAACAGGAAGGCAAAAACGACGGTTTGGACATCGTTGGAGTCGCTGCTGGAACCACCTCTATCAGTCGGAGGAATTCGAGAGCAAGGTCCAAGAAGGGGAAAAGCTCGGAAACCATTGAAGAAACGAAGAAAGTTTATGGCGAAACAAGCTCAATGGTGCAACAGAAGGAAGTCAAAAATGACAATCGGGACACCGACGGGAATAATTCCGGTACTGTGGTTGATGGGAAGAAGGTAGCTGAAAGCATCGAATTGAAGAAAGGAGATAAAACGATGGCCGAAGAGACAAAGGAAAAAATTATGGAGGAAATTAAGCTTGTCGAAGAAACAAAAGATGGTGAGAAACTAGGTGAAGATTCAAAGAAATAAATTGTAAAGGATCAAAAAGTTGTTGAAGAAATTGCAAATGGTTTTTGAACTTAAACTAATGATGCATGTATGCTTCAATGGCGGTAATTCTTTCTACATTCATAAACTAATTTGATTCCTTCATGTGTGATTTTTCAGGAGAAGCTAAAACTATGAAGAAAGAGAACTTGGTACAAAGGTCAAAAACAATAACTTCTACAACTACTACTGAAGCTAAAGTTTCAACCCTAGTTGAAAAACAGGTATTAATCTATATTACTTAGTGAATGTTGTTTGGCATGATCAAACATTTTTTCCATGGATGCTGAAGAAAAAATAGAGTTGGAGCTTATTTAAACCTAGTTTTTGTTCATATTATTAAACCATTAGAAGTTTAAGTTTAATGAAAATGGAAATTATCTATAACTTTTTTTGTGTGTTTCAGGAAGAAAAACCTGCAGGAGTGGAGGATTTGAAGAAAAAGTGACACCATTTAAAAAGTTTTATCTGCATTTATTAGACTGCTTTTTCTCCTCAGTTTCATGTATTATAATATATGGTATTATTTCTCAAAAACCTATTTCAGAGAAAAATGTATCATTCTTTAAGCTATGAAAATTATAATGATCATTGACCTTTCGTGTATGTTAATCTAATTTTTTTTTCTAAATATCTGTATCTAATATATATTAATTCAAGAATATAATGCTTCAAAATACATGAGAAAACATAGAAAGAGATGAACATATCGATCTCACATATTTTTCTTAAAATGGTCATGTGCTATACATATATATAAGAAATAAATCACTGTAATAGAAGAACTACAAAAAAAAAAAAATGAAAATCACAATGGTGTTGCGGACGCCTTTATAGGCCACACATATGACGGGAAAAAAAGCATTAGTTTAAGTTTTTAAAGTGAAATTATTTACTTTTTGTTTTATGTTATTTTTATTTTAGGTTTAGTTTATTTTTAATTAGAGTTAAGTTGTTTTATTCTAGAAACATGTTTTTATTTAGATGTAACTAGTACATTTAAGGATTTATTGGGAAATAAAAACATAAGTTTGGAATTTTTATCTATTTTTCCGAACATTTAGGTCTCTTTCTAAACGAGTCCTAAAGGTTCCCGTCTCTTTTCAACAAGCTAAGTTATCAACCATCATAGGTCATTCTAGGAATAGAGATAAAGTGAAGGCATTTGATTCTAATGTTCCCATTAATAACTTCGTGACTCGATCCTATTACCACATACTCAACAATTTGGCATCAAAGCCTCTCCCACTGAAGCCTAACAGGTGAAAATCTGCAGGGGTAATTTTATGTCCAATCATACTCAAGCCATCCACATTTGAAAGGGCATTTTTTTTTTTCAATTTTAGGTTTAGTGTGTTAGGCTATTTAAAGCCCTTTATGGCACAAAAAAACTAGACATTCCTTTCATCATCTTTATTCTCTCAATCATGTTAGATACCTATATTTTTTTCTTTTCTAGGTTAGACTTTATTTTTATAATTTTCAATATTTTTTCGCACTTTTTCCTCTTTAGATTTAAAAAGGTGCAGGGCCTCTTGTATTCTTTTGGGTTTTTCTTTATAGAACTCAATAGATGTAAGTATTTTGGTTATCTAAAATAGAAAATTATTATTTGGGTTGTGGATTTGAGGATTTGTCTTGCTTATCATCAATTCAATAAAGGACTTTATTAAGATTTACTAAGCATTTCTGAACCCTTACCTCTTATGTGATTATTTGATTATTCACTTAAGGATGAAATTGTTTGGGCTTTTATATTTTGATGATGTGTCACACCTTGAAATTGGGGTTAGAAGGATCAAGGTTTGTAGGGTGATTCAGTGGTGTGATTAGACTTTTAAGAGTATTTTTCTGTCTTAGAAGATATAATGTATCTGTTGGTTTAGTGGCAAGGTGTTTGTTAGTTTATCTTTAGGTCTTGTGTTCAAATCTCCTAATGTGCTTAGTGGAAATTGTTTTGTTTTTTACTTCAACTATGGAAAATTTCCCAAAAATTCTCTCATATTCCTTCACTTTTGCTTATGTTTCCACTATCACAATTTTTTTTCTCTGTATCTCAATTATTCTCTTGTTTCTTTGGTATTTCTTTTTGTCCCATTGTCGTGTGTTGCTTTAAAAGCTATGTAATTTTCGAGTCACAGGGGCTATCCACATGGCCATGTGACCTCTGTTAGGGAATTTGTCGATCGCACACAGCCTGGGGAGGTTTCACACGGCCTGAGACACGGTCGTGTCTCCCATGCTTCTTATTGTGAAATTTTGTCACACGGGCATAGAGAATTACACGGTCTGTCCACACGGTCTTATATCTTAGCCACATGGTATGTCTCTCATTCACATGGTCGTGTACCCCTGTCACACAGTCTGAACCCTCTCACACGGCCGTGTGGTCCTGTTTTTGCAGTTTTTCCCTTGTCTGTTTAAGCCTTTATAGGAGTGTTTGGGACACTAAGACTATTTGTGGAAGGTCTCTGAAGGACGTATTACTGGTAGAATATTTTTATGTATATGTGTTCATATGATTTTATTTTGATATTCGCATAAGCTATTTATGTGTTGTGGTATACTAAACTGGGTTTACAAAAATGTTTGGATGTGATGGTGGTAATGGTGTATAATGTTGAATTCGCTATTTTGATAATGGGTTATGAGTTTGATATGAAATAATGGAAACTGAATAAGGGTATGATTGATTCGATATATTTGTATGTGTTGAAAATTCTGCATATGCATTATGGTTGGTTTTTGATTTTGAAGAGAAGGAAGTTCGATTTGGGCAGTTAAACTGCTTCGATATAATTTGGCAGTAAAATCGCAATAATGTTAATAGCTTGACTGCATAACACTCAAGTGGCATATGACCACTTAAAGTTGTAACACCTCAAACCCAACCTAGATGTTATGGCCAGATCAGGAACTATTAAGTAACTGGTTAAAAAATACAGTTCTCGTATATTTTGAAAATCGTTATAAGCTTCTAAAATTTCGAATTATTTGAAGTCATATTTTATCTAACTATTTTATTGAAAACATTGTTTGTTTATATTTTCTAAAAACTTGTAGTTTTGCAGACGAAACTCTTTAAAAAGTTATATTTTGGAAAATACTATGCGTACCTTGAAAATCATTAATTTTATAGATAAGTGAATGTTGTTGATAAAAACGTTTAAGCGATATTAAGCAAAATATGGAAATAAAGTCCCAAACCCAAAAAAGTCCAAAATGTCTAGAGAGTCCAAAATAACTCTAAACCTAAATTTTAAATAAGTCAAATTTACGAAAATATGATATTAACCGAGCTCTCATTGCACTGGTCCACCTAAGTCTGAGGATTACCTGAAAATAATAGTCAAACAGAATGTGAGTTTTTGAAACTCAGTGTGTAACAGATGGTGTAACAATTAGATTATAGTAGACAAATTTAGCAGAAACAGATTCATAGTAGAGCAGTACATATACGAGCCTATAATCCAACCCCCATCCGCTACACATTAACTCCGACCATCCCAACACACCATGTGGGGTATGAATCACCCACCCAACCCTACACACCATTTAGTGTCTGTATGACACTTTACAGAATATTTGCAGCTGAGTTGCCAGATAAATAGACAAATTATCGCCTTTTACAGAATACTTCTTCCACATAGAAAAACCCACTCCAGACGCAAATACAGAGCGTAACAGATGTTAGACATATTTATAGTATATACACATAACATAATAGATACAGAACATACATAGCATTTTTCGGTTTTTTTAACCTATTACGCACTTTACTTATCATATGACGTTTCAATTATACAAGCAGATATCAGAATTCATGCAAACAAATGACCGGATTTCATATTTTAAAATCTATTTAAACACATACCGACCCCACAAAGGCCTGCAGTCGATTAGAATGACATGTACAACCCTAGGGAAAATTTTAGAATTTTAGGCCCATACGGCCCAAATGGCCAGCCCGTGTGGTCCACACTGCCCTAATAGCTCAGACCGTGTGTCACACACAGTCTAGCACATGGCTGTGTGGTGTCGACAAACTACTTTTTCAGCTTTTTCCGATCACTATTTTTCGTGTTTTGTATTACACACCTGAATGGTTTCTAACGTGACTTCCAAAATCAAAAATTCCAGTACCTAAAAACAGGATTAAATCAACTAAATTAGCCACAATTCCTCAATTTTTTTTCCAAATACCTACTTGAGCAAAATGCGAGTAAAGATGTTATTAAATCGAAAATTAAACCTTCGAGCGTTCGAATACTCACCCAAATATCCACAACAGTTCCTAACGCAACTATATCACAGGAGGAAAATCTCGAGTTTCTTGATTATCACCTAACACAAAGATCTCACAAGATTAACCCATGCTTAAAGAAGATAGAAAAACAATATTCATAAACCCAAGAGAACGATCAACCGAACCCACTTACTCTCAATTACCTAAAACTTAAATCCGTGGAAACAACGGAGATTGCACCACCCACCAACCGCAAGAAATTAATAGAATCAATAAGAACAAACTCAAAAGTCGAGTGAAAATAAAAAAAAATATTAGAGAAAGGGAAAACTCAATTAGCCGAAACTTAAATCCGTAAAAACAATAGATATTGCACCACCCAGCAACCGCAAGAAATTAATAGAATGAATAAGAACAAAATCAAAAGCCGAGTGACAATAGAAAAGATTAGAGAAAGGGAAAAAAAAGAATGAAACAAATTTAAGAAATCTATCTTTTGTGCCATTTTTTCACTAGAAGTGCCGAAAAAAAACAAAGGAATGTAAGCAAAATGGGAGCAACGGAACAGTAGGTAACCGTGAAAAGTAGGGGAGAGAATATCTTTTGATTTTTTAAGATAAATCAAATAAAAACAAAAATAAAATCCACACCATAATCCCCAGCTAACCCACTAATCCAAACTTAATCCTAACTGCCTTACTAGAGTTCAATTACAATACAAACTCCCCCAATTGAACAGTACACAAAGTTGTTCAACAAAATAAAATTACCCCACACCCACGCAGAGATTCGAACCAGTGACCTCAACCCCACACTGAAGCAGCCACCTACTAGAGTAAATCACTTAATTTTGATATAATTTAACAAAACAAAACACATATACAAATATTAGGGCGTTACAACTCTATCCCCCTAAAAGAAATTTTGGGCTTGAAATTTTCTTGATTCAAACAAATGCGGATACTGTTGTTGAATCAAGTCCTCAGGTTCTCAAGTGGCTTCCTCAGTGCCATGATTCTGCCACAAAACCTTTACCAAAGGGATGGACTTTCTTCTCAAGACCTTAATATCTCGATCCAGAATTTGAACTGGCTCCTCCTTGAATGTTAAATCTGGTTTAACCACAATCTCATCAACAGAAACGACATGAGATGGGTCAGACCTGCACCGCCTCAACATAGAGACATGGAACACATTATGAATACGGTCCAACTCTAGAGGTAGCTCTAACTGATAGGCGACCAGACCCACACGTTTCGAAATTAGATACGACCCAATGAACCAAGGGCTCAACTTGCCCTAACATCTAAATCATAGAACATTCATCCATGGGGATACCTTAAGGAAAACATAATTACCCATAGAATACTCGATGTCCCTCCTTTTCAGATATGCATAAGACTTATGTCTATCAGAAGCCACCTTAAGACAATCCTGAATCAGTCTAACTTTATCCTTAGTCTCAAAAACCAACTCAAAACCCAAAACCCGTCGCTCAGCTAGCTCAGTCCAACACAACGGAGTACGACACTTACGACCATAAAGAGCCTTGTAAGGTGCCATCTAAAAACTGGACTGGAAACTTGTAACACCCCTTACCCGGGTTCGAAGCCGGAACTGGATACGAGGCATTACCTAACTCAACCTGCTTAAACATATCACATCGGGCTATAAGATTTCGCTACAGCTTAGAAACTTTTCATTTAAACTCATAACCTGCTTATCCTGGGCTTATGAGGCCCTAAACATACTTTCGGAAGGTTTCAGAACTAAACCGAGAACTAATACGTGCTTAGAAAATGTCTTTCTTCATACTGGGCCACCAATACCTCTTCCTTAGATCATTATACATCTTCGTGCTGCTTGGATGTACAGACAAACATCCGCTATGTGCTTCATGCAAAATCTTACGAACAAGTTCATTATTTCTTGGAACACAGACCCTATCTCGATACGTCAAACATCCATCAGGACTTACCCGAAAGTCTGACTCAACATCTGACTCACATAGAACTCTTTTGGCTTGTAAGCTGCTGTCCTCTTTTTGAGCTTCACAAATCTCTTGAAGAAATAATGGTCTAGCCCTTAGCTCGGCTAGAATAAAACCATCATCCAACAAAGCCATCTGAGTATTCATGGCTCTCAGCACAAATAATGATTTTCTGCTCAAAGCATCGACGACTGTCAATCACTAACTCATAATCCTTAACCAGCACTAACCATCTTCGTTGCCTCAAATTCAATTCCTTTTGAGTCATCAAATATTTTAGACTTTTATGGTCGGTAAATATCCGACACCTTTCACCATACAAATGGTGTCTCCAAATCTTCAAGGCGAACACAATGGCGGCCAACTCTAAGTCATGGGTCGGGTAATTCTTCTCGTGCGGCTTTAATTGTCTAGAGGCATATGCAATCACCTTACCCTCTTGCATAAGTACACAAACCAATCCATTCAGGGATGCATCACTGGAAACCACAAATTCTCTTCCCAGTTCAGGTTGCACCAAAACAGGAGCCTCAGTCAACAACGCCTTTAGTTTCTCAAAACTCTGTTGACACTTTTCTGTCCAATCAAACTTTACATCCTTTTGCAAAAGTCTCGTCATCGGAGTAGCTATCATGGAAAATCCCTTGACAAAACGCCTATAATAGCCGGCTAGGCCTAGAAAACTCCTTACTTCAGTTACGCTCCTTGGCGGTATCCAATCCACGATTACTGAAATCTTACTCGGGTCGACTCTAATTCCATCTCCGGAGACAATGTGCCCCAAAAATCCTACTTCCTTAAGCCAAAATTCACTCTTGCTAAACTTGGCATACAATTATTTTTCCCTCAAAATTTGCAGAACCAAACTCAAATGCTCGGCATGTTTATTCTCATCTCGAGAGTAGATCAGGATGTCATCGATGAAGACCACTACAAATTTATCCAAGTATGGCCGAAGAATGCGGTTCATCAGGTCCATGAAAACGGCAGGGGCATTCCTTAGACCAAAAAGCATGACCAAAAATTCATAGTGGCCATACCTAGTCCTAAATGCGGTTTTCAGTACATCCGAGTCCCTGACTCTCAGCTGATAGTACCCGGACCTCAAATCTATCTTGGAAAGTACCGTGGCTCACTTCAATTGATCAAATAAATCATTGATTCTCGGCAGCGGGTACTTATTCTTCACAGTTACCTTGTTAAGTTACCGATAGTCTATGCATAATCTCATGGAACAATCTTTCTTCTTCACAAATAATACGGGAGCACCCCACGGAGAAAAACTCGGTCTTACAAAACCTTTATCTGTTAGTTCTTGTAACTGTACTTTCAACTCTTTTAACTCGGTTGGAGCCATTCTATATGGAGCAATAAAAATGTGGACGGTACCCGAGGCTAGCTCAATCCCGAATTCAATCTCTCTAACCGGAGGTAATCCTAGCAATTCTTCCAGGAAAACATCTGGGTACATACATACTATGGGTACCGACTCGATTTTTGAATCAGTCTCTTCAAAATTCATCAAAATGGAAAGGTAAGCTTCGTACCCTTTTCTTAAATACTTTTGAGTCAACAAGGATGATATCACTACTGGTGATCTATCTTGCTTATCTGATTCAACACGAATAAAATCTCCATTTTCATTTTTCAACTCAATAAGCTTCTTTCCGCAATTCACAATTACACCATGAGTAACTAACCAATCCATTCCCAGGATGACATCAAACTCATCAAACGGCAATAACATAAGATCAACCGGGAAACAATGACCCCTAATCATCAAAGGGAAACCTTTGCAAACTCTATCAACCAATACATACTTGCCTAGGGGATTAGACACTCTTATTATAAAATCAGTAGACTCTCTAGGCATGCTCATGCTAGATACTAATTTCATGCATATCTATGAGTGGGTAGACCCCGGATCAATTAAAGCTATAACACGAGTATCATAAAGAGAAAAGGTACCCGTGATTACGTCAGGGGAGGACGCCTCCTCGCGAGCACGAATGGCATATGTTCTCGCCGGTGCTCTACCCTCGACTCTTGCAGTCTGCTCTCTGGATGTATTCTTGTTACTCATCTCATTTCCCGGGTTTCTCTACGGTCTTCCTCTAGCAGTACTTCCCGATCTTGCATTCTAAGACTTCTCTTTCTCGCCCACTTCGGGGCAATCTCTGTAAAATGGTCTAAGGACCCACACCTGAAACAAGCCTTCTCATTTGCTCGGCACTCACCAAAATGACGCCTGCCATACTGCGGGTATTCCGGTCTACTCGGTCTAACGTTGCCCACACTAGCAACTGATGTGGTCTACGCTTTAGACCCCGAAAATGGTTTGCCCTTACTTCAGTTTGAAAACCCGACTGAAGTGGCTGGTCGAGTAGCAAAATCCCTTAATTTCTTAGATGAGGTTTGGTAGGACTTACTCAATTGCCTTTTTCTCGAGTCACGGGACTCCATCTCAGCTCTTCTCTTCTCTTTAGCCAACTCTTTGGCTTTACAAGCCCTATCTGCCAACACTAAAAATTCTTTTAGTTCGAGGACTCCAACATATAAATGGATATCTTCATTTAACTCGTCCCTGAATCTCTTGCACATGATAGCCTCGGTAGACACGCACTTCTGGGCATACTTGCTTAGCCTTACGAACTCTCGTTCGTATTTGGTCACCGTCATTCGACCTTGCTTTAATTCCAAGAACTCTTTTCTCTTATGGTCGATGAATCTCTGGCTGATATACTTCTTTCAGAATTCCTCTTGGAAGAATTCCCAGCTAACTCTCTCCCTTGGTACCACCGACACAAGGGTGTTCCACCACTGATAGGCTAAATCTCTCAAGAGAGATACCGCACATTTTAAGCACTCCTCAGGCGTGCATGATAACTCATCGATTACCCTGATGGTATTCTCGAGCCAAAATTCCACTCTCTCTGGGTCATCATCCTTACTAGCCCGGAATTCTTCGGCTCCTTGCTTCCAAATCTTATCGACCGAAGGCCTTTCTCTTCTCACTACCTCAACCACTTGAGGTGTTACAGGAGCGGTTTGAGGAATAGGTGAGGGTGGAGGGGGTTGAGCATTACGATTTGCTCGGGAATACTCAGTATACTAGTTGCTCATCATACGGAGAAAGGCTTCTCGGGCCTCTTCTCCCTGACCCAAGGTCTCGGGCCTACTATTTGCTGGCGTGGTCCCTTGAGCGGGAGCCGGCGCATTACTCGTAGCATCATCGGCTGCAGTTCGGTCTGGATCAGAATCCATTTACTACATAAAAACACGATTTTAAACGTCAGGAGCCATTACACTATCATTACACATGTACTCTTACATATGGCATGCATAGCTAGACTCATACTCACGCTACGTTAGTCCTAGAATCTATTAAACCGTAGCTCTGATACCAATAAATGTAACACCCCTTACCCGGGTTCGAAGTCGGAACCGAATACGAGGCATTACCTAACGCAACCTGCTTAAACATATCACATCGGGCTATAAGATCTCGCTACAGCTTAGAAACTTTTCATTTAAACTCATAATCTGCTTATCCTGGGCTTATGAGGCCCTAAACATACTTCTGACAGGTTTTGAAACTAAACTGAGAACTAATACGCGCTTAGAAAATTTTTAACCCAACAGGGGCCACACGCCCGTGTGTCCCTAAGACATGCCCGTGTCCTTCACCCGTGGTCGACACTGACTTATTTCACACGGCCGGACACACACCCGTGTCCCTGGCCTGTGTATCTCATACGGCCTTGACACGCCCGTGTGCCAAAACCTTGGCATTCTGTTTATGACGTCATCATCTCACTATGGTCACACGGCCAAGGCACACGCCCGTGTCCTTAAGCCGTATGTTGAATTAAATTCCAAATTCTAGGTGCAGATTTCACACGGCTTGGGCACACGCCCATGGGGCTAACCGTGTGTTACACACGGCCTAGACACACGCTCGTGTGTCTGCTCGTGTGAACAATTATATGGCTATCTACCAAGCCACATGCCACCCTAGCAAGAAATCACACTCATACTAAAACAATTCAATATTTAAGATGACCAAATGTTACCTCTAAGAACTCAAAAGAATCAAGGCATCCACAAAAACATACACTTCATGAAATTCGCCTACATTAAATATAAGAATTAGCAAAGTATTGGCCCAACTTTAATAACCATTTACAAAATAACCTTGATTACAAACATAGCCAACACTTTGGCTAACAATTACGACCTAACAAAATACCCAAGTCCTATACATGCCATACTCAAAATAAGTCTAAATTGTTATACCAAAGTGATGTTTATAGTGTGATTTTTGAACTCCCGCGTCCCACGATTCTCGAGTTAGCAAGGCAATACTACAAGGAAAAAGGGCAATGAAAAGGGGTAAGCATAAAGCTTAGTAAGTTTGCATGGAAATAAATATCAACGTTAAGTTCATGATAAAATTCATCTATGGCATTAATTAACCGTACACAATGTATTAGGCTTCTTGCCATACTTACTCATACTTGCCCCTATTTAGCACACACCATGCCACATATCGTAAGTGGTTCGTCGTGAATTACTCACAAGTGCCTGTATTAACTTATTCACATAACATTCAGTAAAATTCTTGTTTCTATTTCTAAGCTGATTTATTCATTCCGATAAATCACTAGGGATGCTCAAAGATGCATATTTATAACCATTAGCATAAAAAAGAAACCAATGCCACATCCCGGATGTGGTCTTACATGGGGTCACCCCTGGGTGCCGATGCCATATCCCGGATATGGTCTTATACGGAACCTCACATTAAGTATCGGTGCCATATCCCTGATATGGTCTTATGCAATTCTCATACTCAATACCGAAGCCATATCCCAGATATGGTCTTATACGGGATTTTCAATTCGGTGCCGAAGCCATGTCCCGAACATGGTCTTACACGGGACCTTATCCATCTCATGTCTTGATGGTAGCATTTTCACAGTTATTTTAGTCCCACCGGGACTTCAACATCTCAATTCCTATCATCTTTCTCATTCAACACCAATATTAAATTTCATATAATTTCATTATAAAATCAACCATCCTCAAACATGCTAGCATAAATGTTAAATTATCACATACAAACCTACCTTGATTTCAAAATAAGCTAGATCATCGATCTAGTCCGAGACTTTATTCTTTCCTCGATCGAGGTGGATTATTGGTTCTTCTTGCTCTATAATAGCAAATTAGCTCATTTTAATCACCACATTAATAAATGCATTTCAAAAATCATGCTTTGGCAAAATTACTGTTTTGCCCTTAGACTTTGGTAAAATAACCATTTTACCCCTAGGCTCGAAAAATAATTATAATCAAATTTCTACCTTTAATGAGCCTTGGTAAACATTTATTTCTCTTATGGCCATCATCAAAACCCAACATTTCACATATTTACTACAAACTTTATAACCTTTACAACAAGGTCCATTTAGGTGTTTTCATGGCAACACCTTTCACAAAAGTTGTTCATCTAACAACCAAGACTCATTTTCTTCCATAAAGATGTAGCAAATAACAATGAAAGCTCTCATGGTAAATCTCTAAACTCTTCACCATATTACAAATTAGTCCCCTCATTTGAAAGCTTAAGCTCTAGGGGTTCTAAAAGTACAACTATCTTCAAGAAAAATCATTAAAATCACTTACTTGAATGGAGATGAGTTTGCTGAAATTTTGAGCTTTCAAAACCCCTATTTTGCTTGCTATTTTCGGTGGAGAAAGATGGAGAGAAAAGATGGATATCATCTTTTCTTTATTTTATTCTATTTATCAATTTAGTCAACAACTATTACCAACTTTGACCAATTTGTCTCCTATTATCCCCCTATGGCCGACCAACCATTTACAAAGGGGCTAATTATCCTTTAAAGACCTCAAATTAATATTCTATGGCTATTAGGTACCTTTAGCTTATAAAATAGAACTTTTACACTTTATGCGATTTAGTCCTTTTTCGCGATTAAGCAAGAAATCGATAAAATTAAAGCACCAAAATTTTCATACACTTATACCATCACACTCTAACTCCTAAAATATCATGGAAATAATTTCCTCAAACCTTGAATTAGTAATCCCGAGATCACTGTTCCGACTAGCCCCTAAATCGGGCTATTACAAAACTGTTATTGTAGGCAAACTCGACTAAAGGGCAGAAACTCCTCTCAACTACCTCGAAAATCAATCACACAACTCCGAAGCATATCCTCTAGTATTTGTATCACCCTTTCAGATTGACCATCGACCTAAGGATGGAATGTAGTACTGAATTTTAATCTCGAACCCAGAGCCTCGTAAAGCTTCCTCCAAAATCGAGAAGTGAAGTGAGGATCTCTATCAGAAATAATCGAGACAAGAACCCCATGAAGTCTCACGATCTCAGAAACATATAACTTGGCCAACTTCTAAGGGAGTAATTTGTCTTAACAGGAATAAAGTGGGTAGACTTGGTCAACCGATCCACGATGACCCACACAGAATTCTTCTTAGTGGGTGTTAAGGACAACATATTAACGAAGTCTATTGTCATCTGTTCCCATTTTCATAGGGGAATCTTAACGGGTTGAAGTAAACCCGAAGGTAATTAGTGCTCAGCCTTAACTTGCTGGCATGTCAGGCATCAAGAAACAAAACTTGTTACCTCCCGTTTCAATCTTGGCCACCAATATAACTCACAAAATCACAATACATCTTGTTTCTGCCGGGATGCATAGCATAGAAGCTACTATACTCTTCCCGTAGAATGGATTGTCTCAATTCAGAATCATTACGTACACAAACCCATCCTCAGAAACATAGAATCCCGTCACTGTTCAGCCCAAAATCAGGCGTACTACCATCCTCAACCTGACGGAATCGCAGAACCAAAGAATCATCCTCCAACTATTTAACCCAAATCTTATCAATCCAAGTCAGCTTAACTTGCAACTTAGCTAACAGACCCCCATCATCAAACAAACTTAGGGGAGCAAACATCACCCTCAAATCAGACATCGCTCTACGACTAAGAGCATCGGCCACCACATTGGCCTTACCGAGATGATACTTAACTAAATAGTCATAGTGTTTAAGCAACTCAATCCATTTACGTTGCCTAAAGTTCAACTCCTTCAGAGTAATGAGATACTTGAGGCTTTTTTGATAGGTGTAAATGATACACCTCTCACTATACAGATAGTGCCTCCATATTTTTAAAGCAAAGACAACAGCAACTAACTCAAGATCGTGCGTAGGATAGTTGCCTTCGTGTGACTTAAGCTGTCGGAAAGCATAAGCAACTACCTTACCATCTTGTATCAGAACGCAACCCAAAACCAACATGAGATGCGTCACTATAAACCACAAATTCACTCACCTAATAGGTCCAACTTGCATTAGTGTCATTCTCTTGTTCTCAAAAATTTTAAACGCTCCCATGCCCACGGCCCAATAGGCCCAATTCTACTAGGCCCAAATTCAGGGTGTTACAATTCTACCCCCTTAAAAAAATTTCATCCTCGAAATTTCCAACTATCTAACAGTCATTTGACACAGACTACTCTACCACGCTGCCGCTGCGCACTCTCATCCCAATAACACTAATACACTTTTAACTTAATCTTGAAACCTCCTACACACAACCAAACATCTAACCACAGAAGCAAACAAATATTTACCACACATGCATACAATTTCTATATTCAAGCAACACATCCAAACAAAGCACACCTGACTTAAAAGGGACTATGCAATCCCGAACCCGATGCTTCTTAGACCCGCATCTAATACACGCTCCTGACTTCCTCCAGCATTCACCCAAATGTCGCCTTTTGTAATGCTCGCAAGCCGAAAAGTTCAGACCCATCTTAACGCATTTCACAGAACGAGGCTCATGCTTCAGAGGACTATGATCCCTCTTCCTGCTGCACTCCAAGCACCTAGCCTGAAGCGTTTCACCATACACCTTAACTCTTGCCTCAAACACTTCTTCCAGCACTTCCCTTACCAACCGAGTCACTGCCTCCGTACCAAGCTCTGGGTTATTGCTACCCGAAGTTGGCAGACTTACCTCGACTACCGTCTCCTGGAACATCTTATGTTCCGGAGAGACAGGCGACTCCTCGCGACCTTGCTTGCCTTCGGAATCCATCGTAGTACTGTTGCTAGCTAAAAAAAAAATAATCTAATTTCCAGAACATCCACTGAATCAATAAAAAATCTAATTTTAAATACTGTCTAACAGAAAACTTACGGATTCGGCGCCGGAGACTCGGTGAACCACACTTCCAGAAAAATAGTCAATACAACATTTCAAAAACTTCAACTCTTTTCAAACCTTTTTGAAACAATTCTTTTGGAAATTCAATTTTAAGAACCCAATCCACAGCCGAGTTTTGCAACCCGGGCTCTGATACCACTAAATGTAACACCCCAAACCCGGCCTAGAAGTTAGGCCCGAATCTGGTGTGTCACATTGAAGTGTTTTTTTTAAAACCATGTTTTCGTTGAAAACCCTTCTTAATACTTAAAAACTTCTTCCATTTAAACTTGCGTAAAGCCTCAGCTTGCGTTCATTTTTTTTTCAAAATGGGGTTCATTGAAAAAGGTTGTTCACTTTTAAAACGTTATTGATTTCCATCAAAGTCTCCTTCAACTGCGAAATTTTTTTTAAAAACGTTGTGAAAACGTGATAACCAAAAACAGTTGTTATAACGTAGTGTTTTGAAAACAGTAATCATTTTGGAAAAACCTGCGATTTACTTCTAACAGATATGTATTAAAATAAAACCAAACCTAAAATTTTAAATTCGAAAACTTTAAAAGGCCTTATTACAAACCAAACCAAACCAAAATAAAGTACTTATGAATAACTTAATAGAAAAACAGAAGCAGTTGTTTGGCCATCTCCGAGTCCCTCGCAGCTCCGATCCGTCTAAGGCTGGGGATTACCTACACAGTTAAAAACGGGGTGAGTTTACGAAAACTCAGTGTGTAATCCCCTAATATAAAAACAATCAGTTAGATAAACAGAATACAAAAGCAGACTGGGCTTGAGCCCTATTCAGTCACAGTACAGTTTCAGTGGGCCTAAGCCCATTGCCATATCGTTTGGGTCCTGGCCCATAACAGAATCATTTGGGCCTAGCCCATATCAGTATTGTATCTCATAAACAGAAATGCAATGAGGATGCATCCCACTCCGATCCAGCCAACACACCACCAGTACCAACTCTACACTTACGTGAGGATAAAATCGACCCACCCAGCCAGCACACCAATGTTAGGACCGGTTGCTGCCCTAACCGAAATTGCAGCAAAGCTGCTAGTATAAATATACAACTCTAAGCCTTCAGTAGCGGTATTATAATTGGCATAAAGCCATCAGTAATTGTATTATGTTTGGCACATAGCCATCAACAACGGTAATATAATCGGCACACAGCCTTGGGTAAACATGATCGACACAGAGTCATATATATATTTATTAGGCACATAGCCACGAGTAAATACGATTGGCACAAAGCCATAATCAAGATGGCACGGAGCCATATTTAGGTTCGAACAGAGCCATAATCAGATTACGCGGCTTTAAGCCTTCCGTTGGTCCACAGTCGTTATGCGACCCGTGCGACCTCAACAGATCAATACTGGATCCACAGTCGTCGTGTGACCTGTGCGACCCTATTAGAACTTCCTCCGTATCAATGTCCCAACCCCATGCAATATGTCATGTATGTCATGCTCAATCATTACACGTGTATGCAAAATGACCATGCCCAATAACAGTCATTTACACACACATTAATAGCAGTCATACGATCACAGTCCAATCAGTCAATTCATAGTCTAAGTTAGTCATTTACCCACAAGGGCAAAATAGTCATTCTACCCTATAAGGGCATTTCGGTAATCCTACCCTTCAGGGGTATTTCGGTAATTCTACCCTACAGGGGTAATTCAGTAATTCTACCCTACAGGGGTAATTCAGTAATTTTTACAAACTGGGGGTATTTCAGTAATTTTACAAATCGGGGGTATTTTGGTAATTTCACAAATTGAGGGTATTTCGGTAATTTTACAAATCGGGGGTATTTTGATAATTTCACAAATCGGGGGTATTTCGATACTTTTACAATCCGAGGGTATTTTGATAATTTTACAATCGGGGGTATTTCGATAATTTTACAATTCGAGGGTACTTCGGTAGTTTTACAAATCGAGGGTATTTCGGTAATTTTACAATTCGAATGTATTTCAGTAATTTTGCACATCGGGGGTATTTCAGTAATTTTACACATCGGGGGTATTTCAGTAATTTTACAAATAGAGGGTATTTCAGTAATTCTGCAAATCGAGGGTATTTTAGTAATTTTACAAACCGGTGGTATTTCAGTAATTTCACAAATTGAGGGTATTTCAGTAGTTTCATAAATCGGGGGTATTTCGGTAATTTTGCAAATTAGGGGTACTTTGGTAATTTCGCAAACCGAGGGTATTTCAGTAATTTTACAAATCGAGGGTACTTCGATAATTTTACAAGTCGAGTGTATTTCAGTAATTTTGTAAACCAAGGGTATTTCAGTAATTTTGTAAACCAAGGGTATTTCAATAATTTTGTAAACCAAGGTATTCTAAACAGAGATAACGATGCGTGGCCCATTTAGCCCAAATCTAGCCACAGATATGAGATTCACATAGCCCAGTCCAATATTTACTACACAATCATACAATTTATCCGATTGGGCCACGGGCCCATTGGCCCCACATGGCCCCTTTCGGCCCACCGTGGCCCAAACAGCCTAAACCCACAAGAACACTCATGTTGGCCTCAACTATCGCGTTGAAGCTCCCACACGTGCCTCGCACCCTCGTGTGGCTACCATCGCCATGTGATCGGCATTTCGGCATTTGCCGCTCTACAGCTAGAGTAGTGCGAAATACACACCTGATAGGAATCTGGAGTTAATCCGCGCCCAGAACACTCCTATGCCCAAACGCCAACCAAGGTATGCTTACTCTCCTCATAGATCGCTCTATTTAAAGCCAGCTTCTCGCCTACTCTCATGCTAGCTTCCCGATGTGGGATCCCTCCATCAATCCTCCAAAACCGCCCCAATTTAGCAAAATAGTCACATTTCGCATGCAAGGGGTTTCGAACTCAGGCTCCTCTGTAACTTAATCCACGCCGCTAGCCACCTTACCAACTAGCTCCTTTGTGTCACCTTTTACCACAATTTATTCTTAAAGCCTACTTACTTACTCCCAGGGTTTTATTCACCTAAACCAAAATTTTTCCTAAAGCCCAGGTTTGAACCCAAGACTTCACGGAAGCCCCCTAACCTTCCAAAATCACTCACCTAATAGGTCCAACTTGCATTAGTGCCGTTCTCTTGTTCTCAAAAATTTTAAACGCTCCCATGCCCACGGCCCAATAGGCCCAATTCTACTAGGCCCAAATTTAGGGTGTTACAAGGTTTATTACAGCCTATTATGATTCTTGAGTGGAAGTGGGATAGATTAACAATGGATTTCATATCGAGTTTGCCCTTATCTCCGAAAAAGAAAGATGCGATCTAGGTTCTTGTTGACAGATTGATGAAATCAGCTCATTTCATTCCGGTACGTACAGATTTCTCGCTTGATAAATTAGCTGAGTTGTATATTTCCGAAATTGTGAGATTACATGGTGTTCCCCCATCTATTGTTTCGAATAGAGGTCCAAGATTTACTTCGTGATTTTGGAAGAAATTTCAAGAAGCTTTGGGTTCAAAGTTGCATTTTAGTACTGCGTTTCACCCGTAAACGGATGGTCAATCCGAACAAGTTATTCAGATACTTGAGGATATGTTGCATTGTTGCATTCTTGAGTTTGAAGGTAGCTGGGGGAAATATCTACCGCTGATTGAATTTGCTTACAATAATAGCCTCCAATCGAGTATAAAGATGGCACCGTACGAAGCTCTATACGGTCGTAAATGTAGAACACCATTGTACTGGACTGAGCTTAGCGAAAATAAGATTCACGGGGTTGATCTGATCAGAGAGACTGAAGAAAAAGTGAAAGTAATTCGCGATAGTTTGAAAGCAGCTTCAGATCAACAGAAATCGTACGCAGACTTGAAACGGAAAGATATTGAGTTCCAGATTGGGGATAAAGTGTTTTTGAAAGTGTCGCCGTGGAAAAAGATATTGCGGTTTGGTCGGAAAGGGAAATTGAGTCCGCGATTCATCGAACCGTATGAGATTACTGAGCGAGTTGGGCCAGTAGCATATCGACTATCTTTACCATCTGAGTGAGAGAAAATACATAATGTGTTTCATGTGTCGATGCTTCGACGATACCGATCCGACCCTTCCCATGTCTTTTCCCCAACTGAGGTTGAAATTCAGTCTGATATGTCATCTGCTGAAGAACCGAATCAAATTTTAGCTCGTGAGATCAAAGAGCTGAGAAATAAGAGAATCGCATTAGTGAAAGTATTATGGCATCGACACGGGGTTGAAGAAGCTACATGAGAACCCGAGGATGCTATGAGAAAACAATACCCGAACCTATTCACTGGTAAGATTTTTGGGGACGAAAATCCCTAAAGGGGGAGAGTTGTAACAGCCCGATTTTAGCTAAATCGGAACAGTGGTTTTGGAACCACAAATATGATGTTGGAAAATTATTTTAATATTATTTTCGGTATTTACAGCATGTTATTTGATATGTGTGAAAATCTCGTGAGCTAATTTTATCGTTTGAATGGTCAATTTGATAAAAATGATTAAATCGCGTAAAATGCAAAAGTGTCGTTCTATTAGTTAAAGGTGTCTAATAGTTATAGAACCTTAAAGTTAAAGTCCTTAAGTGGTAAATAGACCATTATTATGATAGTGGATGATAATGGCATGGCATAAATGAAATTTTGAATTATTTTAAAGGTTAATTTTGGTATTTGATTATTAAAGGTTATTTTAATTAAAACAAAACAAAGCCAAAAATAGCTTCATCTTTTGCCATTGTCGAATTTGAAGGAGAAAAAAACCATTTTAGGGCTTGAAATATTCGGTCACTTCAAGATCAAATTTTAAGTTCGTTTTTGCTCAGTTTTTAATGATTTCTATGTTTTTATAATCGTTTCAACTCAATCTAGCTAGCCCGTACCTTAGATTTCAAAACTGTTAAAAATTTTGAGAGTTACCATTGTTGAATCTATGTGTTCTTTGATGTTTAATGTTGAAATATGAAAGCTTGGTGATAGTTTTACATGTTTTGTTAAGTGCTTTTTGATGAAAATACATAATAGGGAGTAAATTGTGAAATGTGCAAATTGTGTGGTTGAAATGTGAAATAAATGAAAGTTTTGGACTAATAGGGACCTATATATAATTCAGCCAAGCATGGGTTTTGTTGAATTGTGTGAATTTTTTGTATTTGTGAAATAGAGACTAAATTGATTAAATGTGAAAGTTTAGGGGCTAATGTGTAAAAATGCCCAAATGTGTATTTCTGGATTAATTGAATGAGTAGATGAATAAATAAGTTAATTTTGAATTCATATAGATCAAGAAAGAAAGAATTCGGATTTAAATCGGGGGGAAAGCAAGGTTATCGAGTAGTCGACCCGATCCGTCAATTCCAAATATGAGGTAAGTTCCTATGTGATGATTACATTATAAATGTATGTTAAAATACTTTAATATTGCATAAATTGTTAAAACGGGATTATGGATAATGTATGAATTGTGAAAATGACTTTACGGATGCATTCGATGATAGAAACGAAAAGTGTGAAAGCCCGGTTGAACCTTAAGAATAGTTTTGGATACTATTGACATGTCAGTAGGTGATACGTTGAGTTGGCTTCGGGCCATGATATTAGCACTTCGGGTGCGTATTTTACCGATTTAGCTTCGGGCCATCATATCGGATGATTTGGCTTCAGGCCATGATAATAGTTCTTTGGATAAGTTACCTTGATTTGGCTACGGGCCATGGTATAGGTACTTATCGTACGAGACTCTTGAGTATCCGATTTCTATTCCGAATGGTTCAACGGGAAAATGAATGATGTGGTTGAGAAAGAGGTTAGTACGAGGTGATACAGGTACGTACAGAACCTATTCGAGTATTAAATAGTAAAAGTTCGATGAGTTTGTATTTGATCATGTTTTGAGACATGAGAAAGGTTTGTAGTTAATGTGTATATGGTTTTTTCATGTGTAATTGGTTGATTTGCATTTATTCAATGAAATAAGTTATTCACATACGAGCTTACTAAGCTATGAAGCTTACTTCATGTTATTTTTCTATGTTTTATAGTGAATCAAGGCTAGCTCGGATCCGGGAGTCGTTGGGAACATCATCGCACTATCAAACATCTAAGTTGGTACTTTTGAATTATACATTTATGGTATATGGCATGTATAGGCTAGATGTGGAATTTTGGTTGTGATCATAGCCATGAGATTTGGCTTGTAAATGATGTTAATATTGATGTGTGTTTGGCTATTAGAAATGGCTTGTAAATGTATATGTTTTGGTTTGTATATATATAGCCATGAGTGATGGCTTATTTTGGTTTGTTTTGGCATGGTTGTAACCAAGACATTATGGAAGTTGTAATGGTTATGTGAATTATGGTAAATGAACCATATTGTTTGATATTGTTTTGGCATGTATTTGGCTAAGTAAATGGTAGTGATTTGAGAATTGGAATAGATTAAATTATAATGGTATGAATTGTGCATTTGGTTGATGATTTTGGCTGCCTAATTGTATGATGAAATGGTACCATTTTGCCTTGTGTAGGTACATTTAAGTTGGGGTTGCAAATTGGCCTTGCAATGGCCTATTATCGGGCAAAGACATGGGCGTGTGTCTCTGTCGTGTGTGACACACGGTCATGTTACACGGCCGTGTGTGACACACGGTCATGTTACACGGCTGTGTGTCCCCTGGTGTTGAAATTGAATTGAAGTCAGTATGCTCCACACGGTCTCACACACGGGCGTGTGACTGGCCGTGTGGTACAAGTCAGTATACCCCCTAATTGGCACACGGCCTAGCACACGGGCGTGTGACTTGGTCATGTTGCATAAGTCAGTATACCTTATAGGTTTGGCACGGCCTAGCACACGGCCTGGCACACGGGCGTGTGTGGCCACTTCAAAGGGCACACGGGCTAAACACACGGACGTGTGGTTGGCGGTGTGACCCAAGTCAGTATGTATGCCCTGTTTCCACATGTCCTGAGACACGGGCGTGTCTGGAGCCGTGTGAGGCACACGGTCTGTTCACACGGGCGTGTGACCCCTGTATGGTTGAAATTTTTCTAAGTTTCCAAAAATTTTCGTATGTTATCGGTTTAGTCCCGAACCACTTCTAAAGCATGTTTAAGGCCTCGTAGGCCTTTATAAGGGACAATGTTATTGTATTGAATGATTTATGAGAATGAATGCTTTATGTTTGATAAATATATGCTAATGTTGTGAATTGATTGGTAATACTTCATAACCCTACTCTGGCGACGGACACGGGTTAGGGGTGTTACATGGTAGAACCTCGATACCAAACTCGACCTCCATATCTGGAGGTAAACCCGGTAACTTATCGGGAAAATCTAAAAATTCCTTAACCGTTTGAATGTCTCCAACAGATGAACCCATAGAAGCTAAATCACACACATAGGCCAGAAATGCCTCACATCATTTACGAACCAACTTTTCAGCCAAAAGAGCGGGGATCACATTGGATAAGTAATCCCGACGCTCATCAATCATAATTACTTCCACATCATTCTCAGATTTTAGAACTACCCTTTTAGTTGCACAATCCAAACTGGCCTGATGCTCCACGAGCCAGTTCATTCCCAAAATCAAATCGAATTCCCCAAATGGCAGTTCCATCATATTAGTCGGAAACACAACCCCTTGTATCTCCAACAGTACATTCCTATAAAGCCTAATAACCCAAACTGACTGACCCAGTGGACTAATTACAGTAATCTCTCCAGAAGTGCTCTCAATAGACATCCCCAAGTTTACAGAGACAGAATTTGTAACAGCCCGATCTAGGGGCTAGTCGGAACAGTGGTTCGGAACCACTAATCCGAGGTTAGAGAAAATTATTTTTATGTTATTATATAAGTTAGAGCATGATTATATATGTGTATGAAAATTTTGGTGCTTTAATTTTAGCGATTTCATGCTTAATCGCAAAAAAGGACTAAATCACATAAAGTGCGAAAGTTCCATATTATAGGCTAAAGGTGTTTAATAGCTAAAGAATATTAATTTTAGGTCTTTAAAGTGCAATTAGACCCCTAAAGATAGGGTGGCCGGCCATAGGAGACAAACATTGACAAAATTGGTCAAAGTGGTTGATATTAGGTGGACTAAATTGATGTTTTTATATTAAAATAAAGAAAGAAAAGATATCATATTTTCTCCTTCTTTTTTCCACCAAAAATTAGCAGAAAATAGGGGTTTGAAAGCTTCAAAAATTTCAGCACACTCTTCTCCATACAAGTAAGTGTTCTAGTGATCTTTTCTTGATAAAAATTGTACATTTGGAACCCCTAAAGCTTAGGCTTTCTAATGAAAGGACTATTTTGCAAAATGGTGAAAAGTTTAGGGTTTTTACAAGAAAGCTTTTATGTGATTTGCTGCATTTTTATGGAGGAAAATGAGTCTTAGTTGTTAGATGAACAACTTTTGAGAAAGGTGTTACCATGAAAACACCTAAATGGGCCTTTTGTAAAGGTTGTAAAATTTGTTGTAAATGTGAGAAATGTTGGGTTTTGATGATAGCCATAAGAGAAATAAATGTTCACCTAGGCTTGTTAAAGGTATAAATTTGATTAGAATTGATTTCCGAGCCTAAGGGTAAAATGGACATTTTGCCAAAGTCTAAGGGTAAAATAGTAATTTTGCCAAAGCCTGATTATTGAAATGCATTTATTAATGTAATATTAAAATGAGCTAATTTGCTATTATAGAGCAAGAAGAACCAAGAATCAACCTCGATCGGGGAAAGAACAAAATATCGGACTAGATCGACAATCTAGCCTATTTTGAAATCGAGGTAAGTTTGTATGTGATAAATTCAACATTTATGCTAGTATGTTTGAGAATGTTTGATGTTATCATGATACATTATATTCTATGAAATTAAATATTGCTGTTGAATGAGAAAGATGAAAAATGTACGTTGTTGAAGTCCCGGTTGGACTATAATAAATATGAAAATACCATCATTGAGGTATGAAATGAATAAGATCCCGTGTAAGACCATGTCCGGGACATGGCCTCGGCACCGAATTGAGATCCCGTATAAGACCATATCTGGGATATGGCTTCGGCATTAAATATGAAAAATTGTATAAGACCATATACGGGATATGGCATCGATATTAATGTGAGGTTCCGTATAAGACCATATCCGGGATATGGCATCGGTATTCAGAGGTGATCCATGTGAGACCACATCCGGGATGTGGCAATGGCTTCGTGTTTATGCTAATGATAATGGATATGCATCTTAGAGTATCCCTAGTGATCTATTGGGGTAAATAGATCAGCTTAGAAATAGAAATGAGAATTGTATTAAAGCTATGTGATTGAGTAAACACAGGTACCCGTGAGTAATTCACGAAGAACATTTACGATATGTGGCATGGTATGTGCTAGATACGGGCAAGTATGATTAAGTATAGCAAGAAGCCTATGACTTTGTGTGTGGATATTTAATGCCATGGATGGATATTGTTATGAGCTTATTATTGTCATTTATTTCCATGCAAACTTACTAAGCTTTATGCTTACCCCTCTCATTTCCCTATTCCTTGTAGCATCGCCAAGTTAGTTCGAGGGTTCGTGGGACGTCGGAGTTCGGAAATCACACTATCGACTACGTTTTGGTATAGCCAAGTTAGATTCATTTTGAGTACGGCATGTATAGGACTTAAGTACTTTGTTATGTCATTTTGATAGCCAATGTGTCAGCTATTTAAGTTATCAAAGTCATTTTGTAAATGGTCATTGGAATTGGACCAACACATGACAAGTTTATTTTTATTCAATGATGATGAAATTACGAAGTTTATGCTTGTGTGGATGCTTGAATTGAGTTTTAGGAAGTACCTTAGGGTCATGATCTATGTTTTTATGGATTGGTATAAGTATGGTTGCTATGTAGGGTGGCATTTGGCTTGGAATATAGCCTTTTTAATGTCCACACGGGTAGACACACGGGCGTGTGTCTAAGCCGTGTGTGACACACGGCCAGCCCCACGGGCGTGTTGTTCGGCCGTGTGTCCTCTTGCATGCTAGGTTTGCAAGTTAGTATGCTCAGTAGTAAACACAAGGGCAGAGACACGGCCGTGTGTCTCAGCCGTGTGGGAGGTACAGCCATGGACATGGGCATGTGCCCAGGCCGTGTGAAGTCTGCACCTAAAATTAGGAATTTAATTCGACACACGGTCTAAGAACACGGGCGTGTGCCTTGGCCGTGTGACCATAGTGAGGTGATGACGTCATAAACAGAATGCCATGGTTTTGGCACACGGGCATGTCGAGGCCATGTGAGGGACACGGGGTAAACACACGGGCATGCGAAATGCCACATGGGCGTGTGGCCCCTGTTTAGACAAAAATTTTCTAAGTGCGTAAAAGTTCTCGGTTTAATTCCGAAACCCTCCGGAAGTATGTTTAAGGCCTCGTAGGCCCAGGATGAGTAAGTTATGAGTTTAAGTGGAAAGTTTTTAAGCTGAACCAAAATTTTTATAGCTCGATGTGTTATGTTTAAGCAAGTTAAGTTAGGTAATGCCTCGTATCCGATTTCGGCTTCGAACACGGGTAAGGGGTGTTACATTTAGTGGTATTAGAGGTACAGTTTAGTCGATTCTAGGACTAACGTAGCGTTAGTATGAGTCTAGCTATACATGCCATACGTAAGAGTAGTTGTGTAATAATAGTGTGATGGCTCCTGACATTTTAAATTGTGTTTTTATATAGTAAATGGATTCTGATCCCGACCGAACTGCAGCCAATGATGCTGCAAGTAATGCGCCGGCTCCCGCGCAAGGGACCGCGCCAGTAGGGAGTAGACCCGAGACCATAGGTCAGGAAGAAGAGGCTCAAGAAGCTTTTCTCCATATGATGAGCAACTGGTACACTGAGGACATTCGAGCAAATCCTAATGCTCAACCCCCTCCACCCCCACCTATTCCTCAACCCGCTCCTGTAGCTCCTCAAGTGGTAGAGGTAGTAAGGAGAGAAAGACCTCCGGTCGATAAGATCCGGAAATAATGAGCCGAGGAATTTTGGGCTAGTAAGGATGATGACCCAGAGAGAGCAGAATTCTGGCTCGAGAATACCATCAGAGTATTCGATGAGTTGTCATGCACGCCTGAAGAGTGCGTGAAATGTGCAGTATCTCTCTTAAGGGATTCGACCTTTCAGTGATAGAACACCCTTGTGTCGGTAGTACCAAGGGAGAGAGTTAGCTGGGAATTCTTCGAAGAGGAATTTCGGAAGAAGTATATTAGCCAAAGATTCATTGACCAGAAGAGAAAAGAGTTCTTGGAGTTGAAGCAAGGCCGAATGATGGTGATCGAATACGAACGTGAGTTCGTAAGGCTTAGTAAGTATGCCCGGGAGTGCGTGTCTACCGAGGCTATCATGTGCAAGAGATTCGAGGACGGGTTAAATGAAGACATCCGTCTATATGTTGGAGTTCTCGAACTAAAAAAAATTGTAGTGTTGGTAGATAGAGCCTGTAAGGCCGAAGAGTTGGCTAAAGAAAAAAGAAGAGCTGAGATTGAGTCCCGTGACTCGAGAAAGAGGCAACTGAATAAGTCATACCAATATTCATCTAAGAAATCGAGGGATTTTGCTACTCGATCAGCCACTTCAGCCGGGTTTTCAAACCGAAACCGAAGTAAGAGCAAACAATTCTTGGGGTCTAGGGCTCAGACTACCTCAGTTGCTAGTGTTGGCAATGCCCGACTGAGTAGACCGGAATGTCTGTAGTGTGGCAGATGTCATTCTGGTGAGTGCCGAGCAAACGAGAAGGCTTGTTTCAAGTGTGGGTCTCTAGACCACTTTATCAGAGATTGCCCTAAGGTGGGTGAGAAAGAGGAACCTCGGAATGCAAGACCGAGAAATATTGCTAGAGGAAGACCACCTAGAAACCCAGGAAATGAGATGAGTGGCAAGAATTCATCTAGAGAGCAGACTGCGAGAGTGGAGAGTAGAGCACCGACGAGAACATATGCCATCCGTGCTCGCGAAGAGGTGTCCTCCCCTAACGTGATCACGGGTACATTCTCTCTTTATGCTACTCGTGTTATAGCTTTAATTGATCCGAGATCTACCCACTCATACATATGCATGAAATTAGTCTCTAGCATGAGCATGCCTATAGAGTCTATTGAATTTGTAATAAGAGTGTCAAATCCCCTAGGCAAGTATGTGTTGGTTGATAGAGTATGCAACGGTTGCCCTTTGATGATTAGGGGTCATTGCTTTCCTGTTGATCTTATGTTATTGCCATTTGATGAGTTTGATGTCATCCTTGGGATGGTTAGTTACTCATATTGTAATTGTGAATTTTGGAAAGAAGTTTGTTGAGTTGAAATGTGAATGTGGGGATCTTATTCGTGTTGAATCAGATAAGCTAGATAGATCACCAGTAGTGATATCATCCTTGTTGACTCAGAAGTATTTAAGAAAGGGGTACGAAGCATGGTAATGAATACTAAAGAGACTGAATTGAAAATTGAGTCGGTACCCATAGTATGCGAGTATCCAGATGTTTTTCCCGAGGAATTGCCAGGTTTACCTCCGATTAGGGAGATTGAATTTAGGATTGAGTTAGCTCCGGGTACCGCCCCTATTTCTATTGCTCCATATAGAATGGCTCCAACAGAGCTAAAAGAATTGAAAGCACAGTTGCAAGAACTAACAGATAAAGGTTTCGCAAGACCGAGTTATTCTCTGTGGGGTGCTCCCGTATTATTTGTGAAGAAGAAAGATGGTTCCATGAGATTATGCATAGATTATCGGCAACTTAATAAGGTAACTGTGAAGAACAAGTACCCGTTGCCAAGAATTGATGATTTTTTTGATCAATTGAAGGGAGCCACAGTGTTTTCCAAAATAGCTTTAAGGTCTGCGTACTATCAGTTGAGAGTCAAGGACTCGGATGTTTCGAAAACTGCATTTCGGACGAGGTATGACCACTACGAATTTTTGGTTATGCCTTTTGGTTTAACAAATGCCCCTGCCGTTTTCATGGACTTGATGAATCGCATTTTTCGGCCATACTTGGATAAATTTGTAGTGGTCTTCATCGATGATATACTGATCTACTCTCGAGATGAAAACGAACATGCCGAGCATTTGAGAAAGGTTTTGCAAATTTTGAGAGATAAACAATTATACGCCAAGTTTAGAAAAAGTGAGTTTTGGCTTAAGGAAGTTGGATTTTTGGGGCACATTGTCTCGGGAGATAGAATTAGAGTCGACCCGAGTAAGATTTCGACAATTGTTGAATGGAAACCGCCAAAGAACGTAACTAAAGTGAGGAGTTTTCTGGGCCTAGCCGGCTATTATAGGTGATAAACCGAAATAGTAACATATTTTAATCCCACATTTAGCATACTTTTGGATGATTTATCCCTTGATTTATGTAAAAAGGTGCTCTTAATCCTTTCTTTTCATGTCTTATACTCAGGAAAGCACCCAAGAATAAAAAGAATGAGAAACGGGCTCAAAACGGACCAAAATGGGCCAAAGAAGAAATCGACACGGCCTGGACTAAAGCCCACACGACCGTGCCTCCTCAAATATACTAGAACACGGCCTGATGTCGATCTACACGACCGTGCCTCACTAACGGAGTCCAACACGGCCTGGCCACGATTCACACGGGTGTGTGCCATGGCCGTGCCCCTGCCGTGGAGGAGAGTAATTTCACTCGGAAAAGGATACTTAGGGGCAAAGAAACACATTCCAAAAGCCTATAAATACACCCTAAGTATAACCTAAAAGGGAGGAGTCGACAGGCGGTTAGCTAGGCCAAGGAGCCGAGCCGAAAAGGTCAGATTTGTGGGAAACTCTCAAGGGATAGCCAGTTGATCCATCTCAAGAAGCCGAAATTCTACTCAAGACGGAGGATCTCCTCTTCAATTCCTTCAGGGGGTTTTAGGGATTTCTTATGTTTTGTTTTATCTTTTCTTCTTAGATGTTTCCTTTTATTATTATGAACTAAACCCTTCAGATACCTGAAGGGGGATGAAACCTAGATGAATCTTGTTATTGTTTTCTGAACTATATGATATATACTTGATTTGTTCTTAATTATGTGTGCTTAATTCTTGTGTTGATATTTCGCGAATATTAATTCAAGTATGATGTGCTTAGGTGGTGGAGCAAAAGTCCCTGCTTAAGAGTAGATCTAGCATAATTAAGCGGAGTTGATCGCGCGCCTAGAGATAGGGTGACGAGATTTTGCCGGATTAGGGTGAAACCTAATATGGGAGTCCATAGATCGATTTACTGCTATTCTAGGGGGTTATTAATGGGAAAGAGATTTCAATTAATTAACCTAGGGTTAGGCGTTATTCGCCTCGAGAGAGGGTTTAATATACGTTAGGGAGTCCTACGGATCAAGTCAAGTGAATAAATCGCCTGGTTCAGTGTTAGATAACAAGTGGAGTCTAGGTGGATTCTTTCTAAGGGTATCGTCTTAATCAACTGAGTTTTTCCCAAGTATTTCCCCAATTCATTCTTTTTGTCTTTGCGTCTTTAGCTTAGTAATTAGTTAATTTAGATTAATAAACAACTTCACTTATTTTAGGCTAAATAATAGAAAGAAAGTTAGTATTAGTACTTTTAGTTCCTTTGGGTTCGGCAATCCGGTCTTGCCTAAGCTATACTACTGTTCGATAGGTGCACTTGCCTCAACTGTTGTCATAGTTAGTTTCCAGGTTCAATCATTATCTTTATAAATTTTAAAACTCTGACTTCACAGCGATCAATAGGCGTTTTGTCAAGGGGTTTTCCATGATAGCTACTCCGATGATGAGATTATTGCAAAAAGATGTGAAGTTTGATTGGACAGAAAAGTGCCAACAGAGTTTTGAGAAACTAAAGGCATTGTTGACTGAGGCTCCTGTTTTGGTGCAACCTGAGCCCGGAAGAGAATTCGTAGTATAAAGTGATGCATCCATGAATGGATTGGGTTGCGTACTTATGCAAGAGGGCAAGGTGATTGCATATGCTTCTAAACAATTAAAGCCACACGAGAAGAATTACCCGACCCATGATTTAGAGTTGGCTCCCATTGTGTTTGCATTAAAGATATGGAAACACCATTTATATGGTGAAAGGTGTCGGATATTCACCGATCATAAAAGCATAAAATATTTGATGACTCAAAGGGACTTGAATTTGAGGCAACGAAGATGGTTAGAGCTGATCAAGGATTATGAGTTAGTGATTGACTACCATCCGGGAAAGGCGAACGTGGTCGCCGATGCTTTGAGCAGAAAATACTTGTTTGCGCTAAGAGCCATGAATACACGGATGGCTTTATCAGATGATGGTTCTATTTTATCCGAATTGAGGGCTAGACCATTTTTTCTCCAAGAGATTTGTGAAGCTCAGAAAGATGACAGCAACTTACAAGCCAAAAGAGTTCTAAGCGAGTCAAATGTTGAGTCAGACTTTCGGGTAAGTCCTGACGGATGTTTGATGTTTCAAGATAGGGTCTGTGTACCCAGAAATAACGAACTTATTCGAAAGATTTTGCATGAAGCACATAGCGGATGTTTAACTGTGCACCCAGGCAGCACGAAGATGTACAATGACTTGAGGAAGTGGTACTGGTGGCCGAGTATGAAGAAAGACATCTCTGAGTTTGTATCGAGATGCCTAATTTGTCAACAAGTGAAGGCTGATTACCAAGTGCCTTCGGGTCTACTTCAGCCTATTATGGTTCCCGAGTGGAAATGGGACCGTATTACTATGGAATTCGTGACGGGTTTACCATTGACGCAGAAAAAGAAAGATGTTGTATGGGTTGTAGTCGATAGACTTACGAAGTCAGCCCATTTCATACCAGTACGAGTCGATTATTCTCTCGATAAGTTGGTGAATTTGTATGTGTCAGAGATAGTAAGACTTCATGGTGTACCGTTGTCGATCATTTCAGATAGAGATCCGAGATTCACGTCACGGTTTTGGAAAAAGTTGCAAGAGGCTTTGGGCACGAAATTGAGTTTCAGTACAGCTTTCCATCCAAAAACCGACGGGCAGTCGGAGAGAGTGATACAGATACTTGAAGACATGCTTCGATGTTGTGTTTTGGAATTCCAAGGTAATTGGGAAAAATACTTACCGTTGGTGGAAATTGCCTACAACAACAGTTTTCAGTCAAGTTTGAAGATGGCACCTTATGAGGCATTGTACGGGCGTAAGTGCCGAACACCCCTGTATTGGTTAGAACTCAGAGAGAATCAGATTCACGGGGTTGATTTGGTCAGGGAAATCAAAGAGAAAGTAAACGTGATACGTGAATGTTTGAAAGCGACCTCAGATAGACAAAAGTCTTATTCAGATTTAAAACGAAAAGAGATTGAGTTCCAAGTAGGTGATAAAGTATTTCTGAAAGTATCACCATGGAGAAAAGTCCTCAGATTTGGCCGGAAGGGCAAATTGAGTCCGCGCTTTATCAGAACTTATGAAGTTACCGAGAGGATAGGACCGGTAGCTTATCGTTTGGCCTTGCCACCTGAGCTGGAAAGGATTCACAATGTTTTCCACATATCCATGTTGCGCCGATACCGTTCGGACCCTTCTCATGTGATAGTACCAACAGAGGTAGAAATTCAACCGGACTTGACTTATGGGGAAGAGCCGGTTAAGATTTTGGCACGAGAGGTCAAACAGCTGAGAAACAAAAGTATAGACCTTGTCAAAGTGCTATGGCAGAGACATGGAATAGAAGAGGCTACTTGGGAGCCTGAAGAGACCATGAGAAACCACTATTCCAACCTTTTTACCGGTAAGATTTTCGGGGACGAAAATCCTTAAGGGGGAGAATTGTAACAGCCCGATCTAGGGGCTAGTCGGAACAGTGGTTTGAAACCACTAATCTAAGGTTAGAGAAAATTATTTTTATGTTATTCTGTAAGTTAGAGCATGATTATATATGTGTACGAAAATTTTGGTGCTTTAATTTTAGCGATTTCATGCTTAATCGCGAAAAATGACTAAATCGCATAAAGTGCGAAAGTTCCATTTTATAGGCTAAAGATGTTTAATAGCTAAAGAATATTAATTGGAGGTCTTTAAAGTGCAATTAGACCCCTAAAGATAGGGTGGCCGGCCATAGGAGACAAACATTGACAAAATTGGTCAAAGTAGTTGATATTAGGTGGACTAAATTGATGTTTTTATATTAAAATAATGAAAGAAAAGATACCATCTTTTCTCCTTCTTTCTTCCACCTAAAATTAGCAGCAAATAGGGGTTTGAAAGCTTCAAAAATTTCAGCACACTCTCCTCCATACAAGTAAGTGTTCTAGTGATCCTTTCTTGATAAAAATTGTACATTTGGAACCCCTAAAGCTTAGGCTTTCTAATGAGAGGACTATTTTGCAAAATGGTGAAAATTTTAGGGTTTTTCCATGAAAGCTTTTATGTGATTTGCTGCATTTTTATGGAGGAAAATGATTCTTAGTTGTTAGATGAACAACTTTTGAGAAAGGTGTTACCATGAAAACACCTAAATGGAACTTTTGTAAAGGTTGTAAAATTTGTTGTAAATGTGAGAAATGTTGGGTTTTGATGAGAGCCATAAGAGAAATAAATGTTCACCTAGGCTTGTTAAAGGTATAAATTTGATTAGAATTGATTTCCGAGCCTAAGGGTAAAATGGACATTTTGGCAAAGTCTAAGGGTAAAATAGTAATTTTTTCAAAACCTGATTATTGAAATGCATTTATTAATGTAATATTAAAATGAGCTAATTTTCTACTATAGAGCAAGAAGAACCAAGAATCAACCTCAATCGGGGAAAGAACAAAATAGTAGACTAGATTGACAATCTAGCCTATTTTGAAATCGAGGTAAGTTTGTATGTGATAAATTGAACATTTATGCTAGTATGTTTGAGAATGTTTGATGTTATCATGATACATTATATTCTATGAAATTAAGTATTGTTTTTGAATGAGAAAGATGGAAAATTTACGTTGTTGAAGTCCCGGTTGGACTATAATAAATATGAAAATACCATCATTGAGGTATGAAATGAATAAGATACCGTGTAAGACCATGTCGGGGACATGGCCTCGGCACCGAATTGAGATCCCGTATAAGACCATATCTGGGATATGGCTTCGGCATTTAATATGAAAAAGCGTATAAGACCATATCCGGGATATGGCATCGGTATTCAGAGGTGATCCATGTGAGACCACATCCGGGATGTGGCACTAGCTTCGTGTTTAAGCTAATGATAATGGATATGCATCTTAGAGTATCCCTAGTTATCTATTGGGGTAAATAGATCAGCTTAGAAATAAAAATGAGAACTGTATTAAAGCTATGTGATTGAGTAAACACAGGTACCCGTGAGTAATTCACGAAGAACATTTACGATATGTGGCATGGTAAGTGCTAGATACGGGCAAGTATGAGTAAGTATAGCAAGAAGCCTATGACTTTGTGTGTGGATATTTAATGCCATGGATGGATATTGTTATGAGCTTATTATTGCTATTTATTTCCATGCAAACTTACTAAGCTTTATGCTTACCCCTCTCATTTCCCTATTCCTTGTAGCATCGCCAAGTTAGTTCGAGGGTTCGTGGGATGTCAGAGTTCGGGAATCACACTATTGACTACATTTTGGTATAGCCAAGTTAGATTCATTTTGAGTATGGCATGTATAGGACTTAAGTACTTTGTTATGTCATTTTGATAGCCAATGTGTCGGCTATTTAAGTTATCAAAGTCATTTTCTAAATGGTCATTGGAATTGGGCCAACACATGACAAGTTTATTTTTATTCAATGATGATGAAATTACGAAGTTTATGCTTGTGTGGATGCTTGAATTGAGTTTTAGGAAGTACCTTAGGGTCATGATCTATGTTGTTATGGATTGGTATAAGTATGGTTGCTATGTAGGGTGGCATTTGGCTTGGAATATAGCCTTTTTAATGTCCACACGGGTAGACACACGAGCGTTTGTCTAAGCCGTGTGTGACACACGGCCAGCCCCACGGGCGTGTTGTTCGGCCATGTGTCCTCTTGCATGCTAGGTTTGCAAGTCAGTATGCTCATTAGTAAACACACGGGCAAAGACACGGCCGTGTGTCTCAGCCGTGTGGGAGGCACGGCCATGGACATGGGCGTGTGCCCAGGCCGTGTGAAGTCTGGACCTAAAAATTTGGTATATAATTCGACACACGGCCTAAGGACACAGGCGTGTGCCTTGGCCGTTTGACCTTAGTGAGATGATGACATCACAAACAGAATGCCAAGGTTTTGGCACACGGGCTAAGACATGGGCATGTCGAGGCCGTGTGAGGGACACAGGCTAAACACACGGGCATGTGAAATGCCACACGGGTGTGTCCCATTCTTCACACGGGCGCGTGGCCCCTGTTTAGACAAAAATTTTCTAAGTGCGTAAAAGTTCCCAGTTTAATTTCAAAACCTCCCGAAAGTATGTTTAAGGCCTCGTAAGCCCAGGATGAGCAGGTTATGAGTTTAAGTGGAAAGTTTTTAAGCTGAACCGAAATTTTATAGCTCGATGTGTTATGTTTAAGCAAGTTTAGTTAGGTAATGCCTCATATCCGGTTCCGACTTCGAACACGGGTAAGGGGTGTTACAGAATTAGCTATATAAGAGTGTGTTGAGCCTATGTCTATCAAAGCTAAATAAGGAACAATATGAATAAAAAACGTACGGGTGATAACATCCATGGTGTCTCTGTCCTCACGACGTCTAGTCGTATAAACCAATGCAGGCTGCCCTGCCTCAATGTGATTAGCACTCCTGCTCGGTGCTCTCTGACCTCTGCCCAAACCATTACCACTCCTAACCGGACCACGGCCCATAAACTCGCGTCTACGAGCATCCACATAATTTTCCCCCACATATTTAATCTAGAAAAAATTCTTGAAATAATCCCAAGTAATCTGATCAATTGAGTATCCTCCTTAATCGTCAACCACCACTGGTACGCCTCATCCCGAAGCAGAGATACTGCACCCTTCAACTTTTGCTCAGGGGTGCAGTCAATATTATTCATTAGCCTCTCAGTGGCCTCCAACCAGTATTCAGCCACAGACAGGGTAACTCTTATGATAACCCTGAATAATTTAGCCCCACTGGACCGGATTCATTCAGTTACCAACCCACGGTTCCTAGAACTAGAATTGGGCCCAACGACCCTCTCCAAAACCCTCAGAATAACTTGGGACAATGCGTCGTCCCTAGTCAGTAGTAGGTGTAGTTTTTGTCTCACTCGTATCCAGATTGGGCATATTACCCATCAAGGATGACTCAGCTCGAGCCCCTCTTCGGCGTTTGCCACTACCACGGCTACCGTGTCCACATGATCCACGATTACTCATTGTATATAATATCTACATTACGAATTTTATGCATCAGTTTAAGTATTTATTAATAGATATTTTATGCTCAAAAGTTATCAGAAGAAGTTTCAGAGATGTTTCAGTCTCAAATTATCACAATACAGTCTTTACTTATTTCAAAGTTTTTCTAAAAGTACTTACAGGATCGACGTCGGAAACTCGATTTTTCACATAATTTCATATTAATGCAAAAATGAAGTTCACTCGGAAAATAATTTTCACAAAAATTTTGAACCCAAAATTTCACAACTTGAGTTTTGCAAATCTTGCTCTGATACCACTAAATGTAACACCCCAAACTCGGCCTAGACGTTATGGCCAGATCAGGAAGTGTAAGTAACTGGTTGAAAAATACAGTTCTCGTAGACTTTGAAAATCGTTATAAGCTCCTAAAATCCTGGATTATTTGAAGTCATATTTTATCTAACTATTTTATTGAAAACATTACTTGTTTATATTTTCTAAAAACTTGTAGTTTTGCAGCGAAAACTTTTTTAAAAAATGATATTTTGGAAAATACTAAATGTAGCTTGAAAATCATTAATTTTGTAGATAAGTGAATGTTGCCGATAAAAACTTTTAAGCGATATTAAGCAAAATAAGGAAATAAAGTCCTAAACCCAAAAAATTCCAAAATTCCAAAATGTCCAGGGAGTCCAAAATTTACAAAACTCTAAACCTAAATTTTAAATAAGTCAAATTTACGAAAATATGATATTAACCGAGCTCTCATTGCACTGATCCGCCTAAGTCTGAGCATTACCTAAAAATAATAGTCAAACAGAATGTGAGTTTTAGAAACTCAATGTGTAACAGATGATGTAACAATTAGATTATAGTAGACAAATTTAGCAGAAACAGACTCATAGTAGAGTAGTACATATGCGGACCTATAATCCAACCCTCATCCGCTATACACTAACTCTGACCTTCCCAACACACCATGTGGTATTAATCACCCACCCTACCCTACACACCACTTAGTGTCTGTATGACACTTTACAAAATATTTGCAGCTGAGTTGCTAAACAAATAGGTGAGTTATCGCCTTTTACAGAATACTTCCTCCACATAGAAAAACCCACCCCAGACGCAAATACAGAACGTAAAAGATGTTAGACATATTTACAGTATATACACAAAACATAATAGATACAGAACATACATGGTATTTTTTGGTTTTCTTTTAACCCATTACGCATTTTACTCATCATATGACATTTCAGTTATACAAGCAGATATAAGAATTCATGCAAACAGATGACCAAATTTCATATTTTACAGTCTATTTGAAAACATACCGACCACATGGAAGGCCCACATTCGATCAGAACGATGTGCACAGCCCTAGGAAAAATTTCAGAATTTTGGGCCCACACAGCCCAAATGGCCAGCCTTGTGGTCCACACACCCGTGTAGCCCAAATCCCCTACTTCTTATTGTGAAATTTTGTCACACAGGCATAGATAGTTACATGATCTGCCCATAAGGCCGTATATCTCAGCCACATAGTCGTGTCTCTCATTCACACGGTTGTGTACCCCTGCCACACAGTCTGAACCCTCGCACACAGCTGTGTGGTCTTGTTTTTGTAATTTTTCCACTGTTTCTGCAAAATTATTCATTTTAGTCTCTGAGTGTTCCCTTGTATGTTTAAGCCTTTATAGGAGTGTTTGGGACACTAAAAATATTTATGGAACGTCTCCGAAGGACATATTACTGGTAGAATATTTTTATGTATATGTGTTCATATGATTTTATTTTGATATTCACATAAGTTGTTTATATGATGTGGTATACTAAACTAGGTATACAAAAATGTCTAGATGTGATAGTTGGTAATGGTGTATAATGTTGAATTTGCTATTTTCATAATGGGTTATGAGTATGATATGAAATATTAGAAACTGAATAAGGGTATGATTGATTCGATATATTTCTATGTGTTGAAAATTTTGCATATGCATTATGGTTGGTTTTGATTTTGAAGAGAATGAAGTTCAATTTGGGTAGTTAAATTGCTTCGATATAATTTGGCGGTAAAACCAAAATAATGTTAGCAGCTTGACAGCATAGCACTCAAGTGGCATATGACCACTTAAAGGTGTAACACCCAAAACTCGACCTAGATGTTATGGCCAGATCAGAAAGGGTTAAGTAACTAGGTAAAAAATATAGTTCTCGTAGATTTTGAAAATCGTTATAAGCTCCTAAAATCCTAGATTATTTGAAGTCATATTTTATCTAACTATTTTATTGAAAACATTGCTTATTTATATTTTCTAAAAACTTGTAGTTTTGTAGAGGAAACTCTTTAAAAAGTGATATTTTGGAAAAACACGATGCGTAGCTTGAAAATCATTAATTTTGTAGATAAGTGAATGTTGTCGAAAAAAATGTTTAAGCGATATTAAGCAAAATACGGAAATAAAGTCCCGAACCCAAAACAGTCCAAAATGTCAAGAGAGTCCAAAATTTACAAAACTCTAAACCCAAATTTTAAATAAGTCAAATTTACGAAAATATGATATTAACCGAGCTCTCGTCGCACTGATCCGCCTAAGTCTAAAAACTACCTGAAAATAACAGTCAAACAGAATGTGAGTTTTCGAAACTCAATGTGTAACAGATGATGTAACAGTTAGATTATAGCAGACAGATTTAGCAGAAATAGATTCATAATAGAACAGTAGATATAGGGACCTATAATCCAACCCCCATCCGCTACACACCAACTTCGACCATCCTAACACATCATGTGGGGTATGAATCACCCACCCAACCCTACACACCACTTAGTGTCTGTATGACACTTTACAGAATATTTGCAGCTGAGTTGCCAGATAAATAAACGAATTATCGCCTTTTACAGAGCACTTCCTCCACATAGAAAAACCCACTCCAGACATAAATACAAAAAATAACAGATGTCAGACATATTTACAGTATATACACATAACATAACAGATACAGAACATACATAGCATTTTTCAGTTTTCTTTTAACCTATTACGCAGTTTACTCATCATATGACATTTCAGTTATATAAGCAAATATCAGAATTCATGCAAATAAATGACCAAATTTCATATTTTACAATCTATTTGAACACATACCGACCCAACTGAAGGCCCAGGGTTGATCAGAATACAGCCTTAGGGAAAATTTAAGAATTTTGGGCCCTAACACCCGTGTGGTCCACACGACCCTAATAGTCCAGACTATGTGTCACACACAGTCCAGCACACGGCCTACCATACGACCTCGCACATGACCGTATGGCATCAACAGATTGCTCTTTCGAATTTCACCTATCATTATTTTTTCATTTTTTTGTGTTACACACCTCAATGGTTTCTGACGTTTCAAAAACACAAATTCTAGTACCTAAAAGTAGGATTAAATCAACTAAATTAGCCACAATTCCTTATTTTTTTCCGAAATAACCTACTCGAGCAAAATGTGAATAAAGACGTTATTAAATTAAAATTTAAACTTTCAAGTGTTCGAATACTCACCCAAATTTCCACAACAGTTCCTAACACAACTATATCGCAGGAGGAAAATCTCGAGTTTCTTGATTATCACCTAACACAAAGATCCCACAAGATTAACCCATGCTTAAAGAAGATAGAAAACCAATATTCATAAACCCAAGAGAACGATCAACCGGACCCGCTTACTCTTAATTACCCGAAACTTAAATCCGTAAAAACAACAGAGATTGCACCACCCACCAACAGTAATAAATTAATAGAATAAATAAGAACAAAATCAAAAGTTGAGTGAAAATAAAAAAGATTAGAGAAAGGGAAAACTCAATTTCGAAACTTAAATCCGTAAAAACAACAGAGATTGCACCACCCAGCAACCACAAGAAATTAATAAAATGAATAAGAACAAAATCAATAGCCGAGTGAAATAACAAAGATTAGAGAAAGGGAAAAAAGAGAACGAAACAAATTTAAGAAATCTATCTTTTGTGTGTGTTTTTCATTGGAAGTGCCAAAAAAACAAAGGAATGGAAGCAAAATGGGAGCAATGGAACAGTAGGTAACCGTGAAAAGTGGGGGAGAGAATATCTTTTGATTTTTTAAGATAAATCAAATAAATAAAATAAAATCCACACCAAAATCCCCAACTAACCCACTAATCCAAACTTAATCTTAACTGCCTTACTACAGTTCAACTACAACACAAACTCCCCCAATTGAACAACACTCAAACTCGTTTAACAAAATAAAAAAACCCCACACACGCAGAGATTCAAACCAGTTACCTCAACCCCACACTGAAGTAGCCACCCACTAGATCATATCACTTAATTTTGATATAATTTAATAAAACAAAACACATATACAAATATTAGGGCGTTACAAATGATGTGTATCGATGGATGGGTCCACCATAACCCCTATTTGGTGTGTAGAGGTTGAATAGGTGGGTTTTTGTGCAATGTTGCATTTCAATACGATTTATATTTTTGTTAAAGGTTAAGGTATTATGATGCTTTATTCTGATGTGATATCTGATTGTGATTCGAGTTTGGCCATTGCATGATTGTCTGACTATTATTACTGCACCACTTACTTTGGTTTGACTCTACCTATTAACATGCATTTTAGACTCACACTAAGCTTTGTAGCTCATCCTATTAGTTTACTCTACTCAGGTAATGTACGAGGCTAGAATTTTGGACTCAATGAATCGGAGGTCTCGAAGTTTTTCATTTCAGTTTGGTTTTTAATAAAGTCCTTATAAGGTTTGATAATTTGTTTTCGGACAGATTTGTAAATAATTTTTATAAGAATTGCGGCATGGTTTATTTTAGGTTTTAGGGTGTTAAATGATGGGTCAGAACTAAACTTTATTGTAGTCGATTGATTAAAATTTTGAAATATTTATTTTTGGTTTAGAGACTAGATTGTAAGAAATTGGATTAAATCAAATAAACTTCAAAACTTAAAATTGAAAAATTTTGGGAAACATTTAGATGGGTGAGACCGAGAGGAGATCCTATTGGGAACAAATTCGATTTTCCCAACTTAGTCTAGTGAAGTTGAGAGATAAATAAAATTAAATTGTCTAATTGGGTAAAATGGTGATCAATAGATAAATTTTGACCAATTTGGAGTTTAAGCGATTTAGATCCTTGACCCAAGAGTTAATTATCTAAGTTAGAGGAGAGGAAGAAGAAAGACAATGAGGAATTCCTGAGTTTCCTTAATATATTTAAAGCGTTGAATGTTAATTTGCCTTTTACTTGAATCGCTTGAAAATATCGAAACCATTTTACAAATCGGTTTAAAAAACGATTGGTATCGACTTTTAAAAAAAACGAAAATGGAAGTCGCCACCAATCCCTTTTTACTTAGGTGTGATTGGATCACCTTGTAAAATGTTTTATTTAAAACATTTAATTTTGGTCTACGAAAAACCAGAAAACAGGTTCGGGAGTCGGTTACGTATGAGGAAGGGTTAGCACCCTCATAACGCCCAAAAATTGGTACCTAATCGATAAAATCATGTCCAAATGTTGAAACTTAAAAGTATTTAAAAATATGATTTCTAAAAAACTGTGAACAATTTGATTTAAAATATGAGAGTTCTTCGACCCGAAAGATTATAAACATCACATCCAGTACGATTGGACACGATATTTTTTAAATCCTCGTAACTAAGATCATCTCATATTTTATAAAACTTCGAGTAATTTTGATTTAAAATTTGAGATTTCTTCGATCCGAAGGAATATAAACATCACATTCAGCACGATTGGACATGATATTTTTAAACCCTCGTAACTAAGATCATCTCATAATTTATAAAACTTGTTAAAAGGATATTTAGTTATTTAGCCAAACGGAAAATCAACACCCAGCACGATTGGGCATTATTTCCCGAATTTCTAAATACCAAAACATTGCCTTATTTTAAAAACCTTTAAATAAAATATTAATTTTGTAAAAATGTATATTTTATTTTAAAACAATATTCTAAAAAAAATCATATTAATACAATATCGAAAGCAATTGTGAATACATGATGAAGTAAAAACGAATACAATAATCAATAAATTAAATATGAACACATTGAACCTTTCATGCAATGACATATACCAAATATTAAATAAATGTTGTAAAATAATGAAAAGTATAATATATGTATATTTTGAATAAAATACATTTGAAAGAAATAGATAATTTATAGTTTTAAATAAAACATTTTCATAATAACTTAATATATATAAAAAAACTATATTCAAGAATAAATAATATATTATACAATAATAATAAATTTTAAACAAAAATAAAATTTTTAAAGAAAATTATATATGATAAAATATAATACTATGTAATATACAAAATATATAACTAATTTATTAATCCAAAAATAATATGTAATAAAAATTAAACCAAATAAAATAATAAATAATAATAGTTTGAAATATATGTAATAAAAATATACAAATTTTATACTATTAATAAGTTAATATACAAATAATAAGAATAATATAATATTTTAATTTGATAAATAATCAAATATAGTATTAGATTAATTTAAAAATAAAATATAAAAAAAGAATGGAGGATTAAACAACAAATAAAAATAAATATAAGGGATTAAATAAAAAATGCATATCATACTGTAGGGATTAAAATGGAAATTATGCCAAATTTTCAAAACGACGTCGTTTAGTTTTTCGGCCTTTAAAGCAGCTCGAGGGTTAAATTGAAACTAAATACAAATTTAAGGGCTAATTTAAAATTAAAGAAAATATTAGATTGGATAAAATTAAAACAAACAAAATTTAAAAGGGACCAAAATGGAAAATTTCCCATTTATAAAAATTACGCGGATCCTGCTCGGGTATTCGGGTCAACGCGCGGATCCTAAAGCCCGAACGACGTCGTTTCATGCTTATTTGTTTAAGCAAAAACGGCGTCGTTTTTAGGTTTATATATAAAACAGCATTTCGGTAAAAAAAAATCATTTTGTTGCTGGTTTTTTAAAAAAAAATTCTGAAATCCTCTGATGTGCTCTCGTCTGGGCTCCAACGCCGGATGCTCGGGCCACCGCCACGCGCCTCACGCGCCGACGTTTACGGCGGTCTTTCGACGAAAAACGCCCTTTTTCGAAAGGTAATTCCACAGCCTCTCTTTTTATAATTTTTATATATATAAAATGTAAATAAATCGGAATTAAAAAATTAACGCAAGTATAAAAAAAAATCACCTCTATTAAAAAAAATCTTTCTGTTTGTATTTCTGTATATTTTTTGCTTTTCTCCTTGTTTTTTCTTCCTCTTCTTACAGGTTTTTTACAAGGCTTTTATAGCCTTCAAAATAAAAACATAAAAAGGAAAAAAAACTATTGACATGTTTGCTGCGATTTCTTTCCTTTTGTTGTCATATTTCTTTCCTTTTTTTGCAGGTTGATGTCGACGAGAACGCGGCGGCGATGAGGCTCGTGCGCTGATTGCGGCACGGCCGAAGGTGTGCGCGAGGCTTGCGGCGCGACGATTGGGATGCTGTCTCGCTTGCGGCGCCTAGGGTTTCAGAAACCCTAGGCGAAACTGTTTAGTTAACATTTGGGCTCTTTTGGGCCGATTCTGTCTTGGGTCTGAGGTCTGTTTCGGGTAGGTTATTTTAGGATCTGGGCTAATGGGTTTGTAACAGGTTAATCGGGTTTAGTTTGTCACCTTAGCAATCTGTTTAGGCATTGGGCTAAGAGGTATTGGGTCTGGTTGTAATCGGAGCTCAGAATCGGAGCTATCAGAATCGGACCGTAAACTAAACATTTATTTTTTTTTTTGTTTTTGGTTTGTCATCTAAGCCCGGGCAAAAATGGGCTATTACAGTTGCCCCTCTTTGCTCATTGTCGTGTAACGAGAATAGAGCAAAGACTATAAAAGGACCAATTTTGCCCGGTCTTGGCGGAATCTTGGCTTCTTGGTCCTCTTCTTCTTCAAATGGCTTCCAACTCCACTGCAATGGTATTGGAACTTCATCTTGATTTCAAATAAGTCTGATAGCTTCAATCTGCTTCTTGTAATTTCAAGAATGCCAAATCTGCTATCTTCGATCTGCTTCCTACAACTTCAGGAAGATCATACTAAAGTTTTCGATATGCTTCCTACAACTTCAGGAATTGCCAGATCTTCTGTCTTTGACCTGCTTCCTACAACTTCAGGAAGATAAGATCTTCTGTCTTTGATCTACTCCCTACAACTTCAGGAAGATAAGATCTTCTGTCCTTAATCTACTTCCTACAACTTCAGGAAGATAAGATCTTCTGTCTTTGATCTACTTCCTACAACTTCAGGAAGATAAGATCTTCTGTCTGCAGTCTACTCCCTACAACTTCAGGGAGATAAGGCTAAAATTCTTTTCGATCTGCTTCCTACAACTTCAGGAAAATGAGATCTTCTGTCTTAATTCTACTCCCTACAACTTCAGGGAGATAAGACTGAAATTGGATTCGATCTGCTTCCTACAACTTCAGGAAGATGAGATCTCCTGTCTTCAGTCTACTCCCTACAACTTCAGGGAGATAAGGCTGAAATTCTTTTCGATCCGCTTCCTACAACTTCTCGAAAGATGAGATCTTCTGTCTTCATTCTACTCCCTACAACTTCAGTGGAGATAAGACTGAAATTGCTTCGATCCGCTTCCTACAACTTCAGAAGATGAGATCTTTCGTCTTCGCCTACTCCCTACAACTTCAAGGAGATAAGGCTGAAATTCTTTTCGATCTGCTTCCTAAAACTTCAGGAAGATGAGATTTTCTATCTTCATTCTACTCCCTACAACTTCAGGGAGATAAGACTGTAATTCATTTCGATCTGCTTCCTACAACTTCAGGAAGATGAGATGTTCTGTCTTCAGTCTACTCCCTACAACTTCAGGGAGATAAGGCTGAAATTCTTTTCGATCTGCTTCCTACAACTTCAGGAAGATGAGATCTTCTGTCTTCATTCTGCTCCCTACAACTTCAGGGAGATAAGACTGAAATTTGTTTCGATCTGCTTCCTACAACTTCAGGAAGATAAGATCTTCTATCTTCATTCTACTCCCTACAACTTCGTGGAGATAAGATTGAAATTCGCTTCGACCGCTTCCTACAACTTCAGAAGATGAAATCTTCTGTCTTGCCTACTCCCTACAACCAGTGGGAGATAAGGCTGAAATTCTTTTCGATCTGCTTCCTACAACTTCAGGAAGATGAGATCTGTAAATTCATCAGTATTGCTACATCGTCCACTGAGGGACATGTCTTGTAGACTCGATTCCATATTTTTATGACACATGACTAAAATGCTATGATTAGAATGAATCAAATGCTTCTAGCTACATGTGTTATGAGTGACATGAATGTAACATGTCATGGAAATGATTTCTTTTAAAGGATTAGGAATGAATCAAATGCTCCTAATGAGATTTGCTATGATACAAAAATGTTATGAGTATGATTCCTACTCTAAGTGTTATCACTCATTTGTTCTTCATCTTTGTTCATCAATCATGTTCTGCCCAACAAGCTTGCACCAATGTAATTTCAGAGTCAACTCCACTTGGATCTTGAGAACATAAGGCTTGTACCATCCTACTGCCATAACATTTGGTTTCTTCCATCCAATCTGTTACCACTCAGAGGTATAAAACTTGTATCGTTTTCCATTTTTACACATGGATTGGCCTTATTCGTCATTTGCCAATATAGTATCACCAACGAAATTGTCTTATCTCATAAGAATCTAAAGAGATAATCATTTTTCAATGTTTCCAAGCCTTAGACTTGGTGAGTTCTGAACAATAGTCCTGTTTCAGATTCTCATATTATTTAGAAGCTTGTAGAGTAATATGCGAAACTCCTTTTATGAAAGTATTATTAGTCCATTAATCGTTATTTCAATATAAAATGCTTGAAAAAGATTACAACAATGGACAAGAAAGAAATTAATCAGGAGCATAGCTCGAAACAAATAAGCTAATCAAAGATAACCAAGGCAATAAATGAAAATTGATTGGTATATCTTTAAAAGAATAAAGTAAATATAGCAAAAGCTATAAAAGAAAATTAATTGGGGTGTTTCTTTGAAAAGAATAAAGTAACCAAAAATTTAAAATGGGTAAAATGGGAAACTAGGTGCCCCAGATATCGCAGTCTGAGCTTCTCTGTTCCGATTTCTTGAGGACCATTTTAAACTCAATATGTGTTTAAGGGATCCAGAGTACTTTGTCGATGCCCCAAGACGTAACATATTTCCTCATTGTTAATTCAAATGTAGCAAGACTACTGTATGCTCCACTTTTGGTCTAAATTTGAGCCGCCCTTTTCGGGTTTTCAACTCAAATCCCTTTTGGTCTCAAAGCGCCCTTTTCGGGTTTTCGCCTTGGCCTCTCTTTTTTCTTTCTTTCTTTCTTTCTTTCTTTCTTCTTTTTTTTTTTTTTTGAGGCGAAAATTTGAACTCAATGCGCCCTTTGCGGGTTTTCACCTTAGTCTTTCCTCTTTCAGGTAAAATCCTTCTTGATCGAACCTGAATTTTGCAGATTGGACAAGTCTTTGGCATCCATCTCAGTCAATATCAATGCTCCTCTAGAACAGGTCGTCTTTGGCATCTGCTTTCTTCTAAAATCGTTTTATAGAAGAAAGGTCCTTTTCAACATCAGGTTCCCTTGTGGAATTCTCTACGATGAACCTCTTTATCACAAGCTTGCATCATCTAATCGTGATGGATAACTTTAATCTTTTCTTCAACTAGGTTCAATTGGCAAAATGTTTCAATTCCATAAACCAATGGGTAAGATGTTGCCCCAGTGAAGGTTTCGGCCGATGTTCAATTAAGACAGAGGGTAAATGGTAGCTTCTTATGCCAATCCTTACAAGTCTTAGCCACCCTTTTATTTTTGGCAACTTTTTGTGCCTTTGTGATATGTTTGCTCGATCTTTAGACAAATCAGAGACTTTGACTTTGTACAGTTATTTAAACGCGATCTTTTATGGCATTTGATCTTTTCCTTCATTTTTTCTTTTTTGATTTTTTTTGACGAATTTGATGACTTCGACCTTGTAACATTGGCATATGAAGCTACTTCCACTCTCTTAGTGAAGTAAACGATAACTATGCCGATGAGTCAATATTGACTAAAAGCTTTTGGCCCCATCACATCCATGCCCCACTTATGGAAAATTTATGAAGAACTGGAGTAGGCATATGAATCTTGTCTTCTTTAATTTCGTATTTGCAGTATGACTGATGCAATCCCCTTCCATGGTGAATCAACAGTGCCCGATCCTCTTTGTTTAGCCTGCTTCTTATTAGCCAAGGCATGTCCTGATATAATTGTGCGAAAACAACTCAATGATGTCTTGCCTTATTTTTGTGGTGAGCTAGGCTTCGGTCTTCACCTTTTCCCTAGGCTCATAATATCCAATGACCTTTTGTAGAGTAAGGTCTGTCTTTTCATCTTGTTCTACCATCTTTAACAAATCAGAAGGTAGGTTACAATCTCTGTCATCTTCGAAGTCCTTAGATCCCCTAGACCCATATCTCATTTAAAAAGGGAGTCAGTAACAACGTCGCTCACGTTGTTGATATCTGGGTACCTAGGTACGAAGGCAAGAAATCCAAAGAATAAATGATTCTAAGGGTGATTATTGGTATAGTCATGAGTAAAGAATGAAAGAATATTCTAAAAACCAAAAGAATGTACAGTATAAAATAGAAAGAATAAAAGAATATGTACTCAAAAAGATACATTTTATTGAAATAAAATTTTGAACATAAGCCTATTTCACAAAAAGGTTCTTGTTGCCTCTAGGCTCAAGACAACAAGCATGTTTTGGACATTACTCTAAATTAGCCCTAAAAGTACAGGGATTTCTTCCACAATCTCATTATTCAAAACACTCCCAAGCACACAAGGGTTTGGAAACTTTGTTCTCTGATTCCCTCTTTGATTTCTTCAAAGAATAGCAACTTTCTTGTCTCCTCCTTCAATTACCATATTCACTACCTCATTAAAGTGATCAGATTTTGATGGATCGTCGAACTTCACAACTCAGATTTTAAAAAACCTTTCGACCAACTTTTTAAACGTAGTACAGTTTTCAATAAAATGTCCCGTTATTCCCGCATGGTAATCACATTGAGCGTTCTTGTTATACCATTTTGGGAATAGAGGTTGAAACGGTTTCAGATAAAATGGAGACACCATGTGTGCGTCAAACAAACTTTGATATAGCTCCTTATACGTCATGGGGATTGGCATAAATTGGAGCCTTCGAGTTTTGCCTTGGGAAAACTCGATTCTTTGGTAACTACCATCCTTGGTCAAGTTTTATCAGAATCGGCTTTGAATGACTCTTGTTATACCTACCGGCGTTATTCATTTTCTTTTCCTTCTTCTTCAGGGCTTTTGAGGTCCATTCTCCTCCTTCCTTTGTTTCTACCAAAGCAACCGGTAATGACGGCTTCCCCTATTAAAAAAAATCACCTCTATTAAAAAAAATCTTTTTGTTTGTATTTCTGTATATTTTTTGCTTTTCTCCTCATTTTTTCTTCCTCTTCTTACAGGTTTTTTACAAGGCTTTTATAGCCTTCAAAATAAAAACATAAAAAGGAAAAAAAAACTATTGACATGTTTGCTGCGATTTCTTTCCTTTTGCTATCGTATTTCTTTCCTTTTTTGCAGGTTGATGTCGACGAGAACGCGGTGGCGATGGGGCTCGTGCGCTGATTGCGGCACGGTCGAAGGTGTGCGCGAGGCTTGCGACGCGACGATTGGGATGCTGTCTCGCTTGCGGCACCTAGGGTTTCAAAAACCCTAGGCGAAACTGTTTAGTTAACATTTGGGCCCTTTTGGGCCGATTCTGTCTTGGGTCTGAGGTCTGTTTCGGGTAGGTTATTTTAGGATCTGGGCTAATGGGTTTGTAACAGGTTAATCGGGTTTAGTTTGTCACCTTAGCAATCTGTTTAGGCATTGGGCTAAGGGGTATTGGGTCTGGTTGTAATTGGGCTACTGTAACTGGACTGTAAACTAAACATTTATTTATTTTTATTTATTTATTTATTTATTTTTATTTTTTTTTGGTTTGTCATCTAAGCCCGGGCAAAAATGGGCTATTACAAGCTATAAATAGGATAGCGTGGTAGTGGAGAGAAGATTTCTGACTCATCTTCTCCACCAGACTTTGTTATCATTGAAGAAACCAAGAGAGTTCTTCGCTGCTAGCAATGATAGTAACTGTAAGAGTTAAGAGAACTTCAGTGCTAGTTGTCTACTGGTAAATTCTTAAAACATTCCTTTGAATTTTACCAGATAGATAGAGGCTAACAAAAGAAAGGATTGGTAGGATTTCCTTAACTACTAGGTAAGAAGGAACTCCTAACCACAAACCATTTGCATATTTATAGATTCTTGTTGTATCTTAAGCATTTGATTATTTTTTATGATTAAAATATATTTTTTACTATTTAGCTAAAGAAATGGGAAAGGGTCCCAGTGCCAAAGGAGCGCAAGACCAATAAGCTCGTCTATCATAGAGAGAAAACCATGCAAGTAGGGTATTCGCGGAGTAGACGTGCCTGTGATATTCACACGTGAGTAGAGAAAGCAGTGTTGATAGCCAAAAGGCTGATTCAAACGGCGCAGTTATCCACCCATTGAATTGAAAACCATAGTAATGTATGTGCCAACTGGGGAAAAATAAACATGTTCTTTATTTCCTTATTTCTACGTCTATTAGTAATCGTAGTGAGGTTGTTCTTCCCAGAAACTCACTAAGTTCTTATGAACTTACCTAGTTTCTTTTTCCTTTCAGGTTTTTAGGTTAAGTGTGATGATTGAAGGGATATAGTCAAATCGACGACTATTTGTGAGCCTTCTAAATTTTCGGGGTTAACATGTAATTGTTGGGGGTGTTAGGTCTTTTGTTAGATACCACCACTTTGAAAATTTTATCTTGTATTGAATGTTATTTTGAACACGTTGAATGATTAATGGAAGTCTTGATGGCATATCAGTATTTAAGTTTCATGAATGCAAGTGCAGTTGATAAAAAAAGGAGAGGTAAACCGAGTGTAATTAAGTCCCTAATTGCAACAGACTGTTTCATTAAAATCATACTCCCAAATAAAGATGACTTAAACTAAAGGAATACCGCCCTGATAGAGAGGGTATATACCAAAATGGTTAACGTCCCCTTCTAGTGAGGAAAAGTAAATAGACGTGCCTTAGAATGGGTCAACCTATGAGACTCCATCCCTAGATCTGGGGATCGGGTCGAACGTGGGGTGTCACAATTTGTATACTTTGATGTAAGTAAAAGCCTGAGTTCAAATAGATAAAGAACAGAAAAATGGTGCATTAGGTATACAACTTCTGCAGTATCATTCACAATAGTGGAATTTATAGCCCAAGACATGGGTAAATGATATCCTGTCATTGGCATTACATGATAGATGCAAAGTAAACTTGGGCATGAGTTGTTTGTCTCTGTGATGAATGACTTAAAAACTATTTTATAGTAATTGAATTTTTATGAAGGAAGATGTAATGGTTACCATGAGATAAAATAAGATCATATTGGGGGAACATATTTATCCCAATGAGATTAAGGATATCCTATTAGAATAACACACTTATGACAAGGTCATTGGACGAGCACTAATCGAGTAGCTTTCGTAATGGTATGTAATTGGGGAGAGATCAGTCATGATACTATAGTAGAATGAATTTGCGACTAAATGAGTTTATAATTAGTAGGAGAAAATATGGAACTTAGTTACAAAGCATTTGAGCCCTAATCACATATTTCCAATCAGTCCCTTAGCTGACTCGTTGAAGGCATAAATGAATTGCATGTTGAATCAAAATGAACAAAAATGATAAAGTTAGAGAAATGAGTTACATTAGGAAATGAATGTGGTTTCTCATTAAGTATGGAGATAACCTGAGTATTAATTTTAGTTTTTAAAATTATTATTTAATTAAATAATTGAAATTCAAAAATTAAATTAAATTAATTGGTCATTGTTAATCCATTGAATGTAAAAATTAAAAATATTTTCTCATAGATTCTTTTAGGTAAAATTGTAATTATCTTAACGGAATTAGCATGGGTTAAGAAAATTATTTAATTGGAAAATTAATTTAATTTAATAAATGCTGTCTATTTTGAGAAATAAAAAAAAACATGTATTGGGTTGGATTAAATTATAAAGTGTTGGGTTAAAAGTCCAGTAAGCACATATAATTAGACTCAATACAGGAAGGGTCTGAATCCCCATCATAATACATATGAGGGGAGACACACCCTATTAGTCGCCCCTCTCTCCTAGTTCAACTAGGGGATTGGTTTTTCTATTATTGTAACATCCCACTCAGCGAAGCCCTAAGGTTCAAATATTGTTTATAGAAGTAAGGCATATATAGTAAGTTTAGAGTAGGTAGGTATTAAATTCGACTAAGTATAAGAATTCTTTGAGTGCGCCTTCGGTTGAAGTCTGTATAGGGCGAGCTTGGTGGTTTGGCAAACTCTTTTGAAGAGTATAAGCCACCCCATTTGTTAGACGAAACGTAAAGCCCTTAGTGTTAAGACATTATTTTGAAACAACCGTATGATTTATTATTATTTTATTATCCTGGTTGAAGAATTTGGTTAGACGAACAAGAATTTGGTTAATATAGGACTAAGTTTCTGTAATCTGTCAAACCCATATTTATGAAGAGAGAGAAGTGCTTAGTCACAAGAAACGAGGGATTTGGAGGGAAATCAGACTTATCCACTAAGTTTTTCCTTCTGTGTATATTTGTATAAATCAAAATTTGGCTTCTTGAACAAGTTTTATGCTTTCTTTGGCAACATCATTTTCTTTTGAAGCTTTCTCTGCAATTTTTCTCTCAAAAAACTCTAGAATTAAGTTTGCTTATAGACTTGGGTTCGTTGTACTTAGCCAACTCCACCGTTGTTTGGTACCTGGTAAATATCAATGAAACTCAAGTTATTTTTATGGTTATTTAAGGGACCCTTGGGTCTTTAGGCCAGTTTGAGGTGTAAGGAGGAAACTTCTAGATTCTGGGTTTCCTATTAATGTTCATATTTAACTTATTTAGTTTTTCTGGTAAAATGATCTGATAAGTTAACTTTTCATATTCTAGCTCAACAAACTCCTGAAAACTCCAGTGATAAGGGCAAAATTCCTGATGTTTGGTCTTGCTGCATATTCCATGAGATTTCTAAGTATTTTGTATTATACATGGCATGGGGGTGTTGTCAAGAGGTGTCACTCAAAAGACTAAATTTTGTATTTTAAAGCTACTCTTTTGAACCCATTATTTCAATGAAACATTAGTGAAGTGGTTATGTTTTTGCAAAGTATCGAATTATTTACGTCGAATAATTAATGTTTGTCTAATAATAGGTATATGTATATGACGCTGTAATCAAATTTAAGTCTACGCTAAATACGGTCTTAAGCAATTATATTTTTCATCTCGCTTGGAAATGTGTAACCCTATTTATCTGTAATTTCGCAAAGGATTTATAAATCATATTTATGTGAATTATATTTTTATGATCACGCCCGCTACGAGTTTAAAAGAAAAGATTTTAAGGCAGTGACGCGCAAATCCTGGGTCCTCCTTAAGGGTCAGATTTCGAGCATTACAAGGTTGGTATTAGAGCCTAGATTTAACTCATTCTTGGAGAAACTGAAGGTAGTGTCACAACCCTATCATGCATAGTACACCTCTGGCATAGTCTGTAATGTTTTGAACTAAGATAATATCTCTTTTGTAGTGAGAAAAGAAACATGTTTGATAGTTCAAAGGAAGAAACGGGTTAAGAGATGAAAAGCCATGTTCCCACCCAATAAAAGGTTACAACTGCCAACAACAATGCTGGGAATGTAAGGAATGCATTCAGAAACATGTTCTTTTGCTATCATGGCCAAGCTATTCAACAAGTTTATGGGGAATGAACAAGAACCCCAACCACAACAGCTTCAGCACCCTCCTCAACCACAACCTGAGGTTGACCCCATTCGAGAGATTAGGAAAAGAGGAACTAAAGAATTTCTTTGTGATAGGGGAGATGACCCCATGGTGGCTAAGCAGTGGTTGTCCGGCCTATGTAGGTTCATTAAGGAATTAAAGTGTAATTAAGAAGATAGTCTTAAATGCGTCATGTCCTTACTGGAAGGAGAAGCATACTAATGGTGGGAAACCTTGGTCAGTGTTACCCTTGAGCTCATAGTGGACTGAGAATTCTTCCTATAAAAGTTCAAAAAGAGGTATATCAATCAGATGTTTGTCGAACAAATGAATAAAGACTTTTTGTATTTGAAACAAGGTAGGATGTCCATTTTGGAGTATGAGCGTGAATTCCTTCGACTTAGTAGATATGCCAATAACATGTTTCCAATAGAGAAGGATATGTGTGACAAGTTCGAATTGGGGCTAGGAGATGAAATTCGTGCTCTTGTGGTAGCCTCTGAATGCAAGATATTGGAAAAAATAACGGCCAAAGCTCACAAGATGGAATCCATTATTAAGGACAGGAGTAAGAACTTCAAAAAAGAAAGGATGAAAAGAGGTAGGTCAAGTCCTTACCTCTATCGAGTTTCAAGAAACCAAAGGACTGAATTTTTTCAGCCTCAAAGAAAGATTCACAGTTCACTAGCTACAGACATGAAGGATTCAACAAGCCATTATATGCCTTTGTCCTTTTCTGTGTCGGGACATAGCAATTGGTATACTCCTTTTCAGCTATCTTCGGGGGTATGTCGTGACACCCTCAGTCTGTGTCGTGACATCGAAGGCAGACTTGAGTTTTCTCCATTCTATTCCCTATGTTGCGACATTGAATCATCCATGTTGCAACATAGTGACCAGTATTCGTTTACTATGCCTTCTAATGGTCCCTTGCACATTAACGAAGTGCGTTAGCTCACCCTTGGGCCTCATTCGGCCCCTAAGGTCAATAAAAGACTCAATTTTTACATTTTATTGAATGTAAATAAAACTAAGACAACTTAACTAAAACATAACAAAAATGCTTGCATTCAAGCTCCTTAAATACGAAAACTAGTTTAATCTGTTACACTGAATTACGACAGATCAAATATTAGACATTCTTGAAGGCCTTTGGTCGGCAAAACAAAGTAGAGAGAAATGGATGCATGCTAGTTTGATTTGTCTTCTAGTTTCCTTCTCTTATTTCTTTTTAATTTCTTTAAGATCGTAAACATGAATGCTAATTGTTTTGATGCTTTTAATTTAATTAAAATGACTTAAATTGTGTTTGTGTTAGATTGATTGCATTATGTCTACTTAAATTGTTGAAATCATGTTTGTGATGTTATAGGCCTTGGTAATTTGTTCAATTAGATAAAATCATGCCTATGTTCTTCTTTTTTTATCAAAATTAACAAGCATCAACCAGTACAAGCTCATGGATATCGGTCGGATATCCCATGTTAAAAGAAAAGGTACAACGTTTATCAATAGCAAGTTTACAAAGGCCATCGGCCACCCTATTACTCGAGCGAGCGACCCAATCAATCACAAACTCGATAGAAGAATCCAACAAATTGAAAATATTCTTCAATCGAAATCCAAAGATCGAGATATCCTCTCTAAGAAATTTAAACAGGTTAACCAACCCCGCACAATCGGTCTCGAAGATGGCCCTTTCAACATTATTGTTACATGCCCAAACAATACCTTCTCTCAAGGCTTTTGCCTCAGCCCACTGAATATCCATTTTATAATCCAAGTAAACCACACGACCACGTAACAGCCCGATTTTGGGGCTAATCAGAATAGTGGTTTCAGGACCACAAATTTGACGCAATAAAATTTGTTTTTATTATATTTTTATGGTCTACATTTTTATGGAATGATTTCGTGAAAATTTTGTTCGAGAATTTTGACGTTTGGGCACTTAATTTAGTTAAAAGGACTAAATTGCAAAAGTGCAAAATGTGTGTTCTAGAAGCTAGAGGTGTCTAATTGCTATGAAACTTTAAATTGAAGGTCCTTAGATGGTAATTAGACCATTGTTTAAGTTAGTGGACAAAAATGGACATGAAGTAAGAGAATTTTTATGTTTTAAGTTAGGGGCATTTTGGTCATTTGGGTAATTAAATGAATTAAAAATCAAAGTAAAAGCCACTTTTTGCTCATCTTCTACCCTTTGGCCGAAATTTACAAGAAGAAGACATAGCTAGGGTTTTTCAAGCTTCCAAGCTCGATTGTAAGTCCGTTCTAGCCTCGTTTTTAATGATTTTTTATGCTTTTAAAATCCTTGTAACTCGATCTATCTATTTCTACCACTAATTTAAGAAATAATCAAGGTCTAGGGTTTTACCCATGTTAGATATTTGTGTATTTTGATGTTTAATGGTAGATTATACAAATTTGAGGTTGGATAAACATCTTTTGTTAAGTGATTTTTGGTAAAAATGTCAAAAAAGGACCTATTTGTAAAACTTATAAATTATGTAGTACAAGTGTGATTTAATGAAAAATATGGGCTGGTATGAGCATAAAAATAGTTCGGCTAGGCTTATGTATTAAAGAAATTGAACATATTTCATTTTACGAGCCTAGGGACTAAAATGTAAAATGTTAAAAGTTTAGGGGCAAAAATGTAATTTTACCATAATATGATTTTTGGGCTGACTTGAATAATGTGATGATTCAATGAGTTAAATTTATTATTATTGATCAAGAAAAATGAGGTACGGACCTAGACCGGGGGAAAAACAGAGTATTTGACGATTAGGTCAAATTCTACTATTTTTGTACCGAGGTAAGTTCGTATGTAAATAATGCATTGTTATGTTTATGTTTTAAATGCTTTAATGTTGTATGAATTGTGATTGACTCTATGGATGTATTATTCAAAGTTTCGACAAATGAGAAATCCCGGTTGAACATTAGGAATAGATAGGATACAAATGTCATGACATTAGGGTTACTAAGATTACGTGTAAGACCGTATCTAGGATATGGCATCGATATGAGACTTCGTGTAAGACCATAGCTGGGCTATTGGCATCGATACGAGATTTCATGTAAGACCATATCTGGGATATAGCATTTGTACGGTATTGTGTGTACGAGATTGCCGAGTATCCTTTAGTATTCCAAATGGTTCAACGGGAAATTCAACGGGAATGCCAAAGTTGTGAAGGAATATGGTTATGTTGTGAATTGGTACAGGTATGTACGTAAAACCCATAATTATGAGCTCGATATGTGATGAACCCTCGGTAAGGTTGTGATTGAGTAAATTATGACTATGAGATTTTAGTAACATTTATGTTAACTTACATTATGTTAATTGTATGGTTAATGTGTGGTTATGATGCTTATTATTTGCATAGGAACTTACTAAGCTATATAGCTTACTTCCCTTTTCTTTCCATGTCTTATAGTGTCACCAAGTTAGCTCGGGGTTTGGAGATTGTCGGAGATCCACTCACACTATCAACAATTATTTTGGGTACCAATGAATTTAACATTTTGAGTTATGGCATGTATAAGGGAATTGGTCATTTTGTTATGTGTCATAATTGATTTGGCCAAATATGTTGGCTTATATTGGTTGAAAGTTCATTTTGTAAATGGCCATTGAAATTGGCTAATGTTGGTATAAGCAATTTATATGATGATGCCTTTCATGGATGTGAGAATTTATGATAAACTATAATTTACACATATTTTAACCCCATGCTTGGCTTAATTTTGGATGAATATTCATTAGATTTGATGAATTCGATGCTCCTAATCTCTTAATTTCATGTTTTATACTCAGGAGAGCTTAGGGAGTCGAAAAGAACAAGAAACGGGCCAGAAACGGAGAAAATGGGCCAAAGTAAGAAATCAACACGACCTGGAGTTCACCACATGGCCGTGCCACTTTAGCAGACTCGAACACGGCCTCGGGCTCGATTCACACGGGCGTGTCCCTGCCGTGACCCGTTCTAATTCCACTCGGAATAGGATACTTTTGGGCCAAGTAAGGATCCCTAAAGCCTATATAAACACCCTAGGGGGCAACTTAACAGGAGAGCTCGACAGGACGTCGAATAGACGCCGAGTAGAAGGAGAAAATACTCCAAGACAGCCGTCGGGAACAGCTTAGGAGAAGGATCCCCATCAAGACTGAGGATCTCCCATCAAGTTCTTTAGAAGTTTTTGGATTTTCTTATGTTTTGTTGTTTTTCCTCTTTTATGATGTTTCCCTCTTTTAGTATGAACTAAATCCCCTAAATACCGAGGGAGGATGAAACCTAGATGAATCTTATTATTATTTTATTTATGAGATAAATACTTGTGCTTATTCTTAATTGTGAGTTCTTATTCTTGTTTTGATGATAATTCAGGTTATTGATTCAAGTTGAATGTGCTTATTCAGTGGACCAAAAGTCCCTGTTTAAGAGTAGATCAACACAATTAAGCGGAGTTGATCGCAACCCTGAAGATAGGGCGACGAAAATCTACCGGATTAGGGTCAAACCTAATAAGGGGATCCATAGATCGAGTTAATGCGACAATAGGGGTTTTAATTAGAAAGAGATTTCAATTAATCAACCTAGAGTCAGTTGTTAGTAGCCTCGAGAGAGGTATTAATATAATTTAGGGATTTCTATGGATTAAGCCAAGTGAATAAATCGCATGAATCAAAAGTAATAAGTGAAGTCTAGGTGGATTCTTCCTTAGGTATTGTCTATCTCATATAAGTTATCCAGAGGTATTTTCCCCAATTTACTCTCTGTCGCGTTCATAGTTAGTTAAATTAGTTAATAGATTTTAGATTAAAAATAAATCCCCTTAATTATTAGGCTAGATAATAAAAAGATAGTTAATACTAGTACTCTTGGTCCTTGAGGATACGATATTAGGACTCACCACACCTATACTACTCTGCTCGATAGGTGCGCTTGCCTTTGTCAAAATAATAGTTAGTTTCGAGCTCCATCAAGTTTTTGGCGCCGTTGCCGGGGACTAAGATATTAGGAAAACTAATTTTTTATTACTTTAGCCATTTTATTTATTTGCAATTTATTATTTATTTTATTTTAACTTTGCTATTTTTTCTTTTATTTGCTTCTGGCAGGTAATTCTAGTTTATGACTAGAAGGAACCCGTCAGGACCATTACTCTTTGACAGTGATATTGAAGGTACCGTTCGCAGAAACCGAAGAGAAATTAGGCGAAGCCTACAGTACATACAAGAAGAGCAAGAGGACGACACCAACACTACCGAAGAGATGGCTGACAATATTCCGGTACCTCCTGTAGTTGCCGTAAATTCGGTGAATCAAAACCCTGCTCCTCTTACTATGTATGATTATGCTAAACCTAGTTTAACAGGAACTGAATCAAGTATTGTTAGACCTTCTGTTGCTGCAAATAATTTTGAATTGAAACCTAACACTATACAGATGATTCAACAATTTGTTCAGTTTGATGGTTTGCAGGATGAGGATCCAAACAATCACTTAGCAATTTTTTTTGAGTTTTGCGACACTTTCAAAATCAATGGCATTTCTGATGATGCCATTCGTCTTCGGTTGTTTCCCTTTTCGTTAAGGAACAAAGCTAAACAGTGGTTGAACTCGTTACCACGAGGATCAATCACTACATGGGATCAAATGACCGAAAATTTTTTATTAAAATATTTTTCGTCGACTAAAATGGCCAAGTTAAGGAATGATATCTCTTCTTTTGTGCAGATGGATTTAGAGACACTTTACGATGCATGGGAGAGATACAAGGATTTGTTGAGAAGGTGCCCTCACCATGGGTTGCCTTTGTGGCTTCAGGTTCAAACCTTTTACAACGGTGTGAACCCCTCGACTAGGCAGTTGATTGATTCAGCCGCCGGTGGAACCCTGAATAACAAAACACCTGAAGAAGCTTATGAATTTATAGAGGAGATGCCACTGAATAATTATCAGTGGCAAGTTATGAGAACAAAGCCAACAAAAGTCGCCTGTATTTTCAACCTCGACGCATTAACCATGCTATCTAACCAGGTAGAACTGTTAAATCAAAAGATTGATGGTTTGTGTGGTTCTTTGCATGTACATTCAGTGATGCATTACGATACGAATAGAGGAGGAATAGGCAACACAGAATATCCATCCTACAACCCTGGCATAGAAAACGAACAGATAAACTATATGGGTAATAATTCTAGACCTCAGACTAATCCCTATAGTAACACTTATAATCCAGGTTGGAGGAACCATCTCAATTCTTCATGGGGTGGTCAAGGAAATCAGAGACAACAACCCCTTCCAGGCTTCCAACAACAACCCTACCAGCAGGAGAAAAAACCGAGCCTTGAAGATATGCTAGCAAAGTTTATTTCGATGTTAGAGACTCATTTTCAGAATACCGAAACGGAGTTGAAAAATCAGCAAGCATCGATTCAAGGGCTTGAGAGTCAAATTAGACAACTAGTTAAGTTAGTTTCCGAATGGCGACCAAGTAGTTTACCTAGTAACACCAAACCTAAACCAAAAGAGCATGTGAAAGCAGTTACGCTAAGGAGTGGGAAGGAGTTGGTTGAAGCTGAAAAGAAAAGGCCACAAGAAACTAATAAGGAAAAGGGTGAGAAGGTAAACAAGAATGTCACACCGGTACTTAAAGAGTATAAACCAACGATCCCATATCTGGCAAAGTTGAAGAAAGATCGCATGGACGCACAATTCGGTAAATTTCTTGAACTTTTTAAACAACTACATATTAACTTACCTTTTGTTGAAGTTATTTCGCAGATGCCGAGATACGCAAAATTCTTAAAAGACCTTCTAACAAATAAAAGGAAGTTTGAAGAGCTATCAACCGTGGAAATTAACGAGGAATGTTCAACTATTCTCCAAAATAAACTTCCAACGAAATTGAAAGATCCAGGAAGTTTTACCATTCCCTATTTAATTGGTAGTTTAAATATTGAGAAAGCATTAGCTGATTTAGGTGCCAGTATTAATTTAATGTCTTATAAAATGTTTAAGCAGCTTGGTCTTGGGGAACCAAATCCCACTAGGATGAGTATCCAATTAGCTGACAGATCTATTAAGTATCCTAGGGGAATTATTGAAGATGTTTTGGTAAAAGTTGATAAATTCATATTCCCTGTTGATTTTGTTGTGCTTGACATGGATGAGGATGTTGAGGTACCTTTAATTTTAGGAAGCCCATTTTTAGCCACTGCTAGGGCTGTTATTGATGTAGGAGATGGTAAACTTGTGCTCAGTATAGATGACGAGGAAATTATTTTTAAAATTTATGATGCTATGCGATACTCTAGAGAGCAAGATGATTCCTATTATTTTATCGATGCTATTGATCATTCTATTCAAGATTCTTTTCAGGAAATCATATATAAGGACACGTTGGAACTGTGTCTTGCCCAAGTAGGGGAGGCCGATGATGATACCAATGAAATGGGGGAAGTAAAAATTTCTTCCCCAAGACAAGAAGTATGAGGGCATGGAAATAAATGACGAACTAAAACAAAAACCCTCTATTGAAGAACCCCCCAAATTGGAATTGAAACAGTTACCAAATCACTTAGAGTATGCATTCCTCGGAGATAATTCTACACTAGCGGTAATTATTTCTTCAGAATTGGAACCCAATGAGAACGACGAGTTAATACAGGTACTAAAGGAGCATAAAATAGCCATAGCTTGGAAGATTTCTGACATTAAAGGGATAAGCCCATCATTTTGCACCCACAAAATTTTAATGGAAGATGAATATAAACCATGTGTGCAACCTCAAAGACGATTAAACCCCAACATGAAGGAAGTTGTTAAAGCTGAGGTAAATAAACTTCTAGATGCTGGAATTATTTATCCTATTTCTGACAGTACTTGGGTAAGTCCTGTGCAAGTTGTTCCAAAGAAGGGAGGCATGACTGTTATAGCCAACGAGAAGAATGAATTGATTCCAACAAGGACAGTCACAGGTTGGAGAGTTTGCATTGACTATAGGAAGTTAAACGATGCCACGAGAAAAGATCACTTCCCCTTGCCCTTCATTGATCAGATGTTAGAAATATTATCTGGGCATATGTACTATTGCTTCTTAGACGGATTCTCTGGCTACTTCCAAATTCCAATAGCTCTTAAGGATCAAGAAAAGACAACATTTACATGTCCATATGGTACGTTTTCTTATCGTAGAATGCCTTTTGGATTATGTAATGCTCCTGCTATTTTTCAACGATGCATGCTAGCCATCTTTGATGAACTCGTGGAAGATATTATGGAGGTATTTATGGACGACTTTTCGGTATTTGTTAATTCTTTCCATCTTTGTCTTAAAAATTTAAAACTAGTTCTAATGAGATGTGAGGAAACGAACCTTGTGCTTAATTGGGAAAAGTGTCACTTTATGGTTCGAGAAGGGATTGTATTAGGTCACAAAATTTCTAGTAAAGGGATTGAGGTTGATAAAGCAAAAATTGAAACCATAGAAAAATTACCTCCCCCTAGTTCAGTTAAGGCTATTAGAATTTTTTAGGACACGCTAGATTTTATAGAAGATTTATTAAGGATTTTTCTAAAATAGCTAAGCCTTTAACTAAATTACTAGAAAAAGATGTGCCTTTCAATTTTGATCAGGAATGTTTAGATGCATTTAATACCCTCAAAAATAAATTAATAAATGCTCCGATTATAATTGCACCTGATTGGAATTTACCCTTTGAACTAATGTGTGACGCGAGTGATTTTGCATTAGGTGCGGTTTTGGGACAGCGAAGAGACAAGCATTTTCAGCCAATTTATTACGCTAGCAAAACATTGACAGCCACGCAAGAAAATTACACCACCACAGAAAAAGAGTTGCTAGCTGTGGTTTTTGCATTTGATAAATTTAGACAGTATTTGATATTATCTAAAGTTGTCGTTTACACCGACCATTTAGCTCTTCGTTATCTTTTAACTAAATCTGATGCAAAACCTCGAATCATAAGATGGATTTTACTCTTACAGGAATTTGATTTAGAAATTCAGGATAAGAAAGGAGCTGAGAACCTCGCGGCAGACCATCTTTCTAGGCTGGAAACTCCACATATCAAAGAACTCGACGAAAGTGAGATAAATGAGTCGTTTCCTGAGGAACAACTCTTTGCTATCTCCGACTCCGAGGTACCTTGGTTTGCAGATATTGCGAATTATTTAGCTACTAACATCCTGCCAAAAGGGTTAACACATCATCAAAAGAAGCGATTCTTTGAAGATGCGAAAAAATATTTTTGGGAGGACCCTTTTCTGTTTCGTATATGCGCAGATCAAGTAATTCAGAGATGTGTTACAAAGGAAGAGGCAAGCAAAATACTAGAACATTGCCATTCAGGACCATCAGGAGGACATTATAGTGGGATTAGGACAGCACACAAAATGCTTGAATCAGGTTTTTATTGGCCCACTTTGTTCAAAGACGCTAACAGGTATGTTGCTTCGTGTGATAGATGTCAGAGAACAGGTAATATCTCTAAACGCGATGAAATGCCCCAAACATATATGTTATCATGTGAAATATTTGATGTATGGGGTATTGATTTTATGGGTCCATTCCCTAGCTCATTTGGGAATAAATACATCTTAGTAGCAGTTGATTATATGTCAAAATGGGTGGAAGCTCAAGCCTTACCTACTAATGATGCTAGAGTGGTAGTAAGATTTCTTAAGAAACTCTTCTCTCGATTTGGAACACCTAGAGCAATTATTAGTGATAGGGGTACTCATTTTTGTAATACTCAATTTGATAGAGTCTTAAAAAATATGGAGTACACCACAGAACAGCTACCCCTTATCACCCTCAAACCAGTGGACAAGTGGAAGTAGCAAATCGAGAGCTTAAGCGTATTCTAGAGAAAACAGTAGAATTGAACAGGAAAGGTTGGGCATTAAAAGTAGACGATGCTTTATGGGCCTATAGAATCGCTTTTAAAACCCCCATAGGAAAATCCCCATACAAACTTATCTACAGAAAGATTTGTCATCTACCATTTGAATTAGAGCACAAAGCATTTTGGGCTACAAAATTTTTAAATTATGATCTTAAACCTGCAGGTGAGAAAAGATTGATGCAGTTGAACGAGCTAGATGAGTGATAAACCGTAAAAGTAACATATTTTAATCCCACATTTAGCATACTTTTGGATGATTTATCCCTTGATTTATGTAAAAAGGTGCTCTTAATCCTTTCTTTTCATGTTTTATACTCAGGAAAGCACCAGAGGATGGAAAGAACGAGAAACGGGCTCAAAACGGACCAAATTGGGCCAAAGTGAAAATCGACACGGCCTGGACTTGAGCCAACACGACCGTGTCTCCTTGATAGACTAGAACACGGCCTGATCACGATTTACACGGGCGTGTCACCTCATTAAAAGTCTGAACACGGCCTAAAGACGATTCACACGGGCGTGTGCCATGGCCGTGTCCCTGTCGTGGAGAAGAGCAATTTCACTCGGAAAAGGATACTTAGGGGCAAAGAAACCTATTTCAAAAGCCTAAATAAACACCCTAAGTATAACCTAGAAGAGGTCGGTGAGCTAGGCCAAGGAGCTGAGCCGAAAAGGTCAGATTTGTGGGAAACACTCAAAGATAGCCAGTTGATCCATCTCAAGAAGCCGGAATTCTACTCAAGACGGCGGATCTCTCCTTCAATTCCTTCAGGGGGTTTTAGGGATTTCTTATGTTTTTTTTATCTTTTCTTATGAGATGTTTTCTTTTATTGTTATGAACTAAACCCTTCAGATACCTGAAGGGGATGAAACTTAGATGAATCTTGTTATCGTTTGCTGAACTATATGATAAATACTTGATTTGTTCTTAATTATGTGTTCTTAATTCTTGTGTTGATATTTCTGGGATATTGATTCAAGTTTGATGTGCTTAGGTGGAGGAGCAAAAGTCCCTGCTTAAGAGTAGATCTAGCATAATTAAGCGGAGTTGATCGCGTGCCTAGAGATAGGGTGACGAGATTTTGCCGGATTAGGGTGAAACCTAATATGGGAGTCCATAGATCGAGTTAATGCAATTCTAGGGGTTTTAATTAGAAAGAGATTTCAATTAATCAACCTAGGGTTAGACGTTATTCGCTTCGAGAGAGGGTTTAATATACATTAGGGAGTCTTACGGATCAAGTCAAGTGAATAAATCGTCTGGTTCAGAGTTAGATAACAAGTGAAGTCTAGGTGTATTCTTCCTAAGGGTATCGTCTTAATCAACTGAGTTTTTCCAACAGTATTTCCCTAATTCATTCTTTTTGTCTTTGCTTCTTTAGCTTAGTAGTTAGTTAAATTTAGATTAAATAACAACTTCACTTATTTTAGGCTAGATAATAAAAAGAAAGTTAGTATTAGTACTTTTGGTTCCATTGGGTTCGACAATCCGGTCTTGCCTAAGTTATACTATTGTTCGATAGGTGCACTTGCCTCAATCGTTGTTATAATTAGTTCCAGGTTCGATCATTATAAATTTAAAACTCTGAAATCAACGATCAAGTTTTTGGCACTGTTGCCGGGGAACTAAAATATTAAGAAAGCTCTATTTTTATTACTTTAGCCATTATTTTCCGTAATTTACTTTTATCTTTATTTTTATTTTTGTTTTGTTTTTAACTTTGCTAAATTTTCTTTCTTTCTTTTCCTAGCAGGTACCTCTAGTTTATGACTAGAAGGAACCCGAGAGGACCACTAATATACGACAGTGATATTGAAGCTACCGCTCGCAAGAATCGTAGAGAAATTAGGCGAGCCCTAAATTGCACAGAAAAAGAGCGAGAAGGTAGATCCAATCCTACTGAAGGGATGGACGAGAATAATCCACCACCACAAGATGTGGCAGAAAATAATGCTCCGCGTACTATGTATGATTATGCTAAACCTCATTTAACAGAGCGAGAATCAAGTATTGTTAGGCTCGCTATAGTATTAATAATTTTGAATTAAAACCTAACACTATACAAATGATTCAACAATTTGTTCAATTTGATGGTTTCTGGGGACGAAGACCCAAATACTCATATAGCTAATTTTTTTAGAGTTACGTGATACCTTCAAAATAAATGGCGTTTCGATGATGCCATCCGTCTTGATTTATTTCCCTTTTCATTAAGGAATAAAGCCAAACGTTGGTTAAACTGCGTTACCACGAGGGTCAATCACTATATGGGATCAAATGACCGAAAATTTTTATTAAAATATTTCCCACCGCCAAAAGCGCCAAATTACGGAATGATATCTCTTCTTTTGTGCAGATGGATTTAGAGACATTATACGACGCATGGGAGAGATACAAGGATCTCTTGAGAAGGTGTCCGCACCATGGTTTACCCTTGTGGCTCCAAGTCCAAACTTTCTATAACGGTGTAAACCCCTCAACGAGGCAACTAATTGATTCAGCCTCCAGTGGAACCCTGAACAACAGAACTCCTGAAGTAGCCTACGAGTTTATTGAAGAGATGTCACTGAATAACTATCAGTGGCAGATTACAAGGACAAAACCAACAAAATCAGCAGGAGTTTTCAACCTCGACGCAGTAACCATGCTATCAACACAGGTAGAGATGATGAATAAAAAGCTTGATAGTTTGTGTTCTTCACAGGTACATCCAGTAATGCAGTGCGACGCAAGTGGAACTGTGGCTAATCCTGAGTACCCATCCTACCAACCGGGCACAGAAAGCGAACAGATGAACTATATAGGTAATAATTTCAGATCTAATAATAACTCTTGTAGTAATACTTATAATCCAGGTTGGAGGAACCACCCAAATTTTTCACGGGGAGGACAAGGAAATCAAGGAATTCAAAGACAACAACCTCCTCAAAATTTCCAAAATTAGCCCTATCCACAGGAAAAGAGGCCGAACCTTGAAGAGATGCTGACAAAATTCATGGCAGCCACAGATAACCGTCTCCAAGACACTGAAACCACCCTTAAGAATCAACAGGCATCAATTAAGGGGATCGAAAGTCAAGTTGGGGAACTTACTAAGACAATTGGACAACTTGCAAAGATAATTTCCGAACGACCGCAAACGCGTCTACCAAGCAACACTGAGATCAACCCAAAGGAGCAAATCCAAGCTATCACAGCTCATAATAGTATAGGGTTAGATGAACCCAATCCAATACAAGGAAACGAGGTAGATAAAGGTAAAGTTGAGGTAACACAAGAAAAGGCAAAACTGGTAATCAAAAAGTACCAACCTCGCATTCCTTATCCCGGCGATGAAGAGAGCGATCTGAGAGAGGAACGGTCGGTAAGTTTCTTAAACTTTTAAAGAAATTACATATTAACTTACCGCTACTTGAAGCCCTTTTGCAGATGCCGATTCTAGAAAGTTTTTAAAAGAGCTTTTGACGAACAAGCGAAGGATAGAGCGAGGCATCACACGTGGAACTAAACGCAATGTGCTTGGCAATCTTGCAAAATAAACTACCCACGAAATTAAAAGATCCGGGGAGTTTTACGATTCCATGTTTAATTGGTAGTTTACCTATTGATAATGCGTTAGTGATTTAGGGGCAAGCATAAATGTCATGCCTTATAAATTGTTTAAACAACTAGGTCTAGGAAACCCAAACAAACTAGGATGAGCATCCAACTAGGTGATAAAACTGTTAGAATTCCTAGGGTATTATCGAAGATGTTCTTGTAAAAATTGATAAATTTGTTTTCCCAGTAGATTTTGTTGTCTTAGACATGGATGAGGATAATTCGATTCCCTTAATTTTAGGAAGACCCTTTTAGCAAATTGCTAGAACAAAAATTGATATTGGTATTGGGAGAACTCATACTTCGTGTAGGTGACGAATCGATCGGTTTACAAGCTCTTGACTCGCCAGGACAACAATTGATGTAGGTGAGAAAGTAAATTCAGTTGATAACCAAGTTGTTCAACTTTCACCGCAGAAACACCACAAGGTTACAAACTGAGCGAATCATGGACCCCATGACAACAAAGAAGAATTACATGAGGAACGAAGCCTTAGGGTCGACAAATTAGAAGAGTGGAAAACACAATTCAAAGAAGAACCGGAACCACAGAAGTAAAACCAGAAGGAGCCCCCAGAAGAGCTCATAGGAACAACAAACCACTTCAAAATAGGAGACCAGGTACTGTTAGATAAAGCAGATCCTCGCCTCATCACATCAGACCTAAACACAAACGAAGAAATTCCTCTTAAGGTACATAATATTTTCCCATACGGAACAGTCGAGGTAAGTAATCCTATTTTTGGTACCTTCAATATAAACGCTTCTCGACTTAAACTTTATTAAGGAAATAGAACTGATAGCATGAGGGAAGATATTCAAATTTTTAAACCACCTTGATTTTTGCGAATACGAGGAAAGACTAGCTTAAGACTTTAAACGAGCACTTCTCGGGAGGCAACCCGAGCACTAACCCTAATTACTTTCGTATTTGTTTTCATTTTATTTTCTTCCCTTCTGTTAGTCTTAAACACCTAGTTTTAAACTAACCAAAAGTGCAGATTTCCAGACCACACGGCCTTACACACGGCCGTGGTCGTGGCCGTGTGGAAGTACCGAATCTCCATACTGACACTGTAGAGATGGTACGAGTCAGGACGAATCATATCTTCGAGTCACAGACCCAACTACCCCGCCACGGCCGTACGACGTAGCCGTGGCCAACACTGTTAGATTGGACACGGGCGTGGTGACTTGAACATGGGCGTGGGAGACATGAACGACGCCCAACATGGCCGTGTGATGCGGCCGTGGTCGACACTGGTAGTTTACACACGGGCGTGGCAACCAGAACATGGGCGTGGAAAAAATGATACGATGCATAACACGGCCGTGCGAGGCGGCCGTGTGAATCAACACGCCCATGGTACACGGGCGTGGGATTGCACCAGGCCTGAAAATCTATTTAAACCCCCTCCCATCTATTCCCTTACTCACTTTCCTACTCCCCATCCCCTTTATTCTATCCCATTATTCAAACCTCCCCCTACTTTTCTTCCCCAATACATTCCCAAAACCCTTGAGCTACAACAAATGCCGAAGAAAGGGAAGGAATCAAGCATAGTCTCCCAGAGGGAAACCAATCTATATAAGTTCATGCCGGCCGCTTCAATCATTCGACGAGCCAAGGATATTTGAGGCCATTTAGTTTTTATTTTGTTTTTCTCTTTTGATTCAATTTCCTTATCTTTACTTCTCTTCTGCTTAATTTAACTTATTTTATTTTAGTTTCTTGGTTTTAGGTTCTTTAGGCTGCTTGGGAATCATACCACGACCACCACCATATCCACAGCCTTAGAAATCACGGCCACCTCATGAACCATCCAACAATAAGGACTCTACGGTCCATTTATCTTATATATTCTTCACTTTAGCTTGCTTTTCTTTAATTATTTAATTAGTATAGTTTTAATTATTATTATATCATGGCTAATCCTCCATGAGCTACCCAATTTCTTCATCTAGCGCAGGATCGTCATAAAGAACGACCCCTCCACCTTATCTTTCACCTCCAACGCAAGGATTTCATCCATAATTCAGGGAGTTTCATCTCTCTCCATACCTTTTGAATTTCTACTTAATTGTCTATATATATATCTTTGTACATTGAGGGCAATGTACATCTTAAGTGTGGGGGGTGAACAACCTAAAAAGGTGCCTAATTTTTTTCATTATTCTCAAATTCTTAAAATTAGGTGCCAAACTTTTTGCATTATTCTCAAATCCCTGAATTATGTCTTGTTTCAAAAGTAAGTTTCTCATATTATCATTAGAATGAAATTTCCATGATTTATGATTTTTATTGATATGTTTTAGATTAAGTCATTGATAATGGTGCATTGATGATTAAATTCTAAGAATATTAGAGAATCAAGCATGATAAGTCTATTTTTCAGAAGTAAAATTTTTTTTCTAGGTTGTTAACCTGAATTTGAATATTACTTTGAAATTTGAAATTTACGAGGTTGATATCAAAATACCCATAATTTTTGTGAGATTTTGAGCCTTATAGGAGCATATATCCTTTTTCATGCTCCCTTTTTGATTATGAGTGTGTCAACATTGAACTGTTATTCTAGAACTTGCCTCGATTATACATGTTGAGACCACATCTTTGATTTGATATACAGAAATGATAAAGGCACCTAGGATTTAACCCACTTAGTCCATAAAAAGCCTACCTTCATAATTAACCCCTAGTGAACCCCTTTGATCCTAACAACCCTTTTTATTGACTCACCCACTAATATTAACCCAAAACCCTTTGTATTTGTTATCACCATCCTTTTTGACTACCCTTTTTGTCGAGATTTGATTTTGAGCAGTTGCCTAACTATGTTCATTATTTCAGTTGTTAAAGTTCTTTATTATTACTTGATCTTTAAAAAAAAAACATCGAAGTATATTTAGTATTAGTATGATGAAAAGTGAGCTTATACAGTTAAAGTCTATTTATTGAAGAAGAAGCTCGTATTATTAGTTTCAAAGTTTCAATTCATGTAATTATTTATTTTTCAGTTCGTTGTTTCTAGTTAGGTAATTTTTCAGGTCGATCTTGATTCTAACCCTCTAATTCAGCCTTTATCCACACCTTAACCCAAGCCCCGTTACAACCCTTTCAAAGACCTTTTGATTTGTGCATCATCTCATATTACAGTGGTGGAGATTTGATTTTCATGCAAGCCTATGGGATTAACTCTTCATGTTTGACTTTTGAGTACTTAATTCTGAACCTTAAACACTTTTAGTGATTTGAGTGAATCTTTTGTGAGGATGTCAATCCTTGTAGGTTTTGGATCAGAGGTAATTATTTAGATGAGGGGAAACACCTATGTTTTGTGCTACAAATGTATGACTTATATTGTTTGAATCTTTAGGACTCTTTGAGTTAAATTATCCACGTATAAATTATCTATGAATTATGATGATACATTGTTGATAGGAATATTGAATCATGGAAAGTTCATTTTAATTGTAAGTTGAGAATTTTGCTTGAGGACAAGCAAAAACATAAGTGTGGGGGCATGTGATAAACCGTAAAAGTAACATATTTTAATCCCACATTTAGCATACTTTTGGATGATTTATCCCTTGATTTATGTAAAAAGGTGCTCTTAATCCTTTCTTTTCATGTTTTATACTCAGGAAAGCACTGGAGGATGGAAAGAACGAGAAACGGGCTCAAAACAGACCAAATTGGGCCAAAGTGAAAATCGACACGGGCTGGACTTGAGCCAACACGGTCGTGTCTCCGTGATAGACTAGAACACGGCCTGATCATGATTTACACGGGCGTGTCACCTTATTAAAAGTCCGAACACGGCCTAAAGACGATTCACACGGGCGTGTGCCATGGTCGTGTCCCTGCCGTGGAGAAGAGCAATTTCACTCGGAAAAGGATACTTAGGGGCAAAGAAACCTATTTCAAAAGCCTATATAAACACTTTAAGTATAACCTAGAAGAGGGCGGTGAGCTAGGCTAAGGAGCCGAGCCGAAAAGGTCAGATTTGTGGGAAACACTCGAAGATAGCCCAGTTGATCCATCTCAAGAAGCCGGAATTCTACTCAAGACGGCAGATCTCTCCTTCAATTCCTTGGGGGTTTTAGGGATTTCTTATATTTTTTTATCTTTTCTTCCGAGATGTTTTCTTTTATTGTTATGAACTAAACCCTTGAGATACCTGAAGGGGATGAAACTTAGATGAATCTTGTTATCGTTTATTGAACTATATGATAAATACTTGATTTGTTCTTAATTATGTGTTCTTAATTCTTGTGTTGATATTTCCGGGATATTGATTCAAGTTTGATGTGCTTAGGTGGAGGAGCAAAAGTCCCTGCTTAAGAGTAGATCTAGCATAATTAAGCGGAGTTGATCGCGTGCCTAGAGATAGGGTGACGAGATTTTGCCGGATTAGGGTGAAACCTAATATGGGAGTCCATAGATCGAGTTAATGCAATTCTAGGGGTTTTAATTAGAAAGAGATTTCAATTAATCAACCTAGGGTTAGACATTATTCGCTTCGAGAGAGGGTTTAATATACATTAGGGAGTCTTACGGATCAAGTCAAGTGAATAAAATCGTGCAGTTTGAGTTAGATAACAAATGAAGTCTAGGTGGATTCTTCCTAAGGGTATCGTCTTAATTAACTGAGTTTTTCCAACAATATTTCCCCAATTCATTCTTTTTGTCTTTGCGTCTTTAGCTTAGTAGTTAGTTAAATTTAGATTGAATAACAACTTCACTTATTTTAGGCTAGATAATAAAAAGAAAGTTAGTATTAGTACTTTTGGTTCCTTTGGGTTCGACAATCCGGTCTTGCCTAAGCTATACTACTGTTCGATAGGTGCACTTGCCTCAATCGTTGTTATAGTTAGTTCCAGGTTCGATCATTTTAAATTTAAAACTCTGAAATCAACGATCAATGAGTGGCGAGCGAATGCCTACGAGAACTCACGGTTATATAAAGAAGCAACAAAGCGACGCCATGATGCTCGTTTGAAGCAACCTAAGCAGTTTGAAGTTGGAGATCTTGTTCTACTATACAATTCGAAGCTCAAGTTGTTTCCTGGAAAGCTGAAATCAAGATGGTCAGGTCCATTCGTAATCAAAACCATTTTTCCCTATGGCGCGATCGAGGTAACTCATCCGACTCATGGCACATTCAAGGTAAGCGGTCAACGCCTTAAACTATATAACGGTGAGGATTTTAGAGATATTAGAGAGGAGCTTCGGCTCCGTGAACCCCCATAACGAGCGTATACAAGGTCAGTCTAGCTTAGGACTCTAAACAAGCGCTTCTCGGGAGGCAACCCGAACACTAACCCCATTAATATTCATATTTTTCAATTTTAGCACTTAACTAAAAACTAACCAGATTAATAAGTGCAAGTTTCCATACCACACGGCCTGATGCACGGGCGTGGCCGTGGCCGTGTGGACACCACGGGTAGGCACATTGGCGTGGTGGAGACCGTGCGAGCCAAGGACGAAAATTTTTCCCAAAACACGGGCTACGATAAAACACCACGGCCGTGTGACACTGCCGTGGTCGAAACTGACTCAAAAACACGGGCTGCGATAAAAGGCCACGGTCGTACGATATGGCCGTGGTCGACACTGAGTAAGTGACACGAGCAAGTAACACGCTCGTGCCTATAGGGCGTGGTCGACACTGGCTAAATGAACACGGGTGTGCTAACAGCCACACGGGCGTGGGAGAAGCGAACAAGATAGTACACGGCCGTGCGAGACGGCCGTGTGATCCAACACGCCCAGGTAACACGGGCGTGGGACACAACTCAGACACGCTTAAATTCAAAATTCTCGAGACACACGGGCTAAATAAAGGAAACACGAGCGTGGCCCCTAACCGTGTTCCCTATTTCCTATTTAAACCAACCCACTATTCATCTTCTTCCCAAATCCTTATCCTCAAAACCCTAGTCGTTTTCCCCCTCCCCTACTCAGTCCGGCCATCACCGTCGACACCCACCCCAAGCTTTCTCCTCTCTCTTTTTCCTCATTCCCTTTCTTCTTTCCCCCCTCTTCTTCTCCACACAAGTCCACGCCCGTGCAACTCCTTTCCCGCAGACCACGCCCGTGCACCACCGCCACGACCGTGTGCCACCACATCGACCGTGCTGTTTCCTTCAACACCTCCATCGGTTCCCCTCTTCACCATTAATTACTTATTTCTTTAAATTTTATATTATCCCTTGTTTATATTTTCATAATTTAAATTCCTATTTATTACTCATTTTCTTGTGTTATTTAGTTTGGGTTAGTTTGATAGTTTGTTATTTTAGTATTACTAATGCTATCAAACCCGCTTCGAATGAGGACTAGTATTTACATTCTACACTATTTGATGAAATAGGATTCTACTAGAATAGAACAATTGTTTGGATGGTAATGATATTGGATTTAGGGAAACTCTGTCGCATTTTCAGGTACATAATGTCTTCTTCCCGCGGCAAGAAAATCGTAGTCCCTGTTTCAAAAAAATGAAAGGGGCCCGGTTCATCATTGGTACGCGCATCTGCCGAAGTGCGACACCCATTTCTATAGTTTCCTCTAGGAACCCAGGAGGAGCTTTTTCAGATACTACGGGTGCGACCCCTCGGTGTGGGGAGATGCATCGACTGGGCCATCCTGGAGCAAGTACAACTTGCTGATGCCGTTCGGGCCCTACTGTCCACCGACCCTTGGGAGCGGTTCTTCAGTATTGTCGAGCCCACATACCTCGAACTAACATTAGAGCTTTGCTCTACTTTTCATTTGCAGGAGGTGATGACAAACCACGATGACCCAGGCACCGTACAGTTCCGCCTAGGAGGTTTGGTTTGTGAAAAAAGTGTCCCCGAATTTGGAATCGCTCTGGAACTCTACACAGAAGAGTTTATGAAGGAGAATGAACTCGACACTCTCCACCACCACATTCACTATTCACCTTCCAAATGTTGGCAGGCCTTGGTTCCAGTTTCTGTAACACCCTTAACCCGTGTCCGTCACCGGATTAGGTTGCAAGGCGTTACCGAACAAAACACAAGTTGCCATAAACAATTACTGTTCACTTGATCTTTTAAACGACATTAGTCGAATATGCATATACTTATAAAGACTTTTTGAAACTAGATAGAAATCACGAAATACAAACATACATATATTTTATATAGGATTTCATTAAATCATGCTCAAAGTATATCACTTGCTCACACATCTAAACAAAACATGGTTCATAACATCTAGATGTACATAATTACACCCTAATAAATCAATTATGTCTTCCATAGTTTGAAAAGTCTAAAGTTAAATTTAATATACATACAGATATATGTATCATGCGAACATGTTAATTCAAAATATATATCATATTATCTTATCAACTAATTGAATATGCACATATTTGCAAATACATTAATAAAGCATGATATCACATATTAGCATTAATCATACACATCCATATATATATATATTATGATTTGTATATGCCGACTCAAACATATAACGTTATCATATAGTGACTATAAAAGTTACAATATAAATGATCTCCAAATTTATTCATATTCAAACTTACACTTAAATGGTATGCCATAATCGAATCAATCCAAACATATTCAACAAATAAATTTTTAAAACAACTCACCCATTCAAGCATTCCATTTCACACTGAGATACAAAAACCATATTTCTTAATCAAATATATTTCATAGCCTAACTTAGTCCTCACATGTCAAATACCAAGAATTTAATATTAACATATAACTAACATTTAATGCCATGATTTAAACACCAATACCGAATCATAAATAACTTATAACCATCACCTTTATTTCCTCACATAACCGGTTACCTAATTTACAATATAAACAATTTCCACTTTGATTCATGATTTGAATTATGAAACTCAATAATAGGTCACTAACAATCCACATCTCAAACACATGCCTCAATCACATATATCAAACTTTCCAAAAGAACTAAACATAAGTCATAGATGGTTACTCCATGCCAAACATATATGTATATATACCTAACATGAACTTATATCACAACCGAATTCACAAACCAAGCATAACACACTCATATACTGTGACTAAGATTACTTAAACATTAGATCATTAGCATTAAAATCGAGCCATTTTCGCATGGCTTATATACATCAACAAAATATCATATAAGTATTAAACTAGCCTATACATGCCTTAAGTTCAAAAATCCAAACTTTAAAGATACCAAAGTAGGTCGATAGTGTGAATGACTTCGTTGACGATCCCCTGAGCTCGTAGCTTGATCAAAATCTAATAAACCGAACAACAATCACACAGAGTAAGCTAACTTAGCCTAGTAAGCCTTAAGCAAAAAAATATAATCATTTAATCAAACAATTAAACATTATTAACTTGATCCTTTGATAACCTTAATATAATTTCTTAGCACAATTATGCCATCATGGCGAATACCACCATCCTTACAAAGTAATTTAATTATCACTTATCAATTCCATATAATCGGATATGTTTCGTATACAATGAATGAATAAATACCAAGTACATACTTACCACTTATAACCGAATATACACATATAATAATATCCTTTAATCTTCACATGTATACCATTATAATATCTATATAATATCGTTTTATCCACACCTATAAGGCCGAATATACAAAAGCACATTGTTAACTCATTAGTTCAATATACATTACATGTATATTTACCCTTTTGGCCGAATCTACATGACACATTCATGTTCACATCCAAATCAACTTTCAATATAGCATACACATCATTTCTATTTGGATACCATTAATAGAATTTTTACGAATATGCCTCAATTATATCTCAACCAGTAGTATCAATCATAATATACTAACTTACCTTATCCCGTACAACCAATAGGCTTTCATGTACCTGAACAATTAGCTCAATTATTGTACTCAAAATTCCACATCTATAATGATCCATTGAAACACATACATATGAATAATCAACGGCATAAAGCACGCTAGGCATAAAGCACGAAACACACACACCGGCACTAAGCCCCGCTAGACCCGAGTCGATATTTAATCACCGACATTTAGCACGCTAGGCAATAAGCCCGATATACTTCAGGTACAAGGCACGCTGGGCAATAAGCCCGATACATTTCACCGGCACAAGGCCTGCTAGGCAATAAGCCCGAATATTAAAATTATTCATCCATCTCATACACATTACATATTACTAATATCACATATATCACGTATAATTCATATCATTGTAACATATCAAACTCAATTCAATATAACTACATTTCATTATTAAATCACTTACCACATTCGGCTTTGGCCAAATTCACATTTATAATCTCATAATTCGGCATGTAATCAAGGTTATAACCGATATTAACGGTATTAAATTACTTAAAGACTTACCTCGGATATCATCGGACGACAAGAACCGGCTATTCGTTAACTTTCGTCTTTCCCCGATCCAAGTCCGTTTTTTTTTCTTTGTTCTTGATCTTTAATTCAAGCTTGTAAGTGCCGAAACTTTAAAGCTTTTGTTCTTTCTTTTTCTTTAAGACATTCGGCCAAAGATAAGTATTATGGCTTTCTTTTTCATGTTTTTGTTTTATATAATATAACTTATAATATAATATTTATTATTTAATAAACCATTACCAAACAAAATAAGCCATTCATCACATTAATGTGCCGTCCACTACATGTCAAAAAGGCCAATTTACAATATAAGGCCTCCACCTTAAAAAGCCACATCAATTTAGCCATTTATCAAATAAGAGGCCACTTTTACTAATTATGCACTTTAGTCCTTTTGTCAAATTAAACACACAAACAGTCAATTTAACTCACGTAAATTTAGCACATGCTAATTCACATATCAATGGCACAGAATATAATATTAAAATATTATACAGACTTGGATTTGTGGTCCCGAAACTCTTTATTAGACTAGGGGTGTAAACCTGGATTCTGATTTCAGCAACATACGATCCTAGTCGCACCAAAGCGTGTAACACCCTAAACCCGGCCCAAACGTTACGACCGATTTTGGTTTGCTACCGAGATAACATTTTGAAATCTTTTTAAAACCGTTTTAAGTTTTGTCGAAAACCTTGTGTTTTCAAGTCTCTTGTTATGAACCATACTTAGTGTTGTTTAGAAATATTTATTAAGTCGAGTTGTTTATAGTTAGCAAATGTGCCTGATGGCACTTTTAAAACATTTTACGTTTGATTGGGAAAAACATGTGAATTCATTTTTAACATAATTAAATAGTTTAAACAAATATTCAAAGCATGTAACAATAACAAAATAATTCTAGGAGGCCTTATTACAACTCAATTAAAGCAAAACCAACCATAAAAATAAGATAAAATAAAATCCAAGTTCATCTATTAAAATGTCCTTTGCATGGCCACCTCGAGTCCATCGGCTCCATCTCGCGATCTACCCATCCGCAAAATGTTAAGGAAGGGGTGAGTCACCAAGACCAGTGTGTAAATCCCCACCCGGAAAATATATCTCATACACAATTCATTAATAAACATGCTCATGCAACCCAACTAGCCATCCATACTCCTTTTCTACCCCGTGTGGTCAAAACCACCGATGACTTAAAGTCACAATTTAAATGATGGGGCCAACCCATCGTGTGGTCAAAACCACCGATGACCATAGGTCACAAATAATCGATGGGGCCAACCCATCTTGTGGTCAAAACCACCGATGACCATAGGTCACAAAATATCAAGTGTGGTCAAAACCATCGGTGGTACCAAACCACCGGGACTTAGTCGCGAATATTCAATCGTTGTGGTCAAAACCAGCGACGGCGATCCATAATATCATCCCCCTCCTCTCATCAATCCCACCATCACATGCTTATTCATCAATTTCATATATATCATGTCATAGTATTAAACATCATGTGATGGCATATAACATATATCCAAAGTTACAAGGACAGGACTTACAGAAATCCGTGATTATGCCACAAGCTAATCACAATCAAAATAATCAAAACAAATAATAATGTCATGTAAATTAATAAAGTGTGTAGAGATCTTACACACCTGTTACTATCGTAATTCCTAGATCCCGAAAAGCCGATCTACGATGCTAGATCTTGACCCTTGAACGGATTTGATTTCCAAACAAATCCCGAAGCCTTAACTAGACCCCTAAATCCATGGCACATACATTAGTTTGGCATTTAAACAATAAGCTTTTATCAAAGGCCTTTGGCCGAATGTGCTTACCAACTTACCCTTGGAAAAATAAACCCGCAAGCTTTCCTACAACGATCTAATCGTATTAGCAAGAATCATAGGCCATAACTTAAATTTCTAAGGAGAGGATTACCCCTTACCACACTTATTGAAAAATCAACAGCACCCTTTTTCCTCAAGGGAGATTCGGCCTAAGCACAATTGGAAGGGCTGGAATTTTGAGAAGAGGAGAAAGGGTATTCGGCTAAAAGAAACAAAGAAAGCTGGAAATTTCTAAGCAAATTTTGCTAAGAGTTGGAGAGAGTTAAGCAACACTATGAAGGAGAAACAAGAAAAGAATTTGCTGGAAATTTTGGCACTTCTTTCTTTGTAACAAAATAAGATATGGACAGCCCCAAGGAGTCCAACAATCGGCAACCACCCTTTTTCTTTGTGATAATTTCTAGCCTTGAATTATCACAAGTAAATCTAGCTTCATCATATTTTTAATCTCCTAATCCCCTCAACACTTTAATAGCTATTAAAACACTAATAGCTCTCTCCTCTTCCATTAGAAAATAGGTAAAAATAAATAAATAATAATAATAATAATAATAAAGACCAAAGATATACCCCCAGTAGAATTCAACACCAAAGCGGCTTAATCTTGTATCAATTTCCTATATATTCTCCTATTCTTTAACAAATAAATTAATCCCTTGCATAATCCTTATCTTATCACCTCTTCAATTAAAATATAATAATAATAATAATAATTAAAATAATACACCCACACTTCCAAACGAATGTAAATACAAAGCTTCTAGCCTATCCTAATTGAAGACCCCACGTGCGCAGACCAATTCATGCCAAAGAGAGATAAAAATAGAATAAAAATAAAAAAAAACCAAAGTGCAGCCTCGGGTTCGAACCAGCGACCCCAAGCAGCAGCAATAGCCTCCTTTTAAGCGCCCCAAACCAACTCTTCCAACCCGACTTCCATGTCAAATCCCTCTCCATTTATTTATAAAGCCTTTATAATCTGGGCCCTTTTTCCTTTCAACGCCAAAGCTAAAAAAACAACGTCCTTGCGCCTACCATGAGTCGAACCCGAGTCCTCACTGCAGACCCTCACTCTCCAACGTCCTTTGCCACTTCTCCCCATTAAACTTTCATGCCATGAACCTTACCCAAAATTTCTTTAAGGCCTTCTTTACAGGCCCTTCCTTTAATGCATAAAAAAACAATTCCCTTCTCTGGTTCCACGGATCGAACCTCCTCCCTTGTAACCCTCCCTTAGACGCACCAAGTCACTACACCAAATACATTCTTGTGTCATGTTTCCCTCGATTTTTATTTAAACCCTATCTCCACCTAGCTCCCTCCTTTTAAGTACTTTAATTTAATTCTTTTTTTTTAACCCAAATTCGACCTAAATCAGGGTTATTTCTAGACCCTAAATCATGCTAAATAAAATAATATTTATTCATTTCTTGAAGCCCACATGGAATTTATTTAAATTACAAATAGCCCCTAATTCAGGGTGTTACAATTCTACCCCCCTTAAAAATAATTTCGTCCTCGAAATTACTTTCTAACGAATAGTCGTACATCTAACTCACCGTCTTTGTGCTTATCTTGCGCATTCGATCCTAATAGAACTATCCTACTTCCTAGGCACAATCTCTAAGTTCACAACCAAGGTTTGGGCACTTCCTAGTAAAACAAGAAAACTCTACAACGATCAAAGCAATTAAGGGTATTCCGTAGTAAGGAACATACCCGTTGTCGCATCTGGTGCATCCTCCTCCTCGCGACGGCCAGCCGCATAAACCACCCTTGGTTGCCTTGCCTCTGCACCTTCAAAGCACCTCGACCACGCCCGTTACCATTATCATTACCTCTAGTTGCACCTCGACCCCCTCCGTGGTGGTCCTTCATTTCTAACCCGAGCGCGGTTCGACCCTCTGGTTGATTCTAGCTAACTTCCGAGGACAATCCCTTACACGGTGATCATGCGATCCACACTCAAAGCACCCTCGATTACCACTCCAACACTCACCCTTGTGAGGCTTGCCACACCGAGCACATTGTGGCGGCCATTGGGTATTAGCAGACGAGCCTAGCGTTTGATCCGACCCATCAAACTTCGTCCTCTTCTCATTCATTACCCAAGAACCTTGAAGGTTCCGAGCTTCTCTTATTCCAATTCCGTTCTTGGTTCCGCTTTTACTGACTGTCTTACTCCTCAAGCAACTTTAGACTTCTCCACAAGAACAAGCAAACTCTCGTTCTGTTGTGGAGCTATCATCATCCTCGGCTCATCTCTCACCCCATCCTCGAATCTAACATGCTGCGTTCATGCTCGGTACCACAATACCACGAGCATACCTACTCAACCAGAAGAATTCGGCCTCATACTCCGCCATCTGTCTTATTGCCTTGAGCGGAGTTCAAGAAAGCCTTTCATTTGTGCATCTACGTAGCTAGTTCCGATGTACTTCTTTTGATAGGTGGTTCGAAATACTCCCAAGTCAAATCATCATTGTCGCCCCATCTCGAACCGTAAGCCACCACCGATACGCTTCATCCTTTAGAAGCGACATCGCCCCTTTCGACTTTTCCTCCTCGGCCAAAGTCAAGGTCATCCATGATTCTTTCGGGATTGACTCTAGCCGAGATTCCGCATTGCTGGGTGCCACTCGACACACCTCGGAATACCTCCGCTCCGTTAGATCGGAGTCGCTCGGGGACGATTTCCGAGCTCCTACATTTCCACCGCCCCACCACCATCTCTAAAACTCGCAACACGACTTGCGATACCGCCGCCACCGGCCCGATCCGGTTCCTCCGCTCTAAAAGTAGGAGGTGGTGGTGGCGGTGGTACCTCATTTTCGAACCTTGTCCCGACTGACGGGTTCGGACACCGTCATCCTACCCCCTACCACGTCCACGGCGCCCACGCCCTCTAGAACTCATTCTATCTACCGCGCTTTTAATCTGGTTAAGAAAAATTTTATCGTTAGCATTTGTTTCACTTTATTACTCGCGACGAAATTTTATGGATAAGGTTTAATCAGAGATTCTTTCGAGCAAACAAAGTTTTGATTTTCTATCCTAATTCACACAAAGAAGTTCATGCATCCATTCCTTAATACTTTCCATACCTATTCACTCATCGGACATTTCGCCCATTTCTATCCCAGAGGGTATTTTCGTCTTTTTCCTACTGTGGGTATTTTCGTAATTTTCTAGAACCAAAATATTTTCTTGATGATTTTCAAAGCAAGGTTTTGAATGTCTATAAAATCATTAAAATTTTGGGCAAAACCATTGAACTAATATTTTATGGGTCGGGGCATTTTGGTAATTTTACTCCTAAGGGTATTTACGTAATTTTTCACAAGTCAAGTTTTTCGAGAAAAAAAACGTTGTAAAAGTAATGTTCTAGGATTTGAGAGAGTTATTGCACAAGTTTTGAAAACATTAGGGTTTGTTGTTTCATTCTATTTCGAGAAACAAGGCTAATTCCCTTTCGGGTTTTAATCATTGTGTTTAGCCTATGACCGAGCCCTCCCGGTCGGGGTGAACTGAAGCTACGCACAGGTAGGATACTGCGCGAAGAGGAGGTGAGTCACGAGGACTCGCTTAAATACCGAGGCTCTTCCGGATCCAATCCTAGACATGCGCATGGGGGTTACCACACCCTAGCTCATTGACTAAGTCATAGGTTGGTTTAGTTCCTTAAGTCTTATGCTTCGTTTATGTTTGAGTAATCTAACCTTAGGGTCCAAGTCCTACAAGTCTATCTACGTTCCATGCTTCCTACCCTTCTACAGAATATAATTCACCAAGAGGTTTAGATATACTTACCTGGGCGGATAGGTGCCGGAGACTCGGTGCCATGCTGTTCAAAACCCAAAAATAGTTCAAAAAGGCCTACCAAAACATTTTTTTTTGGGCCTTGGGCCCCCACAGCCGAGCTTTGAACCTGGCTCTGATACCAATTTGTAACACCCCAAACCCGGCCCAAACGTTACGACCGATTTTGGTTTGCTACCGAGATAACATTTTGAAATCTTTTTAAAACCGTTTTAAGTTTTGTCGAAAACCTTGTGTTTTCAAGTCTCTTGTTATGAACCATACTTAGTGTTGTTTAGAAATATTTATTAAGTCGAGTTGTTTATAGTTAGCAAATGTGCCCGATGGCACTTTTAAAACATTTTACGTTTGATTGGGAAAAACATGTGAATTCATTTTTAACATAATTAAATAGTTTAAACAAATATTCAAAGCATGTAACAATAACAAAATAATTCTAGGAGGCCTTATTACAACTCAATTAAAGCAAAACCAACCATAAAAATAAGATAAAATAAAATCCAAGTTCATCTATTAAAATGTCCATTGCATGGCCACCTCGAGTCCATCCGACTCCATCTCCATGATCTACCCATCCGCAAAATGTTAAGGGAAGGGGTGAGTCACCAAGACCAGTGTGTAAATCCCCACCCGGAAAATATATCTCATACACAATTCATTAATAAACATGCTCATGCAACCCAACTAGCCATCCATACTCCTTTTCTACCCCGTGTGGTCAAAACCACCGATGACTTAAAGTCACAATTTAAATGATGGGGCCAACCCATCGTGTGGTCAAAACCACCGATGACCATAGGTCACAAATAATCTGATGGGGCCAACCCATCTTGTGGTCAAAACCCGCGATGACCATAGGTCACAAAATATCAAGTGTGGTCAAAACCATCTGGTGGTACCAAACCACTTTGGGACTTAGTCGCGAATATTCAATCGTTGTGGTCAAAACCAGCGACGACGATCCATAATATCATCCCCTCCTCTCATCAATCCCACCATCACATGCTTATTCATCAATTTCATATATATCATGTCATAGTATTAAACATCATGTGATGGCATATAACATATATCCAAAGTTACAAGACAGGACTTACTCGAAATCCGTGATTATGCCACAAGCTAATCACAATCAAAATAATCAAAACAAATAATAATGTCATGTAAATTAATAAAGTGTGTAGAGATCTTACACACTGTTACTATCGTAATTCCTAGATCCCGAAAAGCCGATCTACGATGCTAGATCTTGACCCTTGAACGGATTTGATTTCCAAACAAATCCCAAGCCTTAACTAGACCCCTAAATCCATGGCACATACATTAGTTTGGCATTTAAACAATAAGCTTTTATCAAAGGCCTTTGGCCGAATGTGCTTACCAACTTACCCTTGGAAAAATAAACCCCATAAGCTTTCCTACAACGATCTAATCGTATTAGCAAGAATCATAGGCCATAACTTAAATTTCTAAGGAGAGGATTACCCTTACCACACTTATTGAAAAATCAACAGCACCCTTTTTCCTCAAGGGAGATTCGGCCTAAGCACAATTGGAAGGGCTGGAATTTTGAGAAGAGGAGAAAGGGTATTTGGCTAAAAGAAACAAAGAAAGCTGGAAATTTCTAAGCAAATTTTGCTAAGAGTTGGGGAGAGAGTTCGGCAAACACTATGAAGGGAGAAACAAGAAAAGAATTTGCTGGAAATTTTGGCACTTCTTTCTTTGTAACAAAATAAGATATGGACAGCCCCAAGGAGTCCAACAATCGGCAACCACCCTTTTTCTTTGTGATAATTTCTAGCCTTGAATTATCACAAGTAAATCTAGCTTCATCATATTTTTAATCTCCTAATCCCCTCAACACTTTAATAGCTATTAAAACACTAATAGCTCTCCCTCTTCCAATAGAAAATAGGTAAAAAAAATAAATAAATAATAATAATAATAATAAAGACAAAGATATACCCCACCGAATTCAACACCAAAACTGGCTTAATCTTGTATCAATTTCCTATATATTCTCCTATTCTTTAACAAATAAATTAATCCCTTGCATAATCCTTATCTTATCACCTCTTCAATTAAAATATAATAATAATAATAATAATTAAAATAATACACCCACACTTCCAAATTAATGTAAATACAAAGCTTCTAGCCTATCCTAATTGAAGACCCCACGTGTGGACCAATTCATGCCAAGACATAAAAATAGAATAAAAATAAAAAAAACCAAAGTGCAGCCCTCGGGGTTGAACCAAAGCGACCCCAAACAGCAGCAATAGCCTCCTTTTAAGCGCCCCAAACCAACTCTTCCAACCCGACTTCCATGTCAAATCCTCTCCATTTATTTATAAAGCCTTTATAATCGGGCCCTTTTTCCTTTCAACGCCAAAGCCTAAAAAACAACGTCCTTGCGCCTACCATGAGTCGAACCCGAGTCCTCACTGCACCCTCACTCTCCAACGTCCTTTGCCACTTCTCCCATTAAACTTTCATGCCATGAACCTTACCCAAAATTTCTTTAAGGCCTTCTTTACTGGGCCCTTCCTTTAATGCGCATAAAAAACAATTCCCCTTCTTTGGTTCCACGGATCGAACCTCCTCCCTTGTAACCCTCCCTTAGACGCACTCAAGCCACTACACCAAATACATTCTTGTGTCATGTTTCCCTCGATTTTTATTTAAACCCTATCTCCACCTAGCTCCCTCCTTTTAAGTACTTTAATTTAATTCTTTTTTTTTAACCCAAATTCGACCTAAATCAGGGTTATTTCTAGACCCTAAATCATGCTAAATAAAATAATATTTATTCATTTCTTGAAGCCCACATGGAATTTATTTAAATTACAAATAGCCCCTAATTCAGGGTGTTACAAAGCGACCGCTCTTCCCCCATCACTGAGGTACCTCCATTCCCTCCTCGCACATACATTAACAGGAAGGTGCGAGAGCACCGGCATCGTTAATACCCACGACGCCTATTTTTTTGCGGAACATGGCACACGGCCACGTGTTCGACCTTGCCTACTTCATCGCTCTTGCCATCCAGCATCAGACGGAGCGGCATCGTAAGGGGGTAATTTTCATGGGGCCCTATGTGACACGACTCGCGAGACACTTTTGCCTCCTCAACACCGCGGCACAATCATCTTCCCTCACCTTGATAGGCCAGATGGCTCCACAGGGCATCTCGACCATGATAAACATGAGGATGATCAAGCGTCACATTGAGACCGATCCTCCCCAATACTGTCTAGCCCATACCACCGAGGAGGAGGAGCCTGAGGACATTACTGACTATGGCCCCCCACCACACGAGGAGCCACTACCGAGCAATCGTCCAGTACATGCGGCAGCTTCTATTTCAGACATATCTGAGCGCCTAACACGATTCGAGCAGTAATGCTTCCAGCGTTTCGATCACATCGACTCCACCCTCCACCAGATATGTCAGCACCTTCACATTTCATCGCCGCCCCCCCCCTCGCGAGCCATCTGGCGATGAGGACTTCTGAGTCCTCTTTCTTTTGTTATTTTCCTTTAAATTTTAGAATACTAATTTTCATTTTATTTTTATTTTTATTTTCATTTTATTTTTTACTCATGTTTATTTTAAGTTATTTTTAGGTTTCATAACCACTATTACCCAATTTACATCTTTTGGCAATATTTGAGTAATCCTTACATTCTAAAGAACCCACTAATTTAATCACAGTTAAAAAGACTAAAATAGCACTCTGGAATACCCAACTCTAATGAGGAAAATCTACCACGCCTCCTTCAAGTTATTCTACACTTCCAACTCAAGGAATCCATCCAAAATTCAGGAAGTTTCATTTCTCTCTCTCTCTTATGATATCATGCTATTAATCTATAGAACACATATCTTTGTACATTGAGGGCAATGTACATCTTAAGTGTGGGGGGTGAATTTTATTCAAGTTCCTAACTTTTTGCATTATTCTCAAAACTCTGAATTATGCCTTGTTCTTGAGTAATTTTCTCATATTACTAATTAGAATGAAATTTCTTTTGATTTATGATTTCCATTGATATGTTTTGGATTAAGTCATAGTTAATTGTGCATTGATGACTTAAAATTTAAGATATTAGAGAATCAAGCATGATAAGTCTATTTTCCGTAATTAAAATTTCTAGGTTGTTTTCCTAAATTTAAATATTACTTTGAAGTTTGAAATTTGCAAGGTTGACATAAAAAAAAACCATAATTTTTGTGAGATTTTGAGCCTTTTAGAGCATATCATTTTCTTGCTCACTTTATTAATTATGAGTGTGTCAACATTGATTTGTTATTCTAGAACTTGCTTCGATCATACATGTCGAGACCACACCTCTGATTTGATATACTAACATGATAAAGGCACCTAGGTTTTAACCCACTTATTCCACTAAAAATCCTACCCGTTTAATTAACCCCTAGTGACCCCCTTTGAAACCTAATCAATAATTTCTTGACTCACCCATTAATATTAAACCAAAACCTACTTTGTATTTGTTATCACCATTTCTCTTGACTACCCTTATATCAAGATTTGATTTGATTGGTTGCTTAACTATTTTCTTTATTTCAGTTGTTAAATTCTATCTTATTATTATTGTATGTGCTTATTCAAAAAAAACGAAGTATATTCATTATTACTTCTATGTTATTTGAGCTTAAGCGTTAATTTTACATTTTGAGAAGAAGATCGTGTTATTAGTGAAGAATTCTTAATTAATGTAATTATTTAAGTTTTAGTTATTTTTCTAGTTAGGTAATTTATCAATTCAATCTCGATACTAACCTTCTAATTCAGCCTTTATCCACACCTTTAACCCAAGCCCCATTACAACCCTTTTAAAGACCTTTTGATTTGTGTATCATCTCATTTTACAGTGGTGAAGATTTAATTTTCAGGCAAGCCTATGGGATTAACTTTTCATGTTTGACTTTTTGAGTGCTTAATTTGAACCTTAAACACTTTGAGTGATTTGAGTGAATCTTTAGTGAGGATGTCAATCCTTGTCAGGTTTCGAATTAAAAGTAATTATTTAGATAAGGGGGAATACCTATGTTTTCGTGCTACAAAATTTTTGACTTAGATTGTTTGAATCTTTAGGACTCTTCTAGTTAAATTATCAATGTATGAATTATCTATGAATTATGATGAAACATTATTGATGAGGATTATGAATTCGGGGAAGTTAATTCTAATTGTGAGTTGAGAATTTTGCTTGAGGACAAGCAAACGCTTAAGTGTGGGGGTATTTGATAAACTATAATTTACACATATTTTAACCCCATGCTTGGCTTAATTTTGGATGAATATTCATTAGATTTGATGAATTCGATGCTCCTAATCTCTTAACTTCATGTTTTATACTCAAGAGAGCTTAAGGAGTCGAAAAGAACAAGAAACGGGCCAAAAACGAGAGAATGGGCCAAAGTAATAAATCAACACGGCCTGGAGTTCACCACACGGCCGTGCCACTTTAGCAGACTCGAACACAGCCTCGGGCTCGATTCACACGGGCGTGTCCCTGCCGTGACCCGTTCTAATTCCACTCGGAATAGGATACTTGTGGGCCAAGTAAGGCATCCTGAAAGCCTATATAAACACCCTAGGGGGCAACTTAACAGGAGAGCTCGATAGGATGTCGAATAGACGCCGAGTAGAAGGAGAAAATACTCCAAGACAGCCGTCGGGAACAGCTTAAGAGAAAGATCTCCATCAAGACTGAGGATCTCCCATCAAGTTCTTTAGAATTTTTTGGGTTTTCTTATGTTTTGTTATTTTTCCTCTTTTATGATGTTTCCCTCTTTTAGTATGAACTAAACTCCCTAAATACCGAGGGAGGATGAAACCTAGATGAATCTTATTATTATTTGATTTATAAGATAAATACTTGTGCTTATTCTTAATTGTGAGTTCCTATTCTTGTTTTAATAATTCAGGTTATTGATTCAAGTCGAATGTGCTTATTCAGTGGAGCAAAAGTCCCTATTTAAGAGTAGACCAACACAATTAAGCGGAGTTGATTGCAACCCTAGGGATAGGGCGACGAAAATCTGTCAGATTAGGGTCAAACCTAATAAGGGAATCCATAGATCGAGTTAATGCGACAATAGGGGTTTTATTTAGAAAGAGATTTCAATTAATCAACCTAGAGTCAGTTGTTAGTAGCCTCGAGAGAGGTATTAATATAATTTAGGGATTTCTATGGATTAAGCCAAGTGAATAAATCGCATGAATCAAAAGTAATAAGTGAAGTCTAGGTGGATTCTTCCTTAGGTATTGTCTATCTCATATAAGTTATCCAAAGGTATTTTCCCCAATTTACTCTCTGTCGCGTTCATAGTTAGTTAAATTAGTTAATAGATTTTAGATTAAAAATAAATCCCCTTAATTATTAGGCTAGATAATAAAAAGATAGTTAATAATAGTACTCTTGGTCCTTGAGGATACGGTATTCCGGACTCACCACAGCTATACTACTGTTCGATAGGTGCGCTTGCCTTTGTCGAAATAATAGTTAGTTTCGAGCTCCATCAATTTACATGATATGAGTTGATAAGTATGTAATGTTTGTGTATGATAGATGGTAGCATGTGAATGATGTATTGATGTCTTGGTTGTGGCTGATTTGATTGTATGTATATGCTTGAATTGGTGCTATGTTATATGGTGTAGGTGTGTGTATTAAAGGGTGGCAAAATGGCTTGGTAAATAGCCTTAGTTTTGTCTACACGGGTAGACACATGGGCGTGTGCCTAGGCCGTGTGTGACACACGGTCTGCCCCACGGGCATGTGTTTCAGCCGTGTGTCCCCTGCACCTTAATTGTTGCAAAATAGAATGTCCAGAATATAGCACACGGGCAGAGACACGAGTGTGTGTCTCGGCCGTGTGTGCTACACGGCCTTGGACACGGGCGTGTGTCTCGGCCGTGTGAAGTCTGCACCTATTTTATGAAAAATTATGAAATTTAAATCAACCACACGGCCTGTAGCACGGACGTGTCCCATGGTCACACGGGCGTGTTCCAAATCCCAAATTTTCTAAGGTTTGTAAAATTTTCTAAAGTTCTCAGTTTAGTCTCGAACCACTTCCAATGCATGATTTGGGCCTCGTAGGCTCGTAATAGGGACTATGATTGAATGCAAAAAGTTTTTAATTTGTACGAAAATTTATGACTCGAAAATGTATGTTTGTGTTTTAGTCCGGTAATGCCTCGTACCCTGTTCTGGCATCGAATACGGGTAAGAGGTGTTACAGACCACCTAAGACAAAACCATCACTGTCACGCACGATAATCCTGATGCCAACCACTGTGTCATGAATCCCCGCATCAACATTTATCTTAATGACATCAATCAGGGGCTTAACCCACCTTTGGTATCTATGAGGTCTCAGGTTCATCGCAACATGAGAAAAGTTAAAAATCCTAAAATCATCCCCCAAAGTAGAGCCCGCTCCCAAATCAACCGAGCATCCTCCTCTTTCCCGCAAAACAAAGCATTGTTGCGACTATTCCAAATATTCCAAAGGACCATAATGAGGTTCTCAAAAGCCTTAAGGTCCAACAAGCGAGTAGCATACTCAAGCTAATAAATACACCTCTCAAAAGCATAATCAAGTAAACGACAATCCAACCCACTAGAAGAAAGAACCGCACGGACTTTAGGGCAGTCCCGAAGAGCATGGATAATAGTATCATCCCCCGTCCCACACCTATGGAAAACCCGATCAAAATTCTAAAAAACAAAGGCCATTTTAACATTTGTCGGAAGCAAGTTGTGACCAACCCTCCAAGTAAAGATATGGATATTAGGAAGCACTCGGAGTTTCCAAATAGTTCTCAAAAACAAACGATGTAGACCAAAACCCATCTTCTTAAGGATAAGCCAAGAATACACAGATTTTGAAGAATAGCACTCAGACTTATTGTGAAACCAAACAATCCGATCCGGGAGGCCATGCCGAACAATAGGTAAGGCACAGATATGAGCACTCATCTCCTCACCATAAAGGTCCTCCACCTAATCAACATCCCACACGCACAAGTTAGGTCTCCATAAATCCCTCACCCGACCATCTCGGTTGCAACTGGAAGAGGTCCTCAGTGAGTTACCATCAAGACCCTCGAAGCCCCATCTATCAGAGCCATACCTAGCTATCATGCCATCCCCTATTTTCCATCCAAACTCGGTCTCGAGAGCTTTAACCACATGCACAATACTCATCCAACGGAAAGAAGGCTTATCAACAGCCTTCGGGTGAAGCACATCCCCATCCGGAAAATACTTGGAACACAAAACACGATAACGTAAGGTATCCTTATTGTTGATAAGCCGCCACACTTTTCTCCCGAGAAGCGTAATATTGAAAAGCCTTAAGTCCCTAAAACCAATACCACCCATGCCCTTAGGTGTACATAGAGAGTCCCACGCCATCATTGCCAAGCCACGATCCTTATTCTTTTTTGCCCTCAAAAAGCTCCTTATTCTCGAAATCATCACATCAAGGGTGCCCCTGGGAACAAGAAAAACCAAAAGGTCATAAGTAGGTAAAGATTGCAAAACAGATTTAATGAAAATATCCTTACCACCATAAGATAAAAGACTTTTAGACTAGCCTTTTATCCTAAGAGAAAACCGATCAATAATGTGCTAAAATGCCCTCGTCTTACTCTTGCCAATAACCAAAGGCAAACCCAAATAGTTATCCATAGTCTCGAGAACGTGCATACCCAATATACCACTCAACTTCTCCCTCTGATCTCTTAGACTATTAGGGCTAAAATAGAAAATGGACTTGGAAGGATTAATCTTTTGCCCAGAAATCCACTCGAAATAATAGAGGATATCCTTAACGATCTCAACCTCCTCTATTTTATTACGAACAAAAAGGAGAGCATCATCCGCAAAGAACAGATGATTAATCCTAAGCCCATTCTAACTAGCCCGAATCCCCCGAATCTTCCCATCTGTCTGGGCCCCCAGGAGCAACCTAGAGAGTGCTTCCATATAAAACAAGAAAAGATAGGGCGAAAGTGGATCACCCTGCCAAAGCCCTCTTTCAGGAATAATCACATCCGTGAAGGATGTATTACACTTAACAACATATTTCACCGATCGGACGCATTGCATAACCAGAGTAACCCATGAAGGAGAAAACCCCATATGGATCATCACTTTCTCTAAGAAGTCCCATTCAACACAGTCATAAGATTTACTCATGTTGAGCTTGATCACAAACCCTTTATTCGGCCCATTTTTAGAACTCTGGAGATAATGCAAAAGCTCATAAGCAATGAGGAAATTATCATGAATCATACGCCCCGACACAAAAGCACCCTGGTTCTAGCTGATACAGACCAAAAGAACATTTTTTATTCTATTAGCTAAGACTTTAGAAATCATCTTGTATATAACTCTACACAGGCTGATAGGACAAAAGTGAGTCATATCCTTGAGCTCATCAATTTTGGGGATGAGAACAATAATAGTTTCATTTATATCCTTGATATCTTTTTGCCCATCCTGATCATCATGACAAAACTTGAGCACATCTTTACCAACCACCCCCCGGTTTTCCTTATAGAAGAGACCCGAAAGCCCATCAATACCTGGATCCTTGCAAGGATCCATCTGATTAAAAGCTTCAACAAGCTCATTATCAGTCACACCGCAATCCAAGCACTATTCATATCGGACGTGATACAATTAGGAATCAAGTCCAACGCCCTCTCAAGGTTACCACAGGCCTCAATCTTAAAAAGATAGTGAAAGTAATCCAAAGCCACCTGAAAGACCCTTCCAGCATCGGAAACCCAATTACCCTCAACATCATGCAAACCCTTAATCATATTCCTTTTATTTCTCTTAGACGCCCGAACATGAAATAAACGGGTATTACAGTCTCCCTCTTTAAGCCACTGAATCCAAGACCTCTGAGCCAAATACCGCTCTTCCTCCTCATAAAGGCGGCCCAACTCTGCCCAAGACACTCTTAACCTCTCAATGTTAGAATCCATAGTCAGCCCGTCCATGAGCTTATCAATCTAATCAATTAAACTCCGCGTTAGATTTTGACCTTTATTGAACTGTCGAAACTGCCATTTCCCTAGGTGAAGGCGAATATGATCAGAACCAGTCAACACATACCCATTACACTGATCCTACACTCTTTTGATCAAATCCTTAGCCTCATCCTCCTTAGCCCAACAAGCCTCAAATCGAAAAGAGAGCCTTGGATTCTTCATATCATCCCCCGGCTTCCTAGCCAAAGTATCAAGCAAAATGGCAACATGGCCCGAGCTTGTATGATGAAGCACCTGCGCGGATAAGAAAGAGACATGACCCAACCAAGACTCCAAAACCAAGAATCTGTCGAGTCTTTCCTTAACCACCCTATTCCCCTCGCAATTATTAGACCATGTAAACCACCCTTTATTAGGCTTAATATCAATCAAAGCCAGATCATCCATAACATCCCGAAAGTTATCCATAGAGACTTTAGGCTGACTCCTCCGACCAAGTTTCTCCGAATCATCCATAATCTCATTGAAATCCCCCCACCACCCAATCCCCACTCATAAGATTCTCGATCCTCCGAAGAGTGCTCCAGGACACATGCCTCAGATTAGGATCAGGATGACCATAAAAGCTCGTAAAACGAATCTGATCATTCCCCTCTATTTTTACCACAAAATCCACATGATGCTTAGAATATTTTTGAATAATCACGCTTACCCTATCCTTCCAAAATAGAGCAAGACCCTTTTCTACGACCTTCAGAATCCACAATAGAGCAGCCATCCATTTTGCACCAAACCCGAATACGCTCAAACTCATTAGCACGAAGCTTGGTTTCACTCAGAAAGACAATAACAGGATCATTGACAACAAGTTGCCGCAACTCACGAACTGTTGCAGGTTTCCCGTCCCCATGACAATTCCAACATAAGATTTTCATGGCTTTGGGCGGGGCTAATCGCCAACCACCGCCTTGAAGAGAGAACCCTCCTATAATTTTCTATGGACCAACCTTACCGGGCTTTCATCAATAGCATCCCCATTCCCAATCTTGCTCTTTTTACGCTTATTCCGAGTCCACCCAAGATCCTCCTTCAAATTCTGACCAACGCGCTTACCTAACGGTGAGAAAGAATCTGAAATCTCGTCTCCTATTCTAGTCTTATCCTTTCCCTGCTACTCCATTACAAAATCACACTCTCTAGCCGTGCTTCCAGACCTTTCCCCCTCTCCTTCATGAGCACCCCCAACCACAATAGTTTCAATCCCATTCCGCAACATACCAATACCCACATTTGGTTGCCCGATTTAGGCCTTTAACCAATCCCCATATTGAAAATTCGGGTTAGCAATCCCTTTAACCTTCTCAAAATGATCACATTTATGAGTGTGATGTCCTATACAACCACAAAAATAATAGAACGTTGGAAGACACTCATATTTGATAGCATAAAAAGTCTCTTTACCATCGGCCCCAACCAAATAAACCACCCTCCTCAACTGTTTAGAGATGTCCATTTTAACTCGAACTCTAATATACTCAACCCAACATCCATCCCTATCCCTCCAATCGATAGCCACAACCTCTCCTATAGCTTTCCTCACATCAAGAGCCACCTGGCAATCCATTTTTTCCAACGGGATATTAAAAATTCGAACCCAAAACGGCACATGAATGTAACTGTAACAGCTCATATCTTTCCCTTTCACGAATGGGACCATGGAAAATAAGCTTTGATCAAAACTCCAAGGGGCCAAATTTAGGATTCTATCCCTATCCTCAATCAAACCAAATTTCACTAAAAACAGACCACCCTTCAATGCCACAAAATTAACCGGTTCCTTAGTATACCATAAAGATTTTAGCACTCGGTACATTGCTTCTCTATTAATTTTTTCCCCGGACATAAACTTCCCAATAGCCCATGCTTCAAATCCCTGCAAGTCTGATTTAGTTGAGCCTTGGCAGACCACCTTTCCTTTTTCAGATTCTGAGAACTTGAGATTAGCCAAAAAAGATCATTCAAATCATCAGCCATCGCACCTCATCCTCGCATCAAACAAAGAACGACAAGACACCCAAACCGAGAACCAACCCACCACCCACAGCAACAATACACCCCACAAAAGAGAAGAAAGCACCAAACACACTAGCCAGACCACCTTCCACCGCAACCCAAAGAAAACACCAGCAATAGAACCTTAACGCAAGAAATAAAATCGCAGAAATCCCAAAAATAACAGTAAACCAAATAACCGAAAAACCAGTTCGGCAAAAAATATTAAAACACCCAGCAGATCGTACCAAAGGAATAAAAAAACACGAATAAAAGAAACACAAATAGAAAAAAAAATAAAAATTAAAACAGTCCCTTCAAAGTCCATTTACAACCCAAAGAAAACTTGTACAGGGAAATACGACTAAAATAAGACCCAAAGAGAACTGAAACTAGAAAACCACGTGAACAAGAGGAACTTCCCCACTAGTCCCCGAACACAACCCGCTCCAAAAAGCTCCCACCGTCGAAGTGAAAAGCCCAAGCAGGCATTAGGATGGACCCAACAAACACCAACCACAATCGTAGCCGAAGAAACCATGCAACCCAGGCACCACGAACAAGACACAAAAAAGGGAGAAGAAAGGTCCCCGACTCAAAAGAAAGAAGAGAACTTAGAACCAATTTTAATAAAAAACATAAAACAAGGAAGCATTCAAAAACCAAGCATTTCACAAAACACACCACCGGTACAAAAGAGGAGAATCACCCAAAAGCAAAAATAAGAATAGTCCATTAAAACAGTCCATTTACAAAACTGGAAACAAAGTAAGGGCTAAGAGAACAAACAAGATGAAGAGAACCATAAGGGAAACCAAGCAGAAGAACCACCACAAACAGCCCAGATCAAGACCAAGCCATATGCTCCATCCGTCGAAACAAGAACAGCCCAAGAACCTTCGCGAGGAGCCGACTTCCTCCCCAAACCACCAAGGGCATGACACCCGTCAAAAACCAAGAAAAACGTCCCCCGTCGAGGAGAGAAAGCAGCCCAAGAGCACCCTGAAGAACCAGGAAGAAACGGCCACCCCTAAAAACCGAGAGCTCACCACCCCCGGGACTGCTCGTCAATAGAAAAGGAAGCTGGAAGGGAGCGACAAAAAAACCTTTCACAACGAAACAAGATAGAACCGATAGTAAAACCAAGAAACAAATAAAAGGAAACAATGGAAAGAAACAAAAAAAGAGACAAAGCCTGCCAGAAACTGTAAAAACTACCAACTAATCTTTAAAACAAAAAAAAAAAATTAATGGAATATAAAAGAAAAAGGAACGTAAAACACATGCAGAATAAACGCAAACATAAAACAACGTCGTCACCGCATAAGCCACCGCCAAGGAATCGAGGATCAAGAAGACTCGGTAAAAAATCCATCATGCTACGCACAACACGACAAAACCCACCGCCCAAGGAGAAATCATCCACCGCCACGAAGAAAAGACCCACCACATTCACTTTTCCACCACCATGGCAGTACAAACCCACTCACACACAACCGACCAATTGTTCACAAGAGCAAACAAAGACGGACCAAAAACAAACAAGAAAAGAAATCGCCAAATCTTGGAGAGAAATTTCCTCTACCAATCGCTACGAGTCGACATTCCTATGTTATTCTTACATTATAAATGTAAGGTTGTAATTGAATTAGTTATTTAATCAGAATGAAATTGTAATTAATTGACAAAATATTTAATTGGTGCATTTTAATCTTCTTAAGTGTAAAATTAGATTAAATGAGTAATAGTATTAACTGATATTATTATCTTGCATAATTTAAGATTGTTGTGATTAAATTTGTTTTAGTATAAAAATATATTGTTACTTCACTCTGTCTTATGTATGCTAATGAAAATTAATTAATTAATTTAACATAGACATATGCTAGAAAGGTTAATTGATTTTAATAAGTATGTTTGCATCGGTTAACAAAAGACCAAGTTCCCATGAAATTATCTGTAACATCATAAACATTGTTTTAATAATTCTAAGTTAAAGAATAAAATTAATCTAACACACCTATATCATATTGATTAAACGTGTTAAAGATTTGCTTTCACTTTTGTGTTTTTAATTAATTTAATCTGTTACTTAGTTAATTTTTAATCTAGGTAATAGCTCACTTTCCTCAAAATATTTTTCGACTATCAATTTGCGTAAGTATATATTTCATAAATATTTACTTGTTCAGTCCGTGTGGAGACAATAACTCGATATACTTATCACTTTTTTACTTGTTATGATAGTGTACACTTGCACATTACTTTCATTCCAGAATACAGGAGATATGGGATAAGAGACTCGAGGAGGGACCAAGCCAGATAGTGATGGGTCAAGGGGCTTCAAAGAGAAGTGTCATGCACATAAGTTAGGGGTCACCTTTAGGAACTTTGTCAAGGGGGCAATTATGATATATTTATTTAGATCCCACAGAGTCTGTAGTTTGAACAGCAAATTTTGTTTAAAATTTAGACTTGGTTGTAAGTTTAATTAATAGACAATAAAGTATGTTTTAACGTAGTGAAATTTTAGTACAAATGATAAACCGGTTCAGTTGTAATTCCCACACCAGGATCTGATGAACAAGACAGGTAAACGATGTTACAAAGTTGTTGTTTTATTTGTTAATTGTCTTTATTTTTCAAGATTTTGTTTTAGGATTTTGGTGTTTACAAGGCATTTAGGTTGCAATGGAATCGATTTTTTTTTTTTTACTTTGGTTCTGTTTCAGTGAGGGAGCTCAATGACAAGAAATTTTGCATAATAATGATAACTTTTGTGTATGAGTGAGCCTTTAGTACTTAAAGTTTCTGATGCTAACCGAATTGTGGTACAAGTGTGAACCTTAATGATTGCGCATAAGTTCAACCATGAAATTTTATTTTCCTAAAGAAATCTAAGCATGCATGAAGGTATAAGTCTTTAGAATTTGCTTAATAATTCCCTTTAGGCAAAATCCTAGGAGGCTTAGAGATTTAGAGAGGATTTAGGAAATTTTTTGTTAGACCGTTTAAGCCTTCCAAGCCTACCTTGTTGATTATTATCCCTAGAAACCCCACTTTGAGCTGAATTGCCTATTTTTATTGACTTATCCATACATTAAGTAGCTATTCCCTTTTTGTGTAATCCTCTTTATTTTCTACCAAATCTTAGACTCAGTTTGTCTTGGACATCATCGTGCTAAAGTTTGGGGGAGTTTAAAGAGGGGTGTCTTTTTTCTCATTGATTGTTTCTAGTGTCAAATAATACGCAATTTTATGCTCGAATTTATCTCAGCTAATAATAGTTGTAATATTTTCATTTATTTATTCAAAAAGAATTAAAATTTAAAAAAAAATAGTTTGTCTGCTATTGTTACTATTGAGCATATAGTTGTAATTGAGAAAATTAGAAAGAATTGGGTAACCTTGAGGGATATCTCCATTTGTAAAAGGTTAATGCATAACTATTCATGAGGTCCAAGGCAAGCTAAGTTTAAAGGATTTTAGCCTATAAATCTCCATCTTAATCCATACCTTGAACCCAGCCTCATTACAACCATGTGAAGACCTATTGATCTATATCGCTATGCCAACTACATTAGTGGCGAGGGATTATTGAGTTCAACTCATTAAGGCATGAATTGAAGCTTAGGATTTCTTTTTAGCTTTATCTAAAGAATGGGGATTGATTGGGAAGAGGTATTCACACACTCATAGGGAAAGCAATCAATTATGGCTTTGTTAACATTTTAATACTTGAGGAATTTGTCTTATAGGTGCATATGAGTTAGATATTTAAAAAATTGATTTGAGAGCATTATATCCTATTGCATGACCATTTGGAGAGTTGATTTTGATTAGCTAATCTTGACCCTTTTGTTTTTCAGTATCTATGTGTTTCTTGGGTGTCATTTGTTGTGTAGGTTGTGTCTTTTAAGTTGGATAGCGTCATCACTCGGAATAAGCAATGAATTAAGTTTGAAGGTGTGATAACTCTAGGATATAAAGTTATATTATTACTCTTAAGCTTATATTTCTATCAAGATAAGAGTGGTTTAGAGTGTTTTTGTGGTTAATTTAATTATGTTTATGTTAAGTAGTTAATTTTTGAAGCTTTTATTTTAACAATGTATTTCTGCCAAATGAGATACTGAAAATGTGAACTTTTATCCGTGAAAGTGGCTAGTAGGACATTGGAAATATGGAGAAAAAAATATGTTGAATTTTAACATCTGAAACCCTAATGTTGTAACAAAACTGTAGCATCAAATCTGATGGGAATATATTAGAGACCACCACATTTAAAGAATGCCACATCAGCTTTTGGGCTTAACCCATCTCTTAGTTAAGTGTTGATGATAACTGAGAATCAGAAGGAATAGGGCTCTATGAAAATTGAAAGGCCCAAACACTCCCAATAGGACAAAAATAGAATAGAATTGAGAGTTGGCCTAGCCTACCATCTTTTGGGGATACAAATACCTCATTTTCAGAACATGAAGGAAGGCAGCTCCCTTGTACAAGAGAGAACACCCATTTTCAGAAGAAGATAAGCTGGAAAGGAAGAAGATAATAATAGGAAGGAAAAGAAGAACCAATTGAGGAGAATCACCTTATTTGGCTTGAAAGCTCTTCACTTTTCTCTTTGCATTTTGTTTTTTTTCTTATTTTTATCTTGGATCATGGCTGGGTTTTTCTTAATCGTTTTTAATTTAGTGATTATGGGCTAAAGGTTTATTAGCTAGAATAATTATGAAAACCTAATATGAGATTATTGGTACTTTGCTAAGGATGCTTAATGCAATATGAGATTATTGGTACTTTGCTAAGGATGCTTAATGCAATATGAGATTCATTTGTTCAAGTGGTTTAATGTCTACTATTGCCTGATCAACATTAGTGGGTGATTGGGTAAATTTCTAATTCTGAAAAGGCTGTAATTAATGGATTTAAGACTTGAATTTTTGCATGTTTAGTTTCTTTGATTTTAATTTTGTAATGATATAGACATATATTGTTACTGTGCATAATCTTGTAGGAATGATGCATGAAAATGTATTCATGACATAAAATTGGTGTAGACATATGTTATCTAATTAAAGGATTGAATATAGTGACTTCGAGAGAAGCTTATAAAATGTCGATTCCAGATTAATAAATTGTCATATTATCGCAACATTGCTACAGCATCACTACCAATAGTTGCATATTAAGGGGAATTAATTATTTTGGCTCTTCATTTCATTATTATCATTTTGTGTTACTATTCTTAAATAGCTTTGAATATTTCTTTACATTTAATCAATTTTGTATTTTCTTTCCAAGTTTTCATTTGTTAAATTTAAAATTTTTGCTTTAAAATCAGTCCTTGTTGAGACAATAATTGATCTGCTACAATTTATAGTGGCAAATTAAGCTCTTTTCACGACTTAAGGAGCTTGTATTCAAGTAGTTTGACTTCTTTTATGTTTATTTTAGAATTATTTAGTTCTTAGTATAAATTGAATAAAATGAGCTTTTAATGTGGTTTTATGACCTGTTAGGCCAAGCTGGGCTTAAGGGAAGACTTATGTGTTGATTGAGTGTGCAAGACATCGTTTTAGGTCGATGAGTCAATGTACTGCCCGGGATGTCACAACTGTAACACCCCAAACCCGGCCTAGACGTTACAACTGAATCTGACATGTCACATCGAAGTGATTTTCAAAATTTAGACTTGTTGAATAAAAATCCGTATTTAAGTTAAAACCCATTTAGTTTTTTTTATTGCTTGAGAAAATTTGGCAAATTAAGTTATTACAATCTGGAATCAGCTTATCAAAACGTTTTCCATATTTGTTACCGTTGGTTTCTTAAACTGAATAAAATCGCGGAAGCTTCTTTAATTAAAACCTTGAAGTTTAAAATGCGAGTTTTTCTTGAAAACAGTTATTATTTTGAAACCTCATTTATATCAGTTTGGCAGTTTAAAATAAGAAATCAAAGCCCAATTTAAAATTAAATCCACCAATGGCCTTATTACATAATCAATAGCCCAATACGAAATTTAAATAAATAAGTCTAAAGTAGAACATCAGCGATCGTGTGGCCACCTTCGAGTCCCTCGTGGCTCCAAATCGTCTAAGGCTGGGGATTAGCTGTACCGTTAAAAGAAAGGGCGAGTTTACGAAAACTCAGTGTGTAATCCCCTATCGATCCACCAAGAACAATATATGCGAGAATGATGCGGGCACGAGCCCTATTCGATAATAGTGCGGTGTGGGCCTTAGCCCATTACAAGAATGATGTGGGCCTAAGCCAATACTGATGTCGAAGACGGTGCACATATGCAACCCACCCCAATCCAGCCAACACACCACCCGTACCAACCAACACACCATGTGGGAATAAAATTGACCCACCCAACCAACACACCAATATCGCAAAGATAGCCGCCAAGAATAATAACGCAAAGAGAGCCGCCGAGAATCGTATATGTGGCAACGCGCCACCGATGAATGATGAATGTGGCAGAGCCACCGATCTGATACTTTCTCCATATCAGAATCCCAACCCCATGCAGTATATCGTGTCATAAATAGTTCGTGTATGCAAAGTGTCCTACTCATTACAGTCTTACAAATAACATACACTCATCAGTCAACCTACCTCTAAGGGTAAAATGGTCATTTCCATCTATTAGGGGTAAAATAGTAATTTTACCCTTTAGGGGTATTTTGGTCACTTTACTTATTTTAGGGTCTCGGTGCAGATAACGACCTCTCCAAAGGTCTACAGTCACCTCGAGCGACACAGACAACCTAAATGGTCATAACGGTGTAAATGGGCCCAAGGCTCTTTATTCGGCCCAAGTGGGCCCACACGCTCGTGTGGCCCATTTAGCCTAATTTCAGTCATGGCTATGCGAACTACATAGCCCAGTCCAGTATTTGCCACTTATCGTGGATTTTATCTGTGTGGGGCCCACAATCCCATTGGGCCTACACGGCCCCTTTCGGCCCAACGTGACCCATTACGGCCTAAGCCCATGAAAATGCTCATGGGGGCCTCTACAGTCTATCGCCCATGATTCGTGGTTTTGGCTTACCACACGAGCGATCGCACGCTCGTGTGGTCTCAAACGCCGTATTCTCAACTTTTCGGCTTTTGTCATTCTACAGTTACAGTGGGGTGTTTACACACCTGATTGCAGAACGTGCTTTGATCCACGAGCACACCAACCCTTGGTAGATCTACTGCAACTCTTACACCTACTCCTTTACAAGAGATGGTCTACGACCCCCCTTTAGAGGTATCCTGAAATATGACTGAATCTTTAACAATCGTATCCATTAACCGATCGACCAACGATAAACATCATTGTATCGCACTTATCGAAACGTAGATCAGAAGTAAAAAGAACTCATAATCGGTCACCCAGAGTATGCCCCAAATCCAAGGCACAAAAAGAACACCCACCCCTGAGATGGAAGATTCGGTCACCCCCAAGAGTGAGAAGGGAAAAGAAACGAATAAGAGAGACTTTAGGAAAACAGTATTAACAACATAACCTACTTGGCAAAAGTTGAAAGAACTTACCGAAATCGACGACCGAAAAGAGAGTTGTGCAAAAGAATCCAACCGATTGCCAGAGAATAGTTAAGAGACACAGTATTTGGCTTAATACCAAAAGAAAGAGTGATGATAGAATCGGTTAGAAAAGGATAGGTGTATTCGGCCAAGCACAATAGAGAGAGGAGATGATAAAATGAAAGTACTTGAAAGGCCTAAGATGTGCTCGACTAGGATTGTGAAGGAATGGTAAGCAGAGAAGAAAAATGAAGAAAGGTGGAGAGAAGATTCGGCTAATATTGAAAAGTGAATTCGGCAATACTAACCAGTTTTCCCCAAACGGTCAATTCGGCACAACTTCAACAACCAAAACGGAGAACAGAAAATTATTTTCGGCACTTAAGAATTTAGAGCAACCGACCTAAACAAAAATATCAAAAAATCAAACCAAAATGAGAGGAGAAAGTCTCATAGCCGAATTTCCCATACACCAACATACCAATCGGCACATCCTTCTACAACTCAAACTCCTCCTTTCTCTCCACAATCCACTCCTAAAAATCCTCCCTAATATCCTCCACATATCACTTCAATCTCTCATCTATCCGAATTTTACTTCAACTCAACTACTAGCCGAACCCTGAGCAAAATAAATACCCCCTCATGCTATGCCAACATTCGAACCTTAGACCCCTTTGCCACACTTGTAACGCCACAACCACTGCACCAATAAGCTTTTTGTGACTTAAAACAAGCACAATAATTAATAAGCCCTAGGTGCCAGTGTCCATATTCTTTTAAGAGCAAATTTTAAAAATTCTGCAAAAGCGAAGACTTGAACCCAAGCTTCTCAAACACTCCCATACACACCCAAATCACTTAGCCATTAAAGCAAACAAGCAATTTGTGTCAGATCATGCAAAATTAAAGACCCTATATTTTTGGGGCGTTACAACTCTACCCCCTAAAAGAAATTTCGGCCTCGAAATTTACCTGGTCAGAATAGGTGAGGGTATTGTTGTCACATCGCCTCCTCAGGCTTCCACGTGGCTTCCTCTGTACCGTGATTATGCCAAAGCACTTTAACCAGTGGAATAGATTTCTTCCTTAGTACTTTAACCTCACGGTCTAATATCTGTACTGGTTCTTCCTCGAAGGTCAGATCTGCCCTAACCTCAATCTCCTCAACAGGCACTACATGTGTAGGATCAGAGTGGTAACGTCTCAGCATGGAGACGTGGAACACATCATGAATCCTGTCTAATTCTGGAGGCAACTCAAGCTGATAGGCAACTGGCCCCACACGCTTCAGTATTTGGTAAGGCCCAATAAATCTAGGGCTCATCTTGCCCTTCCGTCCAAATCTCATTCTTCCACAGTGAGACCTTAAGGAAAACATAATCCCCCACAGAGTACTCAATCTCCTTCTGCTTCAAGTATGCATATGACTTCTGCCTATCAGACGCTTCCTTTAACCAATCTCGAATCAACTTTACCTTTTCCTCGGTATCAGAAACTAACTCTGGCCCCAGAACTCGCCGCTCACCCAGCTCAGTCCAACATGTAGGAGTACGACACCTACGACCATACAATGCCTCGTACGGTGCCATTTGAATACTGGACTGATAACTGTTGTTATATGCAAATTCTGCTAGCGGCAAGTGGTCTTCCCAGCTACCTCGAAAATCAATTACACAGCTTCTTAACATGTCCTCCGAAGATTCGAATCACCTCTCTCAGTGACCATCCTGCATGCGAGGATGAAACGCAGTACTGAAGTCCAACCTTGTACCCAAAGCCTCATGTAACTTCTTCCGGAACCGAGATGTGAATCTAGGATCTCTGTCAGATATGATAGAGAAATTGGTACCCCATGTAGTCTCACAATCTCAGCTACATACGACTTAGCCAACTTCTGCAGTGAATAATCAATGCGGACCGGTATAAAGTGGGCAGATTTAGTTAATCGGTCTACAATAACCCATATCGAATCCTTCTTAGTAGGCGTCAAGGGTAGCCCACTCACAAAATCCATGGTTACCCTTTCCCACTTCCAGAGTGGAATCTTAACTGGTTGCAGTAACCCAGAAGGTAGCTGATGCTCAGCCTTAACTTGTTGGCATGTCAGACACTTACCCACAAACTCAGTAACTTCGCGCTTCAGTCCTGACCACCAGTAAAACTCACGAAGATCCCGGTATAACTTGCGTCCGCCAGGATGTATAGCATATGGACTACTATGCACCTCTCGCAATATAGACTGCCTCAGCTCAGGATCCCTCGGTACACAGACTCTCCCCCAGAAACACAGTACTCCCTCACCATTCAACCCAAAATCTACAGTCTCTCCATTCTCAACTTGTCAGAAACGAGGAACCAGTGACTCATCCAACAACTATTTCCCCTTAATTTGCTCAGTCCACGTCGATCTCACTTGAAGCTCAGCCAACAAGCTACCACCATCATACAAGCTGAGATGAGCAAACATTGCTCTCAAATCAGATACAGCTCTACGGCTCAGTGCGTCAGCTACCACGTTAGCCTTACCAGGGTGATACTCAATCGAGCAGTCATAATCCTTAAGCAGCTCTATCCATCTTCGCTGCCTAAGATTCAGCTCATTCTGAGTAATGAGGTATTTGAGACTCTTGTGATCTGTGTAAATAATACACTTCTCACCGTATAAGTGGTGCCTCTAAAATTTCAGTGCAAAAACCACTGCGGCTAACTCCAAGTCATGAGTTAGGTAATTCGCCTCGTGAGGCTTAAGCTGGTGAGACGCATAAGCAACCACCTTACCCCCCTGCATCAGCACACAACCCAATCCAATATGTGATGCATCACTGTAGACCATAAATTCCTTCCCAGACTCTGGCTGTATTAAAACAGGGGCCTTAGTCAGAACTTTCTTCAGTTTCTCAAAACTCTCTTGTTGCTTATCAGTCTAATTAAACGGTACCCCTTTACGCAGTAACTTAGTCAGAGGTGCAGCAATCACAGAAAACCCCTCGACAAAACGTCTATAATATCCAGCCAGACCCAGAAAGCTTCGAATCTCAGATACAGTCTTTGGTGGTTTCCAATCCAGTATGGCTTCAATTTTTCGAGGATCAACCCTAATCCCCTCGACAGACACCACGTGACCCAGAAATGTCACCTCTCGCAGCCAGAACTCACACTTGCTAAACTTCACGTATAGCTGCTTCTCCCTCAGAACCTGCAGAATAATTCAAAGATGTGCACCATGATCCTCATCGGTTCTCGAATACACCAGGATATCTTCTATAAACACTACTACGAATAGATCCAGATAGGGCTGGAACACTTGGTTCATCAGATCCATGAAAGCAGCTGGTGCATTCGTCAGCCCAAACGGCATCACTAGGAACTCGTAATGACCATAACGAGTCCTAAACGCAATCTTATACACATCAGCCTCTTTAACCCTCAGCTGATGGTACCCAGAACGGAGATCTATCTTGGAGAAAACCGAAGCTCCTCACAGCTGATCAAACAGATCGTCAATCCTCGGCAAGGGATACCTATTCTTGATAGTCAGTTTATTCAACTGCCGATAATCGATGCACATACGCATGGATCCATCCTTCTTCTTCACAAACAACACTGGTGCTCCCCATGGAGACACACTGAGTCGAATGAATCCTCGGTCCATTAGCTCTTGAATTTGAGTCTTTAACTCCACCAGCTCCTTCTGTGCCATTCTATAAGGGGCGATGGACACCGGAGCTATTCCAGGTAGGAGCTCAATACCAAATTCAACCTCACGGTTCGGAGGCAACCCAGGGAGCTCATCAGAAAATATGTCAGAAAAATCCTTAACTGTTCTGATATCTCCCACAGAAGGACCCTCAAATTTAGATACACCAATATAGGCTAGAAACGCCTCACAACCTTTGCGAACCAGTTTTTTGGCCCTTAATGTAGAGATCACATTAGACAAAAAGTCTCTTCGCTCCCCAATCACAGCCACCTCCTCATCCTCTGAAGTCGTCAACACCATACGCTTAGCAGCACAATCCAACCTTGCACGGTGTTTTACCAGCCAATCCATCCCAAGGTTAGGTCGAACTCACCAAACGGTAGCTCCATCAAATCTGCTGGAAATATAACTCCTTGAACCTCTAGGGGCACATCTCTGAACAACTTGCCTACTCTTACTGACTGTCCCAGTGGACTTAACACGGTCATCTCATTAACTGTAATATCCCAGTTTAGGGCCTAGTCAGAATAGTGGTTCGAGACCACAAATCTGAAGGTCATGAATGAGTTTTTGAGGCTTATATTATGTATGCATGCTAGTGTGAAAGTTTCATGAAGCAATTTTATGAAATTGTAGTTGAATTGTCCAAAAGGACTAAATTGCAAAAGTTGCAAAATGTGTGTTTCTAGAAGCTATATGTGTGAAATAGCTTTAGATTATTAATTAGAGGTCCTTAAATAGCAATTTATCCAAATTCTAATTTTTGGACAAAAATGGGCATGGATGAGTTGAAATTGAAAGTTTATCAAAAAGGGCATTTTGGTCATTTATAAATTAAGTGATTAAAATAGGTGAAAAGATGATAGAAATTCATTCATCTTCTTCCCATAGCTGCCGGAAATTTGAGAAGCCATTGTTAGGGTTCTTTCAATTTTTCAAGCTTGCTAGTAAGTGCTCCTAAGCCCGGTTTTTGATATTCTTCGTATTTTTGAAGTCCTAGTAGCATGAGTAAGCTATTTATAGCTATTTGGTGAGCTATTATGGATGTTCAAAAATGTACATAAGTATGACATGCATGTATTTTGATGTTTTATGGAAGAATATGAAAGCTTGATGTAGTAGAAACATCTTTTGCTAAGTGGTTTTCCATGAAAATGCATGTAGGGACTTAGTTGTGAAAATCTTAAGTTTGGTCATACATGGGTGATTTAGTGAGATTTGATGAATGCTTTAGTTGAGTAAGTGGTTCGGCTAAGCATGAAAGAGTAAAAAATTGAATATAAATCACTTTACGAGCCTTTGGGACTGAAGTGTAAATATGAGAAAGATTAGGGGCAAAATAGTAATTTTGCTAAAGTATGATATGTGAGTCAATTTAGTCAATGTATGTATTGAATAAGCTGATTTATTTATTATAGATCAAGAAAGACGAAGCCCGGATCGAAACCGAGGCAAAACCAAGGTGGTGGACTAAATTGCATATTTCTGTACTTTTGAGTATCGAGGTAAGTCTATGCATAAACAATGCATTCATACTTACAATTTGTAAATGCTAGCTAGGGTGTAGCATGAATGAGAATGAATAAGAATGATTGGGAACCTATGTGGTTCAAGTAGAATGAATGTAATATAGATGTGAATGGATGAATAATTGGGTAAATAGACTTGTGCATGTCTTTGTGATAATGCTAGATGGTGGGCTAAGTGCGATACCATCCAAATGCATATTGAAAATGAAGTCAAGCTATGTGCGATGCTATCGTTAGGTATATCATTTAGTAGCTATGTGCGAGATCACGATGATTACCTTTGTGGTAGGCTAAGTGCGATACCACCTTATAAATTGATTGTGGTGTGCTAAGTGCGAAACCACAGAGATATTGGCTGTGTGAATTAATTGTGTATATTAGCTGTGTGTAATAGCTGTGTGGATAAGATATGCGGATTAGCTGTGTGGATTAGCTATGTGAGTTAGCTATGTGGATGCATTATTGAGCAATAGTGACGTGTTGTATATTGTGTAAATGTGATATTGAATGCAGGGGTGCATTTCAATAATTATGAGCATATGACTCATGATGTGTTGGTAATATGGTAAGGGATAGCAAGAGTAAGCATAGTTGTATATTATATGTTGGTATAATGCTAATTGTGGTTGGGCTTATACTATGATGCTTAATTGTTTATGTGTAAACTTACTAAGCTCAAAGCTTACTCTCTTTCTTTTCCCTTGTCTTATAGATTAAAAGCGTTGAATCGAGATACGAGGATCATCAGAAGATAGCCCACATATCAGCACACTTTGGTACATGAAACTTAATGTTTTGTATATGGCATGTATAGGGGCTAGATAAGTTAGTAAATTTTATTGTAAATGGCTAAGATGTGTTGGCCTATAGATGGATAGCTTATTTTGTATAATGCCATGGTTGTTGGCTATTACATTATATGAAAGAAAGATGTAGTTTTCTATGTGAGAATGCACTTCAATTTGAGTTTATTATGATGGTGTTAGATGAGTATATGTTGTGTATGTTAGAAGGGTGAAAAGAACTTGACACTTAGTCTTGTTCTTGACCATGTGGAGTAGACACTGCAGGCGTGTGTCTAGACCATGTGTGACACACGGTCAGCCCACGGGCGTGTCTTTGTGGGCGTCGTCCCCTGCATGTTAATATTTGAAAGCAGAATAGACCACGGACTAGTCACTGCGGGCGTGTGCCTAGGGCGTGTGGGATTGATCGGTGTTGGCCACGGGCTAGCCACACGGGCGTGTGTCTAGACTCTAGGCCGTGCGAGGAAGTCGGTGTTCACCACGGTTGGGAACACAGGCGTGCCATGGCCATGGGGCATTTGGCGAATGCTTGGGTTTTTAGGCACGATGCGGGGACATGGGCGTGTGTGCTCATGAGCAGGCGTGTCTAATCTTGCACGGGCGTGTGAGACCTGTATAAAAGAGAAAAATTTTAAGGATCGTAAAAGTTCCGAATTAGTCTCGAGAGCCCTCTTGTGTATGAGTGAGGCCTCGTAAGTCGAGAATGAGGTTATAGTGAGTAATGACGTTGAGCCTAAGTGGCGATTAAGCGGTTTGAGTTCGGTAACACCTCGGGCCTGGTTCCCGGCGTAGAACCCAGGTAAGGGGTGTTACATTTAGTGGTATCAGAGCTATGGTTTAGTCGGTTCTAGGACTACCGTAGCGGGTGTAAGAGACTAGCTATACATGCCATAAGTGTACGATGATAGTGTGGTGGTTTCTGATGATTTTAAATCTTGTTTTATATAGAATATGGATTCCGGTCCATTGACTGGCGATGAAGCGGCCGAGTAATCTGCTGGCTCTGCGCAAGGCCGTCTTGCCGGTGTAAAGTGGACCCGAGGCGAGGGGTCAAGGGGAAGAGGCAGGAGAAGCCTTTCTCCATATGATGAGTAATAGGTACTCAGATTATGTCTGAGCGAACCCTAATGCTCAACCTCCCCCACCTCCTCCTATACCTCAGCCAAATCCTGTGGCTCCTCAAGGTATGGATGTAGTGAGGATATCGAAACCCCCGGTGGATAAGATTAGGAAACACGGGGCTGAGGAGTTTAGAGCTAAGGTAGATGACGACCCTAAGAGGGCGGAGTTCTTGTTGGAGAACTCGATGAGGGTGTTCAATGAGCTCTCATGTACACCTGAGGAAAGTTTGAAGTGTGCCGTATCTTTGCTGAGAGACTCGGCATACCATTGGTGGAAGACGCTTACATTAGTGGTCCCGAGAGAGCGGGTAACGTGGGACTTCTTTCTGGAAGAGTTCTGGAAGAAGTACATAAGCCAGAGGTTTACTGACCGAAAAAGGAAAGAATTCCTGAGCTGAAGCAAGGAAGGTTGACAGTAGCTGAATACGAGCGTGAGTTTGTTAGGCTTAGCAAATACGCTCAAGAATGTGTGTCGACAGAGACCATCTTGTGCAAGAGGTTCGAAGATGGGCTGAATGAGGATATCAAACTCCTAGTTGGCATTTTAGAGTTGAAAGAATTCGTGGTATTAGTTGAGAGGGCAAGTAAGGTAGAAGAGTTGTGTTCGAGATAAGAGAGAGAGTGTGAGTGAAGCCCGAGATGCGAGAAAGAGACCGATGGGCAAGTCGTATCAAGCCCAGTCGAAAAGATCCAAGGAAGTGAATCCTCGGACGTCAGCCTCAGTGGGATATTTGCATCGAGACTTGGACAATACCCGTCAAGGTTCGAGAGTCTGAGCCCCCTCGATAGAAAGTGTGGGCAATACAAAGAGTAAATCGGAGTGTCCAAGTTGTGGTAGGTATCACACCGGAGAGTGTTGGGGAAACAGTCAGAAATGTTACAAATGTGGTTCCCCTGACCACTTTATCCGTAACTGTCCCGAGAGGGATGATAAGGAAGAGAGGCAAGAAGTGAGACCTAGTGATGTGTCTGCGAGGGATAGACCACCAAGGAACCTAAGAGGTGGGGCTAGTGGTAGAGGTGCGTCTAGGGACTCTGCTGTGAGACCAGAGGGTCGGGCACCTGCGAGGACATACGTTATTCGCACTCGCGAAGAGGCATCCTCCCCTGATGTGATAACGGGTACTTTTTCTCTCTTTGACACCTCTGTTATTGTTTTAATAGATCCAGGGTCTACTCACTCTTATATTTGCATGAGATTAGCATCTAGTTTGAGTATGACCGTTGAGTCTACGGACATTGTGATTAAGGTGTCAAACCCGTTAGGAAAGCATGTGTTAGTGGACAAAGTCTGTAAGAATTGTCTTTTGTTGATTGAGAATCATTATTTTTCGGCAAACCTGATGTTGTTTCCGTTTGATGAGTTCGATTTAATCCTAGGCATGGATTGGTTGACTACCTATAGTGTCTTAGTGAACTGTGGTAGTAAGTTTATTGAACTGAAATGTGAGAGTGGAGATGTAGTTCGGGTTGAATCAGGTGGATTGGACAGTCTACCCGTGATGATTTTTTCCTTAGTGGCTGAGAAATGTTTAAGAAAAGGGTGTGAGTACTATCTTGCATTTGTGTTGAATACTCAAGAGGTTGGAGTAGGGTTTGAAACAGTGCCAGTGGTATAGGAGTACCCAGATGTGTTTTCGGAAGAGTTACCCGGATTACCTCCAGTGAGAGAGGTCGAGTTTGGAATTGAGTTGGTTCCGGGAACAGCACTTATTTCGATTGCCCCGTACAGAATGGCACCTGTAGAGTTGAAAGAACTGAAGGTTCAGTTACAAGAGTTGACAGATAAGGGTTTTGCAAGACCGAGCTACTCGTCGTGGGGTGCTCTAGTATTGTTTGTGAAGAAGAAAGATGGGTCTATGAGGTTGTGTATAGACTATAGACAACTGAACAAGGTGACGGTTAAGAATAAGTATCCTTTACCAAGGATTGATGATCTTTTCGATCAACTGAATGGAGCTACAGTGTTCTCCAAGATAGACTTGAGGTCTGGTTATTATCAGCTCAGAGTGAAAGAGAAAGATGTGTTGAAAACTACGTTCCGGACAAGGTATGGCCATTATGAGTTTTTGGTTATGCCGTTTGGTTTGACGAATGCACCTGCAATTTTTATGGATCTGATGAACCGTATTTTCAGACCATATGTGGACAAGTTTGTGGTTGTCTTTATTGACGACATATTGATCTATTCTCGGGATGAGAACGATCATGAAGAGCACTTGAGAATTGTCTTGCAAACTTTGAGAGATAAGCAGTTGTATGCTAAGTTTAGCAAGAGTGATTTTTGGCTCCGAGAGGTCGGATTCCTAGGACACATGGTGTCAGGTGATTGTGTCAGAGTTGACCCGAGTAAGATATCGGCTGTTATGGATTGGAAACTGCCAAGGAACGTGTTAGAAATCAGAAGTTTCTTGGGATTAGCGGGATATTACAGACGTTTCGTAAAGGGGTTCTCTGTGATTGCTACCCCGATGACAAAGCTATTGCATAAGGATGTCAAGTTTGAATGGACTGAAACATGTCAACAGAGCTTCGAGAGACTGAAAACAATGTTGACTGAGGCACCGATTTTGGTTCAACCAGAATCGGGGAAGGAGTTCGTGGTTTATAGTGATGCATCGTTTAATGGTCTCGGTTGCGTGTTGATGCAAGAGGGTAAGCTAATCGCTTACGCCTCGAGGCAGTTAAAACCGCACGAGAAGAATTATCCGACTCACGATTTGGAGTTGGCTGCGATTGTGTTTGCGTTAAAGATTTGGCGACATTATTTGAATGGCGAAAAGTACCGAATCTTTACGGATCACAAGAGTTTAAAGTATTTGATGGATCAGAAGGATCTAAATCTGATACAGAGACGGTGGCTTGAATTGTTGAAAGACTATGAGTTAGTCATTGATTACCACCCAGGAAAAGCAAATGTGGTTGCGGATGCCTTAAGTAGGAAATCCCTGTATGCTCTAAGAGTTATGAGAGCGAGTTTAGCATTGTCTAATGATGGTGCTATTTTTGCAGAGTTGAGAGCTAGGCCACTATTTGTTCAAAAAATATGTGAGGCTCAGAGAAATGACAGCGGGATGCAAGCTAAGATAGCTAAGTGCGGATCAGAAAGTGAGTCTGATTTTCGAGTGGATTTGAATGGTTGTCTGATGTATCGTGACAGAATTTGTGTTCCTAAAAATGAGGAGTTGATTCGAAAGGTTTTGTATGAGGCCCACAGTGGATGCTTGTCAGTACATCCGGGCAGTACAAAAATGTACAACGATTTGAGAAAGTTGTATTGTTGGCCGGGTATGAAAAGAGATATTTCAGAGTTTGTGACTAAGTGTCTGATTTGCCAACAAGTGAAAGCTGAGCATCAAGTGCCTTCGGGATTGCTTCAGCCAATGATGGTTCCCGAATGGAAGTGGGATCGGGTTACCATGGATTTTGTAATGGGGTTGCCGACGACTCCGAGAAAGAGAGATGTTGTGTGGGTTGTTGTGGATAGATTGACGAAGTCAGCTCACTTTTTTCCAGTACGTGTTGATTATCCACTAGATAAGTTAGCTGAGTTGTACGTGGCAGAGATAGTGAGATTGCATGGTGTACCTGTGTCTATTATATCGGATAGAGATTCGAGGTTTACTTCGAGATTTTGGAAGAAGTTGCAATAGGCCATGGGTACGAGATTGAATTTCAGTACTGCGTTCCATCCGCAATCCGATGGTCAGTCTGAAAGAGTAATTCAAGTTCTTGAAGATATGCTTCGATGCTGTGTGTTAGAATTCGAAGGTAGTTGGGAGAGATATCTACCTTTGGTCAAATTCGCCTATAACAATAGTTATCAGTCGAGTATACAGATGGCACCGTATGAGGCTTTGTATGGTCGTAAGTGTCGGACTCCTTTGTATTGGACCGAGCTTAGCGAGAAACGGATCCATGAGGTCGATCTAGTAAAAGAGACCGAAGAGAAAGTGAAAGTAATCCGTAATAGTCCGAAAAGTCGCCGGACCGAATGTAAGTCGTATGCGGATTTGAAAAGAAAAGAAATTGAGTTTGAGGTAGGCGACAAAGCATTTTTGAAAGTATCGCCGTGGAAGGAGATTATGAGATTTGGACAAAAAGGGAAATTGAGTCCAAGGTTCATAGGGTCGTATGAGATTACAGACAGAATTGGGCCTGTAGCTTACCGGTTGGCTTTGTCGGTAGAGTTAGAAAAGATTCATAACATATTCCATGTGTCGATGTTGCGACGGTATCGCTCCGATCCTTCACATGTGATTCCTTCAACGGAAATTGAGATAAGACCGGATATGTCTTATGAAGAGGAGCCGATTAAGATCTTGGCTCGAGAAGTGAAACAGTTGAGAAATAAGAGCATAGCACTAGTGAAAGTGTTATGGCAGAAACATGGTGTGGAAGAGGCTACGTGGGAAACGGAAGAAGCTATGAGAGAGCAACATCCAAATCTCTTTACTGGTAAGATTTTCGGGGACGAAAATCTCTAAAGGTGGGGAGAGTTGTAACATCCCGGTTTAGGGCCTAGTCGGAATAGTGGTTCGAGACCACAAATTCGAGGGTCATGAATGAGTTTTTGAGGCTTATATTATGTATGCATGCTAGTGTGAAAGTTTCATGAAGCGATTTTGTGAAATTGTAGTTGAATTGTCCAAAAAGACTAAATTGCAAAAGTTGCAAAATGTGTGTTTCTAGAAGCTATATGTGTGAAATAGCTTTAGATTATTAATTAGAGGTCCTTAAATAGCAATTTATCCAAATTCTAATTTTTGGACAAAAATGGGCATGGATGAGTTGAAATTGAAAGTTTATCAAAAAGGGCATTTTGGTCATTTATCAATTAAGTGATTAAAATAGGTGAAAAGATGATAGAAATTCATTCATCTTCTTCCCATAGCTGTCGAAAATTTGAGAAGCCATTGTTAGGGTTCTTTCAATTTTCAAGCTTGCTAGTAAGTGCTCCTAAGCCCGGTTTTTGATATTCTTCGTATTTTTGAAGTCCTAGTAGCATGAGTAAGCTATTTATAGCTATTTGGTGAGCTATTATGGATGTTCAAAAATGTACATAAGTATGAAATGCATGTATTTTGATGTTTTATGGAAGAATATGAAAGCTTGATGTAGTAGAAACATCTTTTGCTAAGTGATTTTCCATGAAAATGCATGTAGGGACTTAGTTGTGAAAATCTTAAGTTTGGTCATACATGGGTGATTTAGTGAGATTTGATGAATGCTTTAGTTGAGTAAGTGGTTCGGCTAAGCATGAAAGAGTAGAAAGTTGAATAAAAATCACTTTACGAGCCTTTGGGACTAAAGTGTAAATATGAGAAAGTTTAGGGGCAAAATAGTAATTTTGCTAAAGTATGAGATGTGAGTCAATTTAGTCAATGTATGTATTGAATAAGTTGATTTATTCATTATAGTTCAAGAAAGACGAAGCCCGGATCGAAACCGAGGCAAAACCAAGGTGGTGGACTAAATTGCATATTTCTGTACTTTTGAGTATCGAGGTAAGTCTATGCATAAACAATGCATTCATACTTACAATTTGTAAATGCTAGCTAGGGTGTAGCATGAATGAGAATGAAGGAGAATGATTGGGAACCTATGTGGTTCAAGTAGAATGAATGTAATATAGATGTGAATGGATGAATAATTGGGTAAATAGACTTGTTCATGTGTTGTGATAATGCTAGATGGTGGGCTAAGTGCGATACCATCCAAATGCATATTGATGATGAGCTGGCTATGTGCGATGCTATCGTTAGGTATATCATTTAGTAGCTATGTGCGAGATCACGATGATTACCTTTGTGGTAGGCTAAGTGCGATACCACCTTATAAATTGATTGTGGTGTGCTAAGTGCGAAACCACCGAGATATTGGCTGTGTGGATTAATTGTGTATATTAGCTGTGTGTAATAGCTGTGTGGATAAGGTATGCGGATTAGCTGTGTGGATTAGCTATGTGAGTTAGCTATGTGGATGCATTATTGAGCAATAATGATGTGTTGTATATTGTGTAAATGTGATATTGAATGCAGGGGTGCATTTCAATAATTATGAGCATGTGACTCATGATGTGTTGGTAATATGGTAAGGGATAGAAAGAGTAAGCATAGTTGTATATTATATGTTGGTATAATGCTAATTGTGGTTGGGCTTATACTATGATGCTTAATTGTTTATGTGTAAACTTACTAAGCTCAAAGCTTACTCTTTTTCTTTTCCCTTGTCTTATAGATTAAAAGCGTTGAATCGAGATACGAGGATCATCAGAAGATAGCCCACATATCAGCACACTTTGGTACATGAAACTTAATGTTTTGTATATGGCATGTATAGGGGCTAGATAAGTTAGTAGATTTTGTTGTAAATGGCTAAGATGTGTTGGCCTATAGATGGATAGCTTATTTTGTATAATGCCATGGTTGTTGGCTATTACATTATATGAAAGAAAGATGTAGTTTTCTATGTGAGAATGCACTTCAATTTGAGTTGATTATGATGGTGTTAGATGAGTATATGTTGTGTATGTTAGAAGGGTGAAAAGAACTTGACACTTAGTCTTGTTCTTGACCATGTGGGTAGACACACGGGCATGTGTCTAGACCATGTGTTACACAGTCGCCCACCGGCGTGTCTTTGTGGCCGTCGCCCCCCTGCATGTTAATATTTGAAAACAGAATAGACCACAGACTAGTCACACGGGTGTGTGCCTAGGGCGTGTGGGATTCATCAGTGTTGGCCACGGGCTAGCCACACGGGCATGTGTCTAGACTCTAGGCCGTGCGAGGGAAGTCAGTGTTCACCACGGTTGGGGAGTACGGGCGTGCCATGGCCGTGGGGCATTTGGCAGAATGCTTGGGTTTTTAGGCACGGTCTGGGGACATGGGCGTGTGTGCTCATGCTGCAGGCGTGTCTAATCTTACAGGCGTGTGAGACACTGTATAAAGAGAAAAATTTTAAGGATCGTAAAAGTTTGGATTAGTCTCGAGAGCCCTCGTGTGTATGAGTGAGTGAGGCGTAAGTCGAGAATGAGGTTATAGTGAGTAATGACGTTGAGCCTAAGTGGCGATTAAGTGGTTTGAGTTCGAGTAACGCCTCGGGCGGTTCCCGACTTAGAACCCGGGTAAGGGGTGTTACATTAACAATACTCTCACACATGATCCCCAAGGTGCCAGACACGGTACATGCGATGTATGAATGCCTAGACCCTATATCAATCGAGCGATTGTAAGGTACATTATGAATTAGAACGCGTCACGGTTATAACATGCGAGTGTCACCATCCTCTCGGTGGCGGCGGCATAGACCGAGCTATTTGCCTCGCCTCGGTGTTACCAAAGCACCTGCATGCGGTGCTCCACGACCTCGTAGCATACTGTTTCCACCTCTGACCTACCCACAGCCTCTCGGTGGCTGCTGACCACCTCTCACTGGCTGAACATGACCCTGTCCTGCAGCTTGCATCTGAACAGGCCTCTGAGGACAATTCTTAACCTTATGATCCATGGACCTACATAAAAAGCACGCCTAATCCTCTTCCAAAGACTCACCGTGGTGAGATCTCCCAATCAGCGCAAGGTGTGTGATCTAGCAACAAACAACAAGAACTCCACTGAATGGCCCATTAAACCTGGCCTTCTTTATAGGCCTTCTAGAAGAACCTGAGGGCCCAAAATCCCTCTTATTTCTGCCCCTATCTTTCTCACGGTTCTGGCGCTCAGAGCGCTTCACATCCTCATCAATTTTTGCCTTTTCTACAAGGGCAGCAAAGTCCCGCTCCCTCTGTGGAGCTATCAATACTCGTAACTCATCTTAAAGGTCGTCCTCAAAACGCACATAGAGTTCATACTCAGTTGCTACTATCCCACGAGCATATCGACTCAACTGCAAGAACTCTGCCTCATATTCCGCCACTATCTTATCCCCTTGGGTCAGGCTTAGAAATTCCTTTCTTCGGGCGTCCACGTAACTTGCGCCTACATACTTCCCTTGAAAGGCTGCCTTAAAGAAATCCCATGTCAACCGGTCGTCCTGCGTACCCTCTCTCACGGTGAGCCACCACTGGTAGGCCTCGTCTTGCAGTAAGGACACTGCTCCTTTTAACTTTTGTTCCGCAGTACAGTCGAGGTCGTCAATTATTCTTTCAGTGGCCTCCAGCCAGTATTCTGCCACATTTAGGGCTACTCCAGAAATACCCCTAAAAATTTCCGCTCCATTACACCGGAGTCGCTCTGAAATTGACCCTCGGCCCACTGTACCAGTATTAGATCCAGCAACCCTCTCTAAAATGCGGAGCATAACTTGGGACAGGGCATCATCCCCAGCCGTTCGGTCGTAGGACCCCGTCTCGATCACCGGTGAAGCTGGTGCTTCCCTAGCAGGCATGTGACCCGATACCCGTGTACCCCTTCCGCGAGTACCTTTTGTACTCATTTCGTTATACGCTGTATCTGTTTTAAAAGTCTTATGCATCATATTATAATTTCAGTAATTATTAACAAATGAGTTATGGAAGACAGTCATTAGGGGTTTATTTTTGCAGATCGAGATCTCACTACAGTTTTTAGTCTTCTACGGTATCAGTTTCCTCTATCTAAAGTTTCACAATATAGTCCTACTATCCATAGTAGTTTCTCGGTATAACGTCTCAGTCTATAACAGTAAAAAGTATTAGAGGACTTACATATTTGGCACCGGAGACTCGGTGTGCCACACTTGTGAATCTTCCAAAACGTTTCCAATCTTTAAAATCCACTTTCAGAAAAAAATTTTAAAAACCCATTCCACAGTCGAGTTTTGCAACTTGGCTCTGATACCACTAAATGTAACACCCCAAATCCGGCCTAGACATTACGACCGAATCTGACGTGTCACATCAAAGTAATTTTCAAAATTTGGACTTGTTGAATAAAAATCCGTATTTAAGTTGAAACCCATTTAGTTTTTTTTTTTTGCTTGAAAAAATTTGGCAAATTAAGTTATTACAATCTGAAATCAGCTTATCAAAATGTTTGCCATATTTGTTACCGTTGGTTTCTTAAACTGAATAAAACTGCGGAAGCTTCTTTAATTAAAACCTTGAAGTTTAAAATGCGAGTTTTTCTTGAAAAAAGTTATTATTTTGAAACCTCATTTATATCAGTTTGGCAGTTTAAAATAAGATATCAAGGCCCAATTAAAAATTAAATCCACCAATGGCCTTATTACATAATCAATAGCCCAATACAAAATTTAAATAAATAAGTCTAAAGTAGAACATCAGCGATCGTGTGGCCACCTCCGAGTCCCTCGCGGCTCCAAATCGCCTAAGGCTGGGTATTACCTGTACCGTTAAAAGAAAGGGTGAGTTTACGAAAACTCAGTGTGTAATCCCCTATCGATCGACCCGGTAACAATATATGCGATATGATGCGGGCACGAGCCCTATTCGATAATAGTGCGGTGTGGGCCTTAGCCCATTTCTGATAACGATGTGGGCCTAAGCCCAATGATGATCGATGCGGTGCACAAATGCAACCACCCCAATCCAACCAACACACCACCCGTACTCAACCAATACACCATGTGGGATAAAATCGACCCACCCACCAAAGACACCAATATCGCAAAGATAGGCGCGAAGATAATAACGCAGCAGAGCCGCTTAATAACCGTATATGTGGCAAGCGCCACCGATGCGATGAATGTGGCGAGCCACCCGATCTGATACTTTCTCCATATCAGAATCCCAACCCCATGCAGTATGTCGTGTCATAAATAGTTCGTGTATGCAAAGTGTCCTACTCAGTACAGTCTTACAAATAACATACACTCAACAGTCAACCTACCTCTAGGGGTAAAATGGTCATTTCCATCTATTAGGGGTAAAATAGTAATTTTACCCTTTAGTGGTATTTTGGTCACTTTACTTATTTTTGGGTCTCGGTGTAGATAACGACCTCTCCGAAGGTCTACAGTCGCCTCGAGCGACACAGATAACCTAAATGGTCATAACGGTGTAAATGAGCCCAATGCCCTTTATTCGGCCCAGGTGGGCCCACACGCTCGTGTGGCCCAGGTGGGCCCACACGCTCGTGTGGCCCATTTAGCCCAATTTCAATCACGGCTATACAAACTACATAGCCCAGTCCAATATTTTCCACTTATCGTGGATTTTATCCGTGTGGGGCCTACGAGCCCATTAGGCCCAGACGGCCCCTTTCGGCCCAACGTGGCCCGTTACAGCCTAAGCCCATGAAAATGCTCATGGGGGCCTCTACAGTCTATCGCCCATGATTCGTGGGTTTGGCTTACCACACGACCGATCGCACGCTCGTATGGTCTCAAACACCGTATTCTCGGCTTTTTGGCTTTTGCCGTTCTACAGTTACAGTGGGGTGTTTACACACCTGATTGCGGAATGTGCTTTGATCTATGAGCACACCAACCCTTGATAGATCTAATGCAAATCTTACACCTACTTCTTTACAAGAGAGAGGAGATGATAAAATGAAAGTACTTGAAAGGCCTAAGATGTTCTCGGCTAGGATTGTGAAGGAACGGTAAGCAGAGAAGAAAAATGAAGAAAGGTGGAGAGAAGATTTGGCTAATATTAAAAAGTGAATTCGGCAATACTAACCAGTTTTCCACAAACGGTCAATTCGGCACAACTTCAACAGCCAAAATGGAGAACAGAAAACTATTTTCAGCACTTAAGAATTTAGTGCAACCGACCTAAACAAAAATATCAAAAAATCGAACCAAAATGAGAGGATAAAGTCTCATAGCCGAATTTCCTATACACCAACATACCAATCGGCACATCCTTCTACAACTCAAACTCCTCCTTTATCTCCATAATCCAATCCTAAAAATCCTTCCTGATATCCTCCACATATCACTCCAATCTCTCATCTATCAGAATTTTACTACAACTCAACTACTAGCCGAACCCTCAGTAAAATAAATACCCCTCTCATGCTATGCCAACATTCGAACCTCAGACCCCTTTGCCACACTTGTAACGCCACAACCACTGCACCAATAGGCTTTTTGTGACTTAAAACAAGCACAATAATTAATAAGCCCTATGTGCCAGTGTCCAGATTCTTTTAAGAGCAAATTTTAAAAATTCTGCAAAAGCCAAGACTTGAACCCAGGCTTCTCAAACACTCCTATACACACCCAAATCACTTAGCCATTAAAGCAAACAAGCAATTTGTGTCAGATCATGCAAAATTAAAGACACTATATTTTTGGGGCGTTACAACAACACCCAACTTTGAAGCTAGTCAAGAGCATTTTTCCATCGTTGCTGCGACACAAGAACTTTCATGTCGCGACCTCAAACTTCGAACCTACCATGGGAGTATTCTGTCACCAATTTCGTGACACCAGTCCTATGGTGTCGAGACATCAGTTTAATGAGGCCCAACTTACAGCGAAGGGTGTTTTTCTCTGCACAGTGATAATTAACACATTGAATGGTTTGTAACTTTACCTAATCTAGTCATCTAACCCTAGCACTATAAATATTAAGCTCTTAAAATCTTATTAAGGAGTTAAACAATTTCTTTATACAGTTTTCTGTTCTTTTCAGTAAATTGAGGTTTCTTTTATACTTTCTTAATTTGAACCTTTCTATTCCTAAGTTGAGACAATCACGAGCGGATCATATTTAGGACACGCTCTTCTATTGTTATTCATCAATGAGCATTCTCTATCTCTTTTCTTATTCTTTTATTGATATCTCTTCCGTTAACTTAGTTAATTAAATGTTAATATGGATATTAGAATAAATTGGTGCTTTACAAATATCTCGCATGAATCAACTCTTTAAACTGATTATTTGACAAAGTAAATAATAACCTACAACTAAGTATTTATTCAAAAGACTTAGTATACTAGGATTGATGACCCAAGTAGAATATCTGGAAAGGTGAGACCGCGAAGGTATCCTGTTGAGTAAACTTGTGCCAAGCGGTGAGTTTGAGAGGATATCTATATGCCTACATGAGACCGAAAGGGTATTCCTTAAACTAAGTTTTATTTAATAAAATGTTTTGATATAAAAATTTGAAATGTTTTTGAATAAAATTTAAAATTGAACAAAATTGACAAAATGATTTTTCAAATTGAAATCTAAGGGATACAATTTTGAATATTTACTTTGAACTCTTAAAAAAATTTGAAACAACTTTATAATCAAGTTGAAATGATTTCAACCAAGTAAAATGTCTTTTAACAAATCAAACTATCTTTCAAACAAGTAAGAATAGCTCCAGACCAAAAAGTATTGATACCCTTTTGGCCAAGTATCGATATTTTTTAAAATATGGATACCCCTTTGAAAAGCGATACCAAATTTACATTCTGTTTAAACAAATTCAGCTAAGTATTGATCTGATATCGATACCTTTAAAATCTTTATGGTATCGATATTTTAGCTCCAACGATCATTGAATTTAGCATTTATTACAAAAAATATCGATACCTTTCTATCTGGTATCGATACTCGTTGTTGTAGGTGAATTAAATGCCCTGTATTCACACCCCCAACGGTTCTATTCATTTCTCCAACAACCACAATAGTTGGAATTCAATTCAGGGGTATAAATACCAACTTCTAAAGATCCTACATATACAAGAAAGCATATTCAAGCAAAAATCATATATCAAACAACATTTGTGCCAAATGCTTCCATATTTTTATTTCATACACTTGCGAGCTTTATTTCCATTTTTTTGCTCAAGTGTTATTCATTGTAATTGAGCTTAATTTTCAAACACTTTGATCTTGTAAGAAGTGTTTCTTTTTATTATTATTATTTGTATCTCTTTGAGAGGGTTCGTGTCTTAAGATTTGGGTAAAAATCTTAAGGGAGTTGTAAGGTTAAACATTGTCCTCAAAGGTTGATCAAATTAGTGAATTTTGGAAAATCTTTAGTTTTGGAAAGTTAAGGTAATGGAGTAGGCAATTGGGGTCGAACCACTCTAAATTCTTGTGTTCATTTTTTTTATTCTTTCTCTCTAGCTTTCACAAAATTTTTAAAAGTCAATTCACCCCATCTCTTGGCAAATTCAGTTTGATCATTTGAGCTAATAATTGGTATCAAAGCTAGTCTTTTTTAGACGGTTTAACAACCAAAGAGAAGATCCTTGAGGAAGCTCAACATTGTTCAACTCAACTCCTACAATAATGTTTACTTTCGGCTCAATTTTTCTTGGTGAGCCTCAATCCATCTCCAAGCCTCCTTATTTTAGTGGCATTAATTATTCTTATTGGAAGACAAGGATGATGTTATTCATCCAAGCAAATGATTTTTCGGTTTGGGACATTATCATGGATGACCCTTCTATTCCACTAAATCAAGAAGGATAGCTCTTAGTTCCAAAGAGTATGAAAGAATGAAACGAAGAAGATAAAAGGAGTATTCAACTCAACGCCAAGGCCATGCACACTCTCTTTTGTGCCCTTAGTCTGGATGAATATAGTAAAGTATCGTCATGTTCGAATGCCAAAGAGATATGGGATAAACTTGAGGTAACTTATGAGGGAACTAGCCAAGTGAAGAAATCAAATGTGGGAATCCTCACTCTCAATTACAAGACCTTCAAGATGAAGCCCAAGGAGGACATCAAAGTATTGTCCGATAGATTCACCATCATCATCAATGGGCTAAAATCTTATTGGAAATGAAGAAGTTGTGAGGAAGATGCTTCGAAGCTTGCCAAAATCATGGGAAGCCAATGTGATCGCCATAAAAGAAGCAAAGAATTTAGAAACATTGACCTTGGATAAGCTCATCGGTTCTTTACTTACACATGAGATGAGGCTCAATGAAGGGGTTGAAGAAGCCAAAATTGAGAAGAAGAAGGTTGGTGTTGGTTTCAAATCCACGACAAATAAAGAAAGTGAATCAAGTGAAGACGTGGATGAAGACAAATAGATGGTCATGTTTGCTAGGAGATTCAAGAAGTTTATGAGGTCCAATAGAGGGAGAAAATTCCAAAAGAATGAGGGACCTGAGCTTTAATCTACCAAGGAGAAGAACCTTATCATATGCTATGAATGCAAGAAACCGGGACACATCAAGTTCGATTGTCCCCAATGGAAGAAAAATGGGCCAAGAAAATAATAGCTCAAGGCTCATGTTGCTACTTAGAGTGATGAGGACTCATCTGACAATGAAGATCAAGGAGTAGCCAACCTTTTCCTTATGGCCATTGATGATCCTAAGGTAACTTCTAACTCATCTATTTCAATTTCCTATTCTTTTGATAAGTTACAAAGTGCCTATGATGAACTAGGTTTGGATTTTGAATTAATGGTTTCAAAATATAGTAAAATTATTTCAAAACTAAAAGATGAAAATAATTCACTCTCTAAAGTCAAGCATGAACTTGAAATTAAAATATATTATATGCAAGCTATTATAAATGATTTTGAGAAAAAGAATTATCACTTGCATAATTTACTTTAGAATTTGCACTACTAATTCGTGACTTTAGTAGATTAGTAATTATTATGGGTAATTGACTTAATAATAATTTTCTCTAAATAGCAATCCCTTGGGTATGATCCTCATAATACTTCCCGGTGTTCTGTTGTAACACAAATCTATATTACAACCTGACTTGTTCGCTTGCAGAAATTGCACTTTCACTTCCATATCTAAATTGCACGATTTTTAGCCCCGGCGTAAGCACGTTGCGGTGGCGGTCAAGTTGTTGGTGCCATTGCTGGAGGTTGCAACGATGTAAAATTTTTATTGAGTTGATTACTTTGTAAAATAATACTACTCGGAAGACAAATGATCTAGTTAGTGCTCTAATTTTTTTTACTTAATTATTTTATATTTTTGATATTTTTATTATTATTTTTATTTTAGTTACCTTGTTGATCGATCCAATTTCATCATGGATGAACTTAAAGATGATTACAAGTGGTGTGATGATTGGTATATTAACAGAGCATTGAGTTAGGTAGACAGAGCTTCGATGAACCAATGGAGTTATGACAGAGAATACGACATGCCTAGGTATTCAGCTGAACCTTCTTGTGATTCGTATGAGATATCCTTGTTCGAAGCAACTATGCCATCCACAGCTAAGAAGCTATCATGTATAAAAGAACAATTGGCGCAAATGATGAAAATGATGAAATTGCTCCAACTACATTATGAGATGCAAACTCCAATGGAAGAGGTCGTACATGATGTTCCCAATTCCCATCAAGAGGACCACTATATAGATGTTGACCATGATGAATTAAAAGGTAAAGTTCAGCAAGATTTTGGAACCGGAGCTAGTAATGAGATATTGAAGATGGAAAAAAGTGTCTCTGATCCAATTGACATAGAAGTAGATGTAAAAGTAGTAGTAGCAGTAGCAGTGAAGGTAGTTATAACTACTATCTTGGAGCTTCAATCGTTTTTGAGTGAAAATGTAGACGAGTCGATACAATTTTTGTCCATCGTTGGGAAGATGCCAACCAAAGAAATCGATGATTTCGTATCGCTCTCATTCGATGATAGAGGCAAAGCTCGTGCAACCAAATCTTCACGCGATATGGGGGTGAGGAAGCTCGAGGTAATAATACCCCAGAATACTATTTGGAGTTGGCTTGGATTTGGCGTCAAATGACTCATAATGTGGATGTCGCACCGGTCGAAAATAAGGCATTATCAATGGAATCGACCAAAGGTGCTAGTTTATATATATCAACGGAGGAACAAATGAATGATTAAAGTGTCGAGGGCCAGTTGGAAGTTCTTCTATGGTGGCAATACAGATCGTCCCGATTTTTAAAGGACTTCCATGTTATATTTGATTTTTTTTAATTTTCATTTTTAAATTTTTCGTACTTATCTATTTTGTTTTAAATGTTAAATTTAATGGTTTTTCTTTAGTTTTCATGGCAGGTGTCGATACCGTGGAGTGACAGAACTGAAAAATTGAAGAAGCCAAAAACTGGACCCGGTGTCGTGGCATTGCACCTCGACGTCATGAGATCGGGATGCTACATCACGATGAGGTGTCACTATGAACATTGAAGGGTCGAGTTTCATCTGAAACTCTTTGTTTCGATGTTTTGTTATCCACTATCAACCCCTTTCTTTCTTACTCTTTATTTTTCATATTTAATGTCAGTTGGTCGTAGCATTTTATTTAATTTTTAGGTATTTTTCCATTCGCTTGGAGTACACTGATCCCAATATCATCAGGACAACAAGGACTCAGCCTATCAGGGAAGTTTCCTTGTTTACAATTTATATTTTTACATTTGCGACAATGTATGCTCTAAAGTGTGAGGGGAGTATATAGGATTGTTTTGAGTTTTTTTTTATGTTTTATGTGTTATTTATTATCTTTTTATATACTGAAAAAAAATATAGCTATTTTTGTTTGAATTGCATGGTGCTTGGATTATGTTATTATTATGAATAATTGGTTGAAAATAATGAAGTATGTATGGATGTCTACCAAGCATGCAATTTTTTATTGATATGACATAATCTATTTAATTTTAATACAGATTAATTAGGTTACTTAGTTAAATTGCATAATGGACTAGAAAGACCTATGTAAAAATGTTTGATTGTGTGTCATAGGATAAATAAGCATGATAGATATTTGTAAATGCATGGTGGTTGAATTGATTATTATTCATCTGATTAATTAAAAACATGAAAGAAATTGTGTGTGGCAGAATGCTTAGGGATGACCTTAGGCATTTGTAACACCCCTAATCTCTCTTCGTCATCAAATTAGGGTCACGGGCGTTACTAACCAATCATGACATTTAATTACATCATAAGTAAAACTACAAGCTGACTATTTACATCACATCATACAAGGAGCAGTACATGCTAATTTAATATTTCCATAATAATGTTTTATACAATAGAATAATGAATCATGCTATGCAATGCTAAACTTGGTCTTCCACTGTCTACACTCTTATCACTATTTATCCCCTCTTGAAAGCTAGAAGTTGGATACATAACAAGACTAATCCAATTATTAGCATCAGAGTATTGGACTATACTCCAACTATTACCTTCGATGAAATTAGTAGAATAACCTACTTCACCTAGTTCAAGTTTGCTATTTAATTCAAAATCAGAGTAAAAATACTCTTATAGTCCTTAATACGAGTCTACGAGACCCTAAAAATAGTTTAAAAACAAACCGAGGCTAATTTGAAATAATTCTAGAAGTTTAGGGTAAATTTAAAAAATACTTGAAAACAGGGGTCACACGGCCGTGTGGAACGCCCCAGGCCGTGTGGCTTTCGAAGTTGGGACACACGGCCATGTCCCAACCCGTGTCTCTGCCCGTGTAACTCACTGACACAGTCGTGCCCCAGCCCATGTCTCAGGCCATGTGTACCTAAATGCACCTTAAAACTCAAGTTTACCAAATTGTGTTTACTTGGACACTAAGCAACCAATTCACCTGCCATTTAACCTATTCAAAACACCATTAAACATGCTCAAAACATGTTAAAACAACCATCTTAAGTTCCTAACCAATGTACCCTCATTGGTACCACATTTTGTATCTCCAAACATATTAACAATGCATCAACCATTCATAACTTCCATTCAAAAAAAAATTTACCATTATTGAACTAACTTTTAGCTACTTAAGCTATCAAGATTCAAGCTAAAAAACATGCCGAACATTAAACTAGGCAACATACCAAAGCATAGCTTCAACCACAACCATATACACAAATGACTATCATTTCACTTGAAAACCAAAATATTATCACATATCAACAACATTGACCAAAAGACCTCCTAGGTACATGTCATTACAAAAATAAACATCACCACACCTGAGTACGGGATCGTTGTCAGATGCTGAACCTACGGCAAATTGAAAAGTACCTAACCTGCACATGGAAAACAAAGCCGCACGTTGAGTATAACTCTGATATTTCTATAATCTGAATGATTTAACTTAGTATAAGTAATTAAAATGTAAAAATGCAATAAGTAATGTTATGATCATAAGTTTTAAATCAATAACATAAATTTGCTCATTCTCTATTCTCATCCACAAGATTTCACATGTTCTAGTACATAACAATGGCATTCATATAACATTTGATAATTCAACTCATGCAATGGCATGATTCATCTCTTTGTTCAATACATGAACTCATTTCAATATTCACACCTCATTTTATTATTTCATGTTCCATTTCCCATTTCATATCCTTTTTTCATTTTTTATCTCAATATCAAACACATAAATTTTATCATTTAATTTCCCCTATTAACACGACTTGGACTCGGACGGATACACGAATCCAACTAACACACTAGTTTGGCACCCAGTGCCTCATCGACTCGAGGTCGAAGAAATCTCTGAACTCTTTCTATCTTATGGCATGCCATCTATAACTGACTTAGCCCGAAACAGTTAATAGGGTTCCTTTCACTTTTCAATGCAACCAATGTTCCAATTTCATATATGTACATTAACACACATATAAGCATATATTAAATTTAATAACAACCATAATTTCTCAATACACATATTTTTCAATTCTGTAACATTTGATTTCATAAACAACCATCGATTTTAATACTCCAATCGAATAACAATCTCACCTTAATGCTTACCATGACAACTACATCAATATGCAATAGTTTTTAGTTTAGTTTAGATAATAGAAATACAAATCATATATTTAGAGCTACTCAATGTCGACCTTGTCTTTCCTCTTCTTACTCGAGGATTCCGAGACGACGTTCGCAATTTTGAGTTTGAACCCTAAGGTCCCTAGCCATGCGTCTCATTTCTTCTTTCTTTCTTTCTTTTCTTTTCTTTCTTTTTAATGTTTGCTTATGATGGTTTTGTTGGTTATTACTATTATTTATTATCATTATTATTATATATTAAAGTTAGCTTAATTTATATAACATATATATTTAATAACATAACATTAATGATTTTAACCATAACTGTCCACTTTAAAAGAAATAAAGGTAAAATTGCTACTTTAGTCCCTTTTAGTTTATTTCAATCTATAATTCAACTTTTAACTCTTACGTGATTTAGTCCTTGTTCCTTAATAACTCCTAATTCATGCAAATTACCTATCCAAAATTTAATTCATCTCTAATATAACTCCGTAAATATTTAAATATTTACGGGTCCGATTTACGAAAATGGAATCCCGAAAATACACTTTTCGACACCCCTGACTATTGGTTCGTTACAGCATTGTTTGAATAGCCAGTATTTAAATGACTTATCCATATGTTATTTACCCCTAGTTCCCATGATTGAGCCTAATTACTTCTTCTTGATGAACCAGTAATGTAACAGCCTAATTTTGGGGCTAGTCGGAACAGTGGTTTCGGGACCACTAATCCGAGGCTGAAGAAAATTATTTTAGTATTATTTTATGTGTTATAGCATAACTATATGGCTATATGAAAATTTTGGTGCATTGATTATAGTGATTTCATGCTTAATTTCGAAAAAGGACTAAATCGCATAAAGTGCGAAAGTTTCAAATTTCAAGTTAGAGGTGTCTAATAGTTAAAGGATATCAAAATGGAGGTCCTTAAAGTGAAATTAGGCCATTAGATGTGTGTTGGCTGGCCATATAGACTAGGGAGACAAGAGCATTAAATTTTGGTCAAATTTAGTGATATTAGGTGACTAAAATGAATAAAATAAGGCAAAGAAAGATGAGATATCATCTTTTACTATTCCCCTTTCTTCTTCCACCAAAAATTGAAGAGGAAATAGAGAATTTTGGAGCTTAAACTTTCAGCCAAGCTATCTCCTTGCAAGTAAGTGATTTTAGAGGTCTTTCTTGATGATTTTTGTATTTTTGGTCCCCCAAAGCTTAAGCTAGCTAATGAGGGGACTAATTTGCAATATGGTTACAAGTTTAGGGACTTGCCATGAGAGTGTTCATGATGTTTGCTGAGTTTTTATGGAAGAAAATGGATGTTAGTGAGTCAAAGAACAACTTTTGTGAAAGGTGTTACCATGAAAACACCTAAATGGGACTAAGTTGTAAAAGTTGAGATTTTTATAATAAATACATGAAATAGTTGGAATTATGAGTAGTTTTAAGAGTAATAAATGTTCAGCTAGGCTTGTTTAATGAGAAAATGTGATGAAAAATGATTTACAAGCCTAGGGGCAAAATCATAATTTTGCCATACTATAAGGGCAAAATGGTCATTTTTGCCTAAATAGAGATTATGATGTATTATGATTATAAAATGATTGAATGAGTGAATATTTTTTATTATAGACCAAGAAGAGCGCGGAATCAACCTTGACCAAGGAAAAGGTAAGGTTACGGAATAGACCGTTGATTAACACGTTTTGCACTGAGGTAAGTTTACGTGTAAACGATGCATCTTAAATACACATGTTGTTACTTATTGGTGCATTGTATGATTGAGAATATTTACGATTTAAATGGATTGAATTCGGTAGTTAATGAATAATTTTCATATGAACGTTGAAATAGATATGTAAATGTGGAATATTATCCGTAGTGATTAATGGTGGGCTGTGTGCGATACCACCTTAATTATTCTTGTTGGTGGGCTATGTGCGATACCACCTTATTACCTATTCACGATGGGTTGTGTGTGATACCATCGTTTATATAAACATTTGGTGGGCTATGTGCGATACCACCGTAATTATTCTTGTTGGTGGGCTATGGGTGATACCACCCTGTTAAAGATTAATGGTGGGCTAAGTACGAAACCATCGAGTGTTTGGTATTACTATGAATGGCTTATTGTGAGTTCGTGATGTGTTGTTTCATGTGATCATGTGGTGATAAGTGCAGGGATGTATGTGAAATAATATGAGCATTTGGCTTGTGATAAGGTTGGAATGTGGTAAGAGATGAAATGAGTAAGCATGATATTGGAATGTGGAATGTTCTTACCTATTGTGAAATGCTATTTATTGATTAGCACATATTATTATGATGTTTATTGTTTATATGTAAACTTACTAAGCTTAAAGCTTACTCCCTTTCTTTTCCCTTGTTCTATAGTGTCAAAGAGCCGGGTCTGGATACGAAGATAATTGGAAGATCACCCACACTATCAGCTCATCTCGGTATATCTAGAATTAGCATTTTGAGTATGGCATGTATATGGGGCTAGACTAGGTGAATTGTTTTGTTATTTTGGCCAAGTGTGTATTGGCTCCCTTAAAGATGAATTCTTTTTTATATAGCCATAGTTGATGGCTTATTATTACTAATTTATGAAAAGACAAGGTCATTCATGAATGTGTATGTTGCATAATTGCTTTGTTTAGCGATTGGTTGAATGGATTTAGGTTGTGTGATGTAGGGTGATAAAAAGAGCTTGGCAAATAGCCTTGTTCTTGTCCACACGGGTAGGCACACAGGCGTGTGTCTAGGCCGTGTGTGACACATGGTCAGTCCCATGGGTGTGTGACCAGACCGTGTGTCCCCTGCATGCTAGTGTTGCAAGTCAGTGTCGACCACGGGCTAGCCACACGGGCGTGTGCCTAAGCCGTGTGTCCCTTATGAGGTTGCTGATGTCACAAACAGAATACCCAAGTTTTTACACACGGGCAAGGACACGGGCGTGTTTAGGCTGTGTGGAGCACATGAGCCAAGAACACGGGCGTGTGTCCGGCCGTGTGAAAACCCCTGTAGGCTCGAAATGAAAATAAATCCCACACGGGCTAGGGACATGGGCGTGTGAGACCACACAGCCTGCCCACACGGGCATGTCCCATTTCACACGGGCGTGTGGCCCCTGTTTAGGTAAAAATTTTGAAGTGCATAAAAGTTCCCGGTTGGGTTCCGAAACCCTCCGTATGCATGTTTAAGGCCTCGTAGGTCCTTAATGAGAATGTTTTTATTTTGAAAAATATATTTTAAGTTGGAATGAAAATTTTATAAACTAAAGTTGCATGACCAAGTGAGTTAAGTCCGGTAATACCTCGTGCCCGGTTCCGGCGTAGGATACGGGTAAGGGGTGTTACATGTAATATTGAAACTGTTAGCTTAAATCTGAATGAAAACTTAAACTTTTTCATATCTTTGGTCCTTTATTGCATTATGAAATAGACGTCATGTCATAGATATTAAGGGTTTAAGTAGAGACATCTTAGGGGTTTCAAAAAACATGAGCGAAAAAAGTAAGAAACGGTACAATATAGTGAATATAGGACTCTTACAAGCTTTTTCTTAAAATGAAAAATTAGATGAGTGAACAAAAGCATTGTGAGTTTTAAAAGCAAAACAAGTGAAATAAAAGCACGGAACGAGTTAAAAGCAGTGTGAGTGGAAAAGATAAATAATTAGAATGTGATCAAATAAAAATCACATGTAAGATTAGGACATTTTTCATTCATATTGCACTAAAACTTGCTAGAATTACTAATAATTAAATTGGTTGAATGATATGTGATTGAGGGTAACATGATTAAATATTTGTTCATTGAGTCACTTCTAAGTTTTTTAGTTATTTAACTTTGTAAAGTAGGAAATTTAATTTGGAAATTTTCAAGTATCGATGTATCAAGATTAAGTTGCATGTTAGATAGAATTAATACCACTTTAATATTTGCTAACCATGTTTCCTAGTAGTAATATAATTCAAGGGATGTCTTTATTGTATGTTGAGTGTTTGTTTGCTTTAGGACAAGTAAAGACCTAAGTGTGGGGAAATTTGACCTACCACAATTTACAGTGGCAAATTAAGCTCTTTTCACGACTTAAGGAGCTTGTATTCAAGTTGTAACAGCCCGATTTTAGGGCTAGTCAGAACAGTGGTTTTGGAACCACTAATCTGAGGTTGGATAAATTAGTTTTAATATTATTTTATGTGTTATAGCATGATTATATGAATGCATGAAAATTTTGGTGCATTAATTTTAGCGATTGCATGTTTAATTGCGAAAAAAGACTAAATCGCATAAAGTGCAAAAGTGTTGTTCTACAAGCTGAAGGTGTCTAATAGCTATAGAATATTAAACTGGAGGTCCTTAATGTGCAATTATACCCTTAGGAAAGGGTTGGCCGGCCATAGGGGACAAGAAATGTCAAAATTGGTCAAAGTAGGTGAATTAGGTGACTAAATTGAAGGAAATAAATAAAATAAAGAAACAGATGATATCACCTTTTTCATTCATCTTCATCCACCAAAAATATCAGCCAATGAGGGGTTTTGGAAGCCTAAAAATTTCAGCAACTTCTCACCCTTGAAAGTAAGTGATTTTGGTGGTCTTTCTTGATATTTTTTGTACTTTTGGGACCCTTGTAGCAAGATCTAGCTAATGAGGGGACTATTTTGCAAAATGGTTAAGAGTTTAGGGTTTTTCCATGTGAGAATTTTTGTTGTTTGCTGAATTTTTATGGAAGAAAATGAATCTTAGTTGTTAAATAAACAACTTTTGTGAAAAGGGTTTCCATGAAAACCCATAAAAGGACCTTTTTGTAAAGGTTGTAAATAGGTGGTAAATGTGTGAAATAATTGGTATTGTGAGTTGCTATAAGAGTAATAAATGTTCAGCTAGGCTTGTTAAAGGAGGAAATTTAATTAGAATCGATTTACGAGCCTAGGGGTAAGATCATAATTTTGTAAAAGATTTGGGGCAAAATTGTAATTTTTGCCAAAGTATGATTCATGAGTTATTTTAATCAATGTGATCATTAAATAAGTGAAATTGTTATTTTAGATCAAGAAACACGAAGTCTGGACCGAAACCGAGGAAAGGACAAAATTATGGATTAAATCGAACAACTATACATATTTTGGTATCGAGGTAAGTTTGTGTGAAATTAAAGCTACATAATGCTATTATGTTTTTAATTGCTTGATATCATGAGAAATGTATATTATTTCTATGAAATTGATTGATGATGCCTCGATGAAAGTATAATGAAATTATGTAAAGTTGAAGTCTCGGTTGAACATTAGGAATAGCAAGGATACCGTTTTCACAACATGAGACAAAGAACGTCTCGTATAAGACCATGTCTGGGACATGGCCTCAACACCGAAGGGAGATCTCGTGTAAGACCATGTCTGGGACATGGCATCGACATCGATATACAATCTCGTATAAGACCATATCTGGGATATGGCATCGACATCGAGATATGAAATCCCGTGTAAGACCATATCTGGGATATGGCATCGGCATTAAGATGTGATCCCATGTAAGACCATATATGGGATATGGCATTGGCATCGTGTTACCTGTATGATGAGATTGAGTATTCTTCGATATTCCAAATAGTTCAACGGGTAAAGAACTAAGTTTATGTTAAAGATAGCAAAGAGCTAAGTCTATGTTCAAGAGAATAAAAGTGCTAAAGTTATGTGATGAAGTGATACAGGTACCCATGAGTAACTTACGAGTAATGAATGCAAAATGTGATATGTGAATTGGTAAGAGTAAGCATGAGTAAGTTATGTTGATATGTTTGAGGACTTGTGTATTATTTAGTGTAATGAATGGATGTTATCATGAACTTTTATGTTGCTATTTATTTCATGCAAACTTACTAAGCCTTATGCTTACCCCTCTCTTTTCCCTATTTCTTATAGTATCGCCAAGCTAGCTCGAGAATCGAAGGAAGTCGGAGTTCGATTCACACTATCAACTATTTTTTTGGTATAGATTTTGGGTATGGCATGTACAGGAACTTGGTTATTTTGTGATATGTCATATTTTTTAGCCAATGTATTGGCTATTAATGCTACTCATTCATTTTGTAAATGGCCATTGGAATTGGCCAATACTTGTTAAGTTTTTATATAATCAATGATGATGAAATTCATGAAATACAAATTGTGCAATTGAATGAGTTATGAATGAAGTATGTGCATGATGAAGTAGGTTGATAATAAGGTGTGGATGTTTTGTTTTTCGATACTAAAGGTGCCTTATTGTCATGTTGTGTGTTGCATTGAAATGGTATAAGTGTGGTTGCTTTTAGGGTGGCAATTGGCTTTGTAGATAGCCTTATAGTGGTCCACACGGGTAGGCACACAGGCGTGTGTCTAGGCCATGTGACACACTGATGCCCCCCATGGGCGTGTGCCCGAGCCGTGAAGTCTGCACCTGAATTTAGGAATTTAATTCGCCACACGGTCTAAGGACACGGGCATGTGCCTTGGCCGTGTGATTTTAATAGGTTGATGACGTCAGAAAAAAATGTCAAGGTTTTTGCACACGGGCTAAGACACGGGCTTGTCTAAGCCGTGTGAGGGACACGGGCCATGCACACGGGCATGTGTCTGGCCGTGTGAAAACCCCTGTAGGTTCGAAATGAAAAATAAAATCCACACGGACTAGGGACATGGGCGTGTGTGACCACACGGCTTGCCCACACGGGCGTGGGGCCCTGTTTTAGGCAAAAAATTTCTAAGTGTTCAAAAGTTTCTGGTTTAGTCTCGAATCATTTCGTATGCATGTTTAGGGTCTCGTGGACCTATAATAGGGACGTTACAATCTCGAATGAGAATTTTTAAGTCGAAATGAAATTTTATGTCTCGATGTTGTATGTTTGAGCAAGTTAAGTACGGTAATGCCTCATACCTGGTTCTGGCGTCGGATACGGGTAAGGGTGTTACATTTAGTGGTATCAGAGCTACGGTTTAGTCGATTCTCATACTAACATAGCATATGCACAAGTCTAGCTATACATGCCATACATATGAGTATGTATATAATGATAGTGTGACGACTCTTGACGATTTAAATTATGTTTTAATATAGTAAATGGATCCCGACAGAGCTATGGCAGATGATGTAGAAAATGATCACACTGCCCACGCTGTGGCCGGTGCAACCGAAAATGAAAATGAAAATAGACCAACGACTGTAAGTCAGAGAGGAGGAGAAGAGGCTAGGGAAGCCTTTCTCCATATGATGAACGCATGGTATACGGAGTTCGTTCGAACGAACCCGAACGCGCAACCCCCTCCACCCCCACCTATTTCTCAGCCTACCCCCGCAGCTCCCCAAGCGGTAGAGGTGGTAAGAAGGGAAAAGCCCATTGTTGATAGGATCCGGAAACAATAAGCTGAGGAATTTCGAGCTAACAAAGATGATGATCCAGAAAGAGCAGAATTTTGGCTTGAAAATACCATCAGGGTATTTGATGAGTTGTCCTGCACGCCCGAGGAGTGTACGAAATGTGTGGTATCTCTCTTGAGAGATTCGACTTATCTGTGGTGGAACACCCTTGTGTCGGTTGTACCAAGGGAGAAGGTTAATTGGGAGTTTTTCCAAGAAGAGTTTCGGAAGAAGTACATTAGCCAAATATTTATTTATCAGAAGAGAAAGGAATTCCTCGAGTTAAAACAAGGTCGAATGACATTAATCGAGTATGAGCGTGAGTTTGTAAGGTTCAGTAAATACGCTCGAGACTGTGTATCCACTGAAGCCATTATGTGTAAAAGGTTTGAGGACGAATTAAATGAGGATATCCGATTGTATGTTAGTGTTCTAAAACTAAAAGAATTTGTTGTGTTAGTAGATAGAGCTTGTAAGGCCGAGGAGTTGGCCAAATAGAAAAGAAAAACTGAAATTGAGTCCCATGACTCGAGGAAGAGACAACTGAGTAAGTCATTCCAATCCTCATCCAAGAAGTCAAGAGATTTCACTACTCGATTAGCCACTTTGGCTGGGTTTTCAAATAGAGGTAAGGGTAAACAGTACTCGGGGTCTAAAGCTCAGAGCACTTCCGTTGCTAGTGTTGGTAGCGCTCGACCAAGTAAACCAGAATGCCCACAGTGTGGCAGGCGTCACCACGATGAGTGCCGAGCAAATGAGAGAGCTTGTTTCAAGTGTGGATCCCCAGACCATTTTATTAGAGATTTCCCCGAGATGGTTGAAAAAGAGAAATCTCAGAGTGCAAGATCGGGAAGTACTGCTCGAGAGAGGCCACAAAGAAACCTGAGAAATGGAACGAGTAGTAAGAATACGTCTAGAGAGCAGGCTGCAAGATCTGAGGGTAGAGCGCCTGCAAGGACTTATGCCATTCGCGCTCGCGAAGAGGCGTCATCCCCTGATGTAATTACGGGTACATTTTCTCTCTATGACACTCATGTTGTTACTTTAATTGATCCGAGATCTACCCACTCGTATATTTACATGAAATTAGTCTCTAGCATGAACATGCCTATTGAGTCTACAGAATTTGTAATAAAGGTGTCAAACCCCCTAGGCAAATGTGTGTTAGTTGATAAAGTATGCAAAGGTTGCCCTTTAATGATTAAAGGTCATTATTTTCCGGCAAATCTGATGCTATTTCCATTTGATGAAATCGACGTAATTCTTGGTATGGATTGGTTAACTACTCATGATATGATGGTAAATTGTGGAAGGAAATTTATTGAGTTAAAAAGTGAATGGGGATATTCTTCGTATTGCATCAGATGATCAAGACAGATTGCCTGTAGTGATTTCTCATATGTCTGCTCAAAAATATGTTAGAAAAGGATATGAAGCTAATATTGCCTTTGTGATGAATGCCAAAGAGACTGAGTTAAGAATTGAATTGGTGCCCATAGTATGCGAGTATCCAGATGTTTTCCCAGAAGAATTGCCAGGGTTGCCTCCGGTTAGAGAGATTGAATTTGGCATTGAGTTAGCCCCTGATACTGCGTCTATATCGATTGCTCCGTACTGAATGGCTCCAACCGAGTTAAAAGAACTGAAGGCACAAGTACAAGAGTTGACGGACAAAGGCTTTGCAAGACTGAGTTATTCTCCGTGGGGTGCTCCCGTATTATTTGTGAAAAAGAAAGATGGTTCCATGAGGTTATGTATAGATTATAGGCAGCTTAATAAGGTAACCGTGAAGAACAAATACCCGTTGACAAGGATCGATGATTTGTTTGACCAATTGAAGGGAGCTACTGTGTTTTCCAAGATAGACTTGAGGTCAGTTATTACCGATTAAGGGTCAAAGACTCGGATGTGCTAGAAAATAGCATTTCTGCGGACAAGGTATGGTCACTACGAATTTTTAGTCATGCCTTTTGGTTTAAAAATGCCCTCTTTGTGTTTATAGATTTGATGAACCGCATCTTTCGGCCGTATTTGGATAAATTTGTTGTGGTTTTTATTGATGATATACTGATTTACTCTCGCGATAAGAATGAGCACGTTGAGCACTTGAGGAAGGTTTTGCAAATTTTACGAGAAAATCAGTTATATGCCAAGTTTGGTAAAAGTGAATTTTGGCTTAAAGAAGTCAGATTTTTGGGGCACATTGTCTCGGGAGATGGAATTAGAGTTGACCCGAGTAAGATCTCAGCAATTGTTGATTGGAAACAGCCAAGGAACGTATCCGAGATTAGAAGTTTTCTGGGTTTGGCTGGTTATTACAGACGGTTTGTCAAGGGATTTTCTATGATAGCTACTCCAATGACGAGGCTATTACAAAAGGATTTGAAGTTTGAATGGACAGAAAAGTGCCAACAGAGTTTTGAGAAATTGAAGGCATTGTTGACCGAGGCTCCAGTTCTAGTACAACCCGAACCAGGAAAAGAATTTGTGGTCTTTAGTGATGCATCCTTGAATGGATTGGGTTGTGTACTCATGCAAGAAGGAAAAGTGATAGCTTATGCCTCTAGACAGTTAAAGCCGCACGAGAAGAATTACCCGACCCACGATTTGGAGTTAGCCGCTATTGTTTTTGCACTAAAGATATGGAGACACCATTTGTATGGTGAAAAATGTCGGATATTCACTGATCATAAAAGCCTAAAGTACTTGATGACTCAAAAGGAGTTGAACCTAAGGCAACGGAGATGGTTAGAGTTGATAAAAGATTACAAGTTAGTGATTAACTACCATCTGGGAAAGGCAAACGTGGTCGCCGATGCCTTGAGTAGGAAATCATTGTTTGCATTGAGAGCCATGAATACACAGATGGCTTTGTCATATGATGGTTCTATTCTAGCCGAGTTGAGGGCTAGACCGATGTTTCTCCAAGAGATTTATGAGGCTCAGAAAGGCGACACCGATTTGCAAACTAAAAGAGTTCAATGTGAGTCAAATATTGAGTCAGACTTTCGGGTTAATTCTGAAAGATGTTAGATGTTCCGAGACAGAGTCTGTGTACCGAGAAATGATGAACTTATTAGGAAAATTTTACATGAAGCACATAGTGGGTGTTTATCTGTACATCCAGACAGCATAAAAATGTATAATGACTTAAAGAAATGGCATTGGTGGCCGGGTATGAAGAAAGATATTTCCAAGTTTGTATCGAGATGCTTAATTTGCCAGTAAGTGAAGGCTGAACACCAAGTACCCTCGGGTTTACTTCAGCCTATTATGGTTCCCGAGTGGAAATGAGACCGGATTGCTATGGATTTTGTGACGGGTTTGCCCTTGTCACTGAAAAATAAAGATGTTGTCTGGGTTGTGGTTGATAGACTCACAAAGTCGGCCCATTTTATACCGGTACGCATTGATTATTCGCTTGATAAGTTGGCGGAGTTGTATGTGTCAGAAATTGTGAGATTGCACGGAGTGCCTTTATCGATTGTATCGGATAGAGATACGAGATTTACATCATAATTTTAGAAAAAGTTATAAGAATCCTTGGGCACAAAGTTGTGTTTTAATATAGCTTTTCATCCGCAGACTGACGGTCAGTCAGAAAGAGTAATCCAGATTCTTGAAGACATGCTCCGATGTTGTTTTTTGGAGTTTCAAGGTAGTTGGGAAAAGCACTTACCATTAGTAGAATTTGCCTACAATAACAGTTTTTAGTCAAGCTTAAAAATGGCGCCTTATGAGGCATTGTATGGGCGTAAGTGCCGAACGCCTTTATATTGGATGGAACTTAGAGAAAATCAGATTCACGAGGTCGATCTGGTCAGAGAAACCGAAGAGAAGGTAAAAGTAATTTGTGAATGTTTAAAAGCTGCTTCGGATAGACAAAAGTCCTACGCGGACTTGAAACGGAAAGAGATTGAGTTTCAAGTTGGTGATAAGGTATTTTTGAAAGTGTCACCATGGAAGAAAGTTCTCAGATTTGGCCGGAAAGGCAAATTGAGTCTGTGCTTTATCGGACCGTATGAGATTACTGAAAGGATAGGGCCGGTAGCTTATCGTTTGGCTTTGCCATCTGAGTTGGAAAGGATTCAAGATGTTTTCCACGTATCTATGTTATGTCGTTACCGATCAGACCCTTCGCATGTGATTGTACCATCAGAGGTAGAAATTCAACCGGACATGACTTATGGCGAAGAGCCGGTTAAGATTTTGGCACGAGAAGTCAAACAGTTGAGGAACAAAAGTATAGCCCTTGTGAAAGTACTATGGCAAAGACATGGGGTAGAAGAGGCTACATGGGAGCCCGAGGAGGCTATGAGAAACCAATATCCAAACCTTTTTACCGGTAAGATTTTCGGGGACGAAAATCCCTAAGGGGGAGAATTGTAACAGCCCGATTTTGCGGCTAGTCAGAACAATGGTTTCAGGACCACTAATCTGAGGTTGGAGAAATTAGTTTTAATATTATTTTATGTGTTATAGCATGATTATATGAATGCATGAAAATTTTGGTGCATTAATTTTAGCGATTGCATGCTTAATTGCGAAAAAGGACTAAATTGCATAAAGTGTGAAAGTGTTGTTCTACAAGCTAAAGGTATCTAATAGCTATAGAATATTAAATTGAAGGTCCTTAATGTTCAATTAGACCCTTAGGAAAGGGTTGGCCGGCCATAGGGGACAAGAAATGTCAAAACTGGTCAAAGTAGGTGAATTAGGTGACTAAATTGAAGGAAATCAATAAAATAAAGAAAAAGATGATATCACCTTTTTCATTCATTTTCATCCACCGGAAATATCATCCAAGGAGGGGTTTGGAAACCTAAAATTTTCAGCAACTTCTCACCCTTGAAAGTAAGTGATTTTGGTGGTCTTTCTTGATATTTTTTGTACTTTTGGGACCCTTGTAGCATGATCTAGCTAATGAGGGGACTATTTTGCAAAATGGTTAAGAGTCTAGGGTTTTTCCATGTGAACATTTATTTTGTTTGCTGAATTTTTATGGAAGAAAATGAATCTTAGTTGTTAAATAAACAACTTTTGTGAAAAGGGTTTCTATGAAAACCCCTAAAAGGACCTTTTTGTAAAGGTTGTAAATAGGTGGTAAATGTGTGAAATAATTGGTATTGTGAGTTGCAATAAGAGTAATAAATGTTCAGCTAGGCTTGTTAAAAGAGGAAATTTGATTAGAATTGATTTACGAGCCTAGGGGAAAAATCATAATTTTGTAAAAGATTTGGGGCAAAATCATAATTTTTGCCAAAGTATGATTCATGAGTTATTTTAATCAATGTGATCATTAAATAAGTGAAATTTTTATTTTAGATCAAGAAACACGAAGTCTGGACCAAAACCGAGGAAAGGACAAAATTGTGGACTAAATCGAACAACTATACATATTTTGGTATCGAGGTAAGTTTGTGTGAAATTAAAGCTACATAATGCTATTATGTTTTTAATTGCTTGATATCATGAGAAATGTATATTATTTCTATGAAATTGATTGATGATGCCTCGATGAAAGTATAATGAAATTATGTAAAGTTGAAGTCCCGGTTGAACATTAGGAATAGCAAAGATACTGTTTTCACAACATGAGACAAAGAAGGTCCCATATAAGACCATGTCTGGGACATGGCCTCGGCACCAAAGGGAGATATCGTGTAAGACCATGTCTGGGACATGGCATCGACATCGATATACAATCTCGTATAAGACCATATTTGGGATATGGTATCGACATCGAGATATGAAATCCCGTGTAAGACCATATCTGGGATATGGCATTGGCATCGTGTTACCTGTATGATGAGATTGAGTATCCTTCGATATTCCAAGTAGTTCAACGGGTAAAGAACTAAGTTTATGTTAAAGATAGCAAAGAGCTAAGTCTATGTTCAAGAGAATAAAAGTGCTAAAGTTATGCGATGAAGTGATACAGGTACCCATGAGTAACTTACGAGTAATGAATGCAAAATGTGATATGTGAATTGGTAAGAGTAAGCATGAGTAAGTTATGTTGATGTGTTTGAGGACTTGTGTATTATTTAGTGTAATGAATGGATGTTATCATGAACTTTTATGTTGCTATTTATTTCATGCAAACTTACTAAGCCTTATGCTTACCCCTCTCTTTTCCCTATTCCTTGTAGTATCGCCAAGCTAGCTCGGGAATCGAAGGAAGTCGGAGTTCGATTCACACTATCAACTATTCTTTTGGTATAGTAAAGTTGATTAATTTTGGGTATGGCATGTATAGGAACTTGGTTATTTTGTGATATTACATTTTTGTTAGCCAATGTGTTGGCTATTAATGCTACTCATTCATTTTGTAAATGGCCATTGGAATTGGCCAATACTTGTTAAGTTTTTATATAATCAATGATGATGAAATTCATGAAATACAAATTGTGCAATTGAATGATTTATGAATGAAGTATGTGCATGATGAAGTAGGTTGATAATAAGGTGTGGATGTTTTGTTTTTCGATACTAAAGGTGCCTTATTGTCATGTTGTGTGTTGCATTGAAATGGTATAAGTGTGGTTGCTTTTAGGGTGGCAATTGGCTTTGTAGATAGCCTTATAGTGGTCCACATGGGTAGGCACACAGGCGTGTGTCTAGGCCGTGTGTGACACACAGTCTGCCCCATGGGCGTGTGCCCAGGCCATGTGAAGTCTGCACCTGAATTTAGGAATTTAATTCGCCACACGGTCTAAGGACACGGGCGTGTGCCTTGGCCGTGTGATTTTAATAGGTTGATGACGTCAGAAAAAAATGTCAAGGTTTTTGCACACGGGCTTGTCTAAGCCGTGTGAGGGACACGGGCCATGCACACGGGCATGTGTCCGGCCATGTGAAAACCCCTGTAGGTTTGAAATGAAAAATAAAATCCACACGGACTAGGGACATGGGCGTGTGTGACCACACGGCCTGCCCACACGGGCGTGTCCCTCACCACACGAGCGTGGGGCCCTGTTTTAAGCAAAAATTTCCTAAGTGTTCAAAAGTTTTTGGTTTAGTCCCGAATCATTCTGTATGCATGTTTAGGGTCTCGTGGACCTATAATAGGGACGTTTCGATCTCGAATGAGAAGTTTTAAGTCGAAATGAAATTGTATGTCTCGATGTTGTATGTTTGAGCAAGTTAAATACGGTAATGCCTCATACCCAGTTTCGGCGTCAGATACGGGTAAGGGGTGTTACACAAGTAGTTTGACATCTTTTATGTTAATTTTAGAATTATTTAGTTCTTAGTATAAATTGAATAAAACGAGCTTTTAGTGTGGCTTTATGACTTGTTAGGCCAATCTGGGCCTAAGGGAAGACTAATGTGTTGATTGAGTGTGAGGAAATCATTTTAGGCCGATGAGTCAATGGAGTGCCCGAGATGTCGCAACACCCAACTCCGAAGCTAGCCAATAGCATTCTGGAATTGATGTCATGACATCAGATCTTTCATGTCGCGACATCCAACTTTGAACCTGCTAAGGGAGTATTCTGTCACCAATGTCGCGACATCGGTCCTGTGGTGTCATGACACTGGTTCGACGAGGCCCAACTTACAGCCAAGAGTGCTTCCGTCTACACAATGATAATTAACACATTGAATAGCTTATAACTTGAACTAATCTTGTTATCTAACCCTAGCACTATAAATATTAAGCTCTTAGAACCTTATTAAAGAGTTTAGCATATTTCTTTATACAGTTTTTAGTTCTTTTCAATAAATTAAGGTTTCTTTTATGCTTTCTTAGTTGAAATCTTTCTATTCCAAAGTTAAGAAAATTGCGAGCATAGCATGTTCTGGACACGCGCTTCAATTGTTATTCATCAATGAGCATTCTCTATCTCTTTTCTTATTATTTTATTGATATCTCTTTCATTACCTTAGTTAATTGAATGTTTGTATGAATATTAGAATAAACTGGTGCTTTACAAATATCTCGCATGAATCAACTGTTTAAACTGATTATTTGACTAAGTAAATAATAACCTACAACTAAGTGTTTATTGAAGAGACTTAGTATGCTAGGATTGACGACCCTAATAGAATATTTAGATAGGTGGGACTAAGAGGGTACCCTGTTGAGTAGACTTGTGGCAAGCAGTGAGGCTGAGGGGGTATCTGTATGCCTAGGTGAGATCGAAAAGCGTATCTTAGGTGGTAATCCTCAGTGAAGAAGAGACCGAGAGGGTATTCCTAGCTAAGGGTGGTAAATACTTACACTAAGGGTAATTATCAACTAAGTTAATAATTAGGGCTTCAATTGATACTAGGCTAAGTAGCTGGCGTAGTCGAAACTAGAAATAGGAGAATTTGATAACTTAACCTAAGGTTAGATTTAGTTTAATTTAATTAGTTTATTGTTCTTTTTTTACTTAGAATTTGCACTACTAATTCGTGACTTTAGTAGATTAGTAATTATTATGGGTAATTTACTTAATAATAATTTTCTCCAAATAGCAATCCCTTGGGTACCATTCTCAGAATATTTCCTAGTGTTCCATTGTAACATAAATCTATATTACAACCTAACATGTTCGCTTGCAGAAACCGCACTTTCACTTCCATATTTAAATTGCACGATTTTCAGCCTCGATGTAAACACATTGGGGCGGCGATCAATAACTCTAGTAGTTACTACTATATTACTTACTAGCGATTGTGTACACTTGCACATAATAAGAAAATTTCTGACAATGCCCAGCAAAAGTCCAACACTCCGGTCAAAGACCATATTATTACTCTTATGGGGTACTTTGTCGAGGCCACAGATAATAAGGTTAATCTGGCCAGAACACGCAAGTAGAAATGGTGTTCAAAAACTTGTCCAAGAACTTTGTAGGCTTTAAGGATGCATATAACCTTGGAAACAAGAATCTAATGCTTACACAACTAATGAAGGAATTATAATTCTATGAGTTGATGTTGAATGGCGGTCAACTGGTCTGAAAAGTAGAAGCAAACTTAGAAGTTGATTTTCCTCTAAAAGGAAGGGAAAACACACTAAAAGAAACAAGGTTAAGTCCTCAAGGCCACTTAAAGTGGAAAGGAAGAGAACCAAGAAGCCTAAAGACGTAACTAAGTCTAAGTGTTTCTGCTGCAATAGGAAAGGGCACTTCAAAGCCAATTGCAATGAGTTGAAGGATTACCTAGCCAATAAGGGCAAAAGTTTGGACCTCTTTATGCTAGAAGTTTGGTTAGTGGAAGATTCATAAACCACTAGGTTATTGATTTTGGAGTCACTAATCATGTATGTGTTTCTCTACAATGGTTCGAGGAAACGAAAGATCTTAGAGATAAAAGCCTATTGTTGCGGACTAGAAATAAGATAAGTGTGGCAGCTGAAGTAGTGGGAAATGTGCATCCTTATTTTGATAATTTTAGGAAGATTATTTTGAAAGATGTGCTCTATGTACCAAGTTTTAAAAGAAACTTATTTTTGTTGAATTTTTATTTAAAGATGGCTTGCCTGTGACTTTTAATAATAGTGTTGCAATATTTAGAAATCGTAATCTTATCTGTAATAGATGGATGTCTAATAATTTCTATTTTATCAAACCAAAGATGTACATACTGTTTAAAACAGAAATTTTGAATAAAAGCCTTAAAACTTCTCACTCTAATAAGGCAAAGTTTTTGCATTTGAGACTTGGCCATATTAACTAAGAAAGAATCATTAGACTTGTGAAAGATGGCACTTTAAATTCGCTTAAAGAAGTTGGTCTTCCACAATGTGAATCTTACTTGGAAGTTGATCTGCCATAGCAAATCATGTTATTAGCATCCCTTTTCACATAATTTTAGTTTGTTTAATAGTAAAATCAAGTCATTTTAGTAACAATTTATGTTTCTACAATTTAAGAAGTCAATTTATGATTTTCAGTAGTTTTTATAGTATTTGATATCTAGATAAGTTTATGTGGTTATGTAGGATGGATCGAGAGCTAAAAGGTGCAACTTCGGGCCAAAACTGCTGCCAATGTTGCGACCACGAAGTATGAAAGTTGAAACATAAAAAACAGACACAAAATAACTTTAGGAATGAAATTGGTGTGAAAGTCACGACATTAAAGACAAACGTAAGAAAGGGCCACAAACAGGTTCCACATCACGATGAAAAAGACACCCCATGTCATGACGATTTCTAACTAATCGTTATGTCAGAGTCTTAAAAATTTATATAAAGAATGATCAAGCCTAGAAACTAACTATGACAACGATTGAGGCAAGTGCACCTATCGAACAGTAGTATAGTTTAGTGGCAAGACCGGAATGTCGAACCCAAAGGAACCAAGAGTACTAATACTGACTCTCTTTCTATTATTTAACCTAAGATTTAGAGAATTTGTTGTTTAAACTAAAATTAACTAACTACTAAGCTAAAGACGCTAAGAAAAAGAGAATGAATTGGGGAAAATATTTGTGGGGAAAACCAATTGATTAAGACAATACCCGAGGAAGAATCCACCTAGACTTCACTTGTTATCTAACTCTGAACTAGACGATTTATTCACTTGACTTGATCCGTAGGATTCCCTAATGTATATTAATCCCTCTCTCGAGGCGACTAACGTCAAACCCTAGGTTGATTAATTGAAATCTCTTTCTAATTAAAACCCCTAGAATTGCATTAACTCGATCTATGGACTCCCATATTAGGTTTGACCCTAATCAGTGATTTTTCGTCACCCTATCTCTAGGCACGCGAGCAACTCCGCTTAACTATGCTAGATCTACTCTTAGGCAGGGACTTTTGCTCTACCACCTAAGCACATCAGTACTTGAATCAATATCCTGGAATATCAAAGCAAGAATTAAGAACACATAATTAAGAACAAATCAAGTATTTATCATATAGCTCAGAAAACAATAACAAGATCCGTATTAGGTTTCATCCCCCTCAAGTATCTGAGGGTTTAGTTCATAATCATAAAAATATACATCTCAGAAGAAAAGATAAAACAAAACATAAGAAAAACCCTAAAACCCCCTGAAGGAATTGAAGAGAAGATCTTCCGTCTTGAGTATGACTCCGGCTTCTTGAGATGAATCAACCGGCTTTCTTCGAGTAAATCCACATTCGACCTCCCGGCTTGGCTCCTTGGCCTATTTGGATGCCCCTGAAGGTTGGCCTCTAGGGTGTTTATATAGGCTTTTGGAATGGCTTTCTTTGCCTCAAAGTACCCTAATCCGAATAAAATTCTTCTTTGTCACGTCGAGGACACGCCCATAACACACGCCTGCGTGTGAATCGTGGCCAGGCCGTGTTCGAACCTGCTAAAGGAGCACGGCCATGTGGTCTTGGGCCCAGGCCGTGTCGATTTTGTGATATGGCCCATTTATTCTGTTTTAGGCCCGTTTCTCGTTCTCTTCATCCTCCGGTGCTCTCCTAAGTATAAAACATGAAATTAAAGGATTAAGAGCACCAAATTACATAATTCAAGGGATAAATCATCCAAAAGTATGCTAAATGTGGGTTTAAAATATGTTATTATTACGGTTTATCAAATACTCCCACACTTAAGCTTTTGCTTGTCCTCAAGCAAAATTCTCAACTCACAATTAAAACAAACTTCCTCGATTCATAATATTCATCAATAATGTTTTGTCATAATTCACAGATAATTTATACATGGATAATTCAACTCAAAGAGTCCTAAAGATTTAAACAATCTAAGTCATACATTTTTGTAGCATGAAAACGTATGTGTTTTCCCTCTTCTAAATAATTACCTCTGATTCAAAATCGACAAGGATTGACATCCTCACTAAAGATTCACTCAAATCACTCGAGGTGTTTAAGGTTCAGGAAAAAGCACTCATAAGTCAAACATGAAAAGTTAATCCCATAGGCTTGCATGAAAATCACATCTCCACCACTATAATATGAGATGATACACAAATCAAAAGGTCTTTAACAGGGTTGTGAAGGGGCTTGGGTTAAAGGTGTGGATAAAGGCTGAATTAGAGGGTTAGAATCGAGTTTGACTTGACAAATTACCTAACTAGAAAAATGAGCTAATAATTACATCAACTAAAAACTTGTAATATTAATAATACGAGCTTTTTCTTCAAGATGTGGAATTTAAATATGTAAGCTCACTTACTAATAAAACTAATAATGAATAAACTTTATCATTTTTTTCTTTTCTTTTTTTTCTTTTTTTTCTTTTTTTTAAGAACAAATCATTAAATATTTACAATAATAAGAAAGTACAACTGAAATATAGAACATAGTTAGGCAACTGCTCAAAATCAAACCTCGACAAAAAGGGTAGTCAAAAAGAATGGTGATAACAAATACAAAGGGTTTTGGTTTAAAATTAGCGGGTGAGTCAATAAAAAAAAATTAAGATCAAACGGGGTTCACTAGGGGTTAATTATGAAGGTAGGTTTTTAGTGGAGTAAGTGGGTTAAATCCTAAGTGCCTTTATCATCTCTGTATATCAAATCAAAGGTGTGGTCTCGACATGTATAATCGAAGCAAGTTCTAGAATAACAAATCAATGTTGACACACTCATAATCAATAAAGTGAGCAAGAAAAAGAATATATGCTCTAAAAGGCTCAAAATCTCACAAAAATTATGGCTTTTGATGTCAACCTCGTAAATTTCAAACTTCAAAGTAATATTCAAATTTAGGTAGACAACCTAAATTTTTTTTTATTTTTGAAAATAGACTCATCATGCTTGATTCTCGAGTATCTTAAAGTTTAAATTATCAATGTACAATTAACTATGACTTAATCCAAAACATATCAATAAAAATCATAAATCACAGGAAATTTCATTCTAATCATGATATGAGAAAATTACTTAAGAAACAAGACATAATTCAGGATTTGAGAATAATGAAAAAAATTAGGCACTTTTAAGATTCAACCCCCCCACACTTAAGATGTACATTGTCCTCAATGTACAAAGATATATAAACAATATAATAGAAAATCAAAAGATAGGGAGAGAGATGAAACTTCCTGAATTTTTGGATGGATTCCTTGAGTTGGAAGTGTGGAAACTTGATTCGGAGGTGAAAGATAAGTTGGAGGAGTGGTGGTGTGATGGCCACCCACTATTATTGCGCTAGATGAAGAAATTGGGTAGCCCGTGAGGAAAAAGACAAGAAATAGTAAGACATATTTAAAATAAACTAATTATGTATTTAAAGAAAAGAAAGAAAAAGAAAAAGAAAATAGAAAGTAAAATAAAATTAAAAGAATAGATAAATGGACTGAAAAGTCCTTATTGTTAGATGGTTCGCGAGGTGGGTGTGATTTCTAAGGCCGTGGTGTGTGATTCCCAAGCAGCCTGAAGAACCTAAAAACAAGAAACTAAAATAAGATACACTAAATTTAGTGGAAGAGAAGTTAAGATAAGGAAAATAAAGGAGAAGAGAAAAGAAAAATAAAAACTAAATGGCCTCAAATGTCCTTGGTTTGTCGAGTTAATGAAGCGGTCGGCATGAACTTATGTAGGTCGGTCTCGCAGAGGGAGACTGTGCTAGGATCCTTTCGCTTTTTCGACATGGATATGGTGTAGTTTGGAAAAGGGCCAAGGAAGGAGAATATGGAAGAGGGGGGTGGTTGAAGGTGAGTAGGAAGAAGAGAGGGGGGTTTAAATAGAATTTTCAGGTCTGGTACGCCCCCACGCCCGTGTACCATGGGCGTGTTGTGTCACACGGCCGTATAGCACGGCCGTGTTGTGCTATGTTCGTTTCTCCCACCATGGGCGTGTTGTGTCACACGGCCGTATAGCACGGCCGTGTTGTGCTATGTTCGTTTCTCCCACGCCCGTTTCGTGGTCTACACGCCCATGTTTGATAAAACAGTGTCGACCACGGCTGTATCGCACGGCCGTGGTGTTTAGCCGAAGCCCGTGTGACTTCCCTTAGTGTCGACCACGGCCATATCGCACGGCCGTGGCAATTTATAGTCGTCCGTGATCTGGGAATCTTTCGTCATTGGCTCGTACTACCTCTACTATGTCAGTACGGGAGTCCGTAGTATCCACACGGCCACGGCCACGGCCGTATGCAAGGCCGTGTGGTATGGAAATCTACACCTTGTTTAGTTAATAGTTAGTTGCTAAAAAGGAGAAATAAAAGTAAAAATAAAATAAACTAAAATGTAAAGAGTACTTGAGTTAGTGCTCAAGGTTGCCTCCCGAGAAGCGCTTCGTTTAAAGTCTTAAGCTAGACTTACCTCTCATTCGCATAATCGTGGTGGTTTGAAGAGTTGAACATCTTTCCTCATGCTATCTGTCCTATTATCCGTGTATAGTTCAAGTCGAGTAGCATTTATTTTGAAAGTGCCAAATGTAGGATTACTTACCTCGACTGTTCCGTATGGGAAGACATTGATTACCCTAAAAGGGATTTCTTTGTTTGTATTAGGGTCGGGCGGAACAATTCGAGGGTCTGTTTTATCTAACAATACCTGATCTCCTATTTTGAAGTGATTTGCTGTTCCTACTAACTCGTCTAGTGGTTCCTTCGGTTTTACTTCGTGTGATTTTGATTTTTCCTTAAAATGTGTCTTCCACTCGTCTAGTTCATCAATATGAAGCCTTCGATCCTCATGAATTATTTCCTTGTTGTTACGAGATGTAGGATCTGGCTCGGATGTGTAGTTCTGTGGTGCTTCCTGAAAAGAAGGTTTAACCGAATGGTTATTAATAGAAATTATTTTCTCACCTTGATTGCTTGATGTCCTAGCTGAGTCGAGAGCTTGAAGACTGATTGATTCGTCACCTACGCGAAGTATGAGTTCACCTGTACCCACATCAATTTTAGTTCTAGCAGTCGCTAAAAAGGGTCTCCCTAAAATTAAGGGGATACTATTGTCCTCATCCATGTCTAAAACAACAAAATCTATTGGGAATACGAATTTATCAATCTTTACTAACACATCTTCGATTATACCCCTAGGAATTCGAATAGTCTTATCAGCTAATTGAATGCTCATCCTAGTTTGCTTGGGTTTCCCTAGACCTAGTTGTTTAAACATTTTATAAGGCATAACATTTATGCTTGCCCCTAAATCAGCTAAAGCGTTATTAATAGATAAACTACCAATTAAACATGGAATTGTAAAACTCCCTGGATCTTTTAATTTTTGTGGTAATTTATTTTGTAGAATTGCTGAGCACATTGCGTTTAGTTCCACATGCGATGCCGCGTCTAACCTTCGTTTATTTGTCAACAGCACCTTTAATAATCTCCTGGAATCAGGCATCTGCGAGAGAGCTTCAAGAAACGGTAAGTTAATATGTAATTTCTTTAAAAGTTTAAGAAACTTACCGAACTGTTCTTCTGTGCTGTCTTTCTTCAACGCATCGGGGTATGGTATACGAGGTTGGTACTCTTTAATTATCGGTTTCGGCTTATCATGACTTACCTCGTTCTTACCTTCCTCTACCACATTCTCTTGGCTTACCTTAGGCTCATCTAACCGTACACTTTCCTGAGCTGTTATGGCTTGAAGTTGCTCCTTTGGGTTAGTTTCTGTGTTGCTCGGTAGGCTTCCTTGAGGTCGTTTGGAGATCACCTTAGCAAGTTGCCCTAACTGGTTTTCAATCCCTTGAATCGATGCTTGTTGATTTTTAAGTGTTGTCTCGGTGTTCTGGAAACGAGTTTCTGACACCGCTATGAATTTTGTCAGCATCTCCTCAAGGTTCGGCTTCTTTTCCTGTGGGAAGGGCTGTTGTTGGAAGTTTGGAGGGGGTTGTTGCCTTTGATTTCCTTGACCACCCCATGAGAAATTGGGGTGGTTCTTCCAACCTGGGTTGTAAGTATTGCTATAAGGATTATTTTGAGATCTAAAATTATTACTTACATAGTTCATTTGTTTGCCGTCTATGCCATGTCCGTAGGGTGGGTACTCAGGATTCGCCATACCTCCACTTGCTTCTTTGCATAACGGGTTGTACCGCAAAGAACCACATAGACCATCAACCTTCTTATTTAACATCTCTACCTGATTTGATAGCATGGTTACTGCGTCGAGGTTGAAAACACTGGCAGCTTTCGTGGGCTTTGTCCTCGTGACTTGCCACTAATAGTTATTCAGTGACATCTTCTCTATAAATTTGTAAGCTACTTCAGGTTTTTTATTATTCAAGGTTTCACCGGCGGCTGAATCAATCAACTGCCTGGTTGAAGGGTTTACACCGTTATAAAAGGTTTGGACCTGTAGCCACAAGGGTGATCCATGGTGTGGGCACCTTCTCAATAGGTCTTTGTATCTCTCCCATGCATCATAGAGTGTTTCTAAATCCATCTGCACAAAAGAAGAGATATTATCCCTTAACTTGGCCGTTTTGGCTGGCGGAAAATATTTTAATAAAAAATTTTCGGTCATTTGATCCCATGTAGTGATTGATCCTCGGGGGAGAGAATGCAACCACTGTTTGACTTTATTCTTCAACCAAAAGGGAAACAACCGAAGACGTATGGCATCATCAGAAACGCCATTTATTTTGAAGGTATCACAGAATTCTAGAAAATTTGCTAAGTGTGTGATAGGATCCTCATCCTGCAAACCATCAAACTGAACAAACTGTTGTATCATCTGTATAGTGTTAGGTTTCAATTCGAAATTATTGGTAGCAATAGTAGGTCTAACAATACTCGATTCAGTTCCAGTTAAATTAGGTTTAGCATAATCATTCATAGTTCGAGGAGCCTGATTTTCGGCCACCTCTGGAGGTAGCAGATTATTCTCAGCCATCTCTTCAGTGGTATTGGTTTCGTCTTCTTGCTCTCCCTCTATGTAATTTAAGCTTCGCCTTATCTCTCTACGGTTTCTATGAACGGTACCTTCAATATCACTGTCGTAAATTAGGGGTCCTGTCGGGTTCCTTCTAGTCATAAACTAGAGGTACCTACTAGAAACAAAATAAAAGAAAGAATATTAGGAATGTAAAAAAAACAGAATAAAAGTAAATTGCAAAAAATAAAAATGGCTAAAGTAATAAAAATTGAGCGTTCTTAATATTTTAGTTCCCCGGCAACGGCGCCAAAAACTTGATCGTTATGTCAGAGTCTTAAAATATTATATAAAGAATGATCGAGCCTAGAAACTAACTATGACAATGATTGAGGCAAGCGCACCTATCGAACAGTAGAACTATGACAGCCTAGAAATTGGGGTGGTTCTTCCAACCTGGGTTGTAAGTATTGCTATAAGGATTATTTTGAGATCTAAAATTATTACTTACATAGTTCATTTGTTCGCCTTCTATGCCATGTCCGTAGGGTGGGTACTCAGGATTCGCCATACCTCCACTTGCTTCGCACTGCATAACGGGTTGTACCTACAAAGAACCACATAGACCATCAACCTTCTTATTTAACATCTCTAGCTGATTTGATAGCATGGTTACTGCGTTGAGGTTGAAAACACTGGCAGCTTTCGTGGGATTTTTCCTCGTGACTTTCCACTGATAGTTATTCAGTGACATCTCCTCTATAAATTCGTAAGCTGCTTCAGGTGTTTTATTATTCAAGGTTCCACCGGCGACTGAATCAATCAACTGCCTGCTTGAAGGGTTTACACCGTTATAAAAGGTTTGGACTTGTAGCCACAAGGGTAATCCATGGTGTGGGCACCTTCTCAATAGGTCTTTGTATCTCTCCCATGCATCATAGAGTGTTTCTAAATCCATCTGCACAAAAGAAGAGATATCATTCCTTAACTTGGCCGTTTTGGCTGGCAGAAAATATTTTAATAAAAAATTTTCGGTCATTTGATCCCATGTAGTGATTGATCCTTGGGGGAGAGAATGCAACCACTGTTTGGCTTTATTCTTCAACCAAAAGGGAAACAACCGAAAACGTATGGCATCATCAGAAACGCCATTTATTTTGAAGGTATCACAGAATTCTAGAAAATTTGCTAAGTGTGTGTTAGGATCCTCATCCTGCAAACCATCAAACTGAACAAACTGTTGTATCATCTGTATATTGTTAGGTTTCAATTCGAAATTATTGGCAGCAATAGTAGGTCTAACAATACTCGATGCAGTTCTAGTTAAATTAGGTTTAGCATAATCATACATAGTTCGAGGAGCCTGATTTTCGGCCACCTCTGGAGGTAGCGGATTATTCTCAGCCATCTCTTCAGTGGTATTGGTTTCGTCTTCTTGCTCTCCCTCTATGTAATTTAAGCTTCGCCTTATCTCTCTACGGTTTCTATGAACGGTACCTTCAATATCACTGTCGTAAATTAGGGGTCCTGTCGGGTTCCTTCTAGTCATAAACTAGAGGTACCTACTAGAAACAAAATAAAAGAAAGAATATTAGCAATGTAAAAAAAACAGAATAAAAGTAAATTGCAAAAAATAAAAATGGCTAAAGTAATAAAAATTGAGCGTTCTTAATATTTTAGTTCCCCGGCAACGACGCCAAAAACTTGATCGTTATGTCAGAGTCTTAAAATATTATATAAAGAATGATCGAGCCTAGAAACTAACTATGACAACGATTGAGGCAAGCGCACCTATCGAACAGTAGTATAGTTTAGTGGCAAGACCGGAATGTCGAACCCAAAGGAACCAAGAGTACTAATACTGACTCTCTTTCTATTATTTAACCTAAGATTTAGAGAATTTGTTGTTTAAACTAAAACTAACTAACTACTAAGCTAAAGACGCTAAGACAAAGAGAATGAATTGGGGAAAATATTTGTGGGGAAAACCAATTGATTAAGACAATACCCGAGGAAGAATCCACCTAGACTTCACTTGTTATCTAACTCTGAACCAGATGATTTATTCACTTGACTTGATCCGTAGGATTCCCTAATGTATATTAATCCCTCTCTCGAGGCGAATAACGTCTAACCCTAGGTTGATTAATTGAAATCTCTTTCTAATTAAAACCCCTAGAATTGCATTAACTCGATCTATGGACTCCCATATTAGGTTTGACCCTAATCCGACAGATTTTCGTCACCCTATCTCTAGGCGCGCGAGCAACTCCGCTTAACTATGCTAGATCTCCTCTTAGGCAGGGACTTTTGCTCCACCACCTAAGCACATCAGTACTTGAATCAATATCCTGGAATATCAAAGCAAGAATTAAGAACACATAATTAAGAACAAATTAAGTATTTATCATATAGCTCAGAAAACAATAACAAGATCCGTATTAGGTTTTATCCCCCTCAGGTATCTGAGGGTTTAGTTTATAATCATAAAAATATACATCTCAGAAGAAAATATAAAACAAAACATAAGAAAAACCCTAAAACCCCCTGAAGGAATTGAAGAGAAGATCTTCCGTCTTGAGTATGACTCCGGCTTCTTAAGATGAATCAACTGGCTTTCTTCGAGTAAATCCCACAATTCTGACCTCCCCGGCTTGGCTCCTTGGCCTAGCTGGACGCCCCCTTGAAGGTTTGCCTCTAGGGTGTTTATATAGGCTTTTGGAATGGCTTTCTTTGCCTCAAAGTACCCTAATCCGAATAAACTTCTTCTTTGTCACGTCGAGGACACGCCATGGTACACTGCAATTTGTGTGAATCGTGGCAGCCGTGTTCGAACTTTCTTTGAAGGAGCATGGCCGTGTGGTCTTGGGCCCAGGCCGTGTCGATTTCGTGATATGGCCCATTTACTCTGTTTTAGGCCCGTTTCTCGTTCTCTTCATTCTCCGGTGCTCTCCTGAGTATAAAACATGAAATTAAAGGATTAAGAGCACCAAATTACATAATTCAAGGGATAAATCATCCAAAAGTATGCTAAATGTGGGTTTAAAATATGTTATTATTACGGTTTATCACTAACATGTCTCAGCTGGGATTTGAAGGGCAATTCAGTGTCCTTTTCCCACTTAAAACCCTATTTATTGTTATAAATCATTTGAACCCTAATCACATATGTCCAATCAGTCCCTCAACTAGATATGAATTGCATATTGAATCAAATGAATAAAAATTGATATAAATGATAAAGTTAGAGAAATGAGTTACATTCGAAAATGAATGCGGTTTCTCACTAAGTATAGAAATGACTTGAGAATTAATTTAAGTTTTTTGAATTATTATTTAATTAAATAATTGAAGTTCAAAAATAAAATAAAATTAATTGGTCATTGTGAATCCATTGAATGTAAAAATTAAATATATTTTCTCATAGACTCTTTTATGGTAAAGTTGTCATGACTTTAATGGAATTAGAAATGGGTTGATAAAATTATTTAATTGGAAAAATTAATTTATTTAAATAATAAATCATATTTATTTTGGGAAATAGAAAAACATGTAATGGGTTGGATTAAATTATAAAGTGCTAGGTTAAAAGTATAAAAAGCACATATAATTGGACCCGATATAAGAGAGGCCCAAAACCCCTCATAATAAGTATGAGCGGCGACAACCCTAGTATAATTAACTAGGTTTAGTCGCCCTTCTCTCCTAATTCAACTAGGAGATTGATTTTTTCATTAAATAAGTATTATTTGTATTCTACTGATTCAACTAGGGTTTCTCTATCTTTCCCTATAAATAAATTGCACTGATAGAGCTAAAAACAGAAGTTATACACAATTTTGAGATAATGTTATTCTTCCTAAAAATAGTCAGAATTTATTTCTAAGTATATATTCTATTTTTCTAAAATAACAATTCTATTGGTTTCTATAAGAAAGTATTTACTTTTCTACTGAAAGTAATAAAATTATTTCTGGTACTATATTTGATTGAAATTGTTTGAGCCCACACTCGAATTAATTTGTGGTACAAGAATAGTGAAGAAAGTTGTTCGATTAAAAGACGGGAATGTAAAGGATCTATCTCGCTCAAAGCACAAGTACTTTTTGAGAAAATTTTATTGCTATAAATATCACAAACTGGCTCGATTTTAAAAAAAATTGTGATACAAGAAAACCGTTTTTAAACTGGATTTTTTTCCAACAAATAGACCTTTAGTGCATCCTAAATGTGTCCTAGAGGATGTATTAGTGAAAGTGAGGCAATTCATTCTTCCTGTTGATTTCACTGTTTTAATTTTTAATGAAGACTTAGAAATCCCTATCCTGTTAGGAAGACCATTCTTAGCCACTTCTAGATTGATTATCAATGTCAAAAAATGTGAATTAACGATGAAAATAGATAGTGAAGTGGAAGTGTTTAAATTTGTTATTGTTTGTCCTGACAGGGTAAATTTGTATGTTTCTCCTGTTTATGAATGTCACTCAACTTATTCTTTATTTCCTTATGCTACTAATCAACTTGATCAAAGGTATTGGTAGTAGTGTAAAGTTTTAGGTCCACATTCAAGTCCCAAAGGAGTCAAGATTCAGAAGAGATTAGCAATCTTTCGGTGGTCAATGAACGATAATTACATAGTTCATCTACGAAACAAACGAATGATTCAAGTGTCGAACACCTCTCCCATGCACTATTTTGGGGGCGTAAAGGTTCTCCCAAGAAACACTTTTTAAACTCCTATTTGCAGTTGGTTGTTTTCTATATCATTTAGATGTTTTGGGACTGTACTTGAATTTCATTTATTTTTTAAACTTTCTTTTATGTTTAAGAGTAGGATTTTCGTAGTGTTACATCTAGGGATTGTGTATGGTTGGAAATCTTGAGAATGAAAAGACATTTTTTGAGTGAATTGTGGTCAATGTTGCAATACACTCTGGTGGTAGTCACTGCACCAACGACGACCAAGGTGTAGAAGGGCATAAATCATGTCCAATGTCGCAACACAGGGATCTTACAGTCACGACACATAAGACAGACCAAAAACAAAGTTGAAATTTAAAACAGCAGCTGAGTCGAGACATTAGGGTATTGTTTTTATGACAAGAGAGAAAGTTAACCCCTATTATCGCAGCACCAATGCAACATCTCGATTTAGGGCCTAGTCAGAATAGTGGTGCGAGACCACAAATCTGAGGTTTATGAATGAGTTTTTGAGGTTTATGCTATGTATGCATGCTAGTGTGAAAGTTTCATGAAGCAATTTTGTGAAATTGCGGTTGAATTGTCCAAAAGGACTAAATTACAAAAGTTACAAAATGTGAGATTCTAGAAGCTATTTGTGTGAAATAGCTTTAGAATATTAATTAGAGGTCCTTAAATAGCAATTTCCCAATTTCTAATTTTTGGACAAAATTGGGCATGGATGAGTTAAAATAGAAAGTTTATCAAAAAGGGCATTTTGGCCATTTAACAATTAAGTGATTAAAATAGGAAAAAGATGACAAAATTCATTCATCTTCTTCTCCAAGGCTGCTGAAAATTGAGAGAGCCATTGTTAGGGTTCTTCAAAATTTTCAAGCTTGCTAGTAAGTGCATCTAAGCCCCGTTTTTGATATTCTTTGTATTTTTGAAGTCCTTGTAGCATGAGTAAGCTATTTTTAGCTATTTGATGAGCTATGATGGATGTTCAAAAATGTGGTCATGTATGACATGCATGTATTTTGATGTTTTATGGAAGATTATGAAAGCTTGATGTAGTAGAAATGTCTTTTGCTAAATGAGTTTCCATAGAAAATGCATGTAGGGACTAGTTTGTAAAAATCTTGAGTTTGGTCATACATGTATGATGTAGTGAGAATTGATGATTGCTTTAGTTGAGTAAGTGATTCGGCTAAGCATGAAAGGCTAGAAAGTTGAATAAAAATCACTTTACGAGCCTTGGGGCAATAGCGTAAATAGGAGAAAGTTTAGGGGCAAAAGGGTAACTTTGCCAAATTATGAGATGTGGGTCAATTTAGTCAATGTGTATATTGATGAGTTGAATTATCATTATAGATCAAGAAAGACAAAGCCCGGATCGAAACTGAGGTAAGAGCAAAGTGGTGGACTAAATTGCACGTTTCTATACTTTTGAGTATCGAGGTAAGTCTATGTATAAAAAATGCATTCATACTTACAATTTGTTAATGTTAGCTAGTGTATAGCATGGTTGAGAATGATTGAGAACCTATGTGGTTCAAGTGGAATGAATGTGATAGACTTTGTGAATGGATGAATGATTGAGTAAATAGATATGTGAATGTATAGTGATAATGCTAAAAGATGGGCTAAGTGCGATACCATCTTAATGCATAATGACGATGAGCTGGCTATGTGCGATGCTAACGTTGGGTATATTGTCTAGTGGGCTATGTGCGAAACCACTACGATTACCTTTATGGTAGGCTAAGTGCGATACTACCTTATTTATTGATTGTGGTGGGCTAAGTGCGGAACCACCGAGACATTAGCTGTGTCGATTTGCTGTGTAGATTAGATGTGTGGATTAGCTGTGTGGATGTATTATCGAGAAATAATGATATGTTGTATATCGTGTAAATGTGATATTGAATGCAGGGGTGCATGCCAATGGTTATGAGTAAGTGACTCATGATGTGTTGGAAATGTGGTAAGGGATAGAAAGAGTAAGCATAGTTGTACATTATATGTTAGTATAATGCTAATTGTTGTTTAGCTTATACTATGGTGCTTAATTGTTTATGTGTAAACTTACTAAGCTCAAAGCTTACTCCCTTTCTTTTCCCTTGTCTTATAGAGCAAAAGTGTTGAATCAAGATACGAGGATCAATTGGAACATCGCCCACACTATCAGCACACTCTGGTACATGAGACTCAATGTTTTGTATATGGCATGTATAGGGGCTAGACAAGTTAGTGAATTTTGTTGTAAATGGCTATGATGTGTTGGCCTTTAGATGGATAATCTATTTTGTATAATGCCATAGTTGTTGGCACTTTATTATATGAAAAGATGTAGTTATCTATGTGAGATTGTACTTCATATGAGTTGATTATGGATGTGTTGAATGAGTGCATGTTGTGTATGCTAGAAGGGTGAAAAGAACTTGGCATATAGATTTGTTCTTGTCCATGTGGATAGACACACGGGCGTGTGTCTAGGCCATGTGTGACACACGATCAGCCCATGGGCGTGTGACTTGGCTGTGTGTCCCCTGCATGTTAGTATTTTAAATCAGAATAGACCACGGACTAGCCACACGGGCATGTGCCTAGGGCGTGTGGGTTAACCAGTGTTGGCCACGAGTTAGCCACACGGGCGTGTGTCTAGACTCTAGGCCGTGTAAGTGAAGTCAGTGTTCACCACGGTTGGAGAGCATGGGCGTGTGTGTCTACACACGGGCGTGCATCATCTTACACGGGCGTGTGAGCCCTGTATAAAAGAGAAAAATTTTAAGATCGTAAGAGTTTTCGATATGGTCTCGAGAGCCCTCGAGTGTTTGAGTGAGGTCTCGTAAGTCGAGATTGAGGTTGTTGTGATGGCCAAAGAGAGTGGTCATGTTGAGCCTAAGTGGTAATCTTGAGGATTTTAATACGGTAACGCCTCGTGCCCGGTTTCGGCGTTGAATACGGGTAAGGGGTGTTACATTTAGTGGTATCAGAGCTATGGTTTAGTCGGTTTTAGGACTACCGTAGCGGGTGTAAGAGTCTAGCTATACATGCCATAAGTGTACAATGATAGTGTGGTGGCTTCTGATGATTTTAAATTTTGTTTTATATAGAATATGGATTCCGATCCATTGACTGTTGATGAAGCAGCTAGTAATACGCTGGCTCCTGCGCAAGGAACCGTTCCTGTTCAAAGTGGACCCGAGGCTAGGGGTCAAGGGGAAGGGGAACGGGAAGCCTTTCTCCAGATGATGAGTAATTGGTACTCGGATTACGTCCGAGCGAACCCTAATGCTCAACCTCCTCCACCTCCCCCTATACCTTAGCCGTTTCCTGTGGCTCCTCAAGGTATTGATGTAGTGAGGATATCGAAACCCCCGGTAGATTAGATTAGAAAGCACGGGGCTGAGGAGTTTAGAGCTAAGGTTGATGATGACCCTGAGAGGGCAGAGTTCTGGTTAGAAAACTCGGTGAGAGTGTTTGAGGAACTCTTTTGTACACCTGAAGAGAGCTTGAAGTGTGTCGTATCTTTACTGAGGGACTCGGTATACCATTGGTGGAAGACGTTGACGTCAGTAGTCCCGAGAGAGCGGGTGACGTGGGACTTCTTTCTGGAAGAGTTTCGGAAGAAGTATATAAGCCAACGATTTACTGATCAAAAAAGGAAGGAATTCCTTGAGTTGAAGCAAGGAAGAATGTCAGTAGCGGAATATGAGCGTGAGTTTGTTAGGCTTAGCAAATACGCTCAAGAATGTGTGTCGACAGAGACCATTTTGTGTAAGAGGTTCGAAGACGGACTGAATGAGGACATCAAACTCCTAGTGGGTATTTTAGAGTTGAAAGAATTTGTGGTGTTGGTCGAAAGGGCAAGTAAGGCCGAAGAGTTGAGTACAGAAAAGAGAAGGGTTGTGAGTGAAGCCCAAGATGCTAGAAAGAGGTCAATGGGCAAGTCGTATCAAGCCCAGTCGAAAAGGTCCAAGGAAGTGAGTCTTAGGACGACAGCACCAGTGGGTTATTCGCATCGAGACTTGGGCAATACCCATTCGGGTTCAAGAGTCCAAGCCACTTCGATGGAAAGTGTGGGCAATCCAAAGAACAAACCGGAGTGTCCAAGTTGTGGTAGATATCACACCAGAGAGTGTTGGGGTAACAGTCGAAACTGTTATAAGTGTGGTTCCCCCAACCATTTTATCCGAAATTGCCCCGAGAGGGATGATAAGAAAGAGAAGCTAGAGATGAGATCCAGTGATGTGTCTGTAAGGGGTAGACCACCAAGGAACCCGAGAAGCGAGAATAGTGGTAGAGGTGCATCTAGAGACTCTGCTGTGAGACCGGAGGGTCGGGCACCTGCGAGGACGTATGCCATTCGCGCTCGTGAAGAGGCATCCTCCCCTGATGTGATAACGGGTACTTTTTCTCTCTTTGACACCCTTGTTATTGCTTTAATAGATCCGGTGGTCTACTCATTCTTATATTTGCATGAGATTGGCATCTAGTTTGAGTATGATGTTGAGTCTACGGACTTTGTGGTTAAGGTGTCGGACAGTTAGGTAAGCATGTGTTAGTGGACAAGGTGTGTAAGAATTGTCCTTTGATGATTGAGAGTCATTACTTTCCAAGCAAACCTAATGTTGTTGTCGTTTGATGAGTTTGATTTAATCCTAGGCATGGATTGGTTTACTACCCATAGTGTCTTAGTGAACTGTGGTAGTAAGTTTATTGAATTGAAATGTGAGAGTGGAGATGTGGTTCGGGTTGAATCAGGTGGATCGGATAGTCTACCAGTGATGATTTCTTCCTTAGTGGCTGATATATGTTTGAGAAAAGGGTGTGAGTCCTATCTTGCTTTTGTGTTGAATACTCAAGAGGTTGGAGTAAAGTTTGAAACAAGTGCGGTGGTATGTGAGTATCCCGGATGTATTCCGGAAGAGTTACCCTGATTACCTCAAAGAAGAGAGGTTGAGTTTGGGATTGAGTTAGTTCCGGGAACGGCACCTATTTCGATTGCTCAGTATAGGATGGCACCTTTAGAGTTGAAAGAAATCAAGGTTCGATTGCAAGAGTTGACAAATAAGGGTTTTACAAGACCAAGCTACTCACCATGGGGTGCTCCGGTATTGTTTTTGAAGAAGAAAGATGGGTCTATGAGGTTGTGTATGGACTATAGACGACTTAACAAAGTGACGGTTAAGAATAAGTATCCTTTACCAAGAATTGATGATCTTTTGATCAAGCAAGGAGCTACTCTGATGTTCTCCAAGATAGACACGAGGTCCGGTTATTATCGATTGAGAGTGAAAGAGCAGATGTGTTGAAAAGCGCATTTCGGACAAGGTATGGCCATTATGAGTTTTTGGTTATGCCGTTTGGTTTGACGAATGCACCGGCGATTTTTATGGATCTGATGAACCGTGTTTTCAGACTGTATGTGGACAAGTCTGTAGTTGTCTTTATTGACGACATATTGATCTATTCTCGGGATGAGAATGATCATGAAGAACATTTGAGATTTGTCTTGTAAACTTAAAGAGATAAGCAGTTGTACATTAAGTTTAGCAAGAGTGAGTTTTGGCTCCGAGAGGTCGGATTCCCAGGACACATTGTGTCGGGTGATGGTGTTAGAGTTGACCCGAGTAAGATATCGACTGTTGTAGATTGGAAATCGCCGAGGAACGTGTCGTAAATCGAAGTTTCTTGGGATTAGCGAGGATATTACAGACGTTTCGTAAAGGGGTTCTCTGTGATTGCTACCCCGATGTGAAACTATTGCACAAAGATGTCAAGTTTGAATGGATCGAGACATGTCAACAGAGTTTCGAGAGACCGAAAACAATGTTGATCGAGGCACCGGTTTTGGTTCAACCGTAATCGGGAAAGAGATCGGTTTCAAAGATGACGCATCGTTTAATGGTCTCGGTTGCGTGTTGATGCAAGAGGGTAAGGTAGTCACTTACGCCTTGAGGCAGTTGAAATCGCACGAGAAGAATTATCCGACTCATGATTTGGAGTTGGCTGCGATTGTTTTTGCGTTAAAGATTTGGCGACATTACTTATATGGTGAGAAATGTCGAATCTTTACGGATCACAAGAGTTTGAGATATTTGATGGATCAGAAGGATTTGAATTTGCGATAGAGACGGTGGCTTGAGTTGTTGAAAGACTATAAGTTAGTCATTGACTACCACCCGGGAAAAGCGAATGTGGTTGCGGATGCCCTGAGTAGGAAATCCTTGTATGCTCTAAGAGTTATGAGCACGAGTTTAGCATTGTCTGATGATGGTGCTATTTTGGAAGAGTTACGAGCTAAGCCACTATTTGTTCAACAGATATGTGAGGCTCAGAGAAATGATAGTGAGATGCTAGCTAAGAGAGCTAAGTGTGAATCAGAAAGTGATTCCGATTTTCGAGAGTGGGCTCGAATGGTTGTTTCTTTGCATCGTGATGTAATTTGTGTACCAAGAGATGAGGAGTTAATCCAAAAGGTTTTGCATGAGATCCACAGTGGATGTTTGTCAGTACATCCGGGCAGTACGAAAATGTACAATGACTTGAAGAAGTATTATTGGTGGATGGGTATGAAAAGAGATATTTCAGAGTTCGTGACAAAGTGTCTGATTTGTCAACAAGTGAAAGCTGAGCATCAAGTGCCTTCAGGATTGCTTCAGCCAGTGTTGGTACCTAAATGGAAGTGGATCGGGTTACCATGGATTTTGTGATGGGGTTGCCGATGACTCCGAAAAAGAGAGATACTGTGTGGGTTGTTGTGGATAGACTAATGAAGTCGGCTCACTTTATTTCAGTACGTGTTGATTATTCACTGGATAAGTTAGCTGAATTGTATGTTACAGAGATAGTGAGGTTACATGGTGTACCTGTGTCTATAATATCGGATAGGGATCCGAGGTTCACTTCGAGGCTTTGGAAGAGGTTGCAAGAGGCTTTGGGAACAAAGTTGAATTTCAGTACTGCGTTCCATCCGCAAACCGATGGTCAGTCTGAAAGATTGATTCAAGTTCTCGAAGATATGCTTTGATGCTGTGTGTTAGAATTCGAGGGTAGTTGGGAGAGATATCTACCTTTAGTCGAATTTTCTTACAACAACAGTTATCAGTCAAGTATACGGATGGCTCCGTATGAGGCCTTGTATGGTCGTAAGTGTCGGACTCCTTTGTATTGGACCGAGCTTAGTGAGAAACGGATCCATGGAGTCAATCTTGTGAAAGAGACTGAGGAGAAAGTGAAAATAGTCCGTAATAGTCTGAAAGTTACTTTGGACCGAGAGAAGTCGTACGCGGATCTGAAAAGAAAAGAAATTGAGTTTGAAGTGGGCGACAAAGTGTTTTTGAAAGTGTCCCCATGGAAGAAGATTATGAGATTTGGACGAAAAGGAAAATTGAGTCCAAGATTCATAGGGCCGTGATGCATGACAGAGTTGGGCGGTGAGCTTACCGGATGGCTTTTTGGTAGAGTTGGAAAAGATTCATAATGTGTTCCATGTGTCGATGTTGCGACGGTATCGCTCCGATCCTTCACATGTGATTCTTTCGACGGAAATTGAGATAAGACCGGATATGTCTTATGATGAAGAGCCGATTAAGATCTTGGCTCGAGAAGTGAAACAGTTGAGAAATAAGAGCATAGCACTAGTAAAAGTGTTATGGCAGAAACACGGTGTGGAAGAGGCTACGTGGGAAACGGAAGAAGCTATGAGAGAGCAACATCCAAACCTCTTTACTGGTAAGATTTTCGGGGGCAAAAATCTCTAAAGGGGGGAAGAGTTGTAACATCTCGATTTAGGGCCTAGTCGGAATAGTGGTGCGAGACCACAAATCTGAGGTTTATGAATGAGTTTTTGAGGTTTATGCTATGTATGCATGCTAGTGTGAAAGTTTCATGAAGCAATTTTGTGAAATTGCGGTTGAATTGTCCAAAAGGACTAAATTGCAAAAGTTGCAAAATGTGAGATTCTAGAAGCTATTTGTGTGAAATAGCTTTAGAATATTAATTAGAGGTCCTTAAATAGCAATTTTCCCAATTTCTAATTTTTGGACAAAATTGGGCATGGATGAGTTAAAATAGAAAGTTTATCAAAAAGGGCATTTTGGTCATTTAACAATTAAGTGATTAAAATAGGAGAAAAGATGACAAAATTCATTCATCTTCTTCTCCAAGGCTGCCAAAAATTGAGAGAGCCATTGTTAGGGTTCTTCAAAATTTTCAAGCTTGCTAGTAAGTGCATCTAAGCCCCGTTTTTTATATTCTTTGTATTTTTGAAGTCCTTGAAGCATGAGTAAGCTATTTTTAGCTATTTGATGAGCTATGATGGATGTTCAAAAATGTGGTCATGTATGACATGCATGTATTTTGATGTTTTATGGAATATTATGAAAGCTTGATGTAGTAAAAACATCTTTTGCTAAATGAGTTTCCATAGAAAATGCATGTAGGGACTAGTTTGTAAAAATCTTAAGTTTGGTCATACATGTGTGATGTAGTGAGAATTGATGATTGCTTTAGTTGAGTAAGTGATTCGGCTAAGCATGAAAGGCTAGAAAGTTGAATAAAAATCACTTTACGAGCCTTGGGGCAATAGTGTAAATAGGAGAAAGTTTAGGGGCAAAAGGGTAATTTTGCCAAAGTATGAGATGTGGGTCAATTTAGTCAATGTGTATATTGTTGAGTTGAATTATCATTATAGATCAAGAAAGACAAAGCTCGGATCGAAACCGAGGCAAGAGCAAAGTGGTGGACTAAATTGCACGTTTCTATACTTTTGAGTAGAGGTAAGTCTATGTATAAACAATGCATTCATACTTACAATTTGTTAATGCTAGCTAGTGTATAGCATGGTTGAGAATGATTGAGAACCTATGTGGTTCAAGTGGAATGAATGTGATAGATTTTTTGAATGGATGAATGATTGAGTAAATAGATATGTGAATGTGTAGTGATAATGCTAAAAGATGGGCTAAGTGCGATACCATCTTAATGCATAATGACGATGAGCTGGCTATGTGCGATGCTAACTTTGGGTATATTGTCTAGTGGGCTATGTGCGAAACCACTACGATTACCTTTATGGTAGGCTAAGTGCGATACTACCTTATTTATTGGTTGTGGTGGGCTAAGTGCGGAACCACCGAGACATTAGCGTGGTGGATTTCTTTGTGTGGATTAGCCGTGTGTGGATTAATTTGTGTGGATGTATTATCGAGAAATAATGATATGTTGTATTTCGTGTAAATGTGATATTGAATGCAGGGGTGCATGTCAATGGTTATGAGTAAGTGACTCATGATGTGTTGGAAATGTCGTAAGGGATAGAAAGAGTAAGCATAGTTGTACATTATATGTTAGTATAATGCTAATTGTTGTTTAGCTTATACTATGGTGCTTAATTGTTTATGTGTAAACTTACTAAGCTCAAAGCTTACTCCCTTTCTTTTCCCTTGTCTTATAGAGCAAAAGTGTTGAATCGAGATACGAGGATCAATTGGAAGATCGCCCACACTATCAAGCACACACTCGTACATGAGACTCAATGTTTTGTATATGGCATGTATAGGGGCTAGACAAGTTAGTGAATTTTGTTGTAAATGGCTATGATGTGTTGGCCTTTAGATGGATAATCTATTTTGTATAATGCCATAGTTGTTGGCACTTTATTATATGAAAAGATGTAGTTATCTATGTGAGATTGTACTTCATATGAGTTGATTATGGATGTGTTGAATGAGTGCATGTTGTGTATGCTAGAAGGGTGAAAAGAACTTGGCATATAGCTTTGTTCTTGTCCATGTGGATAGACACACGAGCGTGTGTCTAGGCCATGTGTGACACACGGTTAGCCCATGGGCGTGTGACTTGGCCGTGTGTCCCCTGCATGTTAGTATTTTAAATCAGAATAGACCACGGACTAGCCACACGGGCGTGTGCCTAGGGCGTGTGGGTTAACCAGTGTTGGCCACGAGTTAGCCACACGGGCGTATGTCTAGACTCTAGGCCGTGTAAGAGAAGTCAGTGTTCACCATGGTTAGAGAGCATGGGCGTGTGTGTCTACACACGGGCGTGCATCATCTTACACGGGCGTGTGAGCCCTGTATAAAAGAGAAAAATTTTAAGATCGTAAGAGTTTTCGATATGGTCTCGAGAGCCCTCGAGTGTTTGAGTGAGGTCTCGTAAGTCGAGATTGAGGTTGTTGTGATGGCCAAAGAGAGTGGTCATGTTGAGCCTAAGGGGCAATCTTGAGGATTTTAATACGGTAACGCCTCGTGCCCGGTTCCGACGTTGAATACGGGTAAGGGGTGTTACAACCAAGGTCAGGAGTCACAACACGACTATCAGGATTTGCGAGAAACCCGTCTTCTAGTCACGACCCAACCCAAAAAAAACTTTATATTTCAGTCAGCTTTAAACCCCCTTTAACCCCCTATTTCTTCATTTTTTTTTAATTTTCAACCTAAAAACACTTCCCCCTTCTTTTTCCCCTCAATATAGGGTTAGAAGTTTTGATTTTATTTAAAAATTATGCACTTTAAAATTTTCTACACTTTTTTTCTTTCTTTTATTCTAAATTTCAACCTCATTCTTCACCATTGAAGCAAGACCAAGCAAGTGGTGGTCAACATTCATCTTCTACTTCTCCAGAACTAAGGCTAAGGGTTCCAAACTTTAACTTTTAGGGTAGTTTAATATATTCTTGAAAAACGTTTAATTGAATGATTATTTTGGGTATTTGTTGAATAGTACTTATCTTCTTTGCATGCTCATAGTGTTTAGGGATTTGAATTTATTTGCATAAGTATTTAACTTGCCAAAGGAAGGTAGTTCTTGATTCGTGCTTGGAAATTTGCTTATTAGTTGGTCAGAACTTTACGGTGTAGAAACATTATTGTTAGTTTATATTTAATGGTGATATTAGTAGTTAGTCACCAAATGACAAGAAACGAGCTTAAACCCAACTGAAACTGCCACCAACCCCGAATCGAGACGAAACTCATTTTCGTACTAAAGATGTTAAAACCTATAATTTAGAACTTCAAGTAAAAACCTTCATCCTAGAACGGGGTTTTGATACGAAGTCGACACTTTGTAATGAGTTATGGAATTTAGTCCAATACCTTGGTTGGTACAATTTCTACCTTACCCTAAAAGAGACCGTTGTCATCCCGATTCTTCAAGAATTTTATGCAAATTTAAAAGACATTGAGTGTGGTGAGGTACTTGTTTGGAGAGATTGTGTTGACATATCCCTTAGAGAAATTTGCAAATATTACAACGTCTCTTACTATAAAAAAGATTATATCAAATCTCATGATTTGGAACTTTACAAACATCGACATGGGCGCTATAATGAATTATTTAACTGAAAATAGGGGAGTTTGGAAATGTCAGCTAAACACTAATTTGCCATTAAATGAAAATGGTGTATCATCCACTCAGGATTAAGCTATGTCACACTATAAACTTCAGAAGTGAATAAATCCATAAATGAATTCAAGATCTATTCTACTTGGGTACTATCTGATGTACTGTCAGTCTAATCAGTCACATCTATGTCTCTATCTTCTGGGAGTGATAACATATTTATTTTGCATATTTTACGTACCCAAATCAACTTGTTCTTGAATTAATTTATGCTAATTGGTGAATTTTATGTTTAAATCTTGTCAGGAATGAAATTCAGATGCTTTAATTCGAAAACAAGCAGAAAATGACTAAATTGAAGGATGGGCAATTGAAGAGGGGTCAAATAAAAATTTGGAGACATTTAAGAGCTGATCAGATTGTTGACTTTATAAAAGCCAAAATTAGAAAAAAAATCTGATATTTATTTCATGTAAGTAATGGGTAGGTGGGACTAGCCTAATTTTAGCATATGGTTTATGTATAAATAGGTAACATGGTGGGCTTGATAAAATACCTTGATTTGCCTGGCAATTGAATAGAAATCAATTTATTTTCTTTCTTACTTTGTGTGAAAGAGAGCAAGCATTCTACCAACTTTTGTTTCCATTTCAATATTTTGGCTTAATTGTTTCCCAAGCCCTTCCCCTTTCACTTACCACCATTTCCATTCAAATCCACTTCCACAACCAACCAAAGCATGATTAATTTCATGCTTCATTAAATTCAAATTAGCTTTAGGCCGATATTTTTTTCGATCAGGAATCGTGAGAAACATATCCATACTAAAAATCCTTCAAATCAGTATTCACCATCTCTCAGGAATATCAGGATTGACAAATTCATCCCTTAAAGTTAACTCGATTTCAATTCAAAAAGAGCATTGGGTTGAAGTCATTTTGGCGGACAGTTGGAGAGACAAGTTGGCCGTGCTGTATTCGGATTTCCACGAACAAATCAAGAGAGATAGTGATCGAATTTAAACGTCCCACACGGTTGACGCTGTTAATTCGAGTTGGGTTATTCAGAACACAAGGTTACAGAAGTTTTGAATCGCGAACGTGTGTATCGCGGTTAGATAATCGGTAAGGGTTGGTTTGCAGGGCGTACCAGAATCAACTAAAAGAGGAAGAATTGGTGGTTAGGACGTTCTTAGCCGCTATAACCAGCTTATTGTTTGGAGGAGAAAACTCATTTTTGAGAATCGATTCAGAGACCGGACTTCACCGAGTCTAGGGCTAAGGCTTTATAATTCTATTTGCAAAATCCAAATTCATTTTCTAATTTAATTTTACTTTCGATTTATTTAATTGCTTATTTCTACTATCTCAATTATTTAATTTTTAGACATTTCCAACTCCCTTAATTTATTCAATTTATTTTTCAACAAGTCTGTTTGGAGTCGTGGGCACGACTATTACCATGATTATCGGCTCGATCGAAATTCTGTTCACAAGAAAAACACGGAAGTTGATCATAATTTTCAATCCTTGTGGACTCGACCCTACTACTCTTTACTACTATTTAGAGTTATTTTATTGTAGGAATTATTTTCGGTGGTTTCGACGCCCATCAAGGAGTCATCTATTCTGATGTTCAAGACAAAGTATTTCCCCAATTGGACTTTATAGATGGCATATTAGTCTTTCAATCAGTTTGCTCATTTTTTATTAGACTAATGACATGTTTTGGTTCATCTACTAATCTAAGTTGTCTTTTCGTATTATGATCCAACCACATAATATCGTTTAGTATTAGTTAAAAATTGGATAATCAGTGAGCTAATATTTGCTTCCATTTTACTTTGCGTGCAAAAACCATTGAGGACAACATACAAAAGGTATTAATGTAATTCATGGATAATTTTATTAAACCAATTTGTTCGAAAAAAAAATACAAGTGTACATAGACGAAAACACTACACTCAGGGTACTAGATCCAACACCTTTCCCTTCGAACCACAAAGAAAAGTCCTAGGGCATTCTCTTTATCTTCCAATGAATACATATACTAAAACAACAACATGTTTGGTCATATATTGCGCTGAGTTTAGAGTATGATGAACCCAATAACCAACCATCAAAAGCTACAACCAACTATTTGGGTGCTAGTCTATATGCATTTAGAAGATCTTGAACAAAAGCACGAGGAGGAAGGTGAAAGCTTGCTTCTAAGACATGCAAAGGCAGATAAAATCTAGGCCTGCCCCCACCATAATTGAGCCCAAAGACTTCGCTTAAGTGGTGTGGCCCACTCGAAGCACTAAAATTGTACTTAGAATACTTCGGAAGAAGCCTTTATATAACACCTTCACCCGACCTAATCATCGAATCTGGGTGTAGAGTGCCAAAAATAGGCTGATTTGGAATAAATATCAAATTTCAAGGTTAATAACTTCTAGAGTAATTTTATTAATTAATAGCTATTTACTTACAACAGAAACCTTAAAATTTAAAACGAAGTTTACTATCTCTAGACACATACCGTAAGGGATCTATATAACCACAACATGCTCCACCTCAAGACGAAGCCTCTAAGTGTACCCACTTTCTATGTGCATGACTCTTACTGACAATGATCCTTGATCCATCACGGTCTAGCTTGGTCCCTCCTCGAGTTATTTATCCTATGATTCCTGCAAACCACAGGCCAACACCTTGGTAAGTTCAATGCACTTAGGAGTTTTTACTGCATTACACTAAATAAACCCCATATTGCAGGGGTTTTCAGATAGAGAAGATTCAGACACACTACTCCCTATTTCGTTTTGACTATTTTGGTGTGCCTGGGTGTCAAACTTTTATTCTTCGTGGGCCTATCTTTAATGGCGGAGCGGGTACATTCATAATGGATTTTCTTTAAGGAGACATAGTGTAACAACCCAAAAGTCAATGGAGTCGAAAACAATGGTTTTGGAAATTAAGGTATCAGGATCTCGTTTCCCTAAACCAGACTCATAAATATTTTATTAAATATTTACAGAGTTATATTAAATGTGAATTAAATTTTTTGTTACGTAATTTTGAACAAAGAGTGTTTAATTAAAATAAAGGGACTAAATCAAATAAGTGATAAAAGTAAGAATTAATACTAATTTATAAGGTGAATCTATATTAAAGGACTTATTAAATAAATAGACCATTTTATTTATAGATTTTGATAGTGGATGTTTATGAGGATAACTATTATAGGTAAGAAAAAAAAAGGAGAGAAGAGAGCTTTACCTTCTTCCTTGTTTTGCTGGTTCATGGGAATGGGGAGAGAGACCATGACACCGGCTGCATGTAGGGAAAAACCATTGTTTTGGCTTGTTTAAAAGCTTAATTCTTCAAACAATTCGCTAAAGGAGAGGGAGACAATGGTAGTAAGAAGGGGAAAGAGCTTGCTTGAAGATAGGTACAGTTGGGAGTGAATTTGGGTAAGTCCTTGCAATGAAACTTTGAAAAAATTTCCATGTTTGTTATGTGTTTAATACATGCAGGTAAAACGCGGATTTAAGGACTATTAAGCAAGGTTAGTAGTTAAAATACATGTTATTTGTTACCAAAATACTGGTGTTAGAAGTGAAGAAGAGTTGTTAAATAAATGTATAAGTTGGTGTTGAAACCCTGTCGTTGAATGCTGATAGTTTCAGCATGCAATTGTTGTATTTTATCATGTAATAAATTCTGGTGTAATTGATCTGTTGTTGTTCTAATTAAGGTAAAATGTTGGTTGATAAATGTTCTGTTTTGTGGTAATAAGCAAAATATAAATATGGTTGAAATTAACATGCATTACTGTTCGGTTTATGTTTGAAGAGTTATTAAATTTTGGAGCTTAAAATAGTTTAATTTGGGATTTACATTTCCAAATTTCAGTTTTAGTAATGTCCCATTATTATTGATTGAAGCTAAGGGAACAAGCATTTGTTGAAAGGATGCAGGGAACTAAATTGTCTGAATTACCCTATTTAAATAGACGAAATGTGTATGTAATTTAACCCTGTCTATTCAATAATTGTTGTTGTTGTTCTGTTTCAAAACAGGTCAAGAGCTTATATACTTAAAAAAATTTAAATTAGTAAATTGCATGATTTTGAATGATTAATTAAATGCTTTTTGGTGGTTTTGATATATCATTATCGAACTATAAGACAATATATATACGAGTACTGTATGTATAAAATATTGAAAATTTATATGTAACGTGATGTTTGTTTGTGTGATTAGAATGAAATGCCCTGCTAGTGGGTCCTCTATACATTTTTCTTTCTTGATTGCATTGTTACACTTTTATGCTGGTATGAATGTATAAATCCAAGGAAAATTTTGGTGGAATGCATGTTGTCAAGGGAGCTGCTAATGCATGCATTATTTTTAAGCAGGCTATTAAATTTCTTCGCCAGAAAAAGGTAGTTCGGTTGGTGGTGGTCTATGCTATCCAAAGTTTTTTTTATGAATGTTGTTCAATTGAGCATAAATAAATGAGGTCTGAATAATGGGAATTAAGTGGTTTAAATGTCAGTTTATGATGTCCAAAAAGGATGTGAATTTATGATGTCTGGAATTTGCTATTTAAGTTTTTTTTTTAAATGCTGCCATTTACAATGTTTGTAGGCTATAATTTGGGACGGTTAAATGATGTCATTGATGTTAGGAGGTAAAGATTGAAGGTGTCCAAAGGCCATAACTTTAGTCTGTCCAAATGAGCTATCATTATGCTATTTTATTTAGATAATCAAGTCGTTCAAATGTGTTGATTTCACTGTCTAGTTGTGATGCTGTTATGTTGTTATATTGTGTTAATTAGGCTGTTCGGATGGGGCTAATAATTTTGTCTGATTGTGATGTTATTAAGCTGATTTAATGTCTTGTAATGTTGAAGATTGTTGTTGACCAAAGCATAATTTAAAGATGTACAAAACTGAACATTTGTATAGGTTTCAGCTGAATTGAATGTTGGAATTTCAGCATTTGTTCTCTTGTTTTAAAACGTTATGAGCTGCTAAGTTAAATGAAAGAAAATATTGGTTGTCATTATTTAAATTTGGTTACGATTTGAATTGTTGTATTAACAGTTAGAATGTATATTTCTATATCGTTTGAATCTCGTTTATTGTTACGGGTTGAAATGCTTGATAGAATTGTTTGTGTTATTAGATTTGAATGGTGTATCGTGGTGCCAATTAACGCATGGAAATAGATTTGATTTTGATGCAGGATGTATAGATGAATTGTTGAAGAATTTGGCTAGTTTTATTTGTCTATGAGGGTACCTAAAGGTCACCATTAGGGAATGTTTTGAGTTTGGGCATGAAATTTGATACTTAATGGCTCAATCATGCACTACACGGTTGTGTGACCCATGTTTGGCATTATTGCCTTGTTCTTTTGAAAATGTTACAATTTAATCCTTGTTTGTTCTCGAAGCTTTCGTAAGCTAGATATTTTTAAAAAAAAACCGATTTTGTTTGAAAATCATGATTTATATGAATGTAAGCGATTACTCAATATTTAATTGCATCTTGGAGTTTACAGGTCAGGAAATTTGAAGATGAATATGTGACAACTAGTCGGCACGACTATAAATACGATATGGAAGGATTATGTTCTTATAATATAATTTAACATATTAACTGCTTATGAACCCTTAATTTTTAATTTATTTAAGTCCTTACATAATTTATTTTATATTATAACATTAGTTATAGAAATGCTACTAAGTTGATTACTTAGCGTTCGGTTTGTCTTCCGTGCGCAAGTTAGGTTCAATCGTGTGCACTCGTTGTTATCAGCATCCAACAAAAAATTATGTATTCATCGAGTTGGTGAAACTTTTGTTAATCTGGTTGGCATGTACCTATATGATTTTATGTTATATTCTACTTAGTTGGAGAATTAATTCATACTTCGAGATGTTTTATAAATAGGCACATATGATAGTTGTTAATGGTTCGTACCATGTATATGTTTGGTGTTGATGATGCTATGCGAGTTTTTAAATGTGATTATAATGCTTTGGATGTGAATTAATATATATAATTGGAAAATAGGATACATGAAATACAACGAATAAATAGGTTAATAGTTGAGATACTGATATATATATTAATCATGACTTAGTCTTGGGTTTAAATGTATGATTTTTTTTTTATAATTTATATTGTAATGAATGTTTTCAGTTGCTCCGGCAAAGAATGTGATATCCCATTGCCCGGACTTGGTGATTGGGTCAGTAACTGGGGTGTTACATTTAGTCTTGACAGACATACCTGTCACTTGTGTCATCCCTCTTAGCACTTCTTTAGGTTCAGGGTCCCCAACTGACCCCTCTATTCCACGTAAACTCACCGAGGTGCTAATGATCGTGTCTTTAACCTACCAGAAATTATTATTGTAATAGCCCAAATTTCAGCGATGTAGGAAATAGTGGTTCGAGACCACCAAATCCGACAAATGAACTCGTAGATTATATTATTTAATATTTACGAGCCAAATGTAGCTTTTAAAAGATTTTTGAAATAGTAAATTGTGTTTTATAAATATTTATTTGGTCAAGAAATTCAGAAAAAGAGGTATCGAGATCTCAGTGTTATAAACTGAGTCATAAATATTTTTATAAATATTTACGGAATGTCAATAAGGTAGTATTAAAATATCGTTAGAAAATTTTGACGTTTGGGTGGTAAATTAAATAAAAAGGACTAAAATGAAAAAGGTGTAAAAGTTGCTAGAAGGATTAAATAGCTTAATTGTCAAATGAGGAAGGACCTAAAGTGAAAATAAGCCCAAAGGAGATATTTTGGGCGGCAATAGCTGAGAAAAATCAGGAAATGGGTGAAATAAGGGCAAAATTGGAAAATTGCCAAAATTAGCTAAATAAAAATGGGACCGAATTGGAATATCTAGAATTCTCTTCATTTCTCATCATTTTCATCAGCTGAAAAACAGCCATGGAAGAGGGTTCAAGCTGGTTTTCATACTCTAGCTTCATGTAAGTTTAATTCTTGCTTTCTCTTTGAAATTTCTATGTTTTTGGAACTTTTACAATTGGGTCCAACTTACTATGTTATTAGTTTTTGATTCTATGGCTAATTTTTAAGGTTTCTATGGATGAGTGCTGGAAGCATATGATGAATAAATATAGAATTGAAGCTTTAATTTTGATATATGATGATTTTATCAAGTAAAATTGATGGAAATTGGTTTTAGGACCTAATTGTAAAAGAGTTTAGAATCAATGTCTAATGCTAAAGTTCTGATTTTCAAGGGTTAGGAAGTAGTTAAAATGATAGAATAAGGTATTAATTGAGAAAAATTAGCCCAATTGAGGGGTTAATTGGACAAGGACTGAATTGTATGAACTGTGAAATTTGGGGCAAAATGGAAATAAACACTTTACACTAAAACAGCTTTGGACATCAGTAGTAGTCTAACTTTGAAAAATCACCAAAAATTTTAGAAATTGAATTAGAGGATGAATAAAATATGGAATTAAATCTTATTGAGTCTAGTTTCTTATAGAAGAAATGGTGTAAGCAATGGAGTTGTAAATCATGAGATATAATAGGTTTTGTGAGACAAGGTCAGAATGATTTTGGGTTCCCCTATTTTGACTTTGGAAAATAATCAAACATTGGAGGAAAATAATTATGGATTATAATTTATATTCTTAAAATCCTTAATGAGTCTATTTTCAAAAGAAACAAACGGTAACATTATCCAAATTCTGTATGATGAGATAATTGATTTTTAGTGAAGAGGGATCGGAACTGTCGGATAGCGAAACAAGGGTGACTTTAAAAAATAAAATGTACTTATTGGCTAAACTAAAAATTATGAAAATTTTATGGTAAAAATATATGTGAGTCTAGTTTCAGGGAAAATTAGCAGATCTTAATTTGGAGTTCTGTAGCTCAAGATAAAAATAATTTGGTGACTATGATACGGATGGACAGCTTGAATATTGACATAAATAAATAGTGAAAAATTATAGATAATGCTACTTACAAGTGTGTTATTTATACTAAGGATGTGGATAGAGAGGAGGAGGAGGAAAAATATATGAATGACTTATGCATAAATTGATCATATGCCCGATTATAATCGATAAACGTTGAATTAGAAATGATATAATGTTTTATTTCAAATATTTATTATGAAACTAAGATTATCGTTATGGTATAAAAATCAAATTGTAAGTTCGTGTAGCTTGAATTATATTCTTAAATGCTTGAAACATATTTTTATTGATGTGAATATGATTTGGATGTTTATTGTATGATAATTGATGAAGTATTGATATTCTTGATGAAAATGGAAAATAAATCCGGTTGAATGAAAGGAAAATTCGATGGATCTCTCGAAAAGGAATTGACGGTAAAAGGATCTAGCCCGGACGGGTGATCCTATCCCGATATAGCCCTCCGAAGAATATGTGTGAAAAGGATCTAGGCCGGACGGGTGATCCCGATATAAGCCCTCCCAAGAATATGTGGAAAATGGATTTAGCCGGACGGGTAATCCGAATTAGGGTTCAATTTAGCTCGGGTGGTAATTCAGATCCAAGCTCATTAGAGTAATTGTCGTTGCAGGGGATTTAGCCTGGACTGGTAATCCCGCTGTAAGAAATGAGGTTCGCGGGAGTGTGCTCTCTGAAAAGGACTTATGTATATACGAGTACGAGTTGACGGTTAATGAAATTGTACACCATGAGTGTACTACAGGAAATCCATCGAAATTCTGATGAATTCAACGGGATAAATATGGAAAACGGTAAATACATGGAATTATGAAATTGGTGAGCGTATTCACAAGAATTTGTCATTTGAAATTGTGATTGACGGGAAGAAATAGCGAATTGCATACTTATGCATGGTTACAAGTATTTATCTGAAATACAAGAAAATAATGGTTATTGATATATGGAGACACGAGAATATGATATATGAACATGGAATATGTTTGATAAATATGTTCATTCATAATTATAGAATTATGTACCTCATGTTACTATTTGCATAAAGATGATATTTCAAATACTTTGATGAGTAAAGCTCACATATAAAATAGTATGAAATCAAGACAAGTTGTTATGAAAATGTATTTAAAATACTAAGATATGGTTGTTATACGTGATATGATTACATAATGTGAAATTGTCTATATATATGAGAAATTTAATGAGAATTGAGCTCATATACGTTTCTTGTTATTTATATGAAGTGTACGACTAACAAATGGTATTAAATATAAGGCTCGGTTGAGTATCTTAAATTGGTTTTTGTATGTATTAAATGTGGGTGAAAAATAAGGATCAAATGAGTGAGAAACATGGCTTGGAAAATAGCCTAATTTGTGAAAATTAACTTTACCACACGGCCTAGCAACACGGGCGTGGGATCCTTGTAAATGAGATAAACTTAGGGATTTTGCGAAAAATTTCATACGATTCTGATTTAGTCCCGACCCGATCCTAATGCATGATTTGGACCTCGAGGGTCCGTTAAAGAAACTTTTATAAACAATTCCAGTATTTGAGTGATAAATGGGTTAAATTGTCTGTAAGTGTTCCGTACTCCTCGGTAATGCCTCGTACTTTATTCCGGCAACGGATACGGGTAGGGGGTGTTACACTTATCGACAGATTCTTACTACGATCCTTAACTAATTCTCCTTCCGTTTACCCATACACCAAGCTTTATTGGCTCATCAGTCCCCATGACTGGCTCTTGTCGGGATACCACCCTCATGCCTTACCAGCTTCCATGATTATTTTTTTGACAGACTGTTTCCCATTTCTATTACATTTTTCCTTCATCGATGGACTACCCCATGTTTACTGTCCCAGCGGACTACCCCAATTGCCAAAGTTGAGCTGGTTTTAGACTTTATACCTCTTTGAGGTGTCACATCAAACGACCTTACCATCGTTGCGGTGTTACCCCATAGAGCCTATCGACTGCCATCGCGGTGTTGCTCTATGGAACCTTATGCTATCAATATTGATTTATCTCATATTCACCTTGATCCTCGAACACCAAAGTGTCCCCCCGCAAGGCCCGCAGCTTCCCACATCACAGTTTGCTCCCAACAATCTCGGATGGTGAAATTTTAACGGAATTCCATTTTCTCCTACTCTTGATGCTCGAACACCGCAGTTTCCCCTCCACAAGGTTCAGAGGTTCGCACATCAGGGTTTGCACACAGTAATATCGTATGGCAATATCTGACAAAAATTCTCATTCTCATATCCTAGCTCCATCTATCCCTTCGATTATTTTCCCACCATTCATTCATGTAATATATGTGTTTCACTTTCATTACTAACATGGAACATGCTATCCTTTTTAAATGTGGATTTCTAACTATCTCATGCATACTAAGCTACGTGGCAGATACCATATATCAAACAATCTTATGCAAGCTTGGTATATGCAATCAGTAGAATTCATTCATCATAATATAACTTAACACAAAACCAAGCCAACTGCCAAGCATTTTAGGAAATGGAGTACAAAAACTCACCTGACACTTCTTTGCCTCCTTCCCCGCTTAGCTTTTCTAAACACTAAAGCTTCCACTCTTCTAGTAGCTAAGCATGAAAAATCCAAAATCATGAGTTAAACTTAGTATTTTCATATTAAAACTCAGGTTTCCAGAAAACATGCAGAATCCCCTAAAATAGTTCTAATAACCCTTAACTTTGTTTTCTAAATCTTATGTACACCAAAGGGCTTAGAAACTTACTAATTCATTGGATTTTCTACTTTTCTAAGTAATTCCTCACGATCATTGCTTCATGTAGAGCTTTCCATAACTATCGCTTCCTCGAAGCATCTAAGGAAGAAGATAAAGATGGGAAGAAAAATGAAACAGAATCAAGATGAATCCTCTTTTGGAAGTCACCTCTCAGCTATTTATAACCTTTCTCCCACGACCTTCAACCGTGTAAAATCCATCCATTGATAATCATGGTGTCTCCCATTAAAGAAACAACTGGTTTGAATTCGACCAAACTAGCATTAGAACCAAGTCCTAAATTGGTTACTATCTTCTCTTGATTTTCCAGTAGAGGTCGCCAACTTATGGCTTCTTTCAATGTAACCCCTTAATTATTTCTTAATTTCCAGTTTCAGCGGAAGCCGGGTGTGACACTCTACACCTCAACACCCTTCGCATTTGTTGTTTAATGGTGGTCATTCAAATTGACCAATAGCATTCGATTCATCCAAGGCCCATTCCACAAATGAGTTTTCCCTCTTTGAGCTTGTACCCACCACAGTTGCTTATCTCAGGTGGCAGAAGACCTATCCCTTGGCGGTGGAGGTGATGGTTGGCTCATTGTAGACCTTCTCTCTCTTGTAAACATCTGACCCCTAGCCATTGTAGATTCTTGTGGCAAAAATGGCAAAAGAACAAACGAAAAGCTGAAAGAAAAACATGAGGAAAACCCTTAAACTCCGAAGTTGGCAACAACTAAAGAAAAATGAAGAAAATGTAAGAATTCAAGAAAACATAAATGGCTTCATAGATGATTGGAACCCAAATTTATAGAATTTCCCAACAAGATTTCATAAAGGCACCGTTTTGGGCTCGGAGGCTATGGCCAATGGCATCTAGCCATGTACCGTGTCAAACATCTTTCATCATGGTCACTTCTCCCTAAACATAGTCAAATTTATGATGAAACTTCTAGAATGGATGCAATAACTCTTTGCTTTCCATGATAAGGGGAAGCATTTTTCATCTTCTTTAAACAGTTACATAGATGAATGTCTCACGAAAGGCCATTGTATAACCTCTTGTTCGACTGGAGGACTATTGTTATACCCCTTCGCTACATAGACACGTGTCAGCATGGCAAAAAAGTTGACTTATATTTTGACTCCATTTGAGATAGTATCTTAGTTGGCCACCCACCTAAACTTAGGGAGTTGTAACACCTTTTCATCATTAAGACCACCTGTTTTTAGGTGTGAACACACTCTCAATTCAATAAGGAGCTTGTTTAGGCATAACTTCCTTATATTAATCGAGTACATAATAGGATGGGCCCCACAGTGCACACCCTTCACGCCCATAAATATCCTTTACGCATTTTGTGGGACTGAGTATTTATCCTGCCACGTCACACTTGTGGACATGAGTACTTTACCTATAAATACCCTTACAACGATGAAGAAAGGATTGACCTTTTGAAACCCTTAAGTTACTTTGAGCAAATCTCTCCTCTTTCACCTTAGTTAATCTATCATCTTGTTTCTTTCTGACTCTTCTCCTTTTTAGGTGAACCGACCTTCACTGATCCACCTCTATGTCCTCCTTTATTGGGCCTTGTATCAACATACTATGTTCTCCTTTAAAGAAAGAACATTGTTTTTGTAATCTTCAACCACAGTGTTCATGTAAAAATGTTCATGAATTGAAATGAATTGCAATTCAAAATTTTAAATCTTATTGAAAACTATTAAAAGAAAATTATTATTAAAATTTAAATTCAAATAAGTCGATTGAACTTTTAAAACTCAATCCAATTTAAATTGAATTTTTAATAAATCGATTTTGAACAAAGTTTAACATGGCAACTCAAATCGGTGAATTGAAGGGTTGGAACTTTGCCAGCTCCGAGAACGAGGACGCTGAGGCCTGAGGTAGGCAGCCAGCGGGTTAAGTAGGCGGGAAATCGTGGTTTCTCTAATTGGCGGGAAGTTCCTCAATTGACACTCAATCCACTTCAAAGCATTCAATCTCCCCATCTCCAAATCCAACGGCCACAAATTTACCAACTTTATTTCACTCTCAATTTTATTTTGCACCCCATAACTTCCCTTACAAATAAATATTCGGCCTTTTATACACTCACTCTTTTTCTTTTCTTTCACTGAACGAAAAATAGAAGACAAAGAGAAAGAAGAAACCCTCGATCTGTCAAAGTGATGGCGAAATCGTCGAAGCCGGCGTCGTCTGATGAAGCCCTATCCAACGGCTCCAATTCTTCTGAAGATGAGCGAATCAACGACCGAATGGAGGAAGACGACGACGACGAAGAGCTCGAAGCCGTTGCACGCTCCGACGCCGCTTCCGACGAAGACGATGAACCCGTCCCTGAAGAAATCGCCGATGAGGTCTTTTACTATTTGCCCCCTCTTATCAACTTCTTTATCTTGCTTTCAAAAATTTTTCCTTTTGGTTGTTGTTTATAGTTAGGGTTTGCTAATGATTGAAAAACTTTACTTTTAAGCTTTTAGTTTTTACACTCTAGAATGAATTATGCTCCTAGGGAAGCTTAATTTCAACTTTAATGTTCCAATCCAAATTAAATGATTTTTTTTTTTGTAGGACGAGTCTAACGGTGATGATCCAGAAGTTAGTAAGCGTGAAAAGGAAAGGTTAAAAGAAATGCAGAAGCTAAAGAAGCAGAAGGTTCAGGAAATATTGGACGCTCAGAATGCTGCGATTGATGCCGATATGGTGTGTGTTCTATAGAAAAGTTCACATTCAGTTATTTTAAGTATAATTGATGGTTCTGTAATGCTTGATTTGTGGCAGAATAATAGGGGGAAGGGGCGTTTGAAGTATCTTTTGCAGCAAACAGAGTTGTTTGCTCATTTTGCTAAAGGTGACCAATCTTCATCACAAAAGAAGGTGAAAGGAAGGTACACTCTATATACTGCAAGATATGTTGAAATCCGCGATTTATCTTTTTTTGTGTTGTTTTTATGAAATTGCTGGTTGTAAACAATGCAATTTTTTTATCATTTGGCTTTGATGATTATATTGTTTTTTTTTTTTTTTGGAACTACTTTATATTAAAGTTGTTTTGACTTAGACATTCTCTAGTAATGGTTTCCTCCAATTGTTTAATATAGGGGCCGTCATGCTTCAAAAGTAACTGAAGAGGAAGAAGATGAAGAGTGTTTGAAGGAGGAAGAAGATGGTTTGTCTGGAAATACACGATTGGTGACTCAGCCTTCTTGTAAGTTCTTTCTCTCTTGCTCACCTAGACCTATCAGTTGGAGAAATCAGTTTAACTTTTTTCATTTCTCCATCTCTGTATCTCTAGGTATTCAGGGAAAGATGAGGGACTACCAACTTGCTGGTTTAAATTGGCTTATACGACTGTATGAGAATGGTATCAACGGAATTCTAGCAGATGAAATGGTATGTGGTGTAGCTGTGACTTTATAGATTGTTTACTGTTTAAGTTCATTGTCAAGTCTCGATTCTACGGACAGAACAAGCAGCGATGTCACTGGCTGATGTTTGTTCACTAAATGTTTGAATGCAGGGATTGGGAAAAACTTTGCAAACCATCTCCTTAATGGGCTATCTGCATGAATACCGCGGGATTACTGGCCCTCATATGGTTGTTGCTCCAAAATCAACTCTTGGTAACTGGATGAATGAAATTCGTCGGTTTTGCCCAGTCTTGCGAGCTGTAAAGTTTCTTGGGAATCCTGAGGAACGAGTAAGTTGCTTGATGCATGCTTTACCGTTTACTCTATACATGATTCTTGATGCCTTTTAATTTCTACAGAGATACATCCGTGAGGAGTTACTGGTTGCTGGGAAGTTTGATGTCTGTGTCACAAGTTTTGAAATGGCCATCAAGGAGAAGTCTGCCTTGCGTCGTTTTAGTTGGCGCTATATAATTATTGATGAAGCCCATCGAATCAAGAATGAGAATTCACTCCTTTCAAAAACAATGAGACTCTACAATACTAATTACCGTCTTCTTATTACGGGTACTCCACTTCAGGTATGCATCCAAATGTTCTTTGATATGGAAGTACTTACTGAGTTTTATATGTCTACTTCCAGTCTTGGCGTCTGCTTACTTCACCATAAATGCCTATGCTATTTAATGTTCTTGACTTGCATGTCAGTTGAAAAGTTGGTCTAGCATGTATCCCTTTTTCTTGGTTGGGTCCTTTTTAGGTTCCACCTGAAATGATTTTGCTAATATTTTTTTTATCTGTTTTCTACTTCATTTGTTATTCATATTAGCCTGATCAATAGTGACTGTTTTTTCTTGTCTTGTTGATTTCTTGTACTTGAATCATTTTAACACTTCATTGTTCAGTACATGTAATAATCTTGGTATCTTTTGATTTCTTTTTTGCAGAATAATCTCCATGAGCTTTGGTCTCTTCTTAACTTTTTATTGCCGGAGATTTTTAGTTCAGCTGAAACCTTTGATGAGTGGTTCCAGATTTCTGGTGAAAATGATCAGCAGGAAGTCGTTCAACAACTTCACAAGGCATGTTAAAATGAAAAATTGCCTTTCTTTGTGCCAGGCCTGTGGGTTTGAACAAATAAGTCATACCTTTTTTTGTCTCTGCATCCTTAGGTTCTTCGTCCATTTCTCCTTCGTAGATTGAAATCAGATGTTGAAAAAGGTTTGCCTCCCAAGAAGGAAACTATCCTGAAAGTAGGAATGTCCCAGATGCAGAAACAGTACTATAGGGCTTTGTTGCAAAAAGATCTTGAAGTTGTTAATGCTGGTGGAGAGCGTAAGCGTCTTCTGAACATTGCAATGCAGCTGCGCAAATGCTGTAATCACCCATATCTTTTCCAAGGTGCTGAACCTGGACCTCCATATACTACAGGGGACCATCTTATAACCAATGCCGGTAAGTTTACTTCCCAGGTGATATAGGCTTTTATTGGTGTTGAATGAGAACTGACCTTACCGGTTTATTTCCAGGCAAAATGGTTCTCTTGGACAAGTTACTTCCAAAGCTGAAGGAACGTGATTCTCGAGTTCTGATATTTTCACAGGTAATTTTGAGGGTTGTCTAAAGTTATCTATATGTTTATTGATGCCTCTGCAGTGAATGTGAATGTGTCGTCACCTCTGTATGTATTCCATACATTATTCTTCTAATTTTTGTTTGTTTACAGCATTTACATCTTTATATGTTTTGTGTTATTTTCTGAGTTCTTATTTGTGATTTTGCTGTGGGAATTTATTGAATTCAGATGACAAGGCTGCTGGATATTCTTGAAGATTATTTGATGTTTCGTGGGTACCTGTATTGCCGGATTGATGGTAATACAGGTGGAGAAGATCGTGATGCGTCCATTGAATCCTTTAATAAGCCTGGAAGTGAGAAATTTGTTTTCTTGTTATCAACTAGAGCTGGAGGCCTTGGTATTAACCTTGCTACAGCAGATGTTGTCATTCTTTACGATAGTGACTGGTAAGGATCTACCTATTTTTTACTACTTTGTTTACTCATTGGATCTATGATAATAGGGGGATCTTGCAGGAACCCACAAGTTGATTTGCAAGCACAAGATCGTGCTCATAGGATTGGTCAAAAGAAAGAAGTTCAAGTGTTCCGCTTTTGCACAGAGGTCTAAATTTGAAAATTGTCTTTGTATGCTAGTTTGGAAGTTTAGCATATGCTAAGGATAGACTCATTTGTTTGGTTATTATGAAACAGTATACTATTGAGGAAAAGGTGATTGAGAGGGCTTATAAAAAGCTCGCCCTAGATGCTCTGGTTATCCAACAAGGACGATTAGCAGAGCAGAAGAGTAAGAAGTTTTTATGCAGTGCAATTGTTTTGCATGATGCAATAATTCTGTAGGAGTGTATTGTAACATTTCAATGTCTTCGTTTCTTTCAGCTGTTAACAAGGATGAGTTGCTTCAAATGGTGAGGTTTGGTGCTGAAATGGTCTTCAGTTCCAAGGATAGCACAATCACTGATGAAGACATTGACAGAATCATTGCCAAAGGAGAAGCAGCAACTGCTGAACTTGATGCCAAGATGAAGAAATTTACTGAGGATGCAATTAAATTTAAGATGGATGATAGTATGGCTATCTAACTCTTGTTTTGTTTGTTTAGGAGTTCACTCTCCTATATAAACAATCATATTTTTAGAGTGCTGACATTTTTCTGTTTATGTAGCTGCTGAATTGTATGATTTTGATGATGATAAGGTATTTCCCCCTTGTTTCTTTCCCCTATCCTTTCTGTTTGGTCTTTGCTAAGTCTACTGTTTTAACAATGCCTGTTATTAATTGTCTATGGTTTTGTTTTCTTCTTGATAAAGGATGAGAACAAGTTTGACTTCAAGAAAATTGTAAGTGAAAACTGGATTGAACCACCTAAAAGAGAGCGGAAGCGGAAGTAAGTTGGTTGCTTTAGCAGTCTACTTTATTTTTGTGTTGTTTATCTTTTACTCTATCTGATTTGTATTTCTCCTGTCCTTCAATCAGTTACTCAGAATCTGAGTACTTCAAACAAACCATGCGCCAGTCAGCTCCAGCAAAACCAAAGGAGCCTCGTATTCCTCGCATGCCTCAACTGTATGCCCCTTCTCAAACTACTGTTTGTTAAATATTTTGTATTGTTAGATATTGTAGCTAGTAAAATTTTGCCATTTTCCAGGCATGATTTCCAATTTTTTAACACTCAGAGGCTAAGTGAGTTGTATGAGAAAGAAGTACGCTATCTCATGGTATGCATGATATCCTGTTTTTATTTTCTCCATTGACTCGTTGATATTGGTTGTGAGTTATTTCTTGACTGGTTTTTTCAATTAAAATCAGCAAACACATCAGAAGAATCAGGTAAAGGACACAATTGATGTGGATGAACCTGAAGGTATTTTACTTTTGCCATATAATCTGTTGCTTTATGGTTCACCGTCTTCTTTATGCCTTTGACTAAGTTCGATTAATTTAGAAGGGGGAGATCCATTAACTGCTGAAGAGTTGGAAGAAAAGGAGAGACTACTAGAAGAGGTGAGTGGAATGTGGCGTGTTATGCTTTTTAAACTGGCTGGCTTTACTCAAACTTAATTCTTTTGGTGCATTAGGGATTTTCTTCATGGAGTAGAAGAGATTTCAATACTTTCATTAGAGCTTGTGAGAAGTATGGACGGAATGATATAAAAAGTATTGCTTCAGAAATGGAAGGGAAAACGGATCAGGAAGTTGAAAGATATGCTAAAGTTTTTAAGGAACGCTTCAAGGAGTTAAATGGTAAATGATCTCTAATATCACGTTTTTTTTTTTTTGCCTTGTTTGGGTAGGTTTCATGTGACAACATATGCTACATTGATTGTTAAAGTTTTGATTGGTTCAACAAGTTCCAGTAGCTGGTTCTGGATGAGGTTTTTGTGATACATTAATTGCTGGATTTTTTTTTTTACAGATTATGATAGGATAATTAAGAACATTGAACGAGGAGAGGCCAGAATTTCTAGAAAAGATGAGATCATGAAAGCAATTGGCAAAAAATTGGATCGGTACAAGAATCCCTGGCTGGAAATGAAGATCCAGTATGGTCAGAACAAAGGGAAGCTGTACAATGAAGAATGTGATCGATTCATGGTGTGTCTCTATATCATTTTTATCATACAGGAGTTTTAGATCCTCCTTATCTTTACTTTTCTGATATGATACCTCTGTGCATTGTATGTAAACAGGTATGCATGGTTCACAAGCTTGGTTATGGGAATTGGGAGGAGTTGAAGGCAGCATTTCGTACATCACCCTTGTTTCGATTTGATTGGTTTGTGAAGTCGCGGACGACTCAAGAGCTGGCTCGGAGATGTGATACCCTCATCCGATTGGTTGAGAAGGAAAACCAAGAATGTGATGAGAGGGAGCGACAGGCCCGCAAGGAAAAGAAACTTGCCAAGGTTCTCATCTTTTACGGCTACCAAAAATACATGCTTGAGTCGCATGCTTGTTATCTGCCATCAATCCATGCTTATAACCCATTTAGAACTATATACATTTCTTTGGTTTACTATGTTTGTACGAGTTTGGTCTTCTGGTTATCATGATCCTCATCTGACATGATATTTTCAGAACATAACACCATCGAAGCGCGGAGGGAGGCAGCCAACTGAGAGTCCTACCCAACAAAAGAAACGCAAGCAGCTATCAATGGATGATTATGCGAACTCGGTTGGTTTTGTACTGAAATCTGAGATTTTTGTTGATGAAATTTATTTCCTTCACTGTTGTTACAAAAGTGGTATTTCTCTCGTATATCTGTTTTGCAGGGTAAAAAGAGGAAGTGAGCGAGTAATGTGAACTACAAATTTTGGGTCTAAAAGCTCTGATATTTATTTGGGTTTAAAAGCAGAAATATCAGAACGAGGAATTGGGCTGTAGTTTGCATTTGGTATTTCATGGAACTCTTGAGGTTGGGTGGGAATTAACCACCATTAATGGAAATTAGTTTAGGTTATAAAAGGTGTATAAATGAGTATAGTAAGGTTAATCACAAGGGATTTTTAAGAACAATCTATTCTTATCCATCTGGATTTGGAACCATATGTATTATGCTGACCATTATTACTGAAATTATATTGGAGCCGGATACGATTATGACATTTTTTTTTAAAGTTATATATATCTGTATCATTTAAATGACAGGCGTAAAATGGGTTTTATTTTTTGTTTGTTATGAATCAAAAGGATTTTAAATGTGGTCTTATCAATAGGTTGGTTCAATTTAAGTTGGAACCATGGTTTTTTTTTTTTTTTTTTTTTTTTTATGTTCAATTAGAGGTATGGTTTAACTGGTTATTGAGGTTTGGGATTTTTTTTTTTAAAAAAAATATTTCCAGTTACAGTTATTTTATACAAAAAAGAAATGATATCATGAAATCTCTTTGTATAAGCTGAATATGAATGCACAAGTAACTATAAGCTGACTCAAAATCCGTACACAAGTAAACTATACCCACCCAGTACAAAAGATGCAAACACCAATCCACTCCCAGTCAACATCAATCAATACAATCATAATGGAGGCCAAAAATTACACATCTTCCCAGCAACTCCAGTAACATGAATCTCAACGACAAAAATAGAAAAAGCCTAAATACATAGATTAACATGGAAATGTACCTGTGAATGCCCCCAAATAAATCAACAGCTCCACTACGCGTTCTTTCAACATGATGTGTACATGAATTAACTCTTATTTCCTGGGTAGAAATGGAGAGAACGACTGTCAAGGATTCAAGCTTTTCTTTTTGCCACTGCTGACCCTTTAAAATGATTCAAACATGTTTTCTTTTTTACTTGAACTAAGCAAAATGACATGTATTTAGTTTTTTTTGGCAGGTTTCAGTCGTTTCTTCCATCAGAGTCACCCATCGCATTCGCCCTTTTTTTCTCCCTCCAATTCTCACCCCACACTTTAGCCTCTGCAACAGCTCGTTCCCTATCAAGATCGCGATTACGTGATGTTTCCCTTGCTCTAGCAGAATTCATAGGGCTGTCTGTATGAGATTCTTGCTGTTCTGATTCATCCAAACTACCCCATTTCCTCCCTGATCCCTCTCCAGGTTCGTTCCTACTTAACTCTGCACCACTGCTCATTTCCCGAACATGGTTCTTCTTCCTGTAATCAGGCGAATTTCTATGGGTGGACGGGGAACCTACCCGTCCACGTGCATCTGGGCTGTCCAGACCGTCTGCCATACTCCTTCGATCATCCTTGACTCTTGGAGTTGACGGACCAACTCTGTTGCTTTGATTGCTAGGTGCATTAGGGTCATAGGTTTGCGATGCTAAATATGTAAGTGCTGTCACAACATCGCCTATTAGAGGCCTTGTTGCTGCTTGCTCCTGCAAACACATTGCTGCAACTGCAAGAGCTTGGTACAATCCTCGTATGGGATAACGACCTTGTAGTAGTGGGTCAGCCATTTTTGGAAACTTCCTACGATCTCTGAAAAGTGGTCGTGCCTACAAACCACCATTTCAAAAAGAAAAGAAGTATTAGAATACACGTTTTAAGTTAAAGCAGTAATAAATAGAAGATAATAATAATTCTGCATAAGCATAAATTTGGAAGAAATCTCTTACACCGGAATCTTGTCAGGGTCAGAGAGAAAAGATACTTACCCATGCAACAAGATTCTGCTCTCCCGGAGCACGTGTATTATCAATGGCCTTGCGCCCGGTTATAAGCTCAAGAAAGACTACCCCGAAACTGTAAACATCAGATTTTAGCGTGAGCTGCCCAGTCATTGCATATTCTGGAGCACAATAACCATATGTGCCCATCACACGTGTTGACACATGTGTTTTGTCACCAACAGGACCGAGTTTTGCAAGCCCAAAATCTGATAATTTAGGGTGAAAGCCCTCATCAAGAAGGATGTTGGATGATTTTAAGTCCCTATATATAACAGGAGGATTAGCTTTATCATGCAAGTATTCCAATCCCTTTGCTGCGCCGGCTGCAATCCTCATTCTCGTATTCCAGTCCAGAGGTTCCTTGTCGGATGGAAGATCTGAAAACAATTTAAACAAGGTAATCACTGTGGTCTGCCAAAAGTGTCGTTCTCTAATTCTAACCTGATAGGATATTAATGAAATGAGCGTGGAATAAACCGATGGAGAGAATACAGCAAATGTTTACTGCTATCTTAAATACAAGAGTATCCCCAGAACACAATCCAAAAGTTAATGCTCATGCTGTATGTCGAATAGAAAACACGATCCAACTGAGTAGTTACAGGGATGAGATGATTTCACAATAATAAAAATTAAACCTGGTCTTCATTTCTTTAGGTCAGATAAAACTCCTGCAGAAGCTACTTGGCTAACTTTACTTCATTTTCTCTGCATTACAACTAACTACAAACTTTGTTGGGAACAATGTAAGTCAGAGATTTTACTTTTGAAAACTTAAACCCGGTTTGGAACTTTTGGAATCATATCAAATATTAGGCATCCGAATCTCTGGCCGAGGAATCTATGCACAGATGTAGATTTTGTCAGTAACAAGTAAAAAGTGCACATAAGGAGACACTCCGTAGATATTAAGTCAAACTACCATCCAACTTCATAACCTTTATTGGTCATATGGCACTTGCAAAGATATTGATCAACATAATTGACCATCTCTAGCATGAGGAATCTGATAATTCCATTTTAACCAAAATATTAAAGCCCAAACAGAGGGGAGGGGAGGGGGTGCAATTATTTTTATTTAAAGCATGCCATCGATTGATATTTATGTTTAGCAATTCTAACAACAGTTTAGGACACTATGAAGAAAATTTTAGCCACAGCCTAATGACCAGGCAGTGCTTTAAAATATACTAAAAATCTTTTGGAGAGCTCAAAATGGCATTAAGGAAGAAACCAGGCATGGAAACAATAGAATGTCTGGTTACATATTGTCTAGTAGCACAGATGAAGGCACAAGCTATCAACAACCACTAATTCAGTGCAAGAAAAGCCATTCATTCTCCCGACAATTCTACAAATATTTCTATCTTTCTAGTAGGCATTAACTCTACATTATCGGTTAAAAGACATCTATAGAAGGAAGTATTCTTAGTCTAAAGTTTATCCAATGCTGCTTCATCACTAATAACTTGGTAAATTAAGGCTACAAACCTTCTATTGCAATTAACTCGATCGAAAAATTGTAGAACCTGAAGACAGGCAAAAGCAAAAAGCCATGCATGTTCATTGACATGAAATTACTTCATAATTAATCCTGGGGATGCAATTCAGATTTCAAGTTGCTGCAAGTACCATGAACACTAAAATACCAGCACCCTTACCATGTAAATGATCCTCCAAAGACCCTAAAGGCATAAACTCGTAGACAAGGAGGCGTTGGTCCCCATCGGCACAATAACCAATCAAATTCACGAGGTTTGGGTGGTGTAAGAGGCTAAGCATGAGAACTTCAACAAGAAATTCTCTATTTCCTTGAAGGCCGTTTCTATCAAGCTGTTTGACAGCAACTACCTGCAAACATAAAACAATTATTATTATAGCATATGATTTGCATCCTAGACGCCTGTAATTCAACATAAACAGTAAAAGTGCAATAATGTGCTTTATAACTTAAGAACATGTTTAAAGCACAGTGTCGTTGACATCTATTAGAAGTATCTCTTACAGACCTGTCCAGTACTCTCCAAGCGGCCCTTATAAACACGTCCAAACCCCCCTTCTCCTAATAGACATTCTAGCCTAAAGTTCTTCGTGGCAGCAGCAAGCTCTCGGAAGGTAAATGTTTGTGCTGCAATATTTGCTGTTGGTCCATCTTTAGGTACTGCTGGTTCCTTCTTAGGATCAGCAACACTCCGAGATTTTGATTTGTCTGTTCGAAGAAGTGAATCAGATACATCGGAGAAAATGAAAGGATGACAGTAAACAATAGAATTATTACAATTAAAAGGGAAAAAGAAAGGATGACAGTAAACAATAGAATTATTACAATTAAAAGGGAAAAAGAAAAGTTAAAAAGCTGCATTCAGTAATTGTGGCATAAAGTGAACATAAGAGCTCAATGCAAGTTTAAACTTTCAACCGCAAGAAAACTAAGTCACCTTGAAATAAAGATTGAACCTTTTATAACATTAGAATTGTGTAATATACTTCTTCAATAGAATACCAAGTCCGAGATGAATGTAAACAGTTGTGAATTCATGACTTAGAAACTGCATTTTACATTCTAAATGGAATATAGGAGACAGTTAAAATGCATTTACTAGCATTTAGTCTATGTTAGCTTAATGATTGTGGATGAACAAGAATTTTAAAGAAAATGAGAAAATCTGCATTCCTAAGCCTAAAACCAGACTTACAAACTATGTAGCCTGGATTCTTCATTCTTCTTTAAGTACCCTTTTGCAACACATGGATATGAATATATGACCTCAAAATATATGAAAAAACTTTGAAAATTCTAACCATACTTGTGCAAGATACATACCTATATTGGGCAGTCACGAAGCCCTTCATCTAAGTAGAATTCAAACTATTTTACCAACAAAAGAATCACTAACTATTAATTCATATAAACACTCAAAGATATATTGATAAACCATCTAAATCGATCAAACACCCTAAAACAACCATTGATGTATCAGATCAAACCAGCAACATATTCTAACAGCTAAATGTCATCGAAAACTTGAAAACAAACTCATAAAAAACAGAGATTTCAACATTCTCCAGCTGATGCATACAACAGAGTGAAATTTCGGTAAGAAAAAGAAAAACATTTTACCTGAATTAACTCTGTTAACATGATGAGGCTGTCCAACTGAGCTGTCTTTAGTTGAATCCTTTTTGCTCAGTTCTTTCACACTGCCCCCACCATTACTGCCTTCCTTGTTCGATGATCCAAAACAAGGAAAACACCCACCCATAATCAAAACCCAGAATTAAAAAAAAAAAAAAACCCCCAAAATTGAATACAATTCTTCAAAATTTACTCCACTTAACCAAATAAAAAGAAAAACCCAGCTCCAAAAATTTCCCCTTAAAGTTACAATCTTTAAAAATCCTTATTTTCCCACTTCAAATCCTGTCTTTATGATCTCAAGTGCCCATTTAAGACAAAGATCGAGACCAAAGTGGCAGATCAACAAATGGAAGAAAGAAGAGGAATCATGGTGTGCAAGAAAAACAGGAAGGTAAAGAGAAAGAAGAGAAAAAATAATTTAATGGGAAGTATAAATTATGCAGTAATTAAGAGATTAGCGGCCATGACTCGTATTATTACTTTTACTTAATTGAGGTTTACCGTTGGTGAGTGTTTGAGAAGGGTAAAAGTAAACTTATGTCATTCAAATAATCATGATTAGTAGACTTAATTTAATAATAGTCATAGCGGTTGGGGGGTCCCACCGTAGAGGATGTGGTTTCCACAATTGTGATGGACATTCTCAACACCAGTTTAAAAAAATCAAAAATTGGGGGTCCGCCTGTTTTATTTAAATTGAAAGAAAAAGGATGGGCTAAACCCCGAATCTAAGTATGATTACCTTGATTTTTGTGTTTTAACTTTTTTTTTTTGAATTTTGAGTCGTTGGATTTAGGTGGTGATGTCATCATCCTTTTTCTTTTTTCATCCAATCCATTCGGGTTTTTACATTTTTGTAATATAAAATTAAAATTTATATTTATATATACATATTAATAACATACTTAATTGAGTTGATGTTATAAATTATAAGGAAATTTATAAATAAATCTTTTTTATTTAAATATTCTATTCAAAAATGGTATAAAAAATAATGCATATAACCAAGTTAAATTCAAATTAATCAGATATAAAAGCCACATTAGGTTTGTAATTTCATTTAAATAAAACCATATCCATTATTTCTCTCTTTCAACAAAGACAATGTGTAACTTACCTAATTTCTCCTTTAATTTTTACTTTTTCTTTATCTCAAATTACCACCTTTTCTTTTCCTTTTTATCCCTACTAATAAATAACCTTCTAAAAAACCATAGTTTATTTTTAAGAAATTACGTTTAAAATATCACTACTAAAAATTCATTTTTCTAAGAAATATCAAAATTTTAATAGCTTCAATTTTATCATTTTAATCAAATTCCACATTTAATTTTTATAATATAATTTTTTTAAATTTATTTAAGAATCCATGTTTTGGTTAAAATAGTAAATTCCATGTTTCTTTGATTCAAATCTTATTTTATGTAATTTTTTATTGATTTATAAAAATTTAATGTTTAAACACGTTGTTAGCCCCCGTATTTGATAACATTTTGAGATTTAATACATGTACTTAAAAAGTTAAAAATTAAGTCCTCCTGTTTTTATAATTTTAAAATCCTAGTCCAATCATTAACATTATTAGTCTTTTTTTTCAAAACTTTTTCAACTCGGCATATTAATTAGGCTGCCCTCACATGACGTGGTATATGATCGACGAAAAGTGAACATATTAGTTTGACAAATTCTTATGGAAGCTATCAACAATGATAATGGTCGGACTAAAATTTTTAAATTAAAAAAGTAAAATGATTGAATTTTTAACTTTCAAAATTCAGTGACTAAATCTCAAATTTTATAAAAGTACAAGTATTAATAACACATTTTAACCAAAATATAAAAAGATAAAAATACACTCAGAATAATAGAATTCACTTTATGAAAAGATTTAATTTTTAACCATTTCGTAATTGAACTAAGACCCAATTGATGAACAAAATCAACCAATGAAAAACATTAATTTTTTTGGGTACAATTAACCATTATTGTAATACGTATTTATGTTTTTCCTACTCAAATTATATACTAGATTACCTTACATTCTCTAAGTTGATAAATAAATTGGAGAGGTAGAGGTATTTATTTTTGTGTCAAATTTTCAATCTTGAGAGTATAAGCGGAGATGAGAAAATGAACTAGTTTTAAATTTTTTATCGCTTATTAACTTTTATGTGGCTGAGTTAGGGTCCTTACAGGGGCTCCGCTCCCTCCAACATGGACAAATCTTCATTATTTAACATTTTTATAATTTATAAAATTTTAAATTAATAATAATAAAATTGCAGTTTAGCTATTTAAAAATAATAAAAATTTGATTTAATCATTTAAAAATTATAAAAATATAGACTATTAAGATAGTAAAATTATATTTTTACTATTGTAAAAATATATAATTTAATTTTGATCCCTCAAAAAAATTTCCTGGCTCCGCGCTGTACATAAGTAGACATACGCCTTCAATTGATAATATTCTATATATCACATTACATTTTGTATTAGATACAACATTCATGTGGAAAAGTTTTGGGTTTTTTAAATTTGTTTCATATTTTTAAATTTATTTTATATATTTATAATATTTTATAGTTTTCAAATATTTTTTATAATTTTCTATTTTTTTTTTATAATTTTACATAATTTTATGTTATTTTTAATCATTTTTATATATTTGTTTTTGCAATTTTTATAACTTTTTTTTGCTATTATATATATTTTATATATTTTTAATCATTTTTAACAATTTTAATGAGGATGTACCAACTTTAATTACGTTGCACACTCCTAACGTGGCATGTGACAACCATGACAATCGATTAAAGCTTACATGAAATTTCTTAATTAAATTTACAATTAAATGTTGTTTATTGTTTGATGGCTCAATTAATTATTACTTATTTATACGAATTAGTTTTATTTTATTTTTTTAGAAAAGAACAGGGTTTTAAAATTATTGTCAAATAAAAATTTTGTATACATTATCTACATCTATATTATTATTTAATTATGTGATTGTATTGATGACATCAATTCAATCAGAGCAAGTAATAATAAAAAAATCAAATTTTAAAAATATTATAGGGTGTTTTATCAACTTAAACTTAGAAAAAATATACTAACTATGAGATTTGAATCCAACCATGAAGCATAGTAAATATTTAACTTTTGTTGGAAAAAATGGTTTATGAAAAATGGTTTTGTTGTGTAGTAGAATTTTAAAAAATTCATAAAACTAAACTTTTGTTGTCATATCTATAGTAATAAGTTTTAACAAATTTAGTACTTGTGTTTCTGAGCTAGGAAGATTCGTCAAATCTTGGATCTAGCGTCTACATCCTATTGGCTTTTAAGCGAATGATCTTTTTCACTATTCTCGAACCCTCGAATGTTGAAAGAGTGGGATTTATTCAAGAACCAGACATAGGATAAAAATCGAGACTTTTCAATGGAGAAAGCCATCTTTCTCTAAGGAAAGAAGTAAAATAAAAAATTCAAATTGACAATTTTGAATTATAATCGTCAAAGAATTTGCAATTATAATCTCACTAAATTTATTTTAAAATACTTACAAATAATAAAATTTATTCGAGTTGATGGAAAATAACCCAAATAAAATTTTCATTAAAATTTGGCAAAGCATCCTCGTATAATTTTGTCTCTCTCTGTATATAAATCATAAGAGTTCTATCAAGGAAAATAGAGAAAATAATATTTTAATAAAAAAAAATGTTGGAACTCTTAGTTTCAAGCTTATTTGTTATAAAAATAATTAATTTTAAGTAACTTAATAAAAGTTGAATTAAATAAAAAAAAGATTTGTATAATAATATTTGTATGTCTTTAAAAGTTGATAATATAAGCCTATTTTATTAGTGTCTAAAATCTATATATTTTAGGATGATCCTAATGTAAGTTATATAATGTTTTATTAGTCATTTCTCACCTAAATTGGTATTTGGTTGACTAGTGATATCAACTTAGAGATTTTAAGTATATATTAGATTTATGGGATGTGAATAAATATATTAATTAAAAACTAATTAATGGCTTGACTACAATGGTAAAGTTATGCATGGTGTTTTATGTTTTAGTGATTTATTGTACAAAAAATACTAGTGTTAAATTGAGCGGAGGTTGTAAGAAAGTTGAAGGTGCGTGGGAGTAGAGTGTTGAGCTACTATTGGCTTTTCCCCACTATTGTAGTTTAAAATGGTGGTGGAGGATAGAATTATAGATTTCTTCTGTTGAAAATCTGAAAAGAAAATCCAACTTGGGTTGATAGTCAAATAATCCCACTTTACACTCAACTTTTAAAAATTAATTTTATATATCACTTTTTCATCTCAATAAACCAAACTTTTTTGACTTTAAGGTAAAAATTTGTGCACATATTAAACTTGAATTTTTTTCCCTTTAAATTATTATATATTTGGTGTAAGAAAATTTAATCAACTGTTTGGTTAAAAAATGAAGATAGAAATTGTTAATCCAATAAAATAATTATTAATCAATGTATTAATAATTTTAACCATTCATAGGCAAAGCCTTAAAGTTGTCTTTCATCTGTAGTCTTGAGTTCCATCTACTATTACTTTTTGGGCTTGATTTTTAGCCCAAGGAAAATTCAATGTATAAAGAAAGCCTAGTAATCTATTTCTTTTTTCTTTTATAATAAAGGATATTGTTAACCATTTTTTTTTTTTACTAATTTCACACTTACTTTTAATTTTTTTAATCCTACATACTTAGAATAATAAATTATGAATAATAAAATTAAAATATAGAAAAATATCATAATAAAACTTTGATTGAGTGGTAAATTTAATGTTTTTTTTTATAATCCAATTGGCAGGGGGTTTAAGTATCATCATATGCATATTTTTTTTTTTATTTTTTAAATAAAAAAATTAAAGTACCCTCAAATAATATAATTTAGTTTAAATGCGAAGAGACATTAATATAATTTTCCTGAGTTAGGACTCGGTTGATGGGTAACACCAACTTAATAAAAGGATTTATAAATAGTATAGAAGTATAAAAAATATTTAATACATGAATATAATTTCAATGTTTAAATTAATACTTTTTTTTTTGAAAGCTAAATTCATTAATTCATTCAATGAATGGAATCATACAATTTAGGAAAAAAAAAATAACAAACACTTGTCGTAGATGGTGAAGGGCAAGCTGCATCAACAACAAAAGTTTTAGGCCCAACATCAATAGAATATGACACGTTGACAATTTGCTTTGTCACAACTCAAGCACGACATATCTGGAGTGATTGCAAGCACTTAATACGATAAGGAAATCAACCTCGGATGGTCTAAAGCGGCGAGCAAAAATCGACAAAAGAATCAAACATTCACCAAACTAGAGAGGATGACAACAAAACCATCCCTAAAATCACTTGTAAAACTAATATTGCATACATTAGCAAGACTAAAAAACGTGCTACAAGAGCAGACAAAAACTTCTAAAACTAAAAACTTATTAAACAATGGAAAAAAAAAATATAAAACTTAAGACAACATGGGTCCAAATCGACTTGTAAAATCATTTATTATTCTGAAATACTCTTAAAGTAAAAATAGATTAAGAAGCTGACGAAGAGGGATCCAATTTCCAAGAAAAACTACTGATGGCCGATGGAGTTTTAGCGAATGACAGGCACCGTCATCTGTCAATCACAACTTGTAAAGACAATAAAGATACTCACAAAATAGATTTGTAAACTGAAAAAGAGAGAAGACATGTTGAGTGAATGAGAAGAAGAAAGAAAGAAAAGATTAATGGGAGGGAGAAAAAGACGGGCGATAACTAACCCGGAAGTTGACACCGTCGCTGGGCAAAACTAAATTAATACTTTATTTGATTATTGTTATGCCAACTAATCCAAAATGCTAATACTATTAAGTTTTAAATTTTAAATTAGCATTTTCAACAAATCATAAACCAACACGTGGATTAAAAAAAACCACATGTCACCTGAAGTATATAATTCCGTTAAATGAATTTTAATTTAATTTAATTATTAATAAACAAAAATCATTAAAGGAAAAACATTTACTTTCTTCCACTTAGTTCGTTAAGTATTGGAAAAACATTGGGTTTTGTGTTAGATATGTATAGGCGATATTAGATATAATAAAAGGTCCTATAAATATTAAACATGAAAATTTAATTAGAAGGTAAATAGAAATTCAAGTTCCAATCATTGATGATTAGTGTTTTTTTTGTGTGTGTGAATTGATATTTCTGTTTTCTTAACAACTTAATTAAATAGTGTATATTTCACAAATTGCTAAACATATGAATCTCTTCAAAGTTTTTGTATATATAAGCATTAATTGACGTTTTACAATCAAAATAACATCTATGTAAAATAATATTTATGAGGTAGACAAAATTAAACCCAGATCACAATTATAATAAAAACTTTATAAAGATAACTATGATAACTAAAATATTCTTAGTCTCTATATTAAAATAAATGTTTCTAAATATTAGATTTATCATTATCCTATTTTATTTAATGTTTAATATCAACTTTATTTTTCTGTTTATTATGCAAAAAATAATATACAAAAAAATGCAGAATTTCCTATATAAAAGAAAAATAAACTAAAGTAGCTTTCATATGTTAATAATTATTTATTTGTATGAGAGGATATCATTTATTTATTAGCTGGGCTATGAATTCCACTATTGTGAATGATGCTACATACTGCAGAAGTCATATACTTAACGCATTAGCTTGCGGTTCTTTATCTATTTGAACTCAGGCTTTTTACTTACATCAAAGTATACGAGTCACATATATACAATCCATCATCCACTCAGGATTTAGGTATGTCACACTATGAACGTCACAAGTGAATAAATCTATAAACGGATCTAGGATCTATTCTACTTGAGTCTTGTCCAATGTACTGTCTGTTTAGTCAGTGAACTTTCTTCCCATTGCCAAAGATCACCTTTCCAACTAGGCAATCTTCAAAATCAGTAAGATGTAATTGGTTACTGGTCATGTGATGTAAGCAACCACTGTCAAAATACAATGTTCCATCAATAGTTTACTTTAAGGAATGATGTGCAACCAACAAACATTTGACTTCTTTCTTCACCCATATTTTCTTCTGCATTTTTCTAGTAGTAGTGCCACGGGGATTGGACACTCTCTTGGGCACCATATTTTTTCATCTCAAATCATGGAGCATCTTGAAGCAACGCAGTCTTATATGGCTTGGAGAACCACAATAGTGACAAATCACATTGTGAGTGTAAACGTCCTTATTGAAGGGTTTTACTATTATCGGCTTAGAACAATCACCAACTTCTTTTGATCCAGAGGCTCTAACAAATACAATGGGACTTTCTTCATCTACTTTGCCTTTGTTCACAAACCTTAAACCTCCTCTTCTTTGATCTCTTTTTCCAGCTGTCAATATCTCATCAATCTTGTTGCTACTGGTAGAGAACTTTTTAATCATAAGCTTGGTTTCAACAAGTTCTTATTTGATCTTCGCCATGCAGTTCAATTCTTCCACAAGAAATACTTCTTTAGTAGCTACTTGTTTGATTAAAACAACTTTCTCATCCTTTAATTGCTTGTTTTCTTGAGACAATTGAGTGTTAATCTCGCACATCATTCCTCATTTCCTAACATCATCTTATAAATCTTAAAGAAGCCTTCATCAATCTCACAATTCACATCTTCATCATAATCATCATCTATTATACTGGTAGTGAAAGCAATGAAATTTTGATGATCTTTTTCTGATTGAGATCTGCTAGAAGAGTCCTCATCACTCCAAGTAACACAGAGTGACTTTTTCTTCTTCTTTAGTGTCTTGGCAACCTCTGATTGGATGTGACCATAACCTTGACATTCATAGCATTGGACACCCTTCTTCCTTTCTTTCTCAGATTATTCTTTGATCACAATCCCCTTTGATTTGCTCTTTGGGAAAATTAGCACTGGCTTCAAACTTCTAAAATCTCCTTGTTTGTTTCTTGAAAGCCTTATTGAAATTCTGAGTAAGTAAGACTATTTGTTCCTAGAGGTCTTCTATAGTAGTATTCTGGGAAGTGGACACTTCTTTGTTGATTTGGAAAGCAATGTTTTTAATACCCTTTCCCCTGCTACATTCTACTTGAAACACCCCTTACCCGTATCCGACGCCGGAATAGGGTACGAGGCATTACCGGACTTTTTCTTAAGCAAACATTCAAAATCGAGACATGAATTTCCACTCAATTTAAAAGTTTTCAAAAAACATTCATATCGTCCCTAAAACGAGCCTACGAGGCCTAAAACATGCATCGAAAGTGGTTCGGGACTAAACCGAGAACTTTGAAAACTTTTGGGAAACTTAGAAAATTTTTCATGAAAAAGGGGTCACACGCCAATGTGAGTTCGGAACACGCCCGTGTGACCCTAAGACGTGTCCGTGCTTCAGGCCGTGTTCAATTTAGGGAGCTTTCTGTTTATGACGTCATTATCAAATTGAGGTCACATGGCCAAGTCACACGCCCATGTACTTAAGCCGTGTGATCGATTAAATTTTCATAATTTTTCATAAAATAGGTGTAGACTTCACACAGCCAGGGCACACGCCCGTGTTCGAGGCCGTGTAGCACACACGGCTGAGACAAACGCCCATGTCTCTATCCGTGTGCTATATTATGGACATTGTTTTGCATCAATTTATGTGCATGGGACACACGGCCAGATTACATGCCCGTGGGGCAGACCGTGTGTCACACACGACCTAGACACACGCCCGTGTCTAGCCGTGTGGACAAAAACAAGGCTATTTACGAAGCCACTTTGTCACCCTTCCATGCACATACCTACACAACAAAACATAGCACCAATCCAAACACATACACTCAACCAAATCAGCTACATCATTCACATGCTATTCCTCTATCACATACAACATCACATACTTGTCAACTCAACCCATGCAAATTCTCACATCCATAAAAGACATCATCATATGCATATATAACTAAACCAATATTAGCCTATTCCAATGACCACTTACAAAAATGAATTTTCCACCATACTTAACACTTGAGAATTTGGACATACATTAACATCATACTTGCACCAATTGAACATCCTTAGCCATTCCAATGGCTAAGTCACAAAATATTACTTACAAGCCTTCATCTAAGCCAAGTAGCTAATACATGCCATTATACCAAAACAATTCATTTAGCTATACCAAAAAGGAGATTTGTGGATAGTGTGATTTTGCTCCAACCGAATCCTCCAACCTTCGCGAGCCTTACAAGCACTATAAAACAAGGAAAAGTAAAACGGGGTAAGCATTTTCATGCTTAGTAAGTTCGCGTAATAGAAAGAAACTTACCGGTTATAATTATACAAATAAGCATATATATATGCATTCATTCCATTAAATATTTTGACAAGTTACCTAAATACATTCACTCATTAAACAAGTTAGTCATACACATCATAAAGATATCAAACCAACATAGATGAGCTCATTATAGTATAAACTTTCATATCATTTCACAATTCCATTTTTCGGGATTTCTTTTCATTGAACTATTGTAATTTCGATGGATACTCGGGTAGTATACTCGAGGTATACATGTCAATCGTTTGTCAATTCACATCCAAAGTGCTCCTTAAGCACATATTCATAGAGCACACTCTCAAGCCATATTTATATAACAGGATTACCAGTCTAGGCTAAATCCCACCTTTAACATTCGCTCCCAAGAGCTTATTCAGGATTACCAGTCCAGGCTAAATCCTTTCGATAACGTTAGCTCTAATGAGCCTATTATGGATTACCCGTCCGGGCTAAATCCATTTCATAACATTTACTCAAGAGAGTGTAGCTCAAGATTACCCGTCCGGGCTAAATCTTTTTTATATCATTTTGTTCATTACAAGAAAATTATTATAATCCATCGAAATACAATGTTCAACCGGGACAATGACATTTTATTCGTGTTTATCATCTTGTGATTATTTCATAGGGTATATCATCACATATATATTATCTCAATTGCACAATTCAATTAAAACATAATAACATATTGAATTAAATTACACGAACTTACCTTGAGAATGGTTCGTATTTGAAACTCAACTAATCCGAGACTTTTCGTTTTCCTCGATCTAGTTCCATAACTGGTTGTTTCGGGTAATCAAGCTTGAAAGTTTAAGAAAACCCTAGCTATGGTGACCTTCTAAATTTCGGCACTAGAGGAGAAGATGGACAAGATTTTAGCTTGATTTTTCCCTTTTTATTCTTTTATTTACCAAATGACCAAAATGCCCTTCATTTAAAACTTTGAAATTTTATCTCACCATGTCCATTTTTGTCCACTATCTTAACAAATGGTCTAATTACCATCTAAGGACCTTCTATTTAAAATTTCATAGTAATTAGACACCTCTAGCATGTAGAACTCAACTTTTGCACTTTTTACAATTTAGTCCTTTTGACTAAATTGAGTGCCCAAATGTCAAAAGTTTTGAACGAAATTTTTGCGAAATCATTTCGTAAAACTGTAGGCCATAGAAATGTAATAAAAATGAATTTTACTACGTCATATTTGTGGTCCCGAAACCACTGTTCCGACTAGGCCCAAAATTAGGCTGTTACACTACTTCATCCAAATTCATCTCAAAGGTTTGTAAGGAACCAATAAGTTCATTTATGTCCAGTTGTTCAAGATTCTTTGCCTCCTCAATAGCTGTGACTTCGATGGAGAACCTATTACGGAGAGACCTTAACACTTTTCTTGTAACGGCTTCAACCTGACCCGATTCACAAGTCTGGATCTTGGTTGTTACTTTACATAATACTTAAAGATATTCGAAATAGTAGACAAACACTCTTTACTTAAAACATTTTTTCTTATAATTTTATTTAAAGACTTAATATCAAAGAAACTAAGGAAAGTATTTTAGAAGTAAATTATTACATCAGACCAATTACAGCTCATTACAATACAAACATTTACTAAAGACAGACTCTTAGAGTATGACACTACAATACACCACTTTTCCACTGTATGTATAATAGCCCACTTCGCTGCTACCTTGGTGTACTCTTGGCGTAGTCCCTTTTAGTGCATTCTCATACTACATCACTTGAAACAATAACAAACACTATAAGTTCAGGAGAACTTAGTGAGAGTTAATACAGAATGCCTTGGCAGATTACTTTATAATATTTGAAGAACATTTAAACTCCAGGTTCCCTTCTTAACCACTTACTTTTTTTTTGGGCGAATACTATCATAGTTTCATGCTTACACTTACACGCCAACTACTATACTTTTAATAGTGCCAATTCTCTTGGAACTACCTAACTAACTTAAGATTTTTCTAGACATTATCTTAATCTCTTATTTTTCTTAGAACCACAAAGGGTACTTTTTAAAGAATATCTCTTTAGAGCCTGCTACAATACAAATCAACTTTTCATACATACATTGATTTCAAAATGGTTGATCACAAATACTGTTCACTAGCTGATACATACACATTTGGCGGATACTTACACAGATTTGAATACTATCAGTTTACTAGTCAAATCATATTCTTGTTTAATACCCTACAAGCTCCCACTAATAATGAATTATACAGATCATCCAAATGAATACAACATAATTTTATTACAGAACCTTATATACTCAGAAATAAGATGGCCTAGATTCCATAAGATTTCAGAAGAAGACATGATACTATTCAGATATGGTGGATACCATATAATTCAAATTCGACCCTGCATGGTATAGACAAACTTAGACTAATTGATACTTTTCTCATTTATAACTCCGAACACGCCTAGATTGCAAACTATTAAGTTATCATAGTGGATACCTTTTCTGAACATACAGATACACATTTCTTTTCAAGAAATTCCCTTAAAACTTATTCAATTACATCACATATCTTATTCAATTACTATAACTCCAGACGTATCATAACATTATCATAGCAGTACAGAGCAATCAGAATTTATCCAGAACATACCATAAGAGTAGATAATCATGTTCTACCAAACAGACTTAACAGAGTACGCCACAAGGGTAACATACAAAAATCACGTGTTTAATGTCCCAACAGACTTTCACAGAAAGTGCCATGGGTTTCCCCCTCATGGACTTACACATATATCGTGATCTGCCTGTTTGATATCAAAGGCTACACCATGAGCATTCATACAATCATATATTACCATGGGTTTTAGCCATATGGATTTGCATACTTTCATGTATCGTGATCTGCCATTTCAATCTTCATCTTTCTGGAGGCTACACCATGAATGTTTTTATATCATACGATGCCATGGGTCTTAACCTCATGGTCTTACACTTGTTTTCATATCGTGATCTGTCAGTCTGGTTAGTAATATAACTGCCCTATTAGAGGAATCATAGAGGGACATTGCTTCACATTCACTTACCTAGATTTATTTGCATTCTTGACTGATTCATACTTTTCATATATCAAACTTTACCTGCATGCTTACCAATCAACATTCTTTTCCACGAGACTTTGTACATATCATTACAACACATATCTCATCTTTACTATACTCATACACTTACCAATTGTCATAGATCTCATCATCTTATATATATATATTCTTCTACTTGAACATTTCACATATAAGAGTTAGGGTAGAGGCTCACTTGATACTCTCCTATAGTAGTTCGAAGTTCCAGACTCAGACATCTTTCTCGAACCAGCAACAACAACTGCTTAAAGAACATAGGATTATCAAACTAAAACTCATTCACACACAAATTTTTATCATCTCAATTACTGACAACCCCTATGCAAAGCCTAGTGTTTACAACTTACTGTTCATTTGACCATTATAGACTTACTCTTTTAGAGCTTAACATGCAGAGTTGTAATACTTACCTGGAAATGGAATGACCACTGATTAAACTACGAGCCTTTGCTTCTAGCTTAAGGAGAAAAAGATGCCATTGAACTAAAGAAAAGAATCAGAAAGTAGCATATTCAAGAAAGAATAACTTTCTTCCAAAATCCTTCTCACACATATAAATATGACTTATCCTACTTAGTGGAATTTAACAAGTGTCACAAATTTCAGAATTTGTCCTTCTTAATGGTCTATAGTTTTCGAGAGAAAAATAAATGAGAATCCTGCATTATAGATATCATACTAGTCTATCCATTTGGTTCCTAACTAGGTCACTTTACAACCTAAATAGCATAGCACTTCAGACAGACAAGGCGTGCTATACATTTAGTGTTAACTCATATCATAATTACATTTTTACTTAACAAAATATTTATCTTTAGGCAACAGAATAGTTTGAAATAAAATTTTTACTTACTTACACAGTGGTTACAATATGCCCACAGATATGTGTCGAAAGAAATAATTGGGTGGATCACACTTCGCCAAACAAATTATATTACTAGAATACCCCTAAATCTTTGACCCGCCAGACTTGGGATGTGACAACTCTCCTAGCCTTAACAAAATATCGTTCTAGAAATTTTTTAACTTGGAAGAATTCCACTACACAATTGAAACTAACCATTCACGACAGGCGCATAATACTAATTTGGCGAACTATCCTTCTTACTCATTACAACTTCTTTTCAGATACGTACACTTTGCGGATCCACTACTAAGAAGAATTCCATCAGTCTGCTTCATTGGGCAAATTCATAATTTGGTGGTTACTCACGTAAATCCAAACGTTACATAACTTAGCTCTTGACAGATGTCAATTTTGTATTAGAGAACCTAAACATTTTTCACGAAATAAATTTCTTGCACACGTTTGTCTCTATAAAATAGATGCTTAAACACCCATTTCAAACACTTTTGTTAAGTCAATCAAAACCCTAACTACTTTCTGCCTTCTTCGTATTTAGTCTCATCTTTCTCAAATGTAACAATTTCTTTCCTTCATTTCCTTTTTCCTTTCACCTTTATACATAAAAAAAAATGGTTAGAACAACTACCAGAGGGAGGGGCCATGGCTGAGATAACCGAAATACCATCCCCAGAAATCCATTCCCATTCAAACCTCAAGGTCCCAATGATACTCCACTATGCGTGGAGACTACTTAATATGAATGTAGCACCACCTAAGATGAAATACATAGATATTTAGGAACTCGGGGTACTCTTCACCTAAATTTTGCTTATGATTTCAGACGACCACAAAGGTGTCGTCTGAGCGACAATACCCTAGGTTTTATCCTTCCCTTAGTTTTATTGGAGGTTGATTTTCATTTTCCATTTCATCCATTCTTTTGTGCAGTACTGAATGAGTTTGGTATTGCACCTGGACTACTATCATCTTTGTCCTGGTGAACTTTGGTGGCTTACTTCATAGCTTGTTGCATGCGTAATGAACCACCACTTTTGTGCATATTCCAAAAATTTTATCAGCTGAAGATAAAAAGATAATGAATTGTTGCTAGAAATGCCCATTTTATCATACGCCAAGGTTGCGAACCAATAATTTAAAATAATATTTTAAACATGCACTTAAGGAAAGATAAATTCATAAGAGTCATCTATAGACTTGAGAATGGTTTTGGCTTTCCTACATGTTGGTCCTTTTCTCGGGAATTTATTGGTGCTCATTGCCAGTCATTTGATTCACAAGTGGCCTTAAAATAGTATAAACAACTAAAAAGGGGGCATACACTTGAGCTGGTGGAAATGGTTACAGTTAGAAATGTCTGCGAAAGCTAAACCCCAATGGTCATCGGGTAACTGACCATATTAGTTGGTTTGATTATTACAATATGCCCTCAACTTCAGAAGCCTGGCCTCACAATGCTACTAGCAATTTAGCACTAGTTTTGACTAGGCATATATGGGAACCTCCTTTTTCTATAAATTTTGTGGAATTTGTTCTTACAATTGGATTATCACTTCCTAGTACTCTTTCTTCTTCTTCTTCTTCGAGTCGGGCTAATTATCATATTGATGGTGCAGGATCTTCTTCAAACTCTCACACTACGCTCGATCAAGCACCATATATGGATATCACAGCTCTTTTGGGTGAGGCCCGAGCTAAAGAAAGAGCTACTGCTGCTCCTTTGAAGAAGACAACAACAAAGAAAAAGCAAAAGAGACCCAGAGTAGAAGAGAGTACTAAAGGAACTAAAGAGAGTGAATGCCCACAACCACAGTGGCATAGACTTAGGAATGGGCTCTCTACTCTTGAGATTCAGGCCTCTCCAGTTCCTGCAGTACCTGCAGCTCCAACGAAGTTCGCCTATTCTGCAGACTCTCCAGTTCACCATAGTGATCCTCCACTGGCTGAGGTCCCAGCAGAAACATTACCTTTAGAGCAGCCAATGGCTCCTACAAGTAATTAGCCTCAATAGTCCTATTCTAATGCAACAAATGAGTTCTTCCCATGGCATGACTTATTTACATCAATGCCACCTTCTATTTCTCTTAGTTTTATCTTCCAGAGTCAAAATAGTATGATACCACCTCAGCTAAAAAAGTCTTTCCATTTCTATCTTTCTTCTAATCCAAAATTGTCTCCTCTATCATTAATGGCAAAGTTTTTACAAGATCTATCTATGGAGTATGGGCTATGGAGTGAGCTCTTCCAAGAAACTAACAATTACCATAAAGCCAAGGTTACGATCTTAGAGGAGACAATCAAAGCTAGTGAATAGACTATAGTCGAACTACGCCGATCTTGTCAGATTTATAGGTACAAGATCGAACATCTCGATTCCTGTATCATGGCCTGGAAAACTAAGTCCATGGACATGCATACTAGATGCAACCAACTGGAAGGGGAAGTCAAATCACTAGATTTTGGATTTGGATTACTTTTTCTCATTATGCATGTCTTTCATTTTTTGTGCTCTCTTAGACAATATGACGAACTCTTTCAACTCCAATGCTCCCACTAACATACGTATATCTTTGTTTAGATCCCATTCGAAATGAGTACACATATTGGCTTCGGTTGACACTAGCTTATTAACATACTTATTAAGACAGAAAAATTCTTGTTCATATTTAGCTACTATAATTTCTCCTTGTTTTAGCTTCATGAATTTCCTCTTCTTTTTCTCTAAATACAATCATTTGATGTACTTCTTAAATTTTATTTGAAAGAATTCCAAATCCACCCAATCTATTAGGACTATTGATGTTAGGGTTGTCCACCACTAATATGCTTCTTCTTTAAGTAAAGACACAACACATTTCACACTATCTTTGCGAGAACACACCAACTCATCAAGGATTCTCTGGGTTTTTTCTAACCAGTACTCAACTTTTTTCGGGTCGTCGTCTTTCTAGCCTTTAAATTCCTCCACTCCACATTTGTAGCGCTTATCAACCGAAGGGCAGATCACGGGTATCAATTGAGGAACCTGGGGTCGAAGTGGTGTTGTTGGGGGAATTATAGGTGATGAGGCATTTTCTATTAGGGAGCGGATGGAGTAGCTCTCGTAAACTGTATGAACAATTGGTTTATCATATTTATAAAGGCATCTCTGGCCTCGTTTCAAGGCCCTTGTGGAACGGACAAACTTCTAGCAGCTCCTTGATCAGAGGAGGAAGTATTACTTTTAACCTCATCGCTTACGGCTTAATTAGAATCAACCAACATGGTTTATATGTATGAGAAACAAAGTCAATTTGGGGTAGTACACATCATACTATGGCTATTGTGACATGTATTTCAAGACTCGACTTACACCATGATTCGGTCCTAGAATCGACTAAAATATAGTTTTGATACCAATAAATGTAACACCCTTTACTTGACCCTATCGTCGGGTCTGAGATACAAAATGCTACTCTAGTTACCGAAACATCAACCATCAAACAAACATTCGATGATGATATTATATACTTAGACATATGATGCAATATGTAACTAATCAAGGACTTTTATAGGCTTAAGAATACTTTTATATTAATCCACTCTCATATTAAGACCAAATTGTAAGGTTTCAAAATGTCTGGATCGACGTCGCGACTTCGTCATGTCCTCGTCTTGACGTGGCTATCACAGCTTGTCACGTCGCGATGACATGCCTATGCTCGTCACCACGTCACTCTTTGTGTTGGCGACGTTGCAACGTCAAAAGCTCGAGGTCGCGACATTGTCCCTGTTTTTAGAAAAAATAAATATTTGGTACCTAATTCAAGAGTTGTAAACCATTTCTTTTTAAGTGTTTAATTAATATTTGTAACACCCCAAAATAGGGTTTAGGAATTTTAGGGGTATTTTAGGAATTTTAGCCTTAGAGTGTTCGGAATTTTACGACATAATGTGCTGATAATGTTTTCGACTATGGTTTTTAGATTTTCAAATCAATTTTTGAAAAAGTGTTTTAGAAACCTCTAATTTTAGAAAAAAGACTTATTTGTAATAGGGTCAAAAATGTGAGCATTTATGCTGCAGTTTTACCAATTTTTAAAAATTGAACCTAAAACAAGTCCTCACCTATGGATTCACATTATTTTTCTCTCCTTTGTTAGTTCTTGCCATCCCCTTTTCTCTCCCAACTATCTCAATCAATTTTCTTTGTTAAATCTTCATCCAATAGTCCACAGGGTCTTTGATTCGGGAGCCACTAGTGATGTTTGTGTTTCTTTAAAGGGGTTCAAGGAGATGAAAGATCTTAGAGAGAAGGGCTTATCGTTGCGGACTAAGAGCAGGACAAGTGTGACAGCTGAAGCAATGGGAGATGTACATATTTATTTTGATAATTTTAGGAAGATTATTTTAAGAGACATTTTTTATGTACCAAGTTTTAAAAGAAACTTATTTTCTATTGCATGTTTATCAAAAGACGGCTTGACCATGACTTTTAATAATGAAATTACAATATTTAGAAATTGCAATATTATCTGTAATGGATGGATGTCAAATAATATCTATTTTATCAAACCAAAGATGTACACATTGCTTAAGATTGAAATATCGAATAAAAGACTTAAAACTTCTCACTCTAATGAGGTGTACCTTTGGCATTTGAGACTTGGTCATATTAATTGAGAAAGAATCACTAGACTTGTGAAAGTTGACATATAAAGTTCACTTAAAGAAGTTGATCTTCCACAATGTGAATCTTGCTTAGAAGGTAAGATGACTAAGTGATCTTTTAATGCAAAAGGAACGAGGGCCGAAAAACCCTTAAAACTTGTACACTTTGACGTATGTGGCCCCTTGAGCGTTAGTGCAAGAGGTGGTTCCGAATATTATGTATCCTTTATTGATGACTATTCCAGATATGAGTATGTATACCTAATACATCACAAGAGGGAAACCTTTGATAAATTCAAAGAGTTTTGTGCAGAAGTGGAGAAAGAACTAGGTTCACTTATAAAGACACTTCAATCTGATCTAGGTGAGGAATATTTATATGATGAGTTCTTAGGGTACCTCATAAAGAATGAGATTCCATCCCAGTTAATAGTTTTGGGCACTCGACAACAGAATGACGTGGAAGAGAGAAGCAATCAAACGTTGTTAGACATGGTACGTTTGATGTTAAGTTATTCGAAGCTGTCAATCTTTTTTTGGGGATATGCGATACAAATGATTTACTATATTCTGAATGATGTTCAAACTAAGGCAGCATTGAAAACTCCATATGAATTGTGGCATGGCAAAAAGTTGAATCTTAATCATTTAATAATTCAGGGATACCCGACCTACGTATTGGAAAAAGATGCGAGGAAGCTAGACTCATGGACAGAATTATGCATGTTTGTAGGATATCTAAAGGGAACAAATGGTGGTTTGTTTTATAACCCGGAAGAGCAAACTGTTATAGTGTCAACTCATGCTACTTTCCTTGAAGAAAGTTACATGAATGACTTCAAACCTCAGAGTAAAGAGGTACTCGAGGAACAGTTCCAGAACTAACTCCTAATAAAAGACCTACAAATGATCAACAACATAGGGTGCTTCGTCGTAGTGGGAGGGTCTCTCGTAGGCTTAAGTTCTTCCAATCTGGCGAAAGTGTTTTTAACACGAGTCTATCGAATAGGAAGATGATGGCCCACTCACATATGACGAAGGGATGCAGAATGCTGATTCCAAGCTCTGGGAAATAGCTATGAAAGCTGAGATGGACTCTTGACCACCTCCAGACATACTAACGTCTAGAGTGTGAATATTGCAACCAAATATAAGAGTTAGATGACTTCCACAAGTATATGAGTCAAGTTGTAATATAGTTTGTTTACAACGAAACACTTGGTAAGTATTCTGAGGATCGTACCTTAGGGATTGCAATTTGGTGAAAATTGCTATTAAGCCAATTACCTAAAATAACTATTAGTCTACTCGAGCAATAAATTAGTAATTTTAATCTGGGAGCAAGATGATAACAGTAATAGACAAATAAGTTGAATTAAATCTAAATCTATTCCTAAGTTTATGTATCGACTTCTCTTATCCTTTGTTTCGACTATGCGAGTTCTTCAACCTAAATCCAATTATTTTACTTGATTAATTATTGATGCATGATTCTAAATAATTGGCTACTAATTAACCTAGAAGGGCTTCTCAGCATTCTACTAACCTAACTAGTTGGCAAGAATTACTCACCTCTCGATGACACAGTTCAGACCGGGGTAGGGTAAGGTTTTCACGAATAGGCAATTTCGATTTCAGGTTAATTCCTTCCTATATGACTTCCTAGGGTTTTCAAACCTAGGGTTTAAGTTCTTCATTCCCTAACCCCTGATATGCTAAGTGATGCTTGGTAGGCATATCGATTTTGGGTTAATTCCTACCTAAATGACTTTCTAAGGTCGTCAAACCTAGGGTTTAATTGCAGTCAACCAGATCCAACCAATCCAAATTGAACTCTACCTATCAATCAATTAATTAGATTCGTACAATTGAAACATGCGAAATATGTATAAAACATAAATTGATTCTAATCTTTACACAAACATTCAATTAACACTGTTAAAGAAAGAAATATAAATAATAGAATAAAGGAAAGAGATGCTCATGGATTTATCGATGAAAGCGTGGCTTTGGAACAATCTCCACTCGTGAAAGTCTCACTTCGGAATAGGATCTTCCGATTACAAGAACATAATATAAACTAAGAAAAAACTAAAAATGAAATAAAAACCTAAGAATCAATCCCCCTAATGTGTTGTTCTGATCAAGTATTTATAGATTACATGTATTATGAGCTAATTAGGTCAAGTAAGGATGGCTAAGCATGTTAATTTATGTTGTGTAGATGAAAACACCCTTGCTCATTAAATTGGCCTTGTCACAGCTATGTATTGACACTCTCAAGCTTGTGTCATGATATCGAAGATAGTTTTCATTATTTTTGGTGTCTTTAGGGTTGTGTCGCGACACTGTTTAGATTGTGTTGCGACATCCTCAACAAACTGCTCTTTGGGTATTTTGCTTGCTGTGTTGCAACATCCCAGCTCTGTGTTGCAACATCGACAGTAGTCCACTATCTTTTTGACCTCGAATGATGTCCTGCACACTTAATCAACAAGTTAGTATTTCCTTAGATCCAGATTAGCTTAAAAGGTTATAAAACACATAAAAATGCTCATTTTATTCATTATGTCCTAAGAATGGAAACTTAATAAAAACTATATTAATTTTAAATAAGATTAGCTCGTTAAGTATAGAATTAGGCCTAATCTTTTACATCGAATTGTGGTAGATCAAACTCCCCTACACTTAAGTCATTGCTTGTCCTCAAGCAATTTAACATATAATTAAAAGTAAACAAAAAAGACAAAATAGAAAAATAAACATGAAGACAAAAGGAAAAAAAAAATTAGCTGCAAACAAAAAGGCAAAATAAAATTTTTTAACTTGGTTTCTTTCTTTAAACAAGCTAGAGTTAGTGAAGATGGATGTGAATAAGAGCCTCACACCTAAACTCCCCCACACTTAACTTTTTGCTTTTCCTCAAGCAAACCAAGTCTAGATATATAGCATGTAAAAAGAAGATGTCCCTTGGATTTTATTACTACTACGAACATGGTTTTCAAATATTAAAGGTATAACAATTCTTATCTTACATGAAACTTAATCTTGAAATTTTGATGCTTTGAAAACTTTTTAAAGTAAATTAGGATTATTTTACAAAGTTACGTTACTAACAACTTAGAAGTAATCCCATGAACAAATGTTTAAGAATATCACCATTAACATAAATCAAACAAATATGTAGTAGGCACAATCATATGAATAAAAAATATTCATTAAGTATAATTATTTGCAATTCAAAAAGATTATGCACAGAGAACACTTAAGTTGTAACGCCCTGAATAATTTATTTCTGCTTCTGTAAATCCTGACATAAATGAGTATCTGCTTCAGTGGTTAAGTGATCAGGGTGTGTGTGAGAGGTCTTGGGTTCAAGTCCTACTCTCTGGAAAATTTTGTTATTTTTTTTTATCTAAGCCTTATCCATGTTGGGTGGGCGTATATAAAATTTTCTGTTAATCCATATTAGAATGATTTTGTTGGTTCGAGTGGTAAGGAGTTAGCTTGCTGGAGGTCTTGTATTCGAATTCCTGCTTGAGCGAGGGTGATAATTTTTGTCTCGGTTGTCTGAGAGAGTTTGGATGGGTTTGGAAGTCTGTGTAAGTGGATGAGAGAGTGGGTAGTTGGGATTGTGTTAGTAATAGATTATACCTAAATTTGATGGATAAGGGATTTTATTTGATTTTAACTTATAATTTTTTAATTATTTTTTTCTCTCTCTCTTCCCAAACTTTTTTTGACGTCAATTCTGCTTTCCTCCTCTGCTTACATTTTTCTTTTCCCTTCTCTGTATTTTTCATTTTTCGGTTCTTCTTTAATCTTGTTCACCCCCTTTTGTTTTCTCCTCATGGCAATCCAAAATTTTGGTGTTTTACGTACTGTTGGGTAAGTAGGGATTTCACTTGTCTGTAGGTTTCGATTTCGGTAAGCTGTTGGGTTTATTCTTTTTGTTTGAATTTCTAATGGTGTGAAGAAAGGGGGATTGATTCTTTGCGATATTGCGTAGGAGTAGTTGGTGTACATGCGGATTTCGCTCCAATAGAATAAACCGCAATAGGGGTTGTTCCTATCAGTGGTAAGTGTGTTTGCTTGTTTCGGTTTTACATTGTTAAGTTCATAATTGGTTGTTAATTAGTTGTGGTAATGTCTTTTCTAGGTTCTAGTGGTCTCGAGATTGCTGTGGCATAAAAAACGAACCAGGTGTGTACCCTAAACATGAAAAATTGGTGTTCAAAAAAACCCAAAAAAGGGCATTGTCGATACCACACGGGCATGTTCCTGGCCGTGTGGCTGGCCGTGTGAATGTTGTAGGTGTGGCTGTGCGCGAGACACGACCATGTGACAGTGTGAGTGTGGCTGTGTGCACCACACGGGCTAGGCCAATCTGGGCGTGTAGGCCACGGGCATGTAGGCCCAGGATTCTAAAATTTTCTCTAGGGTCGCACGGGTCGTTCTGATCGACTATGGGTCTATACCGTAGGGTCGATAAGGGCTAACCAAACCCTAATTCATGTGATCTGATATTTTGATAGTCTAATCTGAGTAGGACATTGATAGGTATGTCGACTATTTTGTTTGAGTATATATATGTTATCTGTATACGAGCATGTTAAGCATGTTAATTCTATTAATTCAGTATTCTATATCTGTGTTTGGGGTGGGATTTGCATATGTGGCGGAAGTGATCTGCACGGTGACCATTCGCCTATATTCTGGAAGCTTGACTGCATATTATTCTGTTATGTGTCGCATTGACACTATATGGTGTGTTGGGATGGGTGGGTGTTTTTAACCCCATATGGTGTGATGAGATAGTCGGAGATGGTGTGTAGAGGATGAGGGTAGGATTCTGTACATCTGTTCTATTTATCTAATTCTGATATCTGTATTTGTTATGGACTTATGTCTGAATCTGTATCTGACTATATATGAAATTTTGTGTATGTTGCATGACTATTTCTGTTGGGTTACACATTGAGTTTACGAAAACTCACATCTATTTGTTTGTTCTGTTCAGGTAATCCATAGACTTAGGCGGGTCGGTGCGACAGAGGCTCAGCGGTGACCACCCGATAGAGAACTATTTTATTGATTAGTAATATCGGTTTTATTTTAAAATCTGGTTTTTATTGAGAGTTTGTAATTTTTGGGACTCTCTAGACTGTATGGTTTTAACTTTTGGATTTGGATTTTGTTTTGCATTCTTTTCCGCAACGTTGACAAAAACACTTTACGCAAACAAATGGTTTTAACAAATGGTTTTTGGAAACACGAGCTTGGTTTTGGTTTTAAAAGAGTTTCAAACTTTCGCTGCGAAATAAATGGTTAACTTTAAAGAACAACATAAAATGATTTCAGTAATGTAAATGTATAAATGAATATGTTTTATAATACTTAGACGTTTTGACAAATAACTAAACATGGTTTTATCAAAGTATCGTCGGTTTCAAAACCCTTTTTTGTAACACTCTTGGGTTCGGCCATAACGTCTAGGCCGTGTTTGGGGTGTTACATAATTCACATTGGTCTTCTAATCTTGTATCGTTCTGAGGCTTAGGACGGTATGAATTCAAAAAAAAAGTGGCTCAAAATAGTTCAAACACTAGAAATAGTTAGGCACATGACATTGTTCCCTCTCTTCCCCCTAAGTGTCCCTTCCAAGCTCACCGCCTTTTATTTCCTTCTATCACCTTCTTTATCTCTCCATGTAGGAAGATGCAGTGCAATAATAGAAACTATAGTCAACTTAACGAGTTTTGGTGCATTGATCTCACTTTTGTGACTTTTTGTTTTGTCACTTAACTTTTTACTCTTTTCTCACTCATAATGCTTTTGTCTCTGTTCTATACTTTTTCTTCTCGTTTTTACTTTTTACTTTTGACTTTTTCTGGATTTTTCTTTTTTGTACATTTTTTCCTGACCTATAATTACTGTATTACATTTTTTCTTTCTTTTTCGCTCTAAACTTTTGAAACCATCATGGTGTATCTACCTAAACCCTGAATATCTATGGTCTAACATCTATTTCGTAATATATTAAAGGTCCAATGATAGGGAAGAGTTCAAGTTTTCAGTTTATATTTGGCTTTTGCGTTTCAATTTCATTAGTTCATCAAAAAGGAGTTATCAGGCTCAAATATGGAACTAGGGATTCAAAGTGTTAAGGTATGGTCATTTGAGAACTGACTATTCAAACAATGCCTTAGGTCATCCCTAAGCATCCCACCATACACAATTTTTTCATGCTTCGAATTAAACTGAATGAATAATAATCTATTCAACCATTCATATTTCTATGACTATCTATAAGATTTATATCTCATATGGCATCATCAAACATTTTTACTTAGGTACTTCTAATCTATTATGCAATTTAACTAAGTAACCTAATCAATTTCCCTTAAAAGTAATCAAATTATCTCATATCAATAAAAAATTTCATGCTTGACAAATATCATTACATACTTTATTATTTTCAACCACTATTCACAGTATTAATATAATCCAAGCACCATGCAACAAAACAAAAACATTTTTTTTGTAAAATAATCAACTAAAACAAAGTAAACACACAAAAACTAATCCTATGTACTTTCCCCCACACTTTATAACAAACATTACCCTTAATGTAAAATAATTAAAGTACAAATAAGAAAAATTCTCTAAGTAGGTTGAATCCATGTTGTTATGATAATCTCAGGATTTGTGTGCTCTAAATGGATTGAAAAGTACATAAAAACATTCTATGAAAAATATGAAGTATAATGTAAAGAAAATAAAAATAAATATAAGAAGACGAAGAAGTACTGATAATGGATAACATAACGTCTAAATAAAAGAATTCAGATAAACTTGGCCTTTGAATGTTGAGATATGGCATTCTGTCTTGGATGCCACAACATTAGAGTGCAATGTCACGACATCGAGCCCAGTTTCTGGCTTCTTTGATTTTTCAGTTTTGTCACTCCATGGTATCTACACCTACTATGGAAAAACAACTAAACTCAAATAAAATTAATATAAAAAGTAGAAATAAAATAAATGAATAAAATAAACAAAACAAAATATAAAATAAAAAATAAAAGTTATTTAAAAACCAGGAAGATCCGTGTTGCCACCATAGAAGAAATTCTAGATGGTCTTGACACTTTGATTCGATGTTTGTTCCGCTATCGATATATATGAACTAGCCCATTCGGTCAAATCCAATGATGTTGCCTTATTTGTGACTGACGCGATATACACATTACAAGCCATTTGGTACCAAATTCGAGCCAACCCTAAATCATTTTTTGGGGTATTATTACCTCAAGCTTCCTGCCCTCCATACCACGTGAAGTTTTGGTTACTTGAGCTTTGTTGCCCTTTTCGGATGAGAATGATTCGAACTCATTGATCTCTTCAGCTGGTACCTTCTCTACAATAGCTAGAAAGTGTATTGGTTCTTCTACACTTTCATTCAGAATCGATTTAAGCTCCATGTTAGTGGTTACTTCTAATTTTACGTCAACAAATACATCTACTGTTTTGTCTAATTCTATGTCAATTGGATTGGGGAAACCTTGGGTTTTCTTCAATTCATCATCACGGTCCTTGATTCCAAACTCTCGTTGATTTTCATCATCTAAGTCTGAAAAATTGTCGAGAAGACAGTGATCATCATGGTCAAACTTGAGAACACCATGTATGACCTCTTCTCGTGAAGGTAATGCCTTTAATATCTCTCAGAGCATTGCCATCATTTGTGTCATTTTATCTGACATGCTTGATAATATGTTGGATGTTTTATAGTTAGCTCGGTAGATTTGATCACACTCAGATGGATGTTTATTCGACTCACGTAAGGGTTGCTCCAAATTGTTACTTTTGTCTTCGTGGTAATAAATCCTATACGCATTGTAAGGTAGCTCGTCCATTGTAATATTTATTATCACTCCATTGGTTTTTTGAAGCTTCGTTTAACCAAATTTGTCCTTCATTATTGTGTCAATTGCCATACCAAAAGGACAACTCATCTGGCTCAGACCACCTATCATCATCATCAAATTTATCCATGTGTGCATCTATGTTTTGGGTTGAAGGTTTACTGGGCTCAATTGGTTCATATGATGATATATATTGTGGATTAGAAAGAGACTCTGTTGGGTATTCGGGCATATCAATCTTTTTATCATCTAACCCATACAAAGGTTCATATGAATACCCTTCTTTTTCACATTCGCTATCCGAACTCCATTGGTCCATCGAATCTCCATCTAACCAACTTGATTCTATGTCATCGTATAAATTATCCCACGTATTGACTTCATACCAACTGTAATCACCATTAATTAAACTCATGATTAAATTTACTTAATCAACAAGGAAAATAACGAAATAATAAAAAAATGAAAACGAAAGTAAAATCGAAATAATAAATAAATAAATAAAATTAGAACACTATCTAACTCGTTCTTCTTTTGACTAATATTATTTATGAAGTAATTGATTCAATAACAATTATCACCGTCGCAATCCCCGAAAATGGCGCTAACAACTTGACTGCCACCAGACGTACTAACGTCTAGAGTTTGAATAATGCTGAGTAGTCCCTAAACTTTCACTGTCTTTACAGTTTAGCCCAGGTAAGTTCGTACAGTATAGTTTCGAATTAAAATAAATATTTTATTAATTATGAATTGAGATGTTAAATATTTTGACATAATTGAATTGAAATAAGTTAATGTGAGTCGGTAAAATAATTGACTTAAACACTGTTATTCGTTATCATATTGAACCGATAAATGTAGGAGTGGATACAATAGGCATGCCAATAGGTTTTAATGTGCACGATGCGGTTTTGATTGTGATGAGATGATGATTATTGATTCGTTACTGTTCACTAAATATACCGAAGTCTAACATTTTTTGCAAACTATTAAGTTATATTTATAGTGATTTTGGTGAGTTACCGAGGGTGGATGTAAAGCTTTCGGCCATGACACTTAGTGCCTAAGTGTGTTTAGGAGGGATGTTAGCCTACGGGCTTTGCACTAGATGCCCAGGTGTGTTCTCGATTGGTTAAGCTCACTCAAGCGTTCTGGTGTGTTCTAGATGGTTAACTGCGTATCCTAATCAATTATATCATTCATTAGGTAGATTGTAACAGCCCGATTTTAGGGCTAGTCGGAACAGTGGTTTCGGGACCACTAATCCGAGGGTGAAGAAAATTATTTTTGTATTATTTTTTGTGTTATGGCATTAATATATGGCTATATGAAAAATTTGGTGCTTTAATTTTAGCAATTGTATGCTTAATTGTGAAAAAAGGACTAAATCGCATAAAGTGCGAAAGTTCCATTATACAAGGTAGAGGTGTCTAATAGCCATAGAATATTAAATTGGAGGTCCTTAAAGTGAAAATAGGCCAATTGGGGTGTGTTGGCCGGCCATAGAGACTAGGGGGACAATGATATTAAATTTTGGTCAAGTTTGGTGGAATTAGGTGGTAAAATAATGAATAAAATAAGATAAAAAGATGAGATATCATCTTTTACTATTCCTTCTTCTTCTACCACCGAAATTTTAGAGGAAATAAGGGTTCTTGGAGTTCAAAATTTTCAGCAACACAAATCTCTTGCAAGTAAGTGATTTTGGTGGTTTTATTTGATAATTTTTGTACTTTTGGAACCCCCAAAGCTTAAGCTAGCTAATGAGGGGACTAATTTGCAATATGGTTGAAAGTCTAGGGACTTGCCATGAGAGATTTTATATTGTTTACTGAGTTTTTATGGAAGAAAATGAATGTTTGAGAGGTGAGAAACAACTTTTGTGAAAGATGTTGTCATGAAAACACCTAAATGGGACTAAGTTGTAAAAGTTGAAATTGTGTAATAAATGCATGAAATAGTTGGAATTTTGAGTAGTTGTAAGAGTAATAAATGTTCAGATAGGCTTTTTTAATGAGAAAATGTGATGAAAAATGATTTACAAGCCTAGGGGCAAAATCGTAATTTTTCCATAGTACAAGGGCAAAATGGTCATTTTTGCCTAAGTAGAGATTATGATGTATTATGATTTATAAAGTGATTAGATGAGTGAATTTCACTATTATAGATCAAGAAGAGCGTGGAATCAACCTTGACCGAGGAAAAGGCAAGGTTACGGAATAGACCGTTGATTAACACATTTTGCACCGAGGTAAGTTTATGTGTAAACGATGCATCTTAAATACATATGTTGTTGCTCATTGGTGCATTGTATGATTGAGAATATTTACGATTCTAAATGGATTGAATTTGGTCGATAATGAATTAGATTTGAAAATGTGGAATATTATCCGTAGTAATTAATGGTGGGCTGTGTGCGACACCACCTTAATTATTCTTGTTGGTGGGCTATGTGCGATACAACCTTATTACTTATTCACGATGGGCTGTGTGTGATACCATCGTTTGTATGAACATTTGGTGGGCTATGTGCGATACCACCGTACTTATTCTTGTTGGTGGGCTATGTGTGGTACCACTCTGTTAAAGATTAATGGTGGGCTAAGTGCGAAACCACCGAGTGCTTAGTATTACTAAGAATGGCTTATTGTGAAATTGTGATGTGTTGTTCATGTGATCATGTGGTGATAAGTGCAGGGATGTATGTTAAATAATACGAACATTTGGCTTGTGATATGGTTGGAATGTGGTAAGAGATGAAACGAGTAAGCATGATCTTGGAATGTGGAATGTTCTTATTTATTATGAAATGCTATTTATTGATTGACACATATTATGATGTTTATTGTTTACATGTAAACTTACTAAGCTTAAAGCTTACTCCATTTCTTTTCCCTTGTCTTATAGTGTCAAAGAGCCGGGTCGGGATACGAAGATAATTGGAAGACCATCCACACTATCAGCTCAATCTCGGTATATCTAGACTTAGTATATTGAGTATGGCATGTATAGGGGCTAGACTAGGTGAATTTTTTTGTTGTTTTGGCCAAGTATGTATTGGCTCCTTTAAAGATGAACTCTTTTGTATATTGCCATAGTTGATGGCTCATTATTACTAATTTATGAAAAGAATAAGTTATTCATAGAAGTGTATGTTACAAATTTGGGTTATCTAGTGATTTGTTGAATGGGACTATGTTGTGTGAGTTAGGGTGATAAAAAGAGCTTGGCAAATAGCCTTATTCTTGTCCACATGGGTAGGCACACGGGCGTGTGTCTAGGCCGTGTGTGACACACGGTCATTACATGGGTGTGTGATCAGACCGTGTGTCCCCTTGCATGTTAGAATTGCAAGTTAGTAAGCTCAGTGGTAAACACATGGGCAGAGACACAGCCGTGTGTCTCAGCCGTGTGGGAGGCACGGCCACGGACATGGGCGTGTGCCTAGGCCGTGTGAAGTCTGCACCTTGAAGTTGAAATTTAATTCGACACACGGTCTAAGGACATGGGCGTGTGCCTTGGCCGTGTGACCATAGTGAGATGATGACGTCATAAACAGAATGCCAAGGTTTTGGCACACGGGCTAAGACACGAGAGTGTCGAGGCCGTGTGAGGGACACGGACGTGTGTCCGGCCGTGTGAAATGAGTCAGTGTCGACCACGAGTGGAGAACACGGGCATGTCTTAGGGGTACACGGGCGTGTCCCTTGAGCAGCACGGGCGTGTAACCCCTGTTCAGGCAAAATTTTTCTAAGTGAGTAAAAGTTCCCGGATTGATTTAAAAACCTTCCGAAAGTATGTTTAAGGCCTCGTAGGCCCATTATAAGGATGTTAGATATGTGAATGAAAAAGTTTTAATTTGGAATGAAATTTGATAACCTAAAGTTGTTTGACCATGTGAGTTAAGTACGGTAACGCCTCGTACTCGGTTCTGGCGTAAAATATGGGTAAGGGATGTTGCATAGATTTTAAATTGTTAAAATTTTTTGATTGGTAAATTGAGTTAATATTAAACAATCTAGTATAATTGTAAAGATATCTTATTATGAGTATTGATATAAAGACTCACCTATTGAATGTTGTGCTTGATAGGATTATAGTTAATTAAATGTTATTATGTGATTTATGTGTTTATACAGTAAGTTTATTGTTTTAACCGTTGAACTTACTAAGCTCCAGTAAAGCTTACTCGTGTTATTTCTTCTGTTACTTTGTAGATTACATTTTGTAGAAATCGGGCGATCGGATCAACTCAAAGAATCACACTATCTGGATATCTTTTGGTAGTTTTTGAATGTTTACCTTTGGGTTATATGGCATGTAATAGGTGTGTTTGTATAAATATTTAGATACATACTTCATATGCTATATTTTGGTTTAATGTAAGGTGGTTTAATTTTCTTGTATATGTGCTTTTGTCTTTGGTATAAATAAGTTACTTGTGAACTTGATTTTAGCTATATGGCATAAGTCTCAAGTAAGTAATTGAAATATGGTATAATGGTTATGAATAGTTTGAATGGTAATAGTAGATTCGGTATGAAATAGTACAAGTAATTGAGAACTTTGAATGAAATCTAGATTGGTATGAAATGTGATTTTAGCTTGGGTATTGAATTGTGGTGTCAATGATGGCACATTGGTTAGACTTTTAAGTGTTTGAATAGGTGATATTGTTGTCTCTTGTGTGATAGGTGAATTTTTTGCATGAATTGAACTTTTAAAGATGATATTTTACCATTTTAAACTTAGGTTTTGATATTTTTGTATCTGGTATCGATACTTGACCATATGAATAGTTTTAAAACAAATAGAATGCCAAAATGGTATCAATTTTTAATTTAGTATCGCCATTTTTTTATAAAATATCAATACCCTAAAATAATTATTAATATCCTTATTTTGTAAAGAAAACAATATTCAATTTTGTTATCGATTTTAAAAAAGATATTGATTTAGTATCAATACCAACTATGGATTTTCACTAGTAACTTTAAAACTTCAAAATTTTTGTAAATCAATCCTATTTAGAGCTTGGATTTCACAATTAGATCCTTGTAGAGCTCAAATTATTAACATGTTTGATTATGTGTGTTTTACTTTATAAATAATGGAGTTTTTGTTCAATAAAGTATTTATTGATTTGTTGAATTTAGCTGTAGCATTTTTTTACTCAGGTCTAGTGATCAGGCGGGGTAAGTGGTGTTATAGATTTCATCTCTATTTAGAGGATTTCCTAAGACAGCGGAAGAAAGAGGGAACATGAGAAAGGTTCCTTATGCTTTGGCAATGGGAAGTCTCATCTATGCTATATTATGCACACACCCAAATATTTGTTTTGCAGTGGGGTTGGTGTTGAAATCAAACAAAGCCAGGACCAAGACACTGGCAAGGAGTTAAGCATATACTCAAGTATTTATGGAGAATGAGGGATTATATGCTTGTGTATTATGGAGGAGATCTTACTCCTACCGAATATACTGATTCTAATTTCCAAACGTGTCAAGATTCGAGGAAATCGACATCAGGGTATTTTTTGTCCTAGACGGTAGGTCTATAGTGTGAATGAGTGTTAAGCAAGGTCGCACTACTAGCTTCACTATGGAGGGCCGAATATGAGGTATGGAAAAGCTATGACACTATAACAGTGCAGATATAGCTAAATCCCAAAGAAACCACTGAAGGACAAAACACATTGCTCATAAGGGAGATGACAGTGTTTGACGGAATAGTGAATGTAGTCAAAGAACGCATCTTTGGACATACCCTGGTGATTTGGTTTACCAAGACTCTATTAGCTATAAAGTTCTTTGGGAAACATATGGAAGGGCTGAAACACCCCAAACCCGGCCCACGAGCTTTGACTAGATTTGGTATGTTCCTCAAGTAAACCGGTTCAAAATTCTTTTGTTACTTAGGAAAAACTTGTATGATTTTTAAATAATATTGTTTGGGTTGGGCTTGAGTTGAAAACAAATTTATCTTATGTTAAAACCCATTTATTTAAGGTGACAAAACATTTAGAGTTAATTTTAAAAAGGAATTTACTTAAACTTTAATTGATAAAAATCCATAAACATAATAAATAAAAGAAAAATAAAGTAAACCACAATGGCCTTATTATATCAATGATCCCAAAGTAAAACTTAAAATACTTAAAATAAATTGAAAGTCCAAATCATAAATTTCTTGCTATGCATGGCCACCTTTAAGCTCCCGCCGACCAGGTCCATTCTCGCTCATCACTGAAAAATATTCTCCAAACGGGGTGAGTCATGAGACTCAATGTGTACACAACACTAAGTCATAATAGAATCAGGCATGCAAATGATACACATTCAAATCATAGAATACAATTAATGATGCATTCCCAAACCCAAACCTAATTAACCATCCGCTACACACCACCCGTACCTGCCAGTCACACCGTGGGGACTACTAAGTCAACCCTCCATCCGCTACACACCATCGAAGGTAGTCGCTGCAGTCGACGTGCTCATCGCCCATATAATTTGTGTCATTAGACACCATATTCAAATAATGTAACCGAAGTTACCAAATTCGGATAATGTAAGAAGTTACCATATTCAAATTTTGTGACCGTAGTCACCATATTTCGTTGGTGAGACCGAAGTCAACACCTTCTTCCCCTTTCACATAGATCCCGAATGCCCCATAAATTTTATATCATGCATAACATACTTAATTCTCATTCATGTTACTATTCATATGTTCAAAATATATCATATTCATAATCCTATCAGTAGGAAACGTGCACTGGTACTTTTACCACATTTGTGGTACTTAGCCACATTCACATTCTTATGCATATTCATATATTAAAATAATTGCCATATGATATATCGAAGGTTAGTATGAGTACACACATTCTTAATAATACATTTAATTTAAACATAGCCATGAACCTATCAAAACTTAGGGTAGGGTACACACTGATTTGCTTAACAAATTCCTTGAAATCCCGAAATCGATCCATCGCTTAGATCTCAAATTCCTACATTTGATTAATCACTTACTAATTTAATAAAAAGCCATTCGCCATAAATCCAAATCCTAGTAGGATTAGTATTCTTAAAACTTACCTTGAAATTCTCAAATCCCAAAATCCTTGTATCCTCTGTCGAAATCCCTATAACTACATGTTAGATCAATTTCTAACATTTATTCACAACAAATAACCCTTAGCCGTATGTTAAATATGACTTACCTTAGATTCTTAAATCCCGAAATTCACCGAATAACTAGGGAACACGCGGCTTATGGTGTACCTTCGAGAAAAGAACTTCTCCTTCCTTGTAGTCGACACTTAGTAAATCCCGAAAGATCTCTTGACAGCAGATATTAAGGGTATTAGAATCTTAATTTCGACAAATGACCTTAAAAGAAATAGAATGAGAATCTAACCTAATCTTACCCTCATCAAGAATTTGATGGAACTCTTGCTTGAACCCTTAGCGTGATTCGGCTATGGCTTTGATGTGGATAACAATTTCGGCTCTTGAGGCTTAGTGAGAAATCGACTAGGGCTATTGGTATCTTGGCTTTTGATTGTGTTTGTAATAGAAGAAGAAAAGAAAAGAGAAAAAGAGAATAATGGCAGAGAAAATTCGACAGAGAGAAGAGGAGAAACTTTAGAGAATTTCGGCAGAGGTTTTCTTGAAAAGAAAAGAATGAATGAAGAATAACCTTACTCTTCCTTTTATAGCCAAAATTACTAGCTAGAGTCCTTTACTTGGCCACCACTCTTCTATTTTGATAGCTTTATCCCTTGATTTATCACTTTAATAAAACTTAATCCAATAATTATCTCTTATCTCTTAATAAAAATAATACTAATAATAATCCTCTTTTATATCTTCCTTATCTATCAAAATAAAAGAAATAATATCCACATTTATCTCTTGAAAATAATCTAAAATAAATCCATTATTTATCCCTTATTTATCCACCCTTTATCTCTTAAAAATAAAAGAATAAAAGCTCCTAATTTATAGCCATGTGCCGTCCACCTTACTTCTTCCGGAAGCAAAATAAAATTTCTTTTATTTGCTTCCCATGTGACTCGAACTCAGGCCCAACACCTTGCATGTGGCGCCATTTCCAGAGGCCCTAAGTGGCATCTCCAGCCACTTTTCCAAGCCTGTTTGTGTGTCAAATTCCTCATATTATTTTTCTTAAGGCCACCTTGCCTTAGTTTTCTCTTTTAAGCCTTAAAACTTGACATTTCTTTACATTTCCAAGTTTCCAAAAATTTTCGTTTGGCTCTTTAAACTTGACATTTCCTTACATTTCCAAGTTTCAGAAATGTTTACTTTCCTCTTTGAATCATTTCCACATCATTTCCTTACATCCCTAGTTTCCAAAAATGTTCACTTTCCTCTTTTAAACTTAACGTTTCCAAAGCATTTCCTTACATTTTCTTACATTTCCATACATTTCCATGCACCTTAGGGTTCCTAGAACTCCTCGTAACACATCCAACACACCCATCGAGCCCACTATCTCATGAATTACACACTAACGCATAACCCCTAATCTAGGATGTTACGGTTCTACCCTCCTTAAAAATAATTTCGTCCTCGAAATTACTTATTAACTGTTGTATAATCCTTCTCACCGCACTATGCTTTCATTGCGCACTCTGATCTTAATAGAACCATCATACTTTCTAGGCACAATCCCTAAGTTCACGCCCCTAGAACTTATTTCTAACGTCGCGATTTAATCCGAGTAAAAAGTTTTATGACTTAGTCCTTGTTTCATCGATTATTCGCGAAGAATTTTTATGGAAAAATTTTAGGAGTGGTTCTTTCGTATCCATACATGCACACAGTCTTTACATTCATACATCCATCAATCAATTATGAACTTTCGTTCATTCGGAGAAATGTTGTAGTTTTCATTGTTGTTGTTTTTCCACTACCTGTGGGTATTTTCGTAATTTGCCTCTACTGGGGTATTTTTGTAATTTGTCAAAATGAGGTTCCTTGGTGATTTTGTCAAAAGTATTTTGGAATTTTTAAATTTCTGGTATTTTGAAAAATTTTGAAATCCGGGGTATTTCGGTAATTTTGGAGCTCGGGGTATTTTGGTAATAAACCATGGTAAATTTGTAGAGTTTAATATTTTCGGGTATTTCCAAATTTTGCAAAACTTTGAGGGTTCTTTTTGAGAATTGTAATTTCCAAAACGGTGATGTTGCAAAAATTTGGAAATTAGGGTCATTTTGGTAATTTTGTAAGTTAGGCGATTTTGTAATTTTCCAAAATCAAGGTATTTTGATATTTTGCAAATTAGGGTTTTGGACATTTTATAAAGTAATGAATTTTTGATAAGAACTGTGGGTATTTTGGAAATTTCATAAACCAAGGGCAATTTAGTAATTTTGCAAATAGGGGTATTTTAGTAATTTTTATAAATCAAGAATACTTGAGAAAATTTTATAGAATCATGTTTGCAATTCAAAAGGATAATTTTAAGAGTTTTAAAACTAGGTTTTTTTTTTTTTGAAAATACGGCTAGTTCCCTTTCGGGTTTTTGTTAGGGTTTAGCCTATGAATAAGTCCTCTTGGTTAGGGTGAACCGGAAGCTACGCACTGCAGGATTCTGCGAAGAGGAGGTGAGTCACTAGGATCTGCTTAAATACTGTGCTCTTAGGATCCAATCCTAGACATGCGCACAATGGTTGCCACACCCTAACTCTCGCGACTTAGTCATAGGTTTGTTTAATGGTCCTTAAGTCTTATGCACTTGTGTTTGAATAGACTAGTCCTATGGTTCAATAGATTCTAGTTCACTAATCTACGTTCCATTCCATTTCTACCCTTCTACAAATCATAATATAAATCACACAAGAGATCGAAGTACTTACCTGGTGGACTGCGGGTCGGAGACTTAGGTGCCATGCCAGAAAACCTGCTTATTTCCAAAAATATTTTCATAAAACTCATTTGGGCTCGATTTGAAAATGTTTTGGGCTTTAGACCATAGGCCGAGAGTTTAAAACTGGGCTCTGATACCAAGCTGAAACACCCCAAACCCGGCCCACGAGCTTTGACCAGATTTGGTATGTTCCTCAAGTAAACCGGTTCAAAATTCTTTAATTACTTAGGAAAAACTTATATGATTTTTAAATAATATTGTTTGGGTTGGGCTTGAGTTGAAAACAAATTTATCTCATGTTAAAACCCATTTATTTAAGGTGACAAAACATTTAGAGTTAATTTTAAAAAGGAATTTACTTAAACTTTAATTGATAAAAATCCATAAACATAATAAATAAAAGAAAAATAAAGTAAACCACAATGGCCTTATTATATCAATGATCCCAAAGTAAAACTTAAAATACTTAAAATAAATTGAAAGTCCAAATCATAAATTTCTTGCTATGCATGGCCACCTTTAAGCTCCCGCCAGACTCGGTCCATTCTCGCTCATCACCGAAAAATATTCCCCAAACGGGGTGAGTCAATGACTCAATGTGTACACAACACTAAGTCATAATAGAATCGGGCATGCAAATGATACACATTCAAATCATAGAATACAATTAATGATGCATTCCCAAACCCAAACCTAATTAACCATCCGCTACACACCACCCGCATTCGCCGGTCACACCGTGGGACTACTAAGTCAACCCTCCATCCGCTACACACCATCGAAGGCGATCGCAATGATCGCGTGCTCATCGCCCATATAATTTGTGTCATTAGACACCATATTCAAATAATGTAACCGAAGTTACCAAATTCGAGATAATGTAACCGGTTACCATATTCAAATTTTGTGACCGTAGTCACCATATTCCGTTGGTGAGACCGAAGTCAACACCTTCTTCCCTTTCACATAGATCCCGAATGCCCCATAAATTTTATATCATGCATAACATACTTAATTCTCATTCATGTTACTATTCATATGTTCAAAATATATCATATTCATAATCCTATCGAAGTAGGAAGCGTGCACAGGTACTTTTACCACATTTGTGGTACTTAGCCACATTCACATTCTTATGCATATTCATATATTAAAATAATTGCCATATGATATATCGAAGGTTAGTATGAGTACACACATTCTTAATAATACATTTAATTTAAACATAGCCATGAACCTATCAAAACTTAGGGTAGGTACACACACTGATTTGCTTAACGAATTCCTTGAAATCCCGAAATCGATCTATCGCCTTAGATCTCAAATTCCTACATTTGATTAATCACTTACTAATTTAATAAAAACCATTCGACCATAAATCCAAATCCTAGTAGGATTAGTATTCTTAAAACTTACCTTGAAATTCTCAAATCCCAAAATCCTTGTATCCCTCTCACGAAATCCCTATAACTACATGTTAGATCAATTTCTAACATTTATTCACAACAAATAACCCTTAGCCGTATGTTAAATATGACTTACCTTAGATTCTTAAATCCCAAATTCACCGAATAACTAGGGAACACGCGGCTTATGGTGTACCTTCGAGAAAAGAACTTCTCCTTCCTTGTAGTCGACACTTAGTAAATCCCGAAAGATCTCTTGACACAATGATATTAAGGGTATTAGAATCTTAATTTCGATAATGACCTTAAAAGAAATAGAATGAGAATCTAACCTAATCTTACCCTTCATCAAGAATTTGATGGAACTCTTGCTTGAACCCTTAGCGAGATTCGGCTATGGCTTTGATGTGGATAACAATTTCGGCTCTTGAGGCTTAGTGAGAAATCGACTAGGGCTATTGGTATCTTCGGCTTTTGATTGTGTTTGTAATAGAAGAAGAAAAGAAAAGAGAAAAAGAGAATAATGGTAGAGAAAATTCGGCAGAGAGAAGAGGAGAAACTTTAGAGAATTTGTGCAGAGGTTTTCTTGAAAAGAAAAGAATGAATGAAGAATAGCCTTACTCTTCCTTTTATAGCCAAAATTACTAGCTAGAGTCCTTTACTTGGCCACCACTCTTCTATTTTGATAGCTTTATCCCTTGATTTATCACTTTAATAAAACTTAATCCAATAATTATCTCTTATCTCTTAATAAAAATAATACTAATAATAATCCTCTTTTATCTCTTCCTTATCTATCAAAATAAAAGAAATAATATCCACATTTATCTCTTGAAAATAATCTAAAATAAATTCATTATTTATCCCTTATTTATCCACCCTTTATCTCTTAAAAATAAAAGAATAAAAGCTCCTAATTTATAGCCATGTGCCGTCCACTGCTTTTCCGGAAGCAAAATAAAATTTCTTTTATTTGCTTCCCATGTGACTCGAACTCAGGCCCAACACCTTGCATGTGGCGCCATTTCCAGAGGCCCTAAGTGGCATCTCCGTGCCACTTTTCCAAGCCTGTTTGTGTGTCGAATTCCTCATATTATTTTTCTTAAGGCCACCTTGCCTTAGTTTTCTCTTTTAAGCCTTAAAACTTGACATTTCTTTACATTTCCAAGTTTCCAAAAATTTTCGTTTGGCTCTTTAAACTTGACATTTCCTTACATTTCCAAGTTTCAGAAATGTTTACTTTCCTCTTTTGAATCATTTCCACATCATTTCCTTACATCCCCTAGTTTCCAAAAATGTTCACTTTCCTCTTTTAAACTTAACGTTTCCAAAGCATTTCCTTACATTTTCTTACATTTCCATACATTTCCATGCACCTTAGGGTTCCTAGAACTCCTCAGAACACATCCAACACACCCACTGAGCCCACTATCTCATGAATTACACACGAACGCATAACCCCTAATCTAGGATGTTACAAGGGCACAAGCTCATCTACTTCACTAGGGAAAGTGGGATATTGATGGACCTGGTGCCTTAAATGTAGTATTTTTGTCTAAATACACTTGTAATGTTTCTCACATAGATTGATTAATAAAATAAATTCATTGATTACAATTAATATACTTTGCACTATTTTCCTCAAATGGTTTTTGCACGCAAAACAAAATGGAAGCAAATGTTGCTCATTGGTTGTCTAATGTTTAACTAATACTAAGTGGTATTACGTGGACAGATCGTAATACGAAAAGACAACTTGTATTAGTAGACAAACCTAAACATGTCCTTAGTCTAATCAGAAATGAGCAAACCAATTGAAAGACTAATATGTCGTCTATCAAGTCCAATTGGGGAGATGCCTTGTCTTGGGCATCGGAGCGAATGAATCCCAAAAGATTCAGACATGGATGTGACTGACTGGACTGACAGGACATCGAACAGGACCCAAGTGGAATAGATCCTAAATCTGTTAATGGATTTATTCACTTGTCATGTTCATAGTGTGACATACCTAAATCTTGAGTGGATGAAAAACGATGTATGCATGACTTGTACACTTTGATGTAAGTAAAAGCCTGAGTTCAAATAGATATGGAATCGAAAGCTACTACGTTGGGTGTACGACTTCTATAGTATGTAGCGTCATTTACAACAGTGGAATTCATAGCCAGAGACATGGGTAAATGATATCCTCTCATTGGCATTACATGATTGATGAAAAGTAAACATGGCCATAAGTCTTTTGTCTTTGTGATGAATGAATTAATTACTATTCGATAATAATTGACTTTTCATGAAGGAAGATGTAATGGTTACCATGAGATAAAATAGGATCATATTGGGATAATGAATTTTATCCCAAAGAGATCAAGGTTATTTTATGAGGGTAACACACCTATGACAAGGTCATTGGATGAGCACTAAATAGTTGCTTTCGTAATGATATGTCGTTAGGGAGAGCTCAGTCACTATACTTTAGTGGAATGACTTCATGACTAGATGAGTTTATGATTAATAGGAGAAAAGTTGAAACTTAATTATAAATCATTTGATCCCTAATTGCATATGTCCAATCAGTCCATCTGCTAGCTCGTTGAAACCATAGAGGAATTGCGTATTTGAATTGAAATGAACATAATGAATAGAAATAGAGAAATGGAAAACATTCAGAAATTATTATGGTTTTTTCCGAAATGGAGAAATGGTATCATTTGAAAATGAAAATGAAAATGAGAAATGATTCATTTGCAAATGTACATGAATTACTTAGAAATGAACGAAAGAATGAGTTTGTAACAGCCCGATTTTGGGTCTAGTCGGAACAGTGGTTTCGGGACCACAAATCTAACGTAGTAAAATTTATTTTTATTATATTTTTTTGGTCTACAATTTTACGGAATAGTTTCGTGAAAATTTCGTTCGAAAATTTTGACGTTTGAGCACTCAATTTAGCAAAAATGACTAAATTGTAAAAAGTGCAAAAGTTGAGTTCTACATGCTAGAGGTGTCTAATTGCTATGAAATTTTAAATTGAAGGTCCTTAGATGGTAATTAGACCATTTGTTAAGATAGTGGACAAAAATGGACATGGTGAGATAAAATTTCAAAGTTTTAAGTGAAGGGTATTTTGGTCATTTGGTAAATAAAAGAATAAAAAGGGAAAATCAAGCCAAAATCTTGTCCATCTTCTCCCCCTTGTGCCGAAAATTATAAGGAAGACATAGCTAGGGTTTGGCCAACTTCCAAGCTCGATTGTAAGTCCGTTCTTGCCCCGTTTTTAATGCTCTTTACATTTTTGAAGTCGTTATCACTCGATCTATCTATATTTCTACCATTGATTTAAGGTATAATCAAGGTCTAGGGTTTGACCCATGTTAGACATTTGTGTATTTTGATGTCTAATGGTAGAAAATGAATGTTTGGTGTTAGATAAACAACTTTTACTAAGTGATTTTTGATGAAAATGCTTAAAAGGACCTATTTGTAAAAGTTATAAAATATGTAGTAAAAGTGTGTTTTAATGGAAATTGGGGGATGTTATAGTTAAAAAAATGGTTCGGCTAGGCTTGTACATTAAAGAAATTGAATAGATTTCTTTTTACGAGCCTAGGACCAATTTGTAAAAATGTGAAACTTTAGGGGCAAAAAAGTAATTTTTCCATAATGTGATGTTTGGACTAATTTGAGTAATGTGAATATTAAATAAGCTAAATTTTCTATTATAGATCAAGAAAAATGAAGTTTAGACCTTGACCGGGGAAAGAATAAGGTGTTTGACGATTAAATCCTTTTATACTATTTTGTACCTAGGTAAGTTCGTGTGTAAATAAAGGCAATGTTATATTTGTATTTTTATGTGTTTTATTATGCATGAATTTTATGAATGACAATGTGGATACAATCAACGACGAATTGACAAGTGAGAAATCCCGTTTGAACCTTAGGAATAGATTAGGATACGAGTGACATGTCACTAGGAAACCATGTGATATATGTGATTTATGTGGGGTGCTGGTCTCATACGTCTACTAGTGGCTGGGTAGTCCGGCATGTGTTGCGGATACCTGACAGCTTGTGTGAGCAGCACTGCGTAGTTACGTCTTGACTGACAGCTTGTGTGAGCAGGCCCGTGATTAGCTCGAGAGCGAGCCCCTATGTGTTATGAGATATGAGGTAGCATTGGCTATGTATGTGGCACTTATGTGCAAGACTTTCCGTGTATCTGATTAGTATTCCAAGTATTCAACGGGTATGTCAAAGACGAGAAAAAGTATGATATGTTACGAGTTGGTACAAGTACAGGTATGTACGAAAAACTCATGAGAATGAGCTCGGTATGTGATGAACACTTGGTAAGATTAAGAATGATTAAGTTACGTTTATGAACCTATGATGACAAATATGTAACTTGTGTTATACTAAGTGTATGATATTCATGTTTAATGTTGTTTAATGTTGCTTATTATTTGCATGTGAACTTACTAAGCTATAAAGCTTACTCTCTTCCTTTCCTTTATCTTATAGTGCAACCAAGCCAGCTCGGGATTGGAGATTTGTTGGAGATCCATACACACTATCTACAACGATTATTTTGGTACCAATGAATTCAAGTATTTTGAGTTCTGGCATGTATAGGGACTTGGTCATTTTGTTATGTGTCATAATTGATTTAGCCAAATGTGTTGGCTTATGTTGGTTGATAATTCATTTTGTAAATGGCCATTGAAATTGGCTAATATTGGTTTAAGTATATATATGCATATGATGATGCTTTTCATGGATGAGGGAAATTGCATGGTTTGAGTTGATAAGTATGCGATGGTTGTATGTGATAGATGGTAACATATGAATGAGTGTTGATGTCTTGGTTGTGGCAGATTTGGTTGAATGTATATGCTTGGATTGGTGCTATGTTTTGTTGTGTAGGTATGTGCATAGAAGGGTGACAAAATGGCTTGGTAAATAGCCTTATTTTGTCCACACGGGTAGACACATGGGCGTGTGTCAATGCCGTGTGTGACACACGGCTTGCCCCATGGGCGTGTGCTCCGGCCGTGTGTCCCCTGCACCTTAATTGTTGCAAAACAGAATGTCCAGAATATAGCACACGGGCAGAGACACGGGCGTGTGTGCTACACGACCTTGGACACGGGCGTGTGCCCTGGCCGTGTGAAGTCTGCACCTATTTTATGAAAAATTATGAAAATTAAATCAACCACACGGCCTAGCACACAGGTGTGTGGCACGGCCGTGTGACACAAGTCAGAGAGCTCCCTATTTTGAACACGGCCTGTAGCACGGGCGTGTCCAAGGACCACACGGGCGTGTCCAAGGACCACACGGGCGTGTGGCCCTGTTTCCATAAAATTTTTTCTAAGTGTTGTATGATTTTCTAAAGTTCTCGATTTAGTCCTGAACTACTTCCAATGTACGTTTTGGGCTTCGTAGGCTCGTTTTAAGGACGATATGAATGTATGTGAAAAGTTTTAAATTTGGATGGAAATTACGTCTCGGTTTTGTATGTTTGCTTGTGTTTATGTCCGGTAATGCCTCGTACCCTGTTCCGGCGTTGAATAAGGGTAAGGGGTGTTACAGAGTTTATGTTTTTTAGCAGTTCTAAAGCCCAGAAATGAAAATAAACCATTCGATCATAGTGAAAAAGTTCAGTTGTGAAATATTGAATATATTTTTTTGGAAATTTTACCAGGGTAAAATTGGGACGATAAAATAATTTAATTGGAAAATTAATGTTTATTTTGGAAAATAGAAAAATATGTATTAGGTTGCATTAAATTATAAAGTTCTGGGTTAAAAGTTTAGAAAACACATATAATTGGACCCAATACAATTAAATACCCGAATCCCCATCATAATACATATGGGGGGAAGCACACCCTATTAGCCCTTTGCCTCTCCTAGTTGGACTAGGAAGTTGTTTTTCTATTTGAAATAAACCTCTACAATTCAACAAGAGTTCTACCCTCTCTCCCTATAAATAAATGGCACCGGTAGAGTTATTTACATAACTTTGAGAGATTGTTACTCTGGCAAAAAATAGAGAGAACTTATTATCAACTATTAAATATATTTTTCCAAAATAACGATTCTACCGATTTCTATTAAAGAAGAGAGAATTTCAGTTTTCACCCCAAATAAAAGAGAGAAAACTTTTTCTAGTTTTGTGTTTCGATTTAATTGGTTTGAACCCACACTCGAAGCAGTTTGTGGTACGAGTATAGCGGAGAATATCGCTTGGTTGAAAGCCGGGAACAATGAATGTCCACTAAGCCAAAAACACAGGTAGGAATTCGGTTAGGGTTTACTGCTATAAATATCACAAACCGGGTCAGTTTTCAAAATTTTAATTTTTCGCTGTGCAAGAAAACTGTTTTCAAATCAGTTTTTTTCGAACAATTCATCCATTTTGTTACTTGGTGGTTGTAACAGATCAATTTTTTTGAATATAAGGATTAAAAGTTGATCATATATAGATTGATCTTCCTCTACTTATTAGGGTTACTCACATAGAAGTAATATAAAATTTACAACATTTATCTTTAAGTGTGTGCTTGGTTGAGTGGAAAAGTAGAATGATGGAAGGAGGGAGTGGAAAAGTGGAAAGAAAATAAATTTTGAGTATGCTTGGTAGAGAAGAAAAGTGAGAGGAAGAAAAAGAAAAAGAGAGATGACTATTTTTCGTCCTAATGAATAAAAACCAATCATTTCATATTAGAATAATAAGAGAAGAGAAAATCACAGAGAAGTGTATGGTAGTTAAAAATTATATATTTTTCAAAAATTTCATTTTTTTTCCTCTTATTTTTCAACTTTACTAAGCAATGGAAGGAAAGAAATTACTTTTTCTTACAAATTTTTCATCTTCTAACCAAGCACACATATTGAAAGAAAAATTATATTTTCTATTTTTATCCTCTTCAATTTTTCATATTTTCATTTTTTTCTCTCTACAATGCAAAAGCTAAGAATTTGTATAAAAAAGGAAAAAAAATGTAAAGAGGGAGAAATCAATTTATTATGGTATTTTTTTGTTGTTGATTTTAATGGTTGATTTTAGTTCTTCGTCAGAAAACTTTATAATTTGTGAAAATCGTATTATTCAAAAAATATTAAAATTATTATTTATGTAATATTATTATATTTTGAATGAATGCAATATTATACTTTGTTTTGCATAATATCATACATGTTACACTTTTTTTGTTTTGGCATAATAACTTATTTGGCTTTTCAACTTTACAAAATAAGTCATTTTCGCCCTCTATTTAATTTTTTTGCCTCTTTTAGCCCTTACACTTGCGTTATTTGTCAAATCACCCCAAAATAGATAGCAAAGTAAATATTTGTTAACTTTGTTGGCGTGGCATAGACGTGGATTGCCACGTGAATGCCACATCGATGATTAATTAAAATTTTAAATTCAAAATTCAAAAAAATTATAAATTTAATTTTAAAAATTAAAAAATATTAAAAGTATTTAAAACTATAAAAAATATTCTTTTCAATATTTTTAATTTTTTAAAATTTAATTAATTGCTAATATGGCATACACGTGAACTGCCATGTAGATGCCACGTCGGTAAAGTTAACAAATGTTAATTTTTCTCTCACATCCCAAAAATCGAGTTAGAATGAAATTGGATTAGTGAAACGTGAGAGTGGTCACATCGTAATTTTAAGTTATGATCGTGAAAATTTGTTAAGTAAATTGATTTGTTTTAGTGGTTAAGTACTTTGGATGTGTGTTTGAGGTCCTCTGGTCAAATCACCCTCTTTGAAATTTTTGTTAATTTTGTCCCTATCTTTATCCATGAACAAGTGACTCAAATTTAATTACTATGCAAGTTTGGCAAGAATGAGCTTGCTGGTTCAATGGTAAAGCTTTAGTTTACTCTTTGGTCTTGTGTTTGAATTCTTATATGTGCAAAATGGAAATATTTTTATTTCCCTTGCTGTGTCATATTTGTGGTTAGGCTTTAAATTAAAATAAGATATTTAATTTTTGTTTAAATTTTATCTAAATCCCTATATTTTCTTACCTTTTAACCATCCACTACCCCTCAACCCCAATTCAAGTTTGTTTTCTTCATGTTGTTTTTAGCATGTTGTATTTTTATTTTATTTTATTTTCTTTCCCTCTCCTATTGGCCTATTCACCTTTCTTTTGTTTTGTTATTCTTATAATTGAAACAATTTATTTTACTCCTTTTTTTTTGTTGAATTGCTACTCCATTTTGATTTCATCTAGACGCCAAAATTTCTGTCCCTTGTGCCGTTATGTTTTCATCTAGACTCAATCGTAACAATTTTGCTGTTGAGTTGTGTTGGGGACGAGGAGTTTGGTTATCATCTCAAGTAAGTTAGTACGTGTGTTTTTAGGTGGTAAGATTATTTAATTTGTGTTGATAAGAATATTGGAAGTTGTTATTAATCTTGAGCATTCGGAATTAAATATGCAATTTCCTTCGTAGGAGAAGTTCGTGAGGCACACAATTGTTCGTCGATAGCTTAGTCATTGTTTTTGTTCCTTTTCTTTCTTTGAATGGAGTTCTGGGGTAAGTCCTCTAATGTCGTTTTAGAGGTTTGGTTTAAGTGTTTAAATATTGTAAGAAGCCCATTTTGCCCGGGCCCGTAAAAACCAAAAATAAAAAAAGAATGTTCAATAAACAGTCCATGTATAATCACAGCCCAAAATCAATTAGCAGCAGGCCAAACCACTAAACCACCCAAGCCCACTTACAAACCCAATACCTAAACTAACTCAGACCCTAAACTAACCCATACCTAGACCCAAAATCTACACGGCCCATAGGGGCCCAAAAACTTAAACACTTTCGGTGGCCTAGGGTTTCTGAAACCCTAGGCGCCGCAAGCTTCGCCCCAGCCTCACGCTGCAATCAGCTCCTCGCACCCCATCAGCCTTCGGTCATGCCGCCATCAACGCGCACGAACCCCGTATCATCGCCCCCGCGTTCTCCTCGTTCACCTGCAAAAAAGAGGGAAAGACAGTTGCAAAACGCAGCAAACATGGCAACAGTTTTTTATTTCCTTTTTATTTTTTTATTTTGAAGGCTATAAAAGCCTTACAAAAACCTGTAAATGGACATATACAGATACGAAAATATTCATAGAAAATCGCAGTGAAATAAAATACAAAAATCGATTCAGAGGTGATTTCCGTCTTCTTTCGTATATTTTCTTTTTATTTTTTTTATTTGCGCATATTTTATACATAGAAAATAATAAAATGAAAAGAGAAAGTCTTTTTACCTTTGCGCCGCCATGGGTGACGACGCGTGCGGCGCGTGGGACGGTGGTCCCAGAAATCCGATGACCAGACTCCATCAGGGGAGGGGAGGATTTTAGAGAGTTTTTTTTTTTAAAACAGTTTTAAAAATGATTTTTTTCAGTCGAATTTTTTACTTATATAACAGTATAGAAACGACGCCGTTTTAGCTTAATCCAATAAGCACAAAACGACGTCGTTTTAAAGAGGGGATCCGCGCGTCGACCCGAAAACCCGGGAGGATCCGCGCGTTTTTATTAAATGGTTTAATTGCTTCATAGGCCCTTCCGCATTTTTTCAAATTTATAATTATGTCCAATAGCATTTTTTCGTATTTACAATTTAGCCCTAAAACTTATATTTTGTTTCAATTTAGTCCCTCGGGCTCTTTAAAGATTAAAATTTGAACGACGTTGTTTTGAAAATTTGGCATAATTGCTATATTAATCCCTTGCAATGTGGCCCGCATTTTAATTTAACCCATTTATATTTATTTTTATTGATATTTAATCCTAGTTTCTTTATTTCTTTATTTTATTTTTTAATTTAAATTATTCTAGTATTATATTAAAATGTTTTATCATATTAAAATTTTTTAGATTTTATTATTATTTGTATATTAATCTATTAACAATATAAATTGTATATATATATATATATATATATATTTTACATATTATCTTTATATGTATATTATTAATACTATGAATTATTTTATTTGGTTTAATATTATTTATATTATATATATTATTTTATAATTTATATCTTAGCTATATGTTATACAAAATTTTTGTATTATTATATTATATCATATATTACTTTTAAAATGTTATTTTATATAAAATTTACTTATATTATATAACATATATTTATTTTTATATAATATATATATTAGATTATTATATTATAAATATAATTTTATTTAAAGTTATATATTATTTATTCCTTTAACAATATATTTTACTTTTTATGTATGTATATATTATTTTTGATTACTCGCATCATTTTTATTATTAATTCATTTTTTTATATATGATTCATTTTATTATTCCATATCATTTTTATTTAAAGTCATATGTCTTAATTTACAATATCGATAATAATTCATCTGTGTTGTTATGCATGTAAAGCTTTATATTTATTTGTTATTTACTGTTTTATATCTTATATTTGTTTATCTTTTGTTTATGTTATTCATCCATCAATTTTATATTTCTGCTTTAGTATAATTATTTTATTGTTTGCATCACTTATTATTTCATATTATTCTTTAATTATTCATTAGTAGTAATTGTTAATATAATTGTTAGTTATGATCAACTAATATTTGGTATATATGTTGTAATGTATGTCTTACTCAAACCATTTTTATAAAAATACCCTTTGAATTAAAGCATTTTATTCAAATAGTTTTAAAAAATAATACGGTGATATGTGATATTTGGGGACTTCGAGAAGAATTGTGCCCTAACTTACTGGGTTTCAATTTTTCTCGTGGAACTTAAGGTATTAGATATCCCTTCTCTTTTAAAATCGAAATTTACAAATTTCAAATCAAAAAACTTATTCTTGAGAATTCAAAACGTTGTATCCTAACTTACTGGATATGATGTTTTGTGTCTCGAGGTAGGAATTTTCTAAAATAAAGACGTGCCTAGTTTCGAAGTCATAAGATGCTATATCCTAACTTACTGGGTATAGTATTTTATTTCTTTGAGATAGGTAAGTCTTGGTTTTTTCTTCTAATAAAAGGATCTTATTTAAAATTTTTCAAATTTAAAACATTAGGACATGATTTTATCAATTAGGTACCAATTTTTGGGCGTTACGAGGGTGCTAACCCTTCCTCGTACGTAACCGACTCCCGAACTCGTTTTCTTGTTTTTCATGGACCAAAATCAAATGTTTTAAAATAAAATGTTTTGCAAGGTGATCCAATCACACCTAAGTAAAAAGGGATTGGTGGCGACTCCCATTTTCGTTTTTAAAGTCGACCCCGTTTTTTACTAAAACTATAAAAATGGTTTCGACAGCTTGGTGACTCCACTGGGGACAATAAGAGAGTCAAGCCGTAAAATCGATAATTTCATGTCCTTATGTCTGAATTTAAAAATCTGGTTTAAAAATTATGATCCTTTTTGTTGTATGTGGTTCTATTTTTATAAAATATTTCTGCATTGCATTGCATGACCGTTGTGGTCGTACCCAAGTGGGAGCGAGAAGCTACTCATTCGTGAGGTTTTCACCTCCGTGCAGGATAGTGAACCGCTTTCGGGATACATCCGTACCTATGTCTTCGTGAGATTTTCATCTCTGTGCAGCCATAGGGAAATGTATTCCCCTGAACTAAACTCGGTCCATATGAGCCTATAATGGGTGAGGATTGAGGAATCTGCTGGTTCAGGTACCTCAATTTTAGAGCTAAACCACATATAGAAAACCTAAGTGCTTACCCTAGGTAGATCTATACCAAAACCTTAGCAATCACCCAGATATGCGTTTGATTATTAGCTTTATATTTTACTTCATGTTACTAATTGATTGTGTTTTATTTTGTTGCATGTCATTTCATATTTTAAAGAGGTATCAATTCACGGTCAGTTTCTAAATTAGAAAGCTGGTTATGGAGAACGAATTCCTTGATAAAGTGGAGGACAATGCAACCGTCCGTAGGTGGTCAGAGCAAACACAGTTAGGTAAAGGAGATAGCCTAGCCGAAGGGTATAAATCAGAGCTATGGGACTACACACGCATCAGTGTGACGCAGAACAATCTTTAGGAATTAAGGGAGATATAGGATCAGTGGAGTAACGAGACCAAGCATCTGTTTTACTGCAGCTATGGGGATTTTCCGTACCTATTGGACATTAAGGTAGATGAACATCTGTTTTGAGCCATCTCCCAATATTGGAACTCTGTGTATAGTTGCTTTACTTTCGGAAGAGTTGATTCGGTGCCTACGGTAGATGAGTATCCAGCTCTAATGCGATGTCCTAAGATTCAAGTTGATAAAGCTTACTCGAGGGCTCCTAATGTTCTAACCTTTGTGAGGAAACTGATGAATATTACGGGGATGAGCGAACAGTGGGTCACAGCCAGAATCAAACAAAAAGGTGAGTATAAGTGCATCTCGTGGAAAGCTTTGAAAGATTTGATTTTAGAGCATCCTGATATGAAAAAGAAAGTCGATGTATTTGCTTTGAGTATATATGGATTAGTGATCTTCCCTAGGGCATTGGGATACGTAGATGAAGCTGTCTCAGACCTTTTTAATTGACTTGACAAGTAAGTCACACCTGTTCCAACGATCTTGGCGGAAACATTTTGGTTATTGAGTGCATGTAGGAGAGCTAGGGAAGGCAGATTCATAGGATATGCATAGTTATTGTTGGCTTGGTTCTATAGTCACTTTTGGAGAGTGGACAAGGTTTCTTATCGGGTCTTCTCAGAAAACTACTCTCCATTAAAAGAGATAGTGGCCACCCCAAGGAGAGACGACATAGTCGAACAAAATTGGATAGCGCTTCTACAAAATCTCCAAGAAGAAGATGTTGAGTGGAGAGCTCCTTGGATGGTTCCTAATGAAGTTCTGTATCGGTGTGGGAGTTTTGATTGGGTCCCTCTACTTGGAATTTGGGGAGCCATTGGATATGCGCATTTGCTTGTATTAAGGCAATTCAGAACAAGGCAATTTGTACCGGCTACACACGGATTAGCTCAAAGTGAGTTTTCGTATAAAGGGGATAGCTACAAGAAAAGGGTTAAGAAGATTTCAAGTGCTTGAAACCAGACTCATCGAATGAAGAGAGTGGATGTAAGCCCAATGACGACCTCAGAGTATAGTGGATGGTGGAGTAAGAGAGTCAATGACAATATCCCTGTGCCAGAAGATGCTCGATCGATCGAAGATTTTTTACGTGTGGTCCCATCGGAATTGGAGATGATAAAACAAGATTTCGAAAGGAGGAATTCAGAGCTCAGAAAGAGGATAGAGAAGTTGGAAGAAGAGAAGATGTACTTGAGGCTAGATGTGGATGTTCATAAATCAGAAGCCGAGAAAGTAAGAAAAGAAAAGAGGAAGATAGAGGAAGATCGAGACAGTTTGAAGACAGAATATAAGAAGATACGGCTGACAATGAAGAACGCTGGATTGGGTAAGACTTCAGAACAATGGCAACAAGAGGTCCAGGAGGAAAAGGCCAAAGCTGACTATTGGAAGAGGAAATTTTAAGAAATGCAAGCGCAAAATGAGGCCCCAGAGAAGAGTTTGTCAGAAAGTCAAAGTGAAAAGGAAGAATTAAAAGCTAGAGTAGCTGAACTTGGACGATCCCTTCATCACCATCGAAGCCGTAATTTTGCGATCGAGCTAAAGTCAAGTCTGAACAAGATTGAGGAAATGAAGAGTAAGATTGAAGAATTAGAATCAGCATTACACAATTGTGAACTTCGGATCGAGCTTCTTGAAACAAGAGAAGGGCGTTGGAAGGAGGAGCTTCACCATTCTCATGATTAAGTTAGAAGTCGGGATTATCTTATGGGTGAAGCAATAGTTCAGATTCGAGAGGTAGCTGATCATCTACAGACTTTGGCATCACAGGGTGATACGTTGAGCATGAAATATGAGCTACAGTCCGATCATAGTCAAGAGCTGACTTCATTGCTTGGGAAAATCAAAACTTTAGGACGTAGGGCGAAAGCATATTTGTAGTCCGTTTTATGTAAAGGATTTTGTTTTCTAATAAAGTTTTCTAAAATAAAGTTGAATCAAAATCGATGCTTCTTTGCATTCATGCATTTGCATTACATAACATCATATGCATTTAAGTCCATAAAGAGAGTCTAATTAGTCGAAATTATAACAGAGAGAAAGAGAGAGAGAGAAAAAGGGAAGGAAAATCTGGAAGCTGAACATCCTTACGGTACACGTGCTAAATCAAAGAAAATGGATCAAAGATTGGAACAATTCCAAAGAGACATGCGAGACCAGATGCAAGAGCAAATGACAAAACTCCAACAAGAGATGAGGGACCAGATGTTGGAGGCTAAAAAAAACATGATGACTCAAATGGCCCAGATGCTGAGTGGGGTAATGGACAAGGGAAAGGGTCTCATAGTTAACACTGAAGACAATGAGGATTTTCCTAAGGGATTCACTCCACCACACGTGCAAACACAACCTGAGGAATATCCCAGAAGGCCACCTGTCACAATTAGGCCTCAGCAAGGGCAAGCTAACACTGGAGTGCCCATGAATTTTCAAGTTGGCACAGGATCCAACCCAGGGGATAACCCTGCTAATCCTGTTATCCCTGACCTAGACATAGCAGAGAGAGAGGGGATCAGAACTGAATCTTCAAGACAGTTGGAAGATCGCTGTAGATGGTTGGAAGAAAAATTCAAGGCTTTGGAAAATACCAACCATCACCATGGTATTGACGCAAAGGACTTGAGTTTGGTCCCGGATCTGGTGCTTCCTCATAAATTTAAGATGTCAGAATTTGAGAAATACAATGGGACTAGTTGCCCTGAAGCCCACATCACTATGTTCTGTAGACGCATGACTGGTTACGTAAACAATGATCAACTTTTGATTCATTGTTTCCAAGATATTTTAGTGGGGGCAGCATCCAAGTGGTACAATCAACTCAGCCGCGTTAACATTAGCTCTTGGAGAGACTTAGCTCAAGCCTTCATGAAGCAGTATAATCATGTTACAGACATGACGCTTGATAGAATCATGTTGCAAAACATGGAAAAGAAATCGAATGAAAGCTTCAAGCAATACACGCAAAGATGGAGGGAAGTTTCCATGCAAGTTCAACCACCTCTCTTAGAGAAGGAAACCACCATGCTGTTTATCAACACTTTAAAGGCACCTTTTATCACCCATATGATAGGAAGCACCATTAAAAGCTTCGCGGATATAGTGATGGCAGGGGAAATGATAGAAAATGCCATAAGGGTGGTAAGATTGAAGCGGGAGAAACCACTAGAAGATATGCTCCTAGGAAAAATGATAATGAGGTGAATAATACGAGTACATACAACAAAGGGTACTCAAAGGCAGTTACTGTTAGCCAGCCAAAAGTAGTTACTGCCGGGCAACAAGGGTCGACAAGACAAGAATCAAGCCTAAGATAAAATTCTGAAAAGCTCTAATTTACGCCAATCCCAATGACGTATAAGGAGCTATATCAAAGTTTATTTGATGCACACGTAGTGTCCCCATATTATCTACAGCCGTTACAACCCCCATATCCTAAATGGTATGACTCAAACGCCCAATGTGATTACCAAGCAGGAATAGCGGGGCATTCGATAGAAAATTGCACTGCCTTCAAAAAGGTAGTTGAGAGGCTCATCAAGATGGGGATTGTCAAGTTTGATGATACACCCAGTGCGAAAAACCCATTACCCAATCATGGAGATAAGGGGATAAATGCAATTGGGGAAAATCTCGTAAGAAGGACTAAGGGGGATATCTCAGAGGTGAAAACTTCGTTGAAAATGGTTTGGAGGGAAATGGTAAGAAGGGGACTGATAAAATCAAGTTCTAAGGAAGGAGGTGAAGAACCAATGAACTAATGTGAGTTCCACGAAGCAGAGGGACATGGGATCCAGGAATGTACTGAGTTTAGGGTCCTGATACAGAGCCTTATGGACAATAAGGAATTGGAGTTTTATGAAGAAGGCTCAGAGGAAAGAAACGTATGTGCAACTAAAAAAGAATTGACAAAGCAAAAGGTCAATTATCCGAGGATCATAATTTCCCGACTGAGAAATACAGAAGGCGAAGCACAGTTTGAGCCTAAAGTTGTAATCCAGAAACCTGTTTCCTTTCCTTACAAGGATAACGAGATGGTACCATGGAATTACAACTGTAATATGACGACACCGGGAGTAGAAAACTCAGCTAGCACTTCCAAGGAAGTCCAAGGTGAGGGATTCTACACACGAAGTGGAAGGCGTTATAACTCGGTAAACATCAGAACTGCGCCTGTGAAAGCTAAAACCTTGGTAGTTGAGCAGGAGAAAGAGGCTGAGGCGCTGATCAATGAACTCGTGAAGGAGGAAGAAGCTAAAGAATTTTTAAAATTCTTAAAGCACGCAGTTGAATGAATCTGACGTGGTAGAGCAATTTGTGCAAGCAACCAGACACGCATATCGATTGCTAGCCTTACTTTTAAGTTCGGAAGTACATCGTGAGGCATTGATGAAAGTGTTGAATGAGACTTACATTACTAAAAGATATCTCATCGTCAATAAACTTGACCGATTAGTTAGTAACATAAGTCTTCGATAACTTTATTTCCTTGAAGTGTGATGAAATTCCCACGGGGGTATGGGATCAACCAAGTCCCTACATATAACTACTCGTTGTAAGGGATATACTCTACCGAGCGTGCTAATCGATAATGGATCAGCCTTGGATGTTTTACCATTGTCGACGCTAAAGAGGTTGCCGATAGACAGTTCTCACATGAAGACATGCTAGAACATAGTGAGAGCATTTGATAGCACCGAGAGAAGAGTGATGGGAAGAATTGATATACCATTGCAGATTGGGCCAAACACGTATGAAGTGGATTTTCTGGTGATGGATATTAATCCCTCGTACAATTGCTTGTTGGGAAGACCCTGGATTCATTCAGCAGGGGCAGTGCCCTCATCCTTGCACCAAAACCTGAAACTGGTGACGGATGGTTGGCTGGTTACTATAAACGCGGAGGAAGACATCATAGCGACCGTTACCAATAACGCGCCATATGTAGAGACAAATGAGGAGGCCATTGAGTGTTCTTTCCGGTCTTTAGAGTTTGTCAACGCAACATTCATTTTAGAAGGAAATGAAGTTCCGGTGCCTAAGATATCCAAGACCACGAGGATGGGCTTACAAATGATGGTAGGGAAAGGAGCCTTACCAGGAAAAGGACTGGGCAGACATCTCCAAGGGGAAGTTCAAGTGCCGATGCTGAAAGAAAAGAGAGACCGTTTTGGCTTGGGTTTCAAGCCAGATGCTAAACAAAAGAGGAGAGAAATAGAAAAGAAGCAGGAAAGAAGAAGAGCACGGTTGAATAGGGAGGAAGTCCAGTGGGAATCAATGACATTCCCCCATATATCCCAGACCTTTATATCTGGAGGGATAATTCACCCTGAGAGAGGGTTATTGGAAAGTCCTCACATCAATACCATACATGGTGAAGAAGTTGAACAAAGAAACCTGTTGGGCATTTGCCCTTATGAACCTCGAAGCGTTTTGAACAATTGGACTGCAGAGGAACTTCCTGTAGTTTTTAGAGATTATACAGAGTAATATTCAGAATGCTCTTGTTGTTTTTTAGCCTAGGAACAATAAGGTTTCTTTTGTGAAATAGGCTTATGTTCATAAATTGTTGTTTTAATAAAATACATTTTTAATAATTAACTTGAGCAAATATTCTTTCATTTTATTCTTTTGACCTTCTAATTTCATTCCAAATTTTTTATTTCTCATTCATATCATGTGAATAGTTTTTCTCGAATTCATTTGTTCTTTGTACATTCTTTGGTACCCATCATAGGTCCCTAGATATCAATGATGTGAGCAACGATAATACAAATCTAGAGGTCTACTTTGAGCAAGACATATGTTTAGAGGAATCTCAGGATTTTGAGAGTGACCGAGATTGTGATTTATCTCCAGATTTGTTAAGAATGGTAAAGCAAGAGGAGAAACAAATTTTACCCCATGAAGAGGAGGTAGAGAACATAGTCTTGGAGGAAGGGAAATTTGTGAAATTGGAACACGCACAGCCGAGGAGACGAAACAAGATCTTGTTGAGTTGCTACGGGAATTCAAGGACGTCTTTGCATGGTCATACCGAGATATGCCTGGTCTAAGTACTGATATTGTGGTGCATCGCCTTCCCATAAGAGAAGAGTGCAAGCCAGTTCAGCAAAAGCTACGAAGGATGAGGTCGGATGTGGTGCTGAAGATAAAGGAGGAGGTCTAGAAACAGTTTGATGCTGGTATTCTACAAGTGGTCAAATACTTAGAGTGGGTTGCCAATATTGTTCCTATCCCTAAGAAAGATGGAAAGGTCCGAATTTGTGTAGACTATAGGGACTTAAACATATTGACACATTGGTGGATAATACGGCGGGATATTCATTATTTTCTTTCATGGACGATTTTTCGGGATATAATCATATTAAGATGCACCCTGAGGATATGGGGAAAACTACCTTCATAACATTGTGGGGTACCTTCTGCTATAAAGTAATGCCATTCGGACTAAAGAATGCTGAGGCAACATATCAAAGGGCCATGGTAACATTGTTCCATGATATGATGCACAAAGAGATTGAAGTATATGTTGATGATATGATCGCCAAATCTCGAACAGAAAAGGAACACATTGAGGTTTTGAAGAAATTGTTTTTGAGGTTGAGAAAATTTCAATTAAAGCTCAACCCGGCAAAGTGTACTTTTGTAGCTCGGTCAGGGAAATTACTGGGTTTTATGGTCAGCGAGAAAGGAATCGAAGTTGACTCAAACAAGGTCAAAGCAATACAAGCATTGCCTCCACCACACACTCAAAAGGAAGTTCGAGGCTTTCTCGAAAGATTAAACTACATTGCTCGGTTTATTTCACAATTAACTGAGAAATGTGATTCCATATTTCGTATTCTCAAGAAACACAACCAGGGTGTATGGGACGATGAGTGCCAAAAAGCTTTTGACAAAGTCAAACAATATCTGTCAAATGCCCCAGTATTGTCTCCACCTAATCCAGATAGACCATTGATACTGTATTTGTCAGTATTCAATAACTCCATGGGATGTGTGCTTGGCCAACATGATGAGTCAGGAAGGAAAGAAAAGGCGATATACTATCTCAGTAAAAAGTTCACTAATTGTGAAATGAGATATTCGTCGATCTAAAAATTGTGTTGTGCCTTGATTTGGACAACTCGAAGATTGAGGTAGTACATGCTATATCATACTACCTGGTTGATTTCGAAGCTTGATCCGTTAAAGTATATGATGGAGTCCACTGCTTTGAATGGAAGGATGGCTAGGTGGTAGATTTTGCTGTCTGAATTCGATATAGTCTATGTGAACCAAAAGGCTATAAAAGGGAGTGCAGTAGCAGAATTTTTGGCTAGCAGAGCTTTGGAGGATTATGAACCTTTGAGCTTTGATTTCCCAAATGAAGAGCTGATGTATGTGGCAAATACTAAAGATTGTCCGTGGAAGCTAAATTTTGATGGAGCGTCAAATGCTGTGGGAAATGGAATTAGGGCAGTCTTGGTGTCCCCTAGTGGTGATTATTATCCATTCACATGCAAATTCGATTTTGATTGCACAAATAACATGGCGAAATATGAAGCCTGCATCATGGGAATTCGAGCAGCCTTAGAACGTATGGAGATTCTGCCTTAGTAATCTACCAGCTTAAAAGAGAGTGGGAGACAAGAGACCCGAAACTAATTGATTACCAAAAAATAGTTCTGGGATTGATTGAGGAGTTTGATGACATTACTTTCAATTATCTCCCACGCGATGAAAACCAGATGGCAGATGCTTTGGCGACCCTGGCTTCTATGATCAAAGTAAACAAACCAGAGGATATGAGACCTATTCAGATGAGTATCTTTGAAGTTCCAGCTCATTGTTATAATGTGGAAGAGGAGGAAAAAGATGATCACCCTTGGTATCAGGATGTATTACGATACGTGAAAATCGTGAATACCCGGAGCATGCCACTGAGAATGAGAAAAGGGCTTTAAGAAGATTGGCCTCTGACTATGTTCTAGATGGGGATATCTTGTACAAAAAGAGAAAAGATCAAGTATTATTGAGATGCGTCGATGCAGTTGAAGCTAGGAAAATCCTGGAAGAGGTTCATGAGGGTGTCTGTGGAACACATGCTAATGGATTCACAATGGCCAGACAGATAATGAGATTTGGATATTATTGGTCCACCATGGAAGGTGATTGTATCAATTATGCTAAGAGATGTCATAAGTGTCAGATTTACGGAGATAAAATTCATGTGCCTCCGTCACCTTTGCACGTTATGACTTCCCCATGGCCATTTTCCATGTGGGGCATGGATGTTATTGGACCAATCTCACCAAAAACTTCGAATGGACATCGATTCATCTTTGTGGTAATTGACTAATTCACGAAATGGGTAGAGGCTGCTTCATATGCTAGCGTCACTAAGTCAGCAGTTAGTCGTTTCTTGAAAAAGGAGATCATTTGTCGATATGGAATGCCTGAGAGAATCATATCAGACAACGCACTGAATTTGAACAATAGCACGATTGCAGAAATTTGTAGTCAATTTGGAATCAAGCACCACAACTCGTCTCCGTATCATCCAAAAATGAATGAGGCAGTGGAAGCGGCTAACAAAAACATCAAGAAGATAGTAGGGAAGATGACTGAGACTTATAAGGATTGGCATGAGAAACTACCGTTTGCACTCTATGCTTATCGGATGTCCGTCAGAACCTCTACTGGGGCAACGCCTTTTTCATTGGTCTATGGGATGGAGGCAGTTCTACCTATTGAAGTGGAAATACCCTCTCTTCGAGTTTTGTCAGAAAAAAAGCTGGATGAGGCTGAATGGATCTAAGCTCGGTATGATCAGTTGAAATTAATTGAAGAAAAGAGGCTAAGGGCTATTCGTCACGGTCAGATGTACCAAAAATGAATGATGCGAGCCTACGATAAGAAAGTTCGCCCAAGAGAGTTTCATGAGGGGGACCTTGTATTGAAAAAGATCATTCCCATACAAAAGGATTTCAGAGGAAAACGGATGCCGAATTGGGAAGGACCATATGTGGTGAAGAAGGCTTTCTCTGGAGGAGCACTGATCTTGACCGAAATGGATGGGAAAAGTTTACCCAATCCTATGAACTCAGACTCAGTTAAAAAGTATTTTGCTTGAAAAGGAGAAGAGGCCAAAGTGAAAACCCGCAAAGGGCGCCTTGAGACCAAAGGGGTTTTGAGTTGAAAACCCGAAAAGGGTGGCTCAAATTCTGAATGGACACGCAGTCATCTTGCTACACTTGAATCAACAATGAAATGAAGAATGTTGCATATCGAGGCATCAACAAAGTACTCTGGGTCTTCTAAACACATGTTGAGCTCAAGGCAATCTTCATAAAGTTTGTATATAGAAGCTCAATCGGCGATATCTAGGGCATCTGATTTTTGTCCTATTCATTTTACTATCTTGAGATTCTTTTTTCTTCTCAAAGATATATTCCTGGTTAATTTTCCTTGTATTTTTGATAATTCATTTAACTCTTTTTTAGAACAATTTATTGGTTACCTATTATTCATAAATGTGTTGCATTGAAATAATGATTGACGAACTAACAATCTCACAAAAAGAAGTTCTACATATTAATTTGGAAATTTCTAGATAAGACAAGGAACCAAAATAGGACAATTGTTTAGAGTTTCCATGTGCATAGAAATATTTGAGAAAGAAGAGTCTGGAAAGAGACTATTTCTCTGAATTCTTTGTCCAATTGATAATTGGACAAAATAATGAGTTGATGTGATGAAAGTAATTGATGTCATCAGGTCATAACATTCAGGGAATAGTGTGATGAACTAAGAAACCCTGAATTGTGGTGGAATGGGTTGAATTCGAAATAAACCCTATACCCTGAAAATTATAGATGGGTCGGATTGAAAGAGTTTCGGTTCCCATTGTGGTAGGATGGTACAAGCCTTGTGTTCTCAAGATCCCAGCGGAGTTGACTCTGAAATTACATTGGGGCAAGCTTGTTGAGCAGAACATGACTGATGAACAAGAATGAAGAACAAATGAGTGATAACACCTAGAGTAGGAATCATACTCATAAAATTTTTTGTATCATAGCAAATTTCATTAGGAGCATTTGATTCATTCCGATCATTGCATCCTAATCCTAATCCTTTAAAAGGAATCATCTTCATGACATGTTACATTCATTTCACTCATAACACATGTAGCTAGAAGCATTTGATTCATTCTGATCATAGCATCTCAGTCATGTGACATAAACATATGGAACCGAGTCTACAGGACATGTCCTTCAATGGACGGTGTAGCAATATCGGTGAATTTGCAGATCTCATCTTCCTGAAGTTAGAGGAAGCAGATCGAAGGTACATTCAGCCTTATCTCCCTGAAGTTGTAGTGGAGTAGACTGAAGACATAAGATCTTATCTTCCTGAAGTTGTAGGAAGCAGATCAAAAGCACATTCAGCCTTATCTCCCTGAAGTTGCAGTGGAGTAGACTGAAGACAGGAGATCTTATCTTCTTGAAGTTGCAGGAAGCAGATCAAAAGCACATTCAACCTTATCTCCCTGAAGTTGCAGTGGAGTAGACTGAAGACAGAAGATCTTATCTTCCTGAAGTTGCAGGAAGCAGATCTAAGACACTTTCAGCCTTATCTCCCTGAAGTTGCAGCGGAGTAGACTGAAGATAGCAGATTTTGTCTCCCTGAAGTTGTAGTGGAGTAGACTGAAGACAGAAGATCTTATCTTCTTGAAGTTGCAGGAAGCAGATCAAAAGCACATTCAACCTTATCTCCTTGAAGTTGCAGTGGAGTAGACTGAAGACAGGAGATCTTATCTTCCTGAAGTTGCAGGAAGCAGGCACATTCAGCCTTATCTCCTTGAAGTTGCAGTGGAGTAGACTAAAGACAGAAGATCTCATCTTCCTGAAGTTGCAGGAAGCAGATCTAAGACACTTTCAGCCTTATCTCCCTGAAGTTGCGTGTGAGTAGATCAAGATAGCGATTTTGTCTCCCGAAGTTGCAAAGTGGAGTAGGCGAAGACAGAAGATCTCATCTTCCGAAGTTGCGAGAGCGCAGATCTAAGACACTTTCAGCCTTATCTCCCTGAAGTTGCAGCGGAGTAGACTGAAGATAGCAAATTTTGTCTCCCTGAAGTTGCAGTGGAGCAAATCAAAGACAGAAGATCTCATCTTCCTGAAGTTGCAGGAAGCAGATCAAAGGCACTTTCAGCCTTATCTCCCTGAAGTTGCAGCGGAGTAGACTGAAGACAGAATATCTCATCTTCCTGAAGTTGCAGGAAGTAGATAAAAAACATCAGATCTTATCTCCCTGATTTTGCAGTGGAGCAGATCGAAAAATAGTAGATCTGACATTCCTGAAGTTGCAGGAAGCAGATTAAAGCCATCAGATTAATTGAAATCGAGATGAATTTCCAATACCATTGAAGTTGCAGTGGAAAAAGGCGAGGACCAAGAAGTCGAGGCTCGGCAAAGACCGGGCAAAATTGGACCTTCTATTATCTTTTCTCTATTCTCATTTCACGACAATGAGCAAAGAAGGGCAGCTGTAAGAAGCCCATTTTGCCCGGGCCCGTGAAAACCAAAAAAAAATGTTCAATAAACAGTCCATATACAATCACAGCCCAAAACCAATTAGCAGCAGCCCAAACCACTAAACTACCCGAGCCCACTTACAGACCCAATACCTAAACTAACTCAGACCCTAAACTAACCCATACCCAGACCCAAAATCTACACGGCCCATAGGGGCCCAAAAACTTAAACACTTTTGGTAGCCTAGGGTTTCTGAAACCCTAGGCGCCGCAAGCTTCGCCCCAGCCTCATGCCGCAATCAGCTCCTCGCACCCCATCAGCCCTCGGTCACGCTGCCATCAACGCGCACGAACCCCGCATCATCGCCGCCGCGTTCTCCTTGTTCACCTGCAAAAAAGAGGGAAAGACAGCAGCAAAACGCAGCAAACATGGCAACAGTTTTTTGTTTCCTTTTTATTTTTTATTTTGAAGGCTATAAAAGCCTTACAAAAACCTGTAAATGGACATATACAGATACGAAAATATTCATAAAAAATCACAGTGAAATAAAATACAAAAATCGATTCAGAGGTGATTTCCGACTTCTTTCGTATATTTTCTTTTTATTTTTTTATTTGCGCATATTTTATACATAGAAAATAATAAAATGAAAAGAGAAAGTTTTTTTACCTTTGCGCCGCCATGGGTGACGGCGCGTGCGGCGCGTGGGACGGTGGTCCCAGAAATCCGATGACTAGACTCCATCTGGGGAGGGGAGGATTTCAGAGAGTTTTTTTTAAGTTTTTTTTTAAAAACAGTTTTAAAAATGATTTTTTTCAGTCGAATTTTTTACTTATATAATAGTATAGAAACGACGCCGTTTTAGCTTAATCCAATAAGCACAAAACGACGTCGTTTTAAAGAGGGGATCCGCGCGTCGACCCGAAAACCCGGGAGGATCCGCGCGTTTTTATTAAATGGTTTAATTGCTTCATAGGCCCTTCCGTATTTTTTCAAATTTATAATTATGTCCAATAGCATTTTTCCGTATTTACAATTTACCCCTAAAACTTATATTCTGTTTCAATTTAGTCCCTCGGGCTCCTTAAAGATTAAAATTTGAACGAAGTCGTTTTGAAAATTTGGCATAATTGCCATATTAATCCCTTGCAATGTGGCCCGCATTTTAATTTAACCCCTTTATATTTATTTTTATTGATATTTAATCCCGGTTTCTTTATTTTTTTATTTTTTAATTTAAATTATTCTAGTATTATATTAAAATGTTTTATCATATTAAATTTTTTTAGATTTTATTATTATTTGTGTATTAATCTATTAACAATATAAATTCGTATATATATATATTTTTACATATTATCTTTATATGTATATTATTAATACTATGAATTATTTTATTTAGTTTAATATTATTTATATTATATATATTATTTTATAATTTATATGTTAGCTATATGTTATACAAAATTTTTGTATTATTATATTATATCATATATTACTTTTAAAATGTTATTTTATGTAAAATTTACTTATATTATATTATATATTTATTTATATATATATATATATATATATTAGATTATTATATTATAAATGTAATTTTATTTAAAGTTATATATTATTTATTCCTTTAACAATATATTTTACTTTTTTATGTATGTATATATTATTTTTGATTACTCCGCATCATTTTTATTATTAATTCATTTTTTATATATATGATTCATTTTTATTATTCCATATCATTTTTATTTAAAGCCATATGTCTTAATTTACAATATCGATAATAATTCATCCTGTGTTGTTATGCATGTAAAGCTTTATATTTATTTGTTATTTACTGCTTTATATCTTATATTTGTTTATCTTTTGTTTATGTTATTCATCCATCAATTTTATATTTCTGCTTTAGTATAATTATTTTATTGTTTGCATCACTTATTATTTCATATTATTCTTTAATTATTCATTAGTAGTAATTGTTAATATAATTGTTAGTTATGATAAACTCGATATTTGGTATATATGTTGTAATGTATGTGTTACTCAAACCATTTTTATAAAAATATCCTTTGAATTAAAGCATTTTATTCAAATAGTTTTAAAAAATAATACGGTGATATGTGATATTTGGGGACTTCGAGAAGAATTGTGCCCTAACTTACTGGGTTTACATTTTTCTCGTGGAACTTAAGGTATTAGATATCCCTTCTCTTTTAAAATCGAAATTTACAAATTTCAAATCAAAAAACTTATTCTTGAGAATTCAAAATGTTGTATCCTAACTTACTGGATATGATGTTTCGTGTGTCGAGGTAGGAATTTTCTAAAATAAAGATGTGCCTAGTTTCGAAGTCATAAGATGCTATATCCTAACTTACTAGGTATAGTATTTTATTTCTTTAAGATAGGTAAGTCTTGGTTTTTTTTCTTCTAATAAAAAGATCTTATTTTAAAATTTTTCAAATTTAAAACATTAGGACATGATTTTATCAATTAGGTACCAATTTTTGGGCGTTACGAGGGTGCTAACCCTTCCTCGTACGTAACCGACTCCCGAACCCGTTTTCTTGTTTTTCATGGACCAAAATAAAATGTTTTAAAATAAAATATTTTGCAAGGTGATCCAATCACACCTAAGTAAAAAGGGATTGGTGGCGACTCCCATTTTCGTTTTTAAAGTCGACCCCGTTTTTTACCAAAACTATAAAAATGGTTTCGACAAATATCATATTCATTCTTTGTTATCATTCATTCTTAGTCATCATTGGATAGTTGCTAATTAGGTTTGGATACGAATGTCGTGTGCAGTTTTAACATTTTTGTGGTGTGTCGACATTCAACAGCTTTCAGGTGTGTGAAACTAACAAGATTTATCGCTTGAAACTCGTGTAAAATGCTAAACAAAGGTTATTTTCGAAACTGCCCAGCGCCACACGACTGTGTGCCAAGCCGTGTGGTAGACCGTATAGGGCACACTGCCGTGTGAAATCATGTAGGCTGTGTGGGCAGGCCAAGTGGGGCGCACGGTTGTATGAAATCATGCAGACCGTGTGGGTAGACCACACGAGCTAGCTTTTGGGCCGTGTGGGCCACAAAGGCTAGCTTTTTGGGCTGTATGAGCCTTTTGGGCCAGTTTTGAGGCCCAATTAGGGGCCGACTAAAGGAATCTGAATTTGGGTTCAGGGGCATTATGTAGGCCCAAGAAAGCATAAATGTCAGTAAAATAAACATGGGTAAGTGTAGGAAGTAAAATAAATACCGATAAGTATAATAATGCGACATGATCTGCTATAAGTAGGTATGTGAGTTAAGCATGACTATTTTGTAAACCATATGTGTTATTCATATTTTGTTTTCTATTTTGATAAGCAATTCGATCCGACCATGCAATATGATATGCTATGATCTGTATAAATTATTTGTAAGTTAAGTTCTGAATAATATATGTTTATGTACGCGTGCATACAACCTATGTAACACGTATGCATGTTGACATGATTCTGCATATGCATTGGGGTGGGTTCTGATATGTTGGAGGAAGTGTTTTCCGGCAGTATTATTGCATTTTCGGCAGTTAAACCGTAATATATGTTTGGCAGCTCAGCTGCACTATTATGAGTGGCATACCACCGCGACCCGATGTGATTGGATGGATGGACTATTGAAGTCCTAATTGGTGTGATTGGTTGGACGGAGTTGGTGTGTAGCGGATGGGGTAAGATCTGTGTATGCATTTGTTCTAGTATAATATGACATGCTGATATGATATATGTATTTTTGAAAACATGACATTCTGTTCTGATATATGTTTCTAAAAATATGATATTCTGATCCGAAATATGTTTCGGAAATATAACATTATGATATGATATATGTTTTTGGTAATACAACATTTTGATATGTTATTGGCACGTTAAAGTAAAATTTTGTGATCATAGTTATGTGTGCTTGTGAAATAAAAATTATGCTTGTGGGTTGAGACGCACACTAGGCTCCTAGCTCATTTGTTTGTTTAATACGTTTCAGGTTAACTTGTAGGTTAGGATCGGACGGCGTGTGGGAGCTCAGATTGGTTACCAGATAAAATATCTGTAGGTTTATGATTTAATTATTTTTGGACTGTAATCCGTTTTTGGGCCTGGGTTTGGTTTTTGTTTTATTCGTCAGCATTTAATAGTTTTGAGCATTAAACTACAAATCACACGAGCTAACAAATTAGATTTCGGTTTTCAAAACTAAAATAAATTTTGAAAATGTTCCGCTGCAAGGTTAAGTAATCATTTAAGTATTTTTTGAAAATAAAATATATGGTTTGTAACAAATGATTGTTTTAATACTAGAAATTATTTGCTATCGTTAGTAGTTTCAAAACGCGCAATTTTGAATGTGTATTCTGAGTTTTAAATAAGTGTTTTTGAACTTCGATTTTTCTAATTATCTATGGGCATTCTGCCAAAATTTTATGTTTTCGAAACATGCATTGAGTTTGATTTGCACCGAAGCTTTGAATGAGTTGATGTAATTCCTCAGTATCTGGTCATAACTTCTAGGCCAGGTTTTGGAGTGTTACATTTAGTGGTATCAGAGCTAGGTTACAAAACTCGGGCTATGAGGTTTGGGTTCCAAAATTTTCTATATGAAATTGTTTTAATTCAAATTTGGAATTTCGATAACATTTTGATGTCAGGTTATAAAATGTGAATCTGAGCCTCCGACGCCGATCTAAGTAAGTATGTATACTTTAGTCAACTATACTTTAGTTACTTTTACTCTAGTACTTTAGTAAAACTATTAGATTTAGACACTGTAAAATAATACATCTCTACCTTAAGATAAGTATACCGACTAAACTTTAGACTTAGGGTTTAAAAATAAACCTAAGCTAAACTTTAGGACTTTTGAGTGATAAGGAAAATAAGATGAGTTTCTGCGGTATATGTGAATGTGGTGCGCGAGGACGTGGTGGGCGTTATCAAATGGCACATCGAGTTTTCTTTTTCAGGAAACGTGCCCAATCTAGAAATTAGCGATATTGTTGTGACGCCCATTTATGAGGGCAGTAATTAGGAAAGTAGGGATGATGTTGTGTCCCAAGAGTTACCAAGGGATTTACAAAGGGTTGTGGGGGCCCAATCTGTATCCGTGAGTCAAGGGTCTGTGACTGAGTGACTTCGGTCAAATGAGACCAAGTTAGTGGATTAGATTAATTGCTTAGAGTGTGGGAAAAAGGAAAGGAATAAGTGCGGGATAAGAGGAGTTCTGGTTTTGTTGACTTGAATATGTGATCTGGGAAATGGGTCAGAATGGTTAAGCCTCAGCAAGTTGTGGCAGTTGTAAACGTATGCTAGGTTTCAATTTATGCTTTCTATGATAGGCATCATCCGGGCAAGTGTTGGAGGAAAATGAGAGTGTGTTTAAATATGGATCTGTTGAGCATCGTGTTAGGGACTGTTCATGACATTTCCTTAGTCGGATGCAAGCTTCTGCTCAGAGAGGGAATCGATGATTGGTTTTTACGTTTAGGCGTCAAGAGGATCGAGACGCATCTGGCATCAAAACATGTACACTTGCGATCCGTGTCAATCGTACTCTGCATTAATTAAGTGATTGCTTGTGCTCAAGTATTTGATTTTCATTAGAGTTTCTGAGACATCGGGATTGTGGAATTGTTAGCGATATTTCTGTAAATAGTTTCTAAAGCCAATTCGAGACAATGAATAGGAAGTTCGTTAGAAATTTTGTCTGACTCGGGTTTGCATTGGAATCAGAGTTGCGCAGCGATAGCATGGTGATCAGATTGGAATATACAATTTCATATTTTATGATTAAGTGAGTAGTGTGACAGCAGGAATTTCGAGGTCGAAATTCTTTTAAGTAGGGGAGAGTTGTCACATCCCAAAAATCGAGTTCAAAGAAATTGGATCAATGAAACGTGAAAGTGGTCATGTCATGATTTTTAGTTACGATCGTGAAAATTGTTTAAGTAAATTGATTTGTTTTAGTGGTTAAGTGCTTTGGATGTGTGTTTGAGGTCCTGTGGTCAAATCCCTCTCTTTGAATTTTTTGTTAATTTTGTCCCTATCTTTATCTCTGAACAAATGACTCAAATTTAATTACTCTGCAAGTTCGGCAAGAATGAGCTTGCTGCTTCAATGGTAAGGCTTTAGTTTACCCTTAGATCTTGTGTTTAAATCCCTATGTATGCAAAATGGAAATATTTTTATTTCCCTTGCTGTGCCATTTTTGTGATTAGGATTTGAATTAAAATAAGATATTTAATTTTTGTTTAAATTTTATCTAAATCCCTAAATTTTCTCACCCTTTAACCGTCCACTACCCCCAACCCCAATTAACGTTTGTTTTCTTCATGTTACTTTTAACATGTTGTATTTTTATTTTATTTTATTTTCTTTCCCTCTCCTATTGGCTTATTCACCTTTCTTTTGTTTTGTTATTCTTATAATTGCAAAAATCTGTTTTACTCCGTTTTTATTTTGTTGAATTGCTACTCTATTTTGATTTCATCTAGACGCCAAAATTTCTGTCCCTTGTGTCGTTCTGTTTTTATCTAGACTCCATCTTAACAATTTTGCTGTTGAGTTGTGTTGGGGATGAGGAGTTTGGTTATCGTCTCAGGTAAGTTAGTATGTGCGTTTTTAGGTGGTAAGGTTATTTAATTTGTGTTGATAAGAATATTGGAAGTTGTTATTGTTTTGAGCATTCAAAATTAATTATGCGATTTCCTTGGTAGGAGAAGTTCGTGAGGCACACAATTGTTCGCCATTAGCTTAGTTGCTGTTTTTTTTTCTTTCTTCGACTAGAGTTTTGGGGTAAGTCCTCTAATGTCGTTTTAGAGGTTTGGTTTAAGTGTTTAAATATCATATTTGTTCTTCGTCATCGTTGGATAGTTGCTAATTAGGTTTGGATACGAATGTCATGTGCAGTTTTAACATTTTTGTGGTGTGTCGACATTCAACAGCTTTCAGGTGTGTGAAACTAACTCGATTTATCGCTTGAAACTCATGTAAAATGCTTAACTGGGGTTGTTTTCGAAATTGCCCAACGCCACACGGCTGTGTGCCAAGTCGTGTGGTAGACCGTGTAGGGCACACGACCGTGTGAAATCATGTAGGCCGTGTGGGGCATACGGTCGTGTGAAATCATGCAGACTGTGTGGGTAAACGACACGAGCTAGCTTTTTGGGCCGTGTAGGCCACACGGGCTAGCTTTTGGGGTCGTGTGAGACTTTTGGGCCAATTTTGAGGCCCAATTAGGGGCCGACTAAAGGATTCTGAATTTGGGTTCAGGGGCATTATGTAGGTCCAGAAAAGCATAAATGTCAGTAAAACAAACATGGGTAAGTGTAGGAAGTAAGTTAAATAAATTCCGATAAATATAATAATGCGACATGATCTGCTATAAGTAGGTACGTGAGTTAAGCATGACTATTTTGTAAACCATATGTGTTATTCATATTCTGTTGTCTCATCTGATAAGCTATCCGATCCGACCATGTAATATGATATGCTATGATATGTATAAATTATGTGTAAGTTACGTTCCGAATAATATATGCTTATGTTTGCATGCATACAACTTATGTGACACGTATGCATGTTAACATGATTTTGCATATTCATTGGGGTGTGTTCTGATTTGTTGGAGGAACTGTTTTCCAGTAGTATTACAGCATTTTCGGTGGTTAAACTGCAATATATGTTTGGCAGCTCAGCTGCACTATTATGAGTGACATACCACAACGACCCGGTGGGATTGGATGGATGGACTCTTGAAGTCCTAATTGGTGTGATTGGTTGGATGAAGTTGGTATGTAGCAGATGGGGTAGGATTCGTGTCTGCATTTGTTCTGGTCTGATATGACATGTATGATATATGTGTTTCTGAAACATGACATTCTGGTCTGATATATGTTTCTGAAATTATGATATTCCAATCCGAAATATGTTTCGAAAATATAACATTATGATATGATATATGTTTTTGGTAATAAAACATTCTGATATGTTATTGGTACGTTAAAGTAAAATTTTGTGATCATATTTATGTGTGCTTGTTAAATAAAATTTATGCTTGTGGGTTGAGACACACACTAGGCTCCTAGTTCATTTTTTTTGTTTAATACATTTCAGGTTAACTTTTAGCTTAGGATCGGACGATATGTGGGAGCTCGGATTGGTTACCAGATAAAATATCTGTGGGTTTATGATTTAATTAGTTTTGGACTGTAATCCATTTTTGGGCCTGGGCTTGGTTTTTGTTTTATTCGTCGACATTTAATAGTTTTGAGCATTAAACTACAAATCACACAAGCTAACAAATTTGATTTCTGTTTTCAAAAATAAAACAAATTTTGAAAATGTTCCGCTGCAAGGTTAAGTAATCATTTAAGTATTTTCTGAAAATAAAATATATGGTTTATAACGAATGATTGTTTTAATACTGGAAATTATTTTCTATCATTAGTAGTTTCAAAACGCGCTATTTTGAATGTGTATTCTGAGTTTTAAATAAGTTTTTTTTGAACTTCGATTTTTCTAATCATGATGGGCATTCTGCCAAAATTTTATATTTTCGAAACATGCATTGAGTTTGATTTGAACTGAAACTTTGAATGAGTTGATGTAATTCCTCAGTATCTGGTCATAACTTCTAGACTGGGTTTTGGAGTGTTACATTTTCCATCCATTTTGAGGTGATTTAACAAATAATGCAAATTTAAGGACTAAAAAAAGCAAAAAATTAAATGAAGGGCTAAAATAATTTTTTGTTAAATTGAAGGGACGGCTAAGTCATTATGCCTTATTTTTTTATTATTGCTTTTCGGTATGATCTTGGCCATTCAAAATCCATATTTCTGGGTAAACTACAGTACTACACCAATGGTCACTTAACTAGGCATAAGTTTTCGTTTTGGTCATTTAACTATGCATAAGTTTTCGTTTTGGTCACTTAATTTTGAAAAATAATTATTTGGTCACAAATGTTTTGAATTTTTTCAGTCCACCGACTAAGGTTGGTACATTTCTAATTAGTATAATAACAAATTTAGTCCTCAATTTTATAATTATTATCGAATGTTTTTGCATCTTACATATAATCAATTATAAGCTAAAAATTCACTTAATTTCCCCTTCATCTACTGATATATATATATATATATATATATATATGCGTGAAATTAAAAAGAACTTTTAAAAAACTTGCTTACATCCAGGCGCTCACTCCATTTTGAATGATATTCTTTAGAGTGGGTAGAATAGTAGGTGGGCGATTTGTCCACGCATAATCTCTGCAATGTGACCAGATTTGTGGTTTATAGTTAATGTAAGATAATAAATAAAAACCATGTATATTCAGGCACAATCCAATCATTTGAACATAACATGATGATTATGCGAATAAAAAATGTATTGAAAAGTGGCGTGGACTAAAGGCTGGTGGTGCAAGGGACGTGGTGGGATGGAGCTGTGCAGTGCAACAACAGCTGGTCGTTGGAGCGAAGTTGGCAGCAGGGGTGCTTGGGTGCTGTTGTGATACACTGGAGGTGCAGTGGACCGGTCAGTGCAACAGTAACTGAAGCATGAAGGAGTGGTGGTTATTTGCGTGATGTAGGCCTGGAAGATCGAACTGGTGCGAGAAGGGATGGGGATGGGAGCTTGGTGCAAGAACAGTAGCGAGGAGCAGCTGTGAAGGTGGGTGAGGGAAGGAGAAGAAGAAACGTGCGGAGAAGAGGGAAGGAAAACTATCAAATTAAATTAATTTTTTATTTAATTAAAATTGCTTTGTGGTTTTGAGAATTTTTTTCAAACAGAACACATAGTCTGTACCAAAAGTAGTAACGGAATCAAAGTTTAAGTATCACTTTTAATAAAAAAAAGCCTTAGGTACTTATATAAGAAAAGTGTTATAGTTTCGTGGCCAATTTTTTATTTAAGCCAATTTTAAAAAGAATTTTTTATTTTTTTTATTAATTTTATATAGAAACAAGGCTAAATTGATAAAAAAAAAATATAAGAGTTAAGGATTAAATTTGTTATTACATCAATTAGAAAACTACTACAGTTAGTCAATTAACAGTTGGATGAAAAAAAATATTTGGAAAACATTAGTGACCAAATAGTTATCTTTTGAAGTAAATGACTAAAACAAAAACTCAATGGATAATTAAATAACTATCAACAACTCAAAGTCCATTTTAATCGGATTTCATGCATCCATTTACGTACTTCAGAGTTTATACAGTGCATCAAATATACTTGACCAAGATTCTTCTCATGCAAATGCAATAGCTTCTTAAATTTATTTAGAAAATGAGTAGACTCAAATAAATTGAAAATAGTTTTTTATCGTATCGTTTGTAAAAATTTAGAATAATAACAAAATAAATATTCAAGTAACTCGTAACTTTTATATATTACTCCAATAAAACATAACTAACGTACATACTCACTAAGAAGATCTTATACAGCAGAGCTCAATACATCCTACTGTAAATTAGACCTGAAATCTATACTCTCATGCATCTAATTTATGTGACTACATATATATGTTTTAGACGTTATATGTGACTACATATATGTGTATATGTATGGGTATATTATAATCACAACTTTATTAGTGTCTTAGCATGCAAGTTAGTGAATTAATTTTGGGATTAAACCCAAAGGCCTCCAACTCGTCTAAGCATTGGAATTAGGGATCGACTAAGATGAAGACTCATGATCTCATTAGCTCCACCAACTAGTTCACCACCAATGAAAACAGCCGGAACGGAAGGATTACAACCAAGCCTCAAGAGAGCTTGTTCAATTTCACGTCCTCCGGAGATTTCATCGAGCTCCTGTATAGCAGGGTTAACCCCGAAGTCGTAGAAAAGGGTTTTGATGGTGTGGGACATGCAACACGAACTCTTGCTGAAAATCACCACCGGCTTCTCGGATGCCAACTTTGTCACTCTCTCCATTTGATAATGTGGGAAACAATGCCAAATGATAGGTAAGGAGAGTAGAAGAAATGATAGCTAGGGTTTTGCAAGTTAAAAGGCTAATAAGAGCTGGATGTTGGTTGAGATTGTGAGGTGCTTTGAATGCTCAACAGGCGCTGGTATTTATAGGGTTTTGTGAGGAACGTGGCGTTTGGTCGTCAAGAAAATTAAGGTTTTTTTTTATGGAAAATGAAAAGGAAAACATGAGAGAAATGTTGGATTAGATCATAAGTGAAAGCGATAAAAGGATTTCAGCATTGGAATTGAAAAAGGAAGTGCACCATCACGAATCTCCCAAAAAAGCATGTTTTTTTTTTTTTTTACCACCGTACAAAGAAAATATTTTGTTGTGAATGAACAAGATATTGATAAATTGTCCATATGTAAAATCATAATTATTGATACGAGTCTTTTTCACATAAAAAAGGAATCTTTTTCTTTATATACGGAATTCATGAAATCTTTTTCTTTATATACGGAATACATGTCTTTGGTACTGAACATTATTCTTAATATTAATAATTTTCACCACATCATTCCTTTGCTGATTTAATTCAAATACTCTATCACATTATCTTCAAAACGGTAATCTTTTTTTATAAAAACACTGCCCTTTATATATATATATATATTAACATTTTGGATTTGTCATAAATCTTAAAAATTCATTATCATTCACATAACTTTTCATAAATTTACTGGATATTTTCATGGAAAGCTTGAATTAGATCACTAAAGTTGAAACTCTTTAAAATCTATAATATATTTTTCTTTAATGTTCATATAATTTATATATTAGGTTTTGAATTTATGTGGAGCTGTTCCTATCAAGGAGGCATATAATGAGTTGGAAAAAAGCAGTTTGATTTATCCAATTGGGACCTTTTATTTCTTTTCTTGTTTGTCTCTTTCTTGTTGCTACCACAATCTCCAAATTTGAACTTCAAGTTTATTTAGTGTTAGATTTTAGATTTTCTCTCTCCCTCTCTCTCACACACATATATAATATTGTCATCACTGGTCGATTTTTTTAATAAAAGTAAAATGAATATATTCTTTTAAATATCGAATCAAACAATATTTTTACAAACTCTAAAAAAATGACTGGAGGTTTAAATGATATATTACTCATAAGTTGCTCGAGTTAGATTTGTAAAAAATTTAAATTCAATTCGGTAATTATTGAGCAAATTTCAAGCTCAAGTAAATTGAACTATTGATCAAGTCAAATTCGAGCTTAGTAATACTAGATTCTATTACTCGCAAGCCTTTTGAGTATTTCATTTTTAATATTATTTTAACTTTTTATAATATTAAATTAAGTTATTGCCGTTAATATATTATTAATCCCAAGATTAGTTACCGAGTGAAGCTCGAACTTGAATGCATATGAACTTAATTGAGTTTGAGTACAAAAAATGATAAATAAAAAAAATCCAATTAAGCTTGAAGACTTAAAAATAGATATTCGATTCAACTTTTCGAATTAAACTCGAATTCAACTTTACTAATATTCGAGCTCAGCTCTTGATTACATAACATATAAAACAATTATGCAGAAACTTGTTTTGTGTGGGAGATTTTTGGATCTCACTCGTCACTTCCAGTATCACACAGTTATTATTTATTATTTGTTTTTCCAATAAAAGAGGCCGTACCCGTACGTAGAAAGCGAAGGAAACATAGATAAATGCCCTAATTAAGGTCATGAGGTCCTAAATTTTATCCATTCTAAATATATTTTTATTTTTCCATATAAAATAAATATGGAACAGAATCTGTGGTCGATCAGATCAGTATGGTTGATAAAGATAATTAATCAGCTCCCACTATTCCTTCCTAAATATTCATCAACATTTATATAGATATATTCTAAAAAAAATCCCATCATCGTCGTCCAAAAGAATAAGAAAGTTTCTTCACTTTATTTTTCATTGGAATCTTTGTTTTTTATTTATAATGTAAAAGTATACGTATTTCATACATATACATATATACTTTTTTATGATAAGTAATTTTCATGTCAAGGTAATGTTCTTCCTGCACGTAAACATAACCTAAAAAACATATATACCACACACACACATACATAATAGCGACCCAATTGGAAGGCCAAGAGCCATATTTTTTAAGGGCGGTTTATTTCATTTAATGAGATTTATAGGTAAAACAGACCAAACTTCACATAATCATTCATCATAGCTTAGTCATATGCACAATATAAACAATCTTTAATTAGTAAAAGAACACCTCATGGTAATAGTATCATGGTATTAGAAATCAGATTGCATTTTACCCCTTCTACTTAAAAAAAATAAGAAAATTAGTTCCAGTACATTAGATCAAAGAGCACTTTGGTCATTCTGTTAAAAATTTTATCCATTTATGCTATTACAAATTGGTTCTTGTACGTCAGTACGTATGAGGTACAGTGGCATGTCACTGTCTAGTTATTCCGTCAACCACGCCAGCTTTTGACATTACAAATGGATGAAATTTTTAACAGAAAAGACCAATTTTCTCTTTAATCTAGTCTACAGGGATTAGTGTGCCCATTTTTTAATAGAAGGGGTAAAATATAATCTGACTCCTAATACTGAAGCTTTTATAGTACTTTTACTCATACTGTATATATATTAAACCATTTAATTTTAAACACAATATAACATTTTTAGACATAACATATTACGTATATGATATATGTTTGAGAAATTTGAAACATTACATATTTATTTGTAAGCATGGATTATCATATTTTGTGGATAGTTGAGATTAATGTATATATATTAATGATGGTAGTATATGTGCGTGGATGATAAGACGAGAGACAGATCGAATAAGGACCACGATTTGGGTAAAGAATGTCAACTTTTATATGTGCACACACACACACACACAAAAAGAACATAATTAGATAAAGAGAATGCAATGCATGCGAGGACGGATCGTGGCATATCATATTATTGGGTTTTTGGAATATTGAGGTACAAAGAATCTTACAACTTTAAACACCATTAAAAGATATAAAATAATATAGAAAATAATTAAAATATAAAAATAATATCAATATATAAATAAACCAAGATTTATATTACATAAATTATTAATACATCAAAATTTATATGAATATATATAATATTTTAAATATGATTATAACAGTTACTATACGTGGATATATCAGTATAGGCATTGTACAACTTGCTGCTCTCTTTCTCTTTTATTTTGTGTTCTTTTTTCCTCTTACGAGAAAAAGAGTGAAATCATACATATTTAGCTTTGTCTATAACTTTAGTAGATACAGGAAACCATAAAGAATACCTCTCCATCCAAAACCCAAAAGCAAAAAAGAAAAATTATTCTCCCAAATTTGTTTGGCACCTTTCATTTACCCAACAATATATACATATATATATTCTTTAGGATTATGCAAAACTTTCACATGGTTGTTCTTTAATCAAGTTTAATATTTAATTATTAGGATTTAAATTGAGAATTTGTTGATTTTGCCTTTTAAGGTACTAAATTGAATAAAAAAAAGTTTAGGCGTCAAATTAGGAAAAAAAGTATAAAGTTTAGGTACTAAATTGAATAAAACAGATTAGGTGCCAAATTAAGAAAAGTGTCAAGTTTAGGTATCAATTTAAGAAAAAGTATCAAGTTCAAGTACTAAATTGGACTGAGAAAAGCTTTGATACCAAATTAGAAAAAAAAATGTCAAGTTCGGGTATCAAATGTTATATTAAACCTAAATTAAAATATCGATACCAAAATTTGGTTGTGCAGTTTGAAAACTTCCTACATTTGTGAGGGCTTACCCAAATAGTAATCTACTATAAACTTACAAGTACAAGATGTAATTTAAGTCCAACTCACTCAACTAATTGTAGCCTCACTCCTATACTCAATATAGATCACTCTCCTCATTATGTCTTTCCTCATGCAAGCTTAGTTATAAACTGATCAACAAGAACTGTTTACCTACAAAAAAAAAAGCACTAAACTAAGTTCCTCACTTGAACAAAATAAGTGCTCTCTTATTTTTGTACGTAGAGCAACGACAAACCTTCATTTAAATAGACTTTGTAATTGGCCCAATTTGCCCGGGCTCATATCATTCAAAAACAAAAAATAAATAAATAATAAAAAAACCAAAAAAACCAAAAGTCCATTTTATGTTAAAGTCCAAATACAAGCTCAATACCTTGTTACACCCTAACCCACTACCCGTGGCCCAATTATACACAAACCCAAAATAGAGACGGCCCAAAAGGGCCCAACACTAAATAGTTTCAGAAGCCTAGGGTTTCTGAAACCCTTGGCGCCGCAAGCGCCCAGCACGAACCCTCGCACCACAGCCACCAGCCTTTCCTCGGGGCCGCAATCAGCGCGCAAATAGTGCTCCGTCGCCGGATTCCTTGCCGTTGACCTGCACAAAAAAGGAAAAAACACAGCAAAATGGAAAGAAATAGCAGAAAACAAGCAAGGCAGATTTTTGTATCTATTTTTTTTCTATTTATCTTTGGGCTATAAAAACCCCATGAAATCTGTAAAATGGACACAGATACACATGCAAATATACAGAGATATGCACAAAAAAAAAAACACAAAATCAATAGCATAAACCAGCAAAGGTTTTACTTGTTTTTTTTTTATTTTTTCTTTTCTTTTCGGCTTTTCTTTTTTTTATAAAGATTTTTTTTTTACTATATATATATATATGTATTTGAAACAAGGTAAAAGAAATAAAAAATACATTTTTAAAAAATTTTCGGCCACCGCGCATGGTGGCCGCGATTTAACGGCATGACGGCAGTGCGAGAGCCTCGCGGAGGAACTGCTGAAATCGCTGGAGAGAGAGGAGAGGAGAGAGTTGAGAGTTTTGATTTTGTTTTTTTAGAATGTGGTGAAAATGATTTTTTGTCAAAATTTTAACTTTTATAGGGTATACAATATGACGTCGTTTTGAGCCCTATTCCCAGGCGCCAAAACGGCGTCGTTTTGGGGGCTGACCCGCGCCTCGACCCGACCCAGTCCCAGGATCCGCGCGTTTTTGATGGAGGGGCTAATTGCACATTTAGCCCCTCCGCTTTTTTTACTGTTTTATAATTAAATTTATTTTATTTTCAATTTTGCCCGATAATTTACCTCGGCTCTCAATTGAGTCCCCCCTGAAGCTGTGCGTTTTGGAGGGAGGGAATATTTTCCCTTTTAATCCCTCCATGTCATTCGCGCATTGCAATGGGATCCTTTTTTTTTCTTTTATTTTCAATTTACCCCGAAACTTCACTTTTAAGTTTAATTTGGTCCTTTCTTTATTTTCTTTTATTATTTTTGTTATTTTGCCATTGTTTTAACATTATTATTTTTATCATTTTTTCATTATTATTATTATTATTACTATTATTTTTTGTTGTTATCACGATTATTTTTATTATTATCAATATTATTATTATTATAACTCTTAATTATTATTTCTATTTTCTATTACTATTATTTTTACTATTATTTTTACTACTATTATCAGTACTATTATTATTGTTATTATATGTACTATTATTGTTATTTTATCCCATTGCTATTATTATTACTTTTATAACTACTACTATTAATATTTTCGTTTCTATTATCACTTTTATTATCACTTATTATATTTATTATTATTATTTTATTATCAACATCATTACTGTTATTTTCATTATTATTATAATTATAATAATAATTATTATTATTACTACTACTACTCTTATTTTTGCTAATATTATTTGTTTATTAACATATTTTTTTAGTATTATTGTTTTTTTGTCATTATTATTCTTATTTTTTTATTTTTTATTTGGTTATTGAACATAGTATCTATTTGTTTATTGATTTATTATTAACTTTTGTTTTTGTTTTTATTTTGTCATCTTTTTAATTATTATTTTATATAGATTATTCGTTTTAATTTTTATTTATTGTTGAAATTTATATTGTTCCCTCGTTTCACTCTATTATGCATGTGTATTATAATTCATCCCCCATTTTATTATAAAATCATATCACATTTTATCCAATTTTGAAAATAAGCAATTACTTCGCGTTCTAAGATTTGAAAGAAATCATACCCTAACTTACTGGGTTTCGATTTTTCTCATCGAATCTAAAGAACTAATTATTTTTAATTAAAACATAAACTTCAAATCAAAACTTATTCTCGGGAATTCAAAATGTTGTATCCTAACTAATTGGATACGATGTTTTGTGTCTCGAGGTATAGATTTTCTACAAATAAAGGCAAGCTTAGTTTTGAAGTTTTGAAATGTTGCATCCTAATTCATTGGGTGTGACATTTCATTTCTTTGAGAAAAGAGAGTCTTGACTTTCTTTCTAATAAAAGGATCGTATTTCAAATTTTTCAAATTTTCGACATTAGGACAATAACTAATCAATCCGGTACCAATTTTGGGTGTTACGAGGGTGCTAATCCTTCCTCATACGTAACCGACTCCCGAACCCGTTTTCTTGAATTTCGTAGGCCAAAATCAATGTTTTGAAATAAAACGTTTTATAAGGTGATCCAATCACACCTAAGCAAAAAGGGATTGGTGGCGATGCCCGTTTTCGTTTTTTAAAGATGATCCCCGTTTTTCATAAAAACTTTAAAAATGGTTTCGACAGCTTGGCGACTCCACTGGGGACTAATAAGAGAGTCAAGCCGAAAAATTGATTGTTTTCTGTCCTTTTTCGGAAATTTGAAAAATTTGATTTGAAGATTTAAAAATTTTGATTTGAACATATGATTATTATTTTATTTTCTTGCACACATTGCATTGCATGACCGTTATGGTCACACCCTTAAGTGGGAGTGAGAAACTATGCCTTCGTGAGGTTTTCACCTCCGTATGGGCTAGTGGATTGCTTCCGGGATACATCTGTACCTATGTCTTCGTGATGTTTTCACTTCCACATGGACATAGGGAAATGTATTCCCCTGAACTGAACTCGATCTGTATGAGCCTATAATGGGTGAAGATTGAGGAATCTGCTGGTTCAGGTACCTCAAATTTAGAGCTAAACCACATGTAGAAAACCTAAGGGCTTACCCTAGGTAGAACTATGCCAAACCCTAGTGGTCACCCAGATAGGTGCCCTATTCTGTTATTTTTTTTTGTGCTAACGTGTTATCTTTTGTTTTGATTGCATTGCATTCACATCATAGAAAAGAGATGTTGATTTAAATTTGATTGCTAAATAGAAGAGTTTGTCATGAGAAAATGGGTTTCTTGATAAAGTGGATTATAATACGTTCGTACGAATATGGTCCAAGTAAACACAATGAGAAAAGACTGATAGTCTGTGAAAAAATACAAGACTTTATTGCCCAAGGATTCAAGCTGACAAAGACTATTCGAGAATCACCACGTCTCGGCTTTCTTGAAGAGGCTAATGAGCATTATAGAAATAAGTGAGCAGTGAGTCGCAGCCTAGATCAAGTAAAAAGGAGCTAATGGAGGCATCTATTAGAAGTTTACAAGATTTGACCTTTGCGAAGAAGGGAATTGATGTTTTTGCTTGGAATATGAGGGCAAGGCCGCATATGTAATCCGTTTTATGTAAAGAAATTTGCTTTCTAGAAAAGTTTTTCTAATGGAATTGAATTCAGAATCAACGCCTCTCTTTCTTTTGCATTCATTCCATACATCTGCATTGCATCGCATCATATGCATTAAAATCAATAGAAGGACCCTAATTAGTTGAACTTATTTCAGAAAAAGAAAGAATAAAAAGTTAATCTGGAAACTAAACACTGTTGCGGTACACGCGCTAAAAAAAGAAAGAAAAAACATGGATCAAAGACTCGAACAGTTCCAAAGAGACATGCAAGACTAGCTGCAAGAGCAGTTGGCAAAAATCCAACAAGATATGAGGGAACAAATGATGGAAGCCCAAAGGAATATGGTGGCTCAAATGATTCAGCTACTGAATGAGGAAATGGACAAGGGAAAAGGTCCCGTGACTAATGCTGGAGAAGATAATGAGGATTACCCTCCGGGTTTTACCCCACCGCATGCACAACCTGAAGCATATCCTCAAAGGCCATCTGTTACAATTAGGCCTCAACAAGGTCAAGCTGATGCTGGGGTACCCATGAATTTCCAAGTTGGCTCAGGATCTGACCCAGGAGATAATCCTGCTGATCCTGTTATCCCTGATTTAGATATAGCGGAGATGGAACCGGGGAATGAAGTTTCCAAGACCTTGCATACTTGGGAGTGTTTTGAATAATGGGACTGTGGAAGAGATCCCTATATTTTTAGAGCTAATCTAGAGTAATATTCAAAACACACTTGTTGCCTTAAGCCTAGAGGCAATAAGAGTCCTTTTGCGAAATAGGCTTGTGTCCGGAATTTTTATTTCAATAAAATGCATCTTTTTGAGCAAATATTCTTTTATTTTTACCATTTCATACTGTACAAACAATTTTTTTTTTGTTCTTTAGACTTTCTTTCAAGTATTCTTTCATTCTTTATGACCATACAAATAATCATTCTTTGAATTATTTATTCTTTGGAAATCTTCCTTAGAACCTACAATAAGGTCTCTAGATATCAATGATGTGAGCAACGCTGCTACTGACTTAGAGTCTCCTTTCGAGTAAGCTATGTGTCTAGAAGGATCTCAGGACTTTGAAGATGACAGAGATTGTCACCTATCTTCTAATTTGTTAAGAATGGTAGAACAAGATGAAAAAAAGATCCTACCTTACATAGGGACATTGCGAGCCTAGGAAAAGGGTGAAGATCGAAGCTCAGCTCACCATAAAAATAAGGCAAGACATCATTGAGTTATTTTCAAGAATTCAAGGATGTTTTCGCGTAATCATATCAAGACACGCCTGGGAAATTTTTAAAAGAGGTCCATAAGAGTGTTTAAAGAACATGATAATGGTCCTACAATAGCCAGGCTAATCATAAGGTCGGGTACTATTGGTCCACCATAAAAGTGAGATTACTTCAGTTATGCCGTAAATGCCAAATTGAGGAAGACATGACTTATGTGTCTCCTCTATTTCTTCACAGATTTTCTATATACGGGGCATGGATATTATGGGGGCCGATCTCGTCAAAAGCTTCTAGTCAACATCGATTTATCTTCGTGGTCGTCGTTTACTTCACTAAGAGGGTGGAAGTAGTTTCATATGCCAATGTTACAAAGTCGATAGTCATCAAATTCTCAAAAAAAAAGGATCAGGTGCCGACAAAGAGTGCTAAAAAGGACAATGTCAAAAGTTTGCAAGTCTGTTCAAAGATCAGACACCATATCATAGTGCAATAAAGGCGAAAAACAAAACAAAACAAAACAAAACAAGGATCATGGGAAAGATGATCGAGACTTGTAAAGATTGGTATAAAGAAGTTACCATTTACCCTCTGTCTTATCGAACGTCGGCCAGAACCTTCGCTGGGGCAACATCTTACCCATTGGTTTATGGAATGGAAGCCTTTTTGCCAATTGAACCTAATCGAAGGAAAGGCAAGCTCACGACAAAGAGGTTCATCCTAGAGGATTCCACGAGGGGAACCTGATCTTTCTTTTACAAAAGGATTTCAGAGGAAAGTAGATGCCAAACTGGGAAGGACTTTATGTAGTAAAAAAGGCCTGTTCTAGAGGAGCATTGATATTGACTGAGATGGATGACGAAGGCTTGCCCAATTTGGCAAATTCAGGTTTAGTCAAGAAGTATTTTACCTGAAAAGGGAAAGGCCAAGGTGAGAACCCACAAAGGGCGCCTTGAGATCAAATTCAAAAAAAAAAAGAAAAGAAAAGAAAAAAGAAAGAAAGAAAAAAGAGGAGAGGCCAAGGCGAAAACCCGCAAAGGGCGCTTTGAGACCAAAGGGGTTTTGAGCTGAAAACCCGAAAAAGGGCGGCTTAAATTTTGATCAAAGATAGGGCATGTGGTAGTCTTGCTATGCCTGAATTAACAACGAGGAAGTATGTTACATCTTGGGGCATTGACAAAGTACTCCAGATCCTCTAAATACGTATTGAGCTCAAAATGGTCCTCAAGAAGTTTGTACAGAGACGCTCAGGCTGCGATATCTGGGGCACCTAGCTTCTATCTTACCCATTTTGAATTTGCTATCTTTGATTACTTTATTCTTTTTAAGATACGCCCCAATCAATTTTCTTTTATTGCCTTGGTTATCTTTGATTAACTTATTTGTTTCAAGCTATGCTCCTGATTAATTTCTTTCACGTCCATTGTTGTAATCTTTTTCAAGCATTTTATATTGAAATAACGATTAAATGACTAATAATACTTTCATAAAAGGAGTTTCACATATTACCCTGGAAGCTTCTAAATAATATGAGAATCTAAAACAGGACTATTGTTTAGAACTCACCAAGCCTAAGGGTTGGAAATATTGAAAGATGATCATCTCTTTGGATTTTTATGGGTTGAGCAAAAAGATAAGAAATTTCGTCAGTGATTCAACCTCGACAGATAACGAGCAATGTCAAACCCAAGTATAAGAGGGGATCATTCTCAGGAAAAGAAAAATGATACCTCCTGCATTCATACATCTGGTCATTACACCCAGTAAATGGTGTAACAGATAAAATTAATCCTATACCTCAGAGTTGCAGCAGGATGGATGGAAGAAACCAAATGTTATTCTCCTGAAGTTGCAGTGGGAGGTACAAACTTTATGTACCAAAAGGTACAGTGGAAGGGACTCTAAAATTACAGCGGGGCAAACTTGCTGAGCAGAATATGATTGTTTCTTTGGGGTTTTTCTGTCAAAGATACCAATTTGAACGAGAAAGCATGGTAACACATCAGTGATAGAACCCTGATGAACTATGAGCAATGACAACCCAAACATTAAAAAGGGATCATTCTCATGCATTTATATATCATTCATACACTTTCAATTAGGAGCATTTGATTCATTCCGATCATTGTATCCTAATCGTTATACATTAAAAAAAAAGAGAGAAGGAGATCATTCTCATGGCATTCTGCATTCATGCAAATGTCATCCCTAATATCATTTAGTTAGGAGCATTAGATTCATTCCGATCATTGTATCCTAATCATTATACAGATGGGATCATTCTCATGACATTCTGCATTCATGCAAATGTCATCCATAATACATTTAGTTAGGAGCATTAGATTCATTCCGATTTTAGCATCCTAATCATTTGGCATAAACATAAGCATATAAAACCGAGTCTACAGGATATGTCCCCCAAAGGATGGTGTAGCAACATCGGTGAATTCACCAGTCCTATCTCCCTGATCAGCAGTGGAAAAGGTCGAAGATTGTAGATCTTGTCACCCTAAGCAGTAGTGGAACAAGATTGAACGACAAATCTTATCTTCCTGAAGTTGCAGTGAAGCAGATTGAAGCCACCAACCTTATCTCCCAGAAGATGCAGTGGAGCAGGTTGAAGTTACAAGTCTTATCTCCCTGAAGTTGCAGTGGAGCGGACTGAAGACAGTTAATCTTATCTCCCTAAAATTGCAAAGGAGCGGATTAAAGTGATGAATCCTATACCTTTGAAGTTGCAGCAGGTCGGATTGAATTTACCATAGAAAGTCTCATCTCCCTGAAGTTGCAGCGGAGTAGACTGAAGACAACAGATCTTATCTTCCTGAAGTTGCAGGAAGCGGATCGAAGACACTTTGACCTTGTCTCCCTAAAGTTGCACGTGAGTAGATCAAGACAACAGATCTTATCTTCACGAAGTTGCGGGGAAGCAGATCGAAGACACTTTCAGCCTTGTATCCCTGAAGTTGTAGCGAAGTAGACTGAAGACAACAGATCTTATCTTCCTGAAGTTACAGGTTGCAGATCGAAGACACTTTCAGCCTTGTCTCCCTGAAGTTGCAGCGGAGTAGACTAAAGACAACAGATCTTACTTTCCTAAAGTTGCAGGAAGCAGATCGAAGATACTAGTATGGCGTCCCTGAAGTTGCAGTGGAGTAGACTGAAGACGGCAAATCTTATCTTCCCGAGGTAGCAGGGGAGTAAATTTTAGCCACTAGCCTTATTTCCCTGAGGTAGCAAGGGAGCAGGCTGAAGTTTGTAGTCTTATCTTCCTGAGGTAGCAAGGGAGCAGACTGAAGATTGTAGACGGTGAATCTTATCTTCTCGAGGTAGCAGGGGAACAAATTTAAGCCATTATTCTTATCTTCCTGAGGTAGCAAGGAAGCAAACTAAAGATTGTAGATTTTGTTTCCCTGAGATAGCAGTGGAGCAAATCGAAGACAGCGAATCTTATCTTTCCGAGGTAGCAGGGGAGCAGATTTTTAGCCACTAGCCTTATCTCCCTGAGGTAGCAAGGGAGCAGGCTGAAGATTATAGTCTTATCTCCCTGAGTTTGCAGTGGAGCAGGCTAAAAGACAACAGATCTTGCCTTCCTGAGATTGCAGTGAAGAAGATCGAAGACATCAGTCTTGTTTCCCTGAAGTTGCAGTGGAGTAGACTAAAGATAGCAGATCTGGCATTCCTGAAGTTGCAGTGAAGCAGATCGAAGACATCAATCTCGCCTTCCTAAGGTTGTATTAAAGCAGAGTGAAAACACTCGTCTGAAATCCCTGAGTTTGCAGCGGAGCAGATTAAAGATAGCAGATACTGCCTTCCTGAAGTTGCAGTGAAGCAGATTGAAGCCATCAGACTTATAGTTCAATACTTCTAAAGTTGCAGTTCCAATACCCCTGAAGTTGCAGTGGGGATTGGAAGCCATTTGGAGAAAACGAGGACCAAGAAGTCAAGAATCGACAAGACCGGGCAAAAATGGTCCTTTATAGTCTTTGCTCCATTCTCGTTACACGTCAATGAGCAAAGAGGGGCAACTGTAATTGACCCAATTTGCCCGGGCCCATATCATTCAAAAACAAAAAATAAATAAATAATAAAAAACAAAAAATACCAAAAGTCCATTTTATGTTACAGTCCAAATACAAGCCCAATACCTTGTTACACCCTAACCCACTACCCGTGGCCCAATTATACACAAACCCAAAATAGAGACGGCCCAAAAGGGCCCAACACTAAATAGTTTCAGAAGCCTAGGGTTTTTGAAACCCTAGGCTCCGCAAGCGCCCAGCACGAACCCTCGCACCACAACCACCAGCCTTTCCTCGCGCCGCAATCAGCGCGCAAATAGTGCCCTGTCACTGGATTCCTCGCCGTTGACCTGCACAAAAAAGGAAAGAACATAGCAAAATGAAAAGAAATAGCAGGAAACAAGCAAGGCAGATTTTTGTATCTATTTTTTTTCGATTTATCTTTGGGCTATAAAAACCCCATGAAATCTGTAAAATGGACACAGATACACATGCAAATATACAGAGATATACACAAAAAAATACAGAATCAATAGCATAAAGCAATAAAGGTTTTACTTATTTTTTTATTTTTTCTTTTATTTTTGGCTTTTTTTTATAAAGATTTATTTATTTTTTACTATATATATATGTATTTGAAATAAGGTAAAAGAAATAAAAAATACCTTTTTTAAAAAAATTTCTGGCCACCGCGCATGGTGGCCGGCGGCTGTAACGCCCTGAATTTGGGCCTAGAAGATTTGGGCCTATTGGGTTGTAATGCCCCAAAAATCTCGAAACCCTAATTTCTGTGCATTGAAGTTAGTATGTATGTGTAGCACTTAGAATATTAATTTTAAGGTATTATCGGGATTATTTGAAGCCTTAGAGTTAGGGGTGACCATAGGGAAAAATTTATTTTTTCTTGCTTAGTGGACCCTAGTCTCATGCATGAGGTCTCTTAAGTAGATTAAGAGAAAATAGGACACAAAAGAGCTTGTGGTAAGGAGGCAAGTGGCGTCACTTGGGAGCTATGAGGTGGCGTGTGTGAAAGCTGAAGAGGTCCAAGGTTCGAGCAGGAGGAGTGCATTTTGGAGTGTTTTATTTTGCATAGGTGGACGGCAAGAGTTGTGTGGATTTTGAACTCTTGCCGTGGAGAGTTTGAAGTAAGCAGGACTGATGGTTGTGGAGGAGATTTTGGATAAGATGAAGGTATTATCGGAGAGAAAAGTTAGGAGATGGGGAGTAAGGATGTGATGGTGCCGAATTGGACTCTGAGGGAAGGGAATTTTCGGCTAGGGGCTATATATATGAGTGCCGAATTAAGTTCCTAGGTTAATGCCGAATTTTTGTTGTCCTTCTGGCTGATTTTCTTCACTTGTGGGAGGCTCAGACGTTTTTTTTTTCTCTAAGTGTGCCAAAGCCGAATCCTTCATACTCTCCCTTCTCAAATTCCCTTTTTTGGTTCACCACTTGGTTCTAGCCAAATCACCTCTTTTCTTATTTACCCTAGTGTTGCCGAATTGCCTCTGTCATCTTACTAATCTCAAAAGTCGAATTTAGGCTGCAGGATCGAAAGTGGATTTGGTAAGTATTCGGTTAACCTCTCTTGTACGTTTTCCTAAAAGTCGAAAGGCTATCTAACTGACCTATCGTTAACTCTGTGGTAACAAGGATAAGATTCAAAGATCGCAAGCGTGGTAGGATCGTTAGCAATGGTAAGTGTTCTTTACTTCGGTTTAAGGGTTGGCCGAATGGTCATATATGTTGTGAGGGTGACTTGTGTTGGATGCAAGTCATCTATTACTTAGGCTCTAATGTTTAAGTTGGGTGCAGATCTAGAGGTTAATCGCCAATAGTAGCAAACGAAGAATTTGCTAGAACGTGAGGCACCACGGTAAGAAGGCAGTGAGGTTTCGGTTTTTGGTTAGTATGTGTTAACGCTTTGGTTAATCGCTAGTAATGTCAATTGTATGTTTGTGACTAAGGGGTTTGCAGCACCCGAGGTTACCAGGTGTGTACAAACACTACACACACGATATCGGCAATGCCGAAAAGCCGAAAAGCCGAAAGTGGCTAAACGGGCCCGGTGGGCCCTGAGGCTAAGTTTGATAAAATGGTTTGGTTGATTATACGAATTAAGTTAGCCATGCTTGATACATGATCTGGATTTGTTTTGGGCCTAGTAGGCCATATGAATGAGATTTGGGCCCAATGGGCCGTAAGGATGTAATATGGGCTTCATGGGGGACGTAGACAAGTATGCTAGGGTTTAATGGACTTTAGGCCTAGTTCTGAACAACTCTTAAATCACATAAGACTTAACCTAATAATCAAACATCTGTGGACAAGTCGATTAGTTAGAGTGTGGTAACCAACATATGCATGTCTAGGATTGGATCTAGTGAGAGCTTGGTACTTAAGCGGTCCTAGTGACCCACTCCCTCTTTTACGAGATCCTACGGTGCATAGTGTTTGTTCACTTTAACCATGAGGACTTGTTTATGGGCCAAAGTTCATAACTAAAACCTGAGAGGGACAAAATACCCTTATATGTGTAAAATTACTAAAATACCCCTGTTTTGCAAAGGTACCAAAATACCCCTATTTTGCAAAAGTACCAAAATACCCCTGTTTTGCAAAAGTACCAAAATACCCCTATTTTGTAAAAGTACCAAAATACCTCTGTCTTGCAAAATTACCAAGATACCCCTATTTGCCAAATTACCAAAATACCCCTATAGGGTAGAATTACGAAAATACCCCTGGGTAGTGAAATGACGAAAATACCCCTAGGTGACGGATATGAGTTTATGGATGTTACTTGTGTGTTTGATGCATTCATATGATATTCTGCTTAGGATGCATATGGGTGGGAATTATGGTACGGAGGAAGATTTGAGGATCGCATGGCCGTATGGTATGGATCCACCGGAGGCTTTAAGCCCAATATATGATTAGCAGCTTTGCTGCAACGTTCGGTAGTACCGCAACCGGGCTACCCATGGTGTGTAGGGGAGGGGTGGGGCGAGCTAGAATTCCCCACAGGAGTTATAAGGTTGGAAGGGAAATGGTGTGTGTAGTGGATGGATTTTTGGGGTGGGTTTTGCATTATCTTGTTGTATATGATGCGATATGATGTGATATGAGGTCATGGTGGGCTAAGGCCAAAGACCACCGATTTTTTAGGGCTTAGGCCCAATGTGAATATTTGTATGAGAATTGATTGCCAAGAGTTGTACACACTGAGTTTCGAAACTCACACCCTTTTATTTAATGTTTCAGGTGATCCTGAATAGACGGCTCGACGCGGGAGAGGACTCGGAGATGGCCACACTACAAGCTGATCAAATGTTTTATTTTGTTCAAATGAATCTATTTTAAATACTTTGTTTTTTTTTCATTGGATTGTAATAAGGCCATGTAACTCCTAAGTGACTTTAGATTTTGGGTTTTATTATTATTGTTTCAGCTATCCGCTTATTAAATTTCATAAAATTTCTAAAGTTAACATGGTTTTCGAAATAACTTAACCTATGAATGTTTTCTAAAATATGGGCTTTTTCAACTTAACTTAACAAGATACAAGGGTTTTGGGCTTTTGGACCTTAAATTGTTAAATGGTAAAATCGTTTTGAAGTGTGCCTTTAATGTGACATTCCGGACTCGGGCCTAACTTCTAGGCCGGGTTTGGGGTGTTACAACGGCGGTCAGAGATGGCGACGAACGGCGGCGACGGTGCCGGAGCCTCGCCGGAGGACTTGCCGGAAATTGCCTGGAGAGAGGGAGAGGAGAGAGTTGAGAGTTTTTGATTTTGTTTTTTTTAGAATGTGGTGAAAATGATTTTTTGTCAAAATTTTAACTTTTATAGGGTATACAATACGACGTCGTTTTGAGCCCTATTCCCAGGCGCCAAAACGGCGTCGTTTTGGGGGCTGACCCGCGCCTCGACCCGACCCAGTCCCAGGATCCGCGCGTTTTTGATGGAGGGGCTAATTGCACATTTAGCCCCTCCGCTTTTTTACTATTTTATAATTAAATTTATTTTATTTTCGATTTTGCCCGATAATTTACCTCGGCTCTCAATTGAGTCCCCCCTGAAGCTGTGCGTTTTGGAGGGAGGGAATATTTTCTCTTTTAATCCCTCCATGTCATTCGCGCATTGCAATGGGATCCTTTTTTCTTTTTTTCTTTTATTTTCAATTTACACCGAAACTTCACTTTTAAGTTTAATTTGGTCCTTTCTTTATTTTCTTTTATTATTTTTGTTATTTTGCCATTGTTTTAACATTATTATTTTTATCATTTTTTCATTATTATTATTATTACTATTATTTTTTGTTGTTATCACGATTATTTTTATTATTATCAATATTATTATTATTATAACTCTTAATTATTATTTCTATTTTCTATTACTATTATTTTTACTACTATTATTAGTACTATTATTATTATTATATGTACTATTATTATTGTTATTATATGTACTATTATTGTTATTTTATCCCATTACTATTATTATTACTTTTATAACTACTACTATTATTATTTTCGTTTCTATTATCACTTTTATTATCACTTATTATATTTATTATTATTATTATATTTATTATTATTATTTTATTATCAACATCATTCTTTGTTATTTTCATTATTATTATTATTATAATTATAATTATTTTTATTATTACTACTACTCTTATTTTTGCTAATATTATTTGTTTATTAACATATTTGTTTATTATTATTGTTTTTTGTCATTATTATTATTTTTTTATTTTTTTGGTTATTGTACATAGTATCTATTTGTTTATTGATTTATTATTAACTTTTGTTTTTATTTTTATTTTGTCATCTTTTTAATTATTATTTTATATAGATTATTCGTTTTAATTTTTATTTATTGTTGAAATTTATATTGTTCCCTCGTTTCACTCTATTATGCATGTGTATTATAATTCATCCCCCATTTTATTATAAAATCATATCACATTTTATCCGATTTTGAAAATAAGCAATTACTTCAGGTTCTAAGATTTGAAAGAAATCATACCCTAACTTACTGGGTTTCGATTTTTCTCATTGAATCTAAAGAACTAATTATTTTTAATTAAAACATAAACTTCAAATCAAAACTTATTCTCGGGAATTCAAAATGTTGTATCCTAACTAATTGGATACGATGTTTTGTGTCTCGAGGTATGGATTTTCTACAAATAAAGGCAAGCTTAGTTTCGAAGTTTTGAAATGTTGCATCCTAATTCATTGGGTGTGACATTTCATTTCTTTGAGAAAAGAGAGTCTTGCCTTTCTTTCCAATAAAAGGATCGTATTTCAAATTTTTCAAATTTTCGACATTAGGACAATAACTAATCAATCCGGTACAAATTTTGGGCGTTACGAGGGTGCTAATCCTTCCTCGTACGTAACCGACTCCCGAACCCGTTTTCTTGAATTTCGTAGGCCAAAATCAATGGTTTGAAATAAAACGTTTTATAAGGTGATCCAATCACACCTAAGCAAAAAGGGATTGGTAGCGACTCCCGTTTTCGGTTTTTAAAGTCGATCCCCGTTTTTCATAAAAACTTTAAAAATGGTTTCGAAAGACTTTTAATGAATCTCTAAAGTACACCTAATGTGAATCACTATCTCCTCCAAAATAGCCTTCGATATAGTCTAAAATATAGAATATAGTGATAGAGATCTTCTGGATATGAGATGCCAACCAAATATGGCAAGTAGCATTGGTTTGCTAGATGCACATTAAGTTGCAACTAGAGTTGCATTTGGCCTATGTAATTGGCACTGACAATCACACCCTTTGGCATTTTCGAAAAAAACTGAACAAGACATATATGTAAGGTACAAGTGAATATCTACTCAACACTCCTCCTTAATCCATCCATACAACTATTAATAAAAATTTATGACCTCAATCGTTAATGCAAGATAGTAGAGGCATAAACAATGAACATACATAATATTAAAAATATTATAGCAAAAATAAGGATATTTCATTAAGAACATGCCATAAAATATAAGTATCACGTATTAAAGCAAACTATCATCTGAACTAAACAAATAAGTAGCAAAATAATAATAATAATAATAAAGAGCTTCACCAGGTAGCAAAAACCAACCAATAACTTGTAATATACTTCTCCCACTATCTCATTATTTCTCATTCTTTCACTTCTTTTGCTAAGATATAAAGGCATTAGATTCCTCCAGCAAGCAAAAAAACCTTGTAGCAAAGAGTACGAGTCCTCTAATTATTAAGAAGCTTCGACTGTATCTCATGATGTTAGATGTTTTTATCGAGACATGCTTATTCTTCATCTAAGTGCTCAATAAGTTTAGCATGACCAACATTCAACACGCCACCAAATGTTGATCTAGTTGCAACTAAGTTAGGTTCATCATCTTCATCAGTATCAACAACTGATGCATCTAATTTAGTATGAGTTACCATTTTTCCATTTCTGGGAATATTTCAATTCTCATAAAGTAGCTTATACACCTCAACCTTCTCCACTCTATCTTTCTTTTGTTTAAAGAGAATTTGGAAAATGAGTGAGGGAAGGGAAATGCATGCAAAGTGTTTTTGGTTTCTACATACTTAACAATATTATTAAAAATAAACTGACCAAGATTAAAAGGGTTAAATAAAACTACCTTGAATAATAAGGCAACCATCCTCTTATTCACCACCATGCTTTGTTGGTCAGGGAGCCAATTTTTGGTTGTGATGGCCTATAGAGTAGCATAAGTTGGTTCAAGTTTAGACTATATAGTTCAAACATTGTTGGTAAGTTGAGCAGTCAGGAATTGTTGGATATTTGATGAAGAAAGAAATAAAACAGAAGCAAAAAAAAAAAAAAAATGGAGAAATCAAATTGTGATAAACTATTTCATTACTTAAATTTTTTTTACAAAGTTTACATGAACAAGTATGCTTAAATAAACTATGAAAAATAATAAAATAATTATAGCTTGACTAATCTTGGAACTTGATTAATTCAACTTGCTTTTTAATTGGTTGATTTCAGTCTAATCAGTAACCAAAAAAAATTATAAAAAATTATCACTGTTTCAGTGTAAGTTGGCAAGTTGCAGAGTAAAGGCTCGCATATGTAAGCTCACATAATATAGCTCACACTTTTTGAGTCTTCGCTACTTTGATGAGCTCCCAGTCTTGGTGAGCTCACACATTTGATGAGCTAGCAATTTTGGTGAGCTTGCAATTTTGGGTGAGCTCGTAGCTTTGTAGAGCTCACGCATTTGGTGAGCTCGCAGTCTTGCGGTTTGGGTTTGCCAATGCATGGATGCTCACTTCACAACACTCCTCCTTGGCCTCCATGTTGCAAACCCCAATATCACAATGCATCTTTTCAAACTTCATCTTCCCAAGAGGTTTTGTTAGAATGTAAGCCAACTGATCTTGCGAACTGCAGTGAACCGAAGCTACTTTCTTAGCTTGTTCCACTTCTTTCACAAAATGGTACTTGATTTTGAAGTGTTTTGTTCCTCCATAGAACATTGGATTTTTTTTAATTGCAACAACAAATTGATTATCGCACTTAATCTCCATTGCTTCTTCTTGTTTTAAATTCAAATCATTCAGTAGTTTCCTTAACTAGATAGCTTGATTTATAGCATTTGTGGTTGCAACATACTTAGCTTCAACAGTTGACTTTGCGACAGTTTCTTGCTTTTTTGAGCTCCAACAAAACACACTTGATCCTAGAGTGAAGAAATAACCTGAGGTACTCTTCATATCTTTAGTAGACCCAACCCAATCAATTTCTAAATACCCAAGTAGTTTGACCTTTCCAATTTTCACAAACTTCACTCCATGGCTTAAAGTTCCTTTTATGTATCGTAGAACCCTTTTTGTTGCTCTGTAGTGGTTCGCATTACAGCAATGCATGTACCTTAACAACAGACTTACAACGAACATTATGTCAGGTCTGGATGCATTCAAATAAAGCAGGCCTCCAACCAAGCTTATATGGCTTGTTTCATCAACCCTTTCAACATCTTCATTGTTGGCGAGCTTCTCACCTTGTGCGATAGAGGTTCTCGTCGATTTACAATTCTCCATGCTATATCTTTGTAGAATTTTCATCGCGAATCCTTTTTGGTTTATGAAAATTGTATCAAGAGCTTGATTCACCTCCAGACCGAGAAAGTATGTCATTTCACCTAAATCTGACATTTCAAACTTCACTTGCATTTATTCCTTAAATTAAATCGCTAGTTCGTTGTTGCTACCAACCACAAGTAAATCATCAACATATAATGAAGTAATGAGAAGTATTTCATTACCAATTTTCTTTACATATATTGTGGGTTCGCTGATGTTTCTTTCAAAACCCATCTTTGTTAGATGATTGTCGAATCTTTCATACCACATCCTTGGTGCTTGCTTCAAGCCATACAGTGCTTTGTCAGTTTATACAACTTGGCTTCGCACCCAGGTAATACGAACCCTTGAGGTTGCTCAACATAAATTCCTTTCTTCATAAATCCATTTAGAAAGGCTGACTTTACATCCATTTGATGTATCCTCCAACCCTTTTGAGCTACAAAAGTTAGTAGCAACCATATGGTGTCTAACCTTACAACAAGGGCAAAGGTTTTAGTGAAATCCACTCCATATTGTTGGCTAAACCCCTTTGTAACCAACCTGACTTTATATCTGTTAACCGATCCATCAGGGTTCATCTTAGTTCTGAACACTCATTTAACTCCAATCAGTTTCTTACGAGATGATCTATCTACAAGCTCCCATGTTTCATTTTTTTTTATCATAGTGATTTCATATTTCATGGAACTTCACCATTCAGCTTCTTGGGTAGCTTCTTCGAAGGTAATTGGTTCCAGCGTCACCAGGTTACACCTTTGATAGACATCGGTGATCAACCCGGTCCCTCATATTGGATGTTCATCAAATACATCATCTTTAGTTTGATCTCCAGTGTGTTGTTGATTAATTTCCTCCCCCCTTGTTCACACATCTCCTCCTCTATTGTATTCTACTTCCACTTTCTCCCTTTATCAAATTTCACATCTCTGCTTATATTCACCTTGTTGGAGAAAAGGGTTATAAATTCTATAACATTTCTTAATACAGGAATATCCAACAAAAATTCCTTGTTGCGATCTTTTGTCCAGTTTGTTTCTTTTTGCCCCTAGAACATGAACAAAACAAGTGCAACCAAACACCCTTAAGTGTGAGATAGAGGGTTTAAAATCATACCAGGATTTGAATGGTGTTTTCCCTTCAACAGCTTTGGTTGACAATCTATTTAGCAAGTAAACAAAAATGTTTACTACTTCTGTCCACAATTCATTTAGTACTTCGCTTTCAAAAAAACATGCAGTGAGCCATATTCATCACTATTTTGTTTTTTCTTTCACTTACTCCATTATGTTGTGGAGTATACACATTGTTTAATTGATGATGAACACCAGCCTCTTTGCAGAATCTTTGAAACTTTTCTGAAGTGTATTCTACCCCATTATTTGACCTTGTCATTTTAATTGACTTTCAACCATGACTTTAAACTTGAAAAAGATTTCAGCCACCTCAGACTTGTTCTTCACGAAGTACACCCAATAGAACCTTGTACAGTCATCAATAAACAACACAAAGTACCTACTTCCATTTGGAAAACTAGTTTTCATGGGTCCTCAAATGTCAGTATGTACAAAGTGCAACTTTTTATTGGCTCGCCATGCTTTGTTTACAAAAAATGAAAGCCTACATTATTTCCCAAGCTGGCACACTTCGCACGCATCTTCATGATCAACCATACTCGATAAGTTTTCAACCAAGTTATTCATAGACATTTGGCTTAAGGATTCTAGTTGTCATCTTTGTTGATATGAGCTCGTATCCACTTAGATCAATGATTAAGCATTTTTTGTCCTTGAATACCACAAAATATTTTTTTATGAGCAGCTGACCTATACTTAGCAGATTTTGATCTATGTCAAGAACTAAACAAACATCTATGACAAGTTTAGTACCTGATGGGGTTTTAATAAAAAAATCTCCCTTTCCAACTGCTTCGATGTACTGGCCATTTCCAACTTTCACTTTGGAGTGGAACCTTTTGTCAATGCTCTTAATGATGCTTGCATCAGCATTTATGTGACTTGTATAACCACTTTCAACAAGCTAGTTCTTTCATTCTTTGTTAGAGGGTTCGTATGGTGCCGCGAACTTCGCTTCGTAGGAGAGTTAGCAAGGTTTCGCGAACTGGGCTTTGCACGAGGCTGCGAACATCAATTCTTCTTGACTTGCTTCAGTAGTCTATGCCTGAGTGTTTTGTTATTGCGCGTGCCCCTTATTCTTACACACTCTTTCTTCATGGCTAAACTACTTGCAATTTTTGCATTGGGCATTAGGGCATTAGGTCTGAACTGTAACAGCCCGTTTCGGTGATATTGGAAATAGTGGTTTTGAGACCACGATTCTGACGAGTGAGTAAATATTTTAGTATTTATTTAGAGTCAGCGGGGTTATATTGGAGTCATATTAAAGTTTCGTTGAGAAATTTTAAAGTTTAAAAGGTTAAATAGGTAAAAAGGACTAAATTGAAAAAGGTATAAAAGTTGAATTCTATTATTTAGATGGGCTAATTGGCAATAGAAAGGAAAACTAATGGACTTAAATGGTAATTAAACTATATTATATATTAGTGGATAGTTATGAGTAAGGTATACTTGAAATTTTTAATTAATAATAAGGGTAAGTTGGTAAAATAGTAAATAAACATAAAATTTAGTAAGTAAAAGTCATCATCTTCTTTGTTTTGAATGTTGGAAACCGATTCTCCATTGTTTTTGTAACACCCCGAACCCGGCCTAGAAGTTAGGCCCGAATCTGGTGTGTCACATGGAAGTAAAAACTTGCTTGAGAAATACAGCCTCTTTGTTAAAAACCCAAAACACTTAAGCAATTCATGTCTAATTGAAAACGTAATTATCTTTAAAAACCTTTTCGTTTGCGGAAGCATATTTGAAATAAACAATTTACGAAAATGTAACGTTTAGAAATAGAGTTGCAGAAGCATTTTGAAAATGTTGCGAAAACGTAGATAAAATGCAAGTGTTTTTGAAAGATTGATTGATGAGTCAACAATCAAGGTAGTGAACTTTAAAACCGTGACTTTTGAAAATATCGTTGATAATTTGAGAGAAAATTTCCAATGTTAAAAATATTTGTAAAAGTTTGTTATGAAATCCATATGTTAATAAATTTTGGAAAAACCTTTATTTAAGTTTTAGAAAATTCTCGTTTTAAACAATTTAAGCAAAATAATAAGTATATCAACCATAAAGCAAATAATAAAACACTCCAGGGGCCTTATTACAACATAAAAACCCAAAATAGTAAAGTGAACGGAATTAAAAATCTAAAGTTCAAAATAAAACACCGTTTCTGAAGTATGGCTTCCACCGAGTCATCCATGGCCCCAAGTCCTCGTCACGGAGCATTACCTACAAGGGTTAAGAAAAAGGGGGGTGAGTTACAAGAACTCAGTATGAAATCCCCTTACCGTCATCCACTGGGCCTGAACCCGCTTAGAAATATCTTGGGCCTAAGCCCATTTAAGATAGTCTTGGGCCGAAGCCACTTTACAAAACAGTATATATATATGAATGCAAAGTATGCAACCCAACCCATCCATCCAATCTCTCCCCATACCAGCCTGGGTCTCTCTGTGGGGATCAAGTCAACCCACCCGCCGGTCTCTCCAATTTGCAGTCAAAGTCGCCATTTATACTATTTGTGGGTGAGCCACCGATTCATATACGGTAAAATGATCGACCGAGTCATTAATTCATATGTTAGGCACATAGCCATTATCGAATTTTTGGCAATGCCACCGGTCTATACTTCTCTTCATTCAAATTTTCCCATCCCATGCAATATGTGAAGATGCATCATACATAATCGTAAAACATCCATATAAAAATAACATCCATTAACCTATTGAATACTTTTTATGAATCGACCCATTAAAGCGTCGATCATTCGGCCCATAGGGGCATTTCGATAAATCGATAAATTTACCCACTAAGGGTAATTCGGTAATCTCGCAACCCAGGGGTATTTCGGTAATTTACATTCCAAGGGTATTTTGGTAATTTCGCAACCCCGGACTTAACTACTAATTTGGGCATAAAAATTTGAAACTATCTATCTGCGTCATATTGACTAAATTGACTATAACTCGAGTTAGAAAACTCAAAATTTAAATCCGTAAATTTTCCTTGAAACTAGGCTCATATATCTTTTTACTACAATTTTTCCAGAATTTTTGGCTTAGCCGTTTAGTACAGTTTATTCCTTAAAATTTCCCTTGTTTCACTATCCAATGATTCTGACCTCTCTTACCTTAATTTCAAATATCTCACTGTACGGTTTTCATATACTGTTACCACTTGTTTCTATTGAAAATAGGCTCACTAAGGAATTTATACATATAATTTATAACTCATAATTCACTTTGCACAATTTTAACCAATTTTTCCAAGACAGAAGAGGGAACCACAAAGTCCATCAGAACCAGTCTCACTAAAATTAAGATATCCCAGAATATAAACTTCCTCTTCTCCTATGTTTCTTTCATATAAAAATAGACACAGCAAGCTTTAATTCAATATCTTTTTCGCTTTCTAATTCCCTTTATCCTATTTTTTGTGATTTTTCCAAAATCACGTCCATCTTCTTGACCAAACTATTTCTTTGCAAAATATGGTTACTACTATGAACATACGCACTCCCGAGTGGTCTCGGATGCCGGTTTCCGATTTTCTTTGGTATTTCGACCGAATCATAGAACATTTCATACAAACATCCAGAGAGGTATGAGATTACACACCATTTCAAACATATATTCGGAAGGGTACAGGATTACACACCTTGATTACAAGTTGTGCTTTCTACCGTTTCAACACCACGAATGTGATCTCCCTCAGTGCACCAAAAATCGATCCTACCCTTTGGCTACTGAAATCCCGTCCTAACAATATTTGGTGAGCGAAAGAGTCATTATCAATTATCCCACCTTTGATCAAAACAAATCTTATAACAACGTTCTTACCCCACTTGCTTGACAAGTCGACGATAACGATTTGGTTAATACAAATCATTTGTGCTCTTTCACCTTGTTGAAAGCCCTAAATCCAACGATGGCCATATCACAAAAAAGAATGTAACTCAGACCCAACGAGAGAGAAAGAAGAACACTCGATTATTAAGGAAAAACTCGGATGAAACAAAGTTATCGACAAAGAGAGAACTACTACTTACCGATTGTTAATTTCCTTGTAGCGCCACTCACTTAAATCACTACGAAAAGAGGATGATTTGATCACAAGGTAATGTCGAATTAAGAATAGAGAAAATGTTGATGAAAAGGTCAAAAGAAAAGAATGGATGGAGAGAAGAGTGCTAGATTGTTTCAGCTATCTAAGGGGAGATGAACAAAAAGGTGAGTGATTCGGCCAAACAAAGGAGAAAGATGTACACTCAAAGCTTGAAGATTCGGCAAGAAGGAGAAGGAAATTTGGAGAGAAAAGAAAAATGACACAAAAGTTACAAATAGGAGTTTTTGGCCAAAACAACACCAAAACTTTTACCAATTGCCAAAGAAAATTCGGCTACCTCCCTCTACACCCAAAACCGTCCACATTCATGACCATAATGGTCAAAAATTGGCCAACCACACTTTCCATAACACTTCCCTTGAAAAAGGCCACATGTTCCCCTTACTTTCCCCTTTCTCTTGATTTCTTTCCTCACCTTCATCCTTTCCTATTTTTCTTAGCCATCTTGCCAAAAATAAAAAGTCCACCTTGCCTTATTTACATGCTTGGCCGACACTTAGGGAAAGAATGCAAAAATAATAGTCAAAATTTGCACACAATGGGATTTGAACCTCTTCCCTCCAAGTACTTCATGTGGCGCCATAACCTTCTTACCAGTTGTTCAATTATGCTAGCTCATTACTCATTTAATTCCATAAACATTGAGGTCACTTACTATCTCTCCTTGAAGTGCTTAAACACAAAATTCTTCCTATAACTTAACTTGAACCCGGAACTTCCTAGAAACCTCGTAACTCTCCAAAACCACCTTCCTAATAAGTCCAACTTGAAATAATGCCGTTCTCAAATTCCCATGAATTTTAAAACGCTTCTACGCTCAAGGCCCAATGGGCCCAATAGGTCCAATTCTACTAGGCCCAATTTTGGGATGTTACAATTCTACCCCCTTTAAAGAAATTTCGTCCTCGAAATTCCCAACCAACTACTAAACACATCGCTCAAATCACACCACCATGCTTTCGCTGCGCACTCTGATCTTAATAACACCAATGTACTTTTAACATGATCTTGAATCCTCTTTCACGCAACCAAACATCTAACCACAGAAGCAAACAGTTATCTACCACTTATACCTAAAATTTTCTACATTCAATCATCACGTCCAAACATAACATACCTGACTTGATGGTGATGAAACAATCCCTGGCCTTATGCTCCTTATACCCGCATCTCAAGCATGCTCCTGACCTCTTCCAGCATTCTCCCGGATGACGTCTTCTGCAATAATCGCAAGCCGGAAAGTTTGGACATGCCTTAACACGCTTTACGGAATGAGACTGCGTCCCAAAAGAACCGCGATCTCTCTTCTTCTTACAGTCCACACACTCAACTCGAAGTGCTTTACTGATTCCCTTAACCTCCTCCAATACCTCCTTAACTATCTGAGTTAGCTCATCAACCCCAGCTCGGTCATGAGATCCCGTCTCAACCACTGGCGATGCCAGCGCCTCCCTTTCGAAAACATGCCCCGATGCTGAAGATCTAGCCTTAGCACCTTGGCCTCTACCACGTCCATGTCTACAGCGTCCACGTCTTCTAGCGTTCATGTTCACTAATGCCGACTTAATCTTATTACGAGTTTTATGAATCAGTATACTATTTCAGTGTTTATTAAACAATGTTTTATGGAGTATAGGAAGTGAAGTTGTTTTCGCAATACGCATCCTAAAGTCTCAATCTCTATAGTTTCAGCTCCTAAAACTAAAAGTTCTACAGTATTCTATTTTGTGGAATTTTCTTACCACAATACTAACACAATAATCATAAAATAAAAACACATACTTACTTGACTTGGTGCCGGATACCCGTGGTGCCATACTTCCTTTAGAACATACATTTATAAATTAAAATTTTAAATAGCTTTGGAAAACGCTTTTGAACCCAAACCACAGTCGAGTTTTGCAACCGGGCTCTGATACCATAAAATGTAACACCCCGAACCCGGCCTAGAAGTTAGGCCCGAATCTGGTGTGTCACATGGAAGTAAAAACTTGCTTGAGAAATACAGCCTCTTTGTTAAAAACCCAAAACACTTAAGCAATTCATGTCTAATTGAAAACATAATTATCTTTAAAAACCTTTTCGTTTGCGGAAGCATATTTGAAATAAACAATTTACGAAAATGTGACGTTTAGAAATAGAGTTGCAGAAGCATTTTGAAAACGTTGCGGAAACATAGATAAAATGCAAGTATTTTTGAAAGATTGATTGATGAGTCAACAATCAAGGTAGTGAACTTTAAAACCGTGACTTTTGAAAATATCGTTGATAATTTGAGAGAAAATTTCCAATGTTAAAAATATTTGTAAAAGTTTGTTATGAAATCCATATGTTAATAAATTTTGGAAAAACCTTTATTTAAGTTTTAGAAAATTCTCGTTTTAAACAATTTAAGCAAAATAATAAGTATATCAACCATAAAGCAAATAATAAAACACTCCAGGGGCCTTATTACAACATAAAAACCCAAAATAGTAAAGTGAACGGAATTAAAAATCTAAAGTTCAAAATAAAACACCGTTTTTGAAGTATGGCTTCCACCGAGTCATCCATGGCCCCAAGTCCTCATCACGGAGCATTACCTACAAGGGTTAAGAAAAAGGGGGGGTGAGTTACAAGAACTCAGTGTGAAATCCCCTTACCGTCATCCACTAGGCCTGAACCCGCTTAGAAATATCTTGGGCCTAAGCCCATTTAAGATAATCTTGGGCCGAAGCCCAATTACAAAACAGTATATATATATGAATGCAAAGTATGCAGCCCAACCCATCCATCCAATCTCTCCCCGTACACAAATGACCTCTCTCCCTGTGGGGATCAAGTCAACCCACCCCTTGATCTCTCCAATTTCTTTGTCAAGCTGTTGCCATTTATACTATTTGTGGCAGAGCCACCAGATTTATATACGGTAAAATGATCGACACAGAGTCGTTAATTCATATGTTAGGCAGATAGCCATTATCAGAATTTTTGGCAATGCCATCGGTCTATACTTCTCTTCATTCAAATTTTCCCATCCCATGCAATATGTAAAGATGCATCATACATAATCGTAAAACATCCATATAAAAATAACATCCATTAACCTATTGAATACTTTTTATGAATCAGCACATTAAAGCAATATGATCATTCGGCCCATAGGGGCATTTCGGTAAATCGGTAATTTTACCCACTAAGGGTAATTCGGTAATCTCGCAACCCAGGGGTATTTCGGTAATTTACACTCTAAGGGTATTTTTGTAACACCCCCAAACCCGGCCCAAACACTACTACCGGATCTGGTATGTCACTAAGGAATTTTATAAAATTGTCATACTTTGGAAAACGAGTATCAGGTTTAATCATTTTAACCGGAAAGACTTAGTAATTTAATATTCTGTATAAAATGTAAATTCAAATGATACCTTGGTGAATTAGGAATAAAAAACTAAGTTGTTACATGCCTTAGCTTAATTTTAACATGAAATTTAAAAGTCTAATAGTAAAAACCCAACATGAAACCCAAAATAAATATGAGTCTAGTGGCCCATGGCCTTATTACATTGAAACTTAAAATCCTCTAATAAAAAAAAAATTAAAATAACTAAATAATGAAAAGTCCTTTGCTGAATCCAAATACTCTCTCGCATGGCCACCTTGTGATCCTCTCTAGCCCGGTCCGATGCACTAGGTGCTCCCTGAAAGATGTTAAATAATAGGGTGAGTCGCGAGACTTAGTGTGCAACCCTCGTGCACCATCAGATTTGGGCCGTAGCCCCACAGAACAGAATAACAGTTTAGTATATAACAAAAATTATGCAAGCCCAACCCAAATCCTAGGTTTCCATCCGCTACACACCACCCTTACCTGCCAGTCACACCATTGGGGATTTCTAGAATCAACCCACACCGCTACACACCATCGATGGCGGTCATCATGCGCGCCACCGTCGGATCATGGCCGTAGCCTACTACAATGAGTCATGGCAAAAGCCACTACAACAGTCACGGCAAAAGCCGCTACAGCAGTCACGCGGTAAAAGTCGCTACAACGAGTCACGGCAAAAAGCGCTACAAATGAACACTTCCCCTTTCTTCAAACCCAACCCCATGCAATCACAGAAATCGGCATACTTATCACACATATCATCTTAACAGGAACATTCACTTAGGAATGACAGAGATCACTAACCTGGTGATTCGCTTTTACCCTCCTCGGGTTTCAACCATTATGCCGAGATTTCGGCATTTATCAAAATATAACAGATTTGTAAACAAATTTAAATAGGCAATCTAAATGGTGTGGAAGTGTTACACACCTGATATCGCGTAGTTTTACACCCTTAGTCAATATCCTTACTATCTGGATCTACAAACCTTAGTCTAAAACCTTGCTCAAAAGCCGGAAGAACACGAAGATTTGGGCTCCCCTACATTCGGCCAAGGGTTAATAAATACCCGACTTCACACGTTTAAAATTAATGGATCTCCTTACCTTAAAATCCCGAAAGTAACACGATTCGTGTGTTACTGAACTCTGACTTAGAGATCTATGCGATTGACTCCTCTTCAAATCCCGGAATGCCAAAAATAAGAGAAAAACTCAAGGTTAGTTTCCTTATAGCCATTCGGCTAGAGTCTCTAAAAAGCCGGAAAGGATTGAAGCCTTATGAATCGATACTTACCTTCAGTTTCTTTCGAGATTCAGCACAAGCAGATACCACAGAGAGAATTCGACAAACACAGGAGATGAGATCTAAGGATTTCGGCTTTGATGAAAATCTCGGAAAAGATGAACTGATACGTTTTCGGCTTTTGGAAAATCTGAGTGAGGTGTTTCGGCTTTGGCTTAGAAAGAAAATAAACAAGAAGCGAGGAAAGGCTTAGAGGTTTCGGCTAAAGTGTTTGAAAGAGATGAGAAAGGAATTGTCAGAGGATTCGGCCTAAAAGAAAAGAAAGAAAGTTGAGAGGGAGAATGAAGTGGGGATTTCGGCAGAGAAAAGAAAAAGATGATGAGAACTTGACAGCAAATTTCGGAACACACTTCTGCCTATACTAAACCGATTCCTCACCCTTACTGAGTTTGATTTTCGGCCAACACTAGCTTCCACAAGATAGCTCCTATCCTTTTTCCTTATCTTAATCTATTAACTCCTCAAAAATAGCCCTAATTAGCACCAACTCCTCCCTCATTTATCTGCTTATTATCCTCATAAATTAAACATTAAAAATCCCTATTTTATAGCCTTGTTGCCATCCCCCCTATGGCTCCCCATTAAGTGCCGAACTTGGCCCAATTACTTGGGCTACAAGCAGCTAAAACTGGGCCTCCTCTCTCCCTTACTACTTACGCCACTCCTAGCTCCCCTATAGCGCCACTTACTTTTGGGCCACAAGCCCATTTTTTCATTTAAAACACAAATAACTTCCTTTTAAAAAATGCTAGAGTGTCTACGCAGAGATTTAGTCAAGGCCTCAGCCCATTCTTGAGCCCAATTAGTACCTAAATTCTCAATTTAACCTATTAAGCATACATTACACAAAATGCATAGGCCCAATAATTCGGGATGTTACAATTTTGGTAATTTCGCAACCCCGGACTTAACTACTAATTTGGGCATAAAAAATTGAAATTGTCCATCTGCATCATACTGACTAAATTGACTATAACTCGAGTTAGAAAACTCGAAATTTAAATCCGTAAATTTTTCTTGAAACTAGACTCATATATCTTATTACTACAATATTTCCAGAATTTTTGGCTTAGCCGTTTAGTAAAGTTTATTTCTTAAAGTTTCACTTGTTTCACTGTCCAACGATTCTGACCTCTCTTACCTTAATTTCAAATATCTCACTGTACGGATTTCATATACTGTTCCCACTTGTTTTTATTGAAAATAGGCTCACTAAGGAATTTATACATATAATTTATAACTCATAATTCACTTTGCACAATTTTAACCAATTTTTCCAAGACAGAACAGGGAACAACGAAGTCCATCAGAACTAGTCACACTAAAATTAAGATATCCCAGAATATAAACTTCCTCTTCCTCCTCTGTTTCTTTCATATAAAAATAGACACAGCAAGCTTTAATTCGATATCTTTTTCGCTTTCTAATTCCCTTTATCCTATTTTTTGTGATTTTTCCAAAATCACGTCACTGCTGCTGACCAAACTGTTTCTTTGCAAAATATGGTTACTACTATGAACATACGCACTCCGAGTGGTCTCGGATTTCGTTTCTCGATTTTCTTGGTATTTCGACCGAATCATAGAAAATTTCATACAAACATCCAGAGAGGTATGAGATTACACACCATTTCAAACATATATTCGGAAGGGTAGTGCGGATTACACACCTTGATTACAAGTTGTGCTTTCTACCGTTTCAACACCACGAATGTGATCTCCTCGAGTGCACCAAAAATCGATCCTACCCTTTGGCTACTGAAATCCCGTCCTAACAATATTTGGTGAGCGAAAGAGTCGTTAGCAATTATCCCACCTTTGATCAAAACAAATCTTATAACAACGTTCTTACCCCACATGCTTGACAAGTCGACGATAACGATTTGGTTAATACAAATCACTTGTGCTCCTTCACCTTGTTGAAAGCCCTAAATCCAATGATGGCCATATCACAGAAAAGAATGTAACTCAGACCCAACGAGAGAGAAAGAAGAACACTCGATTATTAAGGAAAAACTCGGATGAAACAAAGTTATCGACAAAGAGAGAACTACTACTTACCGATTGTTAATTTCCTTGTAGCGCCACTCACTTAAATCACTACGAAAAGAGGATGATTTGATCACAAGGTAATGTCGAATTAAGAATAGAGAAAATGTTGATGAAAAGGTCAAAAGAAAAGAATGGATGGAGAGAAGAGTGCTAGATTGTTTTGACTATCTAAGGGAGATGAACAAAAGGTGAGTGATTCGGCCAAACAAAGGAGAAAGATGTATACTCAAAGCTTGAAGATTCGGCAAGAAGGAGAAGGAAATTTGGAGAGAAAAGAAAAATTACACAAAAGTTGCAAATAGGAGTTTTTGACCAAAACAACACCAAAACTTTTACCAATTGCCAAAGAAAATTCGGCTACCTCCCTCTACACCCAAAACCGTCCACATTCATGACCATAATGGTCAAAAATTGGCCAACCACACTTTCCATAACACTTCCCTTGAAAAAGGCCACATGTTCCCCTTACTTTCCCCTTTCTCTTGATTTCTTTCCTCACCTTCATCATTTCCTATTTTCCTTAGCCATCTTGCCAAAAATAAAAAGTCCACCTTGCCTTATTTACATGCTTGGCCGACACTTGGGGAAAGAATGCAAAAATAATAGTCAAAATTTGCACACAATGGGATTTGAACCTCTTCCCTCCAAGTACTTCATGTGGCGCCATAACCTTCTTACCAGTTGTTCAATTATGCTAGCTCATTACTCATTTAATTCCATAAACATTGAGGTCACTTACTATCTCTCCTTAAAGTGCTTAAACACAAAATTCTTCCTATAACTTAACTTGAACCCGGAACTTCCTAGAAACCTCGTAACTCTCCAAAATCACCTTCCTAATAAGTCCAACTTGAAATAACTCAAATTCCCATGAATTTTAAAACGCTTCTACGCTCAAGGCCCAATGGGCCCAATAGGTCCAATTCTCCTAGGCCCAATTTTGGGATGTTACAATTCTACCCCCTTTAAAGAAATTTCGTCCTCGAAATTCCCAACCAACTACTAAACGCATCGCTCAAATCACACCACCATGCTTTCGCTGCGCACTCTGATCTTAATAACACCAATGTACTTTTAACATAATCTTGAATCCTCTTTCACGCAACCAAACATCTAACCACAGAAGCAAATAGTTATCTACCACTTATACCTAAAATTTTCTACATTCAATCATCACGTCCAACCATAACATACCTGACTTGATGGTGATGAAACATTCCCGGACCTTTTGCTCCTTAGACCCGCATCTCAAGTATGCTCCTGACCTCCTCCAGCATTCTCCCGGATGACGTCTTCTGCAATAATCGTAAGCCGAAAAGTTTGGACATGCCTTAACACGCTTTACGGAACGAGACTGCGTCCCAAAAGAACCGCGATCTCTCCTCTTCTTACAGTCCACACACTCAACTCGAAGTGCTTCACCGATTCCTTTAACCTCCTCCAATACCTCCTTAACTATCTGAGTTAGCTCATCAACCCCAGCTCGATCATGAGATCCCGTCTCAACCACTGGCGTTACCAGCGCCTCCCTTTCGGAAACATGCCCCGATGCTGAAGATCTAGCCTTAGCACCTCGGCCTCTACCATGTCCACGTCTACCGCGTCCACGTCTTCTAGCGTTCATGTTCACTAATGTCGACTTAATCTTATTACGAGTTTTATGAATCAGTATACTATTTCAGTGTTTATTAAATAATGTTTTATGGAGTATAGGAAGTAAAGTTATTTTCGTAATACGCATCCTAAAGTCTCAATCTCTATAGTTTCAGCTCCCAAAACTAAAAGTTCTAGAGTATTCTATTTTGTGGAATTTCTTACCACAATACTAATACAATAATCATAAAATAAAAACACATACTTACTTGACTTGGTGCCGGATACCCGTGGTGCCATACTTCCTTTAGAACATACATTTATAAATTAAAATTTTAAATAGCTTTGGAAAACACTTTTGAACCCAAACCACAGCTGAATTTTGCAATCGGGCTCTGATACCATAAAATGTAACACCCCGAACCCGGCCTAGAAGTTAGGCCCGAATCTAGTGTGTCACATGGAAGTAAAAACTTGCTTGAGAAATACAGCCTCTTTGTTAAAAACCCAAAACACTTAAGCAATTCATGTCTAATTGAAAACGTAATTATCTTTAAAAAACTTTTCATTTGCGGAAGCATATTTGAAATAAACAATTTACGAAAATGTGACGTTTAGAAATAGAGTTGCAGAAGCATTTTGAAAACGTTGCGGAAACATAGATAAAATGCAAGTATTTTTGAAAGATTGATTGATGAGTCAACAATCAAGGTAGTGAACTTTAAAACCGTGACTTTTGAAAATATCATTGATAATTTGAGAGAAAATTTCCAATGTTAAAAATATTAATAAAAGTTTGTTATGAAATCCATATGTTAATCAATTTTGGAAAAACCTTTATTTAAGTTTTAGAAAATTCTCGTTTTAAACAATTTAAGCAAAATAATAAGTATATCAACTATAAAGCAAATAATAAAACACTCCAAGGGCCTTATTACAACATAAAAACCCAAAATAGTAAAGTGAACGGAATTAAAATTCTAAAGTTCAAAATAAAACACCGTTTCTGAAGTATGGCTTCCACCGAGTCATCCATGGCCCCAAGTCCTCGTCACGGAGCATTACCTACAAGGGTTAAGAAAATGGGGGGTGAGTTACAAGAACTCGTGTGAAATCCCCTCACAGTCATCCACTTTGGGCTCGAACCCGCTTAGAAATATCTTGGGCCTAAGCCCATTTAAGATAATCTTGGGCCGAAGCCCAATTACAAAACAATATATATATATGAATGTAAAGTATGCAACCCAACCCATCCATCCAATCTCTCCCCTGTACCAGTCAGTCTCTCCTGTGGGGATCAAGTCAACCCACCCCACCAGTCTCTCCAATTTGCAGTCAAGCTGCCATTTATACTATGTGTGGCTGAGCCACTAGATTCATATACGGTAAAATGATTGACACAGAGTCGTTAATTCATATGTTAGGCACATAGCCATTATCAGAATTTGTGGCAATGACACCGGTCTATACTTCTCTTCATTCAAATTTTCCCATCCCATGCAATAGGTAAAGATGCATCATACATAATCGTAAAACATTCATATAAAAATAACATCCATTAACCTATTGAATACTTTTTATGAATCAGCCCATTAAAGTAATACGATCATTCAGCCCATAGGGGCATTTCGGTAAATCGATAATTTTACCCACTAAGGGTAATTCGGTAATCTCGCAACCCAGGGGTATTTCGGTAATTTACACTCCAAGGGTATTTTGGTATTTTCACAACCGGACTTAACTACTAATTTGGGCATAAAATTTGAAATGTCATCTCATCTGCGTCATACTGACTAAATTGACTATAACTCGAGTTAGAAAACTTGAAATTTAAATCCGTAAATTTTCCTTGAAACTACACTCATATATCTTCTTACTACAATTTTTCCAGAATTTTTGGCTTAGCCTTTTAGTACATTTTATTTCATAAATTTTCCCTTGTTTCACTGTCCAACGATTCTGACTTCTCTTACCTTAATTTCAAATATCTCACCGTACAATTTTCATATACTGTTCCCACTTGTTTTTATTGAAAATAGGCTTACTAAGGAATTTATACATATAAATTATAACTCATAATTCACTTTGCACAATTTTAACCAATTTTTCCAAGACAGAACAGGGAACCACGAAGTCCATCAGAACCAGTCTCTCTAAAATTAATATATCCCAAAATATAAACTTCCTCTTCCTCTTCTGTTTCTTTCATATAAAAATAGACACAGCAAGCTTTAATTCGATACCTTTTTCGCTTTCTAATTCCCTTTATCCTATTTTTTGTGATTTTTCCAAAATCACGTCACTGCTGCTGACCAAACTGTAACTCAGACCCAACAAGAATGTAACGTCACAGAAAAGAATGTAACTCAGACCCAACAAGAGAGAAAGAAGAACACTCGATTATTAGGGAAAAACTCGGATGAAACAAAGTTATCGACAAAGAGAGAACTACTACTTACCGATTGTTAATTTCCTTGTAGCGCCACTCACTTAAATCACTACGAAAAGAGGATGATTTGATCACAAGGTAATGTCGAATTAAGAATAGAGAAAATGTTGATGAAAAGGTCAAAAGAAAAGAATGGAGGGAGAGAAGAGTGCTAGATTGTTTCAGCTATCTAAGGGGAGATGAACAAAAAGGTGAGTGATTCGGCCAAACAAAGGAGAAAGATGTACACTCAAAGCTTGAAGATTCAGCAAGAAGGAGAAGGAAATTTGGAGAGAAAATAAAAATGACACAAAAGTTGCAAATAGGAGTTTTTGGCCAAAACAACACCAAAGCTTTTACCAATTGCCAAAGAAAATTCGGCTACCTCCCTCTACACCCAAAACCGTCCACATTCATGACCATAATGGTCAAAAATTGGCCAACCACACTTTCCATAACACTTCCCTTGAAAAAGGCCACATGTTCCCCTTACTTTCCCCTTTCTCTTGATTTCTTTCCTCACCTTCATCCTTTCCTATTTTCCTTAGCCATCTTGCCAAAAATAAAAAGTCCACCTTGCCTTATTTACATGCTTGGCCGACACTTAAGGAAAGAATGCAAAAATAATAGTCAAAATTTGCACACAATGGGATTTGAACCTCTTCCCTCCAAGTACTTCATGTGGCGCCATAACCTTCTTACCAGTTGTTCAATTATGCTAGCTCATTACTCATTTAATTCCATAAACATTGAGGTCACTTACTATCTCTCCTTAAAGTGCTTAAACACAAAATTCTTCCTATAACTTAACTTGAACCTGGAACTTCCTAGAAACCTCGTAACTCTCCAAAATCACCTTCCTAATAAGTCCAACTTGAAATAATGCCGTTCTTAAATTCCCATGAATTTTAAAACGCTTCTACGCTCAAGGTCCAATGGGCCCAATAGGTCCAATTCTACTAGGCCCAATTTTGGGATGTTACAGTTTTTCACCTAAAGCATTCCACCAAGCTCAAATTTTGTGCTTGGTATGTAATTGAACCCCGTTTTTAATGATTTTTTTGTTTCTGAACTCGTTTTAGCTTTCACTACTTAGCCCAAGGGCTAATTTGAAAAATTATTAAAGGTTTGGGGACTTGCCATGGTTGAGTTTCATTATGCTTTTATGTTAATTGATAGATTATTAAATTTTATTGTTAAATGAACATGTTTTGTTGAGTGATTTTTATAGAATTTATGGTTTAAGGGTTGTTTGTTAAAATGGTAAATTTCATGTGTAAATTGTGAAATAAGGAAAAATATGGGCTGAGATGAGCCTAGGAGAAAAATCGGCTAACATAGATTTTAGCTAAAAATGATAAATTTGCAAGTTTTGGGTTTAAGGATTAACTTGTATAAAAGTTAAAATATTAGGGGTAATTTCATAATTTTATCTTAATATGAATTATGGGTTGAATTGAATAATTGAAGTTATTTGAAGTACTTAATTGAAGTAAATTATTATTTAGATTAAGAAAAGAATCAACTGGACTTGAGCCGAGGAAAAGCAAAAATCTCAGATTAGTTTCGACATAGCTAAAACAACCGTGGTGTTTAAGGTAAATTCATATGAACTATAATCTTATTAATTATAGTTTTATTTGATTATTTGTTATAATATGTTGAATATAATTTGACTAAGAAATATCATGATGTTTTGAACAATTGATGGTTAAGTAATCCCGTTTGAACCTTAAGAATTCTTAGGATACAAATGACATGTCATTAGGGTTATACAGTTTCAGGTGCTGGTCTTGAATGTCCTACCGATGGTTGAGGTCCTACGTTTGTTGCGGATTCTCTACAGCTCGTGTGAGCAGCATCATGTAGCTAAAATTTTGACCCACAACTCATGTGAGCAGGCCCATTTTACAGGGAAATGTTACGGTTACATGAAAAGGCACACTATGTGTGAGCATTCCCGAGTATCTGATGATATTCTAGATGGTTCAACGAGTACATAAAGGTTAATGGAAAGGCATGTATACAAATTGATGATTTTTAATAATCCTATGAAAAGATATATTTGATGAATGTAAATGGATTGAAAGGGAACTAAATAAATATGGGATGAATGCTATGTATATGGAAATTCATTCATGACATGGTTGAAGTTTTATGAATTATGTATGAACTTACTAAGTTGTGAGTTTGGTGGTGTAAATAGAAGTTTATTAAGCTTATGAGCATGGTAATGGTGTTATGCATATTTTATAAATTGAGTTTAAAAAGGTAAGTTTATGTTTTAGTTTATACGAGCTTACTAAGCACTAGTTGCTTATGTCTTTGTTTTTCCTCTGTTTTGTAGATCATCAGAAGCTCAATCGGTTGGAACCTTATCGGAGACTTATCACACTATCCAACAATCACTTTGGTAGTTTTTGGTTATTTTAGCTATGGTTATAAATGGCATGTATAGGACTTTTTATAATAAAAGTTTTTGAATAAGCTAATGATCAACTTGGTATGAATATGCCTTTTGTGTATATATTTTGTTTGTTTAGACTTATAGTGCTTTGGAAAGTTTATGTCCTTTGGTCACATTTAAGTACTTTGTAATATATGGCTTGAGGTATGTTTATATATGGTTGATATGTTTGATTGGTGTGAAGATGTGGGAATGTATGTATCGGGTTTAATGTCATTTATGCTTTTGTGTGTTTTGGTTACTTTTGTAAATGGTTGGATGCATATATGGTGTATTCGGTATGCTTATTTTGAATGGTTAAAAGGATTGATAATGGTTGACATTAGGTAGCTATTTTATCTAAGTTTTTTGATTGAGTAGTGGCATTATAGCTTTTTTCTTAATGGATTTTGTTTTGGTATGAAATGAGGTGCCTTTGAATGACATATTCGTTAGAAGATGTAAGTTGATTGAATTGGTATGTTATGAATGCTTGAAGTGTTTTTAGGGCCATTGAGTGTGTGTGTAAATAGAGTAGCTTGTTGGGCAAGGTTTTATCCTAAAATGGCTTGTTTTAGGAACTAATTATGGAGCGCACAGCTTGGGACACGAGCTGTCACACAACCGTGTGCCACACCCGGCCAACTCACACGACTGTGTGTCTTAAAACTTTTGGGTGCAAGTTGGTTCACAAGCATAGAGAGTTACACGGCCTGGACAAACGACCATGTGACCTTGAGCCACACGGTCACAGAGAGTTACACGATTTGCGCACACGGGCATGTGGAGTAGTCACACGGGCATGTGGATAGCCACATGGCCATGTCTAGAGTCACACGGTCTGGGTTATATCACACGGCCTGGCTACACGACCGTGTGACCCTTGTTTTCACAAATTTTCATGTTTTTCTCGAAATTTTCTGATTTATTCAAATCGATCCCTGATTACTTTTAAATCATTTTTAGGGCTCCGATAGCTTGATTTAAGGCCCAAATTTATATGTTTGCTATAATTGGAATGTAATATTGGAATTTATAATTAAGTTGAATTATTTGTTTTGTTTTGTATAGTAACATTCCGTAACCCTAATTCGGTGACGGAGATGGGTTAGGGGTGTTACATGAACCAACAGAAATTCTCAAGGTGACCCAACTTCTTATCGTGCGAGCACGGTGGATATTTTTTTCTTTACACTATTTTTCTTTGACCTCTCCTTCTTTTTTCTTGAGCATATAGAGCATTAATTAATTTAGAGAGTAAGATGGTTGATAGGTCTCATAAATCCTCCAGTGATGATATCTTTAATTCATATCTCTCAGGAAGTATGGTAATCACCTTCTCAACTATTCGAATGTCTGCAAACTAGTCCTCTAGTAGTCTTATCTGGTTCACCACTGTCATGATTTGATTTGAATATTGCTTTACAATCTCAGCTTCATTCATCTTGAGGTTTTCAAAATCTCGTTTGAGATTTATCAACTACTATTGCCTCGTTTTCTGCAAACCTTGGTTAATATGGTAATTTGATAATTAGGTTAAAATATTAAGTTAATTAAAAGGAAAATAAGCTACATCTTATTTTCTTATGTTTGAACCAAAAATTACCATTAAAGATGAGAAAAGCTTCGGTTTTGAACTCTTCCTTGCATGGTATGATTTTGTGTCCCGTTTTTAATGATTTTTTATGTTTTTTGAGTTCGTTTTAGCTTAATCTAACTAGCTCGGGGGTTAATTTGCAAAATTGTTAAAGGTTGAGGGACTTGCCTTGGATGTTTTTGAATGTGTTTTGATGTTAGTTGATGGGTTATTTGTCTTTGTTGTTAAATAAGCATGTTTTGTGAAGTGATTTTTGATGAATTTTGGAAATAGGGATTAAATTGTTAAAGGTATAAATCCAAGGGCTTTGTTGTAAATTATTGGTAATTATGCATTGTTTAAAGGTCCCTTGTAACATTTATTAAGTTGGGTTTAGGTTAAAATGAGTTATATTCAAGTTATGAGCTTAAAGAATAAATTGTGAAAAATAAAAATGTTAGGGGAAAATTTGTAGTTTTGTATAAATATGAACTATGGATTAAAATGAATACTAGAAGTACTTAATTGATTGAAATTATCTATTTAGATCAAGATAAACTACATTCGGACTTAAATCAAGGAAATGTTAAAGCTTTGGATTAGTATTCGGTTCTACTTCTATGCCCTAGTTATCGAGGTAAGTTCATATGAACTATGATCGTTTTAATGTTAGTTAAATTAACTATTTACTATGTTATTGTAATATAAATGAATTGGATTATAAATGTATCGATGATATGATGAATTGACGGATAACAAGTCCTGTTTGAACCTTAAGAATTCTTAGGATACAAATGACATGTCATTAGGGTTTTCATGTTTCGGGTGCTGGTCTTGAATGTCCTACCGATGGCTGAGGTTCTACATTTGTTGCGTATTCTCCACATCGTGTAGCTTACATTCTGACCCACAGCTCGTGCGAGCAAGCCCATTTCACAGCTCGTGTAAGCATTGATGTAAAGGAAAGGTTACGGTTATATTTAAAGGCACACTATGTGTGAGCTTTCTCGAGTATCCGATGTAATTCTAGATGGTTCAACGGATAAGAAAATGAAATGAAATGGTAAGTATTCAAATGGAATGAATCATGATCTTATGAAAAGATTTATGAGCTAAACGATGCAATTACATATGGAAATCTACTTATCTTATGGTTGAATTCATTTGTATCATGATCAAATGTACTAACTTGTGAGTTTGATGATGTTGTATAGACTTATACTAAGCTTATGGTATTGGTAATGAATTATGCCTAATCTATGACTTGTATTAATGAAATGGTAAGTTATGTTTAAAGTTTATACGAGTTTCTAAGCACCCGTTGCTTACATAGTTACTTTCCTTTATTTTATAGATAATCGGGAGCTCGATCGGTTGGAAGCTCATCGGAGACCTACCACACTATGTAACAACCCGATTTTGGGTCTAGTCGAAATAGTGGTTTCGGGACCAAAAATTCGACGCAGTAAAATTTATTTTTATTATATTTTTATGGTCTACAATTTTACAGAATGATTTCGTGAAAATTTCGTTAGAAAATTTTGACGTTTGAGCATCAAATTTAGCAAAAAGGACTAAATTGTAAAAAGTGCAAAAGTTGAGTACTACATGCTAGAGGTGTCTAATTGCTATGAAATTTTAAATTGAAGGTCCCTAGATGGTAATTAGACCATTTGTTAAGTTAGTGGAAAAAATGGACATGGTGAGATAAAATTTCAAAGTTTTAAGTGAAGGGCATTTTGGTTATTTAGTAATTAAATGAATTAAAAACCAAAAATCAAGCCAAAATTTAGTCCATCTTCTTCATGCTTGTGCCAAAAATTAGAAGGTAAGTCATAGCTAGGGTTTGGCCACTTTCAAGCTCAATTGTAAGTCCGTTCTTGTCCTATTTTTAATGCTCTTTACATTTTGAAGTCGTTACAATCCGATCTATCTATTTCTACCATTAGTCTGAGTTATGGTTGATTTCTAGGGTTTGAAACATGTTAGACATGTGTGTATTTTGATGTTTAACGGTAGATTATGCAAGCTTAATGTTAGATAAACAACTTTTGCTAGGTGATTTTTGATGAAAATGTCAAAAGGACCTATTTGTAAAAACATTTCAAAATGTGTGTAAAAGTGTTATTAAATGAAAAATGTGGGCTGTTATAAGCATGACAGAGGTTCGGCTAGGCTTGGGTCTTGAAGAAATCGAATAGATTTCATTTTACGAGCCTATGGGCCAAAATGTAAAAATGTCAAAGTTTAGGGGGAAAAATGTAATTTTGCCATAATGTGATTTTTGGACTGAATTGAGAAATGTGGATAATAAATGAGTTAAATTTGCTATTATAGATCAAGAGAAACGAGGTTCAGACATAGATCGAGGGAAAAACAAGGTGTAACATCCTAGAATTAGGGGTTCTGCATTTTGTGATATTCTATGTGTTTGGCTCGTTTAGCTTGTTATTTTGGTGTGTTTGGGGGTCTTGGGGGGAGGCTCGGGTTCGAGCCAGAACTTTGGTAAATTTTTTCTTTTTAGGGCACTTTAGGGGTGAAAGCTAGTGGATGCAGGCCTTAGGTATGTTTGGTTGTAATTTGATGTCACAACGAGCAAGATGGCTTAATGGTTGGCGTCACAAGGGAGCATGGAAGGGAGAGTGGGTTCGAATCCCACAGGTTGCAATTTTTGGAATATTTATTTTGTGCCAGGATGGAGAAGAGGTGACATTCGGCTGGGACTCTATCAAGGTGGTTGTTGAATGAGTCAAATGATTTGAAATGGATGGAGGAGAGGAGTTGGGGGAGTTTGAAGTGGTCAACCATTTCAAATGGTGGATGGAGAGTGAGTGGGGGAGTGGATCAAGGAGCAAATCAAGGAAGTGGGGAGGTGAGTTGGGAGTTGGCCGAATGTTGGAGAGGGGGGAGGTGAATTTCGGCTATAGGGTGTTTAGTAAGGGGAAATTCGGCATTAGAGGGAAGAGAGCAAAACCGAACCATTTGGTGTTGTGCCGAAATTCTCTATGCGGTCTTAGTTTTTCTTTTACATTTTCGGTAGTTGATACTCAAGATTTCGGGTACCTTTTGGTCACTAATTCTTCTTTTCGTTGAGCATTTTATTTGATCTTTGTTGCCTCTCTTATTGTCGAAACCCTAACTCTCCATTTGCTTCCTTTTCTTTTCCCTTTGTAAACATTTCTTTTTGCCATTGTGATTGTCGAAATACCATAGCTGAATCCTCTCCTAGTCTTTTCTCTTCTTTAGCCGAACTCTTCTTCTTCTATTTCATCTTATTTTCTTCTTTGCTTCTTTATTTTCATGTCCACATAGCCGAACCTCTCTTTTTACCATTTGTTTTCTCACCAAGCCGAAACCTTGCTACTTCTTATCTCTTTTCTCTGCAATTGTTCTTTTCTTTTGGGTGCTAGCCGAACCTGAGTTGCCCACTTTATTCACTTTTCTTTTTGTCTTTCTCTTGTTCTACTCTTGAGCCGAAACCCCTCTTGTGTCAAACTAAACCTGTATCTTTCACTTTTGATTTTAGTCAAACATCAGGAAGCATCCCTTTTGGTTTGCCGAAAGTATAGAACCAAGCTACGTTGATAATTAAGGTAAGGAGTTTCTCTCTAGTCTTATACAATTAGTTTCTCTTCATTGTACTCTCCCATAACCAAATCTCTTTGTTAGACAATCGCTGATTTCACTGTGGTACCTTACTGACCAAGACTCTCTTCATGGATACGAGTGCTAGCCGATCTGAGGAAGGGAGTGGACTCGTAGTCTCTGCTCCCAAGTTCAAACGACGTGCTGTGTCGACAGTTCGAGATTTTTCGCCGAGTTGTGGTAGAGAGCCGACATCCGTTTGGGATAGGCAGATAGTGGTTATTCCCGCTAGTGAGAGTAGAGACGATCAAGAGTGTTTAGTTCTTCGCATAATCAGGTGTGTAATTCTCACACCTTTCCTTGTTTGATTAGTAATAAATATGTGTATTGTTTAAAAGCCGAAATATCTATAACTATTTGTTGAGTTACCCTTGGGGGGGTAATATCGAGATACCAAAGTTAGTTACCTTTTGATTATGTCATTTAAATAACTCAGCATGAATATGTGTATGCTCCGATTATTCGATGTACATTGATATATGTTGCACTCATCACATTATGATTATATGTTGCATGGGATTGGGATATGATATTGATGAAAAGGGGCAATGTATATCGGTGACTCTGTCACATTATTTCGGTGGCTAGGCCACATATATATATCGGTGACTCTGTCACATTGTTTCGGTGGCTAGGCCACTTATATCGGTGACTCTGTCACATTATATCGGCTTTGAGCAGCATGACTGTCAGCATGACTGCCAATGAGAAGTGTTGCGGATGGAGGGTTGATTGTAGAAATCCCCACAGGTGTGTTGAGGTTGGACATATGGAGCGGTGTGTAGCGGATGGAATACTAGGTTGGGTTGGGTTGCATTGCATTCACTATCTGATATGCCATGTTGTTAGGGCTACGGCCCAATTCGATACGTATGGGCTTCGGCCAAATTTGTGACTGTGAGGGCTAAGGCCCAATTTGTTTCCGTGGGCTTAGACCAGATTTCGTTTGTAAGGGGAATTGCACACTGAGTTCTCGTAACTCACCCCTCTGCTTAATTTTACAGGTAATCCCTAGTTTGAGGATTTGGAGCCGAGGAGGACTCTGTGGTGGCCATGCGTTACTTCTTTCGTAAACTCCGTTTTTCTTTATTTTAAACTTATTTTAAATTTGGGAATTTGTTATGTAATAAGGCCTCCAGGATTTAATTTGGTTTTTGATTTAATACGATTATTTTATATTATGAGATGTTAAATACGGAGTTCTTTCTAAAAAACTTTATAAACAATCTTTTTTTCCAAAATATTAACAAACGGATCACAAGCAATAAATAATTAAACTCAGGTTTTTCTTAGAATTACAAAAACTGTTTCAAAAACAAAACTCAAAATTTTTAAACGATCACAAAGATTCTTTAGCAACCTTTCCATGTGACATGCCAGATCCGGTCGTAACATCTGGGCCGGGTTTGGGGTGTTATAATTATGGTATCAGAGCCCAGTTGCAAAACTCGGCTGTGGAATGGGTTCAAAAATGTTTTCCAAAAATTTGTTTGAAATTTGGTTTAGAAAAGTATGTCTTCCTTGGAAGTATGGCACCCGAGTCTTCGGCCCAAATCCGTAAGTCTTCCGACTCTGTTTGATTTTATGAAAAGATTTTAGAGAGAAACTATTAACTGTATTGTGATTGCTAGTTATAAGAGATAAAATTTTAGAGATCGAGACCTTTAGAAATACGATTTGCAAAAACTACTTCTAAATCTATCTTCATAAGCTATCCGTTAATAGACAGTGGAATGATATACTAATTCATAAAATTCCTAATCAGATTAAGTCGATTCAGTAAACATGAGCGCTAAAGGACGTAGACGTGGTGTACGCGGCCGTGGTAGAGGCCGGGGTGTTGAGGCTGGATCCTCGGAATCAGGACATGGGCCGAAAGGCGAAGTGCCAGCATCACCGAGAGTGGGAGAAGGATCTCAAGACCGAACTGGAGGGGACGATGCTTTGTCCCAAGCTATGCTGCGTGTTCTGGAGCGGGTTGCTGGAGCAAGCACAGGATCGGTAGCTCGGAAATCTATTCCTGAGCGACTTCGAGCAAATGGGGCTGAGATATTTAGAGGTATTTCTGGTGTGGCCCCAAACGTAGAGGAATATTGGCTGGAGGCAGTTCAGCGGATTATGGATGATCTGGACTGCATGGCAGAGGAGGAGTTGAAAGGAGCAGTGTCCCTCTTTCGAGATGAGGCGTACCAGTGGTGGCTCACGGTAAGGGAGGGTACTCCAGCGGATCATATTACCTGGGATTTCTTTAAGACAACATTCCAGGGAAAATATGTTGGGGCTAGTTATGTGGACGCCCAGAGAAAAGCATTTCTGAATTTAGTCCAAGGGAATAAGTCCGTGGCCGAATATGAGGCAGAGTTTCTGCGTTTAATTCGTTACGCCCGAGGAATAGTTGCGCGATCGACTATGAGACGTGTTCGATTCGAGGATGGTTCATGGACGAGCCATGCGGTACCGATAAGCTTCGCGGCGGAAAGAGATTTTGCCATTCGGTTGAGAAAGAAAAAATAGCCGAGGAGGTGAAGCGGTCTGAGAGGCAGAATCGGGATAAGGATAGGGGTAAGAATAAGAGGAGTTTTAGGTCATCAGGATCTGCTGGGGGTTTCCAAAAGAGGCCTAGGTTTAAGGGGCCGGGTCGAGTTGCGATGCCTGTTGTTGTTGGTCAGTCTCGACCGTGTGTTCGGTGTGGGAAATTACATTCGAGAGAGTGTTGGGTAAGAAATAGAGGATGTTTCAAGTGTGGATCTATGGATCGTCTGATAAAGAACTGTCCACAAGAGTTAGCCAGGGCGCCGTCGGTAGGTCAGGGATATGCACAGTCCGAAAGAGGTGGGCAGCAGCCATCGAGAGGTCGTGGTCTGGTTAGAGGAGGAAATGGATTTGGTCGAGGGCGTGGAGCACCGTGCAAAGGTCTTTGGTAGTATGACGCAAGACGACTGGATTGGTTTATGCGGCTAGACGTCGAGAGGATGGCGATGCACCGGATGTCATAACCGGTACGTTTCTTATATTTGATGCACCCTTTACAGCTTTGATAGATATTGGGTCTACACATTCATATGTTGCCTGTACTGTATATGGGACTTTGAGCATTAAATCTGAGCTTGCTGCTAGAGAAATATTTGTGGTTAGCCCTCTAGGACAATCTGTGGTAGTGAACAAGTTGTTTAGGAATGTGCCTTTAGAAGTTCAAGGGGTAGTGTTTCTGGCAGACTTGATGGAACTGCCGTTCGGCGAGTTCGATCTGATTTTAGGCATGGACTGGTTAGTTAAGCATCGTGCAAACTTGGATTGTGCTACTAAGCGTATGGTGTTAAGAACTCCAGAGGATAAGGAAATAATTGTGATAGGGGAAAAAAGAGATTATCTGTCCCATGTAATCTCAAAGATTGAAAAATTTGAAAGGATGGCGCGAAAAGGGTGTGAGGCGTTCCAAGTTTTCATTAGTGCTTTGGATTTCAAGGAATTGTCCGTAGGGGATGTCAGAATGGTGAAGGAATTTTCGGACGTCTTTCCTGAAGAGCTTCCGGGGTTACCTCCGGATCGCGAGGTAGAGTTTGGCATTGAGCTACTTCCGGGAACAGCTCCGGTGTCCATTGCCCCTTATAGGATGGCGCCAAAGGAGCTGGTGGAACTTAAAGCTCAGATCCAAGAGCTGTTAGATCGTGGATTTATCCGACCAAGCATATCTCCGTGAGGAGTGCCGGTGTTGTTTGTGAAGAAAAAGGACGGGTCGATGCGTATGTGCATTGACTATCGTCAGTTGAACAAGTTGACGATTAAGAACAAATACCCATTGCCAAGGATTGACGATTTGTTCGATCAGCTAAGAGGAGCTTCGGTGTTCTCGAAGATAGATTTAAGGTCGGGGTATCATCAGCTAAAGGTCAAGGAGGCGGATATTCATAAGACTGCTTTTCGAACTCGTTATGGTCACTACGAATTTTTAGTGATGCCGTTCGGGTTAACGAATGCACCAGCTGTATTTATGGATATGATGAACCGGGCTGGACCGGTTTGTCGTGGTGTTCATATATGATATTTTGGTATATTCGAGGACTGATGAGGAGCATGATTCACATCTTCGGATAGTTCTACAGATTTTGAGAGAGAAGCAACTGTATACCAAATTCAGCAAGTGTGAATTTTGGTTGAAAGAAGTGACCTTTTTAGGGCATGTTGTTTCTGCTGAGGGGATTAAGGTTGATCCCCGAAAGATCGAAGATGTATTGGATTGGAAACCACCGAAGTCAGTGTCAGAAATTTGAAGTTTCCTGGGTTTCGCTGGGTATTACAGAAGGTTCGTGGAAGGGTTTTCGTTGATTGCTGCACCTCTAACCAAGCTATTGCAGAAAGGAGTACCGTTTGTATGGACTGGGAAACAACAGGAAAGTTTTGAGAAGCTAAAAAAGATTCTGACTGAGGCGCCGGTTTTGATTCAGCCTGAGGCTGGGAAGGAGTTCGTTGTTTATTGTGATGCGTCGCACACAGGGTTAGGATGTATGTTGATGCAAGATGGGAAGGTGATAGCGTATGCGTCTCGTCAATTAAGGCCATATGAAGTGAATTATCCCACTCATGATTTGGAGCTAGCTGCGGTAGTGTTCGCTCTGAAGATTTGGAGGCACTACCTGTATGGAGAAAGGTCGATTATCTACACCGACCATAAGAGCCTGAAATATCTCCTTACCCAGAAAGAGTTGAATTTAAGGCAGCGGAGGTGGATTGAGTTATTGAAGGATTATGACTGCTCGATCGAGTATCACCCGGGTAAAGCTAATGTGGTGGCGGATGCATTGAGTCGTAAGGTGATATCGGATTTGAGGGCAATGTTTGCTCACCTCAGTTTGTATGAAGATGGAAGCTTGTTAGCCAAACTTCAAGTGAAGCCTTCATGGGTAGGTCAGATTAAAGAGAAACAGTTTTTAGACGAATTGTTAAGTTCTCGACTTCAGCAAGTGGAAGGTGGTGAGACAGAAGGTTTTTGTCTGAACAATGAAGGGGTATTATGCTTTCGTGGAAAGGTTTGTATGCCGAAGGACTCTGAGTTGAGACAAATGATTCTTCGGGAGGCGTATAGTAGCCCATACGCTATGCATCCCGGTGGGAGTAAGATGTACCGAGATTTGCGTGAACAGTATTGGTGGCCAGGTCTGAAGCAAGAAGTTATCGAGTTTGTGAGTAAGTGTTTGACGTGTCAACAGTGAAAGGCGAACATCGTTGCCTTCGGGTTGCCGCAACTAAAGAAAGATTCCACTTTGGAACTGGGAGAGGATAACGATGGATTTTGTTAGTGGGCTACCTCTTACGCCTACTAGGAAAGATTTGGTGTGGGTGATTGTCGATCGGTTGACGAAGTCCACTCACTTCATACCGGTTCATATCGACTATTCACTGTAGAAGTTGGCCAAGCTGTATGTAGCAGAGATTGTAAGGTTACATGGGGTACCGTGTCATCATATCGACGGGGACCCTAGGTTTACATCGCGATTCTGGAAGGCATTACATAAAGCTTTAGGTACAAGATCGGATTTGACCACGGCATTCCATCCACGTGATGATGGTCACTGAGAGAGTAATTCGATTTTGGAAGACATGTTAAAGAGGCGTGTAATCGACTTGAGGGTAGTTGGGAGGATTTTCTACCGTTGGCGGAATTTGCGTACAACAATAGCTATCAATCCAAAGATTCGAGATGACACCTACGAGGCGTTGTATGGTCGTAGGTGTCGTACCCTCTCACTTTGGGACGAGTTGGGTGAGCGACAGTTGTTGGGTTCGGAATTGATCTCAGAGACGGAGGAAAAGGTTATGTTGATTCGGGCTCGGTTGAAGGAAGCTTCTGACAGGCAGAAATCGTACGCAGATCTAAAGCGTAAAGAAATAGAATTCTTAGTGGGTGATCAGGTCTTTCTGAAAGCCTCACCTTGGAAGAAGGTTTTAAGGTTTGGACGGAAGGGCAAGTTGAGCCCCAGATTCATCAGGCCTTATCTTGTGCTGAAACGTGTGGGACCAGTAGCTTATCAGCTTGAGTTACCTCCGGAGTTGAATCGGATACATGATGTATTTCATGTTTCAATGTTAAGGCGCTATCGTTCGGATCCATCTCACATAGTGCCGGTGGAAGAAATTGAAGTAAGACCCGACCTGTCTTTTGAAGAAGAACCAGTGCAGATCTTGGATCGGGATGTTAAGGTGTTGAGAAGGAAGTCGGTTCTGTTGGTCAAAGTTTTATTGCGGAATCACGGTTCTGAGGAAGCCACGTGGGAGCCAGAAGATGTGATGCGGCAGCAGTACCCTCACCTCTTTTAATCAGGTAAATTTCAGGGCCGAAATTTCTTTAAGGGGGTAGAACTGTAACATCCTAGAATTAGGGGTTCTGCATTTTGTGCTATTCTATGTGTTTGGCTCGTTTAGCTTGTTATTTTGGTGTGTTTGGGGGTCTTGGGGGAGGCTCGGGTTCGAGCCAGAACTTTGGTAAAATTTTGCTTTTTAGGGCACTTTAAGGGGGAAAGCTAGTGGATGCAGGCCTTAGGTATGTTTGGTTGTAATTTGATGTCACAAGGAGCAAGATGGCTTAGTGGTTGGCGTCACAAGGGAGCATGGAAGGGAGAGTGGGTTCAAATCCCACAGGTTGCAATTTTTGGAATATTTATTTTGTGCCAGGATGGAGAAGAGGTGACATTCGGCTGGGACTCTATCAAGGTGGTTGTTGAATGAGTCAAATGATTTGAAATGGATGGAGGAGAGGAGTTGGGGGAGTTTGAAGCGGTCAACCATTTCAAATGGTGGATGGAGAGTGAGTGGGGGAGTGGATCAAGGAGCAAATCAAGGAAGTGGGGAGGTGAGTTGAGAGTTGGCCGAATGTTGGAGAGGGGGGAGGTGAATTTCGGCTATAGGGTGTTTAGCAAGGGGAAATTTGGCATTAGAGGGAGGAGAGCAAAACCGAACCATTTGGTGTTGTGCCGAAATTCTCTATGCGGTCTTAGTTTTTCTTTTACATTTTCGGCAGTTAATACTCAAGATTTCGGGTACCTTTTGGTCACTAAATCTTCTTTTCATTGAGCATTTTATTTGATCTTTGTTGCCTCTCTTATTGTCGAAACCCCAACTCTCCATTTGCTTCCTTTTCTTTTCCCTTTGTAAACATTTCTTTTTGCCACTGTGATTGCCGAAATACCATAGTCGAATCCTCTCCTAGTCTTTTCTCTTCTTTAGCCGATCTCTTCTTCTTCTATTTCATCTTCTTTTCTTCTTTGCTTCTTTATTTTCATCTCCACATAGCCGAACCTCTCTTTTTACCTTTTATTTTCTCACCAAGCCGAAACCTAGCTACTTCTTATCTCTTTTCTCTACAATTGTTCTTTTCTTTTGGGTGCTAGCCGAACCTGAGTTGCCTACTTTCTTCACTTTTCTTTTTTTCTTTCTCTTGTTCTACTCTTGAGCCGAAACCCCTCTTGTGTCAAACTAAACCCGTATCTTTCACCTTTTTATTTTAGTCGAACATCAGGAAGCATCCCTTTTGGTTTGCCAAAAGTATAGAACCAAGCTGCGTTGATAATTAAGGTAAGGAGTTTCTCTTCGTTGTACTCTGCCATAACCAAATCTCTTTGTTAGACAATCGCTGATTTCACTGTGGTACCTTACTGACCAAGACTCTCTTCATGGATGCGAGTGCTAGCCGATCTGAGGAGGGGAGTGGACTCATAGTCTCTGCTCCCAAGTTCAAACGACGTGCTGTGTCGGCGGTTCGAGATTTTCCGCCGGGTTGTGGTAGAGAGCCGACATCCGTTTGGGATAGGCAGATAGTGGTTATTCCCGCTAGTGAGAGTAGAGATGATCAAGAGTGTTTAGTTCTTCGCGTAATCAGGTGTGTAATTCTCACACCTTTCCTTGTTTGATTAGTAATAAATATCCGTATTGTTTAAAAGCCGAAATATCTATAACGGCTGTTGAGTTACCCTTGGGGGGGTAAAATCGGAGATACCAGGTTAGTTACATTTTGATTATGTCATTTAAATAACTCAGCATGAATATGTGTATGCTCCGATTATTCGATGTACATTGATATATGTTGCACTCATCACATTATGATTATATGTTGCATGGGATTGGGATATGATATTGATGAAAAGGGGCAGTGTATATCAGTGACTCTATCACATTGTTTCGGTGGCTAGGCCACATATATATATCGGTGAATCTGTCACATTATATCAGCTTTGAGCAGCATGACTGCCAATGAGGAGTGTAGCGGATGGAGGGTTGATTGTAGAAATCCCCACAGGTGTGTTGAGGTTGGACATATGAAGTGGTGTGTAGCGGATGGAATACTAGGTTGGGTTGGGTTGTATTGTATTCACTATCTGATATGCCATGTTGTTAGGGCTACGGCCCAATTCGATACGTATGGGCTTCGGCCAAATTTGTGACTGTGAGGGCTAAGGCCCAATTTGTTTCCCTGGGCTTAGACCAGATTTCGTTCGTAAGGGGAATTTCACACCGAGTTCTCGTAACTCACCCCTCTGTTTAATTTTATAGGTAATCCCTAGTTCGAGGATTTGGAGCCGAGGAGGACTCTGTGGTGGCCATGCGTTACTTCTTTCGTAAACTCCATTTTTCTTTATTTTAAACGTATTTTAAATTTGGGAATTTGTTATGTAATAAGGCCTCCGGGATTTAATTTGGTTTTTGATTTAATACGGTTATTTTATATTATGAGATGTTAAATACGGAGTTCTTTCTAAAAAAGTTTATAAACAATCTTTTTTTTTTTCCAAAATATTAACAAACAACAAGCAATAAATAATTAAACTCGGGTTTTTCTTAGAATTACAAAAACTGTTTCAAAAACAAAACTCGGAATTTTTAAACGATCACAAAGATTCTTTAACAACCTTTCCATGTGACATGCCAGATCCGGTCGTAACGTCTGGGCCGGGTTTGGGGTGTTACACAAGGTGTTTGACGATTAGGTCCATTTCTACTATTTTTGTACCGAGGTAAGTTCGTATGTAAATAATGCATTGTTTTAATTATGTTTTAAATGCTTTAATATTGTATGAATTATGATTGACTCTTTGGATGTAATCGATAAAGTTTGACAAGTGAGAAATCCCGGTTGAACCTTAGGAATAGGTAGGATACGAATGTCATGACATTAGTGTTATTTGAGATTTCGTGTAAGACCATATCTGGGATATGGCATCGATATGAGACTTCGTGTAAGACCATAGCAGTTGGGCTATTGGCACCGTAAGAGATCCCATGTAAGACCATATCCGGGATATGGCATTGGTATGCATCGTGTGTACGCGAGATTCCCGAGTATCCTTTAGTATTCCAAGTGGTTCAACGGAAATTCAACGAGTATGTCAAAGTTGTGAAAGGTTATGATTATGTTGCGAGTTGAGTGGCACAGTATCGCACGTAAAACTCATTTACTAATGAGCTCGATATGTGATGAATCCTCTGTAAGGTTATGAATGAGCAAGTTATGATTAGAAGATCTTGATACTAATTATGCCAAGTTCATCATGTTTATTTGTATGATACATGTGTGATTATAATGCTTATTATTTGCATAGGAACTTACTAAGCTATATAGCTTACTCCCCTTTCTTTTCCCTTGTCTTATAGTGTCACCAAGTCAGCTCGGGGATCGAAAATTGTCGGAGATCCATTCACACTATCAACTTAATATTTTGGGTACCTTTGATTTAAATATTTTTAGTTATGGCATGTATAGGGACTTGGTCATTTTGTTATGTGTCATAATTGGTTTAGCCAAATGTGTTGGCTTAAGTTGGCTGATAATTCATTTTGTAAATGGCCATTGAAATTGGTTAATATTGGTTTAAGTATATATATATGCATATGATGATGCTTTTCATGGATGTGGGAAATTTTCATGATTTAAGTTGAGATATATGTGACGTTTGTGTATGGTAAATGATAGCATGTGAATGGGGTGTTGATGCCTTAGTTGTGGCTGATTTGGTTGATGGTATATGCTTGGAAAATTTCTATGTTTGTTGTGTAGGTTTATGCATGGAAGGGTGACAGAATGGCTTGGTAAATAGCTTTATTTTGTTCACACGGTAGACACACGGGCGTGTGTCTAGGCCGTCTGTGACACACGGCTTGCCCCATGGGTGTGTGTTTCGGCCGTGTGTCCCTTGCACCTTAATTGTTCCAAAACAGAATGCTCAGTATTGAGCACACGGGCAGAGACACGGGCGTGTGTCTTAGCCGTGTGGACAGCAGGGCCTCGAACACGGGCGTGTGCCCTAGCCGTTTGAAGTCTGCACCTATTTTATGAAAAATCATGGAAATTTAAATCGACCACATGGCATAGCACACGATCGTGTGGCATGGCCGTGTGGCACAAGTCAGAGAGCACCCTATTTTAAACATGGCCTGTAGCACGGGCGTGTCTAAGGGTCACACTGGTGTGTCCCTTGGACCACACGGGCGTGTAAGCCCTGTAACATGAAAAAATTTCTAAGTTTTGTAAAATTTTCTAAAGTTCTCGGTCTAGTCCCGAACCACTTCCTAAGCATGTATTTAGCCTCGTAGGCTTGTTTCAGGGACGATATGAATGCATGTGAAAAGTTTTAAATTTGGATGAAAATTACGTCTCAGGTTTTTATGTTTGCTTGTGTTTAAGTCCGGTAATACCTCGTACCCTTTTTCGGCATCAAACACGGGTAAGGGGTGTTACATTTAATGGTATCAGAGCTACGGTTTAGTCGATTCTCGAACTAACTTAGCGTGTGTGAAAGACTAGCTATACATGCCATAAATAAACTGTGATAGTGTGATGACTCCTGACAATTTTAAAATGTGTTTTCATATAGTAAATGGACCCCAATCGAGTTAAAGCTGATGAAGTTGAAAGTAATGCGCCGGCTCCCACTCAAGGGGCAACGCCGTTTGATAGTAGACCTCCTACGGTTAGTCAGGGAGAAGGGGGTATGGAAGCCTTTTTCCACATAATGAATGAGTGGTATACGGAATTTGTTCAAACAAATCCGAATGCCTAACCTCTTCTACCCCCACCTATTCCTCGACCGGTTCCGGTAGCTCCACAAGGTATGGAATTTGTGAGAATGAACAAGCCTTTGGTTGATAAGATCCGAAAGCACGGGGCTGAATATTTCAGAGCTAATGTGGATGATGATCCCGAGAGAGCCGAGTTTTGGCTCGAAAACTCCATCAGGGTATTTGATGAGTTGTCCTGCACACCGGATGAGTGTTTAAAGTGTGCCATATCACTTTTGAGAGATTTTGCATATCACTGGTGGAATATATTGGTATCGGTGGTACCAAGAGAGAGGGTTACATGAGAATTATTTCAAGAGGAGTTCCGAAAGAAATATATTAGTCAGCGGTTCATCGATAAAAAACGTAAGGAATTTCTTAAGCTGAAGTAAGGTCGTATGATAGTGACAGATTATGAGCGAGAATTTGTCAGACATAGTAAATATGCTCGAGAGTGCGTTTCTACCAAGGCTATTATGTGCAAGAGATTTGAGGAAGGATTGAATGAGGATATTCGTGTGTTAGTTAGGATCTTAGAGCTGAAAAAATTTGTGGTATTGGTTGAACGGGCTTGTAAGGCCGAAGAGTTGAATAAAGAGAAGATGGAAGCTGATATTAAAGCTAGAGATTTGAGGAAAAGACCGATGAGTAAGTCATTTCCATCTCAGTCAAAGAAATCTAAAAAAATGTATTCCCGTTCGAATGTTTCAGCGGGGTATTCACACAGTATCATGGGAAGCAACATTCGAGTTTTAAATCTCAAGCTACTTCAATGGCAAGTGTGGGTAATGTAAAGCCTAATAGCCCCGAATGTCAACATTGTGGAAGAAGACATCCCGGCGAGTGTAGGGTGAATGACCGAGCTTGTTTCAAGTGTGGTTCTCAAGAGCATTTTATTCGAGATTGTCCTGAAATGGCTGAGAAAGAAAAATTTCAAGTGCGAGGCTGAGTAATACTACTAATAAGGGTAGACCACCGAGAAATACCAGAAATGGAGCTAGTAGTAAAAGTGTGACAAAAGATACAGTTGTGAGATCCGAAGCTCGAGCACCTGCTAGAGCCTATGCCATCCGTGCTCACGAAGAAGCGACATCTCCCAATGTTATCACTGGTACTTTTTCTCTTTATAATACTAATGTAATTGCATTGATTGATCCTAGATTGACTCATTCTTATGTTTGTGTGAAATTAGTAGCTAGTAAGAACTTACCAGTTGAGTTTATTGAGTTTGTGGTTAGAGTGTCAAACCCCTTAGGCAAACATGTATTAGTTGATAGAGTTTGCAAGAATTGTCCCTTGATGATTCGAGGTCACTATTTTTTGGCTGATTTAATGTTTTTTCCATTTGATGAATTCGATGTTATTTTGGGTATGGATTGGTTGACACTGCATGATGCCGTAGTAAATTGTAAAAGAAAGATTATTGAACTGGAATGTGAAAATGGTGAAATTCTTCGGATTGATTCAGATGAGTTGGGTGAGTTACCTGTTATGATTTCTTCGATGTCTGCCCAGAGGTGTGTAAGGAAAGGTTGTGAAGCTTATCTAGCTTATGTGTTGAATACAAGAGTGTCTGAAATAAATATTGAATCAGTACTGATAGTTTGTGAATATCTGGATGTGTTCCCGGAAGAATTGCCAGGGTTGCCACCGGTTAGAGAAGTTGAGTTTGGTATTGACTTAGTACCAGGGACCTCGTCGATATCTATTGCTTCGTATAGAATGGCTCCGAATGAATTGAAAGAATTAAAAGCTCAGTTGCAAGAATTGACAGATAAAGGTTTTGCAAGACCGAGTTTTTCTCCCTGGGGTGCACCAGTGTTATTTGTAAAGAAGAAAGATGGATCTATGAGACTTTGTATTGATTACCGACAGCTCAACAAGGTGACTATAAAGAGCAAGTATCCTTTGCCAAGAATTGATGACTTGTTTTATCAGTTGAAAGGGGCAACGGTATTCTCGAAGATTGATTTGAGATCTGGCTGCTATCAGTTGAGAGTTAAAGAGTCGGATGTGCCAAAAACCGCATTCAGAACAAGGTATGGACACTATGAATTCCTTGTTATGCCTTTTGGATTAACAAATGCACCTGTTATTTTTATGGACTTGATGAATCGAATTTTCCGACCGTACTTAGATAAGTTTGTGGTTGTGTTCATCGATGACATTTTGATTTATTCTCGGGATGAGGCTGAGCATGTTGAACATTTAAGAATTGTGTTGCAGACCTTGAGAGATAAGAAATTGTTTGCTAAGTTCAGTAAAAGTGAGTTTTGGCTCCGAGAAGTCTGATTTTTGAGACATATTGTCTCTGGAGATGGTATTCGAGTTGATCCGAGTAAGATATTGGCAATTTTTGATTGGAAACCGCCGAAGAATGTATCGGAGGTTCGAAGCTTTTTGGGCTTAGTCGGTTATTACCGACGTTTTGTCAAAGGATTTTCGATGATTGCTACTCCTATGACTAAGCTGTTGCAAAAGGATGTTAAGTTCGAATGGTCAGAAAAATGTCAGCAAAGCTTTGAGAAGTTGAAAACATTATTGACTGAGGCGTCGGTTTTAGTGCAACCTGAACCGGGAAAAGAGTTCGTAATTTATAGTGACGCGTCACTGAATGGATTAGGATGTGTGTTGGTGCAAGAGGGCAAAGTGATAGCTTATGCCTCGAGACAGTTGAAACTGCATGAGAAAAATTATCCGACGCATGATTTGGAATTAGCCGCCATTGTGTTTGCTTTGAAAATTTGGAGACACCATTTATACGGTGAGAAGTTTCATGTGTTTTTCCTATCATAAGAGTTTAAAATACTTGATGACTCAGAAAGATTTAAACTTGCGGCAACGGAGATGGCTCGAGTTACTGAAGGATTATGAGCTAGTGATTAGCTATCACCTGGGTAAGGCAAATGTAGTCGCAGATGTGTTGAGTAGAAAGACTTTGTTTGCTTTGAGAGCGATGAATACACGGTTGACTTTGTCCGATAATGGTTCGATCCTAGACGAGTTGAGAGCAAGACCGTTATTCCTTCAGCGAATTTGCAAAGCTTAGAAATGTGACAGTTATTTGCAAACCAAAAAAGTTCATTGTGAATCGAGTAGTGATTCAGATTTTCATATCGGATCCGATGATTGTTTGATGTTCCGAGGTAGAATTTGTGTACCGAAAAATGATAAACTTATTCAGAAAATTCTTCATGAGGATCATAATGGTTGTTTATCTGTGCATCCGGGTAGTACAATAATGTATAATGATTTAAAGAAATTGTATTGGTGGTTAGGTATGAAGCGAGATATCTCTGAATTTGTATCGAAATGTTTGATTTGTCAGCAAGTGAAAGCCGAACACCAAGTACCTTCGGGTTTACTTCAGCTAGTGATGGTACCCGAGTGGAAATGGGATAGAATTACGATGGACTTCGTGATGGTTTTACCTTTGACACCGAAAAAGAAAGATGTCGTTTGGGTTGTTGTTGATATATTGACGAAATCAGCTCATTTTATTCCGGTACGTATCGATTACACACTTGACAAGCTAGCTAAATTGTACATTTCTGAAATTGTGAGATTGCACGGAGTGCCTATTTCTATTATCTCGGATAGAGATCCAAGGTTTACTTTGCGTTTATGGAAAAAGTTGCAAGAAGATTTGGGTACAAAGTTGAACTTTAATACCGCATTTCATCCGCAAACTGACGGCCAATCAGAGAGAATGATTCAGGTTCTATAAGATATGCTTCATTGTTGTATTTTAGAATTCGAGGGTAGTTGGGAAAAATATCTACCATTGGTCGAATTTGCCTATAACAATAGTTTTCAATCGAGTATAAAGATGGTGCCTTATGAGGCATTGTATGGCCGCAAGTGCTGAACACCTTTGTATTGGACCGAGCTTAGTGAGAAACAAATTCACGGGATTGACTTGGTTAGGGAAACCGAAGAAAAGGTAAAGGTAATCCGCGAATGCTTGAAAGCAGCTTCAGATCGGCAAAAGTCGTACGCAGATTTGAAAAGAAAAGAGATCGAATTTCATATTGGTGATAAAGTATTTATGAAAGTATCTCCATGGAAGAAGATTTTGATATTTGGCCGTAAAGGCAAGTTAAGTCCACGTTTCATCGGGCCGTATGAAGTTATTGAAAGAATAGGGACAGTGGCATATCAGTTAGCTTTACCGATAGAGTTGGAAAGGATCCACTACGTGTTTCATGTATCTATGTTACGCCGTTATCGATCAGACCCTTCACATGTGATTTCTCTGATAGAGGTTGAGATTCGACCCGATATGACTTACGGTGAAGAACCGATCAAGATTTTGGCTCGGGAAGTTAAAAAGTTGAGAAATAAAAACATAGCCCTAGTTAAAGTTTTTTCGCAACGACACAGAGTCGAAGAGGCTACGTGGGAACCTGAGGAAGCTATGTGAAAATAGTACCCAAACCTATTTTCTGGTGAGATTTTCGGGGACAAAAATCCCTAAGGGGGGAGAGTTGTAACAACTCGATTTTGGGTCTAGTCGGAACAATAGTTTCGGGACCACAAATCCAATGCAATAAAATTTATTTTTATTATATTTTTATGGTCTACAGTTTAACGGAATGTATTCATGAAAATTTCGTTTGAAAATTTTGACGTTTGAGCACCCAATTTAGCAAAAAGGACTAAATTGTAAAAAGTGCAAAAGTTGAGTTCTACATGCTAGAGGTGTCTAATTGCTATGAAATTTTAAATTGAAGGTCTTTATATGGTAATTAGACCATTTATTAAGTTAGTGGACAAAAATGGACATGGTGAGATAAAATTTCAAAGTTTTAAGTGAAGGGCATTTTGGTCATTTAGTAATTAAATGAATTAAAAAACAAAAATCAAGCCAAAATTTAGTCCATCTTCTTCATGCTTGTGCCTAAAATTAGAAGGGAAGCCATAGCTAGGGTTTGGCCACTTTCAAGCTCGATTATAAGTCCGTTCTTGTCCCGTTTTTAATGCTCTTTACATTTTGAAGTCGTTACAATCCGATCTATCTATTTCTACCATTAGTTTGAGTTATGGTTGATTTCTAGGGTTTGAAACATGTTAGACATGTGTGTATTTTGATGTTTAATGGTAGATTATGCAAGCTTAATGTTAGATAAACAACTTTTGCTAGGTGATTTTTGATGAAAATGTCAAAAGGACCTATTTGTAAAAACATTTCAAAATGTGTGTAAAAGTGTGATTAAATGAAAATTTTCGGCTGTTATAAGCATGAAAGAGGTTCGGCTAGGCTTGGGTCTTGAAGAAATCGAATAGATTTCATTTTACGAGCCTATGGGCCAAAATGTAAAAATGTTAAAGTTTAGGGGTAAAAATGTAATTTTTCCATAGTGTGATTTTTGGACTGAATTGAGAAATGTGGATAATAAATGAGTTAAATTTTCTATTATAGATCAAGAGAAACGAGGTTCGGACCTAGATTGGGGGAAAAATAAGGTGTTTGACGATTAGGTCCATTTCTACTATTTTTGTACCGAGGTAAGTTCGTATGTAAATAATGCATTATTTTAATTATGTTTTAAATGCTTTAATATTGTATGAATTATGATTGACTCTTTGGATGTAATCGATAAAGTTTGACAAGTGAGAAATCCCGGTTGAACCTTAGGAATAGGTAGGATACGAATGTCATGACATTAGGGTTATTTGAGATTTCGTGTAAGACCATATCTGGGATATGGAATCGATATGAGACTTCGTGTAAGACCATAGCTGGGCTATTGGCATCGGTAAGAGATCCCATGTAAGACCATATTTGGGATATGGCATTGGTACGGTACTGTGTGTACGAGATTCCCGAGTATCCTTTAGTATTCCAAGTGGTTCAACGGGAAATTCAACGAGTATGTCAAAGATGTGAAAGGTTATGATTATGTTGCGAGTTGGTACAGGTACGTACGTAAAACTCATTTACTAATGAGCTCGATATGTGATGAATCCCTCGGTAAGGTTATGAATGAGCAAGTTATGATTAGAAGATCTTGATACTAATTATGCCAAGTTCATCATGTTTATTTGTATGATACATGTATGATTATAATGCTTATTATTTGCATAGGAACTTACTAAGCTATATAGGTTACTCCCCTTTCTTTTCCCTTGTCTTATAGTGGCACCAAGCCAGCTCGGGGATCGAAAACTGTCGGAGATCCATTCACACTATCAACTTAATATTTTGGGTACCATTGATTTTAATATTTTGAGTTATGGCATGTATAGGGGCTTGGTCATTTTGTTATGTGTCATAATTGATTTAGCAAAATGTGTTGGCTTAAGTTGGCTGATAATTCATTTTGTAAATGGCCATTGAAATTGGCTAATACTGGTTTAAGTATATATATATATATATGCATATGATGATGCTTTTCATGGATGTGGAAAATTTGCATGATTTGAGTTGAGATATATGTGATGTTTGTGTATGATAAATGATAGCATGTGAATGGGGTGTTGATGCATTAGTTGTTGCTGATTTGGTTGATGGTATATGGTTGGAATGGTTCTATGTTTGTTGTGTAGATTTATGCATGGAAGGGTGACAAAATGGCTTGGTAAATAGCTTTATTTTGTTCACACAGGTAGACACACGGGCGTGTGTCTAGGCCTTGTGTGACACACGGCTTGCCCCATGGGCGTGTGTTCCGACCGTGTGTCCCCTGCACCTTAATTGTTGCAAAATAGAATGCTCAGTATTGAGCACATAGGATGAGACACGGGCGTGTGTCTCAGCCGTGTGGACGGCACAGCCTCGAACACAGGCGTGTGCCCTAGCCGTGTGAAGTCTGCACCTATTTTATGAAAAATCATGGAAATTTAAATCGACCACACGGCATAGCACACGGGTGAGTGGCATGGCCGTGTGGCACAAGTCAGAGAGCACCCTATTTTGAACACGGCCTATAGCACGGGCGTGTCTAAGGGTCACACGGGCGTGTCCCTTGGACCACACGGGCGTGTGAGCCCTGTAACATGAAAAATTTTCTAAGTTTTGTAAAATTTTCTAAAGTTATCGGTCTAGTCCCGAACCACTTCCTAAGCATGTATTGAGCCTCGTAGGCTCGTTTCAGGGACGATATGAATGTATGTGAAAAGATTTAAATTTGGATGGAAATTACATATCAGTTTTGTATGTTTGCTTGTGTTTAAGTCCGGTAATGCCTCGTACCCTGTTCTGGCATCGAACACGGGTAAGGGGTGTTACTCACTATGCAGCAATCATTTTGGTAGTTTTTGAGCATTTTGGCTAAGGTTAATAATGGCGTGTATAGGATTCCTTGTAATGTATGTTTTGGTATGTTCAAGCTTTTGGAAGTTATGTTGGTTTGGTGCACTTTAATGCCTTACCAAGTTATGTCTTTTGGTCACTTTTAAGTACTTGTAAATAAGGTTCTTTTGGTATGTTTTGATGGCTTGAAAATGGTCATGTGTGGTAGTTAATTGAACTAAGTTATTATGCTTGGAAATATGCAATATTGACTTATTTTTGGTAAGTGATGTTTTGGTATATTGTGGTGCCTTTGAATGGTATATTGGTTAGATGAATTAGGGTGTTTGAAATGACATGTTTAGGTATGTTTGAATAATGTTTAAACCCTTGAATGTGTGCCCAAATGAAATGGTTAGTTATGCATGAAATGTGCTTGTAATGGCTTGATTTTTAGGTAAATTTTGGGTTCACACGGCCTGGCGACACAGCCGTGTGTCATTTGGAATTTCTTAGTGTTTCAAGTTAGTGAGTTACACAGCCTAGCACATGGACGTGTGTGGCATCTTAGTGAGTTACACGGTGAGGACACGAGTTGGGACACGACTGTATGTCCCTTTGTTCGAATGTTACACGGCCTGGGCGATGTCACACGACCGTGTGACCCCTATTTTCCAATTTTTGCAACATTTTCTTAAAACTTTTGTTTTGTTTCAATTTGGTACCAAATTGCTTCTAAGTTATTTTTAGAGCCTAAAAGGCTCGATTTAGGGACAAAATGCATATGATTGAATGATTTATTACATGTTTAAGTTATTTAATGTTATGAAGGTAAATTTTTTCTGATTGTACGGTAATGCTCCGTAACCCTAATCTAGCGACGGAGACGGGTTAGGGGTATTACAGCTCTAGATACCAATTGTTTGATATTTGATGAAGAAATAATTGAAACAGAAGCAAAAAAAAGATAAAAAATAGAGAAATTAGCTTGTGATCAATTATTTCATTACTTAAAAAATTGTTACAAAGTTTACATTAACAAGTATGCTTAAATAAGCTATGAAAAATAATAAAATAATTACAACTTGACTAATCTTGGAACTTGATTGATTCAACTTGCTTCTTCATTGGTTGATTTCAGTCTAATCAGCAACCAAAACATCTTACCAAAAATTATCATTGTTTTAGTGCAAGTTGGCAAGTTGCAAAGTAAAGGCTTGCATATGTAAGCTCGCCTAACATAGATCACACTTTTGGAGACTTCGCAGCTTTGATGATCTCACACTATTGGAAAGCTCACAGTCTTGGTGAGCTCGTAATTTTGGGTGAGCTCGCATATTTGGGGAGCTCACAGTCTTGCGATCTGGGTTCACCAATGCATGGATGGTCACTTCGCAATAAGAAATAATCTCCAATAGAGAACTTATCATCATTCACACTATAATAATGAAGAAAACTACTAATCACACCAGGACTAAAAGTGAAAAAGTGACCCATCACATAGTTCTACGCTCATTGTTTGGGTCCTTTATGGATTTCTAAAGGTTTTAAAAAGAATTCCATGACCACATTATTCACAAAAGGTTAAACACAAGATACAAAAAATAGGAGTTGGTTCTGTTCCATAAATATGTTAATGTTGTTCTCATAGAATCCACTCTCCTAAATATTCCTCACATATATAAAGCCTTTTTAGCCTCAATCTTCAATCATTTAGCACATGAAGGTATGAGAACTTGGGCTTAGGTTGCATTGGTTTGGGCTAAGCATCACTGGTAGATTTCATCTTCTAGTTTCTCTTTTTGGTAGAGGATAGAGCACTAGGCATCTTGGTTATGTGTTTACCAGTTGAGGTGTCAAATTATGTAATGGCACATTATCATAAAAGTCAAAATCAATTTCTACAAGGTTAAATGCTTTCTTCTTCTCTTTTCCCTTTTATTCTTTGGAACCTTAAGGATGATAGGCTCATCCCCTGTACTAATGACTTTCTTCCTAGAATATTTTGATTCAATTTCCTTAATAAAAGATGCCCTTATTCTCATTTGAGATATATGGCCAATTGCAAGTTAAGGTAACAACTACCTCACGCTCTGCAATGTCATCATCATTTCTTACAATGGGCTCGCATCTCTCTTTAGCAGCAACAACCTCCTCAATGAATTATTGGGCATCTGGATCAACCTTAGTAAGACTTTGTTGAGTGATTGTTTCAACAAGTTGATCAAGTTGTGTGCCTTGATTAGGATAAGGTGATTCAAACAATAGTATATCAATCTTTTCCTCTACCTCAGTAGTTTTCTAATTCGACATGGCTTCCATACCTTCCTTAACATTCTCCACATTCTTCGTTCAAATAGTCTTCTCAAATGTAGAATTATAAGATGCATAAGAAACTTCATCAACTAGTGGTTCAACACAAGTAGGAGGATTACCTTCAATTAGATTTCCTTTCTTAGTTGTAATTGACAGAGCATCTAAAAGAGGTTCTTAAATTGCCTAGCTTTGTGGTTTCATTTAAGGTACCATATAAGAAGTTCCTTCACTAGACTCCATGTTTCCTCTTATATGGATTAGAGGATTTGGAGAATATGATCTCGATATAGATTTCTCAAAGGTGGTAAGGCTAAGGGGTTTGGCTTGCTTGACTCGTGTCATAGATTTCTTGCGATAGTGGTAAGGCTTTCTTATAGAATAAGGCTTCCTGAATTAGAGATTTTTAAGTTAAGAATAAAAGAGAATTAAGTTTCTTAAGGGTAGAAAGCTCAATCAAGAAAGTTTAATAAGAAATGCAACTCAATCTTATGAAATAAATACTCAAATTTTCACCAAAGATTTCCTCCCAAAATTACAGAAACAAATATTTTAGTGCTAAAACAACCCTCCAAAATATAAAATTTGGAACTAAAAATTACTCAAAAGTAATTAAAGGAAAATTGACATCGGGAAAAGGAGTTTTAGTGCCTTGCCTTGGGTGCCAAGCTAAACTTAGCAACTCGAATAGAATTTCTCTAAGTTTCGAACTTGAGAGCTTAAATATTCTTTGTAAATATGTTTGCCAACTGATTCTGAATGGATACATACTTCAATTTAATGGTTTCATTCTCTGCTAACTCCTTGATGAAATGATGTCTTATATTGATATGTTTGATCCTTGAATGAAGCATAAGATTCTTCGATATGTTTGTCATAGTAGGCAATTGCAATTGGCAATTCCATTCCAAACTCTTTAAGCATTTGCCTCATCCACAATTGCTTCTTGCAGCTAGATACTCATCCTTTATTGTAGATAATGAGATCAAGGACTACTTCTTGCTATAAAAATAAACCAAATTCAAGCCCAAATAAAAGCACCCTCCAATGTCTCTTCTACCAACTGCAAGTATCTTATCTAGCTTATATGTAAAAAACCTTACCCATTCTAACGTACGGTACAAATGGAAGGTTCTACCAGAGCACGTTCCAAGTCATAGTCAAAATTTTTCATTGATAAAACACCATTTCTTAACCTTATAGAATTTATTTAAAACAATTATTAATGTTCAAGAAAGAGTAATATACAATTTTGAAATCATTTTGGGTCATAGAAAACATGTTAGGACTCATTTGGTTCATTAACCAAATGTTTAAGGCTTATCGGCTTAAAGAGTAGTCGTTCGAGTCGAGAGAAATAAGAGTTTTATCAAACTTGAAAGTATAGAAACATTTGGATCTGAATGTGTGATGTCATGTTATGTTGCCAAAGCAATTAAGACTATCTTACTAGACAATCATAACATTCAGAGAACAAATATCATATGAAACCTTTTATTCATCCAACATTTTCATACACATCCATTCTTAATGTGTAAGACCTTAATTTATCAAGTTACGAAATTATACGAGGTTGAGTTAAGAGTTCGGACTCGAAACCAAACTCAAATTCCAAATTCTAACATTATATCTTGAGATGAGGATCTTCGCGTCTTGAGACAAACCATATTTATTTGTACTAATTTTCATTTAAAAATTTACATGTATTGAGACATTCGAATACATGTCTCAAGGCAAGATCTCTCATGTCTCGATACTAAGTCTCCAGACAGGCCTCCCTTGTTTCCTTATTTTTGCTTCGATGTTTGAATGTCTCAAGACAATGGGTTATTGTCTCAAGACTTGGAACATAGCAACTCTTATTTAGGTTTGATGTTTCCTTGTCCCAAGACAAGGGCCACTCTATCTCGAGACATACATTCAATTGTCTCGAGACTTAAAAGAGTAGTCTTGAGAGCTAGGCTATTTTCAACAAATCAAACAGTACTATTTCATTCTTGAGGTCTCGAGACATACCAATATTTTCAACAAATTACCCAAAATGGTCAGTTTCAATCGTTCAAAACATACCAATTTGTATTATAAATATACCTAAATTTTACCTCAATCTCCAATTCTCAAGTTGACACAAATACATACAATCAAACACCACCAAATTATAGAAATTCATGTATCCATATTCAAGCAACCTATTACCACTTTCAAAATCATATTAACTAACAAAACTAACATACCATAATTCACACTCAATTCCATGTCATAAATGCCCTAGGTACATGCCATGTAACTCTAACTCAAATACACATACAAAAGAGGTAGTAAATGGATATCGAGCAAAGTCATTGAGTTGAATGCTTGACTACTCACAACTTGCATCTACTCACATTTGAGACCTGTGCATGGAAACAAACATAATTGTACGCTTAGTATTGAATACTCAATAGTGCTAATATAATTCAAATTCAATATGTTAAATTAAACTAAAACAAACATGTAAAATAATATATCAACTACATTAATTTACACTATTTCTACTTATCACCAAATAAAAAATCACATCATTACCAAACTTTCTCATTCAAGATTCATCTCAATATGTCATAATTGTTGGAAAATCGGATTCGAAAAACGCAACGGAAAATAGGTTTAAGGGAAAACTAGAGTTTTAATTTTTTTTTTTCCAAAAACAAGAACTTGGTTGTGTTATCTAAAGTAATATACACTTAATCAAAATTATACATTTATGATTCGTCTAGGATGAATGTTTCGACCGAGTAGTTTTCTCCGCTATCCTCAAGCTCACATCTACCAAGTGTAGGGTCACTTCGCATAAGAAAATTTTTCACAAAATTATCAGTGGGGCAATTTCGTAAATTTTCTAGACTTATAGGGTCAAGTTGTAAAATAACAAGAATATATCTAGAAATTTTCTGATATAATTTCTTCAGAGAATTTTCTCTTTACAACTTTTCTTAAATTCAAGTGAATGAGAATAATGACTCATTTTCTCTTTATAAGGAGAGTTTAGAGATAGTTCAACTAGGATTAGAATTAATCACATTAATATTAAATTAATAAAATATTATCTAGATAAATATTAAATTAAATTTAATATCTTATAATAATATTAAATTAATAAAATACTATCGATATAAATATTAAAATAAATTTAATATCTCATATTAATATATAGATAAATATTAAATTAACTTTAATATTAAATTCATTAAAACAATATTATATTTGGAAAAGTTGATTTTAAATCAATTACCCAATAGAGTTGCACTAGGAGTCTAATTTTCCACTACTCTACCACTGAAGAACCATCGTTGCTGACCATTTGCCGACCATAGGATCATCGTTGTTGTAGTGGTCGTGCTCAGCGGTTCCATCGCGGGCGCAACTTCCCTAGCACCCCAAACTGTCGTCGTTTTCCCCGAATGGGCCTGGCCGGTTTGGCTGCTGCTAGTTCAATCCGGGCCAGTGACGATCTGACTAGTTCATTCCAGCCAATGGTTGGACCGTCGGCCCAATTTCGTACACAAAGCCCAGTTCAACCAATTTTTGGGTTTTGGTCTCGAGTTTTGGTTCTTGGGTTCAATTTTTGATATGGGGTCCAATTTTCAAATTCAATTACCCACTGTACCAATTGTCTAACTTGAAAATTAATTTTCAGAAACATCATATTTATTTTACTTGATCAAAATTAATGTTCCCAAAAATCACTAAGATTTTCCAAATTAATTTTTTAAGAAAATTCTTTAATCAAATTATCTAGTTGAACAATTCTCGCGACCACCTAATTTAATTCCACATCGAATAAATTGACTAAATTAAATTATTTCCAAAGTCGTAAAATTTTCTTCTTATTCAAATGCAGTTCGATTGAGCTTTTGTTGAGCTCGCGTTAAATGAAATTATGCCTAGAAGCATCGTTCCGATAATTTGCAATTTATTAAATCATGGAGTCAATCCACAAGAAGTACCATAATTGAAAAATCCTTATTGTATACTCTTTACAAAAGCAATTCATCCAACTACTTTGTCCAATGACCTTGCCATGTGTGTGTTACCCTCATATGGTATCCTTGATTTCTTTGAGTTAAATTCGTTCACTCAATACAATCCTATTTTATCTCATTGTCACCATTGTGTCTTCTTAATAATTAATATGATCACTGTCAACTAATGGCTATGATAAATTGCTCCTTCTAGAACGAGCAACCCATGGTCACATTCAATATTTATCAATCTACACAATGATAATGAGAGGATATCATTAACTCTGTAATCGATCTATGAAATCCATTATTGCTAGTAAATTCATGCCATACATAAGTCATGTACCCAACATACCGGCTATTAGCTCGATCATCACACCCCTTACCCAAGACCGTCGCCAGAGTCGAGCACGAGGCATTACCAGACTTAACTTACTAGTTCGGGGCATAAAAATTTGCTTTTAAAATTAATTCGTTCACATACATCCAATATGTTCCTAAAAAGGGCCTTCGAGGCCCTAAAAAATGTAATTGAAACGGTTCGGGACCAAATCGGAAAGATTAAAATTTTTTGATTTCTTAAACAAATCAAAACACTTTATTTTCCTATTCATAATGAAACTGTCCATTTGCGTCATAGTCACTAAATTGACTATAACTTGAGTTACAAAACTCAAAATTTAGATCCGTAAATTTTCCTTGAAACTAGACTCATATATCTTCTTACTATAATTTTTCCAGAATTTTGTGTGGTCAATTAGTATAGTTTATTAGTTAAAGTCTCCCCTGTTACACTGTCCGATGGTTCTGACCCCCCTTCACTAAAAATCAGTTATCTCATAATATACAATTCTTTTGCCTACACTGTTTCTTTCATATAAAAATAGACTCAATAAGATTTATTTCTATACCTCATTCACACCCTAATTCCATTTATACTATCCTTAGTGATTTTTCAAAATCACATCGTTAATTGCTGTCCAGCTGTTCCTTTGCAAATTTTACTCTTTCATAATTTCTTTGTAATAACTATCATTTAGGCATACATAACACCCAAAACATGTTCTTATTTAACCATTTTAATGGCTAATCATTATCAAGTATTTACAAGCCATTCTTTAGCCATATCATAACGACATACACACAAAATGGCTAAGTCACTATACATGCCATAACTTAAAACGTTTCGAGTCACAAAATACCGAGATAATCCTTTGATAGTGTGAAATGATCTCCGACATCCTTACGATCCCCGAGTTGGCTTGCGATACTATAAAAAGAGAGAAAGGAATGGGAGTAAGCATAAATCTTTGTAAGTTTGCATGTAAATGAATAACAACATTCTTAATGAATTATCTTATTCTTTTCTTATCAAGATCATTTAAACCTTTAACTCAATATGCTTAAGTTTTGAATTCTTACCTGTACATTTTTAGCATGAACTTGTCTTGCCTTTGCTTTGGTATACTCTTTGAATTTTTCGTTGAACCACTTGGAATACTAAGGATACACGGGTACCTTTCCTTTTGAAACTTACCATTGCCATGTCTTGACATGGTCTTACGTGGTATCCTTGCCTTATGAACTCACCAATGCCATGCCTTGGCATGGTCTTACATGGGATCTTTGCCTTATAGTAACTTATCAATGCCATGTCTTGACATGGTCTTACATGATTTCCTTAAACCCTAATGTCATGACATTTGTATCCTACACATTCCTAAGGTTCAATCGGGACTTTATGAGATTGCTTCTCCGTTAATTCATGCTTGAGTCTTTAAATGATAAATTTACAGAATAAATATGTAAATGCTGGAATTTAATAGTATTAAATGTAAAATAATAGAATATTGCATTTATTTACCGCTAACTTACCTCGGAACAAAATACGATCAACTATATTGATTTAGTCCACTATCTTTTTCTTTCCCCGGTCTAACTCCGAATTTCGTTCCTCTTGATCTATAATAGCAAATTTAGCTTATTTAACACTCACATTTATTAAAACAGTCCTTGATTCTAACTTTGGCAAAAATTATGATTTTTCCCCTAAACTTTTACATATTTACACATTTACCCCAAATCTTGGAAATTAAACTTTATCCCTTATTCTTATGTTTTATGACATGCTGATCATTTTTCCCTTCTATGAAAACATCAAATTCACACTCTAATATGTACTTATGAACATTAGGTATTTTTACCGTTTAAGCCGTTTTACTCGTTTTCACTTGAAATCGCTTAGCAAAAGTTGTTTAACATAATTTCAGACTTCATATTCTATCATAAAACATCAAAATAAACACATTTCACCTATGGGTATTTTTCCAAATATGAACCCTAGGTTAAATTATTGCTAGATTAAGCTAAATCAAGTTACCGGGACTCCAAAAACGTAAAGAACATTAAAAACGGGGCTTAGATGCACTTACTATGAGCTTGAGAAGTTGAAGAAACCCTAGCTATGGTGTTCCCTTTGATTACCATCTTTTTCCCTTTTAATTCCTTTTTAATTCCAAATGACTAAAATGCCCTTCATTAAAACTTTAGTTATTTTTATCTATGTATGTCCATTTTTTACCATGAAAAATATAATGGTCTAATTACCATTTAAGGACTCCTACTTCAAACCCCCATTTCAATCAAGTACTCTATGAATTAGAACCCCTATTTAGCAACTTTTGCAAACAAGTCCTAATAGGCATTTTAAGCATTCAATCAATAAAATTTCTTATCGATACTCTAACACATGTATTTAATCACTCGGTAAATCATAATAATTAATCGCAATAAACTTTTCTATCTCAAATTCGTGGTTTCACAACCACTGTTCCGTTTAGGCCCTATTTCGGGATGTTACAATGACTAACTCGGGATTTAGGTAAGTCACATCATGAACGTCACAAGTGAATTAATTCAAAAACGGGTTTAAAAACCAATTCAACATGGGTCCAATCCAATGTATCATCCTTCTAATGAGTACATTTATGTCTCTACTCGTGGAGTTAACTGCTCCGATAGCCAAGACTAGTCATCTCCCTAATTGGAATTGTAGACAACATAATAATCCTTCTAAGTATTTGAATCAAATGCTCACTTTGATTCTTTTACATGATTACGGACTTGTTTAGATTATCTACTGAAGTAAGTTGTCTTTCTCGCATTGTAAACATTCTTACAATGTCACTCATCATCAGTTTGAACTTAGACAATCAATGAGCTAACATTTGCTTGTCACAATTTCGCTACGTATGCAAAATATGATAGACAAAAACATAAAAGATATAGTAGTGAAATGTGAAATTAACTTTATTTATTTATTCATCATTCAAATACATAGAAAGCAGTTACATGTTTACTACAATATGGGCACATTTCCCAACAATAATCTCATATCACATTGTTTTTCCATATTTCAACATGTTATACAATATCATTCCAACACTTATTTATTTCAGCCCCTATTAATTGAAGATAAATGTTAGGACGGATACTCGGATCCATATAACGAGTGAGTCCTCAACCCTCTAGGAATTGAGACTGTATTATTATACCACCCTGGGTTGCCCGACAATGGTAGCTTTTTGTATTTGTCCAGACTGTTTTATTCTACCATCTTAGATTGCCTGGAAATTATAGTTTAGTATTTTCTCATGAACCTCAGGGAGTTGGAGCTATTTTATTCTACCACCTTGGGTTACCTAACAAAGATGGCTTTTAGTACTTGTTCAACTGATAGCAATGACCTTATGGCATGCCGACTATACCCGAATTATGTCTAAAATCGTTTAACGAGGTAATAGCATCATAATCATCATTGTAACTGATATAAATACATTTATATCATACATATATGTACACACACATATAAAAAATAATTCAATCATTCATAACTTTATTTCATCATTTGCGATATCAAATCATCATCATAGTTTCAGGGAGAGATACGACTTCCTTAATATTCATTTCATATGTGTTATTAATGACTTACTAGACTATGAACGACTTATCAAAAGTGATTATAAAAGCACAAACTGATTTCGCTATCCGTTGTTTGCCTTCGCCTTTAACCCTTGATGATATAACCTCATCATTTGCTACGCACGATAATACAATTATAAAAATGATATTAGTTTATAATTATCAAAGATATAACTGATGAAACATAAAAGTAACATATTTAAAGCCCACATTTAATATGCTTTTGGATGATTTAAGCCTCAATTCATGTAAAAAGGTGCTCTTAATCCTTTCTTTTCATGTTTTATACTCAGGAAAGCACCCGATGACGAAAAGAACGAGAAACGGGCTTAAAACGGACTAAATTGGGCCAAGCCACGAAATCAGTACGGCCTGGACTTCAAGCCACACGGCCGTGCCTCCTTAATCATCTAGAACACGGCCTAGCCACGATTTACACGATCGTGCCTCATCAACGGAGTCCAACACGGCCTGGCCACAATTCATACGGGCGTGTGCCATGGTCGTGTCCCTGCCACGGGAAAGAGGAATTTTACTCGAATTTAGATGCTTGGAGGCAAAGAAACACATTCCCAAGTCTACTTAAACTCCCAAATAGGAATTGCACTCAAATTAGGATACTTGGAGGCCAAGTAACACATCTCAAAGCCTATATAAACACCCCATGTAGCAACTTAGAAGGGGAGTTCGGCAGAAGCCGGAGTCGACGGGAGCCCAAAGCCATCGTCTAGGGGCGTTGTGCTAGGCCAGAGAAGGCAGATTTGTGGGGATTCACTAAGGGATAGCCAGTTGATCCATCTCAGGAAGCCAGAATTCTACTCAGGACGGAGGATCTCTCCTTCAATTCCTTCAGGGGGGTTTAGGGATTTCTTATGTTTTGTTTTATCTTTTCTCTTGAGATGTTTTCCTTTATTGTCATGAACTAAACCCTTGGATACCAGAAGAGATAAAACCTATGATGAATCTTGTTATTGTTTTTTGAATTATATGATAAATACTTAGTTTGTTCTTAATTATGTGAGCTTAATCCAAATTTAATGTGCTTAAGTGGAGGAGGAATAGACCCTGCCTAAGAGTAGATCCAACATAATTAAGCGGAGTTGATCGCACGCCTAGAGATAGGGTGTCGAGATTTTGCCGGATTAGGGTGAAACCTAATATGGGAATCCATAGATCAATTTACTGCTATTCTAGGGGGTTATTATAAGAGAACGAGAGTTCCACTAATTAACCTAGGGTTAGACGTTATTCGCCTCGAAAGAGGGTTTAATATACGTTAAGGAGTCTTACGGATCAAACTAAGTGAATAAATCGTATGGTTCAGTGTTAGATAACAAGTGAAGTCTAGGTGGATTCTTCCTAGGGTATCGTCTATATCAACTGAGTTTTTCCCAAGTTATTTTCCAAATTCATTCTTCTTTTTCTTAGAGTCTTTAGTTTAGTAGTTAATTAATTTAGATTAATAAACAACTTCACTTATTTTAGGCTAAATAATAAAAAGAAAGTTAGTATTAGTACTTTTAGTTCCTTTGGGTTCGATAATCCGGTCTTGCATAAGCTATACTACTGTTTGATAGGTGCACTTGCCTCAATCGTTGTCAGAGTTAGTTTCCAGGTTCGATCATTCTTTTTATAAATTTTAAAGCTCTGATTCACAGCGATCAAGTTTTTGGCGCCGTTGCTAGGGAACTAAAATATTAAGAGCGCTCTATTTTTATTACTTTAGCCATTTTTTTTATTTTCTGCAATTTATTTTATTATTATTATATTTATTACTTCGCTAAATTTTCTTTTATTTGATTTTGACAGATAGAGGAGATGGCACTGAATAACTATTAGTGGCAAGTTACGAGGACAAAGCCAACAAAAGCAGTCGATATCTACGACCTCGACCTAGTAACCAGGCTATCAAACCAGTTAGAGATGTTACATAAAAAATTTAATGGTTTATACGGTTCCTCGCAGGTACATCCAGTTATGCAGTGTGAAATAAGCGGAGGCATGGCGAATCCTGAGTACCCACCCTACAGACATGGCATGCAAAGCGAACAAGTCCACTATATGAGTAACTATTCTAAACCTCAAAATAATTTTTATAGTGACACTTATAATGCAGGTTGGAGGTACCAGCCTAATTTCTCGTGGGATGATCAAAGTAGCCAAAGACAGGAACTTCCTTTAAATTTTCAACAACCACCTCACCAACAGGAAGAGGAGTCGAACTTTGAAAAGATGCTGACAAAATTCATGGCAGCTACAGATAACCGTCTCCAAAAAAATGAGACAACACTTAATGACCAACAAGCATCGATCAAAGGGATCGAGAGCCAAGTTGGGGAACTTACTAAGTCAGTTATACAACTTGCTAAGCTGATCTCAGAACTACCACAAGAAAGCTTGCCACACAATACTGAAACTAACCCGAGTGAGCAAAATCAAGCCATTTACGATAGTGAAGGGTTAGACGAACCAAACCCAAGGGAAGAACATGTGGTAAGCGAAGGTAAGGTTGAAGTGTGCCATGATATATCAAAACCGGCAATTACAGAGTACCAACCTCGTGTGCCATATCCCGATGAAATAAAGAAAGACCACATAGAGGAAGAAGTCGGTGAACTCACACTTCGTGTAGAAAACAAAACAATCACTCTTCAAGCTCTTGACTCAGCTAGGACATCGAGTAATAAAGGTACGAACGTTAATTCTATTGATAACCATTTGGTTCAACCTTATTTACAGGAAGCATCACGAAATCACCTAGCTGAGCTAGATCTTAGACCTCGTACCCATAAAGAAATAATTCATGAAGGACTAAGGCTTCAGGTCGAGGAACTAGACAAGTGGAAAACACACTTTAAAGAGAAACTAGGAATACACGAAGTGAAACCAAAGGAAACCCCAGACGAGCTGATAGGAACAACAAATCACTTCAAAATAAGGGATCAGGTATTGTTGAATAAGGAAGACCCTCGAATCACCAATTCAGACCTCAAGACAAATGAAGAAATCACTTTTGAGGTACTTAATGTCTTCCTATATGGTACAGTCGAGGTAAGTAATCCTAAATTCAACGCTTTTGAGGTAAACACTACTCGACTTAAACTTTATATCCACAACCGAATTGATCGCATGAGAAAGGATTTTCACCTCCTCAAACCACCTTGACCATATGAATGAGAGGTAAAGTCTAGCTTAAGACTATAAACGAGCGCTTCTCGGGAGGCAACCCGAGCACTAACCCCATTAATTTTTACATTTTTTTTACTTTTATTTTTCCTTTTTAGCACCTAACTATAAACTAACCAAAGTGCAGATTTCCAGATCACACGGCCTTACACACGACCGTGGCCGTGGCCGTGTGGCCACCACAGGAAGGTACAAGGGCGGGGGCAACCACAAGATCCATAACTTTTATTTAACCCCTTTCTTCCTTTCTCTTTTCCAGTTGTTTTTCTTTTTTCACTTTCCATTATTTACTTTTGTTTTTATTTTTATTTTTGTTTTTATTTCTTTTAATTTTCTTTTATTTTCTTTATTATTTTCTTCTTATTTTTCATACCATTTAGATTCAGCTTAGGATACAATAAAATCAAGCCGGCTACTTCGAGGATTCAAATTCAGACGGTTCAAGGCGCTTCCCCACATTCACCTCCAATCTGATCCGGTTTCTTTTCATTAACTTCATCCAAAATTCAGGAAGTTTCACTTCTCTCCCTATCTTTTAATTTTCTCACTATATTGCCATTTTATCTATCTTTGTACATTGAGGGCAATGTACATCTTAAGTGTGGGGGGTTAACTATAGTATTATTTGAAAATCCCTGAATTATGCCTTATCCTAAAGTAAGTTTCTCATATTATGATTAGAATGAAATTTCCCTTGAATTATGATTTTTATTGATATGTTTTAGATTAAGTCATTGATAATTTTGCATTGATAATTAAATTTTAAGATACTAAAGAATCAAGCATGATAAGTCTATTTTTCAAAAATTAAAAATTTTCTAGGTTGTCTACATGAATTTGAATATTACTTTGAAGTTTGAAATTTACGAGGTTGATGTCAAAAATACCCATAATTTTTTGTGAGTTTTTGAGCCTTATAGAGCATAAATTCTTTTTCTTTCTCACTTTATTGATTATGAGTATGTCAACACTGATTTGTTATTCTAGAACTTGCATCGATTATACATGTCGAGACCACATTTCTTGATTTGATACACAGAGATGATAAAGGCACCTAGGATCTAACCCACTTACTCCATTAAAAAGCCTACCTTCACAATTAACCCCTAGTGAACCCCTTTGATCCGAACAACCCTTTTTATTGACTTACCCACTAATATTAACCCGAAACCCTTTGTTTTTGTTATCACCATTCCTTTTGACTACCCTTATATCGAGATTTGATTTGATTAATAGCCTAACTATGTTTTTTATTTCAGTTATGTATTTATAGTTTGTTCTTAAAAAAAATCAAAAGTATATTCATTATTCATTATTAGTTGTGATTAAATGAGCTTATATGCTTAAATTCCAAATATCGAAGAAGAAGCTCGCATTATTAGTATTATTAGTTTTCAATTGATGTAATTATTATTATTGGTTCGTTAGTTCTTAGTTAGGTAATTTGTCAATTCAATCTCAATTCTAACCTTCTAATTCAGCCTTATTCCACACCTTAACCTTAGCCCCATTACAACCCTAACAAAGACATTTTGATTTGTGTTTCATCTCATATTTCAGTGGTGGAGATTTGATTTTCATGCAAGCCTATGGGATTAACTCTTCATGTTTGACTTTTGAGTGCCTAATTTTGAACCTTAAACACTTTGAGTGATTTGAGTGAATGTTTAGTGAGGATGTCAACCCTTGTAGGTTTTGGATCAGAGGTAATTATTTAGATGAAGGGAAACACCTATGTTTTGTGCTACAAATGTATGACTTAGATTGTTTGAATCTTTAGGACTCTTTGAGTTGAATCATCCATGTATGAATTATCCTTGAATTATGATGAAACATTATCAATGACTATTATGAATTGAGGAAAGTTTGTTTTAATTATGAGTTGAGAATTTTGCTTGAGGACAAGCAAAAGCTTAAGTGTGGGGGTATTTGATGAACCATAAAAGTAACATATTTAAAGCCCACATTTAATATGCTTTTGGATGATTTAAGCCTCAACTTATGTAAAAAGGTGCTCTTAATCCTTTCTTTTCATGTTTTATACTCGTGGAAGCACCCGATGACGAAAAGAACGAGAAAGCGGGCTTAAAACGGACTAAATTGGGCCAAGCCACGAAATCAGCACGGCCTGGACTTCAAGCCACACGGCCGTGCCTCCTTAATTATCTAGAACACAGCCTAGCCACGATTTACACGACCGTGCCTCATCAACGGAGTCCAACACGGCCTGGCCACGATTCACACGGGCGTGTGCCATGGTCGTGTCCCTGCCGCAGGAAAGAGGAATTTTACTCGGATTTAGATGCTTGGAGGCAAAGAAACACATTCCCAAGTCTACTTAAACTCCAAAATAGGAATTTCACTCAAATTAGGATACTTGGAGGCCAAGTAACACGTCTCAAAGCCAATATAAACACCCCAGGTAGCAACTTAGAAGGGGAGTTCGGCAGAAGCCGGAGTCGACGGGAGCCCAAAACCATCGTCTAGGGGCGTCGTGCTAGGCCAGAAAAGGCAGATTTGTGGGGATTCACTCAGGGATAGCCAGTTGATCCATCTCAAGAAGCCAGAATTCTACTCAAGACGGAGGATCTCTCCTTCAATTCCTTCAGGGGGTTTTAGGGATGTTTTATGTTTTGTTTTATCGTTTCTCTTGAGATGTTTTCCTTTATTGTCATGAACTAAACCCTTAGGATACCCGAAGGGGATGAAACCTATGATGAATCTTGTTATTGTTTTCTGAATTATATGATAAATACTTAGTTTGTTCTTAATTATGTGAGCTTAATCCAAATTTAATGTGCTTAGGTGGAGGAGGAATAGAATACGCCTAAGAGTAGATCCAACACAATTAAGCGGAGTTGATTGCACGCCTAGAGATAGGGTGACGAGATTTTTTTTGCGGATTAGGGTGAAACCTAATATGGGAATCCATAGATCGATTTACTGCTATTCTAGGGGGTTATTATAAGAGAACGAGAGTTCCACTAATTAACCTAGGGTTAGACGTTATTCGCCTTGAGAGAGGGTTTAATATACGTTAGGGAGTCTTACGGATCAAACTAAGTGAATAAATCGTATGGTTCAGTGTTAGATAACAAGTGAAGTCTAGGTGGATTCTTCCTAGGGTATCGTCTATATCAACTGAGTTTCTCCCAAGTTATTTTCCAAATTCATTCTTCTTTGTCTTAGAGTCTTTAGTTTAGTAGTTAATTAATTTAGATTAATAAACAACTTCACTTATTTTAGGCTAAATAATAAAAAGAAAGTTAGTATTAGTACTTTTAGTTCCTTTGGGTTCGATAATCCGGTCATGCATAAGCTATACTACCGTTTGATAGGTGCACTTGCCTCAATCGTTGTCAGAGTTAGTTTCCAGGTTCGATCATTCTTTTTATAAATTTTAAAGCTCTGATTCACAGCGATCAAGTTTTTGGCGCCGTTGCTGGGGAACTAAAATATTAAGAACGCTCTATTTTTATTACTTTAGCCATTTTTTTTATTTTCTGCAATTTATTTTATTATTATTATTATTTTTTATTTATTTATTACTTTGCTAAATTTAATTTTTATTTGATTTTGACAGATAGAGGAGATGGCACTGAATAACTATCAGTGGCAAGTTACGAGGACAGAGCCAACAAAAGCAGTCGATATCTACGACCTCGACCTAGTAACCAGGCTATCAAACCAGTTAGAGATGTTACATAAAAAATTTAATGGTTTATACGGTTCCTCGCAGGTACATCCAGTTATGCAGTGTGAAATAAGCGGAGGCGTGGCGAATCCTGAGTACCCACCCTACAGACATGGCATGCAAAGCGAACAAGTCCACTATATGAGTAACTATTCTAAACCTCAAAATAATTTTTATAGTGACACTTATAATGCAGGTTGGAGGTACCAGCCTAATTTCTCGTGGGATGATCAAAGCAGCCAAAGACAGGAACTTCCTTTAAATTTTCAACAACCACCTCACCAACAGGAAGAGGAGTCGAACTTTGAAAAGATGCTGACAAAATTCATGGCAACTACAGATAACCGTCTCCAAAAAAATGAGACAACACTTAATGACCAACAAGCATCGATCAAAGGGATCGAGAGCCAAGTTGGGGAACTTCTTGAGTCGGTTGGGGAACTTACTAAGTCGGTTATACAACTTGCTGTCGATCTCGAGAACTACCACAAGAAAGCTTGCCACACAATACCTGAAACTAACCCGAGTGAGCAAAATCAAGCCATTTACGATAGTGAAGGGTTAGGCAGACCAAACCCAAGGGAAGAACATGTGGTAAGCGAAGGTAAGGTTGAAGTGTGCCATGATATATCAAAACCGGCAATTACAGAGTACCAACCTCGTGTGCCATATCCCGATGAAATAAAGAAAGACCACATAGAGGAAGAAGTCGGTGAACTCACACTTCGTGTAGACAACGAAACAATCACTCTTCAAGCTCTTGACTCAGCTAGGACATCGAGTAATAAAGGTACGAACGTTAATTCTATTGATAACCATTTGGTTCAACCTTATTTACAGGAAGCATCACGAAATCACCTAGCTGAGCTAGATCTTAGACCTCGTACCCATAAAGAAATAATTCATGAAGGACTAAGGCTTCAGGTCGAGGAACTAGACAAGTGGAAAACACACTTTAAAGAGAAACTAGGAATACACGAAGTGAAACAGAAGAAACCCTGCAGACAGTGATAGGAACAACAAATCACTTCAAAATAAGGGATCAGGTATTGTTGAATAAGAAAAACCCTCGAATCACCAATTCAGACCTCAAGACAAACGAAGAAATCACTTTTGAGTTACTTAATGTCTTCCTATATGGTACAGTCGAGGTAAGTAATCCTAAATTCAACGCTTTTGAGGTAAACACTACTCGACTTAAACTTTATATCCACAACCGAATTGATCGCATGAGAAAGGATTTTCACCTCCTCAAACCACCTTGACCATACGAATGAGAGGTAAAGTCTAGCTTAAGACTATAAACGAGCGCTTCTCGGGAGGTAACCCGAGCACTAACCCCATTAATTTTTACATTTTTTTTTACTTTTATTTTTCCTTTTTAGCACCTAACTATAAACTAACCAAAGTGAAGATTTCCAGACCACACGGCCTTACACACGGCCGTGGCCGTGGCCGTGTGGCCACCACAGGAAGGTACAAGGGCGGGGGCAACCACCAGATCCATAACTTTTATTTAACCCCTTTCTTCCTTTCTCTTTTCCAGTTGTTTTTCTTTTTTCACTTTCCATTATTTACTTTTATTTTTATTTTTATTTTTGTTTTTATTTCTTTTAATTTTCTTTTATTTTCTTTATTATTTTCTTCTTATTTTTTGTACCATTTAGATTCAGCTTAGGATACAATAAAATCAAAGCTGGCTACTTGAGGATTCAAATTCGCAGACGGTTCAAGCGCGCCCCACATTCACCTCCAATCGACACGGTTTCTTTTCATTAACTTCATCCAAAATTCAGGAAGTTTCACTTCTCTCCCTATCTTTTGATTTTCTCACTATATTGCCATTTTATCTATCTTTGTACATTAAGGGCAATGTACATCTTAAGTGTGGGGGGTTAACTATAGTATTATTTGAAAATCCCTGAATTATGCCTTATCCTAAAGTAAGTTTCTCATATTATGATTAGAATGAAATTTCCCTTGAATTATGATTTTTATTGATATGTTTCAGATTAAGTCATTGATAATTTTGCATTGATAATTAAATTTTAAGATACTAAAGAATCAAGCATGATAAGTCTATTTTTCAAAAATTAAAAATTTTCTAGGTTGTCTACATGAATTTGAATATTACTTTGAAGTTTGAAATTTACGAGGTTGATGTCAAAAATACCCATAATTTTTTGTGAGTTTTTGAGCCTTATAGAGCATAAATTCTTTTTCTTTCTCACTTTATTGATTATGAGTATGTCAACACTGATTTGTTATTCTAGAACTTGCATCGATTATACATGTCGAGACCACATTTCTTGATTTGATACACAGAGATGATAAAGGCACCTAGGATCTAACCCACTTACTCCATTAAAAAGCCTACCTTCACAATTAACCCCTAGTGAACCCCTTTGATCCGAACAACCCTTTTTATTGACTTACCCACTAATATTAACCCGAAACCCTTTGTTTTTGTTATCACCATTCCTTTTGACTACCCTTATATCGAGATTTGATTTGATTAATAGCCTAACTATGTTTTTTATTTCAGTTATGTATTTATAGTTTGTTCTTAAAAAAAAAATCAAAAGTATATTCATTATTCATTATTAGTTGTGATTAAATGAGCTTATATGCTTAAATTCCAAATATCGAAGAAGAAGCTCGCATTATTAGTATTATTAGTTTTCAATTGATGTAATTATTATTATTGGTTCGTTAGTTCTTAGTTAGGTAATTTGTCAATTCAATCTCAATTCTAACCCTCTAATTCAGCCTTATTCCACACCTTAACCCTAGCCCCATTACAACCCTAACAAAGACCTTTTGATTTGTGTTTCATCTCATATTTCAGTGGTGGAGATTTGATTTTCATGCAAGCCTATGGGATTAACTCTTCATGTTTGACTTTTGAGTGCCTAATTTTGAACCTTAAACACTTTGAGTGATTTGAGTGAATGTTTAGTGAGGATGTCAACCCTTGTAGGTTTTGGATCAGAGGTAATTATTTAGATGAAGGGAAACACCTATGTTTTGTGCTACAAATGTATGACTTAGATTGTTTGAATCTTTAGGACTCTTTGAGTTGAATCATCCATGTATGAATTATCCTTGAATTATGATGAAACATTATCAATGACTATTATGAATTGAGGAAAGTTTGTTTTAATTATGAGTTGAGAATTTTGCTTGAGGACAAGCAAAAGCTTAAGTGTGGGGGTATTTGATGAACCATAAAAGTAACATATTTAAAGCCCACATTTAATATGCTTTTGGATGATTTAAGCCTCAACTGATGTAAAAAGGTGCTCTTAATCCTTTCTTTTCATGTTTTATACTCAGGAAAGCACCCGATGACGAAAAGAACGAGAAACGGGCTTAAAGCGGACTAAATTGGGCCAACCCACGAAATCGGCCACGGCACGGACTTCAAGCCACACGGCTGTGCCTCCTTAATTATCTAGAACACAGCCTAGCCACAATTTACACGACCGTGCCTCATCAACGGAGTCCAACACGGCCTGGCCACGATTCACACGGGCGTGTGCCATGGTCGTGTCCCTGCCGCAGGAAAGAGGAATTTTACTCGGATTTAGATGCTTGGAGGCAAAGAAACACATTCCCAAGTCTACTTAAACTCCAAAATAGGAATTTCACTCAAATTAGGATACTTGGAGGCCAAGTAACACATCTCAAAGCCTATATAAACACCCCAGGTAGCAACTTTGAAGGGGAGTTCGGCAGAAGCCGGAGTCGACGGGAGCCCAAAACCATCGTCTAGGGGCGTCGTGCTAGGCCAGAAAAGGCAGATTTGTGGGGATTCACTCAGGGATAGCCAGTTGATCCATCTCAAGAAGCCGGAATTCTACTCAAGACGGAGGATCTCTCCTTCAATTCCTTCAGGGGGTTTTAGGGATTTTTTATGTTTTGTTTTATCTTTTCTCTTGAGATGTTTTCCTTTATTGTCATGAACTAAACCCTTAGGATACCCGAAGGGGATGAAACCTATGATGAATCTTGTTACCTTTTTCTGAATTATATGATAAATACTTAGTTTGTTCTTAATTATGTGAGCTTAATCCAAATTTAATGTGCTTAGGTGGAGGAGGAATAGACCCTACCTAAGAGTAGATCCAACACAATTAAGCGGAGTTGATCGCACGCCTAGAGATAGGGTGACGAGATTTTGCCGGATTAGGGTGAAACCTAATATGGGAATCCATAGATCGATTTACTGCTATTCTAGGGGGTTATTATAAGAGAACGAGAGTTCCACTAATTAACCTAGGGTTAGACGTTATTCGCCTCGAGAGAGGGTTTAATATACGTTAGGGAGTCTTACGGATCAAACTAAGTGAATAAATCGTATGGTTCAGTGTTAGATAACAAGTGAAGTCTAGGTGGATTCTTCCTAGGGTATCGTTTATATCAACTGAGTTTTTCCCAAGTTATTTTCCAAATTCATTCTTCTTTGTCTTAGAGTCTTTAGTTTAGTAGTTAATTAATTTAGATTAATAAACAACTTCACTTATTTTAGGCTAAATAATAAAAAGAAAGTTAGTATTAGTACTTTTAGTTCCTTTGGGTTCGATAATTCGATCTTGCCTAAGCTATACTATTGTTCGATAGGTGCACTTGCCTCAATCGTTGTCAGAGTTAGTTTCCAGTTTCGATCATTCTTTTTATAAATTTTAAAGCTCTGATTCACAGCGATCAATAACTAACAACCAAGAAAAATTACATCCTTTAGAAATAAGTCCTTTTTTTTATCTAAATATTCAAATCACTCGTATATCTCAATATTAGGTATCAAATTAAAATCCAATTTCATATTCTTTTATTGGGGACCTTTTACTTTTAATCTATAGCATGTTTTCTTAAAAGCTTTCAATTTATTCAATTTAGTCCCTAATTTCATAAAACTAGTTAACAGTTTAGTTGAATTTCTAATCAAATCCAACTATTTTCACCTTTCTAACTTAGTTCTAACATGATCAAAGCTTATTATCCATAAATCTTTGTCTACTAAGCTTAATTTCATCAAATTCCTTTATTAGTAACTTGGAATACAATTGATAATTGAAGAATTTAAGGCACGGGTCTACTTAATTAATCTTCAAGGATCATGAAAATAAAAATAAATTCAAAAGAAAACCTTATGTATCTTAATGAATTTGGACGACAATGGTTATGGATATATGAAAGCTTTTCTTTCCTTCCTTCCTAAGTAAGGATGGAAAAAATGGAGAAGACGATAAACATTCTCTCTCTCACTTTCTCATATAATATATATAATTTAATTAATGTAAGATTAAGCTTAATTAATGATGTTTAGTTATTTAATCAAAGATGATTATACATTATAAATTATAAGATAATGATAGTGGATTTCATTATAGTATCCCACTAACTCATGAAGACTAAATGGTCAAATAACCATTATGTCTTTTGCTTAATTGCCATTTAAGCCCTCTTGTGTTTTCTAAATTAACACTTTTAGCGATTGTATTTTTACAATTTAGTTCTTGTATTAAAACTAACTATTTTCTTAATTTAATTATTTGACTGCCCAATAACATATTTTCATACTAGACACGTAAATCCTTCTGTCCATAATTTTACTAACTAAATTTACAACATTTGACTTTGAAACTAACCTTCGTGATACCAGTTAAAATCGAATAGTTATACACTGATCCAAGTTTTGACCAATCAAAACAATTTTAGAGAAAATTTAAAACCATTTTGAAGATGGTTCGGGGAGGTCGGAGGTGTTAGGGACCCAAAAGGGACCTTGAAAAGTGAAAAAGACTCAAAACAGTGTAGTTTCTTGAGTCTGGGGCACTTGTTGCGGTACAAGTGTTCCAAATAGCACATTAAAGCATTTTGACTCACTTGTGTCCATAACTCTAAGCCCTTCTACCAATGGATCCACAAGATTTTTCTCATCCTTTTAATTATTTTACTGTTATAAAATAATATCACAAGGGTCGATAAGTTAAAACAAAATTAACATGTGATAAAAATGTTGTTTATTAATAAAAAAAATCAATTTAGAAATCCTCATTGTCATTTCATCACCAAAATTCCATATTTACACTAATATTTGATGTCATATATATATTCTAAGTTCCCAAAATACCCCTAGTGGAAAATTACCATTTTACCCATTTTTCCCCCAATTCATGATTTGTTCTAAAAACTCAATAGTTAAGCCAATCCAAGTCCTTAATTCTTATTAACCTCTAAATATAATTCCTTGAGTGGTGAGAATTATATTTTTCCCTTTTCCCAATGAAATTATGAAAATTAGAATTTAGTCCCTATACTATTTGATTTTTTTAAATTTAGTCCCAAAAGTAATTTTCATCTCACCACACCTCATTCCTAATCCATTTCAAGTTAAGTGATCCATAATAATTTTTATTTTCCATTTTTGAATAATTTGCACATAAGTCCTGATACTCTTTAAAATTTACAATTTAGTCATTTTTGTTAAATTTTCACTTCTAAAATTCTTCTCACATATCTCCATGTCCAATATCAAAATCCTTCCATAAAATTTCTTATCCAAGTTATTCCATAAGTTTTCTCATAAGTTTCTTGTTTTCAAGCCCAGAATTATGCCACATGTCATATCAAAATTTTTAAGGTGTTACATTATCATTGTTAGATCCTGGCTTCTTCAAGAAAGATTGAGTAGTAGGCAACTCCTTCAGTGCTGCTTATAATTCAGTTGATTTGACATTTAAGAGAGAATCATTTTCCTTGATATGTTTCATTAGCTTCTGATTCTCCAATTTCAGTAAGGAATTTTCATTACTGAGTCTTCTGTGTACCTTGCACACCTAATCCTATTTATCCAACATAGTTTTGTAGGACAACAAGAAATCACCAGTAGACTCAGTATCATTATCACTTGAGTTATCTGAGTCAGTTGCATTCATCGAAACAACTTGAGAGGTAAAGGCAACATAGTTACTGGGAGGCTCCTTATCCTTTTTTTTCTAAGTTGCTTAAAGAATCTTCATTACTCCAAGTAACGCAAAGTGAATTTTTTCCTCTATGTATGGACACATTCAGCTTGAATATGATCAAGAAAGGATAAACTTATTCCCAAATCCATAAAGTGTGTCTTTTTTGGGGTACTATTGCCATAAGAAAAAGGCTATAAATTTTTTGATCCAACTACTAAAAAATATTTTATTTTAATACGTGTAACATTCTTTGAAACATCTCCCTATTTCTCCTCTTAACCACTTGATCATGGAAAGTCAAATCATCTAATGGTGTATGTGAAAGATATTACTATTACAGGTGATGACCATGAAAGAATTGTTTAACTCAAGGAACATCTCTTGTAACGCCCCGAATTTGGGCCTAGAAGTATTAGGCCTATTGGGCTTTGGGCTTTAGATCTCAGAAATTTTTTTAACTGAGCAAGAAAAAGACAATTGGCATGTGGGCTTTGAGGGTAATGAATTTGGAGTGTCTAGGGGTGTTGGAGATGTCCTGGGATCAAGTAAAGGCATAGGAAAAATTTTGGTTTTAGCTCAAGGGAACTGTGACTTCAGTTAGTAGGCCTCTTAAGCAGATTAAGAGAAAATGGGACACAAAGGGGCTTGTGCCCGATGGCAAGTGGCGTCACTTGGGAGCTATGAGGTGGCGTGTTGTCGGTGAGGAGGTCCAAGGTTCGAGTAGTGGTAAGGTGTTTTTGGAGTGTTTATTTTACAGTATGGACGGCCAGAGTTGTATTGGTTTTGAACTCTTGCCGTGGAGAGTTTGAAGTAAGCAGGTATGTGGATGTGGAGGAAATTTCGGATAAGATTAAGGTGTTATCAGGGAGAAAAGTCAGGAGATGAGGAGAGGGAGGAGTTGGTGCCGAATGGGACTGTGGGGAAAGGAGTGTTCAGCTGGTGGCTATATAAATGGGGTGCCGAATTCATTGAAAGGTTCCTTGGGTTCTATTATTTCTTCCTTTTCTCCCCCTCGGCCGAATTCTTTCATTTGCCAAAAATAAAACCCATCATTCTTTTTGTCGAAATTCCTATTAGAGTTGTGTTCTTCTTCTTTCTCTGAAAGCCGAAATCTCCTAAAGCTGAATTTCTTTTTGTCGAATTCTCTCTTAGCCAAAACCTTCTATTGCCGAATTGCCAACATCTTCTCTTATCGAAATTCCTATTTGTGCCAAACCCTTATTATTGTTCCTCCACCTCAACCGATTGTTACCTACTCTTAGTCACGATTGGAAGCCGAATCTTATTCAGTAGATATTTAAGCCGCAGGATCAAAGGAGAATTTTGGTAAGTGCTTAGTTAAACTTTTTAGTGTGTTTTATCAAAAGCCGAAGGGCTATCTAACCCCTCCTTGTCATTAACATGTATTAACAAGGGTAAGGCTCAACAATCGCAAGCGTGGTAGGTAAGGATTGCTAACGAGGTGGTAAGTGTTCTCGACTCAGTCATGGTTTAGTAAATGGCCGAATCTAAGGTGACTGATAGGGGTGATTTATGATCAATATGGGTCACTTGGTTTTGACGATATAGGTGTTTGGGTGCAGATCTAGAGGATAATCACCAGTAGTAGCAAAGGAAAGGCTACTAGAACGTGTGGCACACAGTAAGGGTATGGTGAGGTTTCGATTTTTATTAGTATGGGTAAAACCTTGGTTAATCGCTAGTAATGTTGATTGTAGGTTCGTGACTAAGGGGCTTGCAGCGCGCGTGGTTACCAAGTGTGTACAAACACTACACACACGATATCGGCAATGCCGAAAAGTCGAAAAGTCGAAAGTGGCTAAACGGGCTCGGTGGGCCCTGAGGCTAAGTTTGATGAAATTGTTTGGTTTGGTCATACGTATTAAGTTAGTCACGCATGTTACATGATTTGGAATCGTTTTGGGCCTAGTAGGCCATATGAATGAGATTTGGGTCGAATGGGCCGTAAGGATGTAATATGGGCTTTATGGGGGACGTAGACAAGTATGCTAGGGTTTAATGGACTTTAGGCCTAGTTCTGAACAACTCTTAAATCACATAAGAATTAATCTAATAATCAAACATGTTTGTGGACAAGTCGATTAGTTAGAGTGTGGTAACCGACATATGCATGTCTAGGATTGGATCTAGTGAGAGCTTGGTACTTAAGCGGTCCTAGTGGCCCACCTCCTCTTCTCTGGAATCCTACCTGGTGCATAGTGTCTGTTCACTTTAGCCGCGAGGACTTGTTGATGGGCCAAAGTTCATAACTAAAACCCGAGAGGGACCAAATACCCTTATATTTGTAAAATTACCAAAATACCCCTAGATTGTAAATTACCAAAATACCCCTATTTTGCTAAATTACCAAGATACCCTTATTTTGCTAAAGTACCAAAATACCCCTGTTTTGCAAATTACCAAGATACCCCTATTTTTCCAAATTACCAAAATACCCCTATAGGGTAGAATTACGAAAATACCCCTGGGTAGTGAAATGACGAAAATACCCCTATGTGACGAATATGAGTTTATGGATGTTACTCGTGTGTTTGATGCATTCATATGATATTCTGCTTAGGATGCATATGGGTGGGAATTATGGTACGGAGGAAGATTTGAGGATCGCATAGTCGTATGGCCATGGATCCACCGGAGGCTTTAAGCCCATTATATGATTAGCGACTTTCTTTGCAACGTTGATAAGTACCGCAACCGGGCTACCTTTGGTGTGTAGAGGATGGGTGGGTTGATTTAGAAATCCCCACAGGTGTGTAATGGTTGGAAGGAAATGTGTGTGTAGCGGATGGATTATTGGGATGGGTTTTGCATTATCTTGTTTGTATATGATACGATATGATATGATATGAGGTCATTGTGGGCTAAGGCCCAAGACCATCGATTTTGATAGGGCTTAGGCCCAATGTGAATATTTGTATGTGATTTGATTGCCAAGGGTTGTACACTGCTTGAGTTTTGAAACTCACACCCTTTTTATGTTTTGGTGATCTGAATAGACGGCTCGACGTGGGAGAGGACTCGGAGATGGCCACACTACAAACTGATAAAATGTCTTTAATTTGTTCAAATGAATTTATTTTAAATACTTTGTTTTTCATTGAATTGTAATAAGGCTATGTCTCTCCTAATTGACTTAGATTTTGGGGTTTATTTTTATTGTTTCAACTATCCAGTTAATAAACTTAAATAAAATTTCTCAAGTTATCATGATTTTCGAAATAACTTAACATTTGAACGTTTTCCTAAAATGTGGGCTTTTCCTCTTAGCTTAACAAGATACGAGGGTTTTGGGCCTTTGGGCCTTAAATTGTTAAATTATAAAATCGTTTTGGAGTATGCCTTTAATGTGACATTTCGGACTCGGGCCTAACTTCTGGGCCGGGTTTGGGGTGTTACATCTCTTTAACCATTTTCAAACTAAATACTTGGTAAAGTTGATGTAACACCCCTTACCCGTGTTCTATGCCGGAACCGGGCACGAGGCATTTCCAGACTTAACTCACTTGGTCATACAACTTTAAGTTATAAAACTTCATTCCAACTTTGCATTTCTTATTAAGGGCCTACGAGGCCTTAATCAAGCATACGGAGGGTCTCGGAACCCAACCGAGAACTTTTGTGCACTTAATTTTTTTTGTCTAAACAGGGGCCACACGCCCGTGTGAAGTGGGACACGCCTGTGTCACATATCACACGCCCGTGTTTGACACCCGTGGTCGACACTGACTTGCATCGTACGGCCTGTCACACGTCTGTGTGTCTGGCCCATGGTCGCCTCTGACTAGCATCACACGGCCAGTCACACGCCCGTGTCCTTCGACCGTGTGACGAATTAAATTCCAAAATGCAGGTGCAAACTTCACACGACCTGGGCACACACCCATGCCCCTGGCCGTGCCTTCCACACGGCTGAGACACACGGCCGTGCCTCTGCCCGTGTGTTTCCTACTGAGCTTACTGACTTGTAAAACTATCATGCAGAGGACACACGGCCTAGCCACACACCCATGGGACTGACTGTGTGTCACACACGGTCTAGACACACGCCCGTGTGCCTATCCGTGTGGACAAGAACAAGACTATTTGCCAAGCTCTTTTCATCACCCTAGCTCACACAACATAATCCCATTCAACAAATCATTAAGCAACCTAAATTTTTCAACATACACTTCCATGAATAACTTCATCTTTTCATAAATTAGTAATAATGGGCCATCAACTATGGCAATACATACTTGACCAAAATAACAAAACAATTCACTAAGTCTAGCCCCTATACATGCCATACTCAAAATGCTAGTTCTAGATATACCGAGATGAGCTGATAGTGTGGGTGATCTTCCAATTATCTTCGTATCCCGAACCGGCTCTTTGACACTATAAAACAAGGGAAAAGAAAGGGAGTAAGCTTTAAGCTTAGTAAGTTTACATGTAAACAATAAACATCATAATATGTGCTAATCAATAAATAGCATTTCATAATAGGTAAGAACAATCCACATTCCAATATCATGCTTACTCATTTCATCTCTTACCACATTTCAAACCATATCACAAGCCAAATGCTCATATTATTTAACATACATCCCTGCACTTATCACCACATGATCACATAAAACAACACATCACAATTTCGCAATAAACCATTCATAGTAATACTAAACACTCGGTGGTTTCAAACTTAGCCCACCATTTATCTTTATCTGGGTGGTATCGCACATAGCCCACCATCAAGAATATTTACGGTGGTATCGCACATAGCCCACCAAATGTTAATATAAACGATGGTATCGCACACAGCCCATCGTGAACCAGTAATAAGGTGGTATCGCACATAGTCCACCAACAAGAATAATTAAGGTGATATCGCACACAGCCCACCATTAATTACTACGAATAATATTTCACATTTACATATCTATTTCAACGTTCATACAGAAATTATTCATTATCTACCGAATTCAATTCATTTAAATCGTAAATGTTCTCAATCATACAATGCACCAATAAGTGACAACATGTGTATTTAAGATGCATTGTTTACACATAAATTTACCTCGGTACAAAATGTGTTAATTGACGGTTTAGTCCTTAACCTTGCCTTTTCCTCGGTCAAGGTTGTTTCCACGCTCTTCTTGATCTATAATAGTGAAATTCACTCATTCAATTTCTTTATAAATCATAATACATCAAAATCTATACTTAGGAAAAAATGACCATTTTGCCCTTACACTTTAGCAAAATTACGATTTTGCCCCTAGGCTCGTAAATCATTTTTCATCACATTTTCTTATTAAAAAAGCCTAGCTGAACATTTTTTTCTCTTACAACTACTCACAAATCCAACTATTTCATGCATTTATTACCTAATTACAACATTTACAACTTGGTCCCATTTAGGTGTTTTCATGACAACACCCTTCACAAAAGTTGTTTCTCATCACCCTAACATTCATTTTCTTCCATAAAAACTCAGCTAACAACATAAACACTCTCATGGCAAGTCTCTAAACTTTCAACCATATTGCAAATTAGTCCCCTCATTAGCTAGCTTAAGCTTTGGGGGTTCCAAAAGTACAAAAATTATCAACTAAAACCACCAAAATCACTTACTTGTGTGAGGATAAGTTGCTGAAATTTCAAAGCTTTCAAAACCCCCTCTATGCTGGTATTTTCGGTGGTGAAGATGATGAAGAAAAATGGATGATATCATCTTTTCTTATTTTATTTTATTTCCTTCAAATTAGTCCACCTAACCCACCCAATTTTGACCAATTTTGAGTCTGTTGTCCCCTATGGCCGGCTATCAACATTAGGAAGGTCTAATTTCACATTCAAGACCTTCAATTTAAAGTTCCTTATCTATTTAATACTTCTAGCTTGTAAAATGGAACTTTTGCGCTTTATGCGATTTAGTCCTTTTTCGCAATTAAGCCTTAAATCACTAAAACTAATGCACCAAAATTTTCATGCATCCTTAAAAACATACTATAACACATAAAATAACGTCAAAAATAATTTTATTCATCCTCGAATTAGCGGTCTCGAAACATTTGTTCCGACTAGCCCCAAAATCGGGCAGTTACAACTCTCCCCTCCTTTAGAGATTTTTGTCCCCGAAAATCTTACCGGCAAAAAGGTTTGGATATTGTTCTCTCATGGCTTCTTCCACACTGTGTTTTTGCCACAACACTTTTACTAAAGCTATGCTCTTATTCCTCAACTGTTTAACCTCCCGAGCTAATATCTTAATTGGCTCATCTTCATAAGTCATGTCCGATCGTATCTCAATTTCTGATGGAGGGATCACATGCGAAGGATTAGAACAATATCGCCGCAACATCGATACATGAAACACGTTGTGTATCCTCTCTAACTCTGCTAGCAAAGCCAATCGGTAAGCCACTGGCCTAATCCTTTCGGTAACCTCATACGGCCCTATGAATCGTGGACTTAATTTTCCCTTTTGACCAAATCTCAATATTTTCTTCCACGGGGATACTTTTAGAAATACCTTGTCGCCTACTTGAAACTCGATTTCTTTCCTTTTTAAATCAGCATACGACTTTTGTCGGTTTGAAGCAGCTTTCAAACTATCACGGATCACTTTCACCTTCTCCTCGGTCTCTTTAACTAAATCAACCCCATGAATTTGTTTCTCACTAAGTTTGGTCCAATACAAGGGAGTCCGACACTTGCGACCATAAAAGGCTTCGTATGGCGCCATCCGTATACTCGACTGATAACTTTTGTTGTAAGCAAACTCAACCAAAGGTAGGTATCGTTCCCAACTGCCTTCGAACTCTAGCACATAGCATCGGAGCATATCCTTAAGAACTTGAATTACCCTTTCAGATTGGCCATCGGTTTGGGGATGAAACGCAGTACTAAAATTCAACCTTGTGCCCAAAGCTGCCTGCAGCTTCTTCCAAAATCTAGAAGTAAATCTCGGATCTCTATCTGAGATAATAGATATAGGCACCCCATGAAGTCTCACTACCTCAGCAATATACAGCTCAGCCAGCTTATTATCAAGCGAATAATTTACTCGCACCGGTATAAAGTGAGCCGACTTCGTTAGTCTATCAACAATAACCCACACAACATCTTTCTTTCTCGGAGTCATAGGCAACCCTGTTACAAAATCCATGGTGATTCGATCCCACTTCCACTCGGGAACCATCACCGGCTGAAGTAATCCTGAAGGTACTTGATGCTCGGCTTTCATTTGTTGACAGATCAAACATTTGGTCACAAATTCAGAGATGTCTCTTTTCATACCCGGCCACCAATAAAATTACTTCAAACCATTGTACATTTTCGTGCTACCGGGATGTACTGATAAGTGACCACTATGTGCTTCATGTAAAATTTTCCGGATCAACTCATCATCTTTAGGTACACAAATCCTATCATGAAACATCAAACAACCATCTGAACTCACCCGAAAGTCAGAATCATTTCCCGATTCGTACTTAGCTCTCTTAGCTTGCATCTCATTTTCATTCTTTTGGGCCTCACATATCTGTTGAATAAATAATGGTCTAGCCTTCAACTCGGCTAATATAGCACCATCCTCAGACAACGCTAAGCTCGTACTCATAGCTCTCAAAGCATACAGAGATTTTTTGCTCAAGGCATCCGCGACTACATTTGCTTTCCCCGAATGATAATCAATTACTAGCTCATAGTCCTTCAATAATTTGAGCCACAGCCGTTGTCGCAAATTCAAATCCTTTTGGTCCATAAAGTACTTCAAACTCTTATGATCGGTGAAGATTCGGCACTTCTCACCCTATAAATAATGACGCCAGATCTTAAATGCGAAAACAATCGCAGCCAACTCCAAATCATGAGTCAGATAATTCTTCTCATGCGGTTTTAGCTGCCTCGAGGCGTAAGCTACTACCTTACCCTCTTGCATCAGCACACAATCGAGACCATTTAATGATGCATCACTGTAGAACAAAAAGTCTTTCCCCGACTCGGGTTGTACTAACACCGGCGCCTCAGTCAACAATGTTTTCAATATCTCAAAACTCTGTTGACATTTCTCAGTCCATTCAAACTTGACATCCTTATGCAACAATTTCGTCATCGGGGTAGCAATCATGGAAAACCCCTTTACGAACCATCTGTAGTACCCCGCTAAACCAAAAAGCTTCTGACTTCGGACACATTCCCTGGTGGTTTCCATTCCACTATAGCCGAGATCTTACTCGGATCAACTCTAATACCATCACCCGACACAATGTGTCCTAGAAATCCGACCTCTCAGAGCCAAAACTCACTCTTGCTAAATTTAGCATACAACTGTTTGTCTCTTAAAGTTTTCAAAACAATTCTCAGGTGCTCTGCATGATCACTCTCATCCCGAGAATAAATCAATATGTCATCGATAAAGACAACTACAAACTTATCCAAATACGGTCAGAAGACACGGTTCATTAAATCCATAAAAATCGCAGGAGCATTTTTTAAACCAAATGGTATGATATGAAACTCATAATGGTCGTACCTCGTCTGAAATGCAGTTTTCGGCACATCTTGCTCCCTAACCCTCAACTGGTAATAGCCAGACCTTAGGTCTATCTTAGAGAACACCGTAGCTCCCTTCAGTTGGTCAAATAAATCATCTATCCTTGGCAAAGGATACTTATTCTTCACAGTCACTTTGTTGAGTTGTCTGTAGTCTATGCACAATCTCATCGACCCATCTTTCTTCTTTACAAAAAGTACAGGAGCACCCCATGGCGAATAATTCGGTCTTGCAAAACCCTTATCCGTTAACTCTTGCAACTGAACTTTCAGTTCTTTCAACTCTAATGGTGCCATCCAATACGGAGTAACCGAAATAGGTGCCGTACCCGGAACTAACTCAATCCCAAACTCGACCTCTCTAACTGGAGGTAATCCGGGTAACTCTTCCAGGAACACATCCGAATACTCGCATACCACCGGCACTAATTCAATCTTTACCTCTGACTCTTGAGTATTCAGCACAAAGGCGAGATAAGACTCGTATCCTTTCCTCAAGCACTTCTCGGCTACCATAGTTGAAATTATCACAGGCAAATTATCCGGTCTACCTGATTCAACCCGAATGACATCTCCATTTTCACATTTTAATTCAATAAACTTGCTACCACAGTTCATTAAAACATTATGAGCCGTCAACCAATCCATACCAAGAATCAAGTCAAATTCATCAAACGGAAACAACATAAGATTTGCCGAAAAATAAGGACCTCTAATTGTCAAAGGAAAATTCCTACACACCTTGTCAACTAGCACATGTTTACCTAACGGGTTTGACACCTTTACTACAAATTCCGTAGACTCAACAATCATACTCATAATAGATGTCAGTTTCATGCAAATATAAGAATGGGTAGACCCCGGATCAATCAAAGCAATAACAGAGGTGTCATGAAGAGAAAAAGTAACCGTTATCACATCTAGAGATGATGCCTCTTTGCGAGCGCGAATGGCATAAGTCCTTGCAGGTGCCCGACCCTCCGGTCTCACAATAGAGTCTCGAGGCGTACCTCTACTATTGGCCCCACCCCCTGGGTTCTTTTGTGATCTACCCTTCGAAGATACATTACTTGATCTTATCTCTTGCTTCCTTTCATTGTCATCCCTCTCAGGGCAATTCCGGATGAAATGGTCGGGCGAACCACACTTGTAGCAGTTTCGGTTATTCCCCCAACACTCCCCAGTGTGTTGCCTTCCACAATTTGGACACTTCAGTTTGGACTTTGGATTGCCCACACTTGCCATTGAGGTAATTTGGACTCTCGAGCCCGAGTGGGTGTTACCTCGATCTCGATGTGAATATACAACTGATGCAGTCGTCTGAGGGTTCATCTCCTTGGACTTCTTTGATTGAGCTTGGTATGACTTACTCATTGGTCTTTTTCTTGCATCTCGGGCCTTGCTCATGGCTTTCCTCTTTTCCTTATTCAGTTCCTCGGCCTTACACGCCCTGTCAACCAACACCACAAATTCTTTTAACTCCAAAATCCCAACTAGAAGTCTGATATCCTCATTCAACCCATCTTCAAACCTCTTACACAAGATAGCTTCTGTAGACACACATTCTTGTGCATACTTGCTGAGCCTAACAAATTCACGCTCATATTCCGCCACAGTCATTTTTCCTTGCTTCAATTCAAGGAATTCTTTCCGTTTCTGGTCAACAAATCGCTGACTTATATACTTCTTTCGAAACTCTTCCAAAAAGAAGTCCCACGTCACTCTCTCCCTTGGAACCACCGACGTCAACATTTTCCACCAATGGTATGCCGAGTCCCTCAGCAAAGACACGGCGCATTTTAAGCTCTCCTCAGGTGTGCAGGAGAGTTCATCAAATACTCCCAGGTCTAAGGGGTAAGTGGCGTGCTACCTAGGCCAGAGGACTGAGGTTCGAATCTTGGTAGTGGCAAGGGAATATTTATTTTGTTGCTGTGCTGTGGGAGGTGATGGAGTTTGACTGAAACACTGGAGTGGTTGAGAGGAATTCGAATTGTGTGGTTGAGGGAAAGTGTGATCAAGTGGAGAGATTTTAGGAGGAAATCAAGGCATGAGGGGAGAGGTAGAGGTGTGCTGAATTTGGACTCTGAGGCACTCAAAAATTTGGCTACGGAGGGTTTCCTCATTTCGGTTCTGTGTTGTTTTTCCCTTTGCCGAAAACCCCTTATCCCCCTTTTTGCTTCTTTTTTTTATTTTCCCTCTGTTGAAACCCTCTCCTCCCCTAAAATGTTTCCTTATTCTCCCTTCTCGCCGCCACACTCTTCTAGTTCTCTGCCGATTAGGACAGCTCCTCCTAGCACCCTGCTTGTGTTGGCCGAACATCCCTTTCCTTTTCTCTTCATCTTCCATTTTCTCTTTTTCTGCTTTTGGCTGAATGCACTCTCTTCCTCTACCCTCACTGTGCCGACTTTTTCTTTGATCTCTGTCGATTTAGTATTCATTGCTAGTCTACGGTTTGGTACTATCGGTAAGTTGATACTCGTTTTAGGCTTAAATTGTGCTTATAGATAGTTGTTAATAAGGGGTTCAATTGGATTGCAGGTAATAATTCCGAGTTCTAGTGATCATCGTTTTTCCAGTGAGGAAAGTGTGTAGGGATTCGATTGTTAATCAAGGTAAGCGGCTGGCAATTAAGTGGTTATGTATATTGATTTGGGTTCGTTTTAAATTCAATTGAGATGTGAGTAACCGAATGTTATGGGTAAACATAGGTTCTGGAGTGATCGAGGACTGTTTGCGCATCTTTTTGGATCTAGATGTGTAACAGTACTCTCATAAATGGTATTGGTAAAATGCCGAAAAGTGTAAACACTACCCAAATCGTAAGCCGGCAAAAGCCAAAAAAGTATGAAATTGACGCTACACGAGCGTGCGCTCTCTCGTGTGGTAAACTGAACGCATAAAACATGAGCATTAGACTACCAAGGCCACCGTGAGCGATTTCATGGTCTTGGGCCGTTTTGGGCCATGTTGGGCCGAAATGGGTCGTGTGGGCCCAACGGGCTCGTGGGCCCCACACGGGTATACCGCACAAACGTGTGGAGAATATTAGGCTTGGTTGTGTAAATTACATGGCCGCGTCCATTTTTGGGCTAAGTGGGCCACATGAGCGTGTGGGCCCACATGGGCCCGCATTATGGGTCTTGGGCCCATTTGGACTGTTTGACTGTTAAGGTTGCACGGGTCGCCCGAGATGACTATGGACCTACTGATGGGTTGGTGAGTACACCTAGACCCCAAACTGATAAAATGACTGTTATGCCCTTACGGTAAAATGATTGTTATGCCCCTATGTTATGTATGATAGTATATGAGCATGCCATGATATATATATGTATGTTGCATTCATGTGTGATATGTTGCATGGGGTGGGATTATTACGATTGGAGGAACTGTATTGTACTGGCAGGTCTGCTGCAAATACTATTTAGTGCCACAACCGGTGCTAATTTTTGGAGTGTAGGGATAGGTGGGTGATTTTATCCCCACATGGAGTGTTAGGCTGACAGAGTGGAGTGTAGAGGCTGGATGGGTAGGATTTCTGATTGCATGCTTAAACTGTTACTGATACTGTTATGGGCTAAGGCCCACACTGATACTGTTATGGGCTAAGGTCCACACTGGTACTGATATTGTAATGGGCTAAGGCCCAACTAAACTGAGCTGTTATTGACTTGGGCTTAGGCCCAGACTGTACTTGTCTAAAGGCATGATTGGTTGTTTATGTGCATGGGGTTACACACTGAGTTTTCGTAAACTCACATCTCTGTTTATCTGTACAGGTAATCCCCAGTCTTAGGCGGATCGGTGCTGTGAGGGATTTGGAGGTGGCCACACAATCACACTTATTTATATATTCTAGTTATTTGGTATAAATTTAATTTGATTTTTTTTTATAATAAGGCCTCTTTAATTTTTAACTTTTAATTTGGGGATTTTACTTAGTTTAATTCACATTTGATTAGTAGTAGAACGTGGTTTTCCAAAAGATAATTGGTTTTTCAAAACACCACATTTTCATAATTCATAATAAAAGCTTCCGCATCAAACTTGGTTTTAAAATATAGTGACAACTTAATATGATCAACGCTCTACTAAAATAACTTAAGTTTTGAAAGAACAAGATACCCTAAATTTCTGTTAAGATACATAAACGAGGTTTAATAATAAGCATGGCTTTTCTAAAGAAACGATGTTTTCGAAAAACACTTCAATGTAATATCGCCAGATTCGGCCATAACGTCTGGGCCGGGTTTGGGGTGTTACATTTAGTAGTATCAGAGCCAGGTTACAAAACTCGACTGGGGTTTTTGGGTTTTTCTAAAACTTGGAATTTTCAAAAAGAACTGTTCCAAACGATTTAGAAGTATTTTTGAAAGATTCTACTGAATGTGTGGTATACCGAGTCTCCGGCGCCGATCCTGTGAGTCTTTTGAAACTGTTGTTTGTTTTAAACCGAAATGCTATAAATAGAAAATACTGAGACTACTGTAGAAGACAGTACTGAAACACTCTAGTTAGGGTGAACTGAAAACTATAGTAAGACTGCGTGTGTGAAAACAAACCCTTAAATACTGATATTGCTTTCCATAAGATATCCGTTAATCAACACTAGAACTGTAAACTAATGCATAAAACTATTAATTCAGATAAAACACGATTCGATAATGAGCACCAGAGGTACTCATGGAAGGGGTACAAGAGGCCGTGGTGGAGGCCGTAGAGGTGCTCGGGCTGGGTCTTCGTCATCGGGCAACATGCCTAACGCTGAAGCTTGTGAGGCACCGGCTTCACCTATGACTAAGACTGGGTCTCACGATCGAGTGGCTGGGGACGACGCATTGTCCCAAGCTATGTTGCGAATTCTGGAGAGGGTCGTTGGGGCCAATACTGGTACTGGGGGCCGAGGGTCGATTACGGAACGACTCCGGTCTAATGAAGCTGAGATTTTTAGGGATATTGCTGAAGTTGCCCCTAACGTGGCTGAATATTGGATTGAGGCCACAGAAAGGATCATGGATGACCTCGACTGCACCCCGAACAGAAACTAAAAGGAGCCGTGTCATTGTTACGAGACGAAGCCTATCAGTGGTGGCTTACAGTTAAAGAGGGTACTCAGGCTGACCGATTGACATGGGAATTCTTCAAGACTGCTTTCCAAGAGAAGTATGTGGGCTCTAGTTATGTGGATGCCCGAAGGAAGAAATTTCTAAATTTGACTCAGGGGGATAAATCTGTGGCTGAATATGAAGCTGAATTTTTTCGACTAAGCTGCTATGCACGTGGGATGGTGGCAACTGATTATGAGCGGTGTGTTCGTTTCGAGGACGGCCTCAGGGATAGTCTGAGAGTTTTGATAGCTCCACAGAGGGAGTGAGATTTTGTCACACTGGTAGATAAGGCTAAGATCGCCGAGGAGGTGAAGCATACTGAGCGTCAGAACAGAGAAAAAGGTAGGAGTAAGAGGGATTCGGAGCCCTCAAGTTCCGCCCAAGGGCTGAAGAAAAAGGCCAGAGCGGATGGGCCGGTCAGAGTTGGGGCCCCTAATATGGCTACTGGACCATAGCCATGTGTTGACTGTGGTAGACGCCATCAGGGCGAGTGCTGGAAAAGGATTGGAGCATGTTTGCGATGCGGATCATTAGAGCACAGTATCAGAGATTGTCTACGGAGGCCTGATCAGATGCAAGCTACTGGCCGGGGTATTCAGCTGCAGAGAGGTGTTCAGTAGCCACCGAGAGGTCTTGGTCAGGTCAGAGATGGAAATGGTATGGGTCGTGGTCGTGGAGCACCGGGTAGAGGTGCGGGTCATACTGAAGCAAGGCAGCCAGCTCTGGTTTATGCTGCACATCGCCGAGAGGACAAAGACGCCCCAAATGTTATTACTGGTACGTTCCTTATCTATAATGTACCTTATACCGCACTGATTGATGTTCGGTCTACGTATTCGTATATAGCATGCTCGGTGTCTGAGACTTTAGGTTTAATGGTTGAAACCACTGTGAGTGAGGTTACTATGTTGAGTCCTTTAGGGTAGTAATTTAAGGTAAACAAATTGTTCAGAGATGTACCTTTAGAGGTTCAAGGAATCATCTTTTTGGCGGATTTAATGGAACTTCAATTTGGAGAATTCGACTTAATACTGGGCATGGATTGGCTGGTTAAGCATCAAGTGAATTTGGATCGTGCTACTAAACGGGTGGTACTGAAAACTGTGGAGGGTGATGAGGTGGTGGTAATAGGGGAGCGTCGAAATTATCTGTCATATGTGATTTCTACCCTGAAGGCTGAGAAGTTGGTTCATAAGGGTTGCGAGGCGTATATAGCCTACATCGATGTTTCTGATTCTGAGGTTTCGACTATTAAAGACATAGGACAGTCAAAGATTTTCCGGATGTTTTTCCCGATGAACTACCTGGACCACCTCCAAACCGTGAAGTTAAATTTGGGATTAAGCTCCTATCGGGTACAGCTCTGATGTCCATCACTCCCTATAGAATGGCACCGAAAGAGCTAGTGGAGCTTAAGACTCAGATCTGTTTCGAGTAGGTAAATTTTGAGGCTGAAATTTCCTTTTAGGGGGTAGAGTTGTAACGCCCCAAAACTTAGGTATTTATTTTTACATGTTTTTAATAATACCTATCTGCTTTAGTGGTTGAGTGACTTGGGTGTGTTTGGAAGTGTCTGAGAAGTCCTGGGTTCGAGCCTGGGCTTGTGCAAAATTTTGGTTTTGGGGGAATAAAACACTTGCCTCTGGTTGGTAGGTTTTTAAATAAATGTGGGTAAAACAAGTCACAAAAAGCCTGCTGGTCTAAGGGGTAAGTGGCGTGCTACCTAGGCCAGAGGACTGAGGTTCGAATCTTGGTAGTGGCAAGGGAATATTTATTTTGTTGCTGTGCTGTGAGAGGTGATGGAGTTGGACTGAAACACTGGAGTGGTTTAGAGGAATTCGAATTGTGTGGTTGAGGGAAGGTGTGATCAGGTGGAGAGATTTGAGGATGGATTTTAGGAGGAAATCAAGGGATGAGGGGAGAGGTAGAGGTGTGTCGAATTTGGACTCTGAGACACTTAAAAATTCGGCTAGGGAGGGGTTCCTCATTTCGAATCTGTGTTGTTTTTCCCTCTGTCGAATTCTCCCTCTGCCGAAAACCCCTTCTCCCTCTTTTTTCTTTTTCTTTCTTTTCCCTCTGCCAAAACCCTCCCCTCCTCTAAACTGTTTCCTTATTCTCCCTTCCTGACGCCACACTCTTCTAGTTCTCTGCCGATTAGGACTGCTCCTCCTAGCACCCTGCTTGTGTTGGCCGAACATCCCATTCCTTTTCTCCTCATCTTCTCTTTTCTCTTTTTCCTGCTTTTGGCCGAATGCACTCTCTTCCTCTACCCTCACTGTACCGACTTTTTCTTTGATCTCTGCCGATTTAGTGTTCATTGCTAGTCTATTATTTGGCACTATCGGTAAGTTAATACTCATTTTGGGCTTAAATCGTGTTTATAGATACTTGTTAATAAGGGGTTCGATTGGATTGCAGGTAATAATTCTGAGTTCTAGTGATCATCGTTTTTCCAGTAAGTAAAATGTGTAGGGATTCGATTGTTAATCAAGGTAAGCGGCTAGCAATTAAGTGGTCATGTATATTGATTTGGGCTCGTTTTAAATTCAATTGAGATGTGAGTAACCGAATGTTATGGGTGAACATAGGTTTCGGAGTGATCGGGACCGTCTCTGCGCAACTTTTCGGATCCGGTGTGTAACGAGACTCTCATAAGCGGTATTGGTAAAATTAGAAAAGTATAAACACCGCCCAAATCGTAAGTTTAAAAAAGCCGAAAAAGTATGAAATTGATGCTACACGAGCGTGCGCTCGCTCGTGTGGTAAACTGAACGCATAAAACGTGAGTGTTAGACTATCGAGGCCACCGTGAGTGATTTCGTGGTCTTGGGCCGTTTTGGGCCATGTTGGGCCGAAATGGGCTGTGTGGGCCCAACGAGCTCGTGGGCCCCACACGGGTAAATCGCAAAAACATGTGGAGAATATTGGGCTAGGCTGTGTAAATAACATGGTCGCGTCCATTTTTGGGCTAAGTGGGCCACACAAGCGTGTGGGCCCACATGGGCCCACATTATGGGCCTTTGGCCCATTTGGACTGTTTGACTGTTAAGGTTGCACGGGTCGCCTGAGACGACTGTGGGCCTACTGATGGGTCGGTAAGTACACCTAGACCCCAAACTGATAAAATGACTGTTATGCCTTTATGGTAAAATGATTGTTATGCCCCTATGTTATGTATGACCGTATATGAGCATGCCATAATATATATATGTATGTTGTATTCATGTGTGATATGTTGCATGGGGTGGGATTATTATGATTGGAGGAAGTGTACTGTACTGGCAGCTCTGCTGCAAAAACTATTTTGTGCCGCAACCGGTGCTAATTTTTGGAGTGTAGGGATGGGTGGGTGATTTTATCCCCACATAGAGTGTTAAATTTGGACGGAGTGGAGTGTAGATTTGGATGGGTAGGATTTCTTATTGCATGCTTAAAGCTATCGACATCTTTGTTATGGGCTAAGGCCCACATCGATCTTTGTTATGGGCTAAGGCCCACATCGGCATCGATATTGTAATGGGCTAAGGCCCAACCGAATGAAATGTTATTGACTTGGGCTTAGGCCTGCATCGTGCATTTGTCTAAAGGCATGATTGGTTGTTTATGTGCATGGGGTTACACACTGAGTTTTCATAAACTCACCTCTGCATTTATCTGTCATGAGCAATCCCTAGTCTTAGGCGGATCGATGCTGCGAGGGATTCGGAGGTGGCCACACAACCGCACTTATTTATATATTTGAGTTATTTGGTATAAATTTAATTCGGGTTTTTGTTGTAATAAGGCCTCTTTAATTTTTAACTTTTAATTTGGGGATTTTACTTAGTTTAATTCACATTTGATCAGTAGTAGAACGCGGTTTTCCAAAAGATAATTGGTTTTTCAAAACACCACGTTTTCGTAATTCATAATAAAAGCTTCCGCATCAAACTTGGTTTTAAAATATAATGACAACTTAATATGATCAACGTTCTACTAAAATAACTTAAGTTTTGAAAGAACAAAATACCCTAAATTTCTGTTAAGATACATAAACGAGGTTTAACAATAAGCATGGCTTTTCTAAAGAAACGATGTTTTCGAAAAACACTTCAATGTAATACCGCCAGATTCGGCCATAACGTCTGGGCCGAGTTTGGGGTGTTACATTTTTAGTGTATTTGATGTATTATATTTTTTAAGTTTACTTTTATATTAAAAATAATCTAGAAAAAATTTAATACGGGCGAGCCGGGTGAAACTCGAGTTTAGAATTGTTAATTTGGGCCAGACTTGGGCAAAATTTTAGGCCCATTTTTTGGGTTGGGTTAGGCCCCTGCCTAGAAATTGAGCCTAAAATTCAGCATCAACCTAGCCCGAACAAGGCCCGGCCTCACCATGATTAGGTTTACCACAACCTTCCCCTTTTTTTTATGTAGAAAATCAATTTTACCTCTAACTAATTCACCAAAACCAAGGACCACCTCTCAATCATCCTTTCGTCTCTATCGACACTAGTAAGCTACATGTCCCAATGATAAACATTTAATGCTTTCTTTTTACCTTTTGCAACCTCAACTAACTGATCCTTCCTACCCTCAACTATTCATTATGATTGTCAAATGGATGACCAAACCCACCGGGAAGGGGAGAAGACTCACCATCTATCCAGTGTACCTCCGAATTTGACTCTAGAATGTCGAATCTATCGAACAGTAGTATAGCTTAGTGGCAAGACCGGAATGTCGAACCTAAAGGAACCAAAAGTACTAATACTGACTTTCTTTTTATTATTTAGCCTAAGAATTAAGAGATTTGTTGTTTAATCTAAAATTAACTAACTACTAAGCTAAGATGCTAAGACACAGAGAATGAATTGGGAAAATACTTGTGGGAAAAACCAATTGATTAAGACAATACCCAAGGAAGAATCCACCTAGACTTCACTTGTTATTTAACTCTGAACCAGACGATTTATTCACTTGACTTGATCCGTAGCATTCCCTAATTTATATTAATACCTCTCTCGAGGCTACTAATGTCTAACCCTAGGTTGATTAATTGAAATCTCTTTCTAATTGAAACCCCCAGGATTGCATTAACTCGATCTATGGACTCTCACATTAGGTTTGACCCTAATCCGGCAGATTTTCGTCATCCTATCTCTAGGGTTGCGATCAACTCCGCTTAACTATGCTAGATCTACTCTTAAGCAGGAATATTCCTCCACCGCTAAGCACATCAATACTTGAATCAATATCACGAAATATCAAAACAAGAATTAAGAACACATAGTTAAGAACAAATCAAGTATTTATCATATAGTTCAGAAAATAATAACAAGATCCGTCTTAGGTTTCATCCCCCTCAGGTATCTGAGGGGTTTAGTTCATAATCATAAAAGAATACATCTCAGAAGAAAATATAAAACAAAACATAAGAAAACCCTAAAACCCCCTGAAGGAATTGAAGGAGAGATCCTCCGTCTTGAGTATGATCTCAGCTTCTTGAGATGAATCAACTGGCTTTCTTCGAGTAAATCCCACAATTCTGACCTCTCTGGCTTGGCTCCTTGGCCTAGCTGGACGTCCCTCAAGGTTGGCCTTTAGGGTGTTTATATAGGCTTTTAGAATGTCTTTATTTGCCTCTAAGTACCCTATTCCGAGTGAAATTCCTCTTTGTCACGGCAGGAACACGCCCGTGTGAATCGAATCCAGGCCGTGGTCAAGCCTGCTAAAGGGGCACGGCCGTGTGGCTTGGGCCCAGGCCGTGTTGATTTCCTACTTTGGCCCATTTCGTCCGTTTTTAGCCCGTTTCTCGTTCTTTCCATCCTCCTATGCTTCCCTAAGTATAAAATATGAAATTAAAGGATTAAGAGCATCAAATTCCATAATTCAAAGGATAAATCATCCAAAAAGCATGCTAAATGTGGGATTAAAATATGTATAATTTACGGTTTATCAAATACCCCCACACTTAAGCTTTTGCTTGTCCTCAAGCAAAATTCTCAATTCACAATTAAAATTAACTCCCCTTAATTCATAATCTTCATCAATAATGTTTCATCATAATCCATAGGTAATTCATACATTGATAATTTAACCAGAAGGTTCCTAAAGATTCAAACAATCAAAGTCATATATTTTTGTAGCATGAAAACATAGGTGTTTCCCCTCATCTAAATAATTACCTCTAATTCAAAATTGACAAGGGTTGACATCCTCACTAAAGATTCACTTAAATCACTCGAAGTGTTTAAGGTTCAGGAAAAAGCACTCATAAGTCAAACATGAAAAGTTAATCCCATAAACTTGCATGAAAATCAAATCTCCACCACTATAATATGAGATGATACACAAATCAAAAGGTCTTTAAAAAGGGTTGTAACGGGGCTTGGGTTAAAGGTGTGGATAAAGGCTGAATTAGAGGGTTAGAATCGAGATTGACTTGACAAATTACCTAACTAGAAACAACAAACTGATAATGAATAATTACATCAATTGAAAACTTGTAATACTAATAGCACGAGCTTCTTCTAAAGATGTGAATTTAACTGTTTTAAGCTCATAGAACATAGAACTAATGATGAATAGATTTTCTAACGTTTTTTTTAAGAACAAATATTTAAGTACAATAATATAGAATTTGATAACTGAAATAAAGGAAATAGTTAAGTAACCGATCAAATCAAATCTTGATATAAGGGTAGTCAAGAGAGATGGAGATAACAAATACAAAGTGGGTTTTGGGTTAATATTAATGGGTGAGTCAAGGATTGGGTTGTTAGTCTCAAAAGGGGTTCACTATGGGTTAATTATGAAGGTAGGCTTTTTATGGAGTAAGTGGGTTAAAACCTAAGTGCCTTCATCATCTCAGTATATCAAATCAAAGGCGTGGTCTCGACATGTATAACCGAAGCAAGTTCTAGAATAACAAATCAATGTTTACACACTCATAATCAATAAAGTGAGCACGAAAAGGAATGTATGCTCTAAAAGGCTCAAGATCTCACAAAAATTATGGGCTTTTGATATCAACCTTGTAAATTTCAAACTTTAAAGTAATCATTAGATTCAGGTAGACAACCTAACAAAATTTTTGAAAATGGACTCATCATGCTTGATTCTCTAGTCTCCTAAAGTTTAAATCATCACTGCACAATTATCTATGACTTAATCTAAAACATATCAATAAAGGTCATAAATCAAAGGAAATTTCATTCTAATAGTAACATGAGAAAATTACTTAAAAACAAGACATAATTCAGGGATTTGAGAATAATGCAAAAAGTTAGGCACTTTTAAGATTCACCCCCCCACACTTAAGATGTACATTGCCCTCAATGTACAAAGATAGATATAGATAGTGAAACTTCCTGAATTTTGGATGGATCCTTGAGTCGGAAGTGTAGAAATTTGATTCGGAGGTGAAAGATAAGTTGGAGGAGGCATGGCATGTTTTCCTCAGTATAGATGGTTATTCCAGAGTTCTATTTTAGGGTTTTAAACTGCGAGACAATCATTAGGTTCTTCAGAATAAGGATTACTCAAATATTTTTGCCGAAAGATGCAAATTGGATCACAGCTAATATGGAATCTAAAAATAATTGAAATAAAGATAAGACAAAAATAAAAAAATAAAAAAAATAAAGATCAGAGTAAATTTTAAAAATAAGTCTTTTTAGGAAAATTTAAAAATACATAAACATATGAAGAGAAAAAAAACTCAGAAGTCCTCATCGTCCAATGGCTCGCGCGGTGGGGGCGGCAATGAGATGTGAAGGTGCTGACATATCTGGTGGAGAGTGGCGTCGATGTGATCGAAGCGCTGCTCAAATCGTGTGAGGCGCTCAGATATGTCCGAAAGAGAAGCTGCCGCATGAACTGGGCGATGGCTCGGTGTTGGCTCCTCGTGTGGGTGTGGGACATTGTCAATAATGTCCTCAGGGTCCTCCTCCTCGGTGGTATGGGCTAGCTGGTATTGGGGAGGATCAGTCCCGCGGCGACGCTTGATCATCCGCATGTTGATCATCGTCGAGATGCCCTGTGGAGACATCTGGCCTATTAAAGTGAGCGAGGCTGATTGTGCTGCGGTGTTGAGGAGACCAAAGTTCCTCGCCAGCCGTGTTACATAAGGCCCCATGGAAATGACCCCCTTACGATGTCGCTTCGTCTGATGCTGGATAGCCAGAGTGATGAAGTAGGCAAGGTCGAAGACGTGCCCGTTCGCCATGCACCATAGGAAGTAGACGTCATGAGTGTTAACTACCTCGGTGCTCTCTCGCCTTCCCGTCAATGTGTGAGCTAAGATGGCATGTAAGTACCTCAATGATGGGGTGAGAGCTGTCGCCTTGGAGCGACTAGGGTCATAAATGGTCGCGGCGGGGGCTATATTATACCAACATCTCACGGAGGAGTTATGGATGTGGCGATGGAGTTTCGCAAGATCATATTCTCTCATGAATTCTTCCGTGTAGAGTCCCAGAGCAACTCCAAATTTGAGGACACTCATTTCTCGAACTAAACTTCCTAGACGAAACTGAATAGTACCCGGGTCGTCGTGGTTTGTCATTACTACCTGCAAATGGAAAGTAGAGCAAAGCTCTGATGTTAGTTCGAGGTAAGTGGGCTCAACAATACGAAAAACGCTCCCAAGGGTCGATCGTCAATAATGCCCGAATATCATCAAACCAAGTTGAGCGTGTTCTGGCGGCCCAGTCGATACATCTGCCTTGACTGAGAGGTCGTGCTCGTAGGGTCTGGAAAAGTTCCTCTTGAGCTCCAGGATGAAACCGTAAAAATGGCTGTCTCACTTCAGCCGATGCGCTTGCAGATGATGAGCCGGGTCCCTTTCGTTTTTTCGAAATAGGGACTGCGGTTTTCTTGCCGCGGAATGACGACATTATGTTCCTGTAAGAGAATTTTAAGAACATCATCCAAATTTTTCCTATGATAGAATTTATGAATCCAATATTATTGCCTCATAATTATTAACACGGAAGACTTTTCCTAGGTATTCTCCTAATAATAGAGGTGCAAAATTCAGAATAGTATTATCTATAACATTTAAGTAAAAATGAATATCAAAATTAATAATCCAAAATGAACACAAAAGATTTAAAGGAATAAATCGAAGTTCTAACAGAGAAAAAACATGATTTAAATAAAATTAGCAACAAAGTATAGAAGGGGGTGATAAACCGAAATAGTAACATATTTTAAACCCACATTTAGCATGCTTTTGGGTGATTTAAGCCTTGAATTGTGTGATTTAGTGCTCTTAATCCTTTGTTTTCATGTTTTATACTCAGGAAAGCACCGGAGGATGAAAAGAACAAGAAACGGGCTTAAAACGGACCAAATGGGCCAAATCACGAAATTGACACGGCCTGGGCCCAAGCAACATGGCCGTGCCTCCCTAATCAGACCTGAACACGGCCTGGCCATGATTCACACAGGCGTGTGCCAAGGGTGTGTCCCTACCATGGAGAAGAGGAATTTCACTCGGATTTGGATACTTAGGGGTAAAGAAACACATTCCAAAAGCCTACATAAACACCCTAGAGGCCAACTTTCAAGGGGGCCCAGCTAGGCCAAGGAGCCGAGCCAGAAAGATCGAGAATTGTGGAAATTACTCAAGAAAGCCGGTTGATTCATCTCAAGAAGCTGAGTTATACTCAACACACGGAGGATCTCTCTTCAATTCCTTGGGGTTTTAGAGTTTTTCTTATGTTTTGTTTTATCTTTTCTTTTAAGATGTATTTTATTATCATTATGAACTAAACCCTCAAATACTTGAGGGGGATGAAACCTACGATGAATCTTGTTATCGTTTGCTGAACTATATGATAAATATTTGATTTGTTCTGAATTATGTGTTCTTAATTCTTGTGTTGATATTTCCGGGATATTAATTCAAGTTTGATGTGCTTAGGTGGAGGAGCAAAAGTCCCTGCCTAAGAGTAGATCTAGCATAATTAAGCGAAGTTGATCGCACGCCTAGAGATAAGGTGACGAGATTTTGCCGGATTAGGGTGAAACCTAATATGGGAGTCCATAGATCGAGTTAATGCGATTCTAGGGGTTTTAATTAGAAAGAGATTTCAATTAATCAACCTAGGGTTAGACGTTAGTCACCTCGAGAGAGGGGTTAATATACATTAGGGAATCTTACGGATCAAGTCAAATGAATAAATCGTCTGGTTCAGAGTTAGATAACAAGTGAAGTCTAGGTGGATTCTTCCTTGGGTATTATTTTAATCAATTGGTTTTTCCCACAAGTATTTCCCCAATTTCATTCTTTTTGTCTCATCGTCTTTAGCTTAGTAGTTAGTTAATTTTCTAGATTAAATCGATTCACTTCAATTTTAAGGCTAAATAATAAAAAGAAAGTTAGTATTAGTACTTTCGGTTCCTTTGGGTTCGACAATCCGGTCTTGCCACTAAGCTATACTACTGTTCGATAGGTACACTTGCCCCAATCGTTGTCATAGTTAGTTTTTAGGCTCGATCATTCTCATTATAAATTTTAAGATTGTGACACACCGACCAAGTTTTTGGCGCCGTTGCCGGGGAACTGAAATATTAAGAACACTCAATTTTTATTACTTTAGCCATTTTTATTTTCTGCAATTTTACTCTTATTTTGTTTTCTATTTTCATCTTTCTAAATTTTAGTCTTTGCTCCTTGTAGGTACCTCTAGTTTATGACTAGAAGGAACCCGACAGGACCTTTAATTTACGATAGTGAGATCGAAGCAACCGCTCACAGAAACCGGAGAGAAATTAGGCGAAGTCTACAATACACAGAAGAAGAGCAAGAAAACATCATCAATACCACCGAAGAGATGGCTAAAAATAATCCGCTACCTCCAGAGATGGCCGAAAATCAGGCTCCTCGAACTATGTATGATTATGCTAAGCCTAGTTTAGTTGGTACTAAATCTAGTATTGTTAGACCTACTATTCTTTGCAAATAATTTGAATTGAAACCTAACACTATACGAGATGATACAACAGTTCATTCGGTTTGATGGTTTGCAGGATGAGGATCCTAACACACACTTAGCGAGTTTTCTGGAATTCTGCGACACTTTTAAATCTAATGGCGTTTCTGATGATGCCATCCGACTTTGGTTATTTCCCTTTTCTTTGAGGAATAAAGCTAAACAGTGGTTGCATTCTCTTCCCCGAGGATCAATTACTACATGGGAACAAATGACCAAAAAATTTTTATTAAAATATTTTCCACCGGCCAAAACGGCCAAATTAAGGAATGATATCTCTTCTTTTGTGCAGAGATTTAGAAACACTTTACGATGCATGGGAGAGATACAAAGATCTATTGAGAAGATGCCCACACCATGGATTACCCTTGTGGCTACAGGTCCAAACTTTTTACAACGGTGTGAACCCCTCAACTAGGCAGTTGATCGGTTCAGCAACCGATGAAACTCTGAATAATAAAACACCAGAAGCAGCTTACGAATTTATAGAGGAGATGTCCCTAAATAACTATCAGTGGTAAGTCACGAGGACAAAGCCCACGAAAGCTGCCAGTGTTTTCAACCTCGACGTAGTAACCATGCTATCGAATCAGGTAGATGTGTTAACTAAAAAATTTGATGGTTTGTGTAATTCCTTGCAGGTACAACCCGTTATGCAGTGCGAAACAAGTGGAGGTGTGGCGAATCCTGAGTACCCATCCTATGGACATGGCATAGAAGGCGAACAAATGAACTATGTAAGTAATAATTTCAGATATCAAAATAAACCTTATAGCAATACTTACAATCCAGGTTGGAAGAACCACCCCAATTTTTTATGGGGTGGTCAAGGAAATCAAAGACAACAACACCCTCTAAATTTCCAACAGCAGCAGTACCCACAGGAAAAGAAGCCGAACCTTGAGGAGATGCTGACAAAATATATAGCAGCAACAGAAACATGTTTCCAAAGTATAGAAACAAAACTTGAAAAACAAGAAGCATCGAAACAAGAGCTCAAAGATCAAATTGGGAAAATCACCAAGATCTTGACGGAACGACCACAAGGTAGATTGCCAAGCAACACTGAAACTAACCCAAGGGAGCAGATTCAAGCCATATCAACTCATGATAATGTAGGGTTAGATGAGCCTCATTTAAGGCAAGAGAATGTGGTAGAAGAAGGTAAGGTTGAGGAAGGAAGTAAAAAGCCAAAACCGGTAATTAAAGAGTACCAACCTCGTATACCATACCCCGAGGCGATGAAGAAAGACGACACAGAGGAACAGTTCGGTAAGTTTCTTAAACTTTTAAAGAAATCACATATTAACTTACCATTACTTGAAGCTCTTTCGCAGATGCCAGATTCAAGGAAATTCTTAAAAAAGCTTTTGACAAACAAGCGAAAGCTAGACGAGGAATCGCATGTGGAACTCAACGCAAAGTGCTCAGCAATTCTCCAAAATAAATTACCACAAAAATTAAAAGATCTAGGGAGTTTTACAATTCCATGCTTAATTGGTAGTTTATCTATTGATAATGCGTTAGTGATTTAGGGCAAGCATAAATGTCATGCCTTATAAAATGTTTAAACAACTTGGTCTAGGGAAACCCAAACAAACTAGGATGAGCATTCAATTAGCTGATAAAACTGTTAGAATTCCTAGGGGTATAATCGAAGATGTGCTAGTAAAGATTGATAAATTCGTATTCCCAGTAGACTTTGTTGTTTTAGACATGGATGAGGACAATAGTATCCCATTAATTCTAGGAAGGCCCTTTTTAGCAACTGCCAGGACTAAAACTGATGTCGACGCAAGTGAACTCATACTCTGTGTAGGTGACGAAACAGTCACCCTTCAGGCTCTTGATTCGGCTAGAACATCGAGCAAACAAGGTGAGAAAGTAAATTCTATTGATAACCATTCGGTTAACCCTTCTTTGCAGGAAGCACCACAAAAGAACACAACTAAACCCAATCCTAGACCCAATGCCAACAAAGAAACAACTCATGAGGATCGAAGGGATCAAGTTGATGAACTAGACGAGTGGAAGACACATTTCAAGGAAACACTAGGGATACATGAAGAGAAACCGAGGGAACCACCAGAAGAGCTCGTAGGAACGACAAATCACTTTAAAATAGGAGACCAGGTATTGTTAGATAAAACAGACCCTCGAATATCTCCTCCTGACCCTAATACAAACAAAGAAATCCCTTTTAAGGTAATCAAGGTTTTCCCATACGGAACAGTCGAGATAAGTAATCCTATATTTGGCACTTTCAAAATAAACACTACTCAACTTGAATTATACACGGATAATAGGACAGATAGCATGAGGAAAGATAATCATCTTTTCAAACCACCCTAATTATGCGAATGAGAGGAAAGTCTAGCTTAAGACTATAAACGAGCGCTTCTCAGGAGGCAACCCGAGCACTAACTCCATTAATTTTTACATTTTTTATTTTTACTTTTATTTTTCCTTTTCAGCATTTAATTTTAAACTAACCAAAGTGTAGATTTTCAGACCACACGGCCTTGCACACGGCCGTGGTCGTGGCCGTGTGGATACTACGGACTTCCATACTGACATAGCAGAGGTAGTATGAGCCAATGACGAAAGATTCCCAGATCACGTACGTCTATAAATTTCCACGGCCGTGTGATATGGCCGTGGCCGACACTGAGGGAAGACACACGGGCTCCAACTAACTAGCCACGGCCGTGCGATGCAGCCGTGGTCGACACTGTTTGATCCTACATGGGCGTGGTGACCACGAAACTGGCGTGGGAGAAACAAACAAAACACAACACGGCCGTGCGATACGGCCGTGTGACCCAACACGCCCATGGTACACGGGCGTGGGGATGTACCAGTTCTAAAAATTCTATTTAAAACACCACTTGCCCCCTTTTCTCACCCACTCCCCTTCCCTTTTTCCCTACTCACATTCACCCTCCCCTCCCAACCCCTCCAATCTTCCCTATATTCCTCCATCTACAAAGCCCTTAAGCTACACCACATCCATATCGAAGAAACGGAAGGATCCAAGCACAGTCTCCCTGTGGGAGATCGATCTATATAAGTTCATGCCGGCCACTTCAATTATTCGACAAGCCAAGGGTCTTTGAGACCATTCTATTTTTCTTTTTCCTTTCCCTTCTCCTTTATTTTCCTTTTCTTTATTTCTCTTATGTTTAACTTAGTTTATTTTATCTTAGTTTCTTGGTTTTAGGTTTTAAAGGCTGCTAGGGAATCACCCCACCATGACCACTGCCACCACCACTGCGGCCTTAGAAATCACACCCCCCTCGCGAACCAGCCAACAATAAGGACCATTCGGTCCATTAATCTTTTCTTTTAATTTTATTTCATTTTTTATTTTCCTTCACTTTAGCTTGCTTTTCTTTAAACATATAATTAGTATAAGTCAAATTATTCTTATTATCTCCGGGCTAATTCTTCACGAGCTTCCCAATTTCTTCATCTAGCGCAGAAATTGTAGGCGGCTACCATACCACCGCCAGAGACGCCTCCTCCAACTTCTCTTTCACCTCCAAATCAAGTTTCCACACCTCCAACTCAAGGAACCCATCCAAATTCAGGAAGTTTCATCTCTCCCTTTCTTTTATAAATTTCTATATATCTTTGCACATTGAGGGCAATGTACATCTTAAGTATGGGGGGGTGAACCTTAAAGGTGCCTAAATTTTTTCATTATTCTAAAATTCCTGAAATTAGGTGCCAAACGTTTTGCATTATTCTCAAATCCCGAATTATGTCCTGTTTCTTAAGTAAGTTTCTCATATTATGATTAGAATGAAATTTCATGTGATTTATGATTTTTATTGATATATTTTAGATTAAGTCATTGATAATTGTGCATTGATAATTTAAACTTTAAGATACTAGAGAATCAAGCAGGGTAAGTCTATTTTTCAAAATTAAATTTTTTTTAGGTTGTCTACCTGAATTTGAATATTACTTTGAAGTTTGAAATTTGCTAGGTTGACATCAAAAAGCCATAATTTTTATGAGATGTTGAGCCTTATAGAGCATATATTCTTTTTCTTTCTCACTTTATTGATTATGAGTGTGTCAACATTGATTTGTTATTCTAGAACTTGCATCAATTATACATGTCGAGACCACACCTTTGATTTGATATACTAAGATGATAAAGGCACCTAGGTTTTAACCCACTCACTCCACTAAAAAGCCTACCCATTTTATTAACCCCTAGTGAACCCCGTTGATCCTAACAACCCTTTTTATTGACTCACCCACTAATATTATCCCAAAACCCTTATTTTTTGATATCACCATTCCTTTTGACTACCCTTATATCGAGATTTGATTTGATCGATTGCCTATTGATTTCGATAGTAAATTCATCAATTATTATATATATTTGATTTGTTCTTAAAAAAATAAAAAAAAATTGAAGTATATTCATTATTAGTTATGTGATTAAGTGAGCTTATACGTTTAAATCCCAATGGTTGAAAAAGAAGCTCATATTAGTAATAGTATTATTATTACAAGTTCTCAATTGATGTAATTATTTATTATCAGTTCATTGCTTCTGGTTAGGTAATTTGTCAGGTCAATCCCGATTCTAACCTTCTAATTCAGCCTATATCCACACCTTAACCCAAGCCCCGTTACAACCCTGTTAAAGACCTTTTGATTTGTGTATTATCTCATATTATAGTGGTGGAGATTTGATTCTCATGCAAGCCTATAGGATTAACTTTTCATGTTCGACTTAGGAGTGCTTAATTTTTGAACCTTAAACACCTCGAGTGATTTGAGTGAATCTTTAGTGAGGATGTCAATCCTTGTCAATTTTAAATCAGAGGTAATTATTTAGATGAGGGGAAACACCTATGTTTTCATGCTACAAAATGTATGACTTGGATTGTTTGAATCTTTAGGACTCTTAGAGTTGAATTACCCATGTATGAATTATCTTTGAATTATGATGAAACATTATTGATGAAAATTATGAATCAAGGAAGTTTATTTTAATCATGAGTTGAGAATTTTGCTTGAGGACAAGCAAAAGCTTAAGTGTGGGGGTATTTGATAAACTGAAATAGTAACATATTTTAAACCCACATTTAGCATGCTTTTGGGTGATTTAAGCCTTGAATTGTATGATTTGGTGCTCTTAATCCATTGTTTTCATGTTTTATACTCAGGAAAGCACCGGAGAATGAAATGAACAAGAAACAGGCTTAAAACGGACCAAATGGCCCAAATCACGAAATTGACACGACCTGGGCCCAAGCAACACGGCCGTGCCTCCCTAATCAGACCTGAACACAGCCTGGCCACGATTCACACGGGCGTGTGCTAAGGGCGTGTCCCTGCCATGGAGAAGAGAAATTTCACTCGGATTTGGATACTTAGGGGTAAAGAAACACATTCCAAAAGCCTATATAAACACCCTAGAGGCCAACTTTCAAGGGGCGCCCAGCTAGGCCAAGGAGCCGAGCCGAAAGATCGAATTGTGGAAATTACTCAAGAAAGCCGGTTGATTCATCTCAAGAAGCGGAGTTATACTCAAGACGGAGGATCTCTCTTCAATTCCTTCAGGGGTTTTAGAGTTTTTCTTATGTTTTGTTTTATCTTTTCTTTTGAGATGTATTCTATTATCATTATGAACTAAACCCTCAAATACCTGAGGGGGATGAAACCTACGATGAATCTTGTTATCGTTTGCTGAACTATATGATAAATATTTGATTTTTCTTAATTATGTGTTCTTAATTCTTTTGTTGATATTTTCGGGATATTAATTCAAGTTTGATGTGCTTAGGTGGAGGAGCAAAAGTCCCTGTCTAAGAGTAGATCTAGCATAATTAATTTGAGTTGATCGCACGCCTAGAGATAGGGTAACGAGATTTTGTCAGATTAGGTTGAAACCTAATATGAGAGTCCATAGATCGAGTTAATGCGATTCTAGGGGTTTTAATTAGAAAGAGATTTCAATTAATCAACCTAGGGTTAGGCGTTAGTCGCTTCGAGAGAGGGGTTAATATACATTAGGGAATCTTACGGATCAAGTCAAATGAATAAACCGTTTGGTTCAGAGTTAGATAACAAGTGAAGTCTAGGTGGATTTTTCCTTGGGTATTATTTTAATCAATTGGTTTTTCCCACAAGTATTTCCTCAATTTTATTCTTTTTGTCTCATCGTCTTTAGCTTAATAGTTAGTTAATTTTTTAGATTAAACCGATTCACTTCAATTTTAAGGCTAAATAATAAAAAGAAAGTTAGTATTAGTACTTTCGATTCCTTTGGGTTCGACAATTCGGTCTTGCCACTAAGCTATACTACTGTTCGATAGGTACACTTGCCTCAATCGTTGTCATAGTTAGTTTTTAGGCTCGATCATTCTCATTATAAATTTTAAGACTGTGATACACCGATCAGTGGGGAAGTAACGTGAACCGATGGAGTTGGGTAGATGGCGCACGATCGTGGAAGGATGCACGGGTGTGGTAACTTTGCACGGGAGTGGACTGCGTGTGGATGAGGAAGAGAAAGAGAGAGAAGGGAGAGAAAGGAGTGAGGGGAAGTGAAGGGAGGAGAGGAAAAGAGTGTCGGTGGCCGGATTGGGAAAGGAAGTGGTGGTTTCTTGTTTAAGAGAAACGGCTAGGGTTTGGGGAGGGGAGATTTTTGGGGGAGACAGGCGTGGGCTACTTTAAATAGGGGGTAGGGAACACGGTCCGTCGCCACGCCCGTGTTCCATTTATTTGGCTCGTGTGTTTCGACAAATTTAAATTTAGGCGCGTTTGAGGTGTAGTCCACGCCTGTGTTCCTTGGGTGTGTTGAGACACACGGCCATATCACATGGCCATGTGCTATCTTGTTCACTTTTCCCACACCCGTGTAGATGGTCCTACGCCCGTGGTTTTTTAATCAGTTTCGACCATGGCCTTGAGGCACAGGCGTGGCTCACGCCCGTGTCGTTTTACTCAGAATCAACCACGGTTTTTGGGCATGGGCGTGTCGCACACCCGTGTCGATTAATCAGTATTGGCCACGGTCGCAGCACACGGGCGTGTAGATTTGTCGTAGCCCGTGCTCTTTAGGCAGTTTCAACCACGGCCGAGTCACACGGTCGTGGCTTTTAGTCGAAGCCCGTGTCTTGGGGAAAATTTTTGTCCTGTTTCTGCACAATCTCCGCCACGCCCATGTACCCATTCGTGGTGTCAACACGGCCAGGGCCACGCCCGTGTGCACGGCCGTGTGGTGGGGGAAACTTGCGCTTTATTAAATTGGTTAGTTTGTAGTTAGGTGCTAAAAATTGAAAATATGACATTAGTGAAGTTAGTGCTCGGGTTGCCTCCCGAGAAGTGCTCGTTTAAAGTCTTAAGCTAGACTTACCCTGTTTTCATTTCTAAATGAAGGTTCACAGAGCTGAAGCTCCTCTCTTATATCCCTAAAATCTTCACCATTATAGATTTTCAGTCGCTGACCATTTACCTTGAATGTGCCACGAGTTGGATGAGTTACCTAGATTGTGCCGTAGGGAAAATAGTTTTGATTACGAATGGACCTGACCATCTTGATTTTAGCTTTCCAGGAAACAATTTGAGCCTTGAATTGTATAACAGGACTAAAACTCCTACTTTGAATTGCTTTGGTTGCTTTAAGCGAGCATCATGGCGTCGCTTTGTTGCCTCCTTATATAGTCGTGAGTTCTCATAAGCATTAGCTCGCCATTCATCTAGCTCGTTCAACTACATCATTCTCTTCTCACCTCCAGTTTTAATATCGTAATTTAAAAATTTTTTGGCCCAAAAAGCTTTGTGCTCTAACTCAAATGGTAGGTGACAACTTTTTCCGTAGACAAGTTTGTATGGGGATGTTTCTATGAGAGTTTTAAACGCTGTTCTATAGGCTCATAAAGCATCGTCTACTTTTAATGCCCAATCTTTCTTGTTTGATTCAACTGTTTTCTCTAGAATACGCTTAAGTTCTCGATTTGCTACTTCCACTTGTCCACTGGTTTGAGGGTGATAAAAGGTCGATGTTCTGTGGTGTACTCCATATTTCTTTAAGACCTTGTCAAATTGAGTATTACAAAAATGAGTACCCCTATAACTAATAATTGCTCTGGGTGTTCCAAATTGAGAGAAGAGTTTCTTAAGAAATCTCACTACCATTCTGGCATCATTAGTGGGTAAAGCTTGAGCTTCCACCCATTTTGACAAATAGTCCACTACTACTAAGATGTATTTATTCCCAAATGAACTAGGGAATGGGCCCATAAAATTAATACCCTATACATCAAAAATTTCGCATGATAGCATGTATGTTTGAGGCATTTCATCGCGTTTAGAGATATTACCTGTTCTCTGACATTTATCGCATGAAGCAACCTACCTGTTAGCGTCTTTGAACAAGGTAGGCCAATAAAAACCTGATTCGAGCGTTTTGTGTGCTATCCTGATCCCGCTGTAATGTCCTCCTGAAGGTCTTGAATGGCAATGTTCTAAGATTTTACTTGCTTCTGCTTTTGTAACACATCTCCGAATTACTTGATCTTCACATATACGGAAAAGAAAAGGATCCTCCCAAAAATAGTTTTTCGCGTCAGCAAAGAATCGCTTCTTTTGCTGATGTGTTACAGCAGCTAAGTAATTTACAATGTCTGCAAACCAAGGTACCTTGGAGTTAGATATAGTGAACAGTTGTTCTTCAGGAAATGAGTCATTTATCTCACTCTTATCTAGTTCTTCGATATGTGGATTTTCAAGCCTAGAAAGATGATCTGCTGCAAGATTTTCAGCTCCTTTCTTATCTTGAATTTCCAAATCAAATTCCTGTAAGAGTAAAATCCATCTTATGAGTCGAGGTTTTGCATCGGATTTAGTTAAAAGATAACGAAGAGCTGAATGGTCAGTGTAAACGACAACTTTAGATAATATCAAATACTGTCTAAATTTGTCAAATGCAAAAACCACAGCTAGCAATTCTTTTTTTGTGGTGGTGTAGTTTTCTTGTGTGGCCGTCAACGTTTTGCTAGCATAATAAATTGGCTGAAAATGCTTATCTCTCCGCTGTCCCAAAACTGCACCTACTGCAAAATCACTCGCATCACACATTAGTTCAAAGGGTAAATTCCAATCAGGTGCAATTATAAATGGAGCATTTATTAATTTATTTTTAAGGGTGTTAAATGCATCTAGACATTCCTGATCAAAATCGAAAGGCACGTCCTTTTCTAGTAGGTTTGTTAAAGGCTTAGCTATTTTAGAAAAATCCTTAATAAATCTTCGATAAAATCCAGATGTCCTAAAAAGCTTGAATAGCCTTAATCGAACTAGAGGAGGTAATTTTTCTATGGTTTCAACCTTTGTTTTATCAACCTCAATCCCCTTACTAGAAACTTTGTGTGCTAAAACAATTCCCTCTCGAACCATGAAGTGACACTTTTTCCAATTTAAAACAAGATTTGTTTCCTCACATCTCATTAGAACTTGTTTTAGATTTTTAAGGAAAAGGTGGAAAGAATTACCAAATACTGAAAAATCGTCCATAAATACCTCCATAATGTCTTCCACAAGTTCATCAAAGATGGCCAGCATGCAGCGCTGAAAAGTAGTAGGAGCATTACATAATCCAAAAGGCATTCTACGATAAGTAAACGTACCGTATGGACATGTAAATGTTGTCTTTCTTGATCCTCGGGGGCTATTGGGATTTGGAAGTAGCCGGAGAGTCCGTCGAGAAGCGAGAGTACATATGCCCAGATAATCTTTCTAACATCTGATCAATAAAGGGTAAAGGGAAGTGATCTTTTCTGGTAGCATCGTTCAACTTTCTATATTCAATACAGACTCTTCAACCTGTGACTGTTCTTGTAGGAATCAATTCATTTTTTTCGTTGGCTACAACAGTCATGCCTCCTTTCTTTGGAACGACCTGCACAGGACTTACCCAAGTACTGTCAGAAATAGGATAAACTATTCCAGCATCTAGAAGTTTAATTACCTCATCTTTAACAACTTCTTTCACGTTGGGCTTCAATCGTCTTTGAGGTTGCACACATGGTTTATACTCATCTTCCATTAAAATTTTTTGGGTACAAAATGATGGGCTTATTCCTTTAATGTCAGAAATTTTCCAAGCTATGGCTCTTTTATGTTCCCTTAGTACCTGTAACAACTCGTCTTTCTCTTCGGGTTCCAGTTCTGAAGAGATGATTACTGGTAGCGTAGAGTTATCCCCGAGGAATACATATTCTAAGTGATTTGGCAACTGTTTTAATTCCAGTTTCGGTGGCTCATCAATAGAGAGTTTTTGTTTTAGTTCATCGTTGATTTCAATGTCCTCTTCTTTCTTTTGTCTAGAGGAAGATGTATTAGAATTCAACTCATCGGTATCATCATCTACCCCCTCACCTTGGGTAAGACACAGTTCCATCGTGTCGTCGTGTATGATTTCCTACAAAGAATCTTGAATAAAATGATCAATGACATCAATAAAATAACAGGAATCATCTTGTTCTCTAGAATATTGCATAGCATCATAAATTTGAAAAATAATTTCCTCGTCGCCTACCCTTAGCGCAAGTTTACCATCACCTACATCAATAACAGCCCTAGCAGTAGCTAAAAAGGGGAGCCCTAAAATTAAAGGTACCTCAATGTCCACATCCATATCTAACACAACAAAATCAATAGGGAATATAAATTTATCAACTTTTACCAGAATATCTTCGATAACTCCCCTAGGATATTTAATAGATCTGTCAGCTAACTAAATACTCATCCTAGTGGGTTTTGGTTCCCCAAGACCAAGTTGCTTAAATATTTTATAAGGCATTAAATTAATACTGACACCTAGATCAGCTAGTGCTTTCTCAATGTTTAAACTACCAATTAAATAGGGAATAGTGAAACTTCCTGGATCTTTTAATTTGGTTGGTAGCTTGTTTTGGAGGATGGCTGAACATTCTTCATTAAGTTCCACTGTTGATATCTCTTCAAACTTCCTTTTATTTGTTAGAAGCTCTTTTAGGAATTTTGCGACGCGTCGGCATCTGTGAAATAGCTTCAACAAAAGGTAAGTTGATATATGTAATTTAAAAGTTCAAGAAATTTACCGTATTATGCGTCTAAGCGATCTTTCTTCAACTTTTTCGGATATGGGATCGGTGGCTTAAATTCTTCACGCATCGGTGTTACATTCTCGGTTTCCTCACTTTTCTCCTTATTAGTTTCTTGTGGCATCTTCTTTCTCGCTTCAACCAATTCCTTCCCACTCCTTAATGTTACTGCCTTTACTTGCTCTTATGGTTTAGGTTCGGTATTATTAGGTAAACGACCTGGTTGCCTTTCGGAAACTAACTTGGTCAGCTGTCTTAGTTGATTTTTAAGCTCTTGAATTAATGTTTTATGATTATTCAACGTCGTTTCTGTATTATGAAAATGAATTTCTGACGCTGAAATGAATTTTGCTAGCATATCCTCAAGGTTCGGCTTCTTTTCCCGTGGTTAGAAATTTTGTTGTTGGAAGTTTGGAGGGGGTTGTTGTCTCTGATTTCCTTGACCACCCAATGAAAAATTGGGGTGGTTCCTCCAACCTGGATTATAAGTATTACTATAAGGGTTATTTTGAGATCTGAAATTGTTACCCATATAGTTCATCTGTTCATTTTCCATGCCGTGTCCGTAGGGTGGGTACTCAGGATTCGCCACACCTCCACTTGTTATGCTTTGCATTACGGATGTACTGCGAAGAACACAAACCATCAATCTTTTGTTTAACATCTCTACCGATTTGATAGCATGGTTCTTTGCGTCGAGGTTAAAAACTCGTCGCTTTTGTTGGCCTTGTCCTTGTAACTTGCCACTGATAGTTATTCAGTGACATCTCCTCTATAAACTCGTAGGCCGCTTCAGGAGTTTTGTTATTCAGCGTTCCGCCGGCGGCTGAATCGATTAGTTGCCTTGTTGAAGGGTTCACACCGTTGTAGAAGGTTTGAACCTGAAGCCACAAAGGTATCCCATGGTGAGGGCACCTTCTCAACAAATCCTTGTATCTCTCCCATGCATCATATAGTATTTCTAGATCCATTTGCACAAAAGAAGAGATATCATTCCTCAACTTGGCCGTTTTGGCCGGTGGAAAATATTTTAACAAAAAATTTTCGGTCATTTGATCCCATGTAGTGATTGATCCTCGTGGAAGAGAATTCAACCACTGTTTGGCTTTATTCCTCAAAGAAAAGGGAAACAACCGAAGACGGATGGCATCATCAGAAACGCCATTTATTTTGAAGGTATCACAGAATTCTAGAAAATTCGCTAAGTTTGTGTTAGGATCCTCATCCTGCAAACCATCAAACTGAACAAACTGTTGTATCATTTGTATAGTGTTAGGTTTCAATTAAAAATTATTTGCAGCAATAGCAGGTCTAACAATACTTGACTCAGTTCCTGTTAAATTAGGTTTAGCATAATCATACATAATTCGAGGAGCGTGATTTTTGGACACCTCTGGAGGTAGCGGATTATTCTCAGCCATCTCTTCAGTAGTATTGGTTTCGTCTTCTTGCTTTTTTTCTATGTAATTTAAGCTTCGCCTTATTTCTCTACGATTTCTGCGAACGGTACCTTTAATATCACTGTCGTAAATTAAGGGTCCTGTCAGGTTCCTTCTAGTCATAAACTAGGGGTACCTACAAGGAACAAATAAAAGAAGAAAAATTAGCAAAGTTAAAAACAAAATAAAAGTAAATTGCAGAGAATAAAAAATGGCTAAAGTAATAAAAATTGAGCTTTCTTAATATTTCAGTTCCCCGGCAACGGCGCCAAAAACTTGATCGTGTGTCGAGAGTCTTAATATTTATAAAATGAATGATCGAGCCTAGAAACTAACTATCACCACGATTGAGGCAAGCGCACCTATCGAACAGTAGTATAGCTTAGTGGCAAGACCGGAATGTCGAACCCAAAGGAACCAAAAGTACTAATACTAACTTTCTTTTTATTATTTAGCCTAAGAATTAAGAGATTTGTTGTTTAATCTAAAATTAACTAACTACTAAGCTAAGATGCTAAGACACAGAGAATGAATTGGGAAAATACTTGTGGGAAAAACCAATTGATTAAGATAATACCCGAGGAAGAATCCACCTAGACTTCACTTGTTATTTAACTCAACTGCACGACGATTTATTCACTTGACTTGATTCGTAGGATTCCCTAATTTATATTAATACCTCTCTCGAGGCTACTAACGTCTAACCCTAGGTTGATTAATTGAAATCTCTTTCTAATTAAAACCTGTGATTGCATTAACTCGATCTATGGACTCAGAGGTTAGGTTTGACCCTAATCCAGTGTAGATTTTCGTCATCCTATCTCTAGGGTTGCGATCAACTCCGCTTAACTATGCTAGATCTATTCTTAAACAGGAATATTCCTCCACCGCTAAGCACATCAATACTTGAATCAATATCCTGAAATATCAAAACAAGAATTAAGAACACATAGTTAAGAACAAATCAAGTATTTATCATATAGTTGAGAAAACAATAACAAGATCCGTCTTAGGTTTCATCCCCTGTGTATCTCGAGGGGTTTAGTTCATAATCATAAAAGAATACATCTCGAGAAGAAAATATAAAACAAAACATAAGAAAACCCTAAAACCCCTGAAGGAATTAAAGGAGAGATCCTCCGTCTTGAGTATGATCTCGGCTTCTTGAGATGAATCAACTGGCTTTCTTCGAGTAAATCCCACAATTCTGACCTCTCTGGCTTGGCTCCTTGACCTAGCTGGGACGCCCCTCAAGGTTGGCCTTTAGGGTGTTTATATAGGCTTTTGGAATGTCTTTCTTTGCCTCTAAGTACCCTATTCTAAGTGAAATTCCTCTTTGTCACGGCGGCAGGACACGCCTGCAACACGCCCCGTCTCAATCGAATCCAGCCGTGGTCGAGCACGCTAAAGGGGCACGGCGGTGTGGCTTGAGCCCAGGCCGTGTTGATTTCCTACTTTGGCCCATTTGGTCCGTTTTTAGCCCGTTTCTCGTTCTTTTCATCCTCCTATGCTTCCCTAAGTATAAAACATGAAATTAAAGGATTAGGAGCATCAAATTCCACAATTCAAAGGATAAATCATCCAAAAAGCATGCTAAATGTGGGATTAAAATATGTATAATTTACGGTTTATCACTTACCTCGAGATAACAAAATGTCACATCTAGTGAGTTAGGACACAACATTTTTGAATTCCCGAGAATAAGCTTTTATTCAACTTATACGCTTTGATTTTAAAAAGATAATTGGTTCTTTAGGCTCGACGAGAAAAATCGAAACCCCGTAAGTTAGGGTACGATTTCTCGAATCTCGAATTACAAAAAATTGCTTAACAAAAATTTATGTATCAGACAAAGATTAATGTAACACGATTTTATAGTAAAATGTAAAAAAATGAATTACGGTACTAATATGTATAACAGGCTAATAATAAATGCATTAATGCATGACAATATAAAAGACGAAGATAAAATAGCAAGCCAAAATAAACGAAAAATAATAATTAAAAAGAACTAAAAATTTAGAACTAAAGAACTAATATTAAACAAATAAATAAGCAAGTATAGTGCAATACAAATTAAAAAATCATAATATTAGTAATAATGATGATGACATTAATAATAATAATAATACAATTTGAAGTTTTAAAACTATATAGAAAGATATAAATGAATAAGTAATAAAATGATAAAATGAATAAATGTATTTAAAAATATTAAGCAAATAAATATTAAGGAAATAATAGTAATAATAACAAAGTTAATTAATAATATATTAATAATAATAATAATAATAATATATTAATAATAACATTAATAATAATAGTAATAATAATAATATGTTAATAGTAAGGAAAGTAATAATAATAATAAATATAATAATATTATTAATATTAAAAATAATAGTAATAATAATAAGAATAATAGTAGTAATATTAAAATTAATTAATTTATCAATGCAATAATAAGAACAAGTAAACACAACTAAAAATAATAATAATAATATTAATAATAATATCATTAAAATAATAATAAAATGTCGAAAATAACAAAAGAAATAAAAGAATGGACTAAATTGAACTTAAAACCGAAGTTCGGGGCAAATCCGAAATAAATAAAAAGGAAAAGGACCACATTGAATGCGCGAATAACAAGGAGGGACCAAAAGGGCAATTAATGCCCACCCTCCAAAACGACATCGTTCAAATATGGACCTAATTGAAATCGCAATCGAATACTGGGTAAAAATTAAAAGATCAAAAAAACTTAATTGTAAAATGATTAAAAAGCGGAAGGACTAGGGTTGTAAATAAACCATTTAACAAAAACGCGCGGATCCCCCATAGAGCGGGTCGGGTCAGGCGCGGATGGGGGGAAACGACGCCGTTTCAGCGTCTAAATGCATGGCCTAAAACGACGCCGTTTTATACACGTATATAAACCAAATAATCCCAAAAAAAATCATTTGAGCCTCCCTTTTTAAAAAAAAAAATTCAGCCTTCCTTTCTTCTCTCCCCCTCTTTGAATCCAGCCAGGTTCTGGCAAGAGCTCTGGCGCCGATCTTCGCCATCCATCCTTGCACACAAGGCCTGTTGCAAAGCGGTGGTCGACCCTGTGTACATTTTTTCTCTCTTTTTTTTATGCTATATTTTAATATATATGTATATTTTAAAAAATAACAATCTTTGTATGTATATAAACAGTTTCGAAAAAAGAAAAGGAAAAAAAAAGAAAGAAAAAGAAGATAAAAAAAAAAGAACATTTGCTCATCTGCTTTGTTGTTTTTTTTTTTTTTTGTATTGATATTTCGTGTGTAAAGAAAAATTGATACATCCCCTTTTTCTGGCTTTATAGTCGAAAATCAAATAAAATAAAAAATATACAATATTTCTTGCTTTTTTTTTCTGTTGTGTTTTCGTCCTATTTGCATGTAGGAGGCCAGCTGGCGTGCGGTGGTGCGTGGAAGAGTAGGGAGGAGGTGCCGACATGGTGGCGTGCGTTTGGGGGAGCGGCGGGTGAAGCTTGCCCTAGTGTTTTGGTTTTTCTGAAAATTTTAATGTTGTGGGCTTGAATTTGGGTTAGGGTTTATTATTTGGGCCCTTGTAATTTGGGCTAATAATTTGCAATAGACTTTTGATATACATTTTTTGTGTTTTGGTTTATTTTGTTAATTGGGCCCCGGTAAAAATTGGGCCTTACAAGACTTATTAGGAGACAACTTAGCATAACAAGGAACTTCCCAATCACATCCAAATGCACATATTAAAAGTAGTTTGCAATGTTAGTAAACCCACTTTGCTAACAAATGTATAGTATAAAGAATTGAAATAGCCAATTATAACTTAGGTAATAATAATTATATATAATTTTTATTTTTATTTGCATCTGAATTGTTTTATTGAAATAACATTCCTTTCTTGAAAAGTTTCGAAATGAAGAAACATAGTTTTATGGTAAGTTGTTATGGTAAGTTATGTACTACTTTGATAAAAAAATACAGTGCCTATATAATACTCAATAATGCTACTTTCACTACTATGCTTTTTAAGTTGTTTATAACTTGTTGTATCCTAGTGGCAAACTAAAAAGCTTTAATAAAAATTTCATCAGTTTTTATCTTAAATCTTTTTTACTTTATTACTTGCAACACAAATTTCTTACATTGAACGCCCATTGTGACTCAGCTAGTTACATTTTCCCAACTGAACACCTTCACTTCAAGACCAGGGGAGAAATCAAAAAAAAAAATAATATCAGCATATAATAAAACTTTGAGGCCATGTGAGGTATTCAAAGAAAATAATATCAGCATATAAAGAGGCGAGCAAAGCTAACAGTTTTGTATTTGAAGATCGAGATTGAATTATAACTTTTTGGGATCAAAATATATATATTTTTTAATTTTTAATATTATATTTAAATGTTTGAAGTAACTAAGAGGGTCTCTAGATATGCCTTTCGGCTTACAAGCATAACACTACCTAATCGATTGGCAAATTGTGACAATTTTTGGAATCGCCAACTGCATTTTTTTGCTGTTTTTTTTATGAACAAAAAAGCGTTTCTCTTTGATTAACATACCTCACTTTCGGCAATGCCTTAGCCTTATCCGTTCTCAAATTTCACAAAGATTGTAACAACTAGCAGCCCATAAAGTTTGAAGAAAAACTACAAATCTCACTAAAAACAATGGGTGATTTGAGATTTGGCATCAATCCAAATACCTCAAAGGAATTTTCCTCTTTTTCATTTCCTTTTCCAACATTCAATTCCTTTAATGTATTAACTTTTCTAACTCATCAACATCACCCGGATCCATCTTAATTAGTCGTCATTTATTCCAATCTCTGATATTGATCTCTTCAAAGAAACCTCGGCTTTAAGATTGAACCATGTTTTCAGTTCAATTGAAGGGGTTTAATTTGATAAAGATTGAGATGAATTGCATTGACAAAAGGCGGTGATGATCTTCCATGTTGCATGTGCCATGCAATGACGAGATTGTTGTACGAGTATGGGGTGATTGTGCTTGGGATCGCCAATGGAAAAATTACCTTTTAGTTCTCTTGTAAACAATTAATTTAGAAGTTAATCCGATAAAACTGTACTTTGATCCCTCAAAAATAACAGATTTTTATTTAATCCCTTCAAAAATGCTACAATCATAATTTAATAGCAAATAAAAATTACACTTTGTTTTTATAAAAAATTTATAATTCAATTTTGTCACTAAAATAATTTCTTGCTTCGCCCATGCTAATGCGGAGTGACTCATGAATTATACTTTGACCCCTTAAAAATGAAAAGATTTCTATTTTAATCCCTTTAAAAGGATGACAAATTGTTCCTCATCCAAATCTGTTGACTTTAGTATCAATGTCTATTTTAAGGTCCATAGAGATTAATCATTTCGGGATTCATAGCTACCCCTTCTAATAATATCATCTCCAAAGTTCGAATCTAATCTTTCCATTAAATACGCCTTAGCATTGCATCCACACTTGTTGGTAATCTTTTTCATTTTCAATATAGATAAACATAAGATGGCATGGCATGTTTGTATTCTTCCAATTTCCAAAAAAGTTAGATGGGCAAATATTCACCTTTTTTTTAAAGCGTGATGGAACTTATTCCATTTTATCTTGTAATAAATAAAGATATTTCATTCCTTTACATATGAATTGAAATGCATGCAAAGTTTCTTCTAAGATTTGTACTTTTCAATGAGCATCTTATTTGAAAATGTGAAAAAAAATGTAAAAATGAAGAGAACATCAATTAGGTTTCAATCTCAATGGCAAGAATAGCCTTCTAAGTAAAATTCAACCTTTCAAGCGTGTGGGTTTTGCTCAATTTTATACTGATCTTTTGTTTTATTTATTTTGGGTTTATATGAAAGAAGGCCGGAGTCATCATGATTTCGCTCAAAGGTTGAATTGTTGGTTAACTTTTTACGTTGAGTTGTGACTTACAGAAACAATTAGGAATGACAAATGTAAACAATAAAACAATCAATTGGCTACATAGTTAGGATCAAAATCTATGTTTGTGGGGTTTTCTCATATAAAGTGGTCCACTATAATTTCTACAATACAACATATGATTTAAGCTCAATCTTACTTATGCAAGTGTAGCTTCACTACCATGCAATCATAATAAATAAACTTTCTCATTAAAAGTGTGCTTGATAAATCATTGAAAATGATAATTTTTAATATTTAATTTTTAGAATGTGTTTGGCATCTTAATAATTTTTAAATGAATACAAAATTTAAAAAAATATTGAATAAGATAAATTGGTAAATAAGTACTTATTTGTCTAACTCTTATGATGGTTGTTTCTTCTGCTGGAACTCTGATCTATACTATGTTGTAGATGGATGCACTACCCCTTCCTTGGCCTCTCAATAAAATTTTTACTTTTCAAAAGAAAAGAAAATACTCATCACAATACGTAAAATGTCAAGTTGATTTTATTTTAAAAAATAATTTACCTTTTTCTTTTGTTAAAGAGTGAAATATCTCAATTATTATATTTAATTTTTTGAAAAATTATACAAAATAAAATAATATATTTAATTTTTCCCAATAAAAGCATACTTCAACCAAATAACATTTTCACTCATAAATGTTTCTCAGGCTACAACAAAACTGATTTTTAGCAGCCTTTTTTTGGCCCTATAAGCGCCACAAAAAATGCCGCTATAAATAATGCTGCTAAATTTTGCTGCATTTATGTGGAAAAAACGCCGCAATAGAACATGATCTTTAGCGGCGCTTCTCATAAAAACGCCGCTAAAGATCTTTAGCGGCGCTTTTTTTACAAACGCCGCAAAAGATCATGTTCTTTAGCGGCATTTTTATGAGAAGCGCCGCTAAAGATTATGTTCTATAGCAGCGCTAATGAGAAAACGCCACTAACTTTAACAGATTTTACCAACCCATTTTATTTCAAATAGAACCCGAATTTTCAATATATTTTCCTGTAACTTCAAATTCAACCAAAAACTTCAAATCTAAATGATACTATCACGAAAGAAATATGTATATGATTTAAATTAATAAATGAAATAAAAAAATATATTCAAAAGTCATATTGTTAAGATATTCTCACACTAAGAAAACAAAAGTCTAAGATGGCGGATTCTGCGATTGATTTTGCTGAAACATCTTCATCATATTTTGAAGTTGTTGCTGGAGTTCATCATGTTTTCTTGTTGCCTCTGCTTCCCTCGCTACTGCCTTCGCTTTAAGTTGTAGCTGGAGTTTATTTCTTTGAGCCTCTGCTTCTCTCGATGCTGCCTCAGCTTTGAGTTGAGCAATTTGCTCAACTGTGCTCGCTTGCATCTGAGCCATCTGGTCTCTTAACCTCTGAACTTCAACTTGAGTCTGATTCGCCGAAGGCATCTATTGCTGCGAACTGGATCCAAAATATTGGGTTGGGTTAACAAAAGATCCTTGAAATCGAACCCGACCATACCTTTCAGGACCCAAAACTTCAGTAATAATTCGATTATCAATGTCATCCAGATTAACAGAACTATCACTTGAAGCGATCGCTTCATAGTCTGTCCTTTGATCCTTTAGTTTCTCCTAATAAATCAATCAAGGAGTTAGAAACGAAATATAAAATCAAACAAATGCAACATACCTTGACATTATTTGCATTACAAACGACGAATTAAACCATTATAATTAAACATGATAAATATTTAAAATAATTCAAATTTTATTAAGTAAATATACCATAATTTCTGCAACTTCAGTAGTCATAGGAGATCCATCTTTCTTTCTATGTGTAATGTCAAAAAGCTTAAGGCGTCCAACTTTTTGACTAGACGACAGTTCCTATAATATAGTAGGAAAAATATTATTTAGTAGAAAGTAATTAATATTTGACACAATTAATAAATTCAAAATTGTAACACCCCCAGACCCAGCCCAAACGTTATGGCCGAATCCGGGAATGTCACATCAAAGGCATAACTCAAAACAATTTTGCTAAGTAAAAATTTAAGACCCAAAAGCCCAAAATCCTTGAGTCTTGTTAAGTAATGATAAAAGCCCATTTTATTAATTTAAGTATTTCGGAAACCAAGTTTAAACATAAGAAATTTACTCAGGTTTAATAATTAAGTAAACAGTTGAAACAACAAAACCCAAAATCTAAAGTCAAATAGAAGTACAAGGCCTTATTACATCCAACGAAAATAAAGTAATTAAAATCATGTCTTTTGAGACAAATAAATAAAACTTCTAAGTATCTTGTAGTGTGGCCGTCTCCGAGTCCTCTCCCACGTCGAGCCGTTTACTGAGGATCGCCTGAAACATTTAATAAAAAGGGGGTGAGTCTCGAAACTCAGTGTGTACGACCCCTAGTAATCCAAACAACATACAATTATCACATTGGGCCTAAGCCCTATCAAAAACGGTGGTCTTGGGCCTTAGCCCACAACGACCTCATATCACATCAGTATCACATGAATGTAATGCACCCATCCCAAATCCAACCCTGCACACCATTTCCCTTCCAACCCTACACATCTGTGGGGATATAAATATCAACCCGCACATCCCTACACACCAAAGGTAGCACCAGCAGCGGCACTACTCAAACGTTGCAGCAAAGCTGCTATAATGGGCTTAAAGCCACCGGTGGATCCATGGTTGTCAAGCGACTATGCGATCCTCAAATCTTCCTCCGTATCATCAAAACCCACCCAAGTGCAACATATATTTCATGAATGAAACATACACATTTTCACACATTCGGCACTTAGGGGTATTTTAGTCATTTCACTACCCAATGGTATTTCCGTAAATCTACTCCACAGGGGTATTTAGGTAATTGTGCAAAACAGGGTATTTTGGAAACTTTCTAAATCAGGGATATTTTGGTAATTCTGCAAATCAAGGGTATTCTGATAATTTTACAATTCAGTGGTATTTTAGTAATTTTGCAAATCTAAGGATATTTTGGTAATTTTTAAATCAGGAGTATTTGGTCCTTCTCGGGTTTTAGTTATGAACTTTGGCCCATAAACAAGTCCTTGCGGCTAAAGTGAACAGACACTATGCACCAGGTAGGATTCCAGAAAAGAGGAGGTAGGCCACTAGGACCGCTTAAGTACCAAGCTCTCTCTAGATCTACTCCTAGACATGCATATGTCCGTTGCCACACTCTAACTCAGCGACTTGTCCACGGACATGTTTAATTATTAGGTTAAGTCTTATGTGGTTTAAGAGTTGTTCAGAACTAGGCCTAAAGTCCATTAAACCCTAGCATACTTGTCTACATCTTTATAAAGCCCATCAAGCCCATTTCGCGTTCATATAACCCATTATGCCCAATTCACATCCTTATGGCCCATTAGGCCCAAATCTCATTCATATGGCCTATTAGGCCCAAAATAATTCCAGATCATGTAACATGCATGCCTAACTCAATTCATATAATCAAATCAATCAATTTCATCCAACTTAGCCTCGGGCCCACCAGGCCCATTTAGCCACCCGGCTTTTCGACTTTCAAGCATTGCCGATATCATGTGTGTGTAGTGTTTGTACACACCTGGTTACTGCAACGTGCTATACTATCCTTGGTCTTGAACCTACAACCAACCAACCTTCAATCAATCACCCACACTCAAACAAAATATCTACCAAAAGCCGAAACCTTACCGTAACCTTACCGTGTGCCACTGGGTTCTAATAGCCCTTCCTTAGCTACTTATCAGGAGTATCCCCTAGATCTGCACTCTCACACACACCATCAAGATTCGAGTGACTCATAATCCACACAAGTCACCCCTATAGATCAAACTCACATTCGGCCATTCACTTAAACCACAATCGAGTTGGGTACACTTACCCTTGCTAATGATCCTACCACGCTTGCGATCTTTGAACCTTATCCTTGTTATCACAGAGTTAATGACAAGACGGTTAGATAGCCTTTCAGCTTTTAGCAAAACGTACAAAAGAGGTTAACCGAATATTTACCAAATCTCCTTTCGATCCTGTGGCCTAGATAGCTATTAACTAGATTCGGCTTTCAACACTTGACTGAGAGTAGGTAACATTCGATTTGTGATGGAGAAACAACCACCAAGATTCGGCACTATTAGGAATTTCGGCAAGAGAAAAGATGGTGGTAATTTGGCTATAGAAGAGTTTGGCTATGAGAGAACTCGGCACGAAGGAATTCGGCTTTAGGAGATTTCGGTAATGGGAGAGTTTGGCTATGGGAGGAACCGATTGAGGGGAAGAAAAGAAAGAAAAAGAATGGAAAATTTGGCATTACCTAGGACCCCAGATTCGGCACACACACATTTATATAGCCTATAGCCGAAACTTAGCCACCCCTAAAGTCCAATTCGGCACCACTTCATCCACTGCTCATCTCCTAATTTTTCTCCATGATATCTCCCTTATCCTTCTCCTAAATTCTCTCTACTGATCACTTCTCCTTAGAGTCCCTCTACACGCCACTTCCAGCCTTCTAGAAGCCTAAAATTAAATTCCAAAATAAAACTAAGCTAGCACTCGAACCTCAGACCTCCCTGCATTCATATGTCGCCAGCTCTCTACACCCTAGTGGTGTCACTTAGCCACTTCACCACAGGCTTCTTTGTGCCATTTTTTACTTATTTTGTAACACCCCAAACCCGGCCCATGCGTTATGAGCGAATTTGGTATGTCACATGAGCAAAACATGTTAAACCCTTTTTGTTCGTACTAAAATATTGCTTTGTTAAAAATCAAGAAAACAAGTTTGATTTGATAAAATACTACTAACCTCAAAGATTTGATTGATAAATCGATAAATTTGAACTAATGATCTTACAAAACCGTGACTTTTGAAAACGACGTTGAAAATTCGAAAAAGAATCCAAGTCTTTTGAAAATATCGTTAATAGTTCGAGAGAAAATATCCGTGTTAAAAATATTTGTAAAAGTTTATTTTGAAATCCATTTGTTAATCGATTTTAAAAACCATTGTTTAAGTTTTTAGAAAATTCCCCCTTTTAAACAATTTAAGAAAAATAATAAAAACATCCCAACCAAAAAGCAAAAATAAAAATAGTCCAGAGGCCTTATTACAACATTTAACCCAAAATAGTAAAGTAATAAAATAAACGAGCAAGAAGTCTAAAGTCCAAATAAACCATTTCCGAAGTATGGCCTCCCTCGAGTCATCCATAGCCCAAGTCCATATCATCAAGCATTACCTACAATGGTTAAGAGAAAGGGGGTGAGTTACAAGAACTCAGTGTGAAATCCCCTTACCGTTATTCATTGGGACGGAACCCAATTAGCAATATTTAGGGCCTAAGCCCATTTACAACAACAATATAACAAGTATATAATGCATGTGATATGCAATTCCCAACCAAGCCTAAATTTCCAACCACATTGCACACCACCACGTAACCAAAGACACTGTGGGGAGCTTTAGTCACCCACCCGCCTAACACACCAACTGGGCATTAAGCCATATATTAAACTGGGCATGAAGCCATCAACTGGGCACGAAGCCATTAACTGGGCACGCAACCATTAACTGGGCACGAAGCCATTAACTGGGCACGAAGCCATCTTCTCTTCGTCAATTATCCCAACCCATGCAATCATGTATATAAAATGCATGACAATTCATTCATATGATAATTCCATCATAAGGCCCATAAAAAAAATTATTACAAATCTGGCCCTTTTCACAATTTGGCCCATTTCACAATTTGGCCCATTATAACAATTAATCAAAAGGCCCATTAAGCAAAATATCAGATTTGGCCCTTTTAGCAAAATATCAGATTTGGCCCTTTTAGCAAAATATCAGATCGGCCCATTTATTCTAATATCAGATTGACCAATTTATCAAAATATCAGATTGGCCCATATAACAATCGGCCCATTTATCAAATTATCAGATTGGCCCATTTATCAAAATATCAAATTGGCCCATTCAACAATTTCGTAATTCGGCCCTTTAGGGGCATTTTTCGTAATTTCGACCCATAAGGGCATTTTCGTAATTTCGATAATTTACCCACTAAGGGTAATTCGGTAATTTCGCAACCTAAGGGTATTTTGGAAATTTCGCAACCTAGACTTAACTACTAATGTGGAGCATAAAAATCGAAACTGTCCATCTGCGTCGTACTAACTAAATTGACTATAACTTGAGTTAGGAATCTCGAAATCTAACTCCGTAAATTTTTCTTGAGACTAGACTCATATATCTTCTTACTATAATTTTTCCAGAATTTTTGACTTAGCAATTTAGTACAGTTTATTCCTTAAATATTCCCTTATTTCACTGTCCAGCATTTCTGACCTCTCTTACCCAAAATTCTAATATCTCACTGTAAAGTCTTCATATGCTGCTCCCACTTGTTCCTATTGAAAATAGACTCACCAAGGAATCTGTACATATAAATTATAACTCATAATTCTCTTTATACAATTTTATACGATTTTTCCAAGACAGATCAGTGAACCACGAATTCATTTAGAACCAGTCTCACTAAAATTAAGATATCTCAGAATATAGAATTCCTTTTCCTTCTCCGTTTCTTCCATATCAAAATAGACACAGTAAGCTTTAATCTGATATCTTATTCACTTTTTAATTCATTTTCTCCTATTTTTCGTGATTTTTCAAATACACATCACTGTTTCTGACCGAAACTATTTTATTACGAAATACGATTACCATTACGATCATATGCACGCCCGAGTGATCACGGATGCCGGTTTTCAGTTTTCTTCGGTATTTTGACCAAATCACAGAACATATCATACAAACTTTCAGAGAGATGTGAGATTACACACCATATCAAACATGTATTCGGAAGGTACGGGATTACACACCTGATTTTGATTTCCTAAAGAACCACTCGTCGATGACCTAGAACAATACCAACCAAAAGTTAGCCTCGGATTTCCAAAAGATTTCGTATCACTTACACTTGAATCACTTACCACTATGTCCGAAGGTAGAATATATCGGGTGATTTGTCCCTAAAACATATAGTCAATTAGTCACAACCACTATTCCGTTTAACAAACTAACCGGCCAACAAAAAGAAGATCGAAGTAAACCATAACGAATCCCTTACCTTAATGGTTATCAAACCGATTCCCAATGATTACTCATGGCCACGGATGATTCAAGGGTAGTAGATTCGGCTTCCTTCTATAACTCTACACTAGATGAAGAACATAATATATATATAAGAGAGTAGGAGAGGAATATCTTGAAAAAGAAACAAAGTGAAATACCGATTAGTGATGGCCATACATAATCAATTTGGATTGAAAAAGAAAATAAAACGAAAAGAGTGAGAAAGGTAGTTCCTTACCAAACCGATCAATAGGTGCCCAACACAAAGAAAAGAGTTCAAAGAAGAAGAGTTTATATGTTGATAGTTTCGGCTAGTGAAGAGAAAAGAGAACAAAAATAAGATATGAAAAGTGTTAGAGAGTTTCGATTGACACAAACATAAAATTGTTCGAAATGGTCAAAAGGATCAATATGAAAATGGGTGTTTTGGCAACAAGGGAGGAATGAGTGTAGATGGGTTGATAGTTTCGGCACAAGAAGGAACAAAATGAACAAAATGCAAAATGAGGATTTTTTTTGGCCACTACCAAAAGAAGAGAGTTGAGAAGAGAGAAAGCACTAATTTGCTAAAAGAAAATAAGCTTCACATGTGCAAAGTTTGCCAAAAGGACAAGTGAAGAATTCAGCTCCCCCCCCCCTAACACTCAAAACCGTCCACATACATGACCATAATGGTCAAGAATTATCCACCCACACTTTCCATAACATCACCCACGAAATAAACCTCATGTCCCCCTTTCTTTCCTATTTCCCTTGATTCCTTTCCCCAACTTCAACCTTGCCTTATTCATATAGCCACCTTACCAAAATAATGAAGTCAACCTTGCCATGAATGCCTCTTGGCCGACACTTAAGGAAAGGGTGCAAAAATATAAGTTAAAGTTTGCACACAATAGGATTTGAACCTCTTCCCTCAAGGTACTTCATGTGGCGCCATAACCTCTTTACCATATGCTCATATATGCAAGCACATTACTCATTTATTTCTATAAGTCTTGAAGCTACTTACCATCTCTCCTTAAAGTGCTAAAATACCAATTTTTTTTCCTAAGGCCCAATTAAGCCGAGACTTCATAGAAACCTCGTAACCTTCCAAATTCACTTAACTAATAAGCCCAATTTGCAATAATGCCATTCTCTTGTTCTCAAAATTTTAAACACTCCTACACTCAAGGCCCATTGGGCCCAATCCTACTAGGCCCAATTTTGGGATGTTACAATTCTACCCTCCTTAAAGAAATTTCGTCCTCGAAATTTCCATCCAACTACTAAACACACCGCTCAAATCACACCACTATGCTTTCGCTGCGCACTCTGATCTTTATAACCACAATGTACCTTTAACAAAATCTTGAATCCTCTTTCACACAACCAAATGTCTAACCACAGAAGCAAACCGTTATCTACCATTTACACTTAGAATTTTCTACATTCAATCATCACATCCAACCAAAACATACCTGACTTGATGGTGATGAAACAATCCCGAGCCTTATGCTCCTTAGACCCGCATCTCAAGCATGCTCCTGACCTCCTCCAACATTCTCCTGGATGACGCCTTTTGCAAAAATCACAAGCCGGGAAGTTTGGTCGTGCCTTGACATGCTTTACAGAACGTGACTGCGACCCAAAAGAACCGTGATCTAATTTCTTCTTACGACTCCACGCACCCAACTCAAGCGCTTCACCGATTCCTTTAACCTCTTCCAATACCTCCTTAACTATCGGAGTCAGCTCGACAACCCCAGCTCGGTCATGAGACCCCGTCTCAGCCACTGGCGATGTTAACGCCTCCCTTTTGAAAACATGCCTCGGTGCCGAAGATCTAGTCCTAGCACATCGGCCTCTAGCACGTCCACGTCTACCGCGTCCACGTCTTCTAGCGTTCATGTTCACTAAGTCGATGTAATCTGATTAAGAGTTTTATGAATCATTATGCTATTTCAGTATTTATTAAACAATGTTTTATGGAGTATGAGTAGAAAAGTTGTTTTCGAGTGTCAAATCCGCATCCTAGAGTCTCAATCTCTATAGTTTCAACTCCTAAAGCTAACTTGATTCTAGAGTATTCTATTTCGTAGAATTTTCGTATCACATGATAATAACACAATAATCATAAAATGAAAACAAATACTTACTTGACTTGGTGCGGATACTCGTGGTGCCATACTTCCTTTAGAACATATATTTATAAATCAAAATTCTAAATGACTTTGGAAAACGCTTTTGAACCCAAACCACGGCCGAGTTTTGCAACTTTGGCTCGATACCATAAAATGTAACACCCCAAACCCGCCCACAGCGTTATGAGCGGATTTGGTATGTCACACGAGCAAAACATGTTAAACCCTTTTTGTTCGTACTAAAATATTGCTTTGTTAAAAATCAAGAAAACAAGTTTGATTTGATAAAATACTACTAACCTCAAAGATTTGATTGATAAATCGATAAATTTGAACTAATGATCTTACAAAACCGTGACTTTTGAAAACGACGTTGAAAATTCGAAAGAGAATCCAAGTCTTTTGAAAATATCGTTAATAGTTCGAGAGAAAATATCCGTGTTAAAAATATTTGTAAAAGTTTATTTTGAAATCTATTTGTTAATCTATTTTAAAAACCATTGTTTAAGTTTTTAGAAAATTCCCCTTTTTAAACAATTTAAGAAAAATAATAAAAACATCCCAACCAAAAAGCAAAAATAAAAATAGTCCAGAGGCCTTATTACAACATTTAACCCAAAATAGTAAAGTAATAAAATAAACGAGCAAGAAGTCTAAAGTCCAAATAAACCATTTCCGAAGTATGGCCTCCCTCGAGTCATCCATAGCCCAAGTCCATATCATCAAGCATTACCTACAAGGGTTAAGAGAAAGGGGGGTAAGTTACAAGAACTCAGTGTGAAATCCCCTTACCGTTATTCATTGGGCCGGAACCCAATTAGCAATATTTTGGGCCTAAGCCCATTTACAACAACAATATAACAAGTATATAATGCATGTGATATGCAATTCCCAACCAAGCCTAAATTTCCAACCGCTACACACCACCCGTACCAACCAGCACACCTGTGGGGAGCTTTAGTCACCCACCCCGCCAACACACCAACTGGGCATTAAGCCATATATTAAACTGGGCATGAAGCCATCAACTGGGCACGAAGCCATTAACTGGGCACGAAGCCATTAACTGGGCACGAAGCCATCTTCTCTTCGTCAATTATCTCAACCCATGCAATCATGTATATAAAATGCATGACAATTCATTCATATGATAATTCCATCATAAGGCCCATAAAAAAAATTATTACAAATCTGGCCCTTTTCACAATTTGGCCCATTTCACAATTTGGCCCATTATAACAATTAATCAAAAGGCCCATTAAGCAAAATATCAGATTTGGCCCTTTTAGCAAAATATCAGATTGGCCCATATAGCAAAATATCAGATCGACCCATTTATCAAAATATCAGATTGGCCCATTTATCAAAATATTAGATTGGCCCATATAACAATCGGCCCATTTATCAAAATATCAGATTGGCCCATTTATCAAATTATCAGATTGGCCCATTTATCAAAAAATCAAATTGGCCCATTCAACAATTTCGTAATTCGGCCCTTTAGGGGCATTTTTCGTAATTTCGACCCATAAGGGCATTTTCGTAATTTTGATAATTTACCCACTAAGGGTAATTCGGTAATTTCGCAACCTAAGGGTATTTTAGAAATTTCGCAACCTAAACTTAACTACTAATGTGGAGCATAAAAATCGAAACTGTCCATCTGCGTTGTACTAACTAAATTGACTATAACTTGAGTTAGGAATCTCGAAATCTAACTCCGTAAATTTTTCTTGAGACTAGACTCATATATCTTCTTACTATAATTTTTCCAGAATTTTTGACTTAGCAATTTAGTACAGTTTATTCCTTAAAGATTCCCTTATTTCACTGTCCAGCATTTCTGACCTCTCTTACCCAAAATTCAAATATCTCACTGTAAAGTCTTCATATGCTGCTCCCACTTGTTCCTATTGAAAATAGACTCACCAAGGAATCTGTACATATAAATTATAACTCATAATTCTCTTTGTACAATTTTATACGATTTTTCCAAGACAGATCAGTGAACCACGAATTCATTTAGAACCAGTCTCACTAAAATTAAGATATCTCAGAATATAGAATTCCTTTTCCTTCTCCATTTCTTCCATATCAAAATAGACACAGTAAGCTTTAATCTGATATCTTATTCACTTTGTAATTCATTTTCTCCTATTTTTCGTGATTTTTCAAATACACATCACTGTTTCTGACCGAAACTATTTTATTACGAAATACGATTACCATTACGATCATATGCACGCCCGAGTGATCACGGATGCCGGTTTTCAGTTTTCTTCGGTATTTTGACCAAATCACAGAACATATCATACAAACTTTCAGAGAGATGTGAGATTACACACCATATCAAACATGTATTCGGAAGGTACGGGATTACACACCTGATTTTGATTTCCTAAAGAACCACTCGTCGATGACCTAGAACAATACCAACCAAAAGTTAGCCTCGGATTTCCAAAAGATTTCGTATCACTTACACTTGAATCACTTACCACTATGTCCGAAGGTAGAATATATCGGGTGATTTGTCCCTAAAACATATAGTCGATTAGTCACAACCACTATTCCGTTTAACAAACTAACCGGCCAACAAAAAGAAGATCGAAGTAAACCATAACGAATCCCTTACCTTAATGGTTTTAAAACCGATTCCCAATGATTACTCATGGCCAAGGATGATTCAAGGGTAGTAGATTCGGCTTCCTTCTATAACTCTACACTAGATGAAGAACATAATATATATATAAGAGAGTAGGAGAGGTATATCTTGAAAAAGAAACAAAGTGAAATACCGATTAGTGATGGCCATACATAATCGGCTGGATTGAAAAAGAAAATAAAACGAAAAGAGTGAGAAAGGTAGTTCCTTACCAAACCGATCAATAGGTGCCCAACACAAAAGAAAAGAGTTCAAAGAAGAAGAGTTTAGATGTTGATAGTTTCGGCTAGTGAAGAGAAAAGAGAACAAAAATAAGATATGAAAAGTGTTAGAGAGTTTCGATTGACACAAACATAAAATTGTTGAAATGGTCAAAAGGATCAATATGAAAATGGGTGTTTTGGCAACAAGGGAGGAATGAGTGTAGATGGGTTGATAGTTTCGGCACAAGAAGGAACAAAATGAACAAAATGCAAAATGAGGATTTTTTGGCCACTACCAAAAGAAGAGAGTTGAGAAGAGAGAAAGCACTAATTTGCTAAAAGAAAATAAGCTTCACATGTGCAAAGTTTGCCAAAGGGACAAGTGAAGAATTCAGCTTCCCCCCCCCCCTAACACTCAAAATCGTCCACATACATGACCATAATGGTCAAGAATTATCCACCCACACTTTCCATAACATCACCCACGAAATAAGCCTCATGTCCCCCTTTCTTTCCTATTTCCCTTGATTCCTTTCCCCAACTTCAACATTGCCTTATTCATATAGCCACCTTACCAAAATAATGAAGTCAACCTTGCCATGAATGCCTCTTGGCCGACACTTAAGGAAAGGGTGCAAAAATATAAGTTAAAGTTTGCACACAATGGGATTTGAACCTCTTCCCTCAAGGTACTTCATGTGGCGCCATAACCTCTTTACCATATGCTCATTTATGCAAGCACATTACTCGTTTATTTCTATAAGTCTTGAAGCTACTTACCATCTCTCCTTAAAGTGCTAAAATACCAATTTTTTTTCCTAAGGCCCAATTAAGCCGAGACTTCATAGAAACCTCGTAACCTTCCAAATTCACTTAACTAATAAGTCCAATTTGCAATAATGCCATTCTCTTGTTCTCAAAATTTTAAACACTCCTACACTCAAGGCCCATTGGGCCCAATCCTACTAGGCCCAATTTTGGGATGTTACATATTTTTTATTTAAAAGCCAACTACTCACAACCCTGATTCCTTAATTAATTAAATTAAGAATCCTCTACCACAAAATTCGAACCCAGAGCTTCTCCAACACACCTACACACTCCAAATTCATTAAACCTTTAAAGCCGTCATGTCATTTGTCATTTTCTTGCTCACTTAAAAATTTTATGAAACCAAAATCCTAATGGGCCCAACTCTACTAGGCCCAAAATTCGGGGCGTTACAAAAATACCTCGTCATCAGCTACACAAGCAAAAATTTTCGACCCAGTTGTGTGCGTGAAATTTTGATTTTGCCTACTTGTAGTTCCAACTCGCTCACGATCCTATATTATGAAATTATTATTACGTAAATAGTAAATACTATAAACCAAAATAATTATAAGAGTTTGGAAGTACGTAATACCTCTCCTTTCTTTGAATTCCAAAATCTAACTGCATCTTCCCATTGGTACCTCAGCATTCCTGACGAGACATTTCACAATTTCTCTTCGAGGCTTATATTTTTCTTAAAATATTCCTTCTTTAAAGTACTTTTATGGTCTCTCCATTTCTTTCCTAATGCTTTCTTCACATAATTATTCGAGACCTCTAAAGCAAACCTCTCCTGCAAATAACACAAGTTTAGAAAGTAAATATAAATGAAACTTAAACCAAAATATTATAAATTACATTCATATTATTACCTTAATATTATCGAGAGCTTAATTTTTGTTACTATCAGGCATATGATGCCATGACTCGTAGTTGATTGGCAACAGATTGGCATTTCATGCTATAATGCCCAAGTATCCTGCTAAAAGCTGAGCTTCTGATCCAATAGGCTGACCATGACTGTTTCTAGTTACTTTGACACGCTCTACAGAATTTAGATCATATAAATCCTTTAATAGCGTACATTCTCGAGTTTTGCGCCTCCCACCATTTTCAACTAAAAAAATGGTATATGATAATATAAGAATTTGAAACAAAAATCAATAATAAAAGTCAACATGCATGTAAATTAAAGTTAACATTACTTTGAATTTCTACAGGTTCATCAACTGTATTCGGAACATTCGAAGATCCAATAGCAGTCTATTGATCACTATTTGTTTCTTCTGAATTTGGAAGATTTTGAATAATACTTAGATCTCGCAATCTTCTTCTAGGCATATTATCTACAATACACATAAAATAGTTGAAATATTAGTAACTAATTACAACAATAATAGTACATATAAAATAATTGAAATATTTATAAATTATAATATTACATATAATTAAAAAATCGTAAAATCTTACTACATCATGATTCGTAAATATCTTCATCCACATCCTAGCGAACCCATTGAAATTGTGTACTAGTACTAGGGATATTTTCATTTAAGTTTTGTTCTGGAAAAGGCAAAGTTTCTAATCTTTCGTTGATGTCATCTCTACTTCCATTGCCCATGTCAAACAAGTCTCTAGGGGTGTTACGGAGTACAACGTACCAACCCTCATCAGTTGGATCTTTCGAGAAAAAAACTTGTTTGACTTGAGAAGAAAATACATAAGGCTCGTCTATCAATTGTTGTCCAGTGTGAATTAATCGAGAGAAGTTCACCATTGTAAAACCAAATTGATCTTTTTTAATTCCACGAGCAGTATTAACATCAGCCCAATCACGTCAAAATAAGACTGTCGAAACCATTTTTTTGGAATCGGGAATCGACTAGGGCTTTGAAAACGAAAATAAAAATGGGAGTCGCCACCGATCTTTATTTGGTGTGATCGGATCACCTTTGTTTTAATAAAACGTTTTGGTTTACTAAAACGGTGTTTTTGGTCTACGAAATTCGAGAAAACGGGTTCGGGAGTCGGTTACGTGCGAGGAAGGATTAGCACCCTCGTCACGCCCAAAATTGGTACCAAATTGATTAATTAGTGTCTTAATGTTGAAAGTTGAAAACCGAGAACGAATTTAAAAATACGGTCATTTTTATATTAATGTTGATTTTAAAACACTTGAATGAGTTGGAATAATCGTTACAGACCATCTCATCTCGAGGCGACGAAATGCCACATCCAGTAAGTTAGGACACGACACCCTGAATCCTTGAGAATAAGCCCGCTTTTTATTTAGAAGCACGTGTATTTTAATTTTAAAAGAATATTCGGTTATTTAGATTAAACGATAAAAAACGAAACCCAATAAGTTAGGGCACGATCTCTCGAATTTCTAAATACGGAATATTGTCATTTTTAGAAATTCTTATCTCGAGGTAACGAGATGTCACACCCAATAAGTTAGGGCACAACACTTTGTACTTTCAAGAATAAGCTTTTTATTTTAAACTTGTATTTTGTTTTAAAAGGATATTCCGTTATTTAGGCTAAACAAGAAAAGTCGAAACCCAGTAAGTTAGGGCACGATTTCTCGGATTTCTAAAACGCGAAATATTGCCTTATTTTGAAGATTTTTATTTTAAAACGATAGCGGGTATAATATTTGAATGGCATGCGTTATTGTGTTTGGAGTAAAATACGACGATGTAAGTTGGATAAATACATTGGAGTTTAATGCACAATGTGATGGCATAAAACGAAAATAGTAACGATCATGGAACAGTAATACATGAATAAAGTACTATACGAATGAACAATAATGATATGAAAATACGAATAAGCAAATTATAATACATACAAGGATAATAATCGCACAACATACATCATTTAAACATTAACGTCCATAAAAATAAAATAATATAACACAATTTAAAATAATTACTAAGACAATTTTAAATATATACGACGCAAAAAGTTTGAAATAAATATTATGAAATGCAATTTAAAGTAAATAATATAAAATGGTTTAAAATGACTAATATTCAAGATAACTTAAAATGAAATAATATGTAAAGTGACTTTGGATAAATAATTTATAAAATAAACTAAAATAACCAATAAAAGAGTTTAAAATATAATGTGTAAAAAGAATTTTTTTTTAAAAAAAATAAACTGTTTTTAAAAAAGAAAACTAAAGTAAATAATATATGTATATATTAAAAAATAATTAATACATGAAAAACTTGAAGTAAATAATAATAAAATATCTTTAGCGGTGTTTATGAGAAAAAAACGCCACTAAAGGTCCTGACTTTTAGCGGCGCTTTTCCCACAAACGCCGCTAAAGGTCATGTTCTTTAGCGACGCTTTTCCTAAAAACGCCGCTTATGTTCTTTAGCGGCGCTTTTCCAAAAACGGCGCTAAAAGTCATGTTCTTTAGCGGCGCTTTTTCTATAAACGCCGCTATAAAACATGACCTTTAGCGACACTTTTCTTAAAAACGCCACTAAAGAACATAACCTTTAGCGACGCTTTTCCTAAAAACGCCGCTAAAAATATGACCTTTAGCGGCACTTTTTCTACAAACGCCGCTAAAGGTCATGAAAAATAAAAAAAAATTAAAATATTATAAAAACACCACAAATCCATTCCCACAAATTAAAATGACTATTAGATGTCAATTTCCAATATACATTTTAATCTGATTGAATAAAGTAAAGCCTATTTTAGGCGCTAGCTGATTGCAAATAACACACTAGCTGATTGAATAAAGTAAAGCCTATTTTACATTTTAATCGGATTAACATTTGGATAAAGCTTCCTCTTAATAAAATATTCGTCAGATAATGCGGCCTTCTCCAAACTAATAGCTACCTGCGAAAGGGGAAAATGATAGAAGGCAAGAGAAAAGCATATTAAAACATTAACAGTAAACAAAGAAATCATAGACAATATTAGAAATCATATTTTTATTGGAAAATAATGAACTTAAATGGAAAAAAAAGAATTCCTTTGTTTGCTTTTCTTTTCATGCATTTGAGTATTAAATGAGATAATTTGTAGAGTTAATTTTATTATATTATTTAAAATTAGAATCAAATTGATATAATGTGTAAGTATTTAAGTATTAAATATATTATTATAGAATAAAAATGACTAAAACATAACTAAACAATAATACTGAAATTGAAAAATTTTATAATTTAATAACTAAAATAAAAATACTAAAATTGAAAGACCATAATAGTTTGATAATTAATAGTATACCTTAAAATCTAAACGATAATTTTAGAAATTTAAATTTAGGCATTTAGCAAAATGAAGCTACTTAGTTAGTGCCGTGCATGTACTGCAACTCTCTTTATGTTTTTTTCCTTTTTGGTTTTTGATGTAAGTGCCACTAGCTGATTGAATAAAGTAAAGCCTAACTTTGAACTGGGTTGGCTAGTTTCCAAGCACCACACTAACTCTAACAAGAAAACCAAAACACATTAGCCTGTTCAGAAGTTGTATTGCTATCTCACAACACTGTCCCAAAGAATGAGTAATTGGAAAAAGTAGCTGCATTCTTAGACCCTAAAACTAAACCAAACAGCATTTCCAGACATAATGTATGTACCCATTCATGTAGTAATAATATTTTTATCATAAAGTTCCAACGAAAACCAGCCCTAAACCCATTAATGATTCCAAACTTAGTTCTATTACTCAGTCTTGTCAAGTGTGAATTAAAATCCAGTATGCAGAATGCAGTATCAGCGTAAGATACATCAATTACACTACAAAAAATTGATAAAGATGTACAACAAAAACAAAAACAAAACTTACTTGATTCCAAGATCGATGTGCTCCTGGATGCCAAATCCAAAGCAGCCAGTATCACTAAAGTTCCTTCTCAAAAGCTCATATTCTTTGACCTTCAAACCAGTTGTTAGTTGACCAAATAACCAAATATTTAATACCAAAAATTGAAAAAAAAAATACAACCTAAGCTGCAAATTTCAATGAAGCAAAAGATTAAACAAAAAGAATAGGACAAATCATATAGCATAAAGTTTCCATAGCATGAATTTTCGTAGTACATATGTAGAAACTAGACAAAAAAGAAGTAAGTAATAACTGCGAGAAAATTAAGGAAAATCTGGTAGGAAAGAAGCAAGTACATTCGTTTTTGCTTGAGAAAACTCATGGCTCGAGCTTTAATGGCCTCTTGAGCAGGGCCAGGCCTTGTCTTCTTTATCTGTTCCTTGTACCTACTAAGCTCAGCATCCAGTTTCTTCAACTTCTCCTCCACATTGTCCCCTCTTTTATTTATCTGATCACGGAAACTCCATCCCATCCATATTATTTCACAAAATAGGCAAAAATTTGAAATCAAACTAAATAATGAACCAAATAAATCCTAATACCAAGAAATCAAAAGATCAACAATAATATAAGGCAGTATGTCCTCACAAGTTATGAAATAGTTTCTATTTACAGGTAGCAAAGAAAAGAAACCCAAGTTAACAAAAACCACAACGATTAATAAAACCAATTGTGACTATAACATATGTTGAAACTGTTAGATGTGCTGTGAAATTAACTGCATCTGTTAAATTTTCATTTACATTATTTAAATAGAAATGCATCAGCAAAGGACCTCATTTTCTGTTTATACCTTGAGGCGATCTCTTTGTTCTGCATATTTGGAAAGGATTGTTGTTCCAGTTTCAAAAGATTATTGCAACATTCGTGATGAATTTCGAACTAAATTATCAGTAATAAATTATCTAAGACCTCAATCATTTGAAGATTAAGGATATTGAAACCTTATATAATTATATAGAAGAAACTTCTAATTCTTTAAACAAACAGGCTCAGAGAAACTTCTAATTCTTTAACAGAAAGAAGAAAAACAATTATCACTAGATTCATATGATAAAATCAACAACAGAAACTGAAAATATAATCGGTATATAAGACACTGACAAACCTTCATCCCAGGCATCTGGACCCAATCGACAGCAGTTCCCGTAGCCTTGGAAAGGAACTCTGCCAAGGTCTCCTCTGCAATGGAGAGGAGTCTGCCAACACCATAACAAAATTCACAGCATTTATTAGAATACATAGAAACAGATGGAGAGCTGGTTCATTGTAGTTAAAACAGAAATTTACCCAGCAGGGCTATTGGTATCTCTGAGTGAATGCTGAGAAGTGGTGCCCAAGGAATCACAGTTTGCATCAGCTGCTGATGTCTGTAAAAACATCCAAAATAAACAGCAATGATGTCAAAATACTTAAAAAGGGAGCACAGAAAATGCACAATATATGTTTATAGAAAAAAGGCCAAAACAATCCCATAACACAAAGTAAATAGCGAGTGGTGCAATTACAATAGACGCGAGGATAAAAAAAAGTTAGAAATTCTAAAATTGACAAATTGAAGACAAATACTGAAATTCTAAAATATAAAAGGATTTACAATAAACAAACTAGAGTTGAGTTGAGTCTGCATACAGAATATTGATCGGTAGTAGCTTAGATTTGAGTCTACTGTGAAATCCACCACAATAATTTTACAAATAATAAAAGACCATAGAAGGTTTAAACCTTAAAAATATATACATTCAGGCCAAAAATGGAAAATTAATTATATAGAAGTATATGCAAGAAACACAGTTGAAATACCTTATCGAATATTTAATTTCCTTCAATTGCAATAAGTAAATTCAAAACTCGCATCTAATTTAAAGTTAAGCATTACCTTGTACCATATTAGGGGTTGATTCTTTGGCAATGCGGGTTGTGAAACCCATTCCGATGAACTTCCACTTGGTAGACCCGAATCTTCCCCTTTAAGTCCAACCTGAATTCATGATTGCAAAATTTTTAATATATATATTAGAACAGTTTGAAAATTTTATTGGGCTAAAAATTATATTTACAGATGTATAAGTTATAGTTTTGAAGTTATGGTTTTGAGTTATCAACGGTCTACCATTGGTCCCTCCATACTATTAATATAAATGATTAATATACCATGAGAACATTAGCCATTTGCACCACAGGAAATTCATGAGGTGAATATGTCATGCAACAAATGGTCTATATGACAAATAAAATTACTATTGAGATGACAAAGCAAGGTTCTCATGTAGCATAAGTGGTTTTGAAAAATATGACTACGTAAAAGAGCTTTGTAGAAGCAAAGTGAGCATCAGCAGTACATACTTTTGCAGCTAAACAAGCAGGTGTATGCCATTTCAGCAGTATCTTGAGATATATACATTGAAAACCATCAAGTAAGCTGCGTACATAGAACCTAATGGAACTCAAAGGAGTTCCAATCAAATGCACCCCTAACCAGTTAAGGGAAAACGATTCCATTTTTACTGGGAAATAGTAATTCATATAAGTATTAGCAGTACAAATCCTGAATCATATTCTTCTCATCTTATTCTTTCATTTATCATAAGCCAAATCTTTCAACTTCAAACAATAACTGAAGAAAAAGCACTGACTGGTACAGAAAAACTAAAAGTTCCTAAACTCTCAAACCCTTTAGTGGAAATAAAATGCAGCTAAAAGCTGGCCTTTATTTTAGTGTATATATGTATTAGAACAGTTTGAGATCCATCTTGAAGGAAAGGCTCATCTCCCTTGATATTCATGCTGCCCAAAAGCATTCAATAAATATTCCTTAAAACATTGTGAATATAACAAACTTGAAAATGGTAGCAATTATGTCCTTAGGAAACAACTTTTAAAATAAAACACCAGCATACCTTAATGAATACCACAAGTAGTCACTTTTATCAGCAGTAGTGTTGATTTGCTCTAACAATCCAAGTTTGTTAAATGCGCTAGCCTTAGAGATGCCAACGGGTTCGTTTATCCAACTCCAGCCTGACCCGATTGAGTTAGTTGAATCAGCATTTGTATTCAATGATTCATGCATGAAGCTTGAATCACACTCATAGAGTTAACCTGTCATGTTAAAAATAAACTAGAAGAAGATTAACATGTTTAAGAACTAAATAGCAAAATTCCATAAAATAGTGAGAAATGTGATATTGTGTAGGCGTTGGGGTAATACCTTTTCCAGAGATCGCGTTGAGATTTGGCGGGGATAGAACGCCAGAGGCGATCCATATCAGCGCATAGAGAGTGGATCTGAGAGATATCTTTCTTAACGGCGAATGAGAGTTCAGGAGAATCGGTACCGGAGACAGAGCTCTCGAATCTCTCTAAGCGTTTGATCCCATCCCTTGCTCGAAGAAGTCGAAAATTAAATCCCTAATTTTACGAACCATTATGTTGTTATTCATCGATTATTACCTGCTGGGAAGAAACATCGGCAGTGCGAGGCTTGATGTGGAGGTGAAGGTACGGCGGATACGATTCAATGATGACGCAATCATCAACATAAACAGATTGCACCGCCTCCACTTCCATCTTCACTTCCTCTTCCTCCGCCATCCCCCCCCCCCCCCTTTTTTTTAAATTTTGGGTTGGGGGGTGCCCCGTGTTAAAATAAAACTCAACATAAAGAAATGCGCCGTCTTGCTAAAAAAAATTTAAACTTTGCAGCGTTTTTTCCTAGCGCCACTATTGCTGACTTATAGCGGCGCTTACCCAAGCGCAGCTAATACTTAAATCTAATATATAAATGAATTTTTGCGACATTTTTTACAAAAAGCGCCGTTATTACTTATCTTTAGAATAAAAACGCCGCTAATACTTTACTTTTTTATAATTTTTTAAAATTTTATTATACATAAAGTTTACCTACTATCTCTTAAATAATTTAAAATATAATGATAATTTTAATATATTAAAATTAAAATTATCTCTTTTACCATTATATAATAAATTATTTAATATATAATTTAAAAAATAATAAGTCATAAACCCGAAAAACTTTAAAAGTATTTTAAATAATAGTATTTTAATTTTTTTCATTTTTAACATATATTTTTTTCAATTTGCATCATCTTTGGCTTGATTCAACATCTTCACATCCACCCTACTTGGGTTATGGGATTAAAAATTGCATAACCAAATTATACACCTTAAACCCTAAACCGCAACTCATATATATATTACAAGGTGCAGAAGTAATTAAAGAAATAATCTTATTGCTTACCAAAACCCTAAAATAATTTGATTTTTATCTCTTTTATCAAAATCCCTAACACTTAAATCCCTAAACATTAAGACTCTAACTTTATTATTCGATATGGTTTAAGCACTAAACCTTAAACCCCATAAATCTAAAATACTAAAAATTAAACTATAAACAAGGCCTAAACCCTAACCTAACCCTTAATCTTAAACCATAAACTCTAAACCCTAAATCCACAAACCTTAAACCATAAAGCTTAAACCATAAACTATATACCCTAAATTAACCCATAAACCCTAAACTATAATGAGAATTAATTCAATATTTTAAAATTAATACTATCTCTTTTACGATTATATAAGAAATTATTTAATAATATTTTTTCATTTTTAACAAATATTTTTCTATGTTTTTACTTCCAATTTTTTTCTAAGTGTCATTATTTTTTTGATTAAAAATAATTTATATTTTAATTAATATAATTTATATTTTAATTAAGATAAAATATTTATATTTTAAATATTCAATTAAAAATAAATTGTATTTTAATTAACATAACTAGTTAGGGTTTAGGGGTTTCGATAAAGTAAAGCTTCTAAATAGTTTAGTTATCAATTTGTAACTTTTCATAATTAAGTCAGTTTCAAATAGCAAAATAAAATTAATTTGTAAGTAAAAAATGCAATCTCACCATTTTTATAGCATATATTTTTATAATTTTTTAATGATTAAATCAAATTTGATATTCTATCTTCATTCGATAAACCCTAAACCCGTGAACCTTAAACCATACACCCATAAACTCATAAACTCAAGCCATAACCCTAATCCTAAGACTAACCGTAAACCATAAACTCTAAACTCTAAATCTTGAAATACTGAACTCGAAACCCTAGTTAGCCCATACAAACCACTAAACCCTTAATTATAACCTTAAACCCTAAATTATTTAGATAAATTTTGAATATTATATATTCTTTCAATATTTTAGGAAATTAATTTAAATAACATTTTCAATTTACTAATTAATTTTGTTTCTCTACAGATGCATGGGTTACCAATTTTTTTAATTTTAATATATATAAAGCTTATCTATTATCTCTAAAATAATTTAAACTATAATTATAATTTTAATATATATATATATATAAGAAATTAAATAATTTAAACTATAATATATATATATATAAAGTCTATTTTCTTATAGTGGCTAAACCTTAAATATAAATTTTATAAGGGACAAAAGTAATTAAAATAGAATGTTAATGCTTACATAGACCCTAAAATAAATTAATTTTTTATTCATAACCCTAACCCCTAAAGCCTAATAATCAACCCCTAAAATCATAACCCTTAAATTATTTATTTTAAATAATGCTGAGATCTTTAGCGGCGTTTTTTTAGAAGCGCCGCTAATGCTCAGATCTTTAGCGGCGTTTTTTTAGAAGCGCCGCTAATGCTCAGATCTTTAGTGGCGTTTTTTTAGAAGCGCCGCTAATGCTCAGATCTTTAGTGGTGTTTGGGAAAAAAATGCCGCTATTTCTCCTTTTTAGCGGCGTTTTGGAAATAAACGCCGCTATTGTTCAACTTTTTGAAGCGTTTTCTTTCAAACGCCGCTAAAGTATAATATTTGCGGCGTTTTTCATTAAAACGCCACTAAAAACGCTGCTAAAAGTCTGTTTTGGTGTAGTGACATAGGTACGGATGTATCCCGAAAGCGATCCACTATCCTACACGGAGGTGAAGACCTCACGAAGGAATATTTTTTACCCCCACTTAAAAGGATAAGATCAACCGATCATGCGATGCAATGTGCAGAAGATACCAAAACTTAAACCAACACAACAATTATAAACCATAATGATGAAGATCGTAACAAAGACGAATGAAATGCAACAAGGATCATATATTTAAACCGAGTTTTCAATTTTCGACAAAAAGACAAAAAGTAATCAACTCGTGGCTTGACTCTCTTATTTGGGTCCCCAGTGGAGTCGCCAAGCTGTCGAAACCATTTTTTTGGAATCGGGAATCGACTAGGGTTTTGAAAACGAAAATAAAAATGGGAGTCGCCACCGATCTTTATTTGGTGTGATCGGATCACCTTTGTTTTAATAAAATGTTTTGGTTTACTAAAACGGTGTTTTTGGTCTACGAAATTCGAGAAAATGGGTTCGGGAGTCGGTTACGTGTGAGGAAGGATTAGCACCCTCGTCACGCCCAAAATCGGTACCAAATTGATTAATTAGTGCCTTAATGTCGAAAGTTGAAAACCGAGAACGAATTTAAAAATATGGTCATTTTTATATTAATTTTGATTTTAAAACACTTGAATGAGTTGGAATAATCGTTACAGACCATCTCATCTCTAGGCGACGAAATGCCACATCCAGTAAGTTAGGACACGACACCCTGAATCCTTGAGAATAAGCTCGCCTTTTATTTAGAAGCACGTGTATTTTAATTTTAAAAGAATATTCGGTTATTTAGATTAAACGAGAAAAAATGAAACCCAGTAAGTTAGGGCACGATCTCTCAAATTTCTAAATACGGAATATTGTCATTTTTAGAAATTCTTATCTCGAGGTAACGAGATGTCACACCCAATAAGTTAGGGCACAACACTTTGTACTTTCAGGAATAAGCTTTTTATTTTATTTTATTTTTTGGTGAAAAAAAAAAGATGAATTAAAAGTCAATTACATGAAGTAGCCATTAGCTTTGTCAGCTTGAAGCAAATCTAAAGTTTCTTTAGGGGCCTCTGTAAAAACCTGTAGGTTTGACTTCCAGTTCAGACTCAATTTATCAAGGCAATCGGCTACCAGATTCATATTCCTTGGAACATATTTGATATTCCATTCCCCTACCGATTGTATGATGCGCTTAGTTCTTCTGAGGACAGCAATTCCGGAGTCTCCCGCGTTTAAGGCAGATAAGTTCTGTACAACTTCTAGGTTATCAGATGCAATGGCGATCCGTCTAAATCCTTTGTTTAAAAGGATAAGAATGCCATCCATGATGCCCCAGAGTTCAGCTTCAGTTGAGGAACAAACCCCTAAGAACCGGTTGAAGCCCATTATCCAATTTCCTTCATAATCTCGAACCACGCCTCTGCGCAATGATTAGGTCCTTCTTCATCTATCGCCCCATCTGTGGATAAATACACCCAATTACCATTTGAGTTATTGAGGGTATTGGAATTTTGATAGGTATTCTTATGGACGTCTCGAAGTGATTCATATTGCCGAGCCCAACAGCTGGAGACTTTCACTACTTCAGTAGCTGACCAGGAAATATTCTGGAAGATGAACAGATTCCTATTTTTCCATATACGCCACGCGATCAGTCCAAACATGCACGACCAGGTGAGGCCACTTCCCTGCAAGCTTTCATGAAAACAAAGGTTAAGGGTAAACCAATCTCGAAAAAAAACAGAGAAAAACCTTTGTTTTAGCTGACTAGGTATCACAAGCATCCACACTTCTTTCGCAGTCGGGCAATCTCGGAGAAGGTGATTTAAATCCTCAACGCCTTGTCCACAAGTAAGACAGGAGCTGCTCTGGCTGATCCCTCTTCTGGCTCGTTCAGAATTTGTAAGGAGTCTTTGTTTAAAAATAAGCTTTTTATTTTAAACTTGTATTTTGTTTTAAAAGGATATTCCGTTATTTAGGCTAAACGAGAAAATTCGAAACCCAGTAAGTTAGGGCACGATTTCTCAAATTTCCAAAACGCGAAATATTGCCTTATTTTGAAGATTTTTATTTTAAAACGATAGCGGGTAGAATATTTGAATGGCATGTGTTATTGTGTTTGGAGTAAAATACGACGATGTAAGTTGGATAAATACATTGGAGTTTAATGCACAATGTGATGGCATAATACGAAAATAGTAACTATCATGGAACAGTAATACATGAATAAAGTACTATACGAATGAACAATAATGATATGAAAATACGAATAAGCAAATTATAATACATACAAGGATAATAATCGCACAACATACATCATTTAAACATTAACGTCCATAAAAATAAAATAATATAACACAATTTAAAATAATTACTAAGACAATTTTAAATATATACGACGCAAAAAGTTTGAAATAAATATTATGAAATGCAATTTAAAGTAAATAATATAAAATGATTTAAAATGAATAATATTCAAGATAACTTAAAATGCAATAATATGTAAAGTGACTTTGGATAAATAATTTATAAAACAAACTAAAATAACCAATAAAAGAGTTTAAAATATAATGTGTAAAAAGAATTTTTTTTTAAAAAAAAATAAACTGTTTTTAAAAAAGAAAACTAAAGTAAATAATATATGTATATATTAAAAAATAATTAATACATGAAAAACTTGAAGTAAATAATAATAAAATATCTTAAAAATAAATAATATAACAAAAAAATTAAATAACATATAAAAGTTTACACCAAATAATATATATAATTTAAGATAGATGATAAATAAATAATATACAATAATATGTGATAAAGCAATTTTTAAATAAATAGAATAAAACGATTCTGATAAATTACAAAAAAATAATTCAACATGTATAACATATGATACAAATTAAAATAAACAGTACATAAAACAAATGAAAATAAATAACACAAAAAAAAAATTTAAATGAAGCTAAAAAGTTGAGGATTCAATTGCAAATCGGAATAAAATTTGGGGTAGACCTTCAAAATTTTAAAAATAGGGGTAAGGGACGAATTCGCCATGCTTGGAAACACCGGGGCGAAAGAGAGAATATCCCAGGCCCTTGGTGTGGCACACCTCAACACAGGCCAAAATGAAGCAGCGCGCAAATTTTGGGGTAAAATTAGATTACAAAGAAGATGGAGTGGGACTTAATCGAATGATGCAGGAAAGAAGGAGGGACCATTTTTGCATATCTCCCTTTTAAAGCGAAAACACAAATCCCCACCCCACCAAACGACGTTGTTTTATTATGGCATTTGAAACAAAAAAATTTCCTTAAAGCTTCATTTCTACCGTGTTCTTAAAAAAAAAATCAAAGGGTTTCCCCCTTTTTTTCAACCCCCATTTCCTTCTTCAATCTCCCTCTTTATTTGGCCAATGGGCACCCTGGTGGTCCACCGTACGCCGTCATGGCCGATGTGTCGTCGTGCCCGAAGGGGACCTTCGATGGTGAGACCGAGGGACGAATCGAGTAATTTTTCTTCCCTTTTCTTTTGCTATTTTCGTGTATAGAAAATAAATAAAAAAATGAAACAAGAAACTTAAAATGAAAATGACAGATAAAAAGACCTTTAGAGTTCAAATCTTTTGTTTTTCTATTCAAAATTTTTTGAACAGAAGAAGAAGTATTACAAGGTTCGTTTCTTTTTTATAACCGATTGCTAGATTCGGTTTTGTTTTTTTCCTTTTGTTTTCTCTCATTTTGTCGTTTTTTCTTTGTCTGTCGCTCTTTGTCATTTGTTTCTTGTTTTGTTGCTTTGTTTTTGTTTTTGAGGGCGTCGAGAGGCGATGTGAGCGCGCGGTGGTGGTGGCACGCGTGGAGGAGCTATTTGAAACTCTTAGGGGCTAGGGTTTCATTCCTTTTTTCTGTTTACTATTTGGGTCATTGGGCCATTTTAATATGTAATGGACTTTTATGGACTATTAAATTATTTGGGTTTTTAACTTGGTTGGGCCCCGGGCTAAATTGGGCCTGTACAAAGACAACTTTCCATTTGCCATAGTAATCCAACTCAATAATGTTCGTAAAAAGTCCGTAATACTCCACATTTTCCTCAACAGGATTACTATCCCTAGCACTAGCATAACTTGTAATTGAAGAATTAACAACTATTCCACAATTTTGAGTCCTCCTCAATCTTTCGCGAGATTTTGTATGAAACCTGAATCCATTAATGAGGAAGGCATTATATCTTTTTACTACTCTATTTGGACCTTGGGAAAGCCATTTAACTTCTTCATTGACGTCCTTTCCACTCCAAACATATTGAATTGAAAGTAAATTGATTAATTATAATGTTATACGAAAACACTATTATTTGTCATTGAAAGCTTCAGTTGCATACCGTCTGCCATAACCATTCATGAAAAGATTCTGTGAATAACTTATGAATCTCTCGATGTTGTAATCTTCAGGAGCGTGAACGAGATCTCAAGACTTGTTTAAACTCACTGTGTTAAAAAGTGGATTACTTGGTTAGAAAATAAACAAATGAAAAATATGAATATTTATCAAATTCTAAAACTTACTTGCGTAATGGTTCAATTGAATTGTGGTGAAAAAGAACATATCGATGTGCTTGTACCCAAGATCTATCATCTAAGTGTGCAATTTCAACTTTACCGATTGGTTGTCCATAACTTCGAAATAGATACGTTTCAGCTAAGTTATGATTAGTGAGCCTAGCATTTCTACTTGGTCTATTCAGTCTTGTTTCAACATCTTCTAAATATCTAGAGCAGAAAGTCATACACTCCTCTGCTAAGTAACCTTCAGCAATTGATCCTTCTGGATAACGCTTATTACGACAATAAGACTTCAATTTGCATAGGAACCTAAACATGATATACAACATTATCAAAAGTTTTAATGAAAGGTATATTCATGAATGAATGAAAACTTTGCAAATAAATTAGAACCTCTCTATAGGATACATCCACCGATAGAAAACCGGTCCACCAAGTTTTGCTTCATAAGGGAGATGGATTAGCAAGTGCACCGTAATAGTGAAGAACGAAGGTGGAAAGATCTTATCCAAGTTGCATAAAGTCAAGGCGGCTTGATATTGTATTTTCTCAAGTTCTTCAACAATCAAAACTTTGCCACAAATAGCTTTCATTATATTGGATAGTTCAATTATACAAGACGTCACCTTTTTTGATATACAACAGCGTAAAGCAACTGGCAGTAAATCTTGCATAAAGATGAGATAATCATGTGATTTTAGGGAATATAGTCTTCGATCTTTAAGACTCACACATCGAGATATATTTGATGCATATGCATCTGAGACCTTTATATCCTTCAACACCGTGCAAAACACTTCTTTTTCTTTAAGACTCACACATCGAGATATATTTGATACAGATGCATCTGGAAACATAGTACTCGATCTTTAAGACTCACACATCGAGATATATTTGATGCATATGCATCTGGGACCTTTATATCCATCATCGGTTCATTGATCATGATGCCACCTCATAGACTCGGCTGTCTTTGACGACATGAAAAGCCTTTGAAGCCTTGGTATTAGTGGAAAATATCGCAAAATCTTTATTGGCTTCTTTCTTAACTGTGCCTCACCTTCATCCTCATTCACATCTTTTGCATTCCTATTCATCCAACGAGATTTACCGCAAACATGACAAGACTATTGGTTTTTTCGATCACCCCAATATAATATGCAATCATTTCGGCAACTATGAATTTTGTCGTACCCAATGCCTAAATCCTTTATCAGTTTCTTCATATCTTTGCATGAATGAGGGATTTTTTTCAAACGGAAACATATCTCTCAAAAACTCTAACAGTAACTTAAAAGAGTTTTCGGTCCACCCTCCCAAACATTTTAAGTGAAAAAGACGAATGCAGAAAGACAGTTTTGAAAATTTCGATCCCTCATAAAGTTCTTCATTCATTTCATTAAGTAACTTGTAGAACTTCGCCGCTTCTCCATTTGGCTCTTCATTAGGTGCACTTCTTCCCGTTTCGATAAAAGCATTTCCACCAATATCATAATCATCGGATGCAATAATTTCAAGTGGAAACGATTGCAAACCATGACTGTGCATATTAAATGCATCTCGCAACATACCTTCCATGTCATCTTCTCTAACAGACTGATGGTGAGCATTATGAGGACAAGCTGAATTAATCATTGAAGAGGTTCTATAAGGTGTACACTCTCCATGGAAAATCCATTTTTTATACCCCCAAATAAAGCCATCAACAATTAGATGTTCGTAAACAACTTCACGAATATGCCAATTGATGTTGCCACACTTCTTCAATGGGCAAAGAATCATATTCTCTTGGCTTGCATTTTGAAATGAAAAATTTAGAAAAGTTTGTACTCCATTTCGATAGTCATTGCTTACCCTTGACAAACCCATCCAACTCTTATCCATTTCGTAGTTCTTGAAGTCTGAAGTTGACAATAAACTACGGTTACTTAAGTGTTCTAAATAGATTTAAATCATGTCATCGTACTAAAATAGATAATATATATCAAGTATCAAGTATCTAGTTATTTAAAAAATATATATTAGTGACAACATTTTACATTTGGATACTCCAAATTCACTATAAAAAATTTACCTTGAAGATTTAATGCATTGTATTTTAATGGGTGTAAACTAATTCAGGTAAGTTGTTTATTTATAAGAATAATTAAAAGTAGGGAAAAACAATGTTTAAATGTTAGAAATTGCATTTTTTTATATTTTTTAAATGTTTATGTAAGTTATGATAATCATAAACTTTAAATGTTTATGTAAGTTATGATTATCATCTTTAAATATTAACTTTAAATATTGACTCTTTTAATTATACTCTTTTAATTTTTAAATTTGTGTTTTTTATCACCTTTATGTTTACTATACTTAAAAAGACAAAACATAACAAATTAATAATTATACGTTAATAAAGTTAATATTTGTTAATTTTTCATCTATTTTGATCAAAAACACAAATTTAAAAATTAAAAGAGTCAAAATAATTAAATTATGATTAAAATAATTTTTTTAAGTTAAATAATCAAATAAGTTATTATGCCTTAGTTTTTTTTGTTTTTTTTTTTGCCTTTTTTTTTTAAGAATGTTCATAGAATGGTATTTTAAATAAAAAGAATTTAGATATGTCAAATTCAAGTATCTTCAAATATATTAACTCTTTTAGAATTCAACAAATGGTATTTTTTACTTAATTAATTAAATCATTATTTCAACATCTCAAAATTTTATAAAAAATCTAAAGAAATATAAAAGAATTATAAAAGTTAGTTACAAATATTAGTTACAAATATTTTGTCAAGCTTTTTTTTTCTTTTTCTTTTTTACTTTTAAACAGAAACATCTAAACTTAGTTGTTATTATCTTCCTCTTCTAATTTGTAATTTTTTTATTTAGCTATTATCATGATATAATAATTAAAATAAAATATTTTTAAGAAAACAATTACTTTAAAATTTTAAAATCTTTGAAATGAGTAACTTAATTAGAAGAAAAAAAAAATAATTTGAAATTTGAAATATGATATTATTTAAAATTTAAGTCATTTTACTTAGTAATTAATTTATCTCAAATGAGTAAACTTTTGTTCCTCAACGCGAAGAAATAATAATATATAATAGTAAATTTAGATCTTAATATTTATATATTTTTTTCAATTTAATCCTTATTGTTTTTAGCTAAATTTGACCCTTAATCTTTCAAAAAAGAGTCAATTTGTTTTTTTAAACGGATATGTTAACAAAAACATTAATTTTTATGTTGTTGGTTTGGCAACTCGCATGACAGTTCATGTGGATATCCTGTTAACATAGTCTTATATGTTACATTAACAAATAATTTAAAATTATAAAAATTAAAAATTAAAATCAAAATTAAAATTAAAATTAAAAATATAAAAAGTTCATAGAAATTCAAAAAATTAAAATTAAAATGCATTCATATCACCAAGCATTATGCTTCTGTTTTTCAATATCAAGCTCCTTATGTGAAAGTGGTCGAAGACTAAAGAAAACAGGAATGAAAAACAACCATTAATTCTAGTATCTATCAGGAAGGATAGCGCACATTGACAAAGAAGATTATGTTTCGTGGGTGGAGAGGGAAACACCTGCAACCTAAACCAAAACCTTACAAGAAAACAAATTAACATTCATAAATCCAGTACAGTAAATATTTACCTAAACCAGCTGAATTCATTTTTATTGTCCTCGTTATCTAGATCCTTTTCTTTCAACTCAAGAAAAATGTCATAATTAGAAGAATTACTTGTGCGTTCATTAAGGTAAAATGTTTTGTTTAACCTCAGATGATAACCCTACACTAATCCGCTATAATATGAAGTGAACGAGATGCAAGATCTCTTGTAAATTCAACAGCTTGCTGCGACTTCAAAGTATATGACAAAAAAAATATATAAATGCCAGTGGAATTAAATTTTACTACTTTCACACTGACAACACAGAACAAAAAATACTGCAGCAAGAACTGTCTACCTATGTTTCAGCTATCGAATTCCTTACAAGTTCTTTCAATTGATAGTGCACCTAAAGATCAAAGCACAGGGCATTCAACAGTCAGAATAAGATTCATATAGGAATTTCACTTTTAGCAAACATAGAAAAGAATTAATAGAATTTAACAAATTTGAAAGTTTAAAAATTTATCTCCTACCATTTGAATTCGAATTTAAAATTTAAAATTTAAAAAGTTTAAAAATTAAAATTAACCAATTTGAAAAGAATAATAAATAAAATTGATAAAATTAAAATATAAGAACTAAATTCACAACTTACACAGAACTAATAACAAAATTTTAACCTACAAACAATGATTTCAGCTCAATTCACGACTCTAAAATATGAACAATTCTTAAATGAATACAACCGTAAAATTTAAATAAAAAAACTAAAAGTGATTATAATAATGTCTTATAACCTTATTTTAAATATTGTATTTTTTATAATATATAAAAATAGCTAGGAGGATAGGTGTCGGGTATTGGAATATACAGAATAGATGTTATGTATTGGTCATCAATAAATTGAATGATTCACATGCATGGGACATGTAAATTAGATTATAATTATGTCTTATAACCTTATTTTCAGGGGCGAAGCTAGAGTGGGCTGGTATGGCCCCGGCCCCCTTAAAATGTAAAATTATTATTTAGGCCTTTAAATTTTTTTTAAAAATTTTAAATTAGTAAAGGTAAAATTGTACTTTGGCCCTCCCTAAAATTATAAAAATTCGATTTAATCCTTTACAAATTATAAAGATATAAACTATAAAAAATTAAAATTTTATCCGGCTCCCCCTAAAAAATTGTCCCCCTGCTTATTTTAAATATTATATATTTTTATAAAAGATTTGCTACCTTTAAATTTAATATGAAGTATGAATAAAAGGATTATCAAAGCATTTTCTTTTTAAAATTTTTGCTTTATGTCTTAATAGTCCTCATTGCGTCGAAATCTTCTCCCTATATATAAACACCAACCATCATATTATTTTGGCGCTCAATGCACAAGCTTCTCTTCTCTGTCTTTGTCTCTCTTTATCACTCTCTGTTCTTATCTCTGTTTCTCACCTTGAGAAACTCTAAGAAAGAAGAAGAAGAAGAAAAAATGGGTGGAGTTAACTTCAGAAGTCTCACATTTATGATTTTAATTGCATTTTTTGTATGGCGTTCAAGTATAGAAACATGCATTGCTAGAAGAGGCAAGCATTAGAGGCAGAGCAGGTATGCTGCTGCACTATCTAAGAAGAAAGGAGGAAGTCATGGTCATCACAATTACCACAATGGAGGATCAAAGCCTAAACCTCCTCCTCCCCAGTCCCACAAAGCTACTCCATCTCCTAAACCTAAAGAAGAAGTCCCCCCTTCAACTCCTTCACCCCACGGCGGTTACGGCTATGATCAGCAGTCTACCGTATTCAACGTCCTAGATTTTGGCGCTAAAGGTGATGGGAAATCTGATGATACTAAGGTGAGAATGTCAACTTCTCGTTAAATGTGTTGCTTAATACTAAGAATTTTCCATTACTTTAGGAATATGACCAAAAACACATGCACAAAAAAGAGCTACAATAGGTTGTATAAAACAGTATACTTTTCAATTGATTGTATAAAATAAACAGAAACTAAACTCTTTCTATGACAGTTTACTGCAAATTAATCCATATACCAATCCGTTCCTCAATATCTAACAGTCATATACCAATGCATGAACAGATTAAAAGATTTAAATTCTAAAACACAGAGGAAAAGAAAAGAAAAGAACAGAGTGCAAAGATAAGAGCATGATTGAAATTCTGTAAAAAGAAATCAACAAAATAATAAAAGAACAAAGAGATTTCAGCTTCTCAAAATCAATTATACTTCAAAAAATAACCCCAAAAAACCTTAAAAAATTATAGTTCCAACTCGTAAAATTCAACAACCCAGTAACATTATCCGAAATTTAAAAAAATAGATATAAAAATTGAAGTGTTTATACATAAGAGAAAAGGGTTAGGATTTGAAAGATGAGAAAATAAATTAACAAACAAAAAAAAAATGAAAAACATAAAAACTTACACGGCGGTGCAGCAGAGGATTGTCAACGGCGATGCAGCAGACATTGGGGAAAACTAAGGGATTTGGGGAATTTTTTTTGGGGAAAAAACTAAGGGATTTGGGGAAATTATTTGGGGAAAAAATAAGGGATTTCAGGAAATTGATTTGGGGAAAAAAACTAAGGCTATCAAAACGGCGCCATTTCAATAAAAATAAAAGGATATTCACGGCGTTTATGGAAAAAAAACGTCACTATTGCTTTACCTTTTGCGGTGCTTATGAAAAAAACGTCGCTATAGTTTTAACCTTTTGCGGCGTTTTTGCGGCATTTCTCTCATAAATGCCGCTATTGCTTTACTTATTGTGGCGTTTTTCGGTTAGCGCCACTAATAGTATAACCTTGCGGCATTTTCGATCCAAACGCCATTAAAAACGTTGTTAAAAGCTTAATTTACTGTAGTGCAGTGAACAAATAGAACTCTCTTAATTCTACTTATAAAATTGTGGTAATGTTCTTCAATATATAGACATTTTAATCTTCATAAATAAAACTAATGTGATGAGCATATATCTCTAGAATTTCATACGAATTAATCCACTTAATATGTACTAAAAGAATGTAGAGATATTTGTTCATTAAATCAGTGAAATGCATATCTCTTGCTTAATCACAATAAACTCTTTTGAGTTTTCTTACTTGATGAAAAGTCTACTTTAATTATACCATAATATTTGCAGCAAATAGTTGCACAAAAATAGTAAAAAAAATACTAATAAAATTAACAAATTTCAACATTTCAAATTGTTAATATGAGTTGCAACTGATTGTTACGACTTTTTTATCAACAATCTCCCCATTTAATATTTTTATCAGAAACTTGTAGCAAACTTCTTGAAAGCAAAAGACAACATGAAACTCAAAATAAAAAAATTCAAACCCCCCTAAACATATTCAACTATGAGTAAAATCATCAAGTCATCAAAACATCATAGCACCGAAATAAAAGTCAAAAGTATCCATCAAGTTTAATACAGACCAATCAATAAAAAATCAATGAATAACAAACCAATAGAAGAAAATATAACCAGTGTCACCACCAATAATCGAGAAAATCATTGGCCATTAGCTAGACCAAGCACTAGCTGTCATTAATAGCTCCCCTATTACCTTTAATCACTACAGCAATTTGGACTTTTAGCGGTATTTTTTTAGGCTTATAGCGGCGTTTTTAAGCGCCACTAGTAGTCTTTGCAGCGCTTCTAGAAGCGCCACAAAAAATGCCACTAATACAAACGCCACAAACTTTAGCGGCGTTTATGAGAAAAAAACGCTGCTAAAAGCCATGACTTTTAGCGGCGCTTTTCCCACAAACGCCGCTAACTTGTACAGATTTACAGTGTACAATTTGTCCAATATCATACCCCTCCTGCACTAAAACCAACCAATAACAGCAAATATAGTATATAATTTCAACCCAAAATAGTAAATGTAGCATAAAAATCACACCAACTACATTAATTCTAAATGATATTTGAAAATGAATAAAAGATATATGATATAAATTAATGAATGAATTGTAACTGAAAATATTCTTACAAAAATGTTAAATGTAACAATGTTAAAAATCATCTTACAATAAGAACATAAATGTCTAAGATGGCGGCCTCTGCGACTGCTGGAACATCTTCATCATAGTCTCAAGCTGTAGCTAAAGTTCTTCATACTTCTGCTACCGCTCTGCTCTCCTTCGCCTCCGCTCCGCTTTAAGAGAAATTTGCTCGCCTCCTCGCCGCTTGCCTCCGCCTCCTCATTCTTTGCATCCGCTCTAAGCTGAGAAATTCGCTCAACCGTGCTCGCTTGCATCTGAGCTATCTGGTCTTTTAGCCTCTGAACTTCAGCACGAGATTGACTCCCGAAAGGCATGTATTGCTTTGAGCGGATCCAAAATATTGGGTCTGGGTAACACTGGATCCTTGAAGTCGAACCCGACCATACCTTTCAAGACCCAAAACATCAGTGATAATTCTGTTATAAATATACTCAAGATTAACAGAACTATCAGTCGAAGTAGTCGTACCTTTCAGGACCCAAAACATCGGTAATAATTCTTTTATCGATATCCTCAAGATGAACAGAACTATCACTCGAAGCAGCCGCTTCATACTGTGCCTTCTTCTCCTTTAGTTTCTCCTAATAAATCAATCAAAAAGTTAGAAACGAAATATACAATAAGAAGGAATGCAACATAACATTTATAATTTAAAACTACTAACGAAGAATTAAACTATTATAAGTAAACATTATAAATCCATTTTTAATAAATCAAATTTTATTAAGTAAATATACCATAATCTCTCCAATTTTCGGATGTCATCGGAGACCCATCCTTCTTCCTATGCGTAATGTCAAAAAAGTCAACGCGCCAACTTTTTTGACCGGTGGAGACTTCCTACAATGTTGTAGTAGAAATATAATTTAATAGTATAAAGTCATTAATATTTGTGAATTAATAAATTATAATACCTCGGCCTCAACTACAGAAGCAAACTTCTTCGACCTGCCCGTGTGCGTGAATTTTTTTCTGCCTGTTGCTCTTTCCGACACGCTCACGGTCCTACATAACGAAATTATTATTACATATATAGTAAATACTATAAACCGAAAAATTTATAAGAATTTAGAACTAGGTAATACCTCTCCTTTCTTTGAGTTCCAGAATCTAACTGCATCTTCCCATTGATACCTCAACATTCCCGGCGGGACATTTCGCAGTTTATCCTCGAGGCTTATTTCTTTCTTAAAATATTCTTTTTTCAATGTGGTTTTGTGGTCTCTCCATTTTTTTCCCAATGTCTTCTTTATATATTCATCGGAGACCTCCAAAGCAAACCTCTCCTAAAAAAACATAAGTTTAGAAAGTAAATATAAATGAAACTTCAACCAAAGTATTATAAATTACATTCATGTTTTGTTACCTTAATGTTCTCCAGAGCTTGATTTTTGTTTGCATCAGGCATGTGACGCCATGACTCGTAATTGATGGGCAACATATTTGCATTTCGTGCAATAATGCCCAAATAGCCTGCTAGAAGTCGAGCTTCAGGGCCAACAGGCTGGCCATGAATGTTTCTCCTTACTTACAGCGCGACTGAATTTAAATCGTATAAATCTTTAGCCAGAGACGTCCGCGACCTCTGCGCCCCACCACCACTCTCGGTGAACAATGATATATTATTGTTATATTAAAATTGAAAAATGAATCAATAAAAAAAGTCAACATGCATGTAAAATAAACTTAACATTACTTTGTAATTCTGCAGGCTCATCATCTATGTCAGGCACATTAGAGGATCCAAATATTGTTTTTGTTCACTATTGCCCTCTTGAAATTTACTGAGATTCTGTACAATATTTAAATCTCGTAATCTTCTTCTACTCATTTTCCCTGCAATACACATAAAATAGTTGCAATTTTAGTAACAAATAACAACAATAATGGTACATATAAAATATTTAAATTATATAAAATGACCACGATTAAAATTATAATATTACATATAAATAAAAAAAATCGTAAAATCTTACTACATCATAATTCGTAAATATCTTCGTCCACGTCCTTACGAACCCATTGAAATTGCGCACTAGTACTAGGGATATTTTCATTTAAGTTTTGTTCTGGAAAAGGCAGAGTTTTTGATCTTTCGACGATGTCATTTCTACTTCCACTGCCCATGTCGAAGTACATCTCTAGGGGTGTTTCGAAGTACAACGTACCAACCCTCATCAGTTGGATCTTCCGAGTAAAAAACTTGTTTCACTTGAGAAGAAAACACATACGGCTCGTCCATCAGTTGTTCTCCGGTGTGAATCAATCGAGAGAAATTCACCATTGTAAAACCATATTGATCATTTTTAATTCCACGAGCCGTATTCACATCAGCCCATTCACCTCGAAACAAGACAACTTTCCATTTGCCGTAATAATCCAACTCAATGATGTCAGTAATAAGTCCGTAATACTCAGATTCCCTCGATGGGATTTCACCGTCCCTAGCACTAGAATAACTCGTAATTGAAGAATTAACAACAATTCCACAATTTTGGGTTCTCCTCAACCTCTCGCGATACCTTGTATGAAATCTATATCCGTTGATGAGGAAGGCACTATATCTTTTCACTATTCGGTTTGGACCTTGTGAAAGCCATTTAACTTTGTCATTTACTTCATTCCGACTCCAAACCTATTGAATCGAAAGTAAATCGAGTAATTATAAATGTTATGTGAAAACATTATTACTTGTCAATGAAAAATTCAATTGCATACCGTTTGGCTTAACCATTCATGAAATGATTCTGTGAACATCTTATTAATTTCTCGTCGATGTAATCTTCGGGATCGTGAACGAGCTCTCAGTATTTGTTTGTACTCACTATGTTAAAAAAATGGTTACTTTGTTAGAATACAAACAAATTATAATTGATGAGTATTTATCAAATTCTAGAACTTACTTCCGTAATGGTTCCATTAAATCGTGATGAAAAAGAACGTATCGATGTGCTTGGACCCACGATCTATCGTCTAATTCTGTAATTTCAACTTTGCCGATCGGTTCTCCGAAACTTTGAAATAAATAAGTTTCAGCCAAGTTATGATCTGTGAGCCCAACATTTCTACTTGGTCTGTTCATTCTTGTTTCAACATCTTCCAAATACCTTGAACAGAAAGTCATACATTCCTCTGCCAAGTAGCCTTCGGCAATTGATCCTTCCGGATAACGTTTATTGCGGCAGTAAGACTTCAATTTGGATAGAAACCTAAACACAGTATAGAACATTATCAAAAGTTGCAACTAAAGGCACTTAGGTGAATGAAGGAATAATTTACAAATAAATTAAGACCTTTCAATGGGATACATCCATCGATAGAAAATGGGTCCACCAAGTATTGCTTCACGAGGGAGATGAATTAACAAGTGCACCATAATTGTGAAGAAGGAAGGCGGGAAGATCTTCTCCAGATTGCATAAAGTCAGTGCGGCTCGATCTTGTAGTGTCTCAAGTTCTTGAACATCCAAAACTTTGCCACAAATGCCTTTCATTATATTGGACAGTTCAATTACACAAGACGTCACCTTTTTCGACATACAACACCACATAGCAACTGACAGTAAGTCTTGCATCAAGATGTGATAGTCATGCGATTTTAAGCCATATAGTCTTCGATCTTTAAGACTCACACATCGAGATATATTTGATGCATACGTATCCGGAACCTTTATATCCTTCAACACCATACAGAACACTTCTTTCTTTGTTTTTGACATTGAATAAATAGCAGGCGGCAACCGATATTTCATATTCGGAAGTGCTTGGGGATGAAGCTCACGCCGAATTCCCATGTGGACTAAATCAAGTCGACTCTGAAGATTGTCTTTCGATTTTCCATCGATATTCAAAATAGTCCCAATAATGTTCTCGCAGACATTTTTTTCAATGTGCATGACATCAAGATTATGGCGTAAAATCTGATGCTCCCAATAAGGCTACTAAAAAAAAAATACTTCTTTTTTTCCACAAGTCCACCTCATTAGGATCATCCTCTTCATCAGATTCATCATCAGATTCATCCCTTGATCTTCTATTTCTTTGTTTGTTGGCCGATTGATTCATTTTCCCATAAATGAAATTCATATCTTTCAACATGAACAATATTTCGGATCCACTAGTCTGCGAAGGAGCTTCTCGGAACTCTTCAGTACCGTCAAACTGAGCACTCTGAAATCTAAATCTATGATTTTTTGGTAACCACCGACGATGCCCTGTAACATCCTAAATTTACGGGCCTATACATTTAGTGTATGGATAGGTTTACTATGTTAAATTAATTGATAGGGGTCTAAATTTGGGCTTAGAATTAGGCAAAAAGGCCCAGATTAGAGTGGCATCATTAACAGTTAAAACGGAACAAGTTTTGGGTCGCAAGGAGCCCATGTTTTAGGCCAAATTCGGTACTTTAAATGAAGAGAGGGTGACGCCACACACAAGGAATTAGGGGCCCAAGTATTAAGTTTAATGAGGCCCAAATCTTTTAATTTAAGTGAGTTAAATTTGACATTAGGGATTAGTAGAGGTGGACGGCTACAAGGCTATAAAATAGGAGATTTTATGTGGATTTTTAAGTGATAATATCATAGATAAAAAGGAGAAAAGTTAGGAGCTTATCTTCAAGGGAAGTGTTGGCCAAAAATCCACCACCTAGAGGAGTGTAAAATTCGGCTACTGCATGGTAAGGAGGGTGCCGAATTTCTCTTCTCTTTTAGCTTGAATTTTAAGGGTGTTTTCAGTTTTTAGCAGTAGGTGCCAAAATATCTATAAATAGGGGGGGCTAGCTCCTTGATTACGACATCGAAACCCTAAATTTCTCTCCCATTGTGTCGAAATTCCTAGCCTCTCCCTCTCCAATTTCTTTTCTCCAATTTCTTTAAAAGCCGAAACTCTTCTCCACTTTTTCCTTCTTGTGCCGATTTCTCTAGAAAGCCGAAGCATCCATAGTCTTTACTTCTATTCATCCTATTTGAGAATTAGTTCTGTATTTTAGGCATTTAAATCTTCCATGGGCATTAGGATCCTCTCTCTAGTGCTAGCCGAATCTCCTATGCTAAGGTAAGTGTTGATTTTTATTAGTTCTCATGATCTATTCCGGTTTTGAAAGGCAAAAGCCAAAAGCTAATAGTTTAATGGTTTTATGATGGGCGGCAATTCGGGATTTGAAGGAAGCTTAGTCGACTAGATCTAAAAGTCGAAAATCATAAGTCTCCAATTTCGGGATTTTAAGGTAAGAAGATTTGTTATTCAAATATATAAAATCGGGTAGAATACTAACCATGGCCGAATATAGGAGAGGCCTATTTTCGCAATTGTTCCAGCTTTTAAGCAAGGCTATAGATTGAGGATAATAGATCCAAATAGCAAGGACATCGACTAAGAATATTGGATTTCGCAATATCAGGTGTGTGATTCTCCACACCATCTAGATCTGTTTGATTAATATATGAAAATAAGTATTACATGTTTTGTTAAATGCCAAAACCCCAAGATATTGACAGAACCCAAAGAGGCAAAGCAAATCACAAAGTTAGTAAATGATCTGATTAAATGTTATAAGTATACTGATTTTATGTGATTGCATGGGTTGGGTTTGATGAAAGGAGGAAGTTATATGTTGTAGCGGTTTTAACCGTGATCTGCTGTAGCGGTTCCTTACCGTGATCTGTTGTAGCGGTTTTTACCGTGATCTATTGTAGTGGCTTCTGCCGTGATCTGTTGTAGTGGCTACGGCCATGATCTGATGATGAGCAGCACGACTGCCATCAATGCGTGTAGCGGTGTGGGTTGATTGTAGAAATCCCCAATGGTGTGAATGGCTGGTACGGGGGCATGTAGCGGATGGACACATAGGATATGGGTTGGGCTTTGCATATTATTTTTGTTATTTATATTTTGATTATTCTGTTTTATGGGGCTAAAGCCCAAATCTAATGGTGCATGAGGGTTTCACACTGAGTCTCGCGACTCACCCTTTAATTTTAACCATCTCAGGTGACACTTAGGGCATCAGACCGGGCTGGAGAGGAGAGCAAGGTGGCCATGCGACAGAGCTTTGAGAATTCAGTAAAAAGACTTAGTCTAATATTTGATTTTCATTTAATTAATGGGTTTAAATTTCCTTGTAATAAGGCCATGGGCCACTAGACTACCATTTATGTTTTGGGATTTTGTTGGGCTTGTATTACTTTCGGGTTTTAAGTTTTACGTTTTCAATTAAGTTAAGACTGCATGAAATTTTGGTTTTTATATAAAATCTACCAAGATAATTGGTTACTTAATATTTTATACTTTAATGAATTATTAAGCTTTGAAATAAAGGTGTAAACCTAGTAATTGTTTTCCAAAATGCGAAATGTTATGTAAAATCTCTTAAGTGACATACGAGATCCGGTTGTAAGCGTTTGGTAGGGTTTAGGGTGTTACAAATTGGTATCGAGCCGGTTCAAAACTCGGCTCTGGGGTTTTTTTTTTTTTGGGCTCAAAACGTTTTCTAAAGTTGGGTTTTGAAACATGCATATTTATACAGTGTCTGTTAGCTCAAAGATGGCTTTGCGTCTCCGGCCCAAGTCCGCTGTAAGTATTACGAACCATTGTGTGATATAATATATGTGGGCTTGATGGGCTTTATGGGACGTAGATTAGTTAGATTAGAACTTGATGGACTTTAGGCCTAGTGAAACAACTCTTAAAATCTCATAAGACTTAACTTCACTAAACAAACCCGTGAACGAGTGCAAGACTAGGGTGTGGTAACAGCATACGCATGTCTAGGATTGGATCAGGAAGAGCCTGGTATTTAAGCGATCCTAGTGACTCACCTCCTCTTCATTTGGAATCCTACAGTGCGTAGTAGGACTGCTCACCTTAGCCAAGTTAGGGTGTGGCAATGGGCATACGCATATCTAGGAGTGGATTCAGGAGAGCTTGGTACTTAAGCAGTCCTAGCGACTCACCTCCTCTTCACTAGAATCTTACAGTGCGTGGTGACTATTCACCCTAGTTACGAGGACTTGTTGATGGGCTAAACCTTATAATTAAAACCCGAAAGGACCAGCCACCCTAGTTTGAAAAAAAGAAAGAAAATTTCTCAAGTTTTGCAAAATTTTCAAAATACGTTTGATTTGTGAAAACTACCAACCAGTCATGAATTTGTAAAATACCTATGTTTTGAAAATTTACCCGAAAACCCCTAGATTTACAAGTGTGACCTGTTTGAAAAATTAAATTTTCCAAAATACCCTGCTAAAAAAACGAAAACAACAACAACACCAAGATACCCTATTTTGAGAAAATCACCAAGACACTTTATTTTGGAAAATACCCTGTAGGGCAAAACTACGAAAATACCCCTGGGTAGAGGAATGACGGAAAAAAAAAACCTTATGCGATGAATGTGTGTGCATGGATGCTACTTGTGTGATTGATGTATACGGGTTGATGTATGTGGTTTCTAGAATTAGGAGATAAACTTGAGACTGAAACTGTAGATAGGTTCGAATTCGAAAGAACCACTCTTAAAACTACTTTCCATAAGATTGTTCGCAGTTAATCAGTGAAAGAAATTAATAGTTCATAAAATTTATAATTCAGATACTACGAGAATCGACGATGAGCGCTAGGAGAGGAAGAAGAGGCCGCGGGCGAGGCCGTGGAAGTATTAGGACTGATGTGCTGACTCAGCTAGTTAGGGAGGTACTGAAGGAGGTTAAAGAAATCGGTGAAACATTTCGGGTTGGGGGCGTGGACTGTAAGAAAAAAAGAGATCGTAGTTTTCTAGGGTTGTAGTCTCATTCTGTGAAGCATGTTAAGGTACGTCCAAACTTTCAGGTTTGCGAATATTACAGAAGGCGTCATCCGGGTGAATGTTGGAGGAAGTCAGAAACGTGTTTAAGATGCAGGTCTGAGGAGCATAAGGCTCGAGATTGTTCAATCACCATTAAGTCGGGTATGTTTTGTGTGGATGCTATATTTTTTGGTATAGAAACTGTATGCGTGCAATGGTTATATATTATTAAATTAGAGTGCGCAGCGAAAGCATAGTGGTGAGACTTGGGTAATACGATTAGTAGTTAGTTGGAAATTTCGAGGACGAAATTTCTTTAAGGGGGGTAGAACTGTAACATCCTAAATTTACGAGCCTATACATTTAGTGTAGGGATAGGTTTACTATGTTAATTTAATTGATAGGGGTCTAAATTTGGGCTTAGAATTAGGCAAAAAGGCCCAGATTAGAGTGGCATCATTAACAGTTAAAAAGGAACAAGTTTTGGGTTGCAAGGAACCCATGTTTTAGGCCAAATACGGCACTTTAAATGAAGAGAGGGTGACGCCACACACAAGGAATTAGGGGCCCAAGTATTAAGTTTAATGAGGCCTAAATCTTTTAATTTAAGTGAGTTAAATTTGGCATTAGGGATTAGTAGAGGTGGACGGCTACAAGGCTATAAAATAGGAGATTTTATGTGGATTTTTAAGTGATAATATCATAGATAAAAAGGAGAAAAGTTAGGAGCTTATCTTCAAGGGAAGTGTTGGCCGAAAATCCACCACCTAGAGGAGTGTAAAATTTGGCTACTACATGGCAAGGAGGGTGCCGAATTTCTCCTCTCTTTTAGCTTGAATTTTAAGGGTGTTTTCGGTTTTTAGCAGTAGGTGCCAAAATATCTATAAATAGGGGGGCTAGCTCCTTGATTCTGACACTGAAAACCCTAAATTTCTCTCCCATTGTGTCGAAATTCCCTAGCCTCTCCCTCTCCAATTTCTTTTCTCCAATTTCTTTAAAAGCCGAAATTCTTCTTCACTTTTTCCTTCTTGTGCCGATTTCTCTAGAAAGCCAAAGCATCCATAGTCTTTTCTTCTATTCATCCTATTTGAGAATTAGTTCTGTACTTCCGGCATTTAAATCTTCCATGGGCATTGCCGAATCCTCTCTCTAGTGCTAGCCGAATCTCCTATGCTAAGGTAAGTGTTGATTTTTTTATTAGTTCTCATGATCTATTCCCGGTTTTTGAAAGGAAAAAGCCAAAAGCTAATAGTTTAATGGTTTTATGATGGGCGGCAATTCGGGATTTGAAGGAAGCTTAGTTGACTAGATCTAAAAGCCGAAAATCATAAGTCTCCAATTTCGAAATTTTAAGGTAAGAAGATTTGTTATTCAAATATATAAAATCGGGTAGAATACTAACCATGGCCTAATATAGGAGAGACCTATTTTCGCAATTGTTCCAGCTTTTAAGCAAGGCTATAGATTGAGGATAATAGATCCAGATAGCAAGGACATCGACTAAGAATATTGGATTTCACAATATCAGGTGTGTAATTCTCCACACCATCTAGATCTGTTTGATTAATATATGAAAATAAGTATTACATGTTTTGTTAAATGCCGAAACCCCAAGATATTGACGGAACCCAAAGAGGGCAAAGCAAATCACCGAGGTTAGTAAATGATCCGATTAAATGTTATAAGTATACTGATTTTATGTGATTGCATGGGTTGGGTTTGATGAAAGGAGGAAGTTATATGTTGTAGCGGTTTTTACGTGATCTCTCATGTAGCGTTCCTTACCGTGATCTGTTGTAGCGCTTTTTACCGTGATCTGTTGTAGCGGCCGCCGTGATCTCGTTGTAGTGGCTATGGCCATGATCGATGATGAGCGCACGATCGCCATCAAGGCGTGTAGTGGTGTGGGTTGATTGTAGAAATCCCCAATGGTGTGAATGGGTGAGTGCGGGGCGTGTAGCGGATGGACACCTAGGATATGGGTTGGGCTTTGCATATTATTTTTGTTATTTATATTTTGATTATTCTATTTTATGGGGCTAAAGCCCAAATCTAATGGTGCATGAGGGTTGCACACTGAGTCTCGCGACTCACCCTTTAATTTTAACCATCTCAGGTGACACTTAAGGCATCGGACCGGGCTGGAAAGGAGAGCAAGGTGGCCATGCGATAGAGCTTTGAGAATTCAGCAAAAAGACTTAGTCTAATATTTGATTTTCATTTAATTAATGGGTTCAAATTTCCTTGTAATAAGGCCATGGGCCACTAGACTACCATTTATGTTTTGGGATTTTGTTGGGCTTGTATTACTGGGTTTTAAGTTTTACGTTTTCAATTAAGTTAAGACCTGCATGAAATTTCGGTTTTTATATAAAATCTACCAAGATAATTGGTTACTTAATATTTTATACTTTAATGAATTATTAAGCTTTCGAAATAAAGGTGAAAACCTAGTAATTGTTTTCCAAAATGCGACATGTTATGTAAAATCTCTTAAGTGACATACCAGATCCGGTTGTAGCGTTTGGGCCGGGTTTGGGGCGTTACATGCCCCATGTAAGAGAACTTCTTCCCATTATATAACCATTGCGAACATGTTTGCGCAGCACAACAAGGACAAGCATAACGTCCCTTGGTACTCCAACCAGATAAATTTGCATAGGCCGGGAAGTCATTAATAGTCCACATCAAAGCCGCACGTAAGTTGAAGTTCTCCTTTCTCAGTACATCGTATGTCTCAACACCAGCCCATAATTGTTTTAACTCTTCAATAAGTGGCTGCAAATATATGTCAATATCATTCCCGGGCCCTTTCTCTCCAAGGATAATCATAGACAAGATAAAGGATGATTGTTTCATGCAAACCCATGGAGGCAAATTGTAAGGAACAAGCACCACAGGCCAAGTACTGTGCGCAGTGCTCATGATTTTGTAAGGGTTAAATCCATCAGATGCTAGCCCCAGCCTCACACTCCGAGGATCGCTTACAAAGCTTGGAAATTTGGAGTCAAATGATTTCCAAGCTAAAGAATCTGCAGGATGCCTTAACAATCCATCATTGGTTTGTCCATCATGGTGCCACGTCATTGACTCGGCTGTCTTCGACGACATGAAAAGTCTTTGAAGCCTTGGTATTAGCGGAAAATACCGCAAAATCTTAACTGGCTGCTTCCTTGACTGTGTATCATTTTCATCCTCGTTACCATCCTCTGTATTTCCATTCATCCAACGGGATTGACCACATACATGACAGCACTGTTCGTTCTTCCGGTCGCCCCAATACAACATGCAGTCATTTGGGCAACTATGAATTTTGTTGTAGCCAAGGCCCAAATCTTTTATCAGCTTCTTCATGTCTTTGGAAGATTGAGGGATTTTTTCAAACGGGAACATTTCTTGCAGAAACTCTAACATCATTGTCAACGAGTTTTCGGTCCATCCTCCCAAACATTTTAAGTGAAAAAGACGAATACAGAAAGACAGTTTGGAAAATTTTGATCCCTCATACAGTTCTTCGTTCATTTCATCAAGTAACGTGTAGAACCTCGCCGCTTCTTCATTTGGCTGTTCATCAGGTACATTTCTTCCCCCTTCGGTGAAAGTATTTCCACCAAAATTATAAGCATCGGTTGCACCGAAGTCAGGTGGAAATGACTCTAAACCATCACTGCGCATATTAAAAGCATCCCGCAACATGTCTTCCATGTTATCTTCTCTAACATTCTGATTGTAAGCACTATGAGGATAACCCATATTCATTGATGAAGATGCTCCACTAGATGTACACTCTCCATGGAAAATCCATTTTTTATACCCCCGAACAAAGCCATCAACAACTAGATGTTCGTAGACAACTTCACGATAATGCCAATTGATATTGCAACACTTCTTACACAGGCAAAGAATCATATTCTCTTGCATTTTGAAATACGAAATTCAAAAAAGTTTCTACTCCATTTCGATAGCTGTTGCTTACCCTTGACAATTTCATCCAAGTCCTATCCATTTCGTAGTTGTTGAAGTCTAAAGTTGACAATAAATTACACGGCTAAATTGTTAATTTATAATTTATTTTAAGTAATGATATGATCATATATATAACTGAGTACTATGTAAGTTATGTAAATTATGTAAGTTATGAAGTTTGATCTTAAAATTATGTAAGTTATGAAATTTGATCTTAAACTTATGTAAGTTATGAAATTTGATCTTAAAATTAAGTAAGTTATGTATTCTTTAAGATTCATCATACGTGGCATTGTTACACCTAGGAGGATCCATTATATCTAATGATGAGATATAAGGCAACCCGTCAAGTTTCAACCTATATACTTTGAATCTTTTTTTTTTATCTATACAAGTATTATGTAAGTTATGTATTATGTAAGTTATGTAAGTTATGTATTATGTAAGTTAAATAATTTGATGAAAGCTATGTAAGTTATGTATTATGTAAGTTAAATAATTTTATGTAAGTTATGTATTATGTATTATGTAAGTTAAATTAAAATTTCAAATCGAGAATCAGTTGAGGTGTGAACATATATGGCATGCATTACATTGTAGTTTTTTTTTTTTTAAATATTAATTGGTTTTAGTTTTTCGTTTACTTTTTTTAAAAAAAAAGAATTCGATTTTTATATTAGAAAATATTTAAATAATGATTAATTATTATTATATTAATAAAAACATTATAATTCTTAAAAACATTTAAAAATATTAAATTTTGAAATCAAACATTATTAATATAAAAAATTAGTAATTTGATTTTTATATTAAAATATATTTACATAACGAAAAAATTGTTTTAAGAAGTTTTTAAATTACTTTTTCTAAAAAAAAAGTATTCGATTTTTATATTAATAAAGAATTGGATTTTTCTATTAAAAAAGAATTTTATGTTGGGGGTTTGACTAAAACAAAACCGATTTGTGAAAAGAAATTTAATTTTAGCATATTCGAATATTTAAGATGTTGGTATCAAATTATAAACCAATGTTGTTTTCATAAAATATCAGAAGCTTAATCACTATCAAAATATTCATGGATCATAATTTGTTTGTTATATTAATTCGATTTTTATATTAAAAAAGAAACCGTAAGAAAACCATCTAAAATGCTTAACATCACATTTTATAATATATTGCTTAACATTTTATAATATATTGCTTAACATCATATTAAATAGCAATATTGACAGAAAATCTTTAAGATTCATCATACGTGGCATTGTTACACCTGGGGAGGATGCGTTATATCTTACAATGAGATATAAGGCAACCCGTTAGGTTTCCAGCCGATATACTTTGAATCTTTTATTTTATTGGACAGCAATATAATAAACAGCATATATACCAACCAAGCAGGATAATAAACAGCAATTTGGACAGCAATTTGAACAAATTCATCATGATATAATTCTTACTGATCAGAATTTTGAAGTAAAACGTACCTTAATAATTTCAATAAGCTGGTCAACTCCACTCACACCAAGAAACAGAGGCTGCAGTCAGAAATTAGCAACATATTTCAAAAAGCAACATATAGGAAAAAACTCTCTTAGTTTCATAATTCCACACCAACTTAGAGATCAAATTAGCAGTAAATGTACTTGGGTGTTAATTTGAGCATGGAAATTATTGACTCGTTTGAAAATTGTTGAGCCATGGAAAGCTGCACTATACCTATAAGAGAAGACTATATATGGAGAGCTAATTGATGCATGCAAAACTCATTTGGATAGCAATTGGTACGAATCAGTTGATAAATTAATAGGTGTAAAATGGTGTAAAATCATTATTCAACGATTGAATGTGTTTGATACTTACTGTGTAATAAGTTGAAAACGAAACAATGTGTTGATATCAAAGAAACCTTCAATGCGTGTAAATGGTACAAGCTCAGCTAAGATTTAAAAGGAAAACAATATAAGAATGAGAAAAAAAAATCAAAATTTCTATAAGTAAAACAACAGCACATAACATTTGAACAGTTCAATTAATTAAATAAAACCTCATAATTGACTAATGAACATTAATTCATTGACTTTTTTTAAAAAATAACTCACAGTATGGCAGATAATAGATAAGTGGATGGCGGAAAATGGAGTAGCAACAGAGGGTTGCCGATGGAGATGCAACAGAGGGTTGCCAACAGCGATTCAGGGGGCTACTAAAGGCAATGTCGAGGGCTGCCAACAGCGATTCAGAAGGCTGCCAAATAATAACCATAATTTGTTTATCACCTCATTAGAACACAAATATGCAAACTCACATGGAAAGTTGGAAACATATGTAAATATATTATAATTCGCATCCATTATATTATAATTCTATTGATAATATCCTCAATGTTTTATTCATTTAAGGCACAAGCATAGATGAAGCAAGAATCAAAACATCAATACATACTCGGAAAAGAAAAATAAAATTGTTATAAATAGTATTTATTTATACTATATAGAATGTGCCTAATTGAGCTAGTGTCACTAGTTAAAAGCACAAACTATTCACATACATTATAAAATTTATTAAAACAAATACATATGAAATTTATTAAAACAAAAAGTCTATTCACATACATTATTAAACACTAATATGAAATTTTATACAAATATATGTATATGTATTACACATATATTCAAATTAGTATTCTTATTTTATATCATTTTTTTTAAATACCTATTACTTTTATTATACATACAATAATGGATATATTGTGTTCATGTCCTTTACAATAAACACATAAATCCATGCCGAGAACATGCTGAAACAGAGAACAAAAATGAATGCACTTAAAAATGTTTCATATTCCTACCTTCTTTTTAAAATTTAAATTTAAATGTTCTTGTTTTATTTTCAAAATCTTAATTCATTTTCTTTTTTAAATTTAAAACTTTAAGTTTAATGGTTAGAATTCTCAAACTTGTTTTGTTAAATTCTTTAGTATGGCATTTTGAAATAAAAAATACTTATTTAATAGAAATAAATTCACGGAAATAAAAATAAATAATACTCATTCAATAGTTTAATTAGACTTGCATTTTTTTAATCCAAAAATAGAGTAAATAAATTCATTAAAAATAATAAAAAGAATACAATAACTAAACTCTACATTGTGAAGAATGTATGAAATTAGAACATATTTTAACTTAGAATTGCAATTTCGCTTGTTTATCAATGGCAGAGGCAGAGGACTTAAAATAGAAAAAAAAATTCGATTCTTTTATAATTTATAAAATTTTAAATTAATAATAATAAAATTACATGTTAATTTCCAAATTGATAAAAAAAATAATTTAATTCTTTAAAAGCTATATCTATATTTGTTGCTCAAAACCAAAACCCCATGAAATAAACAAAAAGGAACAAGAAAACAGTAGCAATTCAGACTACTAGTCATATATCAATTAATAAGTCCCTAAAACAAGAATTACATAAACAAAGAAACAAGATAATTGAATCTGACATCCAATACATCAAATGGCATCGGTAATACAATTATACATACAAGAGAAATTGAAAATGGACAATCCTATTATTGAACAACAAATCCCATACTTACATTGGAGGGGAGAAAACAACAGAACAACAATTCCTTAATTAAAAGGTCATGCCATGTTGTTAAGTAACATCAATCCCAACAGTACAGTAATTATCAATGAATCAACAGTATGACGCGACTCAATTTCCATCAAAGACTAGATTACAAAGCAATAAAACATCTCAATTTCCAAGCACATAAACAATTCAAATTACGAGACACGAACAGGGGGACGGATAGGGACTCAAACCGGTACTCTTGGAAGGCTTACTTTACGTATCAACAATTATATGATTAACATGCATAAAAGAATACACTTTTAAATAATTTAACAAACTTTAATTACTAATATCTGAGACGTTTGAAAAAGATTTTCTTTGGATTGTTGATATTAAAATACTATAAAAATGTAGAGAAAAGTATAATACTTCAAAATAATCTAAAACATTCAAATAAAGAAATTTATCCCAGATTTTACTGGATTGTTGATATTAAAATACTATAAAATATGTAGAGAAAAGTATAATACTTCAAAATAATCTAAAACATTCAAATTTAAATTAATAATAATAAAACATTCAAAATAATCTAAAATTTTAAATTAATAATAATAATATTTATCCCAGTTTAGTTGCAAAGTTCAATTCAAAGCATATGCGATTGGCAGAGGCAAATAGCTAATTAGCAACTAAGGAAAGCAAGAAATGAACAATACCTGCAAATAAGCAACTATATCAACAAATCGTAGCCCTTGACCATTCTTCTTGTTGCCTCGTAATCCATTGATAGAGTTTCGCTGCAAAGGGAAAAAGATCTATACTGATTAGAGAGGAAGGCATTACACAATGAAAAACAAATTCCATACACCAAAACCAAAGCAAGGAATAAAACAGAAATTTTAACACCACGATTTTTGCAAGCACCCTCGAATAGCTTCCACAGATTCGAACAGATTTCGGCTTCTTTACCCTCACAATTAGTTTCTAGGTGATTGAAATCAAAGCATTAATATCAGATGGGAAATCAATGGCCGGTAGGAAGGGTGAACTTTAGGGATTTGAAATTGGGGAAAAAGGGGTTATTACGTTAGGGATTTCGGGGAGAAAGGGGTGATAATATTCTAGGGATTTAGGAGCAGGGAAAAGGGGGGAAATTAAGATGGGAGAGCGAAATGGGAAAAAATGTTAAGTATCGTCGGGGTAAAAAACAAGAGAGTAAAACGACACTGTTTTGCACAGAATAATTTAACATTTGCGACGTTTTTAAATAAAGCGCCGCTAAAAGGGAAACCTATTGCGGCGTTTTACCAGAAAACGCCACTAAAATTCTAATAAAACGGCGCCGTTTGGTTCAAACATATCTTTTGCGGCGTTTTTAAGCAAAACGTCGCTAATGCCTTTAAGAATTACAATTATTTAATATATAAAATAAAAACAATATGAATTAGAAAACAATCAGTTATATACCTAAACAATTTTAAAATTATTTTAAATAATAGTATTTTAATTTTTTCATTTAAATAAATATTTTTTTAAAATTTAAATAATATTTAAAATAATTAGATAAAATTTGAAATCTTACAAAACAAGAGAGTAAAACGACACCGTTTTGCCCAAAATATTTTAACATTTGCGGCGTTTTTTAACAAAGTGCCGCTAAAAAGGAAACCTATTGCGGCGTTTTACCATAAAGCGCCACTAAAATTCTAATAAAATGGCGCCGTTTTGTTTAAACATATCTTTTGCGGCGTTTTTTTAAGCAAAACGCCGCTAATGCCTTTAAAAATTACAATTATTTAATATATAATATAAAAACAATATAAATTAGAAAACAATCAGTTATATACCCAAAAAACTTTAAAATTATTTTAAATAATAGTATTTTAATTTTTTTCATTTAGATAAGTAATTTTTTAAAATTTAAATAATATTTAAAATAATTAGATAAAATTTGAAATCTTGAAAGTTATTTAAAATTTCAAATTATTTAATATATAAATTAAAAACAAATCAGCCATATACCAAAAAAACTTTAAATTTATTTTAATAATAGTATTTCAAATTGTTAACATATATTTTTCACACAAAATACCCTAAACCCCTAACCACTGTCCCAATAACTCTTAAACCATAACCTCCGTCCTCTTAACCCTTAAACCCCTAAATACTAAACCCTAACCCATAAACCCTAAACTCATATCCTCTAATCCCGGCCTAATCCCTAACCACTAACCACTAGCCTTAAATCGTAGACCCTAAACCATAAATCGTAAACTTTAAAACCCTAAAACCATAAATCCTAAACCCTAAACCATAATAACACCCTAAGCCCTAAATCTCATAAACATTAAACCTTGAACCGTAACCTCTAAACCCTAACAGTAAACCATAAACAATAAACCTTAAACCCTACACTTTAAACCGGCCTAAACCCACTAAACCACTAAACCGTCAACACTACACCCTAAACCCTATACATACACCACACACTACATCCTAAACTATAAACACTACACCTTAAACACTATACACTCTAAACCCCAAACACTAAACCATTAAACCACTAAATTATAAACACTAATGCTGAGTTTTTTTTTCAATTTTTATATTGATACCAAAATAATAAAGTAGCTATTTGCGGCGTTTTTGTTAAAAACGCCGCTATATATACCTTTAGCGGCGTTTGTGTCAAAAACGCCACTATTTTATTCTTATATTGATACCAAAATGGCGCCGTTTTGTTTAGAAATAAAATAGTACTTTGCGGCGTTTTTTAAAGAAACGCCGCTATTTCTATACCTTTAGTGGCGTTTTTGTAAAAACGCCACGAATGCTGAGTTTTTTTTTTCAATTTTTATTGTTTTAATAGATTTTTGTGGCGTTTTGTGAAAAGCGCCGCTAAAATCCTGATATTTAGCGGCGTTTTTGGGAAAGCGCTGCTATTGCTCAGATCTATAGCGGCGTTTCTTCTGAAGCGCCGCTAATGCTCTGATCTATAGCGGCGTTTGGTAATAAAATGCTGCTATTGCTCTTTTTTAGCGGCGTTTTTGTCCCAAACGCCGCTATTGCTCAACTTTTTGCGGCGTTTTAAAAAACGTCGCTAATGTATAATATTTGCTGCGTTTTTCATTAAAACGCCACTAAAAACGCCGCTAAAAGTCTGTTTTGGTGTAGTGAATCCACTCTCCCCCACCCCCCTTTTTCAACAAAAATTCAAAGATATTCAAGGTCTAAGAGCTTGAATATCTACTTGATATCTTAACCTCCCACTCATTCTCTTTTGATGATATTTTATATTCTTGTCCAAGTACTCAGTTTCTTTTTCTAAGTGCTGAAGTAATCTTGTACAATGAGCGCTAGTCATTCTTGAAGTTGCAACTGGAGCAACAACTTCAACAGCTTTTTCATTAGAGTTGGAATTTGAATCTTCCTCATTAGAACTCAAGACATTCACATTGTGCTTGCCTCTCAACCATTTATTGGAAAACTTAATCTATGATTGTGGCTTCTCATAAATGTTGGAACATTCATATTGTTCCAATAGTTGCAAATGAAAAGTTATAAGTAACCAAGGGTTGTCACTATTCACAGTGATACGATATGTCACTTAAATATCGAAAGTTATGTCACTTGGTTAGCTAACGAAGAATTTTAACTATTCAAATAGATATCATTGAATAGTTAAGTGTATTGGTAATAGATGTGACTATCCAAATAAGCATATTGGATAGTTATGTCTTTGTGAAGAGACATGAGAACTCCTATAAATAGGAATGAACTTTTATTTGCATGACACAATAACCAAAAAACATAGAAATAAAGTTTTTTTCTATTCTCTCACCATCTTTTATATTCAAAGGTTGTTCTATAGAGAATTAGTGCAGGAGTTTTTATAGAAATTGATACTCTTGCTATGTCCCGCTCAATGTTCAATGGGATATTTCTATCAGTGCAAAATTTAGATAGTTATTGGGCTTCATTGTATTCTCAATGTTCATTTTCCAGTAACTCTTTTGCACACCAAAGTATAAGTGGGGCGAATAGAACCTTAAAATATCAATGATTAACAAACCAATAAAAGAAAATATAATTGGTGTCACCACCAATAATTCAGCAACAAAAAATAATTAGCCATTAGCTAGACCAAGCACCAGTGGTCATTAGTAGCTCTCTGTTGAAATAGCACAATCCCAAATCTAAAACATACAAGGTTGTGGAGAGTTTGTACTACTATAAATAGAGATGATTTTTCCACCTTTTTAATCATCCCAAAATTTGACATTTCCTTCTTTAGGCAATTTTTCCCTTTTCCTATTTGTAATTTTCACTTGTACTTTTAGTTTTTTTTTATTGTTTTATTTATCTTTAAATATTTTGTAGGGTACAATTGTAGTGATATATTATGCTATTAAATTAAATTGTAGGGAGATTTTGTCTAAGAGGTTGGGTTTTAAGAGGGACCGTTTGAGACTCCTCTAATATTTCCTAGGAATTGAACCTAATGTGATTTTCTAGTACAATAATTTACTCTTTTACCTTATTCGCACAACAAGTGGTATTAGAGTCAAAAGTTATTCAAAGAATGCTCTCTGGTTGCGATTTAAACTATTCTTCCACATTAAAAAATATTTCTTTGGGCAAATTAAAAGATTATGGCTAAAATGGTAGACAATCCAAAAAGATCCACATCTACAACATCGTTTATATAGGCAAGACCGACAATGGAAAATACGAGATCAGTAGTGGAGATCTTCGATGGCACGAGTCATTTCAACATTTGGCAGAGTGAGATTCTAGATGCTCTTTTTCAGAGAGACTTAGACATTTCCATTGATGAAAAGAAACCAAATGATGTGGAGAAAAGGATTGGAAGACTATCAATTGTTTTGCATGTGGTACAATTTGGTCATGCCTTTCTCGAGAGTAGATGTATGCTTTCTCAAATGAGACTGCTACAAATATGTTGTGGTTGGCACTAGAAGAATTTTTTTTGAAGAAAAACAATCAGAATAAGCTCCACATGAAGAAAAGACAATTTCACTTCTCTTATGTTTCGAGTACCACTATGAATGATTACATCACCAATTTTAATCAATTAGTCATTGATCTATTGAATATGGATAAAACTTTCAAAGATGAAGATTTGACTTTGATTTTTCTGGGGTCACATCCTGAGGAGTTTGAGTTCCTCGAAACTACTCTACTTCACGGGAAGGCTGATGTATCTCATATTGAAGTGTGTGCAGCTTTATATAGCTATGGACTGAGAAAGAAGGAAAAATAGGGAAATTCAACCGAAGATATAGAAGCTTTGGTAGTCCAGGGTCGTTCACACACCTAGAGTAAAGTTCAAAAGGGGAGATCCAAGTCAAGGGGAAAACTAAGTAAAGAGTGTGCTTTCTGTCGAGAAAAATGACACTAGAATAAAGATTGTCCAAAGTTGAAAAATAAGGGTAAATCTGATAAAGGGAAAGCTGTAGTAGAACCAAATGTAGATCTCTCACTTATTACATCAATTGCTAGTCGTTTTGATGTATGGATGCTGGATTCAGCTTGTAGCTATCTTATGTGCCCTCATTTGGATTGATTTTTTTTTTATTTTAAAGAACTAAAGGGTGGAAATGTCTATATAACAAATAATATTCCTCTTACCACATATTACTAATCTAATGAGTGTTTTTATTCAAATATACTTTTGAAGTTCAATATATAAACTTAAATCCCTTCAAATATCATACCCAATTTTTTTATCAAATACATATCTACATGGAAATTGGAATAAAGACATTATTTGGATCAAGGAATATGGGAATAGGTTGTCTAAGTTTAAACTCAAGATCTACTATCTATAAAAAATGAAACAAATAGTCAATTTGCTTATTGTTCAAACTGATGCCCAATCTGATGTCAAGGCTCGAGTTTGAACAATATAGTAAACAAAGACAAACAACAAAAAGAGTAAAGAAGAAACAAGCACTTAAAGTTTGTTAATGCAGTTCGATAATCTTACTCTACGAAGCCTTACTTAGTGAATAATTTATTCAACAATTGTTCTAACTACCTGTTGGTTAAAACCCAATCTACCCTTACATAAGAAACAATTACAACCCCAATAGACAATCTCAACTTGTTATAGCTATTCACTCAAAAACCTCACTTACAATTAGATTCAACTCTCTTAAACAATGTCAGTCGACTGGTAGCGGTAGAAACAGCAGTAGAAGCGCGTTTTCTCCAAGATTTTGGCGATTTCCTTTCTTGTTTTGTTTAGGTTCTTTTGTCTGTCTTTGTTCGTTTTATGAACAATTGGACGGTGGGGTAGGGTTGTGAAGGTCCGTGGTCTTTACTCAAGTTTTCTTACGTTTGCGATTTTACGGTGGTGGAGTTGCTGTTCCTCTCCATTCTCGGTGATTTTTGTCATTTTGCGTGGAAAGGGTGATATATAGGATCTTGTCAGGTCTCAACACCTGCTTTTAGGTGGTGACAGCTTCAAGCGGTGCCTTTTGTTTCTTTTTCTATTTTAATTGTTCGCATGGTTGTATCTTTTATTTTCTGCATGGTTTTACGTATTATCTTTTGCATGTTTCACGTGTATCTTTCCATCTCAGATATTATTTTACGTTTTCTTTAATTAGTTTAGCAGCTCATGTTTCTTTGTTGCAGTTTATTAGTTACTTTTCTAGTTATCCTTTTCATTTTTAGGTAGTTATTTTAGCTTTTTTCTTTGAAATAAATTTGCTTCTTCTTCTTATTTTTGGGTTTCCTTGTTTTCCTGGTTTATTGTGTTGCATCTTCTTTTCTTACTCCATTCGATATTTCAAGTTTTTTCTATTGGGTTTCTTTTGTTCGCATTAAGGGTGGTTGCTCTTCAGGGTATTATGAAGCAGTGACTGTTTCTTATTTGATCGTCGACATTCTTTCTTGGACCGTTTACACCACAACGGAGGTTTTTCTGGATGGAATATGATACATAAATGGGTGTGGAGTTCTTTCGACCCAAGCGTTTCCTGTTGAAGGTTCATGATCCTGTTTTTTTCACAAGAATGATGGTGTACGTGCTTTCACCTTCGACGGATTCTGTCTTCGAAGATTTTTTAAAGGTTTTTTCTGTTCTTATTTCGTTTTCTTTGATCCTTTGTTAAAGAGTATAGATAATGAATGTGCTAGCTAACTCTGTTATTGAGCTGCCTATTAGCTGTTAGTATATTCAAGCAGTTAAGTTGTTAGTAATAGCAGTTACTCATATATTCTATAAATACTATTGTTATAATCTACACACTTAAGATATTATACTAAATACAAAGAATCTTTGAATACTCAATACATTTTCATTCTATTCTTTCAATACTCAATATAATTTCATTCTTTCAGTACAGTTTGGTATCAGTCGCCTAAGGTGCTGGAGACTTGTTCTTAGTCTGCTTCCATGACCACCACAGCTTATGCTGATTCTGCCTCCGTCGAGCATGGATGTCCGGCGTTCACTGGTGCTTGGCTCGTCCAATCGTTTCCTCGCCATGAGACTGTGAAGTTGGATGACGGCACTTTTGTTCAATGGCAGCAGTATGTTCGGTTGATCATCGAAGGATACGAGTTAACCGGTTTTTTGGATGGAACGTTACCTGCTCCGCCACGCTTTGTGCAGTCTCCGGAGGGCTCGCTCATTCCGAATTCGGATACCTCGGCGTTCATTCAACAGGACAGGTTACTTGCTTCCTGGTTACTCTCCACAATTAATCCCTCACTCATATCTTCTTTTACAGAGGCTCGAACAGCGTGTGATGTGTGGAATACCACCACTCGTCTCTTCGCTGTAGTGATAGGTGCGAAGCTCTCTCGTCTCCGTCACGATCTTCACTCACTTAAAAAAGGTAGTCTCTCGGTCAAAGAATACATAGCGAAGATTCAAAATACAAGTGCCTTGATAGAGGCTTCCGGATCTCGGATCTCGAAGGCAGAGAAGGTAGAAATAGTGCTTGCGGGCTTACCTCTAGAGTTCGATGCCGTACTTACCTTAGCGTCGTTCTCGTCAGAGCCTCTGCCGTTTCAACGTCTCATCGACGTGTTACTCGAGTATGAGAGCCGCCAGGTGCGTGCGGTACAGGACGTGCCTCTTTATGCCAATCTTTTGGAAACCGTTCTGTCGCCGGCTATGCTGGGCTCTATCCGTGGTGGTCGTTCCCTGTCTGAAAGCCGCGAGAGAGGGTTTCGATCCTGCATACAATGTCAGATCTGCAGACGGTTCGGGCATTTAGCCAGAGGTGCTTTTACCGTTATAACCGTTAGTACGATGGCCCTTCGTCGATTGTTCGGGTGTCAAATCCAGCAGATCGTCATGGTCTTGGTGTGTCGTTTCTGTTACCGGTTTCTGGTCTGCTTCATGGTTCTTCCTTGGCGGAGACGCAGGATAATTTTCGGGAGGTAATTTTTGGCCGTATGTTGCGCCACCTTTGTCTCGACATAATAAGGTTTCTAACTCATTTTTACAAAGTGATGACGGCCTTTACTGTGGGCCCCATGCTAGGTCAAAATTCCAATTGGAATTGGGCATGAGCCGTACTATGCGCCTAGGTCTGCTAATGAATGGGTTTCTAGGCCGATTGGGCATGGTCAATTTAATGGGTCTGCTAATGCTAGGCCGATTGGGCTTGGTCATTTCAATGGGCAGTTGTCGTCTGGCCCAAGTCAAGAATTTGGGGGAGCCTCCTCTTCTTTTGGGCCGCAAGCTCCTCCTCATCCAAATGGGCCAACTTCGAATTGTGTAGAGTTTGCTGCTTCTCTTGGCCATGGACGAGACCTTGGGGCTTAGGTGGTGATGTTTGTAATGTGTCTGGGCCGTCCATTCCTTGGCGGACCAAACCAAGGGCTCGTGTTTACATTGGGTCCGACCCCTGCATTGGGCTCCCTCATCTACCCGACTTGCATGCATCCGATGTTTCTGACTCCACTGGGTCTCATATTAATGCCACTCAATTCGGTTCAAACTGTGACGGCACTGATTCCTATATTCCTATACTTGTTGGAACTGCATCTTGGTATCCTGATTTAGGGGATACACATCATGTATCTCACGATGCCTCTGCTTTGCATGACTCTACACCTTACTCAGGTACATCTTCTCTCTTAATGGGTGACGGGACTCCCACCAAGATCTTGTATATTGGTAATTCAGTTTTACTTACACAGTCTAAATTGCTTCGTTTATCTATAATGTTTTGTGGGTACCGAATATACGGAAGAATCTCCTATCTGTATCTCAGTTTGCCACTGACAATAACGTGTTTTTTGAATTTCATCCGACGTATTGTGTTGTTAAGGACATCGTGACTCGGGAAATTTTACTTAGGGGCCACATTCATGATGGGCTATATCACTTTTCTCCGCCAGTTGCGTCTGCTCAGTCTATTGAAGCTCCTTCTACTACTCACATTGGACACCAGAATAAATATGACAATGGTGCTGTTTTTTCTCTGTGGCACAAACGCCTTGGTCATCCCTCTACTTATGTTGTTAAATCTGTTTTAGATAAATGTAATATTGCTTCCACTAAATTTTGCCTTGATAATGTTTGTACTGCCTGTCAAAAGAGGAAGTCTCATAAATTGTCTTTTCTCAACTCTTCTACTGAATATAATGATCTATTTGGTTGATTGTCTCTAATCTATGGGGGCCTGCATCAGTTGCATGTGGTCGTAATTGGTATTATGTATCCTTTATTGATATGTGCACTTGATTTACGTAGATTTATCTTATTCGTCAAAAGTCTCAGGCGGTAGATTGCTTTGTTCAGTTTCAGCAATTAGTCAAAACTCAGTTCGGGAAAAATACCAAACAATTTCAGAGTGATTGGGGCAGAGAATTTTGAGCTTTCACGTCTGTTTTAGCAACTCAAGGGATAATTCATCAGTTGTCTTGTCCACATACCTCCGAACAGAATGGGGTGGCTAAATGCAAACATCGGCATATTGTTGACATGGGTATCACACTTTTGGCCTAAGCGAATCTTTCTATGGCATATTGGGGCTATGTATTTTGCTGTGTTGTTCATCTCATCAATCGTCTTCCTACCTCAGTTCTGAACGGACAGACTTCATATAGGGCTCTTTATGGACAAGATCTCACATATGATCATCTACGAGTATTTGGGTGTTGTTGTTTTCCATATTTACGTCCATTTCTGCGTCATAAGTTGGATTTTCGTTCTTAACCTTGTACGTTCTTGGGATATATTCCTCAACACAAAGGATATCAATGTCTTATGCCGGATGGTAAAATCATCATTTCTCATCATGTTGTGTTTGATGAACAAAGGTTTTTGTCTCCATCTGCTACAGAGGGTTCCGTGTCTTCGTCTGGTCCTATGTCAACTTTTGTTCCTCTTGTTAAGACTGTCCATTCTCGGCCCATGGAGCTTTCGCCCGTTCTACCGCCTGCATAATCTTTACCTATTGGTTTCTGCTCCTCACCCTCTGTCTTTGACGGTCCTCGAGCTGAGGTGGGCTCTAACCATGAGCCACATAGTCCTTCCTCCTTACCCAATGGTGATGGTATTCCTAGTCCTATCGTGCTTACCACTAATATTCCATCCTTTCCTCTTCTTCCCTCATCCTTTTTGCCTCCGACAAATACTCATTCGATGGTTACTCGGTCTAAGGCTGGCATTTTTAAGCCCAATGCTTTGTCTATTGAGGCTATTAAGCCTCACACAATTGAGGAGGCCTTTTTTACCATAGAATGGCATGCTGCAGCCCAAGCTAAATATGATGCTCTCATTAATAATTCCACCTGGGATCTTGTTCCGTTACCACCTAATCGCAAGGCAATTGGATGTAAATGGCTTTTCAAAGTCAAGAAAAATCCTAATGGCACTATCGCCCGTCGAAAGGCTCAGTTATTCGCAAAAGGATATTCTCAGGTACCTGGGTATGATTTCAAGGAAACATTCAGTCCGATGGTAAAACTTGCTACTATTCGAGTCATCCTGTCTATTGCAGTCTCCAAAGGATGGCAGCTTAATCAAGTCGATGTAAATAATACTTTTTTGAATGGCTATCTTGCTGATGAGGTGTTCATGCAACAACCTCTGGGGTATGTTCAAAATGGTTCGAATGGAAAACCTTTAGTCTGTCGTTTGAAGAAAGCTTTATATGGGCTCCGTCAGGCTCTGCGTGCTTGGTTTGATAAATTGAAGTGTTTTCTCCTTTCTGTTGGTTTTGTTATATCCAAATCTGATGCATCTTTGTTTGTTAGAATTACGACTAACTCCACTCTCTATGTGCTTGTGTATGTGGATGACATTTTCATTACCGGAAGTGTGCCTAACTATATAAATAACTTTGTTCAGCAGTTGAATGACGATTTCTCAGTTAAAAATATGGGTGAACTCTACTATTTTCTAGGGGTTGAGGTTACTCGTTCCTCCACAGGGTGTCTTCATCTTTGTCAGAGAAAGTACATCCGCGATCTACTTGACAGGAGCTCTATGTCTCATGCAAAGAGTGTCCATACTCCAATGGTTAGCTTGTCTACTCTATCCAAGAATGACGGAGATTGTCTTCGTGATCCTACTGAGTACAGAAGCCTTGCAGGTGCTTTACAGTATGTGGTCCTAACTCGTCCTGATATTGCCTATGCGGTAAATCATATATGCCAGTTCATGCATGCACCTAATATTGTCCATCTGGTCGCCTTAAAATGAATCATGCAATATTTATGTGGTACAATTAATTATGGGATTATATTTGGTCCGTCTGCCCGGCTTTCTTTAGCTGGTTATACGGATGCTAACTGGGGGCTGGATTTTGATGATCGTCACTCTACGACTATCTCCTAATGTTCCAAAAAACAGCAGGTAGTTTCACGGTCTACAGCTGAGGCTGAATATCAGAGTCTTGCTACAGCTACCAGTGATATTACTTGGTTAGTCTCGTTACTAAAGGAGTTACAACTTCAAAGTGTCGATCCACCTACTATTTCGTGTGACAACTCTAGTGCAGTTGCCGTAGCTGCTAATCCTGTCTTACATTCTAAATTCAAACATGTCGAGATTGATTTATTTTTTGTTCGCGAAAAGGTAGCAGATGGCTCCGTTATTGTTGGTGAGGTTCCTGCGTGTGATCAGGTTGCTGACATTCTCACCAAGCCACTCTCTGTATCGTCTTTTGCTAGACTTCAGAATCTTCTTCGGGTTTTACCTGTCGAGAAGCTTGGTGAATGTTAAAGAGTATAGATAAGGACTGTGCTAGCTAACTCTGTTATTGAGCTAGCCTATTAGCTGTTAGTTTGTTATTCAAGCAGTTAAGTTGTTAGCAATAGCAGTTACTCATATATATTATAAAACTATTGCTATAATGTACAAACTCAAGATACTAGACTAAATACAAAGAATTCTTTCAATACTCAATACATTTTTATTCTATTATTTCAATACTCAGTACAGTTTCATTCTTTCAATACACAATACATTAACAACTCATCGTAGATGTTAACATCCTTGTACTTTTGTTCATTTTCTTGGGTTTTAAAAGGAATGTTTAATTGGGACTTTATTTTCATGGTTATCTACTTCATTTGTTTTTTTTAATTGTTTATCGATTTTTCATGTATTGATCTTGTTCTGCTGGAATTCTTCTTAACTATTCTACTTTGTTTTCATTTAATTGTTGGTTTTTTTCTTTATCTTTTTGTTATCCACAATAAGATCTTGTGGTATTTTTCTCTTTTGCTTTTGTCTCGTTTCTTAGTTCTGGGGTGGTGCACTGCTCGTGTTGGTGTGTACTGTTAGTTTTGAGTTAGTTTGCTCGTGTGGCTGTCTTTCCTGGATTGTGGAGTCCTTGTATCTGAGTGCCTTTGCTGGGTGGTTTTATCCTTGACCGGTTGGGTTTGGCAATAGTCTTTTATGATGGCGGAAGATATTAATAATCTATTCGCTCGACTGACATTTACTGAGGACGAGGCTAATCAGGTGGTGGAATTGAATAAAATCTCTTTGAATTCTCAAGGACATGAAGCTTAGGCTGTTGGAAAGATTATGTCGGCAGAGAAGCTTAACAGGGAAGCCATGTACAGGGTGTTAAAGTCGATTTGGTTTACTAAAAACCCAGTGAGCTTCATTTTGATGCCGGAAGGTTTCTACCTGGTTAAGTTTGGCAGCCTAAAGGATAGAACTAGAATCTTTAATATGTCTCATTGGTTATTTGATCAATGCCTCTTTTCTATTTTGTAGTTTGTGAAGGGCCAAGCAATGTCAGATTACGATTTTCATTTGGTCCCTTTTTGGATACGAATCTACAATATTCCCTTTGAACATATGGTTCGGCAAGTGGCAGTGGACATTAGAGGCGTCTTGGGAGAATTATTGGCTATCGATTGGAGGGGCAATGATGGCTGTTAGATTGAATACATATGAATTTAAGTGAAGATTAATATTCTAAAGCCTCTTTGATGTGTTGTTAAAATGATGGGTATGGATGAAATTGAGATGCTATATGCGGTTAAGTAAGAAAGGCTTCCCATTTTTTGTTATAATTGTGGATGCATTGGACACAAAACTCAAAAATGCCCTACCCAGGTGACTTATCAAGAGGTGAATGAATCAAATCTTCAATTTGGAAGTTGGTTGCAGGTAAAATTGGGACAGTTGAATGCTAATAGTGGAAATTTTAACAGGGAACGCAGATATAAACAAAATGGATGATGCGAAGAAAAGGCGAGGTGAGGAAGGAGAATTATCATTAGAATTAGAGAAAGCTAAGGGTAAGATGGATGAAAAGGCCTCGAACTCTGGCTCATTAATTGATAAAATACTGAAAAATATCCCTAAAGTAGGTAGAAGTCGGGTGAGAAGTAAGCGTAAAAAAATTAAGGGGTATAGTGGTGAGGGAGATAATGAGAGTCCGGTTCATTCGGTTAGAAGAAAAATTTCGAATGGTATTGATGAAAGCTAGGTAAGGATGGTCCGTAGAAAATTATCGGAGGGAAGTTCTCCCTTCAAGGTGGCGGCTGGCGATCAGCCCCGCTTAGAGCCATGAAAATCTTTTGTTGGAACTGTCGTGTTACAATTCGTGAGTTGTGGCAACTTCTTATTGTCAATGATCTTGATATTGTCTTTCTGGGTGAAACCAAGCTACGTGCAAATGAGTTTGAACGTATTCGAGTTCGATGCAAAATGGATGGTTTCTTTGTTGTAGATCTGGCTAGTTGTAGAGGGGATCTTGCATTATTATGGAAGGATAGGGTAAGCATGATTATTCAAAATTACTCTGAGTATCATGTAGATTATGTGGTAAAAATGGAGGGGAATGATCAGATTCGCTTTACGGGCTTCTATGGTCATCCTAATCCAAATCTGAGGTATGTGTCTTGGAGCACTCTTCGGAGGGTTGGGAATCTTACGAGTGGGGATTGGGTGGCGGGGGGATTTTAATGAGATTATAGATGATTCGGAGAAATTTGGTGGGGGACATCGGCCTAGAGTGTCTATGGATAACTTTTGAGATGTTATAGATAATCTTGTTTTGATTGATGTTAAGTCCGATAATGGGTGGTTTACATGGTCTAATAAACGTAAGAGAAATAGGGTGGTTAAGGAAAGACTCGATAGATTCTTGGTTTTGACATCTTGGTTGGGTCTTGTCCCTTTCTTATCCACGCAGGTGCTTCTTCAGACATGCCCAGACCATGATGCCATTCTGCTTGATACTTTGAGTAGGAAACTGAGGGATGATATGAAGGATCCGAGGCTTCCTTTTTGGTTTGAGGCTTGTTAGGCTAAGGAGGATGAGGCTAAGGATTTGATCAAACATGTGTGAGATTAGTGTAATAGGGATGTGTTGACTGGATTTGATCACATTCGCCTTCACATTAGGAAATGGCAGTTTCGGCGGTTCAATAAAAGACAAAATTGTATGCGGAGTTTAATTGATCAAATTGATAAACTTATAGACGGGCCAACTCTGGATTCTAATATTGAGAGGTTGAGAGCGTCTCGGGTGGAGCTGGGAAACCTTTATGATGAGGATGAGCAATATTAGGCTCAGAGGTCTCAAATTCAATGGCTTTAAGAGGGAGACTGTAACACCCGCTTCTTTCATGTTCGGGCTTCCAGGAGAAATAAAAGGAACATGATTGAGGGTTTGTTTGATTCTAAGGGTAATTGGGTTTTCGATTCTGGAGGAGTCTGTCGGGTGGCTTTGATTACTTTCATTCTTTTTTTAAGACTGAGGCCTGTGGAAACATTGAGAAGGCGTTGGGCTTGATCCCTTATTGTATCACATCTAATATGAATGGTGCTTTGGATAACAGCGTGACTGAAAGAGCTTGTCGAAACTTTCAACCAGATGGATCCTCGCAAGGCCCAGGGTATTGATGGGCTCTTAGGCCTCTTCTATAAGGAAATTTGGGGGGTGGTTGCTAAAGATGTGCTCAAGCTTTATCATAAGGTTCTGGATGGGCGAAAAGACATCAAGGATATAAATGAAACTGTTATTGTTCTTATTCCCAAAGTTAATGAACCCAAGGATATGACTCACTTCCATCCTATCAGCCTGTGTAGGGTTATCTACAAGATGATTTCTAAGGTCTTAGCTAATAAATTAAAAAAAGTTCTTTCGATTTGCATTAGTCAGAACCAGAGTGCTTTTGTGTCGGGGCGTATGATCCATGATAATTTTCTCATCTCTCACGAGCTTTTACATTACCTCCAGAATTCTAAAAATGGGTCGAATAAAGGGTTTGTGATAAAGCTCGATATAAGTAAAGCTTATAACCGTGTTGAGTGGGACTTTTTAGAGAAAGTGATGATCCGTATAGGGTTTTCTGCTTCATGAGTTACCTTGGTTATGCAATGCGTCCGATTAGTGAGATATGTTGTTAAGTGTAATACGTCCCTCACGGTTGTGATTATTCCTGAGAGAATGATCTGTCAGGGAGATCCACTTTCGCCCTATATTTTCTTGTTTTGTATGGAAGCGCTCTCTAGGTTGCTTCTAGGGGCCATGGAAAGATTCGGGGGATTAGGGCCAGTCAGAATGGGCCTAGGATTAATCATCTTTTCTTTGTGGATGATGCTCTCCTTTTTTTTCGTAATAAAATGGAGGAGGTTGAGACCGTTAAGGATACCCTCCACTATTTCGAGATGATTTTTAGGAAAAATATTAATCCTTCCAAGTCCATTGTCTACTTCAGTCCTAATACTCTTATAGATCAAAGGGAGCAGTTGAGTGGTATCTTGGGTATGCGAGTTTTCGAGTCCATGGATAACTATTTGAGCTTGCCTTTGGTCATTGGAAAGAATAAGACCGAGGGCGTTTCAACACATTATTGATCAGTTTTCTATTAGGATAAAAGGTTGGTCCAAAAGTCTTTTATCCTATGGTGGTAAGGATATTTTCATTAAATCTGTTTTTGCAATCTTTACCTACTTATGCGCTTTCTATTTTTCTTGTTCCCATGTGTACCCTTAATGTGATGACCTCGAGGATGAGGAGCTTTTGGTGGGCAAAAAAGAACAAAGATCGTGGTTGGGCGATGATAGCATGGGACTCCCTTTGTACACCTAAGGGCATGGGTGGTCTTGGTTTTAGGGACTTAAGGTTCTTCAATATTGCGCTTCTTGGGAGACAAGTATGGCGGCTCATCAACAATAAGGATACCTTATGTTATCGTGTCTTGTGCTTCAAGTATTTTCCAGATGGGGATGTGTGTAACACCCCAAACTCGGCCTAGACGTTACGGCCGAATCTGGCGTGTCACATCGAAGGGTTTTTTTCGAAATCAAGGTTGATGGGAGAAATCGTTCGAGTAAAAATCCATTTAGTTCTTATTTCTTGGGAAAACAATTGGTAAGTTATAAAAACAAATATCTAGTAAAATGGTTACCATGTTTGTTACTGTTGGTTTAAATTCACGGAAGCTACTCTATTTTCAGTTATCATGAAGTTGAAAATATGTGTTTGCCTTGTAAAACGGTTATTAGTTGTGAAAACTTGTTTGTATCCGTTTGGCAGTTCAAAATAAGAAATTAAAAACCCCAATTAAAAGAAATTAAAAAAAAAACTCTAGAGGCCTTATTACAAAATACCAACCCAAAATAAAATATTTAAATGATTACGTTTCAACAAACATCCTCGATCGTGTGGCCCCCTCCGAGTCCCTCACAGCTCCAAATCGCCTAAGACTGGGGATTACCTTTACAGTTAAAAGAAAAGGGTGAGTTACGAGAACTCAGTGTATAATCCCCTATCACTCAATCAGTAGTACATGCAGTAATAGTCTGGGCCTGAGCCCTGTTCAGTAACAGTGTAGTGTGGGCCTTAGCCTAATATAGAAACAGTGTGGGCCTAAGCCCGATACAGTATCAGTATGTGCAAGTCAGCAAACCCACCCCAGTCTAGCCAACACACCACCCGTACCAACCCAGCACACCATGTGGAGACAAAGTCGACCCACCCAGCCCTCACACCAATATTGCAACATAGCTGCCAGTAATAATAACGCAGCAGAGCCGATAAGAAAGATACATGGCAAAGCCACCAAGAATGATAATTGTGGCAGAGCCACCGATGATCGATATGTGTGGCGAGCCACCAAGAATGATACTTCCTCCATAATGTAATCCCAACCCTATGCAGTATGCCATGTCATCAATATTTCGTGTATACAACATGTCCTACTCAGTACAGTCATACAGTACATATTTTCATCTGTCCATCTATCTCTAAGGGTAAAATAGTCATTTTCATGTATTAGGGGTAAAACGGTAATTTTACCCTTTAGGGGTATTTTGGTCATTTTACTCACTAGGGGTATTTCAGTTATTTTACTCATTAGGGGTATTTCAGTCATTTTACTCATTAGGGGTATTTCAATCATTTTACTCATTAGGGTCTCGGTACAGTTAACGACCTTTCCGAAGGCCTACAGTCGCCTCGAGCGACACAGATAATCCATTTGGTCGAAATAGTGTAAATGGGCTCAAAGCCCAATATTCTACCCAAATGGGCCCACACGCTCGTGTGGCCCATTTAGCCCAAATTCAATCACGGCTATGTGATCTACATAGCCCAATCAAGTTTCTGCCACTTTTCGTAAATTTTACCCGTGTGGGGCCCACGAGCCCGTTGGGCCCACACGGCCCATTTCGGCCTAACGAGGCCCATAACGGCCCAAGTTCACAAGAACACTCGTAGTGGCCTCTTCAGTCTACCGCCCTCGATTGTGGGCTTGATTTTTCCACATGAGCGGTCGCACGCTCGCGAGGCCTCAAATGCCGAAGTTTCGGCTTTTCGGCTTTTGCCGATTCATAGCGGTGATAGTGTGATTACAAACCTGTTTACGAAACCGCTCCAAGTTCCTCGAGCACCCAACCGCAATTGTACGAAATATGGCCTACTCCTCTAAGATTGCTGACCAAGCCACGACCCCACGTTCTTGATGATTACCCCAATGATTAATCAGTTGATGAAGGGAAGATTCGGAATGCCTCTACACACTAGAGATTCCCCAATTTTCTTCGAAAGATTTTAAAACTGAAATTGATGACTGCAACAAGGGTTGTGTAGAGGAATTCAACCGATTGCCAGAGAGTAGTTAAGGGTTACGGTATCTGGCTTGGTACAAAGGAAAAGGGATGATGATGGAATTGCTTAGAATAGATTAGATATATTCGACCAAGCACAAAAGGGAGGAGATGACAAAGTGAAAGTACACAAAAAGAGCCTTATGATGAAATCGGCTAAGATTGGGAGAAAGTGGGAAGCAGAGAAGAAGATAAAGAGAAGGTTCGGTTTAGAAGGGAGATCAAAAGGAGAAGATTTAAAGAGGAAGGGAAGAAGCAAAACAAAAGTGAGAGATGAAAGACAATTTTGGAAATGAAGAAAGGTGTAAACGGCACACTAACCAGTTCCCCCAAATGCCAATTCGGTAGTACACTAGCAACCAAAATAGAGAGCATGAATGAAATCTATTTCGGCACTTCAGGATTTTAGAGCAAAAGACCCAAAATGAAAAATGACCAAAACTGATTCCCCCAAAAGAAGTCTCAACAGAAATTCTGAGTAGCTAAACACCCAATTCAGCACTAACACTCCTACACACTTCCACTTCCTTAATTCTCTCCATAATACTCTCCCTTAATCCTCTCCACGATTTGCTCCTACAATCTCTCCATGACCAATTCAAACACCTCACCAGTAGTGTTTCAGTCCAACTCTTCTACCTTCCCAGCTCAAGCATCAAAATAAACACTCCATTGCTTATCCCAGGATTTGAACCTCAGACCCCATAGTTACACAACACGCCACTTGCCACTAGGCAACAAGCTCTTCTTGTGTCATTAAACAAGCATTATTATTAATAAAGCCTAAGTGCCAGTGTCCAGGTTCACTTAAGGGAAAAAATTAAAATTTTGTAAGAGCCATGACTTGAACCCAGGCTTCTCAAATACCCCCATACACACCCAAATCACTTGGCCATTAAAGCAAACAAGAAATTTTGTCAGAACATAAAAAATTAAATACCCTATATTTATGGGGCGTTACAATTCTACCCTCTAAGAAATTTCGTCCTCGAAATTTACCTGGTCAGAATAGGTGAGGGTATTGTTGTCGTATCGCCTCCTCAGGTTCCCACGTGGCTTCCTCGGCACCGTGATTTCGCCAAAGCACTTTAACCAGTGGGATCAATTTCTTCCTAAGTATCTTAACCTCACGATCCAATATATGTACTGGTTCTTCCTCGAATGTCAGATCTGGTCTAACTTCGATCTCCTCGACTGGTACTATATGTGTGGGATCAGAGCGGTAACACCTCAGCATGAAAACATGGAACACATCATGAATCCGGTCCAATTCGGATGGCAACTCAAGTTGATAGGTGACTGGTCCCACACGCTTCAGTATACGGTAAGACCCAATGAACCTAGGGCTAAGCTTACCCTTTCGCCCAAACCTCAGTATCTTTTTCCATGCTGAGACCTTAAGAAATACCAAGTCTCCCACAGAATACTCAATCTCTTGGCATTTAAGATCTGCGTAAGACTTCTGCCTGTCCGACGCTTCCTTCAACCGGTCTCGAATCAGTTTTACCTTTTCTTCGATATCAGAAACTAACTCTGGCCCCAAAACTCGCCGCTCACCCAGCTCAGTCCAACAGGTAGGGGTACGACACCTACGACCATACAACGCCTCGTACGGTGCCATTTGAATACTGGATTGGTAGCTTTTATTATAAACGAACTCTGCTAGTGGCAAATAGTCTTCCCAGCTGCCTAGGAAATCAATAACACAACTTCTTAACATGTCCTCCAGTATCTGAATCACCCTCTCTGACTGACCATCTGACTGAGGATGGAACGCAGTACTGAAGTCCAACCTAGTACCCAAAGCCTCGTGTAATTTCTTCCAGAACCGAGACGTGAATCGAGGGTCTCATCGCTGATATGATGGAAACAGTACCCCATGCGATCTCACAATCTCACCACATACAACTTTGCGGCTACGCAGAACGAGTAATCCGTTTGATTTGGTATAAAATGGGCAGATTTAGTCAGTCTGTCTACAATAACCCATACCGAATCCTTTTTAGTAGGCGTTAAGGGCAGCCCACTCACAAAATCCATGGTTACTCTCTCCCACTTCCAAAGTGGAATTTTAACTGGCTGCAGTAACCCTGAAGGCAGTTGATGCTCAGTCTTAACTTGCTGACATGTCAAGCACTTACTCACAAATTCAGTAACTTCACGTTTCAGCCCTGGCCACCAGTACAGCTCACGAAGATCTCGGTATAACTTGTTTTCGCCAGGATGCATAGCGTATGGACTACTATGCGCCTCTCGCAGTATAGACTGCCTTAACTAAGAATCCTTCGTACACAGATTCTCCCACGGAAACACAGTACTCCTTCACTATTCAGCCCGAAATCCGAAGTTTCACCCCTCTCAACCTGTCGGAAACGAGGAACCAGTGACTCATCCAACAACTGTTTCCCCTTAATTTGTTCAGTCAACGTCGGTCTCACTTGAAGCTCAGCTAACAAGCTACCATCATCATACAAGCTGAGACGAGCAATCGTTGCTCTCAAATTAGATACAGCCCTACGGCTCAGTGCGTCAGCTACCACGTTAGCCTTACCAGGGTGATTCTCAATCGAGCAGTCGTAATCCGTAAGCAGCTCTACCCATCTTCGCTGCCTAAGATTTAGCTCCTTCTGAGTAAGGAGGTACTTGAGGCTCTTGTGATCTGTGTAGATAATACACTTCCCGCCGTATAAATAATGCCTCTAAATTTTCAGTGCGAATATCACTGCGGCTAACTCCAAGTCATGAGTTGGGTAATTTGCCTCGTGATGCTTAAGTTAACGGGACGCATAAGCCACCACCTTACCCTCCTGCATCAGTACACAACCCAATCCAATGTGTGATGCATCATCAGAGACGATAAATTCCTTCCTGCACTGGTTGTATCAAAGCAGGGCTTCAATGTAACCTTTTTAGTTTCTCAAAACTTTCTTGCCTCTAATTGAATGGTACCCCTTTACGGAGCAACTTAGTCATAGGTGCAGCAATTAAGGAAAACCTCTCAACAAAATGTCTGTAATACCCTGCCAAACCCAGAAAGCTTCGAATTTCTGATACGGGCTTAGGTGGTTTCCAGTCCAGTACGACTTCAATTTTTCAAGGATCCACCCTGATCCCCTCGGCAGACACCACGTGACCAAGAAATATCACTTCTCGCAGCCAGAACTCACACTTGCTAAACTTAGCGTACAGTTGCTTCTCCCTTAAAATCTGCAGAACAATTCGGAGATGTGCATCATGATCATCCTCGGTTCTCGAATACACCAAGATATCGTCTATAAATACCACCACGAACCGATCCAGGTAGGGCTGGAATACTCAGTTCATCATGTCCATGAAAGCAGCTGGTGCATTCGTCAGCCCACACGGCATCACTAGGAACTTGTAATGACCATACCGAGTCCTAAACGCAGTCTTATACACATCAGCCTCCTTAACTCTAAGCTGATGGTACCCAGAGCGAAGATCTCTCTTGGAGAAAACCAAAGCTCCTCGTAGCTGATAAAAAAGATCGTCAATTCTTGGTAGAGGATACTTATTCTTTATAGTCAGTTTGTTTAAGTGCCGATAGTCGATGCACATACGCATGGATCCATCCTTTTTCTTCACAAACAACACTGGTGCTCCCCGTGGAGACACACTCGGTCGAATGAATCCTCGGTCCAGTAGCTCTTGAATTTGGGCCTTTAACTCCACCAGCTCCTTCGGTGCCATCCTATATGAGGCGATGGACACTGGGGCTATTCCAGATAAGAGCTCAATACCAAATTCGACTTCGTGGTTCGGAGGCAACCCAGGGAGCTCATCAGGAAATACATCCGAAAAATCCTTAACAGTTCTAATATCTCCGACAGAAGGACTTTCAGAATAAGAAATACTAACGTAGGCTAAAAACGCCTCACTACCCTTGCGAATCAGTTTTTCGGTCATTAATGCTGAGATCACGTTAGACAAATAATTCATTCACTCCCCAATCACAGCCACCTCCTCATCCTCAGTAGTCTTCAACACCATACGCTTAGAAGCACAGTCCAAACTGGCTCGATGTTTCACCAGCCAATCCATACCCAAAATAAGGTCGAATTCACCAAACGGCAGTTCCATCAACTCCGCTGGAAAAATTACTCCTTGGATCTCAAGGGGCACATCTCTGAATAACTTATTTACCTTAACCGACTGACCCAGTGGACTTATCACAGTCATCTCACTAACAGTATTTTCGAACTGAATACCCAAAGTTTTGCGACACAGTGCATGCAATGTACGAATGTGTAGACCCAATATCAATTAAAGCAGAGTAAGGTACATTGTAAATTAGGAACGTACCGGTTATGACGTCAGAGGCGTCACCATCCTCTCGACGATGAGCAGCATATATCAAAGCTGGCTGCCTCGCTACAGTGTTACCAGTACCTCTGCCTGGGGCTCCACGACCTTGCCCCATACCGTTTCCACCTCTGGCCTGCCCACGACCTCTCGGTGGTTGCTGACCGCTTATCACTAGCTGAATATGACCCGGTCCTGCATCTGAACCAGCCTCTGAGGACAATCCTTAACCCGATGATCCATGGACCCACATCTAAAGCACGCCCTAGTCCTCTTCCAGCACTCACCCTGGTGAGATCTCCCACAATCAGCACAAGGCTGCGGCCTAGTAATAGCAACAGGAACTCTAGTCCGAACCGGCCCATCAAACCTGGCCTTCTTAAAAGGCCTCCCAGAAGAACTTGAGGGCCCAAAATCCCTCTTATTCCTACCCTTATCTTTTTCACGGTTCTGGCGCTCCGAGCGCTTCACCTCTTTAGCAATATTTCCCTTTTTAACAAGAGCAGCAAAATATCGCTCCCTCTGCGGAGCCATCAATACCCTTAACTCGTCTCGAAGGCCATCCTCAAAATGCACACAGCGTTCATACTCAGTTGCTACTATTCCCCGATCATACTGACTCAACCACAATAATTCTGCCTCATATTCTGCCACTATCTTACTCCCCTGGCTCAGGCTCAGAAATTCCTTTCGTCGGGCGTCCACATAACTTGCGCCCACGTACTTTCCTTGAAATGTCGCCTTAAAGAAATCCCACGTCACACGATCGGCCTGCGTACCCTCTCTCACGGTGAGCCACCATTGGTAAGCCTCGTCTCGTAGTAAGGACACTGCCCCTTTTAATTTCTGCTCCGTAGTACAGTCAAGGTCGTCCATGATTCGTTCATCGCGCCTCTAACGAAGACTCGCCACATTTGGGGCTACTCCGAAATACCTCACGAAAATTTCGCTCAGTTAGACCGAGTCATTCGAAATTGACCCTTGGCCCTTTGCTCCGAAGACTAGCTCCAAAGAACCCTCTCTAGAACGCGGAGCATTGCTTGGGATAGGGCATCATCACCAGCTGCTCGATCATGAGACCCCGTCTCTGTTATTGGTGAGGCTGGTGCCTCCTTAGCAAGCATATGGCCCGATCCGACGATTCAGCCCGAGCACTTCCTCGGCCTCTACCGCGGCCCCGTGTACCCCTTCCGTGAGTACCTCTTGTGCTCATTTCGATATGCGCTTTATCTGATTAAAAAGTTATGTATCAACTTATAATTTCAGTAATTATTAACAAATGTATTATGAAAAGCCGTCATTAGGAGTTTGTTTTCGCAGGTCGAGGTCTCACTACAGTTTTCAGTCTCCTACGGTCTCAGTTTCCTCTATCTAGAGTTTCACAGTATATCAGTAATCAGAATTAGAGAACTTACAGATTTGGCACCGGAGACTCGGTGTGCCACACTTGCACATCTTTCGAAAACATTTCAGCTCTTTAAAATCTACTTTCAGAAAAAAACTTTTCAAACCCATTTCACAGCCGAGTTTTGTAACTGGGCTTTGATACCACTAAATGTAACACCCCAAACCCGACCTAGACGTTATGACCGAATCTAGCGTGTCACATCGAAAGGTTTTTTTTCGAAATCAAGGTTGATGGGAGAAATCATTCGAGTAAAAATCCATTTAGTTCTTATTTCTTGGGAAAACAATTGGTAAGTTATAAAAACCAATATCTAGTAAAATGGTTACCATGTTTGTTACTGTTGGTTTAAATTCACAGAAGCTACTCTATTTTTAATTATCATGAAGTTGAAAATATGTGTTTGCCTTGTAAAACGGTTATTAGTTGTGAAAACTTATTTGTATCCGTTTGGCAGTTCAAAATAAGAAATTAAAAACCCCAATTAAAAGAAATTAAAAAAAACACCAGAGGCCTTATTCCAAAATACCAACCCAAAATAAAATATTTAAATGATTACGTTTAAACAAATATCCTTTTTGTGTGGCCCCCTCCGAGTCCCTCGCAGCTCCAAATCGCCTAAGACTGGGGATTACCTGTACAGTTAAAAGAAAAGGGTGAGTTACGAGAACTCAGTGTGTAATCCCCTATCACTCAATCAGTAGTACATGCATGAATGATGCGGGCACGAGCCTGTTCGATTCTGATGTAGTGTGGGCCTTAGCCTAATATAGAAACAGTGTGGGCCTAAGCCCGATACAGCGTCAGTATGTACAAGTATGCAAACCCACCCCAATCCAGCCAACACACCACCCGTACCAACCCAGCACACCATGTGGAGACAAAGTCGCCCCACCCAAATTTCTCACACCAATATTGCAAAAGATAGCCGCCAGCATAATAACGCAGCAGAGCCGCGAAGACAGTGATATCGTGGCAAAGCCACGATGAATGATAATTATGGCGGACCCACCAAGATCGTGATGTGTGGCAGAGCCACTAGTAACAGTACTTCCTTCATAACAGAATCCCAACCCCATGCAGTATGCCATGTCATCAATATTTCGTGTATGCAACATGTCCTACTCAGTACAGTCATACAGTACATATTTTCATCTGTCCATCTATCTCTAAGGGTAAAATAGTCATTTTCATGTATTAGGGGTAAAACGGTAATTTTGCCCTTTAGGGGTATTTTGGTCATTTTACTCACTAGGGGTATTTCAGTTATTTTACTCATTAGGGGTATTTCAGTCATTTTACTTATTAGGGGTATTTCAGTCATTTTACTCATTAGGGTCTCGGTACAGTCAACGACCTTTCCGAAGGCCTACAGTCGCCTCGAGCGACACAGATAATCCATTTGGTCGAAATAGTGTAAATGGGCTCAAAGCCCAATATTCAGCCCAAATGGGCCTACACGCTCGTGTGGCCCATTTGGCCCAAATTCAATCACGGCTATATAATCTACATAGCCCAATCCAGTTTCTGCCACTTTTCATAAATTTTACCCGTGTGGGGCCCACGAGCCTATTGGGCCCACACGGCCTATTTCGGCCTAACGAGGCCCATAACGGCCCAAGTGCACGAGAACACTCGTAATGGCCTCTTCAGTCTACCGCCCTTGGTTGTGGGCTCAGTTTTTCCACATGAGCGATCGCACGCTCGCGAGGCCTCAAATGCCGAAGTTTCGGCTTTTCGGCTTTTACCGATTCATAGCGGTGATAGTGTGATTACACACTTGTTTACGAAACCGCTCCAAGTTCCTCGAGCACCCAACCATGATTGTACGAAATATGGCCTACTCCTCTAAGATTGATGACCAAGCCACGACCCCACGTTCTTGATGATTACCCCCAATGATCAATCAGTTGATGAAGGGAAGATTCGGAACGCCTCTACACACTAGAGATTCCCCCTTTTTCTTTGATGACTGCAACGAGGGTTGTGTAGAGCAATTCAACCGATTTCCAGAGAGTAGTTAAGGGTTATGGTATCTGGCTTGGTACAAAGGAAAAGGGATGATGATGGAATTGCTTAGAATAGATTAGATATATTCGACCAAGCACAAAAGGGAGGAGATGACAAAGTGAAAGTACACAAAAAGAGCCTTATGATGAAATCGGCTAAGATTGGGAGAGAGTGGGAAGCAGAGAAGAAGATAAAGAGAAGGTTCGGTTTAGAAGGGAGACCGAAAGGAGAAGAATTAAAGAGGAAGGGAAGAAGATAAACAAAAGTGAGAGAGGAAAGACAATTTTGGAAATGAAGAAAGGTGTAAATGGCACACTAACCAGTTCCCCCAAATGCCAATTCGGTAGTACACTAGCAACCAAAATAGAGAGTAGGAATGAAAGCTATTTCGGCACTTCAGGATTTTAGAGCAAAAGACCCAAAACAAAAAATGACCAAAATTGATTCCCCCAAAGGAAGTCTCAGCCGAAATTCTGAGTAGCTAAACACCCAATTCGGCACTAACACTCCTACACACTTCCAGTTCCTTAATTCTCTCCACAATACTCTCTCTTAATCCTCTCCACGATTTGCTCCTACAATCTCTCCATGACCAATTCAAACACCTCACCAGCAGTGTTTCAGTCCAACTCTTCTACCTTCCCAGCTCAAGCAGCAAAATAAACACTTCATTGCTTATCCCAGGATTTGAACCTTAGACCTCATAGTTACACAACACGCCACTTTCCACTAGGCTACAAGCTCTTCTTGTGTCATTAAACAAGCATTATTATTAATAAAGCCTAAGTGCCAGTGTCCCGGTTCACTTAAGGGAAAAATTTAAAATTTTGTAAGAGCCAAGACTTGAACCCAGGCTTCTCAAATACCCCTATACACACCTAAATCACTTGGCCATTAAAGCAAACAAGTAATTTTGTCAGAACATAAAATATTAAAGACCCTATATTTATGGGGCGTTACAATGTGCTTCACCCGAAGGCTGTTGATAAGCCTTCTTTCTCTTGGATGATTATTGTGCATGCGGTTAAAGCTCTTGAGACCGGGTTTGGATGGTAAATTGGCGATGGTATAACAGCTAGGTACGGGTTCGATCGATGGGGCTTCGAGGGTCTTGATGGTAACTCATTGAGGACTTCTTTTAGTGGCATTTAAGATGGTCGAGTGAGGGATTTATGGAGGCCTAACTCGTTTGAGTGGGATGGAGATCGAGTGAAGGATCTTTATGGTGAGAAGATGAGTCCTCATATTTGTGCCTTACCGATTGTTTAGCATGGTCCTCCAGATCGGATTTTTTGCTTTCACAATAAGCCCGGGTGCTATTCTTCAAAATTCGTTTATTCGTGGCTTATCCTTAAGAAGATGGGTTTTGGTCCGCATCGTTTGTTTTGGAGAACTATTTGGAAACTCCGTGTGCTTCCCAAAATCCGTATCTTTGCTTGGAAGGTTGGTCACAACCTGCTTGCGACCAATGTTAAAATGGCCTCGATTATTCAAAGTTTCGATCGGGTTTTCCATAGGTGTGGGACGAGGGATGAGACTATATCCATGCTCTTCGGGATTGTCCTAAAGCCCGCGCGGTTCTTTCTTCTGGTGGGCTAGATGGTGGTTTACTTGATTCCTCTTTTGAGAGTTGTATTGATCGGCTTGAGGATGCTAGTCGCTTGTTGGATCTTAAGGCTTTTGAGAATCTCATTATGGTCTTATGTAATGTTTGGAATAGTAGCAACAATGCTTTGTTTCATGGGAAGGAAGAGGATACTCGGTTGATTTGGGAGCGGGCAAGAACTTTGGGGGATGATTTTAGGAATTTTAATTTGTCGCATGTTGCGATGAACCTTAGACCTCCTAGATCCCATAGGTGGGTTAAGCCCCCGAATGATGTCATTAAGATAAACGTAGATGCAACGATTCTTGAAACAGTGGTTGGCATCGAGATTATTGCGCGTGACAGTGACGGTTTTGTCTTAGGTGGTCGTGTGGTTTACCTGGATTATAAAATGTATGTTTAGTGGATTAAGGCAGAAGCCTTGAGAGAAGGTATTGTTTGGGCGCGTGACAATAATATTGCAAGGGCCATTTTTGAGACCAGCTGTACAGGGTTGGTTAACCGATTTAAATTTCGTATGGAGGATATCTCAATTTTCGGATTTCGGTTGAAGAATATTTTAAATTTGTTGGATTCTTCCATCGAGTTTGAGATTGAGTGGGTCGCTCGCTCGAGTAATAGGGTGGCCGATGGCCTTGGTAAACTTACTATTGATAAACGTTGTACCTTTTCTTTTAACATGGAGTATCCGAGCGATATTCATAGGATTGTTGTACTCGCTGATGCTTGTTAATATTGAGGTTGTGGCTTTTGAGCCCATTGTAACACCCCTTACTGGGTTCTACACCGGGAACCGGGCCCGAGGCATTACCGAACTCAAACCACTTAATCACCACTTAGGCTCAACGTCGTTACTCACTATAACCTCATTTTCGTCATACGAGGCCTCACTCATACACACGAGGGCTCTCGAGACTAATCCAGAACTTTTACAATCCTTAAAATTTTTCTCTTTTATACAGGTCTCACACGCCCGTGCAAGATTAGACACGCCCGTGCATGGACTCACACGCCTATGTTCTCTAGCCGTGCTAAAAACTCGAGCATTCTACCAATTGCCCCACGGCCATGGCACGCCCGTGCTCCCCAACCGTGGTGAACACTGACTTCCCTCGCAAAGCCTAGAGTCTAGACACACGCCCGTGTGGCTAGCCCGTGGCCAACACTGATTAATCCCACACGCCCTAGGCACACGCCCGTGTGACTAGTCCGTGGTCTATTCTGTTTTCAAATATTAACATGCGGGGACGACGGCCCACAAAGACACGCCCGTGGGCTGACCGTGTGTCACACATGGTCTAGACACACGCCCGTGTGTCTATCCATATGGTCAAGAACAAGACTAAGTGTCAAGTTCTTTTCACCCTTCTAACATACACAACATATACTCATCTAACACCATCATAATCAACTCAAATTGAAGTGCATTCTCACATAGAAAACTACATCTTTCTTTCATATAATGTAATAGCCAACAACCATGGCATTATACAAAATAAGCTATCCATCTAAAGGCCAACACATCTTAGCCAAGAATAACAAAATTTACTAACTTATCTAGCCCCTATACATGCCATATACAAAACATTAAGTTTCATGTACCAAAGTGTCTTTGATATGTGGTCTATCTTCTCGATGATCCTCGTATCTCGATTCAACGCTTTTAATCTATAAGACAAGGGAAAAAAAGAGAGTAAGCTTTGAGCTTAGTAAGTTTACACATAAACAAATAAGCAACATAGTATAAGCTAAGCAACCATTAGCATTATACCAACAAGTAATTCACAACTATGCTTACTCTTTCTATCCCTTACCACATTTCCAACACATCATGAGTCACATACTCATAACTATTGAAATGCACCCCTGCATTCAATATCACATTTACGTAATATACAACACATCATTATTTATCGTAATACATCCACACAGTCAATCCACATAACTTATCCACACAGCTCATCCACACAGCTAGTTTACATAACTAAACCACACAGCTCATCCACACAGTTAATACACACAGTTAATCCACACAGCTAATATCTCGGTGGTTTCGCACTTAGCACACCACATTTGATTAATAAGGTGGTATCGCACTTAGCCTACCACAATGGTATTCGTAGTGATTCAGCACATAGCTCACTAGATGATATACCTCACGATAGCATCGCACATAGCTAGCTCATTGTCAATATGCATTAGGATGGTATCGCACTTAGCCTACCATCTAGCATTATCACAACACATGTAAGTCTACTTAAACCACATAGATTCCCAATCATTCTCGATCATACATTCATTCACCATTTCTACTACATTCATTCTACTTGAACCACATAGGTTCTAAATCAATCTCGAATTAGCTACACACTAGCTATCATCAACAAATTGTAAGTATGAATGCATTGTTTATGCATAGACTTACCTCGATACTCAAAAGTACAAAAATATGCAATTTAGTCCACCACCTTGGTTTTGCCTCGGTTTCGATCCGGGCTTCGTCTTTCTTGATCTATAATGAATAAATCAGCTTATTCAATACACACATTGACTAAATTGACCCACATCTCATACTTTTAGCAAAATTACAATTTTGCCCCTAAACTTTCTCATATTTACACTTTAGTCCCAAAGGCTCGTAAAGTGATTTTTATTCAACTTTCTAGTCTTTCATGCTTATGAACCACTTACTCAACTAAAGCATTCATCAAATCTCACTAAATCACCCATGTATGACCAAACTTAAGATTTTCACAACTAAGTCCCTACATGCATTTTCATGGAAAATCACTTAGCAAAAGATGTTTCTACTACATCAAGATTTCATATTCTTCCATAAAACATCAAAATACATGCATGTCATACATATGTACATTTTTGAACATCCATAATAGCTCATCAAATAGCTATAAATAGCTTACTCATGCTACTAGGACTTCAAAAATACGAAGAATATCAAAACAGGGCTTAAGAGCACTTACTAGCAAGCTTGAAAATTGAAGGAGCCCTAACAATGGCTTCTCTAATTTTCGGCAGCTATGGGAAGAATATGAATGAATTTCTATCATCTTTTCACCTATTTTAATCACTTAATTGATAAATGACCAAAATGCCCTTTTTGATAAACTTTCAATTTTAACTCATCCATGCCCATTTTTGTCCAAAAATTAGAATTTGGGTAAATTGCTATTTAAGGACCTCAAATTAATAATATAAAGCTATTTCACACAAATAGCTTCTAGAAACACACATTTTGCAACTTTTGCAATTTAGTCCTTTTGGACAATTCAACCACAATTTCACAAAATTGTTTCATGAAACTTTCACACTAGCATGCATACATAATATAAACCTCAAAAAGTCGTTCATGACCCTCGGATTTGTGGTCTCGAACCACTATTCCGACTAGGCCCTAAACCGGGATGTTACAACTCTCCCCCCTTTAGAGATTTTCGCCCCCAAAAATCTTACCAGAAAAGAGGTTTGGATGTTGCTCTCTTATAGCTTCTTCCGTTTCCCACGTAGCCTCTTCCACGCCATGTTTCTGCCATAACACTTTCACTAGTGCTATGCTCTTATTTCTCAACTGTTTCACTTCTCGAGCCAAGATCTTAATCGGCTCCTCTTCATAAGACATATCCGGTCTTATCTCAATTTCCGTTGAAGGAATCACATGTGAAGGATCGGAGCGATACCGTCACAACATCGACACATAGAACACGTTATGAATCTTTTCCAACTCTCTAAGCAAAGCCAACCTGTAAGCTACAGCCCAATTGCATGCAGTAATCTCATACGGCCTATGAACCTTGGACTCAATTTCCCTTTTCGTCCAAATCTCATAATCTTCTTCCACGGTGATACTTTCAAAAATACTTTGTCACCTATCTCAAACTCAATTTCTTTTCTTTTCAAATCCATGATACGACTTACGCCGATCCAAGCGACTTTCGGACTATTACGGATTACTTTCACTTTCTCTTCGATCTCTTTTACTAGATTGACCCCATGGATCCGCTTTCTCACTAAGCTCACCCAATACAAAGGAGTCCGACACTTACGGCCATACAAAGCCTCATACGGTGTCATCTCGTATACTGATCGATAACTATTGTTATAGGCGAATTCGACCAAAGGTAGATATCTCTCCCAACTACCTTCGAATTCTAACACACGCGAGATCGAAGCATATCTTCAAGAACTTGAATCACTCTTTCAGACTGACCATCGGATTGCGGATGAAACGCAGTAATGAAATTTAATCTCGTACCCATGGCTTCTTGCAACTTCTTCCAAAACCTCGAAGTAAACCTCGGATCTCTATCCGATATAATGACACACAGTACACCATGCAATCTCACTATCTCTCGCCACGTACAACTCACTAACTTATCCAAAGTGAATAATCAACACGTCATTGGAATAAAGTGAGCCGACTTCGTCAATCTATCCACAACAACCCACACAGCATCTCTCTTTCTGAGTCATCGGCAACCCGTCACAAAATCCATGGTAACCCGATCCCACTTCCATTCGGGAACCATCACTGGTCAAGCAATCCCGAAGGCACTTGATGCTCGACTTTCACTTGTTGGAAAATCGGACACTTTGCCACAAACTCGAAATATCTCTTTTCATACCCGACCACCAATACAACTTCCTCAAATCGTTGTACATTTTCGCATCGCTTTGCCGGATGTCTTGACAAGCATCCACCGTGGGCCTCATACAAAACCTTTCGAATCAACTCCTCATTTTTAGGAACACAAATTGCGTCACGATACATCGACAACCATTCAAATCCACTCGAAAATCGAGAATCACTTTCTAATCCGCACTTAGCTATCTTAGCTTGCATCTCATTGTCATTTCTCACGAGCTTCACATATTTGTTGAACAAATAGTGGCCTAGCTCTCAACTCGCCAAAATAGCACCATCATCGAGACAATGCTAAACTCACTCTCATAACTCTTAGAGCGCATGAGGATTTCCTACTCAAGGCATCCGCAACCACATTCGCTTTTCGGGTGGTAATCAATGACTAACTCATAGTCTTTCAACAATTCAAGCCACCATCTCTGTCTCAGATTTAGATCCTTCTGATCCATCAAATACTTTAAACTCTTGTGATCCGTAAAGATTCGGCACTTTTCGCCATACAAATAATGTCGCCAAATCTTTAACGCAAACACAATCGCAGCCAACTCCAAATCGTGAGTCGGATAATTCTTCTCGTGCGATTTTAACTGCCTCGAGGCGTAAGTGACTACCTTACCCTCTTGCATCAACACACAACCGAGACCATTAAACGACGCATCACTATATACCACGAACTCCTTCCCCAATTCTGGTTGAACCAAAATCTGTGCCTCAGTCAACATTGTTTTCAGTCTCTCGAAGCTCTGTTGACATGTCTCAGTTCATTCAAACTTGACATCTTTATGCAATAGCTTCGTCATCGGAGTAGCAATCACAGAGAACCCCTTTACGAAATGTTTGTAATATCCCGCTAATCCTAAGAAACTTCTGATTTCTGACACGTTCCTCGGCGGTTTCCAATCCATAACAGCCGATATCTTACTCGGGTCAACTCTGACACCATCACCTGACACCATGTGTCCTAGGAATCCGACCTCTCGGAGCCAAAACTCACTCTTGCTAAACTTAGCATACAACTACTTATCTTTCAAAGTTTGCAAGACAATTCTCAAGTGCTCTTCATGATCGTTCTCATCCCGAGAATAGATCAATATGTCGTCAATAAAAACAACCACAAACTTTTCCATATATGGTCTGAAAATACGGTTCATCGGATCCATAAAAATCGCAGTGCATTCGTCAAACCAAAGCGGCATAACCAAAAACTCATAATGGCCATACCTTGTCCGAAATGCAGTTTTCAACACATCTTGCTCTTTCACTGAAGTGATAATAACCGGACCTCAAGTCTATCTTGGAGAACATCGTAGCTCCCTTCAGTTGATCGAAAAGATCATCAATCCTTGGTAAAGGATACTTATTCTTAACCGTCACCTTGTTCGAGCTTGTCTATAGTCTATACACAACCTCATAGACCTATCTTTCTTCTTCACAAACAATACCGGAGCACCCCACGGCGAGTAGCTCTCGGTCTAGCAAAACCCTTATCATGCGGTTCTTGCAACCGAACTTTCAGATTCTTTCAACTCTACAGGTGCCATTCTGTACGGAGAAATCGAAATAGGTGCCGTTCCCGGAACCAATTCAATTCCAAACTCGACATCTCTCACTGGAGGTAATCCAGGTAACTCTTCCAGAAATACATCTAGGTACTCACATACCACTGGCACTGTTTCAAACTCTACTCCAACATCTTGAGTATTCAACGCAAACGCAAGATAGGACTCACATCCTTTCCTCAAACATTTCTCAGCCACTAAGGAAGAAATCATCACTGGTAGACTATCTGATCCACCTGATTCAACCCGAACCACATCTCCACTCTCACATTTCAATTCAATGTACTTACTACCACAGTTCACTAAAACACTATGGGTAGTCAACCAATCCATGCCTAGGATTAAATCGAACTCATCAAACGGCAACAGCATAAGGTTTGCCGGAAAATAATGATTCTCAATCAACAAAGGACAATTTTTACACACTTTGTCCCCTAACACATACTTTCCTAACGGGTTTGACACCTTAATCACAATGTCCGTAGACTCAACGGTCAAACTCAAACTAGATGCTAATCTCATGCAAATATAAGAGTGAGTAGACCCTGGATCTATTAAAGCAATAACAGAGGTGTCAAAGAGAGAAAAAGTACCCGTTATCACATCAGGGGAGGATGCCTCTTCGTGAGCGTGAATGGCATACGTCCTCGCAGGTGTTCGACCCTCCGGTCTTACAGCAGAATCTCTAGGCGCACCTCTACCACTAGCCCCACCTCTTGGGTTCCTTGGTGGTCTACCCCTCGTAGACACTTCACTAGGTCTCACTTCTTGCTTCTCTTCATTATCATCCCTCTCGGGACAGTTACGGATAAAGTGGTCAGGGAAACCACATTTGTAACATTTCCGACTGTTTTCCCAACACTCTCCGGTGTGATACCTACCACAACTTGGACACTCCGGTTTACTCTTTGTATTGCCCACACTTTCCATCGAGGGGGCTCGAACTCTCGAACCCTGACGAGCATTGTCCAAGTCTCGATGCGAATATCCCACTGAGGCTAACGTCCGAGGATTCACTTCCTTGGATCTTTTCGACTAGGCTTGATACGACTTGCCCATCGGTCTCTTTCTCGCATCTCGGGCTTCACTCACAGCTCTTTTCTTCTCTGAACTCAATTCATCGGCCTTAATGGCCCTCTCAACTAGCACCACAAATTCTTTCAACTCCAAAATGCCCACTAGGAGTTTGATATCCTCATTCAGCCCATCTTCGAACCTCTTGCATAAGATGGTCTCTGTCGACACACATTCTAGAGCGTATTTGCTAAGCCTAACAAAATCACGCTCATATTCTGCTACTGACATTCTTCCTTGCTTCAACTCAAGGAATTCTTTCCTTTTTCGGTCTGTAAATTGTTGGCTTATATACTTCTTCCAGAACTCTTCCAGAAAGAAGTCCCACGTTACCCGCTCTTTTGGGACCACTAACGTCAGCGTTTTCCACCAATGGTATGCCAAATCTCTCAGCAAAGATACGACACACTTCAAACTTTCCTCAGGTGTACATGAGAGCTCATCAAACACCCTCATCGAGTTCTCCAACCAGAACTCCGCCCTCTCTGGGTCATCATCTACCTTAGCTCTAAACTCCTCAGCCCCGTGTTTCCTAATCTTATCCACCGGGGGTTTCGATATCCTCACTACATCCATACCTTGAGGAGCCACTGGATTTGGCTGAGGTATAGGAGGAGGTGGAGAAGGTTGAACGTTAGGGTTCGCTCGAACGTAGTCCGAGTACCAATCACTCATCATATGGAGAAAGGTTTCTCGTGCCTCTTCCCCTTGACCCCTCGCCTCGGGTCTACTTTCCACCGGCACGGTTCCTTGCGCAGGAGCCGGCGCATTACTAGCTGCTTCATCAGTAGTCAATGGATCGGAATCCATATTTTATATAAAACAAGATTTAAAATCATCAGAAACCACCACACTATCATCGTACACTTATGGCATGTATAGCTAGACTCTTACACCCGCTACGGTAGTCCTAGAACCGACTAAACCATAGCTCTAATACCACTAAATGTAACACCCCTTACCGGGTTCTACGTCGGGAACCGAGCCCGAGGCGTTACCGAACTCAAACCACTTAATCGCCACTTGGGCTTAACGTCGTTACTCACTATAACCTCAGTCTCGTCATACGAGGCCTCACTCATACACACGAGGGCTCTCGAGACTAATCCGGAACTTTTACGATCCTTAAAATTTTTCTCTTTTATACAGGTCTCTGCACTGGTGCAAGATTAGACACGCCGGTGCATGGACTCACACGCCCATGTTCCCTAGTCGTGCTAAAAACTCGAGCATTCTGCCAATTGCCCCACGGCCATGGCACGCCCGTGCTCCCCAACCGTGGTGAACACTGACTTCCCTTGCACGGCCTAGAGTCTAGACATACGCCCGTGTGGCTAGCCCGTGGCCATCGCTGATTAATCCCACACGCCCTAGGAACACGCCCGTGTGACTACTCCGTGGTCTATTTCGTTTTCAAATATTAACATGTAGGGGACGCACGGCCACAGCACACGCCCGTAGGCTGACCGTGTGTCACACATGGTCTAGACACACGCCCGTGTGTCTATCCATATGGTTAAGAACAAGACTAAGTGTCAAGTTCTTTTCACCCTTCTAACATACATAACATATACTCATCTAACACCATCATAATCAACTCAAATTGAAGTGCATTCTCACATAGAAAACTACATCTTTCTTTCATATAATGTAATAGCCAACAACCATGGCATTATACAAAATAAGCTATCCATCTAAAGGCCAACACATCTTAGCCATTTACAACAAAATTTACTAACTTATCTAGCCCCTATACATGCCATATACAAAACATTAAGTTTCATGTACCAAAGTGTCTTTGATATGTGGGCTATCTTCGATGATCCTCGTATCTCGATTCAACGCTTTTAATCTATAAGACAAGGGAAAAAAAGAGAGTAAGCTTTGAGCTTAGTAAGTTTACACATAAACAAATAAGCAACATAGTATAAGCTAAGCAACCATTAGCATTATACCAACAAGTAATTCACAACTATGCTTACCCTTTCTATCCCTTACCACATTTCCAACACATCATGAGTCACATACTCATAACCATTGAAATGCACCCCTGCATTCAATATCACATTTACGTAATATACAACACATCATTATTTATCGTAATACATCCACACAGTCAATCCACATAACTTATCCACACAGCTCATCCACACAGCTAGTTTACATAACTAATCCACAGAGCTCATCCACACAGTTAATACACACAGTTAATCCACACAGCTAATATATCGGTGGTTTCGCACTTAGCACACCACATTTGATTAACAAGATGGTATCGCACTTAGCCTACCACAATGGTATTCGTAGTGATTCAGCACATAGCTCACTAGATGATATACCTCACGATAGCATCGCACATAGCTAGCTCATCGTCAATATGCATTAGGATGGTATCGCACTTAGCCTACCATCTAGCATTATCACAACACATGCACAAGTCTACTTAAACCACATAGATTCCCAATCATTCTCGATCATACATTCATTCACCATTTCTACTACATTCATTCTACTTGAACCACATAGGTTCTAAATCAATCTCGAATTAGCTACACACTAGCTATCATCAACAAATTGTAAGTATGAATCATTGTTTATGCATAGACTTACCTCGATACTCAAAAGTACAGAAATATGCAATTTAGTCCACCACCTTGGTTTTGCCTCGGTTTCGATCAGGGGCCGTCTTTCTTGATCTATAATGAATAAATCATCTTATTCAATACACACATTGACTAAATTGACCCACATCTCATACTTTTAGCAAAATTACAATTTTGCCCCTAAACTTTCTCATATTTACACTTTAGTCCCAAAGGCTCGTAAAGTGATTTTTATTCAACTTTCTAGTCTTTCATGCTTAGCCGAACCACTTACTTAACTAAAGCATTCATCAAATCTCACTAAATCACCCATGTATGACCAAACTTAAGATTTTCACAACTAAGTCCCTACATGCATTTTCATGGAAAATCACTTAGCAAAAGATGTTTCTACTACATCAAGCTTTCATATTCTTCCATAAAACATCAAAATACATGCATGTCATACATATGTACATTTTTGAACATCCATAATAGCTCATCAAATAGCTATAAATAGCTTACTCATGCTACTAGGACTTCAAAAATACGAAGAATATCAAAAACCGGGCTTAAGAGCACTTACTAGCAAGCTTGAAAAGTTGAAGGAGCCCTAACAATGGCTTCTCTAATTTTCGGCAGCTATGGGAAGAATATGAATGAATTTCTATCATCTTTTCACCTATTTTAATCACTTAATTGATAAATGACCAAAATGCCCTTTTTGATAAACTTTCAATTTTAACTCATCCATGCCCATTTTTGTCCAAAAATTAGAATTTGGGTAAATTGCTATTTAAGGATCTCAAATTAATAATCTAAAGCTATTTCACACAAATAGCTTCTAGAAACACATATTTTGCAACTTTTGCAATTTAGTCCTTTTGGACAATTCAACCACAATTTCACAAAATTGTTTCATGAAACTTTCACACTAGCATGCATACATAATATAAACCTCAAAAACTCGTTCATGACCCTCGGATTTGTGGTCTCGAACCACTATTCCGACTAGGCCCTAAACCGGGATGTTACACCCATTTTGTTCAAAAAAAAAAAAAACTCTCTTAAACAATGTCTATAAAACAAGTGTAAATTATAAGAAAAATAATACTAAAAATACCCGCATAATCAACACAAAACACTCTCCAAAAGATGCATATTTATATGCGAATAAGCTGCCTATTTATAAACGCAATATGGTAGCTTCTCTTAGCAGATTTTGTATAGATAAATTCATCTAAGATAATGACCTCCAATAATTATCACAAGATAAAGCCTTATAAGCCAAATAAATTTATCAGTTTAATCCATAAGATAAAGGCTTAAATAATAAGAATAAGTATAGGCTTTATTCGATAAAGCATTGCCGATCTTCAAGTTTTTACAATCAACATGGTTCAGCATGAGGTAACACATATTCAGAGAATCATTTGCTGTTGGTGAACATAAACATGGAGGTGAAAGTAAAAAATGTCAACACTTAACTGTACTTGAATTATCCTAAAGTTATGTCCATACTGCTATCCAAAGATTTGTATGGAAAGCAGTAGCAGCTCAAGTAGTTGTTTAAACGAGGGTTAAAATATCAACAATAGATAATTATGATCTCAACAAAAACTTAAGCAACACATATCATTTATCACTAGTTAACAGAAGACGTCTTAGACAAAGAAATGACCCAAAAAATATGGCCCTTGGCCTTCCAATTGGGTCGCTATATATTATGAGACAACTGTTCCTATATTATATATTATCTATATATCCTTTTTAGGTCATGTGTACCTGCAGGAAGAACATTACCTTGACATGAAAATTACTTATCATAAACAGTATATATTTGTATAAAATACGTTTACTTTACATTATAATATAAACAAACAAGATTCCAAAGGAAAATAAAGTGAAGAAACTTTCCAATTCTTTTGACGACGATGATGGGATTTTTCTATATTGAGAATATATTATGTAATCTCGAGTATTCCAGAAATTAAATTAATATGTTTTTTATTAATATTTAGAAAGAAATGATGGGAGCTGATGAATTCTAATTAAAATTTTGTTCCATACAGTTGAAATTTTATGCCCTAATTAAGGTCATGAGGTCCCAAACATCATCCATTCTATGCATATATATAAATATATTTTTATTTAGAATGGATGATGTTTGGGACCTCATGACCTTAATTAGGGCATCTATATCTATGTTTCCTTCACTTTCTATGTACGGCCACTTTTGTTGAAAAAGAAAAAAGAAAAGAAAACTGTGTGCTAATGAAAGTGTTGATAGAGACTCAAAAATCCCTTTCACACAAAGAAAGTTTCTACATATATATTTTATAGGTTTTATTATTCTTAATTTTTATAGGGTTAATCCATTTGATTCAATATTTAAAATTCATCAAAGACTCAGATTTGGTTTTAATGGAAATGATTGGAATTAGATAAATAATTACATGCAAATTGAGAAATAATCTAATTAATTTGAATTGCAGTGACAGCTTTAAATTTTGATATTTATAATCTGTTTTCACTCAAGGTGATGTTAGGGGTGAGAGGGGTCTTGATCCCCTAAAAATGAAAAATTTTAGTTCAATCTCTTTAAAAATAATAAAATTAAAATTTAATATATAAGACCTCATATATCAAAAATATTCTATTTAATCTCTTCAAAAATAATAAAGTTACATTTTAATCTATTAAATATTACCCCTAAAGAGTTTATTACTTCAGCCTTGATTTTCAATTGCTTAATGTGGAATCAATGCCATTGTAGCTGTAGCAACAAATAGACAAACAACAAAAGAAATTAAAAGGTCCCAGTTGGATATAAATCCAACTGCTTTTTCTAACTCATTAGATGCCTCCATGATAGGAAAAGTTACAATTAAATTCAAACCTTAATATATGTACATTAAAGCAATATATAGTATAGATTTTAAAGTGTAAACCTTACTGATTTACTTTAAGTTTTCCCATGAACACTTCCAGTAAATTTATGGATTTTCTAATACAAATAATGCCCCTAAAGAAACTGTAAAATTCTTTGAATTGTCAGTTGATCCAAATTTATATAGTGAATTTTAAAGATTTATGAGGAATTAAAATATGAGGACACAATTGGAGGTAAAGTATTATAAAAGATCATGTACTAAGTGTAAGATTGCATTTTGCCTCCTTTATTTAAAAAATAAATAAATTAGTCCATGTACGTTAGATTAAAGAGCAAATGGATCCTTCTTTTAAAAATTCCATCTATTTTTACTATTAACAACTGGTCCTTGTACATCAACATGACATGAGGTACATGTGATACACCACATATTAGTCGTTGATTATTTTGTCTGCTACGTTAGGTTTTTAACAATACAAATGGATGAAAATTTTAACAGAAATGGCCAATTTGCTCTTTGCTCTAATGTATAAGAATTAATTTACCCATTTTTAAATAAAAGGGGTAAAACACAATCTAACTTTTAGTACATAAACTTTCATGGTACTTTCACCTACAATTTATATGATATGGTAATCCAAAATATTAATGTGTTGCTACAAAGAGAATAACGTTTCACCGTACAAAGGACACGTATTCCGTATACAAAGAAAGATTCGTGATGGTGCTCTTTCATTTTCCCATTGCAATGGTGAAAGCTTTTGATCACTTTCATTTATGATATAATCGAACAATTCTTTCATTTTTCTTTCTACCCTTTCATTTTCCATCAAAAACGAACTTTTTTCTTGCCAACCAAACGCCCCGTTCCTCACAAAACCCTATATAAAACCAGTGCCCCTTGAGCATTCAATGCACATCACAACCTCAACAAACAACCTCATATATAGTAACCCTAGCTATCATTTCTTCTACTCTTCCTAGCTATCTTTTGGCATTATTTTCCACATTATCAAATGGAGAGAGTGACAAAGCTGGCATCTGAGAAGCCGGTGGTGATCTTCAGCAAGAGTTCGTGTTGCATGTCCCACACCATCAAAACCCTTTTCTACGACCTCGGGGTTTACCCTACAGTTCACGAGCTCGATGAGATCCCTGGAGGATGCGAAATCGAACAGACTCTCCTAAGGCTCGGTTGTAATCCTTCCGTTCCGGCTGTCTTCATTGGTGGTGAACTTGTTGGTGGAGCTAACAAGATCATGAGTCTTCATCTTAATCGGTCCTTAATCCCAATGCTTAGACAAGTGGGAGCCCTTTGGGTTTAATCTCAAAATTAAATTAACCACTAACATGCATGCTAAGGCACTAATAAAGATGTGATTATAATATAATATATGTAGTCATGAGAATATAGATTCCAGGTCTATTTAACGGTACAATGTATAGAGTACTGCTTTATATGATCTTACTAATTGATGAGTCTTCGTATGTTATCTTTTTGTAATGTACTAATTATGTTTTTGGAGTATTGTATAAAAGTTACGAGTTACATTAACAATGATTTGGAGTCCTTGAATAAGACCTTGTCATGTTTAGGATGCCCCAACCTATCAAAAAATGATCACGCACTCTCATGCAAAAGAACAGCTCACGAGAAGCTTAAAGAATGAAGGACAAGTGCAATTATAAAAGAAAGGGTATAATTGTCTTTTAAGGATTCATTCTACCACTATATCACCATGATATTTCTCTTTTGGCTCTTATCTTTTTCTTTACCTTTGCTGGCTTAAGTATGGGAGAGCTTCTAAAGCATTAACTCCGGCATCCCATAGTTCATCTTGTATTTGCAAACCTTAGGCCATTCAAGCGCAGCCCAATTTAAATAAATTTACTAATTTCAAGCGTAGCCAGCTTTTAAAATCTTTGTTCTCACATGTTGAAGTTGCCAAAAATGCATGGCTCAAACAAACCCAACAAGCAGCAAATCAAAGAGAAAGTCCAATCATATATCCTTTTTTATATACTGAAGGATAGCTTGATTCCCCAAAGTTTTTATCCATTTGTACCACCAGGACTGACCTCTAAAAGCCAACAAAGGCAATCTACGGAAAAAATATAGTTAATTATAGCCACTTTTAAATCATGGTATCCGTACCATATATCAATCACTAAGAATCAAACATCATTTCCATTAGATTTTGCAATATTCTAAAAAAGATGTCAAAGAATAAAAAATAGTTCCAAGAGCCATAACCAACCTCATGAAAATATTTGTGGAATAATCAACATGATTAAAGAACAAAGCATGTGAAAGTTATGCATAATCCTAAAGGATATTATATACACATATTGTCGGGGCAAATGAAAGGTGTCAAACAAATTTGGGAGAATAATTTTTTTTCTTAATCTATTTTGTGGTTTTGGGTTTTGGATTGAGAGGTATTCCTTGTGTTTTTTTTCCCTATTTTATCTACATAAGAATAAAGAGAATAAAAAACAGAGCAACAATTTGCATATTACTTTTGTTTGGTTCATTGAAATGAAATAAAGATATAATAAATATAACCACGTTTGGTTTATTGAATGGAAGACAATAATAATGTTATATACAAGTGAGACTCAAACTTAGGATCTTAATTTCATAAGAACTTAATTTTGCCATTAAGACAAATACATGTAAATTTATTTTAAAAAAATATTTATTAGTGATAATTATATTTGGATTTAACAATTTTATATAAATACATGTTAAATATTTATATTTATATTTAAATTTAAATTTAATATTAATTTTTTTATGATTTTTTTATTTTTATATTTAATCAACTTCTTTTTCCATTATAATATTCTAAATAATGGTAAATAATTTAAATTTTTTATTTTGTTTATATGTATTTGAATATAACATTAATTTTAAGACCAACTTGAGATCCGGGTACTATCAGTTGAAAGTGAAGGAATCCGATGTGCCCAATACTACATTCAGGACTCGATACGGCCATTACAAGTTCTTGGTTATGCCTTTCGATCTTACGAATGCTCTTGCGGTGTTTATGGGTTTAATGAATCGAGTGTTTCATCCATTCTTCGATCTAGTTTTTTGTGGTGTTCATTAACAACATTTTGGTTTATTCTAAGACTGAGTCCGAGCATGATGAGCATTTAAGGGTGGTTCTATAGATTCTCCATGAAAAGAAGCTCTCTACCAAGCTAAGTAAGTGTGAGTTTTGGCTAAAAGATGTGATTTTTTTTGGGCATATGGTATCTGGTAAGGGTATCCGTGTGAATCCAAAAAAGATTGAGGCGATTCTGAAATGGAAGCAGCATAAGAATGTTTCGAAGATTCGAAGCTTCCTAAGTTTGGTAGGGTATTATCGGAGATTTGTTGAGTGTTTCTCTTTGATAAATGCTCCCTTGACTAAGATAATGAAGAAGAATACACCTTTTAAGTGGTCAAATGAGCAGCAAGCTAGCTTTGAGAAGCTGAAATCCGAGTTGACTCAAGCTCCAGTTTCGATTCAGCCAGAATCTGGAAAGACTACATTGTGTATAGTGATCCATCCAATATTGGTCTAGGTTGTGTATTGATGCAAGAGGGTAAGGTGGTAGCTCATGTTTTGAGGCAACTTAAGCCACATTAGTGCAATTATCCGACTCATAATTTGGAGTTGGCGGCTGTAGTGTTCGCTTTGAAAATTTGGAGGCATTACCTTTATGGTGAGAAGTGTACTATCTACACGGATCATAAAAGTCTCAAATATCTCCTCACCTAGAAGGAGTTGAACTTGAGACAGCGGAGATGGATTAAGTTGTTGAAAGATTATGACTACACTATTGAATACCATCATGGTAAAGCCAACGTTGTGGTCGATGCTCTAAGTAGAAGATTGATGATTGAGCTTAAGACTATGTTTGCAAGATTGAGTCTGTATGAGGATGGTGGACTTTTGGTTGAGTTGCAAGTTAAGCCTAATTGGGTTAGTGATATTAAAGTTAAGCAACCTTTGGATGAAAATTTGATGCCTCGGTTTAAACAAATTAAAAAGGGTAAGACTGAAGATTTCTGGTTGAATTCTGAGGGTATTCTGTGTTTCAGAGGTAGGTACTATGTGCCTAATGATTTGGATTTGAAACAATCCATCCTACGAGAAGCACATAGTAGCCCTTACGCTATGCATTCTAGGGTAATAAAATGTACCAAGACTTGAAGGAGTTGTATTGGTGGCCTAGACTGAAACAAGAGGTAACTGATTTTGTTTCTAAGCGCTTGACTTGCCAACAAGTAAAGGCTGAGCATCAGTTTCCTTAGGGGTTTGTTGCAACCAATTAGAATTCCGTAATGGAAATGGGAGAGAGTCGCTATGGACTTTGTTAGTGGGTTGTCCTTGACACCTACTAAGAAGGACTCGGTATGGATTATTATTGATAGATTAACCAAGTCGGCTCACTTTCTACCAGTTCACACTGATTATTCCCTACAAAAGCAAGGTAAGCTTTATATTTTCGAAATAGTAAGACTGCATGAGGTGGCTATGTCGATTATTTCAAATCGGGATTTGTGTTTCACATCTCGATCCTAGAAGAAGCTTTTTGAGGCATTAGGAACTAGGCTGGATTTCAGAACGGTATTCCATCCGCACACAGATGGTCAATCCGAGTGGGTTATCCAGATTTTTGAGGATATGTTAAGGGGTTGTGTGATCGAGTTTCGGGGTACTTAGGTAGAGCATCTATCATTAGTTGAATTCGCCTATAATAATAGTTTCCAATCTAGCATATAGATAGCACCTTACAAGGTTTTGCATGGTCATAAGTATCACACTCTTTTGTGTTGGACTGAGTTGGGCGAGAGGAAGGTTTTAGGTCTGGAATTAGTTCAAGAGACCGAGGGTACTATTAGACTAATTTGGGATAGACTGAAAGCTGCTTCGGATAGGCAAAAGTCCTATGCAGATCTGAGGTGAAAAGAAATTAAGTTTAGTGTTGGCGATCGGGTTTTCCTAAAGGTATCTTCGTGGAAAAAAGTATTAAGGTTTGGGAGAAAAGGCAAGTTGAGCCCTAGGTTTATTGGACCGTATTAGATACTTAAGAGAATTGGACCGCCGGCTTATTAGCTTGAGTTGCCACTAGAATTGGATCACATTCATGATGTGTTTCATGTGTCAATGTTAAGATGGTATCGATTAGACCCTTTACACATTATCCTGATTGAGGAGGTTGAGGTTAGATCGGATATGTCCTTTGAGGATGAGCCAATGAAGATTTTAGACAGAGAACTAAAGATTCTTAGATGAAAACAGATTCCACTGGTTAAAGTTTTTTGGCGAAACCATGACACCGAGGAAGCCACTTGGGAGCCAGAGGACTTGATCTGTTAGCAGTATTCTAATCTGTTCGTATTAGGTAAATTTCTAAGCCAAAATTTCTTTTAAGGGAAGGAGAGTTGTCACATCCCAAATTTCTTGTTGATTAAATTGTAGTAATATGACAAGAATGAGTTTTTTGGTTCAGTGGTAAAACCTTAGCATTCCCGTTGGTCCCAAGTCCGATTCCCCTCATCAGTTAATTTTACCTTTTTGCCAAATTTCTATTTATAAACCCTAGGTGTCGCCTATACTGATTAACCTAGGTATAAATAACATTTTTTTTGTCAATCACTTATTGTTTTTCTTTCTTCCTTAATTGACGTCCCACTATTTTTCCTCCCATTTCTTTCTAATTTATCCTCTCTTTTCACCATTCTTACCTCCTAAACTTTGAATTTTCCCTCTCTTGTGCCGCCTTTTATTATTTTCTTACCTTTGCTTATCGTTTCTAACATCACGAATTTAATCGAGTAGAGTAAGTGCTTATGCTGTCAAATCTTCATTTTTTTATATTAATTAATGTAGTGATCGAATCTCACTACTTTCTTTGTGTTTCATCAATTGAAGATCCAAATCTGAATCCTGAGAATCAACAATAGCTTTTGGAATCCATTGAAATTCGTTGGAAGCATTTAAGATAAGTATGGGTTCTTAGTTACAAGGTATTTTCTACTTTAATCGAACCCTATAGGGATTTATAGGGACTAACCACTATGAAATTACCTGTTTTGGGTACAAAGTTAGTTAAATCTGTGTGTTAGAGGTTGTCAAAATTGCGATTCAGTGCTTTAGAGTTGTTGTGAACAGGTGCGGGTTTAAGTGTTTTGGCTGTAAATGATCTCACTGGCAAAAATAATGACAAATCGTGTATGACTTGGGGTCACACGGTTTCTCCACACGAGCGTGTGTGCCATATAGTTGGCTCACACGGTCGTGTGCTGCTGTAAATTGGGAACTTTTCGAAAATCACACGGCCACAGTGAGTTACACGGCTAGAGCACACAGACTTGTACCCTCCCACATGGCCTAGGCCTTTCCATACGGCCGTGTGCCCCTATTTTTACTGTTTTTACTCGAAATTGTATAATATGTTCAAATTGATCCCTACTTGTTCTATGACTATTGCGGGGCCTTATAAGTTTAATTGGACCTTCATAGAATGTGCTTATTGTATTGTTGGTTTGATACTGTTGTTGGTTTGCATAATGTATGCATGACTATATTGTGAGCGTACTCTATTATCCAGTGGTTATTGATGGCATGAACAAATATCCAATTGAAATTGTGGGATTGAAAGCATGTTAAATATGTTATTGAATTGAATTTATTACCGTAAGCATGACATACATGCCATTGAATTGAATTTGATACTGTAAGCATGAAAAACGTGTCACTATACTAAAATTAGACTGAGAGCATGATTGTATGCCATTTTGCATTGCATGGGGTGGGTATTTGTGGTTGATGAAGAAGTTTTGTGGTGATCCAGGTGACATTTAAAGTCCGCATTATTGTTGTTAATGCACTGCACTGGAGATTTGAAGAGATTGGGTGATTTATCGCATTTATACTAGCAGTCTTAATTGCAAATTGTTACTGGTGGTTTTAACCACATCGAGCTTAGGCTTTTACTATTTTGGTGTTCGGATGACGGGTTCTGGGGAACTCGTGGTGTGGAGCGGATAGATGGTAGGATTATTTCATTATCGTATTGAGCATGCCATATTCATGTTATAATATGCCATGATTTATTGATTGGACGGTTGTAATTGATTAAGTGCCTATTTGATTGTTTGTATGACTAAGATAATTTAACTCACACTGGACTTTTAAAGCTTACCTCCTTAGTTTAATATTTCCATATCGCCCTCAGGATTAAGCTTGGATTCGGCAATTGGAGGTCTCGTTTTAAACTCTTTGGCATTGGTTAAAAACATTTATTACTTTTAAATTATTTTGGCATTTTATTTGGGACTGTAATTTTTGTTAAGTATGGACTGTGGTAGTGGGCTTTTAAATTTTGTTTTGATTACATGCATGGGTTTTGGTGGTAACTAGACTTTTGGTGTTATGAAAAGATGAGTTTTTCCACAAAAACTAAACGAAACATTTTTCCTCTACGACATGGCAAACAAAGGTTTTAAAATGAGTTTTCTGACAAAAGTCGGCTGAGTTTTATTTCTAACGATTTGCCTTTTTTATTTTATTCGGACTTAACTATAAACGACCTAATAAACCGGTACATCTAACAAGCTTATTACAACTACGCTTAGTTTTCTGTAAATTCATACAATAGAAAGATAATAATATAAAGTGACTTTACAACCGAATATTGTTTTTACTTAGCCATATCGGTGGCTAATGTAACCTTCAGAATTCAACCATAACATCTAGGTCGGGTTTGGAAGGTTACATAACCAATGTAGCATCTTGCATATGATCGTCCTCCAGGTCGAGTGTAGGGTGTTACAGCCGTAATCATCATTTTCATCTTACCAAAGTTTGAAACTAGCTTTGTATTTGAAATATTCTCATCTAGCACTATCTAAAAAACCTGTCTCCTACCCCTTAGACCATTCACCTATTTAGAGCCTTTAGGCCAATGATTTAATTTGATTTTCATGTGTGTTGCTAATGAACCAACATGAGCTGAGGTTGGTCTGAAAACTTGAGTTACTTTTTCGTATAATGTTAATTTTTTAGTTTATGTAATACTTGGTTTGAGTTAAGCTGACTTGAATTATAAAAATTCTTTCCAATTCAGTAGTCTTAATATGAGTTGCGCTTGTGGGGTTGAAATGGTTGTCTGATTCATGAAAATATATAGTTACGATTTATCTTTTAGCATTGATATGAAACGAAAAATGCATGATTAATTACATACAATTTATATTTTGTTGAGATAGTTATGAAGAAGTTATAGTAGTAGTTATAATTGTGTCTATAATTACTCAAGATTCATAACTTACTTTATTTGTTTGCATGTTGAGCCAAAGTATCTTGATTAGGGGTGAGTATTCGATTATTTTGGTTGATTCAGTCAGTTTTTTTCAATTTAACCAACTTAGCCAACCTTAACATAAAATAACTAAATAGACCAACTAATATGACATTAATTGATTTAACCGAATCGACTTAACATCTATCGGTTAATCAACTTAACCAATTTGTTTTTTAAAATTTCTTTTTAGTAAATTGTACAGTATTTTTAAAAAAAAATCATTTTCTTGATACAACTAAAGCTTCAAATTTTATTTTGAAAAGTGAAGGATGTAATGATTTTCTTTCTTTCTTTTTGGTATTCTTCATGTCCGTTTTACAATTCATGTTCGAGGTGTGTACCTCCCCCTTTTAACAATGTCATCTCCAAGATTTAATTTTGTTAATGATATTATGTGTCTTGGTTGCGTATTCATTCAGATAAAATTATGAATATGTTATCCGTGCATTATAAATGTAGGGATCCAATTGAATTAATTATTAAATTAGAACCGGATTGTAATTAATTAACACAATATCTGTAACACCCCTAAATCATATCTGTCGCCAGAACAGGGTTACGGAGCATTACCAGAGTTTATAGATCAAATACAGTTATTTGATATCATTTAACATCCATTATTAGAAATCAATCATGTTCAATCATTTTGTCCCTTACATGAACCCTCGAGGCCCAAAATATGCATCGAAAACAAGTCGGGACTAAACCGGGTACTCAGAGAATTATTCGCAAAAATGTCAAAATTTTTCCTAGGTGCAGGGGACACACGCTCGTGTGGCTATGCCGTGTGGTTCACACGGCCAATAGGCACGCCCGTGTCTCAGGCCGTATAGGCATTCGAAATAGGGGCACACGGTCGTGTCCCAGTCCGTGTTCGTACTCGTGTAACTCTCTGACTTGGGTCACATGGCCAAGCCACACGCCCGTGTGCTAGGCCGTGTGGATAACTTTGAGCATTCTGTTTCTCAATTTTTAAAATACAGGGGACACACGGTCAGATCACACGCCTATGTGCTAGGCCGTGTGTCACACACGGCTGAGACACACGCCCGTGTGGACAAAAATAGGCCATTTCCAAGGCCACTTTTCTTACCCAAATTATCTTCCACCTACATCAACACTTTAACACATTCACAAGGCAATACCAATCATTCAAATCAAGCTAAAACCATGTTTAGTACATGTTATAACATCCCATATGTCTAAGTATTCAATTTCACCTAATTGACCTAATTAACATACATATATATCTTATCAATTATACTAACATAAATCAATTAATAATGAACCTATATGATTTGTAACAACTCGATTTCAGCTAAATCGGAACAGTGGTTTCAGAACCATGAATCCGATGTCGAAAAATTATTTTTAATATTATTTTTGGTGTTTACAGCATGTTATTATATATGTGTGAAAATTTCGTGAGCTAATTTTATCGTTTAATAGCTCAATTTGATAAAAAAGACTTAATCGCGTAAAATGCAAAAGTTGCATTCTACTTGTTAAAGATGTTTAATTGCTATGGTTTATTAATTTTAAGGTTCTTATGTTATAAATAGACCATTTTTATATTAAATGGACAAATGTGGACATGTATTAAATGAATTTGAAGTTAATATTATAAGGTTAAATAGGTAATTAATTAAATATGTTTAAATTAATTTATGTAAAATGGTTGTATCATCTTCAACCTCATTTTGTCTGACCGAATATTAGAAGAATTAAACCCCATTTTTGAGTTCTTCCATTCGGCTACAACAATTTCTAGCATGTAAGTCAATTTTTCTCAGTTTTTAATGATTTCTATGTTTTTGTAATCGTTGCAGCTCAATCTAGCTAGCCCGTACCTTTAATTTCAAAAATGTTAAATATTTTGAGAGTTTCCATTGATGATTTTATGTGTTCTTTGATGTTTGAGGATTATATATGAAATTTGGATGATAGATTTTCATGTTTTATAAAGTGATTTTTGATGAAAATACATAATAGGGATTAAATTGAGAAATATGCAAATTGTGTGGTTGAAATGTGTAATAAATGAAAGTTTTGGGCTTCTAGGGGCTCATGTATAAATCGGCTAAGCATGGGTTAAGTTGAATTTTGTGAATTTTGTGTATTTGTGAAATAGGGACTAAATTGAATAAATGTGAAAGTTTAGGGGCTAATGTGTAAAAATGCCCAAATATGTTTTTAAGGATTAAATTGAATGAACGAATGATTAAATGAGTTAATTTTGAATACATATAGATCAAGAAAAGAGGAATCCGGAATTAGATCGGGGGAAAGGCAAGATTATCGAGTAATTGACTCATTTCGCCGTTCTCATACCCGAGGTAAGTTCGTATGTGGTAATTTCACTATAAATGAATGTTAAATGCTTTGATAATGCATAAACTGTGATTATAAGGTTACAAATAATGTTTGAATTGTGAATACGACTTTACGGATGTGTTTGACGATGAAATCGACAAGTGAAACTTCCCGGTTGAACCTTAGGAATAGTTTAGGATGCTAGTGACATGTCATTAGGTTATGTGTTGGCTTCGGGCCACTATATCGGCACCACGGGTGCGAGTGATGCCTTGATTTGGCTACGGGCCATCGTATAGGTACTCTGGGATAAGTTACCTTGATTTGGCTTCGGGCCATGGTATAGGTACATATCGATTGAGATTCTTGAGTATCCGACTTCTATTCTAAATGGTTCAACAGGTAAATGAATGATGTGGTGGATAAAGAGGTTAGTACAAGGCAATACAGGTACGTATAGAACCTATATATTCGAGTATTAAATAGAGAAAGTTGATGAAATGGTATTTGATCATGTTTTAAGACATGAGAAAGGTTTGTTATTAATGTGTATATGGTGATTTTATGTACAATTGGTTGATTTGTATTTATTTGATGAATTAAATTATTCATATACGAGCTTACTAATTTGTGAAACTTACTTTGTGTTATTTTTCTATGTTTTATAGTGAATCAAAGCTAACTCGGATCCAGGAGTCGTCGAGAACATCATCGCACTATCGGACATCTAAGTTGGTACTTTTGAATTGTACATATGGTATATGGCATGTATAGGCTAGATGTGGTACTTTGGTTGGGAATATAGCCATAGGATTTGGCTTGTAAATGCATATGTTTTGTTTTGTATATATAGCCATGAGTGATGGCTTATTTTAGTATGTTTTGGTATGAATGTGGTTATGGTTTCATAATTGCTCAAATGGTTATATTTTGAGTTTCGTAAATAATCTATATGGTGTGATTGAAGTTGATAATTTGAGAAGTTATGTACTTATGAATTATTGCTTGATAATATAAGTGTTGAATGGGTAATTGATATTGATTTGGATATTGAATTTGATTGAAATGGAAATGGTATGATTTGTGTTTTTGGTTGATGATTTTGGATGCCTATTGTATGATAAAATGGTACCATTTTGGTTGTTTAGGTGAGCATGAGAAAAGGGTGGCAAATTGGCCTTGCAAATGGCCTATTTTTGTCCACACGGCGGCAGACACTGCAGCGTGTGTCTCGATGCGTGTGTGACACACTGCGATCATGCTACACGGCCGTGTGTCCCCTGGTGTTGAAATTGAATTGAAGTCAGTATGCTCCACACGGCCTCACACACAGGCGTGTGACTGGCCGTGTGGCACAAGTCAGTATACCCCCTAAATGGAACACGGCTTAGCACACGGGCGTGTGACTTGGCCGTGTTGCATAAATCAGTATACCCTACAAGATTGACACAGCCTAGCACATGGCCTGGCACACAGGCGTGTGTGGCCATTTCGAAGGGCACACGGGCTAAACACACGGGCGTGTGGTCAGCCATGTGTCCCAAGTCAGTATGTATGCCCTGTTTTCACACGGCCTGGGACACGGGCATGTCTGAAGCCATGTGAGGCACACGGCCTGTTCACACGGGCGTGTGACCCTTGTATGTTTAAAAAATTTCTAAGTTTTTCGAGAATTTTATATATTATCGGTTTAGTCCCGAACCACTTCTATAGCATGTTTAAGGCCTCGTAGGCCCTTATAAGGAACAATGTGATTATGATTGAATGGTGTTTGAGAATGGATGCATAAATGTATGAGTTATGTATATAAAATGATATGTATTGATCGGTAATACCTCGTAACCCTATTCTGACCGTGAATACGGATGAGGGGTGTTACATTTATTGGTATCAGAGCCAGGTTTAGTCGATTCTAGGACTAACGTAGCATGTGTAAGAGTTTAGTTATACATGCCACATATACTCTGCGATAGTGTGATGATTTCTGACAGCTTAAATTGTGTTTTTCGTATAGTAATGGATCCCGAACGAGCTGTAGCTGATGATGTAAAGAGTAACGCGCCCGCTCCTTCTCAAGGGGCAGCGCCATCTGACTCTAGACCTATAACAAGTAGCCACGAGGGAGAGGCTGCCTTTTTCCAGATGATGAGTGAGTGGTTCACGGAGTTCGTTCGAACGAATCCGTCTACTCAACAACCTCCACCCCCACCTGTTCCTCAACAAATCCCTATTATTCCTCAAGTTATAGATCTGATACGGATGAACAAACCACCAATAGATGAGATTCGGAAACATGGGGCTGAAGAGTTTCGGGCTACTATTGATGATGATGTGGAGAGAGCTGAGTTCTAGCTCGAAAATACAATTCGAGTATTCGATGAATTATCTTGTACTCCTGATGAATGTATCAAATGTGTTGTATCTTTGCTGAGAGATAATGCGTACCATTGGTGGAAAACGTTGATATCTGTGGTTCTTAAAGAACGGGTTACTTGGGAGTTTTTCTAATCTGAATTCCGAAAGAAGTACATCAGTCAAAGATTTCTCGATCAGAAGCATAAAGAGTTTCTAGAGTTGAAATAAGGTCGGATGACTGTCACTGATTATGAAAGAGAATTCGTACGTTTAAGCAAGTATGCTTGAGAGTATGTGTCTACTGAGGAGATTATGTGTAAATGATTCGTTGACGGGTCGAACGAAGATATAAAACTACTAGTCGGAATTCTAGAGTTGAAATAATTTGTCGTGTTAGTTGAAAGGGCTTGCAAAGTTGAGGATCTTAGCAAAGAAAAGAGAAAAGCAGATTCAGAAGCTAGAGACTCGAGAAAAAGATCGATGAGTAAGTCGTATCAATCTTCATCGAAGAAATCCAGAGATTCGTATACTCGCCCAAATGTTTCTAATGAATATTCGAACAGAGATCATAGAAAACAATACTCAGGTTCTAAAGCTCAAGCGACATTAGTAGCGAGTGTTGGCAGTGTGAGAGACAACAAACCCAAATGTCAGCAATGTGGAAGACGACATTTTGGAGAATGCTAGAATAAAAATAATAAAGCTTGTTACAAATATGGTTCGTTAGATCATTTCATCCGGGATTACCCTAATCCAGATGAGAAAGATAAAGTTCAGAATGTGAGACCGAGTAATACTGCTACTAGAGGGAGACCACCCCGAAACACTAGAAATACGAGTGGTAGCTGAGGTGTTACGAGAGATTCTGCTGTTAGATCTGAGGCACGAACACCTGCCCGAGCTTATGCTATATGTGCACGGGAAGAGGCATCATCGCCAGATGTTATCACCGGTACTTTCACTCTCTATGATACTAATGTGTGATCGTTGTGAAGTCAGAGTTTTAAATTTATAAAGATAATGATCGAACCTGGAAACTAACTATGACAACGATTGAGGCAAGTGCACCTATCGAACAGTAGTATAGTTAAGGCAAGACCGGATTGTCGAACCCAAAGGAACTAAAAGTACTAATACTAACTTTCTTTCTATTATTTAGCCTAAAATAAGTTAAGTTGTTTATTAATCTAAATTAACTAATTACTAAGCTAAAGACGCAAAGACAAAAAGAATGAATTGGGGAAATACTTGGGAAAAACTCAGTTGATTAAGATGATACCCTTAGGAAGAATCCACCTAGACTTTACTTGTTATCTAACACTGAACCAGACGATTTATTCACTTGACTTGATCCGTAGGACTCCCTAACGTATATTAAACCCTCTCTCGAGGCGAATAACGTCTAACCCTAGGTTAATTAATTGAAATCTCTTTCCCATTAATAACCCCCTAGAATAGCAGTAAATCGATCTATGGACATCCCATATTAGGTTTCACCCTAATCCGGTAAAATCTCGTCACCCTATCTCTAGGCGTGCGATCAACTCCGCTTAATTATACTAGATCTACTCTTAAGCAGGGACTTTCGCTCCACCACCTAAGCACGTCATACTTGAATTAATATCCGCGAAATATCAACACAAGAATTAAGCACACATAATTAAGAACAAATCAAGTATTTATCATATAGTTTAGAAAATAATAACAAGATTCATCTAGGTTTCATCCCCCTTCAGGTATCTGAAGGGTTTAGTTCATAATAATAAAAGAAAACATCTCAGAAGAAAAGATAAAACAAAACATAAGAAATCCCTAAAACCCCCTGAAGGAATTGAAGAGGAGATCCTCCGTCTTGAGTAGAATTATGGCTTCTTGAGATGGATCAACTGGCTATCCCTTGAGAGTTTCCCACAAATCTGACATTTTCGGCTCGGCTCCTTGGCCTAGCTAACCGCCCTGACAAAAGCCCTGGCAGAAGGCTTCTGTCGAACTCCCCCATTAAGTTGCCCCCTAGGGTGTTTATATAGGCTTTGAGATGTGTTACTTGACCTCCAAGTATCCTAATTTGAGTGCAATTCCTAATTAGGGGTTTAATTAGACTTTGGAATGTGTTTCTTTGCCTCCAAGCATCCAAATCCGAGTAAAACTTCTCTTGGCTGCGGCAGGGACACGGCCATGGCACACGCCCGTGTGAATCGTGGCCAGGCCGTGTTGGACTCCGTTAGTGAGGCACGACCGTGTAGATCGACTTCAGGTCGTGTTCTAGTATATTGAGGAGGCACGACCGTGTGGGCTTTAGTCCAGGCCGTGTCGATTTCTTCTTTGGCCCATTTTGGTCCGTTTTGAGCCCGCTTCTCGTTCTTTTTATTCTTGGGTGCTTTCCTGAGTATAAGACATGAAAAGAAAGGATTAAGAGCACCAAATTATATAAAATAAAGGATAATTCATCCAAAAGCATACTAAATGTGAGTTTAAAATATGTTACTTTTATGGTTTATCAAATACCCCCACACTTAAGCTTTTGCTTGTCCTCAAGCAAAATTCTCAACTTACAATTAAAACGAACTTTCAATAATTCATAATTCCTATCAACAATGTTTCATCATAATTCATAGATAATTTATACATGGATAATTCAACTCAAAGAGTTCTAAAGATTCAAACAATCTAAGTCATAGATTTGTAGCTCAAAAATATAGGTGTCTCCCCTTATCTAAATAATTACCTTTAATTCAAAATCGACAAGGATTGACATCGTCACAAAAGATTCACTCAAATCACTCAAAGTGTTTAAGGTTCAGGAAAAAGCGCTCAAAGGTCGAACATGAAAAGTTAATCCCATAGGCTTGCCTGAAGATCAAATCTCCACCACTATAATATGAGATGATGCACAAATCAAAAGGTCTTTAACAGGGTTGTAACGGGGCTAGGGTTGAGGGTATGGATATAGGCTGAATTAGAAGGTTAGTATCGAGATTGAATTGATAAAATACCTAACTAGAACAATAAACTGAATAAAAGTAATTACATCAACTGAAAGCTAATAATACTAATAATGTGAGCTTCTTCTTCAATATTTGGAATTCACACGTATAAGTTCACTTAATCACAAAACTAGTTATGAATAATGAATATACTTCAATTTTTTTTTGAAGAACAAATCATAAATACATAACAAATGATAAATTACTGAAATAAAAACATAATTAGGCTATTAATCAAATCAAATCTCGATATAAGGGGAGTCGAAAAAGAATGGTGATAACAAAAACAAAGGGTTTTGGGTTAATATTAGCGGTTATATCAATAAAAAGGGTTGTTAGGATTAAAAGGGGTTCACTAGGGGTTAATTGTGAAGGTAGGCTTTTTATGGAGTTAGTGGGTTAAAACCTAGGTGCCTTAATCATCTCTGTATATCAAATCATAGGTGTGGTCTTGATATGTATAAACGAGGCAAGTTCTAGAATAACAAATCAATGTTGACATACTCATAATCAATAAAGTGAGCATGAAAAAGAATATATGCTCTATAAGGCTCAAAATCTCACAAAAATTATGGGTATTTTGATATCAACCTCGTAAATTTCAAACTTCAAAGTAATATTTAAACTCAGTTTGACAACCTAGCAAATTTTTAATTTCTGAAAAGTAGACTTATCATGCTTGATTCTCTAGTATTCTTAGAATTCAATTATCAATGCAAAATTATCAATGACTTAATCTAAAACATATCAATAAAAATCATAAATTATTAGAAATTTCATCCTAATTAGTAATATGAGGAATTTACTTAAAAACAAGACTAAATTCAGGATTTTGAGAACAATGCAAAAAGTTTGGCACCTAATTTCAGAAATTTGAGAATAATGAAAAAAGTTAGGCACCTTTTTTAGGTTGTTCACCCCCCCACACTTAAGATGTACATTGCCCTCAATGTACAAAGATAGATAATAGCAAAATAAAATCATAAAATCATAAGATGTGGAGAGAAGTGAAACTTCCTGAATTTTGGATGAAGTTAATGAAAAGAAACCAGATAGGATTGGAGGTGAACGTGGGGAAGCGCCTCGAACCGTTTGAACTTGAATCCTCAAAGTAGCCGGTCTGATTTTATTGTATCCTAATCTAAATCTAAATGGCATGGAGAGTAAGAGGAAGATAATAAAGAAAACAAAAATAAAATAAAAATAAAAGTAAATAATGGAAAATGAAAGAAGAAAGACAACTGGAAAAGAAAAAGAAAGAAGGGGGTTAAATAGAAATTATGGATCCGGTGGTTGCCCCGCCTTGTATCTTCTTGTGGTGGCCACCTTTGCCACGCCACTACCGTGTGTAAGGCCGTGTGGTCCTGGAAATCTGCACTTTGGTTAGTTTATAGTTAGGTGCTAAAAAGGAAAAATAAAAGTAAAAGAAGAATTAAAAAATGTAAAAATTAATGGGGTTAGTGCTCAAGGTTGCCTCCCGAGAAGCGCTCGTTATAGTCTTAAGCTAGACTTTACCTTTAATTCGTATGGTCATGGTGGTTTGAGGAGGTGAAAATCCTTTCTCATGCGATCAATTCGGTTTTTGATAAATAGTTTAAGTCGAGTAATGTTTACCTCAAAAGTGTTGAATTTAGGATTGCTTACCTCGATCGTGCCGTATAGGAAGACATTAATTACCTCAAAAGTGATTTCTTCATTTGTCTTGAGGTGCGAATTGGTGATTCGAGGGTCTTCCTTATTCAACAATACCGGTCCCCTATTTTGAAGTGATTTGTTGTTCCTATCACTCGTGCTGGGGTTTCCTTCTGGTTTCATGCCGTGTATTCCTAGTTTCTCTTTAAAGTGTGTTTTTCACTCGTCTAGTTCATCGACACGAGCCTTAGTTCTTCATGACTTATTTCTTTATGGGTACGAGGTCGAAGATCTAGCTCAGCTAGGTGATTTCGTGATGCTTCCTGTAAAGAAGGTTGAACCAAATGGTTATCAATAGAACTAACGTTCGTACCTTTATTACTCGATGTCCTAGCTGAGTCAAGAGCTTGAAGAGTGATTGTTTCGTCGTCTACACGAAGTGTGAGTTCACCGAATTCTTCCTCTATGTGTTCTTTCTTTATTGCATCGAGATATGGCACACGAGGTTGGTACTCTGTAATTGCCGGTTTTGGTATATCATGGCACACTTCAACCTTACCTTTACTTACCACAGGTTCTTCCCTTGGGTTTGGTTCGTCTAACCCTTCACTTTCTTGAGCTGTTATGGCTTGGATTTGCTCCTTTGGATTAATCTCAGTGTTGCTTGGTAGACGCCCTTGTGGTCGTTCGGAAATTATTTTTGCAAGCTGTCCAACTGTGTTAGTAAGTTGTCCCACTGTCTTAGAAACTTCCTCAACTGACTTAGTGACTTCCCTAACTTGGCTCTCGATCCTTTTGATCGATGCTTGTTGGGTCTTAAGGGTGGTTTCAGTGTCTTGGAGACGATTTTCTATGGATGCCATGAATCTTGTCAGCATCTCTTCAAGGTTCGGCTTCTTCTCTTGTGGATAGGGCTGAATTTGGAAATTTTGAGGAGGTTGTTGTCTTTGATTTCCTTGATTTCCTTGACCTCCCCACGAAAAATTTGGGTGGTTCCTCCAACCTGGATTATAATTATTACTATATGGGTTATTATTAGATCTGAAATTGTTACCTATATAGTTCATCTTTTCGTTCTCTGTGCTTGGTTGGTAGGGTGGGTACTCAGGATTCGCCACGGTTCCACTTACGTCACTAATTGCATTCTTTGGATGTACTGCGAAGAACACAAACTATCAAGCTTTTTATTCATCATCTCTACTTGTGTTGATAGCATGGTTCTTTGCATCCATGTTGAAAACTCCGTGGATTTTGTTGGTTTGGTCCTTGTAACACGCCATCGATAGTTATTGGTGACATCTCTTCAATAAACTCGTAAGTCGCTTCAGGAGTTCTATTGTTCGAGGGTTCCACCATGGTGGTGAATCAATTAGTTGCCTCGTTGAGGGGTTTACACCGTTATAGAAAGTTTGGACTTGGAGCCACAAGGGTAAACCATGGTGCGGACACCTTCTCAATAGATCCTTGTATCTCTCCCATGCGTCATATAATGTCTCTAAATCCATCTGCACAAAAGAAGAGATATCATTCCGTAATTTGGCCGTTTTGGCCGGTGGGAAATATTTTAATAAAAAATTTTCGGTCATTTGTTCCCATGTAGTGATTGACCCTCGTGGTAACGAGTGTAACCACTGTTTGGCTTTATTCATTAATGAAAAGGGAAATAACCGAAGCTTTATAGCATCATCAGAAACGCCATTTATTTTGAAGGTATCACAGAACTCTAAAAAATTAGCTATATGAGTGTTTGGGTCTTCATCCTGCAAACCATCAAATTGAACAAATTGTTGAATCATTTGTATAGTGTTAGGCTTTAATTCAAAATTATTAGCAGCTATAGCAGGCCTAACAATACTAGATTCGACTCCTGTTAAATGAGGTTTAGCATAATCATACATAGTACGCTGAGCATTATTTTCTGCCACATCTTGTGGTGGGGGGTTATTTTCGTCCATCCCTTCAGTAGGATTGGATCTGTCTTCTCGCTCTTCTTCTTGGTAATTTAGGGCTCGCCTAATTTCTCTGCAATTTCTACGAGCGGTAGCTTCAATATCACTGTCGTATACTAGTGGTCCTCTCGGGTTCCTTCTAGTCATAAACTAGAGGTACCTACTAGGAAAAGAAAGAAAGAAAAATTTAACAAAGTTAAAATTTAAACTTAAAAATAAAAGTAAATTGTAGAAAATAAAAAATAGTGGCTAAAGTAATAAAAATAGAGCTTTCTTAATATTTTAGTTTCAAAACATGGCGCCAAAAACTTGATCATTTGTGAAGTCGAGTTTTAAATTTATAAAGATAATGATCGAACACGAAACTAACTATGACAACGATTGAGGCAAGTGCACCTATCGAACAGATAGTATAGTTAAGGCAAGACCAGGATTGTCGAACCCAAAGGAACTAAAAGTACTAATACTAACTTTCTTTCTATTATTTAGCCTAAAATAAGTGAAGTTGTTTATTAATCTAAATTAACTAATTACTAAGCTAAAGACGCAAAGACAAAAAGAATGAATTGGGGAAATACTTGGGAAAAACTCAGTTGATTAAGACGATACCCTTAGGAAAAATCCACCTAGACTTCATTTGTTATCTAACACTGAACCAGACGATTTATTCACTTGACTTGATCCGTAGGACTCCCTAACGTATATTAAACCCTCTCTCGAGGCGAATAATGTCTAACCCTAGGTTAATTAATTGAAATCTCTTTCCCATTAATAACCCCCTAGAATAGCAGTAAATCGATCTATGGACATCCCATATTAGGTTTCACCCTAATCCGGCAAAATCTCGTTACCCTATCTCTAGGCGTGCGATCAACTCCGCTTAATTATGCTAGATCTACTCTTAAGCAAGGACTTTTGCTCCACCACCTAAGCACATCATACTTGAATTAATATCCGTGAAATATCAACACAAGAATTAAGCACACATAATTAAGAACAAATCAAGTATTTATCATATAGTTCGAGAAAACAATAACAAGATTCATCTAGGTTTCATCCCCTTCGTGTCTCACGAAGGGTTTAGCTCATAATAATAAAAGAAAACATCTCGGAAGAAAAGATAAAACAAAACATAATAAATCCCTAAAACCCCCGAAGGAATTGAAGAGGAGATCCTCCGTCTTGAGTAGAATTCCGGCTTCTTGAGATGGATCAACTGGATATCCCTTGAGAGTTTCCCACAAATCGACCTTTTCGGCTCGGCTCCTTGGCCTAGCTAACCATACGACAAAAGCCCCTGGCGCGAAGGCTTGCCGAACTCCCCATTAAGTTGCCCCTAGGGTGTTTATATAGGCTTTGAGATGTGTTACTTGACCTCCAAGCATCCTAATTTGAGTGCAATTCCTAGTTGGGGGTTTAATTAGACTTTGGAGTGTTTTTCTTTGCCTCCAAGCATCCAAATCCGAGCAAAACTTCTCTTGGCCGCGGCAGGGACACGGCCATGGCACACACCTGTGTGAATCGTGGCCAGGCCGTGTTGGACTCTGTTAGTGAGGCACAACCGTGTAGATCGACTTCAGGCCGTGTTCTAGTATATTGAGGAGGCACGGCCGTGTGGGCTTTAGTCCAGTCCGTGTCGATTTCTTCTTTGGCCCATTTTGGTCTGTTTTGAGCCCGTTTCTCGTTATTTTTATTCTTGGGTGCTTTCCTGAGTATAAGACATGAAAAGAAAGGATTAAGAGCACCAAATTATATAAAATAAAGGATAATTCATCTAAAAGCATACTAAATGTGGGTTTAAAATATGTTACTTTTACGGTTTATCAATGTGATTGCATTGATAGAACAGGATCAACTCATTCTTACATATGCATGAATTTAGTATTTAGTAGGACTTTGCCAGTAGAGTCTACTGAATTTGTGATTAGAGTATCGAACCCCTTAGGCAAATGTGTTTTGGTTGACAAAGTCTGCAAGAATTGTCCGTTAATGCATCAGAATTTCTATTTTCTGGATAATCTGATTTTGTTGCCACTCGACGAATTTGATGTGATTTTGGGTATGGATTGGCTAATGATGCATAGTGCTATAGTGAATTGTAGACGAAAGACAATTGAACTGAAATGTCAGAATAATAACACTATTAGAATTGAATCTGATGATCTGAACAGTTTGTCAATTGTAATCTCATCTATGTCAGCTCAGAGATTTGTGAAAAAGGGGTGTAAAACTTACCTTGTGTATGTACTTGATACGAAAGTGACAGAAACAAAGATTGAATCAGTACCAGTTATGTGAGAGTATCCAGATGTATTTCCTGAAGAGTTACCGAGTTTACCACCTATCAGAGAAGTTGAGTTTGGTATTGAATTAGTACCGGGGACAATGCCGATATTGATAGCTCCGTATAGAATGGCTCTGGCAGAGTTAAAAGAATTGAAAGCTCAATTGCAAAAGTTGACAGATAAGGGTTTTGCTAGACTGAGTTTCTCTCCCTAGGGTGCACCAGTATTGTTTGTGAAAAAGAAAGATGGCACGATGAGAATGTGTATTGATTACAGACAGCTGAATAAAGTGACTATAAAGAATAAATACCCTCTACCGCAAATTGATGATTTGTTTGATCAATTAAAAGGGGCAACAGTATTTTCAAAAATCGATTTGAGATTGGGTTATTACCAGTTGTGAGTTAAAGACTCAGATGTGCCAAAGACTGCATTTAGAACAAAGTACGGACACTATGAATTTCTTGTTATGCCTTTCAGATTAACAAATGCACCTGCTTTTTTTATGGACCTGATGAACCGAATTTTTAGGCCGTATTTAGATCGATTTGTAGTTATGTTTATTGATGACATTTTGATTTACTCTCGTGATGAATCTGAGCATGCTGAGCATTTGAGAATCGTGCTACAAACTTTGAGAGATAAATAGTTGTTTGCAAAGTTTAGCAAATGTGAGTTTTAGGTACGAGAGGTTGGTTTTCTGGGACATATAGTTTCAGCCACGGGTATCCGAGTAGACCCGAGCAAAATTTCTGTGATTATAGATTGGAAGCCTTCGAGAAATGTAACCGAAGTCCGTAGTTTTCTAGGACTAGTCGACTATTATAGACGATTTGTGAAAGGCTTCTTGATGATTGCGATGCCGATGACGCGATTGCTTTAAAAAGATGTTAGATTTGAGTGGTTAGAAAAGTGTCAACAGAGTTTCGAGCAGTTGAAAACATTATTGACGGAGGCCCCAGTGTTAGTTCAGCCTGAGTCGGGTAAGGAATTTGTAGTTTTTAGTGATGCATCGTTAAATGGCCTGGGTTGTGTTTTGATGCAGGAAGACAAAGTTCTAGCTTATGCCTCGAGACAGTTGAAGCCACACAAAAGGAATTATCCGACGCACGATCTCGAGTTAGCTGCGATAGTGCTCGCATTGAAAATTTGGCGCCATTACTTGTTTGGTAAGAAATGTCATATTTACACCGACCACAAAAGTTTGAAATATCTGATGACACAGAAAGATTTGAATTTGTGACAGCAGAGATGGTTAGAATTGCTAAAAGACTACGAATTAGTTATTGATTATCATCCGAGGAAAGCAAACGTAGTTGCTGATGCTTTGAGCTAAAAGTCTTTATTCGCTTTACGAGCTTTGAACACACAATTAGTTTTTTTCTGATGACGGTTCGTTAATAGCTTAGTTGAAAGCGAGATCGTTATTTCTACAGCAAATCTATGAAGCTCAAAAATTTGATAATGAATTGCAAGCAAAACGAGCTCAGTGTGAGTCGACTTCTGATTCTGAGTTTCGAATAGGATCTGATGACTGTTTGATGTTTCGTGATAGAATATGTGTACCAAGAAATTCTTAACTCATTTAGAAGATTCTAATTGAAGCACACAGTAGTTGTTTATCAGTACATCCAGGAAGTACGAAAATGTATAATGATTTGAAACAGTTTTATTGCTGGCACGGCATGAAACAAGATATTTCAAAATTTGTTTCGAAATGTTTGATTTGTCAGCAAGTCAAAGCTGAATATCAAGTTCCGTCAGGTTTATTACAGCCTATAATGATTCCTGAGTGGAAGTGGGATAGAGTGACAATGGATTTTGTATCGAGTTTGCCCTTATCTCCAAAAAAAAAAAGATGCGATATGGGTTGTTGTTGACAGATTAACAAAATAGACTCATTTTATTCCTGTACGTACAGATTATTCACTTGATAAATTGGCTAAGTTGTATATCTCTGAGATTGTTCGACTACACGGAGTGCCATTATCTATTGTTTCAGATAGAGATCCGAGGTTCACTTCGCGATTTTGGAAGAAATTACAAGAAGCTTTAGGTACAAAGCTGCATTTTAGCACTGCTTTTCACTCGCAAACGGATGGACAATCCGAACGAGTTATTCAAATACTTGAGGATATGTTACGTTGTTGCATTCTTGAGTTTGAAGGTAGCTGGGAGAAATATCTACCGCTGATTGAATTTGCTTACAATAATATCTTTCAATCGAGTATAAAGATGGCACCATACGAAGCTCTATACGGTCGTAAATGTCGAACACTGTTGTATTGGAGTGAGCTCAGCGAAAATAAGATTCACGGGGTTGATCTGATCAGAGAGACTGAAGAAAAAGTGAAAGTAATTCGTGATAGTTTGAAAGCAGCGTCAGATCGACAGAAAACATATGCAGGCCTGAAACGGAAAGATATTGAGTTCCAGATTGGGGATAAAGTGTTTTTGAAAGTGTCGTCGTGGAAAAAGATATTACTGTTTGGTCGGAAAGGGAAATTGAGTCCGCGATTCATCGGACCGTATGAAATTATCGAGCGAGTTGGACCAGTGGCATATCGACTATCTTTACTGTCTGAGTTAGAGAAAATTCATAATGTGTTTCATGTGTCGATGCTTCGACGATACCGATCCGACCCTTCACACGTCATTTCCCCGACCGAGGTTGAAATTCAGTCAGATATGTCATATGCTGAAGAACCGATTCGAATATTAGATCGTGAGATCAAAGAGCTGAGAAATAAGAAAATTGCTTTAGTGAAAATATTATGGCATCAGCACGGGGTTGAAGAAGCTACATGGGAACCCGAGGATGCTATGAGAAACCAATACCCGAACCTATTCACTGGTAAGATTTTCGGGGACGAAAATCCCTAGGGGGAGAGTTGTAACAGCCCAGTTTTAGCTAAATCAGAACAGTGGTTTTGAAACCATGAATCCGATGTCAGAAAATTATTTTTAATATTATTTTTGGTTTTTACAGCATGTTATTATATATGTGTGAAAATTTCGTGAGCTAATTTTATCGTTTAATAGCTCAATTTGATAAAAAGGACTTAATCGCATAAAATGCAAAAGTTGCATTCTACTTGTTAAAGGTGTTTAATTGCTATGGTTTATTAATGTTAAGGTCCTTATGTTATAAATAGACCATTTTTATATTAAATGGACAAATGTGGACATGTATTAAATGAATTTGAAGTTAATATTATAAGGCTAAATAGGTAACTAATTAAATATGTTTAAATTAATTTATGTAAAATGGTTGTATCATCTTCAACCTCATTTTGTCTGACCGAATATTAGAAGAAGTAAACCCCATTTTTGAGTTCTTCCATTTGGCTACAACAATTGCTAGCATGTAAGTCCATTTTGCTCAGTTTTTAATGATTTCTATGTTTTTGTAATCGTTGCAGCTCAATCTAGCTAGCCCGTACTTTTCTTTTCGGCATTCCGGGATTTGAAGAAGGAGGCCAATCGCATAGATCTCTAAGTTATAGAATAGTGTTACTTTCGGGATTTCAAGGTAAGAGGATTTGTTTATTTATATATATAAAATCGGGTAGAATACTAACCATGGCTGAATATAGGAGAAGCCTATTTTCGCAATTGTTCCGGCTTTTAAGCAAGGCTATAGATTGAGGATAATAGATCCAGATAGCAAGGACATCGACTAAGAATATTGGATTTCGCAATATCAAGTGTGTAATTCTCCACACCATCTAGATCTGTTTGATTAATATATGAAAATAAGTATTACATGTTTTGTTAAATGCCAAACCCCAGGCATATTGACGGAACCCAAAGAGGGTAAAGCAAATCACCAAGGTTAGTAAATGATCCGATTAAATGTTATAAGTATACCGATTTTATATGATTGCATGGGTTGGGTTTGATGAAAGGAGGAAGTTATATGTTGTAGCGGTTTTTACCGTGATTTGTTGTAGCGGTTCCTTACCGAAGTGATCCGTTGTAGTGGCTTCTATCGTGATGCATTTGTAGTGGCTACGGCCATGATCGATGATGAAAGCACGATCGCCATCAAGGCGTGTAGCGGTGTGGGTTGATTGTAGAAATCCCCAATGGTGTGAATGGTCGTGCGGGCGTGTAGCGGATGGACACCTAGGATATGGGTTAGGCTTTGCATATTATTTTTGTTACTTATATTTTGATTATTCATTTTATGGGGCTAAAGCCCAAATCTAATGGTGCATGAGGGTTGCACATCGAGTCTCGCGACTCACCCTTTAATTTTAACCATCTCAAGTGACACTTAGGGCATCGGACCTGGCCGAGAGAGAGAGCAAGGTGGCCATGCGATGAGCTTTGAGAATTCAAACAAAAAGATTTAGTCTAATTTTTTTATTTTCATTTAATTAATGGGTTCAAATTTCCTTGTAATAAGGCCATGGGCCACTAGACTACCATTTATGTCTTGGGATTTTGTTGGGCTTTTATTTTTGGGTTTTAAGTTTTACGTTTTCAATTAAGTTAAGACACTGAATGAAATTTGGGTTTTATTTAAAATCTACCAAGATAATTGGTTACTTAATATTTTATACTTTAATGAATTATTAAGCTTTGAAATAAAGGTGTAAACCTAGTAATTGTTTTCCAAAATACGACATGTTACGTAAAATCTCTTAAGTGACATACCAGATCTGGTTGTAGCGTTTGGGCCGGGTTTGGGGTGTTACAAATTGGTATCAGAGCCCAGTTCAAAACTCGGCTCTGGGGGTTTTTTGGGCTCAAAACGTTTTCTAAAGTTGGGTTTTCGAAACATGCATATTTATACAGGTCTGTTAGCTCAGCATGGCACCTGCGTCTCCGGCCCAAGTCTGCCAAGTAAGTACTCTGAACCATTGTGTGGTACATATATGTGGGCTTGATGGGCTTGATGGGACGTAGGATAGTTAGATTAGAACTTGATGAACTTTAGGCCTAGCTGAAACAACTCTTAAAATCTCATAAGACTTAACTTCACTAAACAAACCCGTGAACGAGCGCAAGACTAGGGTGTGGTAACAGCATACGCATGTCTAGGATTGGATCAGGAAGAGCACAGTATTTAAGCGGTCCCTAGTGACTCACCTCCTCATCGCTGGAATCCTGCAGTGCGTAGTGACTGTTCACCTTAGCCAAGTTAGGGTGTGCCAATGGGCATACGCATGTCTAGGAGTGGATTCGGGAGAGCTTGGTACTTAAGCAGTCCTAGCGACTCACCTCCTCTTCACTAGAATCCTACAGTGCGTGGTAACTATTCACCCTAGTTACGAGGACTTGTTGATAGGCTAAACCTTATAATTAAAACCCGAAAGGGACCACCCACCCTAGTTTGAAAAAAAGAAAGAAAATTTCTCAAGTTTTGCAAAATTTTCAAAATACGTTTGATTTGTGAAAACTACCAACCACCATGAATTTGTAAAATACCTATGTTTTGAAAATTTACAGAAAATCTCATGTTTATAAGAGTAACCGGACCATGAAACTAGATTTTTCCCCAAAGTACACTGTTTGAAAAAAAAAAAACAACAACATCGAAATATCCACGTTAGAAAAAATTACCAACCTACCCTCGTTTTGTCAAATGACCAAAATACCCCGCTTTGTACAATTACCAAATTACCTCGATTTGTAAAATTACTAAATTGCCCACGATTGCAAAATTATTGAAATACCTGGATTTCAAAATTACCAAAATACCCCGGATTGTAAAATTACGAGAATACCCTCACTTCACAAAATCAACAAGGAACTTTATTATGAAAAATTATGAAAATACCCTGTAGGATGAAATTACGAAAATACCCACGGGTAGTGAATCAACGAAAACACCTTTACGTGAAGAATGTAAGTGCTTAGATGATTTTTGTATGATGTATGTGTTTTATTTTAGTTAGAGGTTACAAACTTGAGATCAGATTGTGAATGCGAATTGAAAGAACCACTCTTAAAACTATTATTCATAAGGATCAATTAGTGGTTAACTAGTGAAAGAAAACTAATAATCCATAAAATTCTTAATCGGATAAACGCCAATCGGAGGAATGAGTTCAAGGGGTCGAGGACGTCCGTCGCGTGGGCCTTGGTAGGGGTAGAATGACCGCGTCGAGCGATAGGGTCCGCCACGGTCGAAAAATGAGATGCCAAAGCCGCAGGTGTAGAAGGAGAATTTCGAGATGAGGCACCGGAGATGATCTTTGTATCTCGAGGTGATGTTGAGGGTTTTAGAGAGGGTTCTTTGGAGTAGGCATGGGCACACGGAGCCCGGAAATGCAGACCGAGCGCTTAAGGCCAATGGGGCGAAGTGTTTAAGGGAGTTTACGGTGTAGCCCTAACACGGTGAGCATTGGATGGAAGCGGCGAGCGCATAATGGATGACTTAGACTTCACGGTAGAGGAAAAGTTGAAAGGGTCGTGTCTCTTCTTCGAGACGAGGCCTATCGGTGGTGGCTCACGGTGAAAGAATGGTATGCGCAGATTGTATTGACTTGGATTTCTTTAAGGAATCATTTCAAGGGAAGTATGTTGGGGCTGGGCTACGTGGATGCACAGAGGAAGGCATTCACGAATGCACAGTGCAGGGAAGTAAGTCCGTGGTCGAGCACGAGGCGAGTTTCTGCGCTTGAGTCGCTACCTTTCGGGAATGGTAGCAACGAGTATGAGCGTTGTGTACTGGTTCGAGGATGGGTGCGGAATGAGTTAAGGGTTACGATAGCACCGCAAAGGGAGAGAGTTTTTCTTTGTTTTGGTAGATAAGGTTAAAATAGCCGAGGAAGTGAAGCGGGTCGAGAGACAAGAAAGGGATAAGGATAGGAGTAAGAGTAAGAGAAGTTTCGAGCGATCAGAGCATCGGGAATTATCGGAAAAGGCATAGGATCGATGGGCGACTCATGCTCGACGGGTCGAATCGAGCATGTCCTACATGTGGGAGGACGATTATGGGGAGTGCGAGAATGAAAGCGGGTGGATGCTTTAGGTGTGGATCCACGGGACATCCGATTAAGGGCGTCCTCGGATGGATCGGGTGCAGACCAGCGGGACGAGGTTACGATCGGTGGGAGAGGTGATCAACAACCACCAAGAGGCGCGAGACAAGCCGGGGCGATAATGGTAGTGAGCAGCGGTCGTGGAGCACCGGTAGAGAGGTACAGGTTATGCCGAGGCGAGGCGACCAAAGCGTTGGTCTATGCGAAGACATCGCCAAGGGGAAGAAGACGCCCAGATGCGAACAATGGTGCGTACCTACCATAGTATACTAAGTGTTTTTTTTTTTTTTTGGCTTTAGAAATTAGAGTGCGCAGCGAAAGCATAGTGGTGCGACTTAGGTAGTACGATTACTAGTTAGTTAGAAATTTCGAGGACAAAATTTCTTTAAGGGGTAGAAGCGTAACATCACGAATAATTAGGTCTATGCATTTTATGTGTTTGGATGCTTAAAATATTAATTTGAGAATTTGAGGTACAATTGGGGCTCAAATTGGGTTGAGACCTTGTTTTAAATATTTTTTTTAGACACTCTAAGGGCTTAAATTGAAGTTGTAGTAGTTTAATTGACATATTGGGCTCGTGGCCCAGCCAGACTAGCACACGAAGGTGAGCTATAAGTGGCGTCACTAGTGCATGAGGAAGGCCCAAATTTTTGGTTGCTTGAAGCCCAAGTTATAGGGATAGATTTCGGCACTTAATTGAGTAAGGGGGGCGGCACAAGGCTATTTTTTTGGGAATCTTATTATATTTATTTCATGTGGATAATAAGCGGATAAAGGCTATTATTTAGGGTTTTAGTCTTTAAGGATAATAAGCAGATAAAGGCTATTTTTGAGGAGATAATGATTAAGATAAAGGAAAAGGGATAGGAGCTATCATGTGTGTGGCGGTGTTGGCGAAAATCAATCTCTGCTAAAGGGAGGAATCAATTTTTCTATAAAAAGGGGTGTGCCAAAATTTTGAAGCCTCTCTTTTATTTTCTTTTCTCATCTTCTTCCTCTCAAAAGCCGAAAATCACCATCTTCTTCACCCTTTCTTCCTCTCTAAAATTTCCTGGTTGGTCGAATCTTTTAACCTCTATTGTTATTCTTCTTTTAATCCCTAAAAGCCGAAATCACATCTCTATTATTCTATTCTTCTCCTTAATATTCATTGGCCGAATCTCTCTTAGTCATCTCTTCAATTCGTACATCTTCTAAAAGCCGAAATTCTTAGATCTCACTTCCTGAAGTTGCCGAATTCTCTTCAAAGGAGTTTGCTTGTGCCGAATCTTGAAGGAAACAATAGGTAAGTATTGATTTCGGGATTTCAATGTTCTTCCGGCTTTTCAAAAGTCCTTAGTCGAATGGCTATTAGAAACTAATATCTTATTTCACTTTTCTTTTCGGCATTCCGAGATTTGAAGAAGGAGGCCAATCGCATAGATCTCTAAGTTATAGAATCGTGTTACTTTCGGGATTTCAAGGTAAGAGGGTTTGTTTATTTATATATATAAAATCGGGTAGAATACTAACCATGGCCGAATATAGAGAGGCTTATTTTCGCAATTGTTCAGGCTTTTAAGCAAGGCTATAGATTGAGGATAATAGATCCAGATAGCAAGGACATCGACTAAGAATATTGGATTTCGCAATATTAGGTGTGTAATTCTCCACACCATCTAGATCTGTTTGATTAATATATGAAAATAAGTATTACATGTTTTGTTAAATGTCGAAACCAGGCATATTATTGAGGAACCCAAAGAGGGTAAAGCAAATCACCGAGGTTAGTAAATGATCCGATTAAATGTTATAAGTATACTGATTTTATATGATTGCATGGGTTGGGTTTGATGAAAGGAGGAAGTTATATGTTGTAGCGGTTTTTACCGTGATTTGTTGTAGCGGTTCCTTACCGTGATCTATTGTAGCGGCTTCTATCGTGATCTGTTGTAGTGGCTACGGCCATGATCTGATGATGAGCGGCCACGATCGCCATCAAGGCGTGTAGCGGTGTGGGTTGATTGTAGAAATCCCCAATGGTGTGAATGGGGTGATGCATGGGGCGTGTAGAGGATGGACACCTAGGATATGGGTTGGGCTTTGCATATTATTTTTGTTACTTATATTTTGATTATTCATTTTATGGGGCTAAAGCCCAAATCTAATGGTGCATGAGGGTTGCACATCGAGTCTCGCGACTCACCCTTTAATTTTAACCATCTCAGGTGACACTTAGGGCATCAGGCCAGGGCTAGAGAGGAGAGCAAGGTGGCCATGCGATGAGCTTTGAGAATTCAGCAAAAAGACTTAGTCTAATTTTTTTTATTTTCATTTAATTAATGGGTTCAAATTTCCTTGTAATAAGGCCATGGGCCACTAGACTACCATTTATGTCTTGGGATTTTGTTGGGCTTTTATTACTAGGTTTTAAGTTTTACGTTTTCAATTAAGTTAAGACCTGCATGAAATTTCGGTTTTTATTTAAAATCTACCAAGATAATTGGTTACTTAATATTTTATACTTTAATGAATTATTAAGCTTTCGAAATAAAGGTGTAAACCTAGTAATTGTTTTCCAAAATGCGACATGTTACGTAAAATCTCTTAAGTGACATACCAGATCCGGTTGTAGCATTTGGGCCGGGTTTGGGGTGTTACAGTAAATGAATGATGTGGTGGATAAAGAGGTTAGTACGAGGCGATACAGGTACGTACAGAACCTATTCGAGTATTAAATAGAGAAAGTTGATGAAATGGTATTTGATCATGTTTTAAGACATGAGAAAGGTCTGTTATTAATGTGTATATGGTGATGTTATGTACAATTGGTTGATTTGTATTTATTTGATGAATTAAATTATTCATATACGAGCTTACTAAGCTATGAAGCTTACTCTGTGTTATTTTTCTATGTTTTATAGTGAATCAAAGCTAGTTCGGATCCGGGAGTCATCGGGAACATCATCGCACTATCGAACATCTAAGTTGGTACTTTTGAATTGTACATATGGTATATGGCATGTATAGGCTAGATGTGGTAATTTGGTTGTGAATATAGCCATAGGATTTGGCTTGTAAATGCATATGTTTTGTTTTGTATATATAGTCATGAGTGATGGCTTATTTTAGTATGTTTTGGTATGAATGTGGTTATGGTTTCATAATTGCTCAAATGGTTATATTTTGAGTTTGGTAAATAATCTATATGGTGTGATTGAATTTGATAATTTGAGAAGTTATGTGCTTATGAATTATTGCTTGATAATATAAGTGTTGAATGGGTAATTGACATTGATTTGGATATTGAATTTGATTGAAATGGATATAGTATGATTTGTGTTTTTGGTTGATGATTTTGGGATGAGTATTGTATGTTGAAATGGTACCATTTTGGTTGTTTAGGTGAGCATGAGAAAAGGGTGGAAAATTGGCCTTGCAAATGGCCTATTTTTGTCCACACGGGTAGAGACACGGGCGTGTGTCTTAGCCGTGTGCGACACATGGTCATGCTACACGGTCGTGTGTCCCCTGGTGTTGAAATTGAATTGAAGTCAGTATGCTCTACATGGCCTCACACACGGGCGTGTGACTGGCCGTGTGGCACAAGTCAGTATACCCCCTAAATGGCACACGGCCTAGCACACGGGCGTGTGACTTGGCCGTGTTGCATAAGTCGATTATACCGTGACAGATTGACACGGCACAGTACGAGCGTGTGGCCATTTCGAAGGACACACGGGCGTGTGGTCAGCCGTGTGACCCAAGTCAGTATGTATGTCCTGTTTTCACACGGCCTGGGACATGGGCGTGTCTGAAGCCGTGTGAGGCACACAGGCGTGTGACCCTTGTATGTTTGAAAATTTTCTAAGTTTTTCGAAAATTTTATATATTATCGGTTTAGTTACGAACCACTTCTATAGCGTGTTTAAGGCCTCGTAGGCCCTTATAAGGAACAATGTGATTATGATTGAATGGTGTTTGAGAATGGATGCATAAATGTATGAGTTATGTATATAAAATGATATGTATTGATCGGTAATACCTCGTAACCCTATTCTGACCGTGAATACGGGTGAGGGGTGTTACATGATTCCCATCATTTAACCAAATCAAGACTCATCAAACATATTAAGACCATATATAAACACATCAAAATATGTCCTTTACAAGCCATTCCAATGGCTAGTTACAACCAAACATTTACATTGCCATAATTGGTCATATTTAGCCTATACATGCCATTATAACCAAAATTAGTTTGCTATATATACCGAAAAGTTCGATGGATAGTGTGATGTAGCTCCGACCCGCTTCCAACCTTTACGAGCTTCCGAATACTATAAAACTGAGGAAATAAAACCAAGTAAGCATTTAATGCTTAGTAAGTTCGTATAACGGGAATTTAACTTACCATTCATTTTCATTAAAATAAACATACAAGAGCATCCAAGCAATTTAGCTAATAGCCTAAACACACAACTTCATCAAACATGTTAGTCATTTATTTCACATGCATAACAAGAATCATGTATGAGCTCATCAATGTCAAGTTTCCATGTATTTCGTGCATATACAGGTAACATTTCACTTTGAAATCATTTATTTTCTCATATATGGATTTTTCCCGTTGAATCATTAAATAAAATAACGATGGATACCCGGGTAGTACACACGAAGTGTACAAATCTGTAATCCGTCAATTCATATTCGGGAATGCTCATACGAGCACATAATCGGGAAGCTCTTTCGAGCCATATGATGGGAAGCTCATGTGAGCTATGTAACGGAAGCTCCGGAGAGCCATTAAAGGTCGGAAAGGTTCAAGCGAGCCAATATCGGGAAGCTCCGGAGAGCCATTAACGGGAAGCTCACAAAGAGCCTTTAATCGGGAAGCTCTTGAAGAGCCATTTATCGGGACTCTCATAAGAGCTACGATGTGTCCATAACACATGTAGGATCACAACCACTCGGGATGCTCTGAAGAGATATTAACGGGAAGCTCGCAAGAACCATATGACGGGAAGCTCATAAGAGCTAATAACGGGACGCTTTTTTGAGCTGTTGTGTGTCCGCAACACATGCAGGACCATAACCAATACGGGAACCCTGTATCCATCGAATTTCATTTATTCAAACGGGGACTTAACACTTGTCGGATATATTTGGATATGTGTTCAACACTTATACATGGCAATTATACATTCCACACATAACAATATTCAATTTAAAACATTTAAATACACAATTTAGTTACACAAACTTACCTTGACAATGTTCGTGCACACAAAGGTTACTAATCCGCTACTTTCTCTTTTCCTCGTTCTAACTCCGTATTTGGTCTATCCGGATCTATACGAATGAATTTAACATCAATTTAATGCATTTCATATTCAATTCGATCCAATTCACGTCTTAGGAAAAATTACCATTTTGCCCTTATAATTTTAATTAATTCTGATTTCATCCCTAGGCGCGGAAAATGAAATTCATGCAATTTAATCCTTATTCCAAGCCTAACCAATTTTTACATATTACAACAACAGTCCATGTATTTCACAAAAATTAGAATTTTTCCATAAATTTCACATCTTTTCAATTTAGTCCTTAAATCATAATTTCATCAAAATTCCCTTTACAAAAGTTGTTTATCTATCAACAACCTTTCATTTTCTACCACAAAACTTCATAATTCATGCATACTCATCCATGGAAAAACTTTAATACCTTAATAACTTTGCAAATTAACCCTCGAGATAGCTAGATTAAGTTATTACGATCTCGAAAATATAAAAATTACTAAAAACGGGACAAAAAAACATACCTAATTGAGCCAAATAAGTTTGCTTAAAACCCAATTTCCATGGCTAGGGTTTCCATGTTTTAATTTTGGGAAAGATGATGAAATAAGATGATATTAGATTTTTATCATCTTTAATTATTTCTATTTCCAATTTAGTCATTTTCTTTATTTAATTTTTCATGGATGAATCATCATACTTATCTACTAACTCCTCTTAATGGTCTATTTACCATATAAGGACCTCAAATTTTGAATTCCATAGCTATTTGATACCTATAGCTACTAGAACTCAACTTTTGCATTTTATGCAATTTGGTCCTTTCCCTCTAATTAAACATGTAATCTATAAAATTTCTTTACGAAATATTCATACGATATTTCAATCATAATTCAGACCATGAAATAATATTAAAATAATTTTCCTTTCGGACTCGGATTTGTGGTCCCAAAACTACTATTCGGATTTCACTGAAAACGGGCTGTTACAATATCTGAATAGTGCATGTTTGATCTATATTTGAGAAAATCAGGTTGAAATTTGTAATAACTCGGAAGAACCTTATTGCGTACCTTGCATAACCTAGGATTTATGTGATTAAACTGTTTTAGTATAGAAATATTGTTGTTACCTCACATAATCTATTTTTTTTCTACTTATTAAAAATACTAAGTTGTTGACATTGACATATGCTAAACTTAATAATTTAATAAGTATGATTTCTTAGACAATGCCTAAAAAAGTAACCTTGAAATCAGAACATACATAGAAATATGCAGACAAGAGGTTAAACTTTGGACTTCGAGAGAAGCCAAATTACTTGTAAATAAAGCATGGTTAATAAATAGTCGAGTTGCCATGGATTTTTTTCGTAACATCATTAGCATTATTTAAATAGTTCTAAGTTATGAAGGAGAATTATTCTAACACACACATGCTATTGTGATTTCTCGTCAAGACTTGCATACTTATTTCTTCCTTTTATTTAATTTAATTTTAAGCATACTTAGGTTAGTTTAATATAATTAAAACCCATCACTTTAATTTATGTTTATTACCGACCAATTTGCTTAGTAATTAATTTTGCAATACTTGATTCGCATAAACAGTCTCTATGGAGACAATAACTCTTACTCACTACTTTATTACTTGTCAACGATTGTATATACTTGCACATCAATCGAATAATCTCGAGACATTAGTCATGTTTGGGTTAGCTAAAAATGTTAAAATGTTGGGTTGGTATTAATGAGTTGTTGGCTGGATTGGGTAATTGGGCTTTGGGTTTCGATAGTTTAAATTATATTATATATTATATTTTAAATATAATAAATATAAGTCAGTAAATTCGGTAGGTTCAGTTATGAATTTTAATAAAACTTTCTCCTAATCTTACTTATTTGGTTGCATCTTTTTAAGAATTTTGTGCAGTCAGTCTTGAGATGCTAATTGAAGAAGAGGCTAAATCAAAGCAAGGTTACTTCTCTAGAATCCTATTGTGATATACTTTAATATGCAATCAAAAGACAATATGGGCTAACTTTATGAAAATTTATGTCAACCCTTTGTATTTTTTTTTTGAATTTTTTAAAAATTAAAAAAATTAATTAATTATTAACATGGCAATCCATGTGTATGCCACATTAGCAAAATTTAATAGTCGTTAATTTTTCCATCCATTTTGGTTTGATTTGACAAACAAGATAAGTTTAAGGGCTAAAAGAGGTAAAAAAAAATAAATGGAGGAGTAAAATGACTTTTTTATAAGTTGAAGGGTCAAATAAGTCATGATGCCAAAATTTTCTAAGTACATATATGTAAGTAAAACAAGTGAGTCGCTTGGTTTTAAAACAGTTTTTAAGGAAAAATTTAGTGGAGAGAAATCTAAATATTAAGTGCAAAAATTAGGCTACTAAACATATATGTAATAAGACTTAAATCATTGTTTGTATGAGATCAAAAGATAATGAAATCCTATAGACGTAGAAATCGAAGCAATTAGACTACCTTATGAATCGGGTTTCATTTATTTCACTTAAATTTAATTTTCAAACTCATTTTGGATGGAAATTTATACATAAAACAGAGAGAAGAGAATTCAGATAAAATAAAGGACCCAAAAAATATGACTCTTGACCTTCCAATTGGGTCGCTATTATGAGACTGTTCCTTTATATCCAAAGTTTGTATATTATATATGTAGTATATCTATATATGTTTCTTTAGGTCATGGTGAAGAATATTTCCTTCACATCAAAAAAGAAAGTATACATGTTTGTGTGAAATACGTATTCCTTCGCATTATAATAAAAACAACTAAGATTCCAATGAAAAATAAAGTGAAGGACTTCTTTTGACGACGACGATGATGATGATGGGATTTTTCTAGAATATTTAGAAATTAAATTTATTTATTTATTTATTTATTTATTGATGAAGAAGCCCATGAATTATTTTTAATTTTCGATCAATGAGACAATTCTCTTCGGTTGATTTGATCTCATCATCTTGAGATTTTGTTCCATATACTTGAAATTTTATTTTATTTTATTTCAAAATATTCTTACTGCTTAATTGAAAAAAATAAAAGTATATGTTTCAAAAGAATTTTATAAAAAAGTATATATGTTGGCAAAAAAAAAAAAAAAAGCTGTGTTCTGTTGAAAGTGGTGACTGAGGCTCAAAAATCTCTTTCACAAAAAGGAGTTTTATATTATTGTGGAATATATTTAAAATTTATCTTCAACTCAATTTGAATCAAAATCTCAATATGCAATCTCATTTGATTACTTAATTTGGAATTGAAATGTCATTTTGGTTGTAAAAAAAGAAGAAGAAAAAAAGGTTCCCATTGGATAAATCCAACTCATTAGATGCCTCCATGAAAGGAACTACTCCAGATAGTGTATATAGATTTTAAAGAGTTTCAACTTTTTTTTTTTTTTAAAGAAGGAACAAGTATTATTTAGCGATTCAAAGCAAATGAGATAAATAATTAGGAGGATCAATACACACAAAATAAATTATCAAGAGAAAAGACATCTTAAGAGAGTCGAAGTTGTAAACTATTCTCCATACGAGTTAAAGCATCACCACACTTGTTCCCTTCACAAAAGATATGTGGCAAGGAGCTAGAACTCATAGAACGGAGGAGCGTCTTACACTTATCAATCAAATGAGATAATATCAAGTCAGATTTAGATGGTAATTTCATAAAAATGTAGCATTGACTTCTATTTCAAGATTGTTAATGTTAAGTTGTCGAGCTAAAACTAGACCGTCTCTCAGGGTCCATAGCTCAATCTCTACGCTAATAGCTCTAGGGATGTGGCGAAAAGAGCCAATCATCTAACTACCCTGATAATCACGGATAACAACACCAACACTAGTTTTACTCGAATTCCCTATAAATGAACCCTCAGTATTCAACTTTAGTGATCTAACTCAAACTTTCCCATAAATATTTCCAATAAATTTATAAAGTTCTTATCGAAATTAAAAAGCTATTCAGATTATAATCTCATCCGTTATCAAATATTAAAAGATTGGTGACAATCAAAATATGATAAATTGGATATATATATATATATATATATAGAATATTAATCTAAAATGTTAATGTGTTGCTACTAATAGAATAATTTAGTTTTTGATACAGAGAGAAAAGGTTAAGGTTTTGAAGATAAATGAAAATTAAATTTAAAATTGAAAAAAAAGGTAAAAGTATTATAGAGGTCCTTGTACTAAGAGTTTGATCATATTTTGTCTCTCTATTAAAAAATGTTCAAATTAGTTCATGGACATTAGATTAAATAGTAAATTAATTTTTTCTATTAAAAAAAATCATCTATTTTTACTATTAAAAATTGACGTGCTTGACAAAATAATCAGAGAGTGACAAATGGCGTGCCACATATACATCATGATGATGTACATGTAAAGGGACCAGTGTTTAACTGTAGAAATTGATGAATTTTTTTAACAAAAGGACTTCTTCTCTATTTAATCTAACTGTACAATGACTAATTTACTCATTTTTTAATAGAATAGATAAAATACAATCTGACTTCTATTATATAAGGATTTCCATGGTCATTTTTTACCAAGAAAAATATGAATAAAACGATGAAAGTTAGTAAAAATTATAATGTTTCACCGTACAAAGGACACCAATTCCGTATGCAAAGAAAGATTCGTGATGCTGCTCTATCCTTCTTTTTTGTTCAGCATTTGATCGCTTTCTTTTATGATCTAATCGAACAATTTTCTGATGTTTTCCTTTTATTTTTTCATTTTCATTTCCAACAAAAAAGGGAAACTTGCTTTCTTGCCGACCAAACACCACCAGATTCCTCAAAAACCCTATATAAACCGGTGGGTGTTGAGCATTCAAAGCACCTCACAATCTCAACAACAGCTATACATTTAGCCTCTCACTTGCAAAACCCTTCCTAACTTTTGGCATTTTTTTCCGCATAGTATATCAAATGGAGAGAGTGACAAAGTTGGCATCCGAGAAGCCAGTGGTGATCTTCAGCAAGAGTTCGTGTTGCATGTCCCACACCATCAAAACCCTTTTCTACGACTTTGGTGTCAACCCTGCGGTTCACGAACTCGATGAGATTTCTAGAGGACGTGAAATCGAACAAACTCTTTCTAGGCTCGGTTGCAACCCTTCTGTCCCAGCCGTCTTCATTGGTGGTGAATTTGTTGGTGGAGCTAATGAGGTCATGAGTCTTCATCTTAATCGAGCCTTAATTCCAATGCTTAGAAGAGTTGGGGCACTTTGGGTTTAATCCAAAAATTAATCCACTAACTTGCATGCCAAGGCACTAATAAAATTGTGATTATTATATATTATTATATATAATCACATAAATTAGATCCATGAGAGTGTAGATTTCAGGTCTAATTAACAGTGAGCACTACTAATTAACGAGTTCTCTTAGTGAGTGGGTATGTTATCTTTTTGGTAATGTACTAATTATGTTTTTGAGTAATAAAAGTTGCGATTTACATCTACATTAATCTTTTTTTTTTCTAACAAACGGTAAAGAATCCTTTGAAATTTGAGAGAACTTAAAAATATATATTAAATTTAAAAAATTGACTTGCAAAAAAAAAATAGATTAATTTAAAATATAAATTAAACTTGAATTAAAATATTTAAGGCTCGAGCCTGTTCCAACTCATTTTTCTAACTTTGCAATATATTATATTATGTTCTTTTTATATATTAGGTAATTTATAATATATAAAAAAATTAAATCTATAGCTTTATATACTACTTTAATATAAACATTTAAAAAATGTTAAGATGTTTATATATAAAATTTTATAAATAAAAAAAATACTAAATACTAAATTAAAAATATAAATATATTTTTAAAAATTAAAAAATAATGAATAAATTTAAAATGAGTTTGGATTAATAATTTATTATATAAGTAGACTTGAAAAAATTTAAAGTTCACAAATATAAAATAAAGAGCATTAATATTTGTAGCGAAAATTTGTGAAAATAATACTTGAAAGTTGGAACCATGCATATAAATTGTGAAGTATATAAATGGGCATTTCGAAAAAGATAAATGGATTTGGGTTGCAAAATTTTTGGAGTAAATGGGCCAGGATTGATAATGTATTGTAAAGTATAGAGAGAAGAAGGTACAGTGTGATGAAAAGTTGTAGCAGGCAGAGGCAGTGATGGCAGCCGCACGCAATTCCCGAGAGAGATGGATCCTTTGTAATGGAGCCCACTGCCGCTCGCCATTAAATGCCTCGAGGCTCGACCATCCAAAGCTTTACACTAAACAACAAAACTACACGTATTTTTTTAACACGGTCTCTTTATTTTTTGCCATCTTTTTTGACACAGAAACTTATTCATATTTCCCATGTTATTTCTCACTCTTCCTCAGTCACCCTCATGGAAATAGTAAAATCTGGAAAAGAAAATGGGTGGTTGGAATGAAAGTAAGTTCTTTTGTTTCCATTTTAATTGTAATTTAAGTTTTTATTACATAGTTTTAGTTTTCATGGTATTAAGCTAAGTAGCTAGCTACCACTATTATCTATAGGTTGTTAGAGGGACCTTCCAAAGCAAATCTTGGCAAAGGATCTCATAAATCAAACAAAACACAACAGGACAAGACGACCCGGTACTTTGTCTTTCTCTCTCTATCATAACTATTTGCAGAAGTACAGTTCACTTCTTCAATGAAACCCCATTTCCATAATTGCACCTTCTTAGTGTTCTTTCACACTCCCAAGCTAATGCTTCAACTACTTTCTTCCTCATCTACCTTCATTTCCTCAATGGCCCATTAATTTTATTTCATTTTCCTTTTTTTTATTCTCAAACAGCTCAAGTCCAAGTTTAAAGGTCAAACCTTTTTGTCTCAGGTTTAACATATGACCCGATTGTACTTTGTTTTTATTTGAAAAAAAATAAAAAACAGAACTTTGATAAATGAAGTGTTAGGCTTCTTTGTTGTTTTAAGCTGTTTTCTTGATGATAATGTAGCTTCATTTTTTGTGGAAATTTTAGGGCTTTATTTCCTGGTTTTTGATTGAAAGAGTTTTGCTTTGCTTTGGTGAAAATGTTTAGCTTTTCTCGTAGACGCATGAAGCTTGGCAGGTCAGTTTCTTCTTCCCATATATATCATTTTCTATTTTTTATTTAAATTTATGTTCTTTTTACCTTTATGTCAATGAAGAAACTTGGTGGATAAAGTATGCAAACTTGATTAAATATTTCCCCAAATCCCACATCTTTTGTTTTCATGAAGAAGACTTCTTCTTGTTGAACATTGTTCACTTATTTTTAGTATATTTTTTTGTGTTGATTTAGAGTGAAGAAAGTACAGCTTTCAGAGTCCGCCAATGGAATTAAAAGTCCTATGAGACCGCCCAAACAAAGCAACAATCCACATGTGAGGCTTTTGACATGTTTGAATTTCGGTTTTGTAACAGTAGGCATGTGTATAATATATTACTCGGTCTCGGTGTGTTGGATATGGCTATGCATACATTATCGTATGGTTAGATTTTTCTATGTGTTTTCATATATTTGGAGTTCATTTCCCCATGCCTCCAATATGAGTACTTAAAGAAAATGAAGAGTCCAAGGAACATAGCGTGTATAAGTTGCTAAAGCCTTCAAATGTGTTTCAGGTTGAGTCTGCTATGCTTGCTGTTAATCATTCTGATGAACTTGAATCCCACTGTCCTCCTGCCCCTGTGATTAATTCATCAGGGAACTCCGAGAATTGGATGGTATTGTCAGTTGCTGGAGAAACGCCTGTGCCACGCTTTAATGTAATATATATATATATATATGTATATCGATGTTTTCCAATTGTCTGATTGCTTCATATCTTAGGGTTAATGACTTAATTCAAATTTTGTATATCGGTTATGACGGAAATGCTGAAATATTTTCGTGTTCCTTGAGTAGCATGCTGCCACCGTTGTCGGGAACAAGATGATAGTGGTTGGTGGTGAATCTGCAAACGGATTGTTAGATGATGTGCAGGTTCTTAATTTCGACACTTTTTCTTGGACCATGGCATCATCGAAGCTTTACTTGTCGCCAAGCAATCTTCCACTTAAGATTCCTTCATGCAAGGGCCATAGTCTGGTACAATCATACGCGATGCATTAGGTTTTTCCATCATGTTGCATTCTCTTTGCTTTGCATACTATATAAACTAGCCAAACTGTTGTTCATCTTTGCTTGTTAGCTATGATATTAAGTGACCCTGTGTATTGCCACCTCCGTGCCCACTATTTAGACTTGATTTCGATCTTATTCTTGTAATTTAATGGTTTGGTTACGTTGTTTGTGCTACTTTATAGTATCATAGTGCTGGTTCATGTTATTTCTAATGAGTGGGATGCAATGTATTAGGAGTACTGATATTCTTGAGCTTTTTCGTTTTATCCTTACCCAGGTTTCATGGGGGAAAAAGGCCCTCCTGGTTGGAGGCCGAACTGACCCTGCAAATGACAAAGTTTCAGGTTTTGAATTACAGTCTTTTATGGTCTTGTATTGTCTTTCTGTTTCCATACATGATGTTGTACGTTTTTGGTTCTCAAATCTGTTTTTTTTTTTTTTTTTGGCAGTGTGGTCATTTGATACAGAGACAGAATGCTGGTCAGTTATGGAAGCAAAAGGAGAAATACCGGTACTCTTTTCCAACTTATAAAGGCCAAAATACATGTAAATATTGAACATCATAAAAAGAAAAGGCTAAAGAAGAACAGTAAGAACTAGTAGGAAATATATTCATTCGATAGAGCTCAACACTGGCATGTCATAAAGTTACAAGGAATCGTTTGTCTTTTTCTCTTTGCTCCATCCTCTCTTATTTGCCTTTTTTGTTGAGAAACTCCGGGTTTTACTCATTTATTGATGTAAGCATTCCTAACAAACATCCTAATATCTTTCAGGTTGCACGAAGTGGTCACACTGTGGTCCGAGCGAGCTCCGTTTTAATCCTTTTTGGTGGTGAAGATGCTAAAAAGAAGAAACTGAATGACTTACACATGTTTGATTTGAAGTCCTTGACGTGGCTCACTCTTCAGTGCACGTATGTAGCTTGAACATATTCCTTTATGTCACTTTGCTGATAGAGAAATCGTGCTCTTAGCTATGCATCTATTATTACTCAGACACTACATTTTGCTTGAAGAACCCATCTCCGACACATTGGTGTGGGGATATGATCCTCTAAGGGCTCTCCAAATACATGAAAATCTTGAAAAAGGAAAATAATGAACATGCCTGTGTTCAACACTCACACTTGAATCAAAGTATTATAACTATCCATCTTAAGACAAATTTTCTTATGCTAGAAGCTTCTAATAACTGAATTGTTTTGCGGAACTGTATAGGGGAACAAGACCATCACCAAGATCCAATCACATAGCAACTCTTTATGATGATAAAACTCTCTTTGTCTTTGGTGGAGCATCAAAATCTCGAACATTGAATGACTTGTACTCACTTGACTTTGAAACGGTGTGTAAAAATTCAGAATACGATGCCAAACATTTATTATTTCTTTGTAATTTTTTATTAGCTTATAATGGTATTTTTATATTTTAATTTTTCCTCAGATGGTATGGTCGAGAATAAAGATACGTGGTTTTCATCCATCTCCAAGAGCTGGTTGCTGTGGAATTCTTTGTGGAACAAAATGGTACATAGCAGGGGGTGGAAGTAGGAAAAAAAGTATGAATGTAACTAGCTCTTTAAAGTCATTCTAATCTTTGATAAAAATTGCATTGTAATTGAGTTCGGTCACCTCATTTTCTTACATGTTTTGAAATGGTTAAACATATTGTTGATACCGTATCATGTTTCCATATCAAAGCCAATCAGTACTATCTTCTTGATTCCTTCATATGTGTCCATGGATGTGTCTGCTTGTGTGCGTTAAGTCCTATGCTATTCCGGCTCTTCATTTTCTTTTTCTTTAGGTATTTGCATCTAACATTCATGTGTAACACATTCAAATATGAATATGGGGATAATGACCCTTCATGTTGAAGACATGCCCATTTGTATTATTGGTTTCATGTATCACCTATATTTTTGTTACGGGTTTTTAGTTTTCTACCACGGGTAGTAAATATTCAAAAGAAAATAGGAGAGGTTGATGAACTTACATGGTCTGTAATAGAGTTTTTATGTATTATTCTTTTTGCATTCATTTTTACTCTTTTTCCTTATATTTACTTGCGTATTTGATTCTGAAATGTTTACAGGACACGCAGAGACTTTCATCTATGACATTCTCAAGTCTGAGTGGTCTGTGGCCATTACGCCTCTTCCATCCTCCATAACCACTAACAAGGTAAGCATAATTTTAATACCCTCATACCGCATGATGTTTTAGAGTCCAAATGGTCTTGCGTCACTTCCATCTTCTATCTCCGCTAACAAGGTTAACTTACTGAATTTATTGTTTTGCAAAAAGGGGTCGATTCTTTAAATGATTTGATGCCGTTGCACTGGACGATGTGAATTATATGTAATTGGAATTCTTGTATGCGTTATTTTTGTAAAATTATTGCAAACTTCATGGATAGAGATTATCATCCGGTTTTCTGGTTGGTCACAGATTTGAAGTTAGGAAATTATGATGGGATTTGTTTTAAGTATCCGTGTGCAACACATATCCGGACATAGGAATGAGGATTTGACCCTCCAAGTACATGCAAAGTTTAGAAGAAATTTAATCTGACACTCCTAAGTCCGAGTTATTTAGCTAGAAAGCATCCCTTAATAAATGACGCTTCTCCCCAGTAATACGAAATGGGACCGTATTATTCTAAAATTATCTGTTCTTGCAGGGATTTAGCCTAGTACTCGTGCAGCACAAGGATAAGGATTTTCTTGTTGCATTCGGTGGATGCAAAAAGGAGCCATCAAATCAGGTTTGAAGTTCAATTTTTAATGTTTAGGCTGATTTGAACTTGTTCAGACTGTAATTACTTTATCTGTTGCACAGGTTGAAGTATTGATCGTTGAGAAGAACGAATCATCCATGGGGCGTCGATCTACTCTCAGTAAATCTGTGGGACAAATGCAGTTTGCGAAACGTTCATCATCTGCGGGGCCGGCTAGCCAAACTATTAATGGTTCTTCCCAAAGTTCTGTTGCTTCTGCTGCAAAACAAAATTTAGCCTCTGTAATCGAACACGGTTCAGGTAGGAAATCGTTGTCAGAATTGACTTTTATGGATCAAAATCATCCTTCTGAAAATGTCTCACTACGAAAGCAATTTCGTATTGAGGAAGAACACAACACAACTGTTAGAATAACAAAGAATTCAGACGATTCGAGTTCTATTCTGCAGGTAATCATAATAGCTTCATTCAATTAGTAATCGCACCTAAGATGATTAACACCCGTTGAAATATTCCATTAATATAACATATTTCTGTTGTTCTAGGCAACAGAAGAGAAAACGAATCAGTCTGAAACCGGAGTTAGGATTAGTGCTCCTGGCACAAAAATCAGTTCAGAGTTTGGAACTGAATTTTTAAATCCGCAGGTTGAAGGGATCGCAAATGATCCCGTAGATAATGATAATTTTGTGTTTCCGGAAGCAGATGATAGATCACGAGCCCTGTCGGCTCCTACAAGCATATATCAATTTTATGACACAAGAATGGCTTCCCTAAGTAGAAAAAACGGAATTTTAGAAGTACAATTGGCAACCGCATTGGCAAGCCGAGACACAGCAGAGAGAAATTTAGCTTCAGCTCTCAAGAGCAAAGAGGAAATGGAGAAAAAATTTGCAGACGCGATGAAGGAGATGGAACTGCTAAAAGAGAAACTAGCAGGTATAGAACTTGCACATGAAGAAGCCAACAACTTATCTAACATAGTCCACGCGGACAATGTAAGACTTGAACACGATGTGGCTTTCCTTAAGGCTGTTCTTGATGATACTCAAAAGGTATTGATTTTTTCATCCAATGCCTAATTCATCATGGAAACTTGCGCTTTTAGATTGTATTTCAATGAATGCCTGATTTGAGTTTTATTCTAGGAGCTTCACTCAACGAGAGGAGTCCTTGCAGGAGAGAGGGCCAGAGCATTCCAGTTACAGGTTTGGCTTTGAACCTAACTTTTATCATGTGCATGTGGAGCCTGAGGTTAACTCGTGCAAGAATCGGATTCGAGTTTATTCCAAATGTTCACATTAAAACCGATTGAATAGTTTTCAGTATATGCTACAATTAACCTAATATTATTTTGGAATGTAGGTTGAAGTTTTCCATCTCAAACAAAGGTTGCAATCAATGGAGAACCGAGCACCCACTCCAAGGAAACCATTCAATGTATAGTATCTCAGATCAGATCTTACCCATTATGGTCATTCATGTATCTATTTGCCATACGTGATCCCTGGTACATGAAAAACTGTTGAACCTGGCCGGAGTCGAGCCTTTGTCTGCAGAACTAAGCATGAGATTTGTATTCAGTAGTCTACCTCATTCCCATGTAAATATAAACAATTAAGTCGCATGTTTCCTCGGATGAAATCTCCTGTTTCTAGTTCAAAGACAACGGGCGAACTTACAGCAAGGTTGCAGTTAGAGTTGGAGCCTTGGTGCTGCTGAGGAGTTTTAGCCTGTTTCTTTGCCTCTCAATTCAATGCAAAACGTGTGTTCAATTGCCTTGGAACTTATTGCAAGATCTCATTTTGTACATCTTATTCTTGCCAATGTGCAAAGAATTCGAATTCATCATTTTCAGTTTTACATTCTCAGCTTTTGTTGTGTCTTTGTTCAATGGTAAAGGTTTTTTCGTTTTTAAACAGGCTCAACTAAATTCATAAATTAAAGTAATCTTTTTGTATTAGAATTAAATCATGTGTTGTTTACTTCACGGAAAATAACTTGCGTTAAAATGTTTTCTCCATTTTTTTTTTTTTTTGAAAAACAATTCGGTCAATATAGGTTTATAAAAAATTAATAGTTATTTCTTTTAGAAATTCAAAAACAGAGCTTCAAATTAATTTGAATCAAACTTAATATTATCATATTTTAATTTTAATATTAAAATATCGATATCAAATATTATAAATTTTAATACTTTAAACATGCATGTTTAATTGCTTATATTTAATAATATAATAAATTACTAATATAATTAATATAATTTTTATTCTAATAAATTATTTAATATTACAATTTTGTTTTAATAAAAGATTCTAACACCAATAATAATTTTAAGTTTTAAATAGTGTTTTAAATATTTTATTAATAATATTTATATTAATATTTTAATAATATAAATATAGATACTTGTTTAAATTATGCTTAACTTCATTTATACCTTCCAGCTCCATATATCACTATATACTCATATAAACTTCAAATTAAATAGTAATTAGGCACTATTTGTTATTAAGTTTATATAATATGTTAATTATTATAAAATATGATTTTATTATAAACAAATTTCTGTTGCGAAAAGGAAATACTTCTATAATATTTTGTAACAAATATAATAATGTAATGTTTTGTTTGTTTTATACTTTTAAAAAAAATTCAATAAAATTTGCCAAACAACAAAATATATTTTAGGTAAAATTATTTAAACACCTGAAAATATTAATTTTTTCATAAAATCAATTATTTTTCAAAAATCCATTTTTTAAATGAATTAATTTTAAGTATGTATTTACTATAATATGTTTTTTCATTCATAAATTATTTTTAAAAAATTAATATTTACTAGATTATGAAAAAAAATTAGATTACAAAGATGTTCATAAAATAATGTAAAAAAATTAAATGATATTTTAATTAAAATGGTAAATTAGAAAATTAAAATCTATAATGTTTAAGTTCAAATTTCATTCTAAATTTTATGTAAAACTATAAAAATATTCTCTTAATACTAATTTTATACAAAATGACAGAAAAAACTCTCATGTTTGTTATTTTATAGAAAAGTATGGATTTTCAATAATTTCTTGAGTGAGTTATTCAACTCAATCATAGATATTTATTTGTTTTGACAAAACGATTTTCAATAGTTAAATGTATATTAAAAAAAAACAATATTCTTGATCGGTAAATATAATTATATCATTTAATTTAATAGAGAATTTCAAAATTAGACGGAAACTCCTGTCTTAACTATATTTCCATGCAAAATTGAACCAGTGAATAATCAGTTTCAAATATACAAAGTCAACTATCAAACAATGATTTCAAACTTTAACTTCAAATTTCCCATGCATGTTGATTTCTGGCATCCTCATTATAAATTTGCTGCATATAATTTCAGGTTCAGATTGCAGAGTATGGAGTCTCACCTTGGTTCATCATCGGTTTTTCTTCTCGAAAATATCGATTATGCTCGAGAGTCATCCAATATTTGTTGAACACATGACTACAAATCCTACAGAAGCTCGGCCTCTTCTTGTTCTGCATCTGCATCATCAACCTCATTTTCTTCCTCTTCTTCAGGCGCATCCGGATCCACCCCCTACAAGAACTCACTCGTTTAGTATTTGGATATCTGTTTTCAAAGAAAAGAAAAGACGGACAGCACAAGCACAAGACCGACCTTCATCTGCTTTTCCAGGCGTTCTAGCCCCTTTTTGGCAGCTTCATTCTGAGGATTTATTCTGTAAAATGAATAAACATTAATAGGAATCATCGAAAAGGTACTAGCAATTTTCTCAGTTGGATTATTTTAGACATGAAAGCTTCTTCCATACTCATTTGAACTTCTTGGCTACGCGCAGTGTAGAATAAGAGAAAATCACAGAGCATATGAATTCACCTCAATGCAGATTGATAATGTGACAAAGAGTCTTGAAGCATATTTGTAGCAGCAAATACTTGAGCCAATTTGACATGAAGAGAGTCATCAGCCCAATCTTTGAGATAACGCTCAAGAAGAGATACAGCATCCCCATTTCGTCCCTCGATGACATGGAGCTCAGCTAAAGCTAATGCAGCTCCAAGGTAACCTGGTTCCAGCCTGAGTGCTGATTCATAGAATTTTTTTGCCTGTTACCATTTTGGGTTAGTCAAACTTATTAAAACTTGCCGTCAGTGGCAATATCTAGTCGAGTCATGCTAAGAATCTTCACTTTGGTAACATAGCTAAGAAAAGTCTATTGCAGGTTTACCTTCTCCCTACCACCAGAATTGCTAGCATGAACATCCCCAACTAATTTCAGTGCCTTTGCGGACTGAGGCATAGCCTTCATTGCCTCCCTAGCAGCATAGAGGGCCTCCTTGACTTTAGAAAATGCCAGATAGGAATGAACTAAACCTGAAATTATAAACAGTCAAAAGTTGGCAATGCCTCCCCAGTCTTGTGATTAATTCTTTCTTACACTAGAACTACATCAAGCAAATAGATGAAATGATTGGAAAAAGATGAATCTTATGCAACTGAATAGTAAATTTTGCACATTCTTTTCTCCATAAAATTCAAACCTTGATATGAACGGAGATCAGCTCTCAGTTCTTGAGCTCCCCTAAAGGCCATTACTGCAGATTCTGGCCGCTTCAATGCTAACAGCAGGTTACCCTAACAGCATGCAGAAAATTATAGCAAATGACAAAAATGAATTATATTTGCCCAGAAAAAGAAAACCCACAGAAAGATTCGTTAATGAGGATAATCATTAATCACCCTTCTGTTGGATGGAAAATTTTTCAATACCTTCATTAAGTAACCAGGAATGTGCCTCTCATCAATTTTGATGCTCTGGTTGTAAAGAATAAGTGAATTTGTGAGATATGCAGATATCTAAGAAGAGGTGAAGGACCACTAAAGATAAACCAGGTACCTTTTCAGCGTAAGATAATGCACCTCGCTCATCTTTCCTTTCCCACAAAACAGATAAAGCCACGAAAACTTCTGGTCTTGTAGGATCAATACTTAGCAAATCATGCACTAACTTGTTCAACTTTGAATAATCAGACTTCATTTTTAGAAGCATTGCATACTCGTCCATGTAAGTCACAACATAAGGATCAATGGAGCGAACCTGCAAGGATAACAAACTTGAATATGTTAACATTCATGATAGAAGTGCAAGCATAGGCAGAAAAAGAATCAGCAATAATTCATTGACGAGAAAAGCTTTGAATTATAACAACCTTCTCAAAGTTCATTATCGCCTCATCATTTTTTCCTATGATGGCTTCAACCTGGGCATAGAAACAAGTCAATAGAAAAATAGTAAAAATTCGAATGATCTAGATGCTACAAACAACCTACAACTGGCAAGATTTAAAATGCACATACTCTTCTAGCCTTTTCTTCTTCTTTTAAGCTAAAATTACCTCATTAGTTTTCTTCCCGCTAAGCAGATAAAGGAGCAGATAAACATGCTAGATTCACTAGAATGCAGCCATCACTAACCTTCGCCATTTCAAGTAATATGTGAGTGTTATTAGGGAAACGTTGTAAAAGTTCTGCTAACAGTTCCAAACCGCCTGCAGAAAGATTTAAGGAAATGTAAATCTATATTGAAAGAAATTGATAAAGCAGATAAGTTAACAAGATATAGCATAATAAATAACTTCTGCAAATGAACATCTACAAATACAATCCAGTCTAGATTACAGAACTTCAAATTTTGAAAAGGAAACTATCTTACCTTTGTAATCATTTGAAGCAATGCAACATTGTGCTTCAACATACCGCTGCACAAAGTTAACAAATCACTAGTTAGACTAAGCTTTAAAATTTGATACAATGTGCTTCTGAGGTGAAGGCTCTGACAAGAGTCGTAGAATGCTATCAAAGTAGAAATTAGCATTGACATAAGAAATGAAACAAAAACAATAAAGAAAGATGTAACACAAAGTGTGAAGCAATATTTTTTAGGGAAGCACATGATCAAATATGTCAAAATATTTTCATATTATTCACCAAGGAGCATTAAGATAATAAGTAGCTCATTATGGAGAAGAGTGTCATCCATTTCATTTTGTTCTTACTTGCAGCCAACGGCTTGAGTCACCATGATCTAATTGAGCCCTCCCACCCCTATTTGGTGTCTGGATTTATACAGTTGGAAAATAAAAAATGTTAGATAATAAAGACACATAGTTACAAAAACCATACAAATATATATAGACATATAAAGTTACAGTAACCATATTGAAGCCTATAACCAAAGGGGCATAAAAAAGATTTAAGACAAAAGGAAAATCCCCTGTTCAAGGTGCTTAGTGCACTATAAATTGCAGCTCTCGAAGTCAAATACCAAATTAGACTGCGCTACAAATGTAAATCAACTTTTATTTATGAATATAATTGACTAAATGACTATATCCATGCAACTTGGCCAACATATTACACGTGAAAAACTTTCAAGTTTATCAATAAGACTATTGGCGGCCTGCATGAGAATGACAAATCCATAAACATAGTGCCCAATATGAACCCTTAAATACCTCACAATAAAAGCCCTATGGGAATTCAACAAGATCTAACAGCAAAGAAAAAACACATCTTACATACTTGTTTAGCAGACCAGACATAGGGACAGGGCATGAAACTTAAATTGACATACCTGAGGGAACAACGAAATTATGTCTTTGGCACTGGCCCCTAATTCAGCCAAGGCTATGATAGCCTCAATGACATAAGGACATTGCCTACCAAAGAATAACCCAAAAGAAAAATGCTTTCAGAAAGTTAGCACCAGTTTTAATGAATAACAGCAAAAACAAAGAGACAAGCAATAAAAATTAAAGATATCATCCACAAAGCATGAAGAAAGCATCAAGAAAATAGGAATGACAGATTGACAAACCTTAAACATTCCCTGTAACAAGTAACAGCACCACGGGTATGTTTAGTATTTCGATAAAGCTTTGCCATCAATAAACTCATCTGCAAATTTCTTGCTTTGCTAGGAATTCCCTCCATCTGCAAGCTCAAAGTAATGAAAAATGAAAATTTCACAAAAATAAGTGGAAAAAGAAGTACAAGAAGCTGAAAAAAGAATAGACTTTAAATCAAACTTCATTAAACGAAAACTTATTCATCCAAAATACACTCTCCAAGAAAGCAAGTCAAGAGTAATAATCAAACAGAGAAACAAAGTAAATTAGAAACGAATAAAACCTCAACAAGAGCCACTTTGTTTTCACTTAGAGCAAAATGACAAGAAGCAATTTTGAACTTCACCTGTAATGGAGAATCAAACAGAACTGCAATAAGCATTTCAGCTTGCAAGAAAAAGTGAAGATCTCAAAGTTAATTCAAAATAGAAAATACCTCGTTTTCATTTATAGCACAAATGTTAAAAGAATTTGGAGAAGAGGACCTGTTTGAGGCAGACAATGCACTTCTAGAAGATGTAGAATTTTGCTTGGGAATAATCTTATAATACTGCAAGGCTTGCTTGTACGTATGCTGAAAGCATGCAGGAAAAAATGCCAAAAAGATTAAAGCAACAATTTTTCCTTTGTCTACCGATCTCTGAATATCAAAGTATTTCAGCGCATGAATCACACTTTCTAACTAAATCCTTTTCAATTACAAATCCGCATGCCAATTTTACCAAACTTTCATAACAAATTCGCTTAAGTTTTCCCAAGACAACTATGTAAAAAACTCAAAAATCCATTTTAGAAGGAAAAAAAATAAGACATAAAATAGATATAAAGATGAATTAAATGTAACTATTAAAAACTTAACAAAAAATATTTTTTTTAGAAAATTAGCAGCGCATTTATATTTCATACCAAATCTTTTCAACTACGGTGAATGAATTAAGCAATTCTACAAATACAATTAACTGATTTTGTTCTGATTATTCTAAAAGAGTCTATTTATGTTCATTTTTTTCCAGTAAATCACATGAAAAAAGTTGTTAAAAAAAAAAAGCTTACAATCGCTCTACGATACTCTCTCTCCCGAAACAATGCATCGCCAAGAAGAACCTGCAGAAATAAACAAAAAAAGTATATGAATACTCATTTTTTTAATAAAAAAAAGTAAAAATAGAATAAAATAGCGACCAGATTTTCAGCCTTGAGATGTGGACTAGTTTCGGCATTAACAGTAGATGATGAAACAAGGAAAGAACCCTATCGGAACCAAACCAAAAAAAAAAAAATTATTAATCAATTAGAGAAAATTTAAGTTAGGTTTATTTTAATCATAAAAATTAATACATGGAAAAAGAAAAAATTACAAGAAGCTGAGCGGAGTTAAAGAGAGCATTGTCGAGAAGAGCAGTGATTTGCTCCTTTGGGACGTCCATTTTTGAGAGCTGCAAAAACAGTGAGGCTCTGTTTAGGGAGTTCTCTTCCTTTCTTTCCCTTTTTTTTTTCTTTTTTTTTTCTTTTTTCGTTTTTCTGTTCCAAATGACAAAATGTAAATTACAGTATTTAATTTTAATTGAAATTTTGCCCGAAACAACCCGCCCCGGCTTTTGAATTTGTAAAACCCCGCATTTGCCCCTGAACATATAAAATTTGGACTTAATATTTGGCCAATTTAGCCCCTGAATTTTATATTCCAATATTTAATTTTTATTGTTTTGCTTTAATATTTAAATTATTATTCCGTTATAAATTTTAATTCGAAAATTAACAATGTTAAAAGAAAATAATCTACAATATCATACTATGTGGCAGAGGGACTATATGGTAGAGTGTATACAGGGGTAAGCAGTAATCTTGACCTTAAAAATGATAAATATATTTTTTAGTTCCTTTAAAGTTTATAAACTTATAAGTTATTAAATGATAAAATTATAATTTAATCCTTACAAATTTATGATTCATCTCTAGAAATCGGTATTAATAGAAGATGCTACGATAACACTTTCAAATTTGTACAAAATCGGACCTTTATACTAGTAGCTTTTTCATCACGTATTATTGTTCTATAAAACAAGTTTACCACATCTAGAATATTTAGATATGATTTAAAATCATTTTAGGTCATCAAATGCACATGGAAACCGATCTGAAGCACATAACATAGCGAAAGTCTTAAAATCATTTAAAAAATCAAAATTTGAAACTATTTAATAAAACCATAAAATTTAGTTAAAAACCTTTTAAAGCCTTTAAAATAATCTTAAAACTATTTTGTGGGTGATTAGAGGTGTCTAATGAGGGGCTATGTATCGATAAATAACCACTATGTACTGATACGTAGGGGTAATATATTGTTACTTAGCCCTTTTATTATAGCTATTTAGCTACTGACTTCAAAAGTTCTAATACTTGAAGCATAAGTTCTATGTAATACCCCGAAAATTTTTACAGTAAGATATTATCTTTGATATAGTAAAATAAGGAAATAAAGCGATAAAAAGGGAAGTTTTGGAGTTATGACAACATTGGGAAGTATATTATGATATATTAATTCAAGAAATGACTAAATGGTAAAAGTGAGAAAAATTTTGTTGCCTAAGAGTAAATACTCAAAACTTGAGGGGTTAAAGTGTAAATATGAAAAATTTGAAGGACCAATAGTGCAAATATTTTAAGGGTGGAATGATCTAGGAACTAAAGAAAATGGACGAATTAGGACCAAATTGAATAGGTAAAGAATTATGAGGGACTAAATCGTAATTTTACCAAATTATGTGATGATTAAAGGATGGGATTTTAAAAGATCACAAAGGGCAAAATGGTCAATTGGAAGAGAGAGAAGTCTAGAAAGTAATGATGATGTTGATGATATTTTATAATTATTTAATTAGATAAATATTATTTTATTAATATTTTAATGAGATATTTTATTATTATTTTATTATTATTTATTTAGTATATAAGGAAGGAAAGATGAAGAATTTCTTTCATCTTTCCCATGCACCAACGTGAGAAGAAGAGAGAAAGAAAGAAAGTTTTGCTTTCTTTACAATTTGGTCCTTTCACCAAAAATTCACCATTTTCACTTAGAATTCAAAAGAATTTCCATAGCCATCAAGAGAGAAAGATGACAAGGAGACTATGGGGAGCAAGAATATCAAGTTAGATTCAAGAAATAGAAGCTGGAGGAGAGAGAAAATCAAGTTAAAGATTGAAATCAATAAGACAAGGTAAGAACATCAAGATTTCAATATATTTTTAAGTTTGATATTGTTGAAAAAGCATGGAAATGATGTTAATGTAGAGTTTTCTTATATAAGGTTTTATGTTCTTGATATTTTAGTGAAGGAAAATAAGAGAGAGCGATGGGAAATATTGTAGAGAAAGGAAATAAATGTGTTACAAACTTGGTAATTAACATTTTGCACTAAAACAGTTTTGGACAGCAGTAGTAGTCTAACTTTAAAAAATCACCAAAATTTTTTTAAAAAGAATTAGAGGATGAATAAAATATTAAATTAAATATTTTTGAGTCTAGTTTTTCATAGAATAAGTGATGTAAGCAATGGACTTGTAAATTATTATTTATAGTAAATTTTGTGAGACAAGGTCAGAATGATTTCGGGTTCCTCTGTTCTGACTTTGGAAAATCATTAAAAATTGTATAAAAAATAATTGGGGGTTTAAATTTATATTTTTAAATTATTAATGAGCCTATTTTCAAGAGAAACAAACGGGAACATCATCCAAATCCCGTACTAAGAGATAATTAACTTTTAGTAAAGAAAGGTAGAAGCTGTCGAACAGCAGAATAGAGTCAAATTTGAAGATTTTACTGTAATTATTTGCTGAACTATAAATTCTGAAATTTTTATGGTAGAAAAATATTTTAGTCTAGTTTCTAAAACATCAAGCGGATCTTAAATTGGAATTCTGTAGCTGAAGATATAAATAATTTAGTGACTATGACTCAAATGGACAGCTTTGAATAAATTTATAAGTAAATAGTGAAATCATAGATAATGTTACTTATAAGCATGTTATATAAATTAATGAGGTGGAATGGAGAGGAGGAGGAGGAAAATATATATGAATATTCAGCTAGCATGGCTAATTTGCATGTTTTAGGCTCAGGGACTAAATTGAATAAAAGTAAAACTTTATAGGAAATTTTTTAAAAATGTCAAAAATAACCAAATTGCATGAAATGGATTATTTTATTATTTAAATTACAAAATTGAATGAAATTATTAATTTAGATCAAGATCGGGTGAAAACATGTTTTAGGGATTAAATTGAAAAGTGTTGAAATTATGGAAAATTATGATATTTCATAGATTTCATGGGCTGTTATCAACATATATGAGAATAACTAGGCTTGAAACAAGGATTAAATTACAAGAATTTTTTTTCTAAGCTTAAGGATGAAATCGTCATTAATTAAAAGCTTAGGGGCAAAATGGTAATTTTACCTAGAGCATTAATTGAATGTATCAGAATATGAAATGAATGAAAATGATGATCAAATTTATTTATAAAGATCCGGATGACTCAAATACGAGACTTGAACATGGAAAAGAAAAGACATCGGATTAGTGAAATTATAAACACGAACAAGCAACGAGGGAAGTTCGTGCAACTTGAATTGAATTCTTGAATGCTTGAACTGTATATTTATGTGACATGAATGTGAATTGAATGTTTAATGTATGATAATAGATGAAATGTTGATAATACTTGATAAAAAGAGAAATAAATCCCGACTGGATGGAATGGAATTCGATGGATCACTGAAAAGGATTTGACGGTAAAAAGGATCTAGCCCGGACGGGTGATCTTGGTATTAGCCCTCCCAAAGAATATGTGTGAAAAGGATCTAGCCCGGACGGGTGATCCTGATATAAGCCCTCCCAAAGAATATGTGTGAAAAGGATTTAACCCGAACGGGTAATCCGAAGTAAATGTGAGTCTGGATTTAGCCTGGACTGGTAATCCAGACAAAGCTTTATAGAGTATTTGTCATTGCAGGGGATTTAGCCTGGACTGGTAATCCCGACAATACTCTTTGAGCATATGTTACAGGGGATTTAGCCTGGACTGGTAATCCCGCTGTAAGAAATGAGGTTCGCGGGAGTGTGCTCTCTGAAAAGGACTTATGTATATATATGTACGAATTGACGGTTAATGAGATTGTACACTATAAGTGTACTACTGGAAATCCATCGAAATTTCGAGAAATTCAACGGGATAAATATAGAAAATGGTAAGTACTTGAAATCATGAAATTAAACTTGAAATACATAGAAATGATAATTATTTGATATATTGAAATATGACATGGAAAATACATGTATGTGAAACTTGCCTGATAATTATGCATATTCAAGATTATGAACTGCTACTGGAATAAATATACACTAAACTCATGAAAATGATGGTACATGAAATATTGTCATAATGAATTGAATAATTTATATTTATGAAGAAACAACAAGAGAATGATATGTATCATGACATGTAAATATGAGACTATCTTTGATATGTTGATACAAGGAAAATTATGTATATTAAGACGAGTAATAAATTCAAGTGAGACATGTCGAGAAAATAAGTTTGTCAATATTAAAGTACGCTAACCAATGTTGTTGCTTGAAGTTTAGGCAAGTGCCAAATTACTGGTTGAATGGTAATATGTTTAATTATAAGGTGCATTGAAATGGTAAGTGCTTAGATGAAAATATAATTGAGCTAATGAAAGAGTGGAAAGGTTTCAGTTATGTAATTTCTTATGAAATGATTTGTTATGTGATACGGCCGTATGAATCCTGCACCTAATTCGAAAATAAAAATTAACTACACGGCCTAGGGACGCGGGCGTGTGAAGCCACACGGCCTGGAGCGAGGTAAGTCACATGGGCGTGTTGGCCATACGGCCTGACCACACAGGCGTGTCCCCGAACCACATAGGCGTGCGACCTCTGTAGTTGAGAAAAATTTTAAGATTTTGCGAAAAATTCCCTATGATCCCGATTTAATCCCGGTTGGTTCCTAATGTATGTTTTGGGCTTCGAGGGCCCAATAGAGGGACGTTATGATTATTTTCATAATATGAATAATAAATGACTCAGAATTATTTGAAAATGTTTAGTAAACTCCGGTAATGCCTCGTACCCTATTCCGACAACAGATACGGGTAGGGGGTGTTACATTCTAGAACCTGGACTCTTAGCACCTAAAATCAGTTATAAAACGCTATAAATCATCTTCAAACACTACCAAATAATATCAACAAGTTCTAAATAAATTCAAACACATTCAAATGACATTTTAAATAACATTCAACATAAAAGTTGAGCTTGATGAAATTTCAAACCATGGTTTAATTTACAGGTCATCAATTAGAATCATAAAACATCATAAATACATTTCTTTATATGGTCTAAACTCTTGTGTACATGCCATCACTAACAAGTTCTAGTACAATATAATAGGTTTAATCCTCTTTAATTCTCGAGTAGTGATGTGATGACTCCAAGTCATAATCTCAATCTTCTCGGAGAGATTTTTACCTACATATTTAAACAACTAATGCAAGTTCGGGAGCTTAGTAAGTACTTATGGTGATGCGTCGTAAACCAACTAAAAAATCTGATTAAGGCAAGTGCGCCTATCAATTAATAGTATAGCTACGGTGAGGAAAGATATCATTCCTATGAAGACTAAAAGTACTAGTAATTACTGTCTTTCTATTATTTAATCGATAAATTGAGTGATGGATTAAAACTAAAATTAACTAAACTAATTAACTACGAACATGACAAAGAACAATTTAGGAAAATAAACGATTAACAACCAAGAAGCAAAACAATACCTAAGAAAGAATTCACCTAGATTTCATCTGTCACTATCAACCTAAATTACGCAATTTCTACACTTAGTATATTGATTCGTAGAAATCCCTAAATTATGCTAATATCTCTCTTCAAAAATAAGAGCAACTAACTCTAGGTTGATTAATTGAAAATTTCTTTCTAATTAAAACCCCTATTATCGCATTAACTCAATCTATGGATTCCCTATTAGATTTGACTCTAATACGGTAGATTTATGTCGTCCTATTTCTAAGATTACATGCAACTCCACTCAATTATGCTAGATCTACTCTTAAACATGGTCTATTCCTCCTCTGATTTAAGTACATCAAACATGGATCAATAGTGTAGAAATATAAAAACCAAGAATTAAGCACACATAATTGAGAACAAGATCTAAGTCTTTATTGCGTAAAATAAAAATCAAACAACATAATTCATCATAGAGTTCATCTCCCCTAGGTATTTAGAAAATTAGTTCATGCTTGCAAATAAAAACATCCAACATACAATATAACCACAAGAAATAAAGAAACTCATGACGGCTTCCTAAGAAATCAACTGGGAGTCTTCAATCTTGACAGAAATTTGCTTTAGAATCATCAGCTTCAATGGTGTTTTCGAGTTGTTTTCTTGAGTATTTTATGACAGCTCACTCCTATCTTCTTATTTTTGTCATATATAGGTCTCAAAATGCCCGAAAAATCCTAAAATTCGTGTTTTTCCGCTGTTTGAAGTGTAATTTGTGAAATCAACATGGCCTACCACATGATCGTGTGGCAACCCATGTGTTCAGGCCGTGTGGAATGGTCCAGCCTGTGTGGCTCTTGTAACTCGCTCTGATTTTTCGGTTTTCGCTCGTTTTTCACTTCTTTTGCTCCCAAATGCTCTCCTAAGTATAAAAACATGAATTTAAAGGATTAGGAGCATAAAATTCACAATTAACATCGAATAATCACCCAAAAATGCATTAATAATGAGATTAAAGCATATTACTTTTAGCACCTATCAAATATCCCCACACTTAAGCGTTTGCTTGTCCTCAAGCAAAATTCTCAACCCACATTCAAGTTAACTTTTCTAAATTTATTGTTTTCACCAATAATATCTTAGGATAATTTACAGATAATCATGCATTGAAATTCACACTAAAATGACACCAAGGGTCTGTTTGTTTCATTGAAAATGATTTTTAGAAAATGATTTCTGGAAAATGACTTACTTTTCTGAAAAAGTTAATATTTTCTGGTGTTTAGATGAATTTGTGTAAAATATTTTCTGTTGTTTGACAGGTTTCTTTAAAATATTTCATAAAAGTTGTTTTTAATGAAACAAACATTTGAGATTTTCTTGTCTTTTCATTATTTAATTGAGTTTATTTTATATCTATAAATTTATATTTTACATTGTTTTTGCATATTTTAAAAATATTTTGTTAAATTCAGGTTCATTACAACGTCATTTTTTAGTTACATGATTACCAAGTGAACATTTTTTATTTAAAAATGTGACATCAACAAAATTGACAAAAAAAAAAAACAATGTCAATAATTGAACTTGGTTTTTAAATCTAAAAAGTAGAGGGACTAAATTCTTGAAAATAAAAGTACAGAGACTAAATTGCAAATTTGTGAATAGAATATAAACTTATGACATATTTTAACCTTTATACTATAAAACATTTATTATTAAAATATTAATATTGAATATTTTCAATAATATGTGAAGAATATTATTTAAAAATATTATTTTTAAAATTTAATTATTAAAATAAAATTGAAATATTAAATATAATAAATTATTATTAATAATTTATTATATGACTAAATATAAATAGTTAAATATGTACGTTTAATAATATTGGAAAATATAATATTTTATATTAATATTTTAATTATTTTAATTATTTTTAAAAATAAAAATAAAAATTATTATCAATATAATAATATTAAGTTTGATTTAGGTTAATTTTTATATAAAAATAAAATTACCTATAGAGGAGCTCTTTTCCGGAAAATGACTTACGCTTTTCAAAAGAGTAAGCCATTTTACAAGAAAAAAGGCTTCTTTTACGTTGACCTGTAAGTCATTTTCCATTGACAAGTTGTTTTCTGTGAAACAAACACAGGAAAATGCAGAAAATATTTTTCGTAAAACCTTTTACATGTAAACAAATAAACCCTAAACAACACAAGCAATCAAAGTAGAGAATTTTAAACTTAAAAAACATTCGGCATCTCCCATATCTCAATAATTACTTGAAATTAAAATTCAACAAGGAATAACATCCTCACTAAAGATTCACTCAAAGTACTCAAACTGGTTAAGATTCAAGCAATATGCACTCAACAGTTGAACAAGAAATGATATTACCATAGGCTTGCTTAAAAATCAAATCTCCACCACTATAGAATGAGATGACACACCAATCAATAGGTATTTATAGGGTTGTAATGGGGCTTAGGTTAAGGGTATGGAAAATGTCAGAAAAGTATAAGTTACCAAATTAGAAAAAAATCAAATGTTGAATTAAAGGAATTCACATCAACAAGAAATACAGAATAAAAATGAGCTTTTCAACACAATATGAAGCTAACTATTCAAGCTCAATCAATTTTTTTTCATTTTTTTTATTTTTTTAGAACGAAGTAAAATTCAGCAATGCAAATAATAAAACATAGTCAGGCAACTAACCAAATCAAATCTCGACAAAAAGGGAGTCAATAAAAGAGATAATTTACAACATATATATGGGTTACGGGTTAATAAAAATGGGTTAGAAAAAAATTTATTAGGACCAATGGGGTTTACTAAGAGATAATACAACAGGTAAACTAATTAAAGGTTAGTTGGGTTAAATCCTAAGTAATTCTATTATCTTAGTATATCAAATCAATAATTTGGTCTCGAAATCTATAATTGAATCAAGTTCTAGAATAACAAATCAAGTCGACATACTCACAACAAAAAATAAAATGAGCACGAAAAAAATATATGCTCTATAGGCTCAAAAACTCACAAAAAATTATGGTTTTGATATTAAACTTGCAAATTTAAAATTTTAAAATAATTCTTCAATGGAAGTTGTGAGAAAATTACTTAAAGATAAACAACAATTCAAGGATTTTATCGTATAAACATATAAACAACCCCCCACACTTAAGATGTACATTGCCCTGATCGGCTGTTTAATGTCACAGCAATAATGTGCAATCGTACACTATCGATGCAAGTATAGTAGACAGATATGAGTTTGTCAGATATCGATCCCACGAGGATGGTTGTCTTTTGTCTATCAAAGTCAGTGAAATAAATAGATAGGAATGAGATAAATTATGAATGTAGTTGTCGAAGCAATAAATTGAAAACAATAAGATAAAAAATGATAATGATAAACTGGGATCCCCAACGTGAATATTCAACAGAATGCTAAGTGCTCACAAGGTATAAAAGGATAGGTGATTGTCTATGCATTAAATTGCAATGAATATCTTACAAAGCTTAACTTCTATATTTAATCAAAGACTTAAACATGCACATTAGCCACACCTTCCGATGATGGCAATGGAACACTATTAAGAACAAGTGGATTAAATTCCTCTAATCCTCAAGCAACTTCCGTTGTCATGCTTGTTAGCTTGAACTGTCACTGCACCTTCCAGTGCCAGTGACCGCAATAACACTTCCATGCTAAAAACATTCAAACCTAGAGATTAAACCGTAGAAGCAAGATTGAATAAAATAACATTTAACCCAGAAATCATGTGTACTTCCATACTAACATGAAATCGAAAGTAATCGTTAGCGTTAGAAAAGAAAAATAAAAGAAAAAAGTGGAGAATACTATTCTTAGACAACTCGTCTTGAATCTATCTATTCCCTCTTGTGTTGCACTCAGGGCTTCTCGTCAAAAGCTAAGTTGCATCCTTTTCATGTCGGTTCACCCGTCGGAGCTTAAGCCGCCATAGCCGAAAGCTTCAAAGGATAGGTTAAAGAAGATGATCCAAAAAGCTCTTTTTTCTTTTTCTTTTTGTGAATATTTATATTTTTCCCCAAATAGCCCAGGTGTCCTTTCATCAGAATCATGCTACCTCTGTACATACAAGTCAGTTGTACCATATTGGACAGCTCACGCATTTTTGTTCCTATCCGGACAGCTGTCAGGTGCGACAACAATTCTGGGCACAATCTGAAATTACTCATGCAGCGACATCAGTACCAAAATATGACAAAATTAAGGGTAAATAAGCTAAGATCCACTGAGTCATAAAATGTAAATTACTGAACTGAAAATACTAAAATATGTGCTAAAGATAACTAAATGGGAACTGAAACTGCCCTAAATTTGAATGAATTCGCCAGAATAGTGAAAACTAGAATTGTAGGCGAATCTAAATGAAATACATTTTTTTGAGCAAACTAATAAGAAAAATATACAAAAATAAATAAGATAAAGAGATTACAAACTAGAAAAAATAATTAAAAAAGCATAATAAAATAAAATAAAATAAAATAAAAGATATAAATTCAGAAAATAAAAAATAAATAAAGAAAATAAAAATAAAAAATATATAAATCCAGAAAATAAAAAATAAAAAAAGGGTTTGGGGTAGGGAGGAACAAAGGAATAAAAAGACAAAAGAAAAAAATAGCTTTGTAACACCCCTATACCCGGTCTAACCGTATATACCCGGTATAGGACTATCACATTTGGTGCCAAAGCGATTTTGGTTATACACTATATAATTTAAACATTTACCCATCATATATTAACTTATTTAACCAAAAAATTATTAATATAAATCTGTGGGGTCGTTATTGGATGTTATATTTTGTTTGCAAATGATTTTAACATTGTTTTTACTCAAAACAGGGGAAAAGTATCGATACCAAAACAAAAGGTATCAATACCTTTTAAAAAGTATATATACCACTGCACAAAATCAATACCAAAATAGTATTCTGGAACTCCAGAAATTCAAATTTTGATAAAGGTATCGATACCTTAGGCCTAAGTATCGATACCTAGCCTTCAATATCGATACAGATGTTAAAAATGATACCAAAATCACATTCAATTTTTGAAATTTTGAGTTTTAAAGCTTAGGTATCGATACCTATACCCTTGGTATCGATACCTTGGGTAAATTTTGGTAAAAATCAGTTCAAAAGTTCACTAAACCCCCTGCAATATATTGAATTCAGCTCAACACTTAATACCAATCCAAGATGCATTTAAACTACTAAAAAAAACTCCAAATCGATCACAATTATCACATTTAACAAACTACATTTGTAAACATACTTATAGTTTCAATAATTCATTTCATATAGAACTAAAATACTTCAAGTAAAACCAATATACTTCAAGTAAAACCAAAATACTTCAAGTAAACTAAAATGGATAGAGTTTCAAGAGTTTACATTTTAGTCCCTAACACTTGGGAAAACATTTGGTCTACCTATGTACATGCCATTTAAACTCAAAATATAATACCTATTCTTGGAGCTCTTGGGGATGTGATGAGATGAGAGATCTCCTAGCCCGACTCTATCTCTTCGAGTCTAACTATACCTACGCGTTAAAATAAACGCGTTAAGCCGACGAAGGCTTAGTAAGTACTACAAGAATAAATAGGTAAATGAATCATAACATATTGTTTTAAAATTATTCAATTAATACATGCTTACACACATACTAAATTCATACAACTATACCTTGCTTTAACAAAATTTAACTTACCTTTGAAAGTTACTAAACTTACCTCAACATTTTGATGATTCACCTCTGTTTACATTTCATATCTTTAGCCCACAGTGGACTTTTATAGAACATACCAGATATACAGAACAAATACAGGGGTGCATTATTATGCACTAATGAACATAGAGCACTAAGGTGCTATACAGAGAGCATGAATATGTTAGACGGAGAGCACTAATGTGCTAATAATCGGAGAGCGCGCTAAGGTCCCTTAATGGCATGCCACTAATATCCTAGTAGTTCTAATTCCGTCTACTTGGGCATTAAAGCTGAATTTCATACATTTAAATACTTTACATAAGTATTTCAGAAAAGATTTTATATTTCTCCATTATTTACAATTTAGTCCCCATTTCACAAATCACAAATATCACACCTTTTTCACACATATACTTTTAGTGCAACATCATTACTTAGTGTTCAAACATATTTACCATCTCATATTCTCCACCTATAATTTTCTTTACAAATTTCATAATTTCATAATCTAATCCCCTTTTTAGTATCTAGTTACAAATATAAATATATATTTTACATTTCTATTCTAAGTAATTCCATATTACAATATAAGCATTTAAATAAAAATAATTTAAAAATCTTGTAGTATTTACAACAAAAAGGTTGAGATGATGTATTTTCTTCTTCCTTCATTCCTTGACCTTCTCCTTTCCATTTCCTTCAATTTTATCTTCTCCATTCTTTTCTTTCTCTTTAATTTCATATAAAGCATATATCATTAATAAGTTAAAACTAAAATCATATAACTTTTCTATGCTAGTTAATTAAAATAAACATATATGGCATGACAATTTCATCATCTCTTACCTTATCTCTTTGAAAACCAAAAACTCTAACTCATGCTTTTCTCTCTTTTAACCCATCCATGGAAGTTTTCTCATGAGATTAAGATGTTCACTAGCTTTCTCTTTAGTTTTTACTAAAGAAATTTCAAAGAAAAAGGAAGGTTTGAAGCTTGAATGGTTCAACACTGGAGGAAGGACACAAAGGGAAATAAAAGAAAAGTTTGATGGAAACCAGGGGGTGAGTGACGGTTTGGGGGTGAAAAAGATGATAACTTTTCATATTTTCTCCCACTTTCTACACCATTCTACTAAAACCTTTTTTTTTAATGGTAAAATTATTAATAAGCCTTCTAGCCAACCGTCTTTACATTATAACCCCCAATCATTACACCTAATAAATATCTATTTGGCTAATTACCACTTTGTCCTTCCTCATCTTTCATATTTCCTAGGATGACTCATACAACACTTTAGTTAAACATCTTCTTGATCCTTCCTTCCTTTCCTCTACTACTATATATGTCATAACCTATTATTTTTCCTACTTTGGCCACAACAAATTCTCTATTCTTTCAATTAAATCAATGTATCTATTTAAAATTTTCCTACCTAAGGAGTATTTTCTAATTTCTTATTGGATCTAAATACTTCCTAATTTAATACTCAAAATTCCTATTTATTATATTTCAAAAAAAAAATTGCACTAATTCTTGACCTGATCCATCACTGTACCTAACCCCGAGTTAAAACGCGGATGTTACAAGCTTTAAAGAGGAAAAGATACATGGCCATTTGAGCCACATGACCGTATGGACAAGCCGTGTGGAATCACCCAGATCGTGTGTGTAACGACCCAATAGTCAGGGGTGTCGGAAAGTGCATTCCCGGGACTCCGTTCCCGTAAATTGAAAATATTTATAAAGTTAGTTGTGTAGTTAATTAGATTTTGGTTAAATGAATTTGCATGATTTATATGTTGTTAAGGTGTAGGGATCAAATTGCATAAGTATTAAAAGTTGAATTATAGATTAAAAATTAATTATGGGACTAAAGAAGCAATTATACATTTTTTTCTTTAAGTGGACATCATTAATGATGATTTTATATTTTTATATATGTTAAGTTATAATATATATAGGTGAAAATATGTAATAAGAAATATAAATGTTATAATTAATAAAATGAAATAAAATGTATAATGATAATAGTTATAATAATATAATAGTAAGTGGAAGCATGCAAATTAATAGAAAAAGAAGAAAGAAAAGAAAGAAAAGAAAGGAGACTGATGACAACCTAAGGGTTTCTAAGTTCCAAACTTCAATTGGTTAGTTAATTTAGTCCATTTTCTTGTAATTTTTATATTTTTGGAATCCCGGTGTTAAGTACTACCCGACCCATGTCAAAATATTAACATTGATTAATATTTTAGATATTATTATTCTTGAATAGTTTTAGTATTAGTGATTTAATTGATAGATTTTTAAGTTAGAAATGGAAAAGGATTAAATTGTAGAACAAATTGTAAAATTTGAGTAATAGGGACTAAATTATGAAAAATTTGAAATTTAAGGGTTTAATTGAACATAGGGAGCTAAATTTAGCTTAAAGTGAAATTAGTATAAAAATATGGGATTAAATGTGAAGAATAAAAATTAGTCTCGGTTTAGGGACTAAATTGGAATTTAAGCAAATGTTGAGTAAAAATTGAAATATTCAATGTGAAAGTGAATTGTGTTGTATTGATGTATTTTAATTGTTTTAAATCCATAGCTAACGTCGTATCAAAATCCTCAACTAAAAAGGGGAAGGATAAAATCGACGTCGAATAGCTCGTAATCCACAGTTTGAATTTCTATAATCCGAACCTAGTTGTTAATTGTTGTATTTTAATTTAACGCATATGGTAAGTGGTTGAGGTGCGTATTTTGGCACTTTGATAGTGAATTAAAATTATAGTTGATTGAAATGGATTGAATTGGTATATACATTATGAATGTATTAATTATTTGAATTGAAATGAATATATGTGTAAATGTGATAATGTGCAAATATGAGAATTGGATATTGGTTGTATTTGAAAAGTGAAATGAAACCCTATTAACTGTATTGGGCTGAGTCGGATATAGATGGCATTCCATAGGATAGGAAGAGTTCAGGGATTTTTTCGACTTCGAGTTGATGAGGCACTGGGTGCCAATTTGCTTCGGTTTAACCGATGAGACACTAGGTGTCAATTTATATAGCGCTGGGTGCAGTTATTACTTCGGATTTATCCGATGAGGCACTAGGTGCCAAATTGGTGTGTTAGTTGGATCCGTGTATCCGTCCGAGTTCGATCGTGTTAATAGGGGTAAATAAATAATAAAGTTCTATATTGATATTGAAATGACATTATATGTGGAATGGAAATGTGATAATGGATTGGAAAATGAAATGTGAAATATAAGAGTTATGTACTCATGAATTGAATATGAAATGAATTGTGCCATTGTATAAATGCAATATTGATTGATATATGGAAAGCTATTTATATAGCAAGTGATGAGAATTGAGATAATTGTTTAAGCCAAATCAAGTATGAAATCATGTGAAAAATTGAATACAATACGAAATAAGGTATTAATATGTATGAAATTGAAATGATGATATCTTGTAATGGTATGCTTAGTTAAAAATGTGATTGAATAATTTAGTTTGAGCATTCATGTTGTAACACCCCTTACCCGGGTTCTACGCCGGAACCGGGCCCGAGGTGTTACCGAACTCAAACCACTTGATCGCCACTTAGGCTCGTCGTAACTACTCTCTGAAGTCATCTCAACAACCTCATTCTCGACTTACGAGGCCTCACTCCTACACACGAGGACTCTCGAGACTAAACCGGAACTTTTTCCAATCTTAAAAATTTTCTCTTTATACAGGTCTCACACGCCCGTGCAAGATTAGACACGCCCGTGCATGGACACACACACCTATGTCCCCAAACCGTGCCTAAAAACCCAGCATTCTGCCAATGCCCCACGGCCAAGGCACACGCCCGTGCTTACCACCCGTGGTGCACACTGACTACTTTAACACGGCCTAGAGTCTAGACACACGCCCGTGTGGCTAGCCCGTGGCCAACACTGGATAATCCCACACGCCCTAGACACACGCGCTGTGCGGCTAGTCCGTGGTCTATTCTCGATTTATAATACTAACATGCGGGGACTTGCGGCCAAAGCGCACGCCCGTGGGTCGACTGTGTGTCACACATGGCCTAGACACACGCCCGTGTGTCTATCCACATGGACAAGAACAAAGCTATGTGCCAAGCTCTTTTCACCCCTCTAGCATACACAACATATACTCATCTAACACCATCATAATCAACTCAAATTGAAGTGCATTCTCACATAGAAAACTACATCTTTCTTTCATATAATGTAATAGCCAACAACCATGGCATTATAAAAATAAGCTATCCATCTAAAGGCCAACACATCTTAGCCATTTACAACAAAATCCACTAACTTGTCTAGCCCCTATACATGCCATATACAAAACATTAAGTTTCATGTACCAAAGTGTCTTTGATATATGGTACGTCTTACGATGATCCTCGTGTCTCGATTCAACGCTTTTAATCTATAAGATAAGGGAAAAGAAAGAGAGTAAGCTTTGAGCTTAGTAAGTTTACACATAAACAATTAAGCAACATAGTATAAGCTAAGCAACCATTAGCATTATACCAACAAGTAATTCACAACAATGCTTACTCTTTCTATCCCTTACCACATTTCCAACACATCATGAGTCACATACTCATAACCATCGAAATGCACCCATGCATTCAATGTCACATTTACACAATATACAACACATCATTATTTCTCAATAATTCATCCACACAGACTAATTAACTTAATAATACATCCACACGGCTATTTTACTCAATAATGCAATCACATGGCTAATCCACACGGTTAACCCACACAACCAAATGTCTCGGTGGTTTCGCACTTAGCACACCATAATCGATTAATAAGGTGGTATCGCACTTAGCCTACCACAAAGATAATCATAGGGGTTTCTCACTTAGCCCACTAAACGATATACCTCACGATAGCATCGCACATAGCGACTCATCGTCAATATGCATTAGGATGGTATCGCACTTAGCCTACCATCTAGCATTATCACTACACATTCACATGTCTACTTACTCAATTAAACATCCATTCACAATTCTACTACATTCATTCTACTTGGACCACATAGGTTCTCAATCAATCTCGAACAAGCTACACACTAGCTATCATCAACAAATTGTAAGTATGAATGCTTTGTTTATGCATAGACTTACCTCGATACTCAAAAGTATAGAAATATGCAATTTAGTCCACCACCTTGCTTTTGCCTCGGTTTCGATCCGGGCTTCCTCTTTCTTGATCTATAATGAATAAATCAGCTTATTCAATACATACATTGACTAAATTTACCCACATCTCATACTTTAGCAAAATTACTATTTTGCCCCTAAACTTTCTCATATTTACACTTTAGTTCCAAAGGCTCGTAAAGTGATTTTTATTCAACTTTCTAGTCTTTCATGCTTAGCCGAACCACTTATTCAACTAAAGCTATCATCAATTCTCACTAAACCACATATGTATGACCAAACTAAAGTTTTTTCACAAACTAGTCCCTACATGCATTTTCATGGAAAATCACTTAGCAAAAGATGTTTCTACTACATCAAGCTTTCATATTCTTCCATAAAACAACAAAATACATGCATGTCATACATATGTACATTTTGAACATCCATAATAGCTCACCAAAAGCTAAAAATAGCTTACTCATGCTACTAGGACTTCAAAAATACGAAGAATATCAAAAACCGGGTTTAGGAGCACTTACTAGCAAGCTTGAAAAATTGAAAGAGCCCTAACAATGGCTATTGAAATTTTCGGCAGCTTGGGGGAGAAGATGAATGAATTTTTGTCATCTTTTCACCTATTTAACCACTTAATAACTAAATGACCAAAATGCCCTTTTTGATAAACTTCAAATTTTAACTCATCCATGCCCATTTTTGTCCAAAAATTAGAATTTGGAGAAATTACTATTTAAGGACCTCTAATTAATAATCTAAAGCTATTTCACACATATAGCTTCTAGAAACACACATTTTGCAACTTTTGCAATTTAGTCCTTTTGGACAATTCAACCACAATTTCACAAAATTGCTTCATGAAACTTTCACACTAGCATGCATACATAATATAAACCTCAAAAACTCATTCATAACCCTCAGATTTGTGGTCTCGCACCACTATTCCGACTAGGCCTTAAACCGGGATGTTACAACTCGACCCCCTTTAGAGATTTTCGTCCCCGAAAATCTTACCAGTAAAGAGGTTTGGATGTTGCTCTCTCATAGCTTCTTCCGTTTCCCACGTAGCCTCTTCCACACCATGTTTCTGCCATAACACTTTCACTAGTGCTATGCTCTTATTTCTCAACTGTTTCACTTCTCGAGCCAAGATCTTAATCGGCTCCTCTTCATAAGACATATCCGGTCTTATCTCAATTTCCGTCAAAGGAATCACATGTGAAGGATCGGAGTGATACCGTTACAACACCGACACATGAAACACGTTATGAATCTTTTCCAACTCTACCGGCAAAGCCAACCGGTATGCTATAGGCCCAACTCTATCTGTAATCCCATACGGCCCTATGAACCTTGGACTCAATTTCCCTTTTCATCCAAATCTCATAATCTTCTTCCACGGGGACACTTTCAAAAACACTTTGTCGCCCACTTCAAACTCAATTTCTTTTCTTTTCAAATCCGCGTACGACTTCTGTCGGTCCGAAGCAGCTCTCAGACTATTACGGATTACTTTCACCTTCTCTTCGATTTCTTTCACTAGATCGACCCCATGGATCCGCTTCTCACTAAGCTCGGTCCAATACAAAGGAGTCCGACACTTACGACCATACAAAGCCTCATACGGTGCCATCGTATACTGATCGATAACTATTGTTATAGGCGAATTCGACCAAAGGTAGATATCTCTCCCAGCTACCTTCGAATTCTAGCACACAGCATCGAAGCATATCTTCAAGAACTTGAATCACTCTTTCAGACTGACCATCGGTTTGCGGATGGAACGCGATCTTTGAAATTCAATCTCGCACTCCATGGCCTCTTGCAACTTCTTCCAAAATCTCAAGTAAACCTCGGATCTCTATCCGATATAATAGACACAGTACACCATGCAATCTCACTATCTCGCCACATACAACTCAGCCTAACTTATCCGGTGAATAATCAACATGTACTGGAATAAAGTGAGCCGACTTTGTCAATCTATCCATAACAACCCACACAACATCTCTCTTTCTCGGAGTCATCGGTAACCCCGTCACAAAATCCATGGTAACCCGATCCCATTTCCATTCGGGAACCATCACTGGCTGAAGCAATCCCGAAGGCACTTGATGCTCAGCTTTCACTTGTTGACAAATTAGACACTTTGGCACAAACTCTGAAATATCTCTTTTCATTCCTCGCCACCAATAAAACTTCCTAAAATCGTTGTACATTTTTGTACTGCCCGAATGTACTGACGAACATCCACTGTGAGCCTCATGCAAAACCTTTCGAATCAACTCCTCATTTTTAGGAACACAAATTCTGTCGCGATAAAGCAAACAACCATTCGAACCCATTCGAAAATCAGAATCACATTCCGACCCGCACCTAGCTATCTTAGCTTGCATCTCGCTGTCATTTCTCTGAGCCTCACACATTTGTTGAACAAATAGTGGCTTAGCTCTCAACTCTGCCAAAATAGCACCATCATCAGACAATGCTAAACTCACTCTCATAACTCTTAGAGCATACAAGGATTTCCTACTCAAGGCATCCGCAACCACATTCGCTTTTCCCGGGTGGTAATCAATGACTAACTCATAGTCTTTCAACAACTCAAGCCACCGTCTCTGTCTCAGATTCAGATCCTTCTGATCCATCAAATACTTTAAACTCTTGTGATCCGTAAAGATTCGAAACTTCTCACCATACAAGTAATGTCGCCAAATCTTTAACGCAAAAACAATCGCAACCAACTCTAAATCATGAGTCAGATAATTCTTCTCGTGCGGCTTTAGCTGCCTCGAGGCGTAAGCGACTACCTTACCCTCTTGCATCAACACACAACCGAGACCATTAAACGATGCATGACTGTAAACCACGAACTCTTTCCCTGATTCTGGTTGAACCAAAATCGGTGCCTCAGTCAACATTGTTTTCAGTCTCTCGAAGCTCTGTTGACATGTCTCAGTCCATTCAAACTTGACATCTTTATGCAATAGTTTCGTCATCGGGGTGGCAATCACAGAGAACCCCTTTACGAAATGTCTGTAATATCCCGCTAATCCCAAGAAACTTCTAATTTCTGACACGTTCCTCGGCGGTTTCCAATCCACAACAGCCGATATCTTACTCGGGTCAACTCTGACACCATCACCTGACACCATGTGTCCTAGGAATCCGACCTATCGGAGCCAAAACTCACTCTTGCTAAACTTAGCATACAACTGCTTATCTCTCAAAGTTTGCAAGGCAATTCTCAAATGCTCTTCGTGATTGTTCTCATCCCGAGAATAGATCAATATGTCGTCAATGAAGACAACTACAAACTTGTCCACATACGGTCTGAAAACACGGTTCATCAGATCCATAAAAATCGCAGGTGCATTCGTCAAACCAAACGGCATAACCAAAAACTCATAATGGCCATACCTTGTCCGAAATGCGCTTTTCAACACATCTTGCTCTTTCACTGAAATGATAATAACTGCACCTCAAGTCTATCTTGGAGAACATTGTAGCTCTTCTTGGTTGATCAAAGAGATCATCAATCCTTGGTAAAGGATACTTATTCTTCACCGTCACCTTGTTCAGTTGTCTATAGTCTATACACAACCTCATAGACCCATCTTTCTTCTTCACGAATAATACCGGAGCACCCCACAACGAGTAGCTCGGTCTTGCAAAACCCTTATCTGTCAACTCTTGCAACTGAACCTTCAGTTCTTTCAACTCTACTGGTGCCATTCTGTACGGAGCAATCGAAATAGGTGCCGTTCCCGGAACCAACTCAATTCCAAATTCAACCTCTCTCTCTGGAGGTAATCCGAGTAACTCTTCTGGAAATACATCTGGGTACTCACATACCATTGGCACTGTTTCAAACTCTACTCCAACCTCTCAAGTATTCAACATTAAAGCAAGATAGGACTCACATCCTTTTCTCAAACATTTCTCAGCCACTAGGGAAGAAATCATCACTGGTAGACTATTCGATCCACCTGATTCAACCCGAACCACATCTCCACTCTCACATTTCAATTCAATAAACTTACTACCACAGTTCACTAAGACACTATGGGTAGTTAACCAATCCATGCCTAGGATTAAATCAAACTCATCAAACGTCAACAACATAAGGTTCGCCAGAAAACAATAATTCTCAATCAATAAAGGACAACTCTTACACACTCTGTCCACTAACACATGCTTTCCTAACGGGTTTGACACCTTAACCACTATGTCCGTAGACTCAACGGTCATACTCAAACTAGATGCTAATATCATGCAAATATAAGAATGAGTAGACCCTGGATCTATTAAAGCAATAACGAAGGTGTCATAGAGAGAAAAAGTACCCGTTATCACATCAAGGGAGGATGCTTCTTCACGAGCGCGAATAGCATACGTTCTCGCAGGTGCCCGACCCTCTGGTCTTACAGCAGAATCTCTGGGTGCACCTCTACCACTACTCCCGCCTCTCGGGTTCCTTGGTGGCCTACCCCTCGTAGACACATCACTAGGTCTCAGCTCTTGCGTCTCTTCCTTTTCATCCCTCTCGGGACAGTTATGGATAAAGTGGTCAGGGGAACCACACTTATAACATTTTCGAGTATTTTCCCAACACTCTCCGGTGTGATACCTACCACAACTGAGACACTCCGGTTTACTCTTTATATTGCCCACACTTTCCATCGAGGGAGCTTGGGCTCTCGAACCCGAGTGAGTATTGCCCAAGTCTCGATGCGAATAACCCACCGTGTCTTCGTCGTCGAGGATTCACTTCCTTGGATCTTTCATTTGGGCTTGATATGACTTGCCCATCGGCCTCTTTCTAGCATCTCGGGCTTCACTCACACCCTCCTATTTTCTCGAACTCGGCTCTTGGCCTTACTTGCCCTCTCAACTAATACCACAAATTCTTTCAACTCCAAAATGCCCACTAGGAGTTTGATGTCTTCATTCACCCATCTTGAACCTCTTACACAAGATGGTCTCGGTCGATACACATTCTTGAGCGTATTTGCTAAGCCTAACAAACTCACGCTCATATTTCGCCACCGTCATTCTTCCTTGTTTCAACTCAAGGAATTCCTTCCTTTTCGATCAAGAAACCTCGGCTTATATACTTCTTCCGTAACTCTTCCAGAAAGAAGTCCCACGCCACCCGCTCTCTCGAGACCACTAGCGTCAACGTTTTCCACCAATGGTATGCCGAATCTCTCAAAGAAGGATACGACACACTTCAAACTCTCTTGAGACGCATATGAGAGTTCATCGAACACCCTCATCGAGTTCTCCAACCGTAACTCCGCCCTCTCGTGGTCATCATCTACCTTAGCTCTAAACTCCTCACCCCGTGCTTCCTAATCTTATCCACCGGAGGTTTCGATATCCTCACTACATCCATACCTTGAGGAGCCACTTTGGATTTGGGTGAGGTATAGGAGGAGGAGGAGGTGGAGGAGGTTAAGCATTAGGGTTCGCTCGAACATAATCCGAAAGTACCAATTGCTCATCATCTAGAGAAAGGCTTTCCGTGCCTCTTCCTTGACCCCTAACCTCAGGTCCACTCTCAACGGTGCGGTTCCTTCGCAGAGAGCCAAGCACATTACTAGCTGCTTCATCAGCAGTCAATGGATCGGAATCCATATACTATATAAAACAAGATTTAAATCATCAGAAACCACTACACTATCATTGTACACTTATGGCATGTATAGCTAGACTCTTACACTCGCTACGGTAGTCCTAGAAACGGCTAAACCATAGCTCTGATACCACTAAATGTAACACCTCTTACTCGGGTTCTACGCTGAAACCGGGCCCGAGGCGTTACCGAACTCAAACCACCTGATCGCCACTTAGGTTCGTCGTAACTACTCTCTGAAGTCATCTCAACAACCTCATTCTCGACTTACGAGGCCTCACTCCTACACACGAGGACTCTCGAGACTAAACCGAAACTTTTTCCAATCTTAAAAATTTTCTCTTTATACAGGTCTCACATGCCCGTGTACGATTAGACACGCCCGTGCATGGACACACACGCCCATGTCCCCAAACCGTGCCTAAAAACCCAGCATTCTGCCAATGCCCCACGGCCAAGGCACACGCCCGTGCTCACCACCCGTGGTGCACACTGACTACTTTAACACGGCCTAGAGTCTAGACACACGCCCGCGTGTGGCTGGCTCGTGGCCAACACTCGATAATCCCACACGCCTAGACACACGCTTGTGCGGCTAGTCCGTGGTCTATTCTCGATTTATAATACTAACATGCGGGGGGACTTACGGCAAAGCGCACGCGCTGGTGGTGACCAGTGTGTCACACATGGCCTAGACACACGCCTGCGTGTGTCTATCCACATGGACAAGAACAAAGCTATGTGCCAAGCTCTTTTCACCCTCTAGCATACACAACATATACTCATCTAACACCATCATAATCAACTCAAATTGAAGTGCATTCTCACATAGAAAACTACATCTTTCTTTCATATAATGTAATAGCCAACAACCATGGAATTATACAAAATAAGCTATCCATCTAAAGGCCAACACATCTTAGCCATTTACAACAAAATCCACTAACTTGTCTAGCCCCTATACATGCCATATACAAAACATTAAGTTTCATGTACCAAAGTGTGCTGATATATGGTCGTCTTCTTACGATGATCCTCGTGTCTCGATTCAACGCTTTTAATCTATAAGACAAGGGAAAAGAAAGAGAGTAAGCTTTGAGCTTAGTAAGTTTACACATAAACAATTAAGCAACATAGTATAAGCTAAGCAACCATTAGCATTATACCAACAAGTAATTCACAACTATGCTTACTCTTTCTATCCCTTACCACATTTCCAACACATCATGAGTCACATACTCATAACCATCGAAATGCACCCCGCATTCAATGTCACATTTACACAATATACAACACATCATTATTTCTCAATAATTCATCCACACAGACTAATTAACTTAATAATACATCCACACTGCCTATTTTACTCAATAATGCAATCACATGGCTAATCCACACGCTTAACCCACACAACAAATGTCTCGGTGGTTTCGCATTTAGCACACCACAATCGATTAATAAGGTGGTATCGCACTTAGCCTACCACAAAGATAATCATAGGGGTTTTTCACTTAGCCCACTAAACGATATACCTCACGATAGCATCGCACATAGCCTTGACTCATCGTTAATATGCATTAGGATGGTATCGCACTTAGCCTACCATCTAGCATTATCACTACACATTCACATGTCTACTTACTCAATTAAACATCCATTCACAATTCTACTACATTCATTCTACTTGGACCACATAGGTTCTCAATCAATCTCGAACAAGCTACACACTAGCTATCATCAACAAATTGTAAGTATGAATGCATTGTTTATGCATAGACTTACCTCGATACTCAAAAGTATAGAAATATGCAATTTAGTCCACCACCTTGCTTTTGCCTCGGTTTCGATCCGGGCTTTGTCTTTCTTGATCTATAATGAATAAATCAGCTTATTCAATACATACATTGACTAAATTTACCCACATCTCATACTTTAGCAAAATTACTATTTTGCCTCTAAATTTTCTCATATTTACACTTTAGTCCCAAAGGCTCGTAAAGTGATTTTTATTTAACTTTCTAGTCTTTCATGCTTAGCCGAACCACTTATTCAACTAAAGCTATCATCAATTCTCACTAAACCACATATGTATGACCAAATTAAAGTTTTTTCACAAACTAGTCCCTACATGCATTTTCATGGAAAATCACTTAGCAAAAGATGTTTCTACTTCATCAAGCTTTCATATTCTTCCATAAAACAACAAAATACATGTATGTCATACATATGTACATTTTTGAACATCCATAATAGCTCACCAAAAAGCTAAAAATAGCTTACTCATGCTACTAGGACTTCAAAAATACGAAGAATATAAAAAACTGGGCTTAGGAGCACTTACTAGCAAGCTTGAAAAATTGAAAGAGCCCTAACAATGGCTATTGAAATTTTCAGCAGCTTGGGGGAGATGATGAGTGAATTTTTGTCATCTTTTCACCTATTTAATCACTTAATAACTAAATGACCAAAATGCCCTTTTTGATAAACTTCAAATTTTAACTCATCCATGCCCATTTTTGTCCAAAAATTAGAATTTGGATAAATTACTTTTTAAGGACCTCTAATTAATAATCTAAAGCTATTTCACACATATAGCTTCTAGAAGCGCACATTTTGCAACTTTTGCAATTTAGTCCTTTTGGATAATTCAACCACAATTTCACAAAATTGCTTCATGAAACTTTCACACTAGCATGAATACATAATATAAACCTCAAAAACTCATTCATAACCCTCGGATTTGTGGTCTCGCACCACTATTCTGACTAGGCCCTAAAACGGGATGTTACACATGTATTATTATGTCTTTAAATGTTCGGATTATAGAAATATCACTGAGTTTTACTCAGCGTACGGTTTCGTTTTCTGTGCGCAGGTTAGGTACTTTTCTTTTGATCGCTGACTTAGCATCCAACAACAATCCCGATCTCAAATGTGATGATGTTTATCTTTTGTAATGGCATGTACCTAGGATATCTTAAATTGGTAGTTATTTTGTGAATGGTTTGTAATAGAGTTATAAGTATAATGTTGGGTTGAGCATATGTTTGTGTTTGGAGCCATAATTTGGCATGTTGTTTTGAACCAATGGTTGTTAGTTGTATGTGAATTTAAGTTGATGTTTTAGGTAGTTATAAGCTAGGCTAAAATGGTTGATTTTGGAATTTTTAAAACTTTGATTTGAAGGATGCATGGATGAAATGTTTTGATGGTATAACTTGCGGTACCAATGAGGGTACATTGGTTAGGCACTTAGGACGATTATTTTGGCATGTTTTGAGCATGTTTGATCGTGTTTTGAATAGGTTAAATGATTGATAATTGAGTTGCTTAGTGCCCAAGTAAGTAGGAAATGGTACACTTGAGTTTTAAGGTACTTTTGGGTGCACACGGCCTGGCCACATGGGTGTGTGACCCCTGCAGTTGAATTTTTCTAACTTTTTCCTCAAATTTTTAAATGTTCTCGATTTAGTCTTGAATTGTTTCTAAAGTGATTCTAAGGCCTCGAGGGCTTGAATAAGGGAAAATATGCATGCTTAATGATGGATTATGTTGTGATTATTGAAATGTTTTGAAATGAATAATTTAGGTAACTTTTATTCGGTAATGCTCTAAAACCCTATTCTGGTGATAAATATAGGTTAGGGGTGTTACATTTAGTGGTATCAGAGCTTCCAGGTTTAGCCGATTCTCGGACTAGATCGAGCTCAGAATTGAGTCTAGAGGTACATGCCATAATTGGATTGAATTGAGTCTGGATTTGGATGCTGATATATTTGTTTTTGTTTTATAGTTGAAAATGTCGGATGACTATAATAATGATATTGATCAAGATATGTATACCGATGATAGTACTAGAAAGAACATATGTTTTCTCCCTACTTATTGGTTAATTTGTCCCCATTTAATTATCTTTAGCACATATTTTAGCATTTTCAATTTAGTAAATTACATTTTATAACTCAGTGGATCTTAGCTTATTTATCCATAATTTTGTCATGTTTTGGTACCGATGTCACTGCATGAGTATTTCTAGATTGTGCCCAGAATTGTCGCTGCACCTGACAGCTGTCTGAATAAGAACAAAAATGTGTGAGCTGTCCAGTCTGGTATAACCAAATTGTACGTACAGAGGCAACATGATTCTGATGAAAGGACACCTGTGCTATTTGGAAGAATATAAATATTCACATGAAAAGAAAAAAAAGGGAGGCTTTTTGGGGGGTATTATCTTCTACAACCTATCTTTTGAAGCTTTTCGGCTATGGCGGCTTAAGTCTCCTACGGGTGAACCGACGTGAAAAGGATGCGGATCAGCTCCTGACGAGGAGCCCTGAGTGCGACATAAGTGGGAATGGAGAGATTCAAGTCGAGATTGTCTAGGAATATTATTCTCCACTTGTTTCTTTTATATTTCTTTTCTAAACGATGGTGATTACTTTCTATTTCATGTTTGTACGAAAGTATACATGATTTCTGGCTTAAATGTTATTTTATTCAATCTTGCTTCTGTTGTTTAATCTTTGGGTTTGAATGTTTTTAGCATGGAAGTGTTATTGCGGTCATCGACCTTTGAAAAAGTGCAAATGACAGTTCAAGCTAACAGGCATGACAAGGGAAGTTGCTTGAGGATTAGAGGAATTTAATCCGCTTGTTCTTAATAGTGTTCCATTGCTATCATCGGAAGGTGTGGTTAATGTGCATGTTTAAGTCTTTGATTAAATATAGAAGTTAAGCTTGGTAAGATATTCATTGCAATTTAATGCATCGACAATCACCTATCCTTTTATACCTTGTGAGCACTTAGTATTCTGTTGAATATTCACGTTGGGAATCCCAGTTTATCATTATCATATTTTATCTTATTGTTTTCAAGTTATTGCTTCGACAACTACTCTCACAATTTATCTCGTTTCTATCTATTTATTACACTGACATTGATAGACAAAAGACAACCATCCTCGTGGGATCGATATCCGATAGACTCATATTTGTCTACTATACTTGCATTGACAGTGTACGCTTGCACACTATTGCTGTGACGTTAAACAGCTGATTAAGTTTTGGCACCATTTCTGGGGATGGCGTTTTTTTTATATTTATTTTTGTTTTTGCACTTTGTTTTTATTTTATTTTATAATATTTAGTTGCCACTAACTTGTTTTCTTTTTGTCGTTATTTTCACATTTTATTTTAGGTGTTTGATGACCCAAAGCAATTCGGAGTTTATTACCGATTTTGATCCAGAAATTGAATGGACCATTCGGAGGAGACTTCAAGAACAAAGGAATATGGCTTTACCAAGAAACAATGAAGCCATACCCCAGGTGCAGCACCAAAATGTTAATGAACCACTGTTGCCGCAAGACGCTCAAATACAAAATAGGACTATACGAGACTTTGTAGTACCTGTCTTGGATGACTTACAACCGAGAGTTGTTAGACAAGCAATCCAAGCTGGGAATTTTGAACTCAAGACAATAATGTTTCAAATGTTGAATTCTAATGGGCAATATGCTGGACTGCCACATGAAGATGCACGAGAACATCTTAAATCATTTTTATTGGTTTGTGCTTCCTTTAGTCAATAAGGCATTCCTGATGACGCTTTGAAGATGTAATTATTTCCTTATTCCTTGCAGGGAAGAGCTCGTACTTGGTTCATTAGGCTACCTATCGGATCAATTACTTCTTGGAATGCACTAGCAACACAATTTGTTTTGCGCTTTAACCCGCTGACAATGAATGCTCGTCTCCGAAATGATATTACAGCTTATCATTAGCTGGATGATGAGAATCTTCACACTACATAGGAATGTTATAAATCTTTGCTTCGACCTCACCCCATGCATGTCATTCAACAAGAAACACAAATTGAAATTTTCTATAATGGGTTTAATTCACACACGAGGAATCTTGTTGACACATCAGCCAATGGTCCTTTACTGGATTGTACTTATAATGATGCTGTTGGAATTCTTGAGAGAATTGCTCAGAATGATTATCAATATCTTATCTGTAGAGCTACACAAGCAAAAGATACTCTAGAAGTTATTGAATTGGACGCAATATCTGCACATAGTGCTCAAGTTTCTTCTCTTGCAAATATGATTAAAAATATGCAAGGGACTAGTGACGTTGCACCTGTACAAGTCGCTCAACAAGTTGATGTTCCTACCTTTTGTTGTGAGATTTGCAGTGACAACCGTAGCTATGAAGATTGTCCACAACATGCAGAGAATGCCTTTTATGTCTGTAACATACACAACAATTCTTATGGCAACTCTTATAATAATTCTGCACACAATCAACAATCTTGGGAAACTTAGACTGTTAGACAAAATGTTGCGACATTCTGATATGGGAATATATCTACTCAAGGAAATTATAATCCAAGACAAGGGAATTATAATCAACAACAGCAGAACTACAATCAGCACACTCAGATGCATCCACAACAAAGCCAGATGCATCCACACCAGAATCAGATGCAGGCACAACACTCTTCAATGTCGGATTAGCATGTTCAAGGACATCGACAGCAATAGTACATGCAAGCTTCTCCTTCTAACCCGTTAGTAGCTCTTGAGGCTTTAACGCGAGAGCATATTACTCGTACAGAAGTTATTGTGCAAGGGAATTCATCTTCTATTCGGGCGTTGGAGGCACAAATAGGACAACTTGCTTCAAATTTGAATACTCGACCACCGGGCACACTACCTAGTGATACAAAAAATCCCAATCCGAGGGGGAAAGAACACTGCAAGGCTATCACTCTTAGGAGTGGCAAACAAACTGGCAAGCCTACTACAGACTCTACTGTAGCACCTCAAGATACTGGTGAAGTGATCCCTGGTGAGAAGGATGAATCTGAAGAGCTTGTTGATGTACCAGACAAATAAGTTCCACAAATTGTCACTCATATGCCTAATGTCCGACCCTCGAAACTGTTAACGCAATCAAAGGTGTCGGTGCAATCAGATGTATCTCCACATTTACCTTTTCCAAAAAGATTCAGGGAGAATAAGCAGAATAATCAGTACCAACAGTTCCTGAACACACTGAAGCAACTTCAGGTCAATATTCCTTTAGTAGACACTCTTGTGGAAATTTTGAATTATGGGAAATTTATGAAGGAGCTCTTGTTTAAGAAGAAGAAGCTCAGTGATATTGAAAGTATTGCACCCACAGAAGGCTGTAGTGCTGTTATGAGAAATAAGTTACCCCCAAAAATGAAAGATCCTGGGAGCTTTACTATCCCAAGTTCAATTGGCAACCATTATTTAGGCAAGGCTTGATGCGACTTGGGAGCTAGCATCAACCTGATGCCACTATCTACTTTCAGAAAGTTGGGAATTAGTCACATGAAACCTACTGCAGTGACATTGCAACTAGCAGATCGATCATTGGCTCAACCTGAAGGGCAAATCAAAGACATCCTAGTTCATGTGGATAAATTTATTTTTTCGGTTGATTTTATCATACTTGACTACGAGGCAGACAAGAAGGTTCCCATAATCTTGGGATGACCATTTTTAGCCACCGGACGAACTCTTATTGATGTTTACAAAGGTTAACTGACCATGCGACTTAATAATGAGCACGTTACCTCAGTGTATCGAATCTATTCAATGCAAGGATAGAGAAGAATTCCATACTGTCGATGTGCTAGATGGTTTAATTGAGGAAGAATTCAATGGCCAAAGCACAATACTTTCTGAGGAGTTTGCAGTGACATCTGATGATGAATTCTTAGATGATTGTGACAGCATGGTTGAAGTTAATAATATTGAACTCAGGCATGGATGGTAGATTGAATCCTTAGACTTAGCCAACAGAACAGCTCCAATTTTCAAGCCATCTATTGACGAAGCTCCTTGGAAACACGAAAATATACATATTTTTTCATGCCCTTTTTAAGTCAAATTCATGCAGTTTCGATAAAATTCTTGTCGAAAAATATATAATTTTTATGAAATAATTAAATTACACTTAAATTATGAACACGTTGAATTTTAATTAATTTTATATTAATTTTTGATTAATTTTGATTATTTTCGACAGATTTACGCAAGGGTGAAAAATGGCTCGGCAAACATTGCTAGAAGCACAAAATCGAGAAGCAATTTTGAAGCATCAAGGCGACTTAATTTTTCAGCCTAAGATGGTCCAAATTATGTGTATTAATTCATAATATAATTAATTTTAATTTTAATCCAATTTAATTTGTGTTAAATAAATTATTGATAATTAATTATGAAAAGGGGCCCAGTTGAGCTAAACCGAGAAAATCGATCCAACCGAGCACTGGGCAGCCCAAAACCGTCCTACATACTGACCCAATCAGCTTGCTTGGATGATTATTTGGCTTGCAAAATGGCCTTGAAGACTCCTTCAAATTGCATTCAAGGCCCTCCACTATTTATGCCTTTATAGTTTTGCCCCTGCCTTAAAATAGCATGTTTGAAATCTTCAAACATGCCACATGTGTGGCCGGCCATGGGGGGAGTCTTTGGCTGCTGATTTTGGCTATTTTCAGCAGCCTTCTCAACCTATAAATACCCCCCTTGGCTGCTCACTTCAAACACATCTCAACCCTTCTCATCTCTTCACTTCTCTTTCACTTTTCTCTCTTCATTGTTCTTCATTTTCTTCCCCATTCCCTTATCGATTTCACATCTTGAAAAAGAGTCAATCAACCACCATTTGGAGCAACATTCAAGTGTTCATAGAAGCTTCAGTTCAACAAAAACAAGCAGAGAAGGAGGAGTGGAGCAAACTAGTTAAGCCATGGAGAAAACACCGGATTTGATTCTTGTTCCCTAACACGAATTAAATTTAAGCCATATTAATTAAATTAAACATATCAACATCACAAATATTCATAGAAATGTTCATCATAACAACAACAAAATTAAAAGGATAGGGAACAAGAATCAAATCCGGTGTTTTCTCCGTGGCTTAAACACTCTTTAAATTAATATGGCTTAAACACCGTATTTGATGTTCAAATTTGATGAAGAGTGCTTAAGAGCTTTCAAAAATTTAAAAATTCGGTTAGTTTCAGCACCCATAATCATCACACCAGATTGGGATTTTTAATTTGAATTGCTGTGTGACACAAGTGACTTCACGATAGGAGCTGTCATGGGCCAGTGAAGGAACAAAATTTTTCATCCCATCTACTACGCAAGTCAGACTCTAACAGGAGCTCAATAGAATTATACGGTAACAGAGAAAGAGTTACTTGCTATTGTGTTTTCTTTTGACAAGTTTCAATCTTATCTTGTAGGTACCAAAGTGACTGTCTATACGGACCACTCGACAATTAAGTATTTACTTGCCAAGAAAGATGCTAAGCCGAGACTGATTTGATAAGTACTTCTACTTCAAGAGTTCAATTTAGAAATTCAAGATCTAAAGGGAGTAGAAAACCAATTAGCAGACCACTTGTCCAAATTGGAGCCGGAAAAAGGGAATTCTCCACTTATACCCATTTAGGAGACATTTCCAGATGAACACATACTGAAGGTAAATCGTGTCCATAATACCCCTTGGTTTGCTGATATTGCTAACTATTTAGCTTGTGGTTTGATGCCGATTGATAAGACTTATCATCAAAAGAAAAAGTTTCTTCATAATGTGAAGTACTATTTCTGGGAAGAACCATACTTGTTTAAAAAGTGTGCAGATCAAATGCTCAGGAGATGAGTGGCAGAAGATTAAGTACATAAGATTCTATATCATTGCCACTCAGCTCCTAGTGGGGGACACTTTAGAGGTACACGTACTGCGGCCAAAGTATTACAAGCCAGATTCTTTTGGCCAACACTGTTTAAAGACGCGTATGCTTACGTAAAGAGCTGTGATCGATGTCAAAGGGTTGGAAACGTCACAAACAGAAATGAGATGCCTCGGACAAACATCATTGAGGTAAAATTATTTGATGTTTGGGGTATTAACTTTCTCGGTCCTTTCCCTCAGTCTTTTGGTCACAAGTACATATTGGTAGCAGTAGACTATGTGTCGAAGTGGGTTGAGGCTGTGGCTTATCCAACGAACGATGCTAAGGTTGTGATGAAGTTTTTGCAGAAGCATGTGTTCACAAGGTTTGGAACCCCAAGAGCCATTATCAGTGATGAAAGGTCCCATTTTGTGAACAAGTGGTTGAAATGGTTACTCGACAAGTATGGAGTGAAGCACAAGGTTGCCACAGCTTACCACCCGCAGACAAATGGGCAAGCTGAACTGGAAAACAAAGAGATCAAAGGCATACTCAAGAAGGTAGTTTGCCCGAACCGACTAGATTGGTCCAAAAGATTGGACGATGCTTTATGGGCTTACAGGACAGCATATAAGACACCTTTAGGGATGTCACTTTATAGGTTGGTCTTTGGGAAAGCCTGAATCTGCCCTTGGAGTTAGAACACAAAGCTTACTGGGCTCTCCAACAACTCAACTTGGATCTTAAGCTTGCTAAAGGGAAACGAATGCTCCAACTCAATGAGTTAGAAGAGTTTTGAATGTTCTCATACGAGAATGCCAAATTACTCAAGGAAAGACTTAAGAGATGGCATGACAAACACATTTAGGTTCGAGAATTTGAAGCAGGTCAGCAAGTCTTGTTATTCAATTCCAGATTCATGTTCTTTCCAGATAAGTTAAAATCACGTTGGTCCTGTCCATTTACGATTCACCAAGTTTATCCATATGGAGTTGTCGAACTTCAAAGTAAGGGAGGTAATTTTTGAGTCAATGCTCAGCGCTTAAAACATTACTGGGAAGATAAAATTGAACGAGATCAAATCTCGTTCATTTTATCGGATATTTAATTTTTCTTTTTTTAATAAATGGTTTAGGGTATATTTTTGGGATTAACATGTTTAAATAAATTCTGTCTATGAGATTGGAAATTAAGCGGGACCGCTTGTGACCCCTCTAATCTTTCCTGGGAACTGATTTTAACATAATCTTCCGAGAAATTATTCCCTAAATGGAAAAATAAATTTTTAAGTTTTCAAATAAAAGGGTCAATTTTGATCCAAGTTTTAAATTGCAATTCAATTTCAAATTTTCTTTAAGTCTAGGTACTTAATTGAACTATTTTCAAAATTTGGTTGCTCTTTTTGTAAATTTTAAAAATTAGATGTCTCTTCTTGTAAATATTTTCATAAGGCATCTAGAATAAATGTTTTTAATTTAATTTAATAAATAAGATTATAATAATTAATATATATTATGATAGTATATAATTATATCTATTATAATATATATATAATTATATCTATTATAATATATATTAATTATTATCAACTTTGCATAGAATTAGGATTAGTTTAAATTTAATCATATTTTATTTAATAAGCATTTATTTTTAATAAATTAATAGCAAATAATAATTTAATATGCATTATATTAATTATTAATTGTTGTTAACTCTATGTAGAATTAGAACTTGGAATATCTTTTTGTTCTAAGAATTCTAATTAAACTCCTACTCCTTTCACTATAAATTTCACCCACCTTTGCCATTTTTTTTCACTCATCCCTCCATCAATCCTACATCCAAAACCCACCAAGTACCAAACACCTAGTGCCAAACTCTCTAGCCACAACACCGCCCAGCTCTGTACACCACCCTCACACCTAGCAACAGCCCCATCTGGCCAGCAGCTCACACATGCACCCAGCAGCCCCTACGCACACCGTGCACACCAGCAACCTACTCTTTGTCGCCACACCTACCGCACGTCCAACTCCAGCAGCCCGTCAAGCCTGCTCGACGCACCTGCTTGCTGCCCACTTCCCCGCATTCGCGCGGCACATTCATGCCCTGCTGCTCGCGCAAGGATCCGCCCGACAGTGCTGCCTGCTGCCCACGCATCTGCTCGCACCAACACCCTTGCCTATCGCACCACACCATCAAGACACCCTACAACCATCCCTAAGCCAACCCATTTTTCTTTTATATTTATTTGCTTTGAGTTCTTAATTTTTATAAAAAGGTTAATCATGCCTTTGCCCAAATTGACGAATCACAAAATAAATTCCACTGTGAATAAGCCAAAGCGATTTACGAAAGCATTTTCCAGAATCAACAGATGCACCCATAAAAGGCTTTACGCTGAAACAAAGCAATTATATTGATTTCATGGCGCGCATTCGACAAGTTGCTGAAGCTCTCAATTAGGAGTTATTTTGTGAGAAAAGACCTAGTGCAGATGAAGAGTTAGTTTGTGAATTTTACGCCTAAAAATATTGACTCAATATTGAGCTATTAATGAATTCTTTGAATTACCTGATTTCGGAAACGACGAATATTCTTCCTTGATGAGCAATATTGAGTCTGAAAATCTACAAGAAATTCTTGAGGAACTTACAGTTCCAGGTTCTAAGTGGACTATGTCAAAGCAAGGAATTCACACTTGTCGCAGAGAATATTTGACACCACTAGCGAAAGTATGGTTCTATTTCATTCGATTCAACCTTATGCCTATTTCACATGGGACTACAATTTCATTAGAGCGAATGGTCTTATTATACTCGATTTTAACTGAAAAGACCATTGATGTGGGAAAAATCATCCCGAGAGAAATGCGAGCATTGTGCCGCTAGACGTTACGCCCGACTTACTTTCCTTTACGATAACAATTTTGTGCTTGAAAGCTAAAATTCTTGCAAATGTAAAGAAGACATGTTATAGCTAGGGCACAATCACAGATTGGGACCTCTACCGAATAGCTGGAGACTCTGTTCTACAGCAACGAGTTGAAGAGAGTGAGGATCCTGAAGAAGAAGAAAAAGATCCCACAGAGATCGAACCAAGGCAGTCAGCTGAAATCCCTGATAAGGCAGAACCAATGGAACCAATAACCGAACCTAACGTCGCAACTTCAATGTTCAAGACTCAATCACCTCGACTAGATCTTCGAGATGAGCTGTCAAAATTGATGAACATCATGCAACATATGCAGTGGCAGCAACAAGCTTACTGGAGATATTCAAAAATACGGGATGGCTCAATGAGAAGCGCTCTTACGAAAATATACAATGACCTGTTTATTTTTGTGCCTGAGTTTCCAGATTTCATATTTGAACCATGGAGTCCACTATCGAAGAGGGAGCAAAGTGATTCATGCAAAAACAAAGACGATGGAGCAAAAAATGAGTCAAATTCGGAAGGATATGCAAATAAATAAAAAGGGAGGATCTTGACTTTATTTTATTTCCGTTCTTAGGTTATCTAATAGGATTAGGTTTTATTAGGAATTTTTATTTTTGCATAATAAAACAAGAGTTCGAAATCATAAATAAAAATGAACAAGTTGCAAAGTACAAAGTGTGGTAATAGATATATACATGTCTAGGATTGGATCTAGAGAGAGCTTGGTATTTAAGCAGTCAAATTGACTCACCTCCTCTTTTCTAGAATTCTACCTGGTGTATAGTATCTATTCACTTTTAACAATGATGACATTGTTCATCTTAAGTAGGGGGACCGAAAAATTGAAATTATTTCCACTCAGAATAAAATTTTCTTTCAGTTATGATTAGGTTATATTTTGTTCAAAAATTTGAAATTTTGTTAAGTATGCTAAACTTCAGTATGAATAAAGTTTGATTATTTCAATAATTGTTATGTTAACTGAAATATGACATAGATGTATTTTTAATAAAGCATGCAAATCAAACCATAAAATTTTTAGTTCCTTAGGAAAGTTAGGCATGCATGAAAATCTAAGTCTCTAGAATTGACTTAGTAGTTTCTTAAGGTGAAATCCTAGGAAGCATGGAATGTTGAAAATGATTTAGGCAACTTTTGTTTGGACCGTTTGAGCCTTTCAAGTCTACCTTGATGAATTTTTATCCTTTGAAACCCAACTTTGAGACTATATGGCCTAATTTTATTTGAACCTTTGCAATATGTAGCCATCACTTTTCTCTCAATTATCTTTAAATTGTCCCAAACACTAGACTCAGTACTATTCAGAATATTCTTTGAAACAAGTTGTAACGCCCCGGAATTTGGGCCTAGAAGTATTGGGCCTTGAGCAAGGGAACAGTTAGGAAACTTTGCATAAAAGTTCATGTGAGCTAGGGAATGACATAATTGATTTTTTTCTTTGATGTTTAAGTGAGTTTGGAGTGTTTGGGGATGTCTGGGAAGTTCTGGGTTCAAACCTGGGCTTTAGCAAAAAATTTGGTTGTAGGTGAATAAAACCCTGGGAGTAAGTAAGTAGGCTTTAAGAATAAAATATGGTAAAAGGTGACACAAGAGGAGTTTGTGGCCTAGTGGCAAGGTGGCGTTACAGCTGGCAAGAGGTCTGAGGTTCAAGTCTTGGGATAAGCAAGGGAGGTTTTATTTTGTAGTTGTGACACCTAGTGGTTGTGTTGTAGTGGGATTCTGCTCAGGTGGTTGTGGAATTGGTCTTGGGGGAGTGATTCATGGGATAAAGATTTGGAGGAGTTTGAAAGTGTTTCAAATTAGGGGTGTGGAGAGATTTGAGAAAATTTTCAAGGGATTTGGAGGAGAGGAGTGTTGTAGCCGAATTGTGCAACTTCTATGTGCAAATTCGGCTAGGGGAACCATTTGGTGCATTTTTCGGCAAGGTGAGAGTGTAGAAGCTGAATTCCTTCTCTGCTGTGTTGGGATTCTCTTTTCTTTTCGTTCCGGGTTTTTCTCTCTTTGTGGCATCTCGTGCAGCATTTTTGACCATTCGGGTCTTTCCCTTTTCAGTTCACTTTTGCCGAAACACATATACCAAGTGCCGAATTCGCCCTTGAAACTTCTCTTTTCTTCTTCACATTTTCTCTCTGCCGAATTGGCATTCTTCTTCTTCTCTTTTACTAAATCGAATAAGGTTTCTTCTATTTCCTCTCTTCTTGAGTAATAGCCGAATACCTTGTTTCTTGGTAAGTGATTATACTCTTCACTTCTGATTAAATCTATTTTTGTTCCCCTCTCCAACCTCTGACGGTTTAGTCTTGGTTTAAGGATTCTCTACTCCTACATTCCGTACTCTCTCCATTTCTGTTTCTGATTTGGCAAGTAATCTCTATTAATCGGTAAGTCCCTCGGTTCCTTTCAGTTCTCTCTTTTACTGTTTAAGCCAAATGGTGCGATCCCTTATTACTGGTTCTTCTCCTTTCTCCTATGTGTATGTTCTTTCAGGTCCTAGAACTTCCGATGGGTGAGCAGGGTGCTAATAATAAAGTGATGGCAAAGGTGTCGGCTGAGATTGAGCGCGTAGCCTCTACTCCCAAGTTTAAGAGGCGTGTAGTGTCGGCTATTCGGGACTTTCCGCCAGGATGCGGAAGGGTGGCTGCACCAAACTCTGGTTCGAGTCGGCTAATCACAGTCGACCAATCTAGTCAAGGAAAGTGGTAGTCGACCTCTCGGTTAAGTGGTTGTTAAGAGTTTTTCTAACACTATTTGATAAGTGATTAACTGAATGTTATGTTTGAATATAGGTTCTGGCGATCAGGAATTTTTAGTACTTTACGTGATCAGGTGTGTAACAGTACCCTATATTCGATAGTTGGCGAGGAAGCCGATAGAGTGTGTGTAACCACACTCCTTCTGATCATAGATCAACAAGATGCCAAAAAGTTGAAATACCGGTGAATGATGCCACACGAGCGTGCGATCGTGCATGTGGTGAACCGAGCCCACAAACATGGGCGTTAGTCTATAGAGGCCACCACGAGCGCTCTCATGGTCTTGGGCTGTTCTGGGCCTCGTTGGGCCGAAATGGGCTATGTGGGCCCAGTGGGCTTGTGGGCCCACGCGGATAAAATGTATGTGATGTGGTAAGTGTTGTTTGGACTGTGACGTTTGCATAATTGTGGCTGTTTCTGGGCTAAATGGGCCATACGAGGGTGTGGGCCCACTTGGGCCGAGTAATGGGCCTTACGCCTATTTACACCGTTGTGACTGTTTAGGTTACTTAAGCTGCTCGAGGCGACAGTGGACCTTCTGTTGGGTCGCCGAGACCCCGATTTGTGAAATTATCGAAATACCCCCGATTTGTGAAATTACTGAAATACCCCCGATTTGTGAAATTACTGAAATACCCTCGATTTGTGAAATTATCGAAATACCCCTGATTTGTGAAATTACCAAAATACCCCCGATTTGTGAAATTACTGAAATACCCTCGATTTGCAAAATTACCGAAATACCCCTGGTTTGTAAAATTACTGAAATACCCTCAGTTTGCAAAATTACTGAAATACCCCCGGCTTGCAAAATTACCGAAATACCCCCGGTTTGCATAATGACCATAATGCCCCTGTAGGGTAAAATGACCGAAATACCCTTATAGGGTAAAATGACTATTTTACCCTTGTGGGTAAATGACTGACTTAGACTATGAATTTGACTGATTTGACTGGGATTGTATGACTATGTTTTAACTAACTTGATGGTGGTTGTATGACTGATATGCTTTTAATATATTTCTAAACGTCTGTTACTGAGCATGGCCATTTTACATACACGTGTAATGATTGAGCATGACATACACGACATATTGCATGGGGTTGGGACTTTGATACGGAGGAAGTTCTGATAGGGTCGCACGGGTCGCATGAGACGACTGTGGATCTAGTATTGATCTGATAGGGTCGCACGGGTCGCATGAGACAACTGTGGATCTAGTATTGATCTGTTATGGTCGCACGGGTCGTATGAGACGATTGTGGACCGACGGACGGCTTAAAGCCGCGTAATCTGATTATGGCTCCGTGCCAACCTAAATATGGCTCTGTGCCATCTTGATTATGGCTATGTGCCTAACATATATATTGATGACTCTGTGTCGATCATAATTACCCGTGGCTGTGTGCCGATTATATTATTACTGTCGCTAATGGCTATGTGCCAAATTTATTACAGTTACCGATAGCTTTGTGCCATCCTGATTATGGTTTATAACCATTCTGTTTATGGCTTTTAGCCGTTCTGTCCACGGCACCGAGCCGTTCTGTTGACTTAGTGCCGCAATCGGTGCTAAGCTTGGTGTGTTGGCTGGGTGGGTCGATTTTATCCCCATAGGATTGTAGGGTTGGTACCGGTGGTGTGTTGGCTGGATCAGGGTGGGATGCATCCTCATCTTTGTTGCATATCATTTATGAGATTTGTCATTGTCTTGGGCTTAGGGCCACTTGTTTCTGTATTGGTTTGAAATTTGGGCCCATTTGATTCTGTTATATGGTGTGACCCAAACGATATTGTAGTGGGTTTTGGCTCACATATGCTCCAAACCGGACTGCATTATTCTTGTTATAGGGCTTTGGACCGGTGTTTCGGTTTTGTTTTTCAGATACCGATGTCGATTACTCTAGTAAGGGGATTACACATCGAGTTTTGTAAGCTCACCCCATTTTTAATCGTGCGAGGTAATCCCGGTGTTAGGAGGATTGGTCTTTGCGAGGACTCGGAGGTGACCACACGATCATGCGTTTGTTATGCTTTGGACTTTATATATGTTTTAAATTCGGTTTTGGGTTTTAATTTACGTAATAAGGCCTCTCTGGATTTACTACGAATTTGGGATTTTTATGTTTTATATCATTGAGGCGTAGATGAGTTTTCAACCCAATTATCGTTTTTTTAAAAACATACGTTTTAAACTTCTTTACCTTAAATTAGCTTCAGCGACTAAAAGAGATTTTCAGCGAAGTTAATAACATTTTTAAAAGTGATTAACTTTTCAATGAATCACGTTTTGAAACTGAACGAACACAAACTGAGACTTTAGTTTTTAAATACTAAGGAGGGTTTTCAATGAAAACATGGTTTTCAAAAAACACTTCATTCTGAATCGCCAGATTCGGGCCTAACTTCTGGGCCGGGTTTTGGGTGTTACACAAGTTTGGGGGAGTTGAAAAGAAGTATCAAATGCTCAAAAAATTGTAATACATAAAGCAAAATGCTCGTGAAATTAAAAAAAATAAAAAAGAGAGAACATATGTACTTAAAAGAAATAGATGTATAAAAGAGCATGTGAAAGCGAAATAAGTTGGTGTATTGAAGGTAATTATTTCGAAGGTCCGATTCAAGCTGAGTCTAGAGTTTTTAGCCTAAATTCATCTATCTTTTACCTACCCCTAGCCTAGCCACGTTACAACCTATTTAAAATACCTATTGATTCAAGTTTCTGTGCTACCTACATTAGTGGAGAGAAATTGCTATGTTCAACATATGAAGACATAAATTAAACTTAATGATTGCAGCTTAATCTTGAATAAGGGAATAAAATCAAATTGGTAGGGATTTAACATGTCTTTATTTGGAATCATTTAGTCTATTTTTGCTATCATAAGAATGATTGAGATTAATTTGAATGATATGTATACTTAAGTAGCATAAATATCAAAATTCTTGTTCTTGAGCATAAGTATACTAAAATCATAATTTTGGGAAGAATTTTGTTCTGAAGAAATTTTTCAAAGGTTTTTTTCGAGAAATTCTTTTCAAATTTGTGCATTACTTGGGACGAGCAATGAATTAAGTTTGGGGGTGCGGAAACACGATAATATACACATTTTTTCATGCCCTTTTAACTCAAATTCATGCAGTTTTGATAAAATCTAAGTCGAAAAATATATAATTATTATAAAATAATTAAATTACACTCAAATTATGAACACATTGAATTTTAATTAATTTTATATCAAATTTTGATTAATTTTTATCATTTTCGACAGATTTGCGCAGAGGGCGAAAAATGGCTCGGCAGACACTGCTAGAAGCGCAAAACTGAGAAGCAATTTTGAAGCATCAATGTGAATTAATTTTTCAGCCTAAGACAGTCCAAATTATGTGTATTAATTCATAATATAATTAATTTTAATTTTAATCCAATTTAATTTGGGTTAAATAAATTATTATTAATTAATTATGAAAATGGGTCCAGTTGAGCTGAACCGAGAAAATCAAGAAAACCGAGCATTGGGCAGCCCAAAACCGTCCCACATGCTGACCCAATCAGCTTGCTTGGCTGATTATTTGGCTTGCAAAATGTCCCTTGAAGACTCCTTCAAATTGCATTCAAGGCCCTCCACTATTTATGCCTTTCTAGATTTGCCCCTACCTTAAAATAGCATGTTTAAAATCTTCAAACATGCCACATATGTGGCCAGCCATTGGGGGAGTCCTTGGATGCTGATTTTGGCTATTTTTAGCAGCCTTCTCAACCTATAAATACCCCCTTGGCTGCTCACTTCAAACATATCTCAACCCTTCTCATCTCTTTACTTCTCTCTCACTTTTCTCTCTTCATTGTTCTTCATTTTCTTCTCCATTCCCTTGCCGATTTCACCTCTTGAAAAAGAGTCAATCAACCACCATTTGGAGTAGCATTCAAGTGTTCGTAGAAGCCTCGGTTCAACAAGAACAAGCAGAGAAGGAGGAGTGGAGGAAACTAGTCAAGCCACTGAGAAAACACCGGGTTTGATTCTTGTTCCCTATCCTTTTAATTTTGTTGTTGTTATGATGAGCGTGTCTATGAATATTTGTGATGTTGATATGTTTAATTTAATTAATATGGCTTAAATTTAATTTGTGTTAGGTTGATTGCATTTCGTCTACTTAATTTATTAAAATTGTGTTTTTGTTGTTATAGGCCTCGGTAAGATGTTTGATTAAGTAAAACCATGACTAAGTTATTCTTGCATTACAATTGTAAGGTAACTAATGAATTAATTATTTAAACGGATTGAAATTGTAATTAATTGACACGATACTTAATCAGTGCATGTTTAATCATATAAGTTAGCTGAGGGTTAAATTAGCAACGGTATCTAGCAATACATTAGCCTTGCATAACTTGCAAGATTATTGTGATTAAACTATTTCAAGGTAGTGATAAACCGAAATAGTAACATATTTTAGGCCCACATTTAGTATGCTTTTGGATGAATTATCCCTTGATTTATGTAAAAAGGTGCTCTTAATCCTTTCTTTTCATGTCTTATACTCAGGAAAGCACCCAAGGATAAAAAGAACGAGAAACGGGCTCAAAAAGGACCAAAATGGACCAATGAGGAAATCGACACGGCCTGGACTTGGACCCACACGGCCGTGCCAAGTTAATCATCTAGAACACGGTCTAACCCCGACTCACACAGCCATGTCTCATTAAAGAAATCCGAACACGGCCTGGCCACGATTTACACGGGCGTGCGCCATGGCCGTGCCTTTGCCGTGGAGAAGAGTAATTTCATTCGGGAAAGGATACTTAGGGAGAAAGAAACGTATTTCAAAAGCCTATAAATACACCCTAAGTATGACCTGAAAAGGGGAGCCCAAAGCCATCGTCTAGGGGCGTCGTGCTAGGCTAGAAAAGGCAGATTTGTGGGGATTCACTCAGGGATAGCCAGTTGATCCATCTCAAGAAGCCAGAATTATACTCAAGACGGAGGATCTCCTCTTCAATTCCTTCAGGGGGTTTTAGGGATTTCTTATGTTTTGTTTTATCTTTTCTCTTGAGATGTTTTCCTTTATTGTTATGAACTAAACCCTTCGGATACCCGAAAGGGATGAAACCTATGATGAATCTTGTTATTGTTTTCTGAATTATATGATAAATACTTATTTTGTTCTTAATTATGTGAGCTTAATCCAAATTTAATGTGCTTAGGTGGAGGAGGAATAGACCCTGCCTAAGAGTAGATCCAACATAATTAAGCGGATTTGATTGCACACCTAAAGATAGGGTGACGAGATTTTGCCGGATTAGGGTGAAACCTAATATGGGAATCCATAGATCGATTTACTGCTATTCTAGGGGGTTATTATAAGAGAACGAGAGTTCCACTAATTAACCTAGGGTTAGACGTTATTCGCCTCGAGATAGGGTTTAATATACGTTAGGGAGTCTTACGGATCAAACTAAGTGAATAAATCGTATGGTTCAGTGTTAGATAACAAGTGAAGTCTAGGTGGATTCTTCCTAGGGTATTATCTGAATCAACTGAGTTTTTCCCAAGTTATTTTCCAAAATTCATTCTTCTTTGTCTTAGAGTCTTTAGTTTAGTAGTTAATTAATTTAGATTAATAAACAACTTCACTTATTTTAGGCTAAATAATAAAAAGAAAGTTAGTATTAGTACTTTTAGTTCCTTTGGGTTCGATAATCCGGTCTACTATTCGATAGGTGCACTTGCCTCAATCGTTGTCAGAGTTAGTTTCCAGGTTCGATCATTCTTTTTATAAATTTTAAAGCTCTGATTCACAGCAATCAGGTAGAAATACATTGTTACCTCACGTAATCTTTTATGTGCTTATGAGATTGAATTAATTGTTTGAATTAGCATAGAGATACGTACAAGAGATTATTTTAATTTCATAAGTATGTATGTGCATTAACACATTTGCTTATTAGAATTTGTTTAATCGGTTGAATTGACATAGAGATATAGCCAAGAGATAAATGGATTTTGGTAGGTAAGTATGTTCATAAATTAGCAAGTTACCGAGTTGCCGTGAATTTATTCGTAACAACATGAACATAAGTTTATTAATTCTAAGTTAAGAAATGCAATTAATATAGCACAATTATGTCATTTTGATTAAAATCATCTTTTGAAGTCGTGCATTGGAACTTTTATTTTATTTTTATTTATTTTACTTAGCTAAAATCCTAGTTTTTAATCACCTCCTCAAATCAAAATATTTTTCTTCACCAAAGTGTTTTTAAAATTACATTCATAAATAATTCTTTTCACAGTCCCTGTGGGTACGATAACTCGACATTTACTTGTCACTTTATTACTTGTTGCGATTGTGTACACTTGCACATTTCTGTCGTTCCACTCCTATTCTGGAATTGAAACCACTACATACTCATCTTAAATACGTCCTTCTTGGTGCTAACAATACTATCCCAGTTATTGTCTCCACAACACTAGATGTAACTCAAGAAGAGAAATTGGTCTATATTCTTAAGCAACATAAACGAGCTATTGCTTGGAGTATTGCCGATATTCGAGGCACTAATCCATCTTTTTGCATGCACAAGATCAAGTTGGAAGATGAAGGAAAGCAACCGATTGAGCAAAAAAGAAGATTAAAGGAGAAAATGAAGGAAGTTGTTAAGAAAGAAATTATAAAATGGCTTGATGCTGGAATTATTTACCCTATTTCTGATAGCAATTGGGTAAGTCCAGTGCAATGCATTCCTAAAAAGAGTGGCATCACTGTGGTTAGCAACGATAAAGATGAATTAATTCCTACACGTATTCCTACGAGATGGCGAGTCTGTATGGATTATCGCAAACTTAATGCTGTCATAAGGAAAGACCACTTCCCACTTCTTTTCATTGACCAAATGTTGGATAGGCTTGCTGAAAGAGCCTATTACTGCTTCTTAGACAGCTATTCTGGGTACAATCAAATTGCTATTACACTGGAGGATCAGGAGAAAACAACTTTCACCTATCCCTTTGGAACTTTTGCTTTTCACCGTATGCCTTTCGGTTTTTGCAACGCACCAGCCACATTTCAAAAGTGCATGATGGCAATATTCTCAGATATGATTGAAGATTCTTTAGAGGTTTTTACAGATGCTTTCTTAGTCTATGGGAATGATTTTGATCATTGCGATGACAATTTGGATAAAGTATTGAAGCGATGTGAAGACACACATCTTGTTTTAAATTGGGAAAAATGTCAATTCATGGCAACTGGAGGCATTGTTTAGGCCATCGCAGCTCCAGTCAAGGCATTGAAGTAGACAAAGCTAAAGTGGAAATCATTGAAAAATTACCTCCACTGACAAATGTGAAAGGTATTCGCAGTTTTCTTGGGCATGCGGGGTTTTACCGAAGATTTATTAGAGATTTCTCGAAAATTGTAAAACCCTTATGCTCATTGCTGGAACAGAATCGAAAATTCTTCTTTGACGATGCATGTATGGATACATTTATTCAGTTAAAGAAAGAGCTAGTAAATGCACCCATTGTTGTTACACCAGATTATTCTCAACCTTTTGAAGTTATGTGCGATGCAAGCGACTTTGCTGTGGGAGCTGTTCTAGGACAACGCTAGGGAAAAATATTTCACGCCATCTATTATGCTAGCAAAATTCTTACAGAGGCTCAAATCAATTATACCACTACAGATAAAGAATTTTTGGTTGTAATCTTTGCTTTCGACAAGTTTCGTTTTTATCTTGTCGGTGCAAAGGTTACCGTATTTACTGATCACTCAGCATTGAGATATCTTTTTGCGAAGAAGGATGCAAAACCAAGACTGATACACTGGATCTTACTGTTGCAAGAATTCGAGATCGAGATAAAAGATAGCAAAGGTTCAGTGAATCAAGTTGCAGACCATCTGTCTCGATAGGAAGTTGGTAGCGAAGATGGAAACATACTTCAAATTGTTGGCACATTCCCAGATGAGAAGTTATTTGCTGTAGATGCAACCCCTTGGTATGTGGATTTGGTTAATTATCTAGTGTGTGGAAAACTCCCATTTGGGTGTCACAGGCCATAAAAAAGAAAGATTTCTTCGTGAAGTAGTAAAGTATCATTGGAACGAGCCGTATTTATTCAAGGTATGCAATGACAACATCATTCAGCATTGTGTTCCAGAAGAGGAGATGCTTTCAATCCTGAAGCACTGTCATGATGCTCCTTATGGAGGTCATTTCGGTGGCATGCGAACTGCCACTAAGGTTCTCCAATTAGGATTCTACTGGCCTTCATTATTCAAATACGCCCACAATTTTGTGAATCAATGTGATAGGTGTCAGCGCACTGGTTTTATATTCCGATGCAATGAAATGTTGTAGCAGCCAATTATGGAGGTTGAATTGTTCGATGTTTGGGATATGGATTTTATGAGACCATTTCAAAGTTTATTTGGAAATCTTTATAAAATAGTAGCTGTTGACTACGTCTCGAAGTAGGTTGAAGTTGTTGCAGTCCCAAAGGATGATGCAAAGACAATGCTTAGAATTTTTCACAAGCATATACTCACCAGCTTTGGCACACCAATGGCATTGATTAGTGATCAGGGTACACACTTTTATTGCAACCAAGTGGCAGCCGAATTGGAGAGATATGAAGTTAATCATAAAATGACTACTACTTTTCATCCGAAAACTAATGGACAAGCCGAAGTATCAGATCGACAATTGAAAACATTCTTGAGAAGGTTGTGAACCCTTCAAGGAAAGATTGGTCTTCCAGACTGGATGACGCTTTATGGGCATTGCGGACAACATAGAAAACTCCATTAAGGATGGCACCGTATCAATTGGTATTTGGGAAAGCATGTCACTTTCCAGTTGAACTGAAGCACAAAGTAATGTGGGTAATTAAGCAAGTGAACATGGACTATGAAGCTGCTGGAAACAAAAGGCTGTTGGATATCATTGAAGTAGAGGAGATTAGGCGAAATGCCTATGAAAACGCTGCAATTTACAAGGAAAAGACCAAACGATGACATGACAGAATTATTTTGTAGCGACAATTTATTGCGGGTCAACAAGTTTTATTATTCAATTCTAGACTGAAATTGCACCTGGGTAAATTGCGCTCACGTTGGTTTGGACCTTTCAAAGTTGTCGAAGTATTTCCTCATGCTGCAGTCACAATCAGAGATTTACTTGATGGACACTAGTTCAAAGTGAATGGACAGCAGTTGAAACACTATTTTGGGAATATTAATCAAAAGTAGGCAGAGACCATTAAATTGGTCAAAATTTTTTAATTTTTATTGAATTTATTATTATGTGATTTTATTTTATTTTTTCTTTTTAGTTCAAGTTTGTTTTACTTCTTTTTTTTTGCAAAATAATTAGGTACCATTATCGACGCACTTGGGCTTTATTGTCAATGCCGTTCGTACTATTGTACTATCAATTATGACTCATCAAGAATGAGGGCATATTAGAAATTTCAGATCCCACCGTTTGATCAAAAGTGACCTAGCCTCTGAGCGAGCGTAATTCTCATTGGACATATTTATTCCTGCCAGCTTTATATCCCTTCACAAAAGTCATGCCTTTCCATCTTCTTCTTTCACTCGCTATAAACCCTCTCTCCACTGTGCCAACTGTAACACATACAAAGTAGCCATTTTTATTTATTTTCTCTTCCCCAAGCTCGTACCTTTACAACTTTAAACTGTCTTCACTAAAAAAAATATGGCAAGAACGAGAGGATTAGTCAAGAAAGCCATCAAGTCTATTGAAGAACACTCGTTCTCTGCAACTGCAGTTCGTGAACCAAAATCCTCCATGCTAACTGAGAAAAAGGAGTCGGTGATCTTTTTAACGAAAGCGTTCAAGGACAGGTTTCAAGACAACATTTTGAAGCGAAACTTCCACCCAGAATAGGGCATTCTCCTTGCGCAACAACAAAACTTGGGCAAGCAAGTCTACAAAACCATCTCTAAGCTAAAGTGGAAGACTTTCTGCACTCATCCTGGAAGCTATTCTCATTCATTGGTACGTGAGTTTTATGCTAACCTTTATGACCATGAGTTAGAGTTCATCTTTATTCGAGAAGGCTTAATCCCATGGGATGCTAAAAAAATCAATGAGTTGTGTACCACTAAAGTGGATGTAGATGAACACTCCGAGTTCATTGAGGATATCACAAACGATAAAACAGACCTGTTAGTGAAGGATTTATGTGTCGAATGAGCATTATGGACGGGTTCTCATCAAGGGAATAATACGATGCACCGACGCTTCCTAACACTGCAACACAAAATCTTGTTTCATTTTGTCAATTGCCGGCTACAACCCTCTACTCACAGCACTACAGTCACCCTCGATAGAATGTACCTGATACATTCAATTGTCAAGGGAAAAAAGATTGATGTCGGCGCAATACTCCACCAGGAAATTACTAATTGCGCCTCAAGGCAAACTGGAATTTTGGTTTTTCCATCGTTGGTGATGTTATTGTGCCAGCAGAAAGGGATCGTGACTCGTGATGAAGAAGAAGTCCTGGATAATAAAGGCCCGATCAATGAAGCCTCTATTGAAAGAATGACTTGTGGCAAAGATACGCCGATAATGAAGGAGGCAGAGACAATCAAGACGAGGAAGGGCAAAACCAAGGCAGAAAGTAAGGGAACAAACCTGATTGTAGAGACATCATTGTTGCACAAAATGAAGGATATCAAGAAGTTGCCCAATTCCATCAGCAATAATCAGATCAGGCTTGTCGCTACAATAGATGATATAGACAGATCACAAAATTTGTTCTATGCTTATATTAAGGCTTGGAACAACTCTATTGTAGTCGCATTAAGTTAGTTAAGCCCGATCCTACTCTTAGAATTTCCAGTGTTCCCACCGATCATTCGAGATTATGAACTCTCATATGAGGATAATGACTTAGGGGACCGAGACAGATCAGTGGCATCCCCGCCCATTATGCACGTCTCTATTGATGAGAAAAAAGAGGAATCAAGGGACATTGAGGAGTGCATGCAAAGGATTGATAGCCTGGTCGAGGATGACTTCATTGCTGATCAAGAGGAACTTGCTGTTGAGGAGGAAGTCCTTGTTGCAGATGTTATCGAGAAAGACAATGAAGAAGATGCTGAGAAAAAATTTGCTCAGAACATTGTCACTGCACCCGAGTTTATGGATGCAACTACTGATAATTTGGAGCAAGATGGAGCTAAACCGGTGGAAGATGCAGAGGAAGCAACCGATGATGCTGGGACAGAGCCAAAACATAAGAAGCGATCCAAGGAACATGCGAAGCCCAAAGAAAAGAAGAGAAAGCACTCCAAAGACAAAAGGCGCAAGAAGGAGGAGAAAAATAGGAGGAAAAAGAAACATCGTGTAGCCACATTTGTGGCTGAGGAAAACTGAGTTAGTTTTTTTTTAATTTTTTTAGTTGTAGTGTTCATGCATTACATGTAGCTGTAATTTTTATTTTGTTAGTGCACATTGTCATTGGATTTCTATTGTCATTGCATTTTAATACATTGGGGACAATGCAAACTTTAAGTTTGGGGGAATGCATATGGGGTTTGGAAATACACTCACTTTTTTTAAAAAAAAAATTAGTTTAATGAAGCATGCAAGGTTTATTTGTGGTTAATACAAATGTGTTTGAAAATTTTTGTTACATTCGATGCTTAATTCTTGAATCATGTGAATTATCAATACATGAGTTGGATAAATTTGGCTGAATATTGTATCTTCAATTCTTTGATGAATGATTTAGGTTGCATTAATAATGGATGACTAGTAGCATTCCTTGAATCTTGAATGGATCTGCCTTTTACAGTTGTTTATATATATATATAGTTATGAATAAGAGACACTCCAAAGTGGGTGTATTGTGAAATGTTAAAGAGGGAACACTCTAATGCAAGCGTTAGAAAAATGAATCTGGCCAAAGGCTGTCGCTGCATGAATTTGTGTCAGCGTAATTACGTACTCCATGGGGGTTTGTTGCACTCCATCGTTACTTCTTAAGAAAAAAGGTACAGTAATGCAACGATATCCCTTATTCATAAAAAAAGAAAAAGAAAAAAGAGACATATATTTATGATCTTCATAGATACTTAGTATTGTACAATAAATGCTGTATTGGTAGATAGAATTTAGGATTTGAAGCATGATGCTGGTTTTGATGAAGCTGTAATCTTATTCATTCATACTTATGTATTGTCGATGCAATATTCTGTCATCTGAATATGACTCATTCATTGGGATTTTAGGTGATTCAAGTTGCTAAAATAATCATTTGCCTTAGTGAATTCTTATGTAGCTTTGCTAGTTTTTGTTTTACTTGAGGACAAGTAAAAACTCCAGTTTGGGGGTGTGTGATAGAACTCGAAAGAACATATGTTTTATCCCTACTTATTGATTAATTTGTCCCCATTTAGTTATCTTTAGCACATATTTTAGCATTTTCAGTTCAGTAAATATCATTTTATAACTTAGTGGATCTTAGCCTATTTATCCTTAATTTTGTCATGTTTTGGTACCGATGTCGCTGCATAAGTATTTCCAGATTGTGCCCAAAATTATCGCCACTTTGACAAATTTGTCAGGATAAGAACAAAATGTATGAGTTTGCCCGATGCCGTATAACCAACTTGTACGTACAGAGGCAACATGATTTGATGAAAGGACACCTGTGCTATTTGGAAGAATATAAATATTCACATGAAAAGGGAAAAAAAATGGGAGGCTTTTTGGGGGGTATTATCTTCTTCAACCTATCTTTTGAAGCTTTTTGGCTATGGTGGCTTAAGTCTCCTATGGGTGAACCGACATGAAAGGGACGCAGTTCAGCTCCTGACGAGGAGCTCTGAGTGTGACACAAGAGGGAATGGAGATATTCAAGTCGAGATTATCTAGGAATAGTATTCTCCACTTATTTCTTTTATATTTCTTTTCTAAATGATGGCGATTGCTTTTTATTTCATGTTTGTACAGAAGTACACATGATTTTTGGGTTAAATGTTATTTTATTCAATCTTGCTTCTATTGTTTAATCTTTGGGTTTGAATGTTTTTAGCATGGAAGTGTTATTGTGGTCACTGACACTGGAAAGTGCAGCGACAGTTCAAGCTAACAAGCATGACAACGGAAGTTGCTTGAGGATTAGAGGAATTTAATCCATTTGTTCTTAATAGTGGTCCATTGCCATCATCAGAAGGTTTGGTTAATGTGCATGTTTAAGTCTTAGATTAAATATAGAAGTTAAGCTTGGTAAGATATTCATTGCAATTTAATGCATCGACAATCACCTATCCTTTTATACCTTGTGAGCACTTAGTATTCTATTGAATATTCACGTTGGGTAATCCCAGTTTATCATTATCATATTTTATCTTATTGTTTTCAAGTTATTGCTTCGACAACTACTCTCACAATTTATCCCGTTTCTATCTATTTATTGCATTGGCATTGATAGACAAAAGACAGATCGATATCTGACAGACTCATATCTGTCTACTATACTTGCATTGACAGTGTACGATTGCACATTATTGCACAGTTACTTCGAGCTATCGCTGATGCTCTTGTGCATGTTATGGGAACTACATCCTCTATTGCATCTGTACCTCCTATTCATCGAGCTCCGATAAAAGAGTTATATAGATATGGTGCGACCAAATTCTTAGTGTTGAAAGGAGTTGATCCTTCCGCAGCTGAAGTTTGGGTTGAATCCACTAAACGCGTCTTGCAACAACTTGAATGCAACCCACGTGAAAGTGTAATATGTGTTGTTTCTCTACTACAATAAGAAGCATATACCTGGTGGCAGTCAGTGACATACCACGTATCCACATATTAGGCTAATTGGGAATTCTTTCAAATGGAATTTTAAAATAAATATGTGGGCGAACTGTATATCGATGATAGGAGACAAGAGTTTTTGATGCTAAAACAAGATGAAATGTCTGTGGTTGATTATGAATGAGAGTTTTCACGACTTAGTAGGTATGCCGTTGAATTTGTGCCAACTGAAATTGAAAGTTGCAAGCGATTTTTGCGTGGTTTACGCATTGAGCTTCGGGTGTAATTAATATCGCATAGATTTACTGAGTTTGCTGATTTGGTTGAATGGGCAAGAATGGTAGAACAAGCTCTGGGTCTTGATAAAAAGACTGAGACTACTCGTACTGTTGGAAAACGTCCTGGAGCTACTAGTTCAAATCCACAACCAAAGAGATTAAAATAATTTCGTGGAAGCTGGAGGTCGACTTTTAAGTCAGAAAGAGCTAACAGAAATTGTGATCGACCATCGATTGTGTCCACGGGTAGTGTGCAAGGTCCAATTAGGGATATTGATATTCCAATTTGTGAGCATTATGAGAAAAAGCACCGTGGTGAATTCTAGAAGTTAACTCAAGGTTGTTTTCGCTGTGGATCCACGGAGCATTTTGCTAGAGAGTGTCCGAAGAATGAGAATGCTACCCCTGTTACTTCTCAGAGATCTGTGCCTGTACCTAAGGGTCGCGGGTTGAGTCGAGGTGGTTCATTTTCGAAGGGTGGTACTAAAAGGGAAATGATGCTGTTACTCATCTGTCGAAGGCCAGAGCGCCAGCCCAAGCTTATGTTGTGTGGACATGTGAGGATGGCGATGCTAATGACGGTGTGACAGGTATTTTTTTATTACATTCAGAACCTGTTTATGCTTTGATAGAGCCAGAATCTTTGCATTCGTATGTTAATACTGAATTAGTTAAATCGAAAAGTTTAAAATTTGAGACGTCTAGAGTATCGATAGTGGTGTCAAGTCCGTTGGGACAATCTGTGTTAGTAGATCAGGTGTGTAGGAGATGGCCATTAATGATACAGAATATAACCTTCCCTGTTGATTTGTTGATAATGTCATTTGGTGATTTTGATATGATTTTGGGCATGGATTGGCTTACGGAACACGGAGTGATTCTGGATTGCCGTAAAAAGAAGTTTGTTGTTCAGAGTGAATATGGTGATATGATTGAAGTAAATGGTGTTTGAACGAGTGGTTTAACTCGTATGATTTCAGCAATTCGAGCTGATAAACTTCTTAATCAAGGTTGTAAAGCTTTTCTAGCCTATGTTATCAATTCGAATTCTGGTGCTAGTCAGAGTAGTAAAACTTGAACTGTTTCTGAATTCCTTAATGTGTTTCCTAAGGAATTACCGGGATTACCACCAGATCGGGAGGTTGAATTCGCAATTGAAGTGTTTCCTAGTACGGCTCCAGCGTCAATGTTACCTTATCGCATGACACCCACATAATTGAAAGAATTAAAAGTGCAATTACAAGATTTACTGGATCGCAGCTTTATACGCCCTAGTATATCGCCTTGGGGAGCTCCAGTACTTTTCGTCAAAAAGAAAGATGGCTTGATGCGACTTTGTATTGACTATCGGCAATTGAATAAGTCGATGATTAAGAATCGATACCCTCTACCTTGTATTGATGACTTATTCGATCAACTAAAAGGAGCTTCTGTCTTTTCAAAGATCAATTTGAGATCGGGTTACTATCAGTTGAAAGTTAAAGATAGCGACGTACCGAAGATAACATTTCGTACGCGTTATGGCCATTATGAATTTTTAGTAATGCCTTTTGGACTGACAAACGCTCCAGTAGCATTCATGGATCTCATGAACTGTATTTTCCAACCGTATTTGGATCATTTTGTGTTAGCCTTTATTGACAACATTTTGATCTATTCGAAATCCAAATCCGAGCGTGAGCAGCATCTCAGAATTATTTTGCAATTGTTACGAGAGAAATGGTTATATGGAAAGCTCAGCAAATGTGAATTTTGGTTATCTGAAGTTGTGTTTTTGGGGCATGTTATCTCAGCAGATGGGATTAGAGTTGATTCAAAAAAAGATCGAGGCAATTCTTCAGTGGAAAACACTGAGGAATGTGTTAGAGGTTCACAGTTTTCTTGGACTAGCTCGTTATTACCGAAGGTTTGTAAATGGATTTTTGAAGATAGCTTTGCCGATGATAAAGCTGTTACATAAGAATGTTCAATTTGTCTGGGACGATCAGTGTCAAGAAAGTTTTGAGAAATTGAAGCAGATGATGACTGAAGCGTCGGTTTTGATTTTACCCGAACCGGGAAAGGATTTTGTGGTCTATAGTGATGCCTCTTTGAGCGGTCTCAGTTGTGTTTTGATGCAAGATGAGAAAGTGATCGCTTATGTGTCTCGATAACTGAAAACGTATGAACGCAATTATCTAACGCACGATTTAGAGCTAGTTGTTGTGGTTTTTGCTCTAAAAATCTGGAGACACTACTTGTACAGCGAAAAGTGTCACATCTATACTGATCATAAGAGTCTCAAGTACCTCCTATGTAAAAATGAGTTGAATTTGAGACAACATCGTTGGGTCGAGCTTCTGAAAGATTTTGATTGCGTTATTGATTACCATCCTTGTAAAGCTAACGTCGTAGCTGATGCGTTGAGTAGAAAAGCAGCGATTGAATTGCGAGCAATGTTTTCTCATCTCAATATAAATGATGATGGAAGCTTGTTGGCTTAATTAAAGATCAAACTGATGATGTTTGATCGGATCAAGGCAGCACAATTAGATGATGACAAGTTGGCAAAGAAAAGAGAAATGGTTCAGAATGACATATTAGAAAATTTCAGCATTGATGATTGTGATTGCTTGAGATTTCACAACCGAATCTGTGTTCCGAATGTTTCAGAACTAAAAGAGTTGATACTTCGCGAAGCTCATGATAGTCCTTTTGCTTTTCATCCTGAAGGAACAAAAATGTATCGCAATCTACGAGAATCCTATTGGTGGCCAAGAATGAAAAGAGACGTGGTCGAGTATGTAGCTAAATGTTGAACTTGTCAGCAAGTTAAGGCAGAACATCAGGTTCCCACAGGATTATTTCAGCCTATTTCTATTCCTGAGAGGAAATGGGAACGCATCACGATGGATTTTGTAATGGGGTTACCTTTATCGGTAAGTAAGAAAAATGTTGTGTGGGTGATAGTTGATCGACTCACGAAATCGGCTCATTTCATAACGGTCAAGACTAATTGGTTACTCCAAAAGCTTGCTGAAGTTTATATTCAGGAAAGTGTGAGATTGCACGGTGTCCTTATGTCGATAATCTCTGATTGAGATCTGCGTTTCACCTCAAAATTTTGGAAATAGTTGCACGAATCTCTTGGTACACGACTTAATTTTAGCACAGCTTTTCACCCGCAGATAGATGGACAATCTGAACGTGTTATTCAGATTTTGGAAGATATGCTTCGCACTTGTGTTATTGATTTTGAATAAGGTTGGGAGCGTTACTTACCGTTAGTCGAATTCGTATACAACAATAGCTTTCAATCGAGTATACAAATGGCTCTGTATGAAGCCTTATACGGTTGTAGGTGTCGAACACTTGTTTGCTGGATGGAATTGGGTGAAAGAAGAATGATAGGGCTGGAATTAATTCAAGAAATGGAAGATATTGTTAAGAAAATTCGAGATAGATTGAAGACAAGTTTCGATAGACAGAAATCGTATGCAGATTTGAAACGTCGAGTTATTGAATATTCTATTGGCGATAAAGTATTTCTTAAAGTTTCACCTTGGAAGAAAATTTTGAGATTTGGCCAAAAAGGGAAGTTGAGTCCTCGTTTTATCAGACCGTATGAAATCACGGAAAGAGTGGGACCAGTTGTGTATCGTTTAGTTTTGCCTACAGAATTACAGAAAATGCATGACATTTTCACGTCTCGATGCTTAGAAGGTATCGATTGGATCCGTCTCATGTTATTTCGACGGAAGTCATTGTGATTCAACCTGACTTGTCTTATGAAGAAGAAGCGGTCGAGATTTTGGTTCGCGAGGTGAAAGAGTTACGTAACAAGCGAGCTCTGTTAGTGAAAGTGCTATGGCATAGTCATAGTGTCGAGGAAGCGACTTGGGAACCGAAAGAGACGATGAGATCTCAATACTCCCATCTCTTTTCAGGTAGATTTCGGGGACAAAATTTTATTAGGGGGAGAATTGTAACGACCCGATAGTCAGGGGTGTCGGAAAGTACATTCCTGGGACTCCGTTTCCGTAAACCGGACTTGTAAATATTTTTAATGAATATTTGCGAAGTTAGTTGTGTAGTTAATTAGATTTTGGTTAAGTGAATTTGCATGATTTATAAGTTGTTAAGGTGTAGGGATCAAATTGCATAAGTATTAAAAGTTGAATTATAGATTAAAAATTAATTAAGGGACTCAAGAAACAATTATACATTTGTTTCTTTAAGTGGACGGCATTAATGATGATTTTATATTTTTATATATGTTAGGTTATTATATATATAGGTTATAATATGTAATAAGAAATATATATATGTTATAATTAATAAAATGAAATAAAATGTATAATGATAATAGTTATAATAATATAATAGTAAGTGGAACCATGTAAACTAATAGAAAAATAAGAAAGAAAGAAAGAAAAATAAAGAAAGAAAAGAAAGGAGACCGACGACAATCTAAGGGTTTCTAAGTTCCAAACTTCAATTGGTTAGTTAATTTAGTTCATTTTCTTGTAATTTTTATATTTTTGGAATCCCGGTGTTAAGTACTACCCGACCCATGTCAAAATATTAACATTGATTAAGATTTTTTATATTTTTATTGTTGAATAGTTTTAGTATTAGTGATTTAATTGATAGATTTTTAAGCTAGAAATGGAAAAAGATTAAATTGTAGAACAAATCGTAAATTTTGAGTAATAGGGATTAAATCATGAAATATTCAAAATTTAAGGGTTTAATTGAAAATAGGGATCTAAATTCATCTTAAAGTGAAATTAGTATAAAAATTTAGAATTAAATGTGAAGAATAAAAATTAGTCTCGGTTTAAGGACTAAATTGGAATTTAAGCAAATGTTGAGTAAAAATTGAAATATTCAATGTGAAAGTGAATTGTGTTGTATTAATGTATTTTAATTGCTTTAATTCTGTAGCTAACGTCGTACAGGAATCCTTGACTAAAAAGGGGAAGGATAAAATCGACGTCGAATAGCTCGGAATCCACAGTCTGTATTTCTATAATTCGAACCTAATTGTTAATTGTTGTGTTTTGATTTAATGCATATGGTAAGTGGTTGTGGTAAGTATTTTGGCACTTTGATAGTGAATTAAAATTATAGTTGATTGAAATGGATTGAATTGGTATATACATTATGAATGTATTGATTACTTGAATTGAAATGAATATATGTGTAAATGTGATAATGTGCAAATATGAGAATTGGATATTGGTTGTATTTGAAAAGTGAAATGAAACCCTATTAACTGTATCGGGCTGAGTTAGATATAGATGGCATGTCATAGGATAGGAAGAGTTCAGGGATTTCTTCGACTTCGAGTCAATGAGGCACTGGGTGCCAATTTGCTTCGGTTTAACCGATGAGACACTGGGTGTCAATTTATATAGCATCAAAAGTGCGATTATTATTTTGATTTATCCGATGAGGCACTGGGTGCCAAACTGGTGTGTTGGTTGGATCCGTGTATTCATCTGAGCCCGAGTCATGTTAATAGAGGTAAATAAATAATAAAGTTCTATATTGATATTGAAATGACAGTATTTGTGGAATAGAAATGCGATAATGGATTGGAAAATGAAATGTGAAATATATGAGTTATGTACTCATGAATTGAATTGAAATGAATTGTGCCATTGTATAAATGCAATGTTGATTGATATATGGAAAGCTATTTATATAGCAAGTGATGGGAATTGAGATAATTGTTTAAGCCAAATCAAGTATGAAATCATGTGAAAAATTGAATACAATACGAAATGAGGTATTAATATGTATGAAATTGAAATGATGATATCTTGTAATGGTATGCTTAGTTAAAAATGTGATTGAATAATTTAGTTTGAGCATTCATGTATTATTATGTCTTTAAATGTTCGTATTATAGAAATACCACTGAATTTTACTCAGTGTACGGTTTTGTTTTCCATGTGCAGGTTAGGTACTTCTCTTTTGATCTCCGATTCAGCATCCAACAACGATCCCTATCTCAAATGTGGTGATGTTTACCTTTTGTAATGGCATGTACCTAGGATGTCTTAAATTGATAGTTATTTTGTGAATGGTTTGTAATAGAGTTATAAGTATAATGTTGGGTTGAGCATATGTTTGTGTTTGGAGCCATAATTTGGCATGTTGTTTTGAACCAATGCTTGTTAGGTGTATGTGAATTTAAGTTGATTTTTAGGTAGTTATAAGCTAGGCTAAAATGGTTGATTTTGGCATTTTTAAAACTTTTATTTGAAGGATGAATGGATGAAATGTTTTGATGGTATAACTTGCGGTACCAATGAGGGTACATTGGTTAGACACCTAGGACGATTGTTTTGGCATGTTTTGAGCATGTTTGATCATGTTTTGAATAGGTTAAATGATTGGTAATTAAGTTGCTTAGTGCCCAAGTAAGTAGGAAATGGTAAACTTGGGTTTTAAGGTACTTTTGGGTGCACACGGCCTAGCCACATGGGTGTGTGACCCCTGCATTTGAATTTTTCTAACTTTTTCATCAAATTTTCAAATGTTCCCGATTTAGTCACGAATCGTTTCTAAAGTGACTCTATGGCCTCTAGTGCTTGAATAAGGGACAATATGCATGCTTAATGATGGATTATGTTGTGATTATTGAAATGTTTTGAAATGAATAATTTAGGTAGCGTTTATTCGGTAATGCTCCGAAACCTTATCCTGGTGACGAATACAGGTTAAGGGTGTTACAGTGTGTGATAAAAAAAGAGAGGTAAAAATAAGCCCAATATCCATACGGCCTAGGACATGGCCATGTCCTACACAGCTGTGTGTCAGGATGTGAGGGGTGTTTGTTCATTTCTCCCACGCCCATGTGTCAGGTCGTGTGGAGCACACGGTCTATCACACGTTCGTGTGGACCACACAATCTATCACACGTCCGTGCACTAGGCCGTATGCCTCCACTAAAATCGTGTGGGTCAGAAAAATAATTTTTAAAAATTAACTCTAGTGTTCACACGGCCTGAAACATGCCCGTGTGTCCAGGCCGTGTGGATCACCCTAGACCATGTGGACCACTTTTTTTTCAAATATTTTCTTTTCTTTTATTTCAACTTTTTTAAAATAACATGAAATTAAAATGAATGAATAAGTAAAATAAAAACATTCGGGTTGCCTCCCGAGAAGCGCTTATTTAGAGTATAAGCTCAACTTCCCTTTTCAAGCTAACAGTTAAGGCGGATCTTGGAGCCAAAGCTCCTCTCTCTCATTGTCAGTATTACCACCAAAATAAAGTTTAAGACGAAGCCTGTTTACCTTGAATGTGCCATAATCAAGGTATGTTACCTCAGTGGTTCCGTATGGAAATATGTTTTGTACCACAATTGGGTTTGACCCTATTGACTTAAGCTCTAAAGGGAACATTTGTGGATCTAACTTGTCTAGCAACACTTTATCCCTGACTTTAAATTGGTTTGTCCCCTTTACATGCACATTATGGCGTTGCTTTGTTACTTCATTGTGCTTTCTTGGTTTCTCATCAACCTTCACTCGCCATTCATCTAGTTCATCGAGCTATACTATTCTCTTTTCACTTGTCCCTTAGTTTCTGTCGCCTTGAAACGGATGTTGTTTGAACACGTATTCATTAGTGATTTCCTGCAAAAAATGTCGAGCCGCATGATTACTAACATTAACAGAATAACGAGTATCATCTCGCTCACTTGGAACTCTAAAAAAATCACATGCTTGAAGAGTAACCTTTTCATCACCTACACTCAGCATGAGTTCACCATTATCCACATCAATAACAGTTCTAGCAGTGGCTAAAAAGGGTCGACCTAAGATTATGGGTACCTCAATATCCTCATCCATGTCCAATATAACAAAATCAGTGGGGAATATAAATTTATTGACTTTAACAAGTTCATTTTCAAATAACCCCTAGGATATATAATTGATCTGTCATCTAATTGAATATTCATCCTAGTGGGTTTTGGTTTCCCGAGACCAAGTTGTTTGAACATTTTATAAGGCAAAACATTTATACTAGTCTCTAAATCAGCTAAAGCTTTTTCAACTTTTAAACTACCTATAAGATAAGGAATAGTAAAACTCTCTAGATCTTTAAGCTTGTTGGGTAGTTTGTTTTGGAGAATGACCGAGCAATCCTCATTGAGCTCCTTAGTTGACAAGTCGTTTAACTTCCTTTTATTTGCTAACAACTCCTTTAAAATTTTTCATATTTTGGCATCTACGAAAGAGTTTCAACAAAAGGTAAGTTAATATGCAATTTTTTTAAAGGCTCAAGAAATTTACCATATTGTTCTTTTATATGGTCTTGCTTCAATGCTGCCAGATATGAAATTCGCAGTTTGTATTCTCTAACCACCGGCTTATGCTCTTTCTTGCTTTCCTTAACCCCATCATTTTTTTCAACAGCTTCTAGATTTAGTTTCTTTTTAGGCTTGACTAATCCTTCCATGTTTCGAACAGTGATTGCATAGACTTGCTCCTTTGGGTTAGTTTCAATGTTACTAGGTAAACTACCTTGTTGTCTTTCCAAAACTAGTTTAGTGAGCAGTCCAATCTGATTTTCAAGCCCTTGAACCGATGTGTAACAGCCCGGTTTCGACCCTAGTCGGAACAGTGGTTTCGAGACCACAAATCTGAGGTCGAAAAAATATTTTAATATTATTAACTGTGTTCATAATATGTAATTAAGTTTGTGTGAAATTTCTGTGTGAAAATTTTATTGACTGAGTGCTTAATTAGCAAAAAGGACTTAATCGCATAAAGTGTAAAATGTTGTGTGCTGATTGTTAAGTGCTGAATTATTATTGTCTTTATAATTTGGAGGATTTATGTTGCAATAAGCCATTTTATAAATAGTGGAAGATGATAGCATGGCATAATGTGTTATTATTAATATTCATTAAGGGCAAATTGGTAAAATGTCTATTAAGTTAATATTAATTAAACAAACATCAAATTTGTGGCAAAAGTTTTCATCTTCCATCGATTTTGAGATAGAAAATAAGGGTTTGAAGCTTTTTCAATTTCGGCAAGCTTGGACTCAAATTGGTATGTGTTTTCAACTCAGTTTTTGATAATCTCTACGTTTTTGTAATCGTTGCTTTGTGCTCTAGCTAGCCCATGCTTTAATTTTAGAATTTGATGAAGATTTTGAGATGTGCCATTGATGAACATGTGAAATTTGTGTTGATAGTAGGTAAAATATGAAAGCTTAGTGTTGGGTTAACATGTTTTGTCTTTGGGTTTTTGGTGAAATTGAGTAATTTGGGCTAAATTGAGAAAAGTGTAAATTGAGGGACTAAAATGTGAAATGAATGAAGTGTGTGGGCTTGTATGAACACAAGGAAAATTCGGCTAGGCTTATGCTAAGTGAAATTATGTGAATTTGATGATTTTGTGAATTAGGGACTAAAGTGTCGAAATGTGAAATGTGAGGGCTATTTTGCAAAATGCCCTAAATTTGTGTGTGTGGACTAAATTGAATGAATTGGTGATTGAATGAGTTGAATTTAAATGTGTATAGACCAATAAAGGAGAGGTTCGGATCGAGATTGAGGCAAAGACAAAGTGCTCGATTAATCAACCGTTTCGATATTTCGACGTCCGAGATAAGTTTGGACATAGTACAAGTTGTTAATTTACCTTCTATGTGATATGAATTGAATGATAGATATTGAATTAGAAATGTAATGAATGAAATTGAGTAACAAGACACTAAGTGTGCGTAATTGAATTGAGACAGAGTTAATTAGCACAGTGTGTGAGAAATAACAGAAGCTTTGGCTTCATAGTTGGCACTGTGTGCGCGATTCCGAATTACGTTCGGTTTTGTATTGAGGCACTAAGTGTGCAATGTTATATAAGCTTCAACTATGAATTGAGGCACTAAGTGTGCAAAGTTAATTTAGTTTCAACTACAAATTGGACACTAAGTGTGCGATTAAATCTAATGAATAATGAAGGCTGGATCGAGATACAATATCGAGCATAAATTAGCTTGGATGGTGAGTAACTATGTGTTGGCTAAGGTATGTATTAAACCTTTGTGGTTGAAGAGATTGTGTATGACTTCATGAGTGGTTGAGCAAGATTATTGGCTATGAATGATATGGTATAAACGTTTGGAAATTGATCTATGTGATGAGTTCTTGTTGTGCATTGTATTTGAACTATTAAGTTGAATGTATTATGTTATGAACTTACTAAGCTATTGAAAGCTTACTGTGTGATTTGTTTCTCTGTTTTACAGTGTCAGTAAAGCTAGCTCGGATCCGGAGATCGTCAGCATCTCTATCACACTATCGGCAATCTATTTTTGGGTACTTTTGGAAAAATGTATATAGTTGAAATATGGCATGTATAGCCTAGAAGTTATGGCATGTTTTGAAATGCTTAATCCTTGCCATGTGATTTGGCTTGGAAGTTGAATGATATTGAACTTATGAATGAGCTATGAATATGGTATATTTCATGATTATGTGGTTGATGAAAGATGTGGATTGAAGATGAATTATGGCATGAATTGGTATTACTTTGAAGTTTGTAGGTATGACCCAAGTGTGGGTGGCAAATTGGCCTTGCAAATGGCCTATTTTGCATGCACGGTCAAGGGACACGGGCGTGTGTCTCTGCCGTGTGGCTCAAGGGCCACTTCAAAGTGTGTCCGGGCAGGTTACACAGTCGTGGCACACGGGCGTGCTTGGTGGTCGTGTGACCAAGTCAGTAGCTAGCCTAATTTCACATGGCCATGGCACATGGGCGTGTCTAGTGACCGTACGAATAAGTCAGTATGTATGCTCTGTTTTGGCACGGCCTGGACACATGGGCGTGTCCGCACTGTGTGAGGCACGGCTACCGACCGCACGGCGTGTGACCTCTGCAGTGTTGAAAAATGTTCAAATTTCTAAGATTTTTTGTATGTGTTCGGTTTAGTCCCGACCTCTTTTTAACACGTGTTTAAGGTCTCGTAGACCGTAATAAGGGACTATATGTTTATATCTGAATTTGTATGATTGATGATTGACTTTGTGTCGTGTAATGGATGTGAAATGTTTCGATTGATCGGTAACACCTTTTAACCCTATTCCAGCGACGGTTTTTGGGTTAGGGGTGTTACACGATGCTTGTTGATTTTCCAGAGCTGTCTCTGTGTTTTGAAATCAAGTTTCGGACACCGAAATAAATTTAGCCAACATCTCCTCAAGGTTCAGTTTCTTTTCTTGCTGATAAGGTTGCTGAAAACTCGAAGGGGGTTGTGACCTTTGATTACCTTGACTACCCCAAAAAAAATTTGGATGATTCCTCCATCCTGGATTATAGTTATTGCTATAGGGGTTATTTTGAGGTATAGAATTATTACCCATAAAGTTGACTTGTTCATGCTCCATGTTGGAACCGAAGGGTAAACATTCTGGATTGATCGTCCCCGCTCCAGTTGCATCACATTGCATTACCGAATTCATCGTGTTATTGCAACTCAAACCATCAATCTTCTTACTCAGTGCTTCCACTTGACTTGCCAACATAGCAACTGCATCTACGGTAAAAAAACCGGCTGCTTTAATCGGTTTTGTTCTCATGACTTGCCACTGATAGTTATTCAGTGCCATCTCCTAAATAAACTCTTGAGCTGCCTCAGATGTCTTCTTATTCAATGTTCCACCAGCTGCTGCATCAATTAGTTGCCTAGTCGAGGGATTCAAACCGCTGTAAAAAGGTTTGAACTTGTAACCACAAAGGTAGCCCATGATGAGAACACCTTCTCAAAAAATCCCTAAATCTCTCTCATGCATCATATAATGTCTCCAACTCAATTTGAGCAAAAGAAGATGTAACAGCCCAATTTTACCTAAATCGGAACAGTGGTTTCGGAACCAAAAATCCAATGTCAAAAAATTATTTTAAAATTATTTTTGGTGTTTATAGTATGTTATTTGATATGTGTGAAAATTTCGTGAGCTAATTTTATCGTTTAATAGCTCAATTTGAGAAAAATGACCAAATCGCGTAAAATGCAAAAGTTGCATTCTACTTGTTAAAGGTGTCTAATTGCTATGATTTATTAAATGAAAGATCCTTATGATGTTATTAGACCATTGATAGTGGAATTCGACATAGATGGCCTTATATTAGATGATTTAAATGTTTTATTATTAAGGGTTAATATGGTAATTTGGCTATTATGTAAAAAATAAATAAAACAAACACCATTTTCATCTTTATTTTCTTCATCTATAATCGAAAATCAAAAGAAAAGAAGCCAAAGGTGTTGTTTTAGGGTTCATCCCTTATTGTTCTTGATTAAGGTATGTTCTTTGCTCGATTTTTGATGATTTCTATATTTTTGTGATCGTTGCTTCGTATTCTAGCTAATCCGTGCCTTAATTTTTGAATTTGTTCATGATTTCGTGAAGTTTCATTGATGAATATTTGAGTTATTTGATGTTTAATGTTGAAATATGAAAGCTTGATGATAGATTTTAATGTTTTGTAAAGTGATTTTTGACAAAAATGTCAAATAGGGATTAAATTGTGAAATATGTAAATTGAGGGGTTGAAATGTGAAATAAATGAAAGTTTTGGGCTGCTAGGGACCTATATGAAATTCGGCCAAGCATGGATTAAGTTGAATTTTGTGAATTTTTTGTATTTGTGAAATAGGGACTAAATTGAATAAATGTGAAAGTTTAGGGGCTAATGTGTAAAAATGACCAAATATGTGTTTAAGGATTAATTTGAATGAGTGGTTGATTAAATGAGTTAATTTTGAATACATATAGATCAAGAAAGAAAGAATTCGGATTTAGATCGGGGGTGTCGAAACCATTTTTAAAGTTTTTATAAAAACGGGGGTCGACTTTAAAAAACAAAAATGTGAGTCGCCACCAATCCCTTTTTGCTTAGGTGTGATCGGATCACCTTATAAAATATTTTATTTCAAAACATTGATTTTGGCCTACGAAATTCAAGAAAACGGGTTCGGGAGTCGGTTACGTACGAGGAAGGATTAGCACCCTCGTAACGCCCAAAATTGGTACCGGATTGATTAGTTATTGTCCTAATGTCGAAAATAAAAAAAATTAAAAAATACGATCTTCTTTGTTTTTGGAAACTTGAATGAATTAAACTAGATGTTAAGACTCTCTTATTTCAAAAAAAAATGTCATACCCAATGAGTTAGGATGCGACATTTCAAGTTTTCGAAACAAAGTTTGTTTTTATTTGTAGAAAATCCTTACCTCGAGATAACGAAGTGTTATATCCAATAAGTTAGGACACAACATCTCGACTTTCTGAGAGTAAGCTTTTATTTGAAACTTATAAGTTTTGTTTTAAAAAGGGTACTAGATTGCTTAAATTCGATGAGAAAGATCGAAATCCAGAAAGTTAGGGCACAATTCTTTCAAAGATCCCAAATACTGAGTCTTGTCTCATTTTAAGAACTTTTTTTGAATAAAATGGAGTAAGATTTTTAGTAAAACATGAAATGAATTATAAGGCTAATATGCATAATTGGGTAATGCCATAATACAAATAATAAATACGAGAGCAAAAAGAATCAACGATATGAATAAAATAACAAGCTAATAATAAATAAAAACAATAACTAAGAGAACATTGATAAAAGTTTAAACAATAATTGAAAAGAATAAAAATATTAAAAAACAAAATGAAAATTATAATAATAATGATGCTAATAACAACAATTATAAAAATAATAATTAAAATGATGTAAGTGAATACAAAAAAAGAAAAAGAAAATATATAGTATAATAAAGATAACAAAAAATTATATAGTTAAATAATACTAAAACAATGATATGTAAACAATAATAATAGTAATAATAGAAAATAATAGAAAATAATAATAATAATAATAATATGGAAATAATAATAAAAATATAAATATAATAATAATATTAAAAATAATAGTGATAACAAAAAAAATAATAATAATATTAATGAATATAGTAATAATTATAAAATTAATAATAATAATAATAATAATATGGATAATAATAATAATAAATATAATAATAATAATATTAAATATATAAAAAAATAATAGTGATAACAATAAAAAAATAATAATAATATTAATGAATATAATAATAATAATGATGATAATAATTATTATAATAATAAAATTACCAATATTAATAATGAAATTAATAATAAAATATTGAAAATTATAAAGGAAATAAAGAAAAGGGCAAAATTGAACTTAAAAACAGGAATCTGGGGCAAAATTGAAAATAAAATTAAAAGGAGGGACCGATTAGAACACGCAAGTAACTAGAAGGGACTAAAAGGGAAAATGTCCCTGCCCTCTAAAACGGCATCGTTCGAGTAAGGGCCCAATTGGAATAGAAATAAAATATAGGGTCAAATTAAAAAAATAAAAAAACGTGATTATAAACCAATAAAAAAGCGGAAGGGCTAAAAGTGCAATTAGCCCTTCCGTAGAAAACACGCGAATCCTGAGGCGGGACGGGTCGGATCGGGTCGGTTAAGGGCAAAACGACGCCGTTTTGGCATTTAAAGGCCTTAAGCAAAACGACGCCGTTTTCAAACCGTATATAAGGCCAAATTTTCTGGAAAAAAATCATTTCTCTCGCTTTCAAAAAAGAGAGAGAGAGAGAGGCACTCCAGGAATCCTCGCGCTGAGCGATTTCGGCAAGGATTCCGGGAAACTCCGCGCCGATGACCACGCGCCGTGGCCGTCGCCACCATAGAAATTCAAAAATGTAATTTTTCACTCTTTTTTTATATTTTAATATATATATTATATAGTTTTAAAAAAACAGAAAATAATATAGGAAAAAAATGGAAAACAACAGTATTCGAAAATAAAAATAAAAATGAAAAAGAATTGTCCGAAATCACCTCTGCTATTTTTTTTGTATTTTGTATATTTATGTGTGTATCTCTGTATTTCGACCCTGTCCCCCCCATGTTACAGATTATCTTAGGGTTATTTATAACCCAAAAATAAAATAAAAAAATAAATACTGGATCTTTTGTCTGATTTTGTTGCCTTCGATGTGTCTTCTTTCCTTTTGCAGGTCGAATCGACGAGAAATGCGGCGGCGACTGGGCGACTTGCGCTAACTGTGGTGCGACTGATGGTTTGGTGATGAGGCTTGCGGCGCGAGGGTTTCCCAGAAACCCTAGGCACTCTGAAGCTGTTTAGGTTTTGGGCCAGACACTGTTATTGGGCCATTGGGCCATTTAGTTGGGTCAGGGTAGGATTGGGTCTCTGTTTTGGGTCTGAGAGTTTGGGGTAGAGTAGTGGGCTACGGGTAATGGGTTAGCATTGGGCCACTGGTGGTATTTGGGCTCGGGAATTCAGCCTGTTTATTGTAAAAAAAATGTTGGACTTTTATATTTAGTATTATATTTTTTTTTGGTTTTTTAATTGCTGATATGGGCCCGGGCAAATTGGGCCTATTACAGCTGCACCTCTTTGCTCATTGTCGTGTAACGGGAATAGAGCAAAGACTATAAAAGGACCAATTTTTCCCGGTCTTGCCGAGTCTTGACTTCTTCCAGTAGTCTCTAACCCAACTGCAATCTCAGGGGTATTGGAACTGCAACTTTTAGAAGTATTGAACTATAAATCTGACGGCTTCAATCTGCTTCGCTGCAACTTCAGGAAGGCAATATCCGCTATCTTTAGTCTGCTCCGCTGCAAACTCAGGGATGCTAGACTAGTATCTTCGATCTGCTTCCTGCAACTTTAGGAAGATAAGATCTGCTGTCTTCGATCTGCTTCTTGCAACTTCAGGAAGATGAGATCTGTTGTCTTCAGTCTACTCTGCTGCAACTTCAGGAAGGCAAGGCTGAAAGTGTTTTCGATCTGCTTCTTACAACTCCAGGAAGATGAGATTTGTTGTCCTCAGTCTACTCCGCTGCAACTTCAGGGAGACAAGGCTGAAAGTGTCTTTGATCTGCTTCCTGCAACTTCAGGAAGGCAAGGCTGAAAGTGTTTTCGATCTGCTTCCTGCAACTACAGGAAGATGAGATCTCTTGTTTTCAGTTTACTCCGCTGCAACTTCAGGGAGACAAGGCTGAAAGTGTCTTTGATCTGCTTCCTGCAACTTCAGGAAGGCAAGGCTGAAAGTGTTTTCGATCTGCTTCCTGCAACTTCAAGAAGATGAGATCTATTGTCCTCAGTCTACTCTGCTGCAACTTCAGGGAGACAAGGCTAAAAGTGTCTTCGATCTGCTTCCTGCAACTTCAGGAATGCCAGATCTGCTTTCTTTGATCTGTTCCACTGCAAACTCAGGGAGACAAGATCTAATGTCTTCGATCTACTTCCTGCATCTTCAGGAATGCCAAATCTACTATCTTCAATCTGCTCCACTGCAAACTCAGGGAGACAAGATCTGATGTCTTTGATCTTCTTCCTGCAACTTCAGGAATGCCAGATCTGCTGTCTTCAATCTGATCCGCTGCAACTTCAGGGAAACAAGGCTGAAAGTGTCTATTTACCCTACTACATTTTCCTATAGAGGACATAACCTGTAGAATGGGTATATGCTAATGCCTAATAATTAGGATGCCCTAATCGAAAATGAGTCAAATGCTCCTATTTAGACATGCTATGATATATGAATGCAAAAATGTTATGAGAATGATTCCTATTTCAGGTGTCATCACTCATTTATTTGTCAAGGTTTCATCTTCATTCCTCTTGAAGTATCAATCATATTCTGCTCAAATAATTTGCCCCAGGGTAATTCTAAGTTCACTCCACTTAAACCTTGGGACATAAAGTTTGTACCTCCCACTGCAACTTCAGGGGAATAACATTTGATTTCTTCCGTCCATCCTGTTACCACTCAGAGGTATGGAATTTGTATCATCTTCAATCAATTTGATCTGTTACACCATTCCCTAGGTGTAATGACCAGATGTATGAATGCAGGGTATCATTTTTCTTTTCCTGAGAATGATCCCCTTTTACACTTGGGTTGACATTGCTTGTCATTTGTCGAAATGGTATCACTGACGAAATGTATTAAATAAAAATCCAAAGAGATAATCATCTTTCAATATTTCCAACCCTTAGGCTTGGTGAGTTCCAAACAATAGTCCTGTTTCAGATTCTCATATTATTTAGGAGCTTCCAGAGTAATATACGAAACTCCTTTTATGAAAGTATTATTTGTCCATTAATCGTTATTTCAATATAAAATGCTTGAAAAAGAATACAACAATGGACGAGAAATAAATTAATCAGGAGCATAGCTCAAAAAAATAAGTTAATCAAAGATAACCAAGGCAATAAAAGCAAATTGATTGGGGTGTATCTTAAAAAGAGTTAATCAAAGATAACCAAGGCAATAAAAGCAAATTGATTGGGGTGTATCTTAAAAAGAATAGAGTAATCAAGATAGCAAATTCTGAATGGGTAAGATAGAAGCTAGGTGCCCCAGATATCGCAGCATGAGCTTCTCTGTACAGACTTCTTGAGGACCATTTTGAGCTCAATACGTGTTTAGAGGATCTGGAGTACTTTGTCAATGCCCCAAGACGTAGCATACTTCCTCATTGTTAATTCAGGCATAGCAAGACTACCACATGCCCTATCTTTGATCAAAATTTGAGCCGCCCTTTTTGGGTTTTCAGCTCAAAACCCCTTTTGGTCTCAAAGCACCCTTTGCGGGTTTTCTCCTTAGCCTCTCCTTTTTTTTTCGATCTCGAGGCGCCCTTTGCGGGTTTTCACCTTGGCCTATTCTCCTCTTTAAGAAAAATATTTTTTGACTGAATCCGAATTCACAGGATTGGGTAAGCTTTTCCATCCATTTCAGTCAGAATCAGTGCACCTCTAGAGAAAGCCTTCTTCACCACATATGGTCCTTCCCAATTCGGCATCCGCTTTCTTTTGTATAAGAAAGATCTTTTTTAACATCAAGTTCCCCTCGTGGAATTCTTTAGGATGAACCTCTTTGTTGTAAGCTTGCATCATCTGACCGTGATGGATAACTTTTAACCTTTTCTTCGATTAGGTTCAATTGGCAAAAACGCTTCCATTCCATAAACCAATGGGTAAAATGTTACCCCGGCAAAGGTCCTAGCCAACGTTCAACAATCATAGAGGATAAATAATAACTTCTTTATACCAATCTTTACAAGTCTTGGTCACCTTTCATATTTTTTTTTTGTATTTTTTCTTTTGGTAACCTTTGCTGCACTGTGATATGCTGCCTGATCTTTGAGCAAACTGTAATCTTTGACATTGTACAGTTATGATTTATTAAACATGGTCCTTTTTGGCATTCTTTGCTTGGCACCTGATCCTTCCCTTTTGTTTTTAAATTTGATGACTGTCGACTTTCAATATTGGCATATGAAGCAAAATTCACCCTCTTAGTGACGTAATCAATGACCACAAAAATAATTCGATGTCAATTAGAAGCTTTTGACAAGATCGACCCCATAACATCCATGCTCCACATATAGAAAAGTCTGTGAAGAAAATGGAAGAGTTACATAAATCTTGTCTTCTTCAATTCAGAATTTGCGGTATAACTGATGCGATCTCCTTCCATGGTAGACCAATAGTACCTGATCCTCATGTTTAGCCCACGTCTTAGTAGCCCAAGCATGTCTTGATATGATCATGCAAAAACATCTTTGAATTCTTTAAAATAACTCAATGATGTCTCGCCTTATTTCTGTGGTGAGCTAGGCTTCGATCTTCACCCCTTTTCAAGGCTCGCAATGTCCATTAACCCTATGTAAGGTAGGATCTATTTTTCATCATGTTCTACCATCCTTAACAAATCAGAAGATAGCTTACAATCTATGTCATCTTCAAAGTCCTGAGATACCTCTAAACGCATATCTTACTCGAAGGAGACTCTGAGTCAATAGCGGCGTTGCTCACATCGTTGATATCTGGAGACCTATTGTAGGTTCGAAGGAAGATAAATGATTCAAAGAATGATGAATGAAGAATGAAAGAATACTTGAAAGAAAGTCCAAAGAACAAACAAAAGAAAAAAAAACTAAGAACAATTGTTTGTACAGTATGAAATGGAAAAAATAAAAGAATATTTACTCAAAAAGATGCATTTTATTGAAATAGAAATTTTGGACACGAGCCTATTTCACAAAAGGATTCTTATTGCCTCTAGGCTTAAGACAACAAGCGTGTTTTGAATATTACTCTAGATCAGTTCTAAAAATACAGGGATCTCTTCCACAGTCCCATTATTCAAAACACTCCCAAGTACGCAAGGGCTTGGAAACTTCGTTCCCCGATTCCCTCTTTGCTTTTGATTTCTTCAAGGAGTCACAATTTTCTTGTCTCCTCCTTCAATTATCGTATTTACTGCCTCGTCAAAGTGATCAGGTTTTGATGAATCGTCGAACTTCACAATTCCCATTTTAATGAACCTTTCGACCAAATTTTTAAACGTAGTACAGTTTTCAATTGAGTGACCCATTATTCCCGCGTGGTATTCGCATTAGGCATTCTCATTATACCATTTTGGGAACGGAGGTTGCACGGGTTCCGAGTAAGACGGAGACACCACATGCACATCAAAAAGATTCTGATACAGCTCTTTATATGTCATCGGGATGGGTGTGAACTGGAGCTTTTCTGTATTTGGCCTCGAATTGGGTTTCTGCCTTGAAGAGCCTTGATAGCTAGTGGTTACAGCCCTCAACTGGCCTACGGTGACTGATTTGGGATGCATGCTCAGGATACTCACTTCATTTTCCTTGTTTCTCAGGGCTGATCTTTTGGCACTTTCTCCCGTGTCTATCCTCCCACTCCTTACCGCATTTTCAATCATCTCACCGGACATTACTATATCTGAAAAGCTTATGGTGGCGCTTCCCAACATATGGTTAATGAATGGGGCTTTTAAAGTATTGACGAAAAGCATTGTGGTCTCTTTTTCTAAAAGCGGCGGCTGAACTTGAATGGCAACCTCCCTCCATCTTTGCGCATACTGCCTGAAGCTTTCATTTGACTTTTTTCCATATTCTGAAGCATGATTCGGTCTGGCGTCATGTCTGTGACATGATTGTATTGCTTCATTAAGGCTTGGGCCAGATCTCTCCATGAGCTAATCTTAGCACGGCTGAGTTGATTGTACCACCTGGACGCTGCCCCCACCAAACTGTCTTGGAAACAATGAATCAAGAGTTGATCATTATTAACGTAGCCAGTCATCCGTCTACAGAACATGGTAATATGAGTTTCAGGGTAGCTAGTCCCGTTGTACTTCTCGAATTCTGGAATTTTAAACTTGTGAGGAAGTACCAAATCTGGAACCAAACTCAGGTCCTTGGCATCAATTCCATTGTAATTATCAGTATTTTCCAAGGCTTTGAATTTTTCTTCCAACCATTTACAATGGTCCTCTAACTGCCTTGGCAATTCAGTTCTTGCCCCTTCTCTCTCTACTATATCCAAATCAGGGATAATAGGATTAGCTGGGTTATCTCCTGGGTTAGATCTTGAGCCAACTTGGAAATTCATGGGCACTCCAGTATCAGCTTGACCTTATTGAAGCCTAATCGTGACAGATGGCCTTTGAGGATGTACCTCAAGCTGTATCTGTGCATGTGGTGGGGTGAAACCCGGAGGATAGTCTTCATTATCTTCTCTAGCATTAGTCATGGGCCCTTTTCCTTTATCCATCGCCCCGTTCAGTAGCTGAGCCATTTGAGCCACCATATTCCTTTGGGCTTCCATCATTTGTTCCCTCATATCTTATTGGATCTTTGCCAATTTCTCTTGCATCTGGTCTTGCATGTCTCTTTGAAATTGTTCAAGTCTTTGATCCATATCTTTCATCTTAGCGCGAGTACCATAACGGTGTTTAGTTTCCAGATTTTTCTTTCTTTCTTTCTCTCTTTCTCTATCTCTTTCTCTCTCTGTAATAATCTCAATTAATTAGGGTCTTTCTATAAACTTAAATGCATATGATGTGATGTAATGCAAATGCATGAAATGAATGCAAAAAGAAAGAGAGGCGTTGATTTTGAATTCAATTCCATTAGAACAACTTTTCTAGAAAATAAATTCCTTTACATAAAATGGATATTTATACGGCCTTTCCCTCATATTCCAAGCGAAAACATTGATTCCTTTCTTCTTATCTGGATATTAAGGTCCAATCTCGCGAACTTTCTAATAGATGCCTCCACTAGCTCCTTTTTGCTTGGGCCACAACTCATTCCTCACTTATCCTCGCTATGCTTATTAGCCTCTTCAAGAAAGCCGAGACGTGGTGATTCTCGAATAGTCTTTGTCAGCTTGAATCTTTGGGAAAATAAAGTCTTGTATTCCTTCACGGACTATCAGTCTTCTCTCGTTGTGTTTACTTGGACCAGATTCAGACAACCGCATTATAATCCACTTTATCAAGAAATCTATTTTCTCATGACAAACTCTTCTATTTAGCAATCGAATTTAAATCAACACCTCTTTTCTATGATGTGAATGCAATGCAATCAAAACAAAAGAGAACATGTTAGCACAAGAGAAATAAATAACAAAATAGGGCACCTATCCTGGGTGACCACTAGGGTTTGACATAGTTCTACCTAGGTAAGCCCTTAGGTTTTCTACATGTGGTTTAGCTCTAAAGTTGAGGTACCCAAACCAGCAGATTCCTCGATCCTCACCCATTATAGGCTCATACGGACCGAGTTCAGTTCAGGGGAATACATTTCCCTATGGCTATGCGGAGGTGAAAACCTCACGAAGGCATAGTTTCTCACTCCCACTTAAAAGATGCGACCACAACAGTCATGCAATGCAATGTGTGCAAGAAAATAATAATCATATGTTCAAATCAAAATTTTTAAATTTTCAAATCAAATTTTCAAATTTTCGACAAAGAACAGAAAATAATCAATTTTACGGCTTGACTCTCTTATCAGTCCCCAGCGGAGTCGCCAAGCTGTCGAAACCATTTTTAAAGTTTTTATAAAAACCGGGGTCTACTTTAAAAAACAAAAATGGGAGTCGCCACCAATCCCTTTTTGCTTAGGTGTGATCGGATCACCTTATAAAACATTTTATTTCAAAATATTGATTTTGGCCTACGAAATTCAAGAAAACGGGTTCGGGAGTCGGTTACGTAAGAGGAAAGATTAGCACCCTCGTAACGCCCAAAATTGGTACCGGATTGATTAGTTATTGTCCTAATGTCGAAAATAAAAAAATTTAAAAAATACGATCTTCTTTGTTTTTGGAAACTTGAATGAATTAAACTAGATTTTAAGACTCTCTTATTTCAAAAAAAATAAAAATAAAATGTCATACCCAATGAGTTAGGATGCGACATTTCAAGTTTTCGAAACAAAGTTTATTTGTATTTGTAGAAAATCCTTACCTCGAGATAACGAAGTGTTATATCCAATAAGTTAGGACACAACATATCGACTTTCTGAGAGTAAGCTTTTATTTGAAACTTATAAGTTTTGTTTTAAAAAGGGTACTAGATTGCTTAAATTCGTTGAGAAAGATCGAAACCCAGTAAGTTAGGGCACAATTCTTTCAAAGATCCCAAATACTGAGTCTTGTCTCATTTTAAGAACTTTTTTTGAATAAAATGGAGTAAGATTTTTAGTAAAACATGAAATGAATTATAAGGCTAATATGCATAATTGGGTAATGCCATAATACAAATAATAAATACGAGAGCAAAAAGAATCAACTATATGAATAAAATAACAAGCTAATAATAAATAAAAACAATAACTAAGTGAACATTGATTAAAGTTTAAACAATAATTGAAAAGAATAAAAATATTAAAAAACAAAATGAAAATTATAATAATAATGATGCTAATAACAACAATTATAAAAATAATAATTAAAATGATGTAAGTGAATACAAAAAGAAAAGAAAATATATAGTATAATAAAGATAACAAAAAATTATATAGTTAAATAATACTAAAACAATGATATGTAAACAATAATAATAATAATAATAGAAAATAATAGAAAATAATAATAATAATAATAATAATAATATGGAAAATAATAATAATAATTATAATTATAATAATATTATTAAAAATAATAGTGATAACAAAAATAATAATAATATTAATGAATATAGTAATAATTATAAAATTAATAATAATAATAATAATAATATGGAAAATAATAATAATAAATATAATAATAATATTAAATATATAAAAAATAATAGTGATAACAATAAAAAATAATAATAATATTAATGAATATAATAATAATAATGATGATAATAATTATTATAATAATAAATTACCAATATTAATAATGAAATTAATAATAAAATATTGAAAATTATAAAGGAAATAAAGAAAAGGGCAAAATTGAACTTAAAAACATGAATCTGGGACAAAATCAAAAATAAAATTAAAAGGAGGGACCGATTAGAACACGCGAGTAACCAGGAGGGACTAAAAGGGAAAATGTCCCTGCCCTCCAAAACGGCATCGTTCGAGTAAGGGCCCAATTGGAATAGAAATAAAATATAGGGTCAAATTAAAAAAATAAAAAAATGTGATTATAAACCAATAAAAAAGCGGAAGGGCTAAAAGTGCAATTAGCCCTTCCGTAGAAAACACGCGGATCCTGAGGCGGGACGGGTCGGATCGGGTCGGTTAAGGGCAAAACGACGCCGTTTTGGCTTTTAAAGGCCTTAAGCAAAACGACGTCGTTTTCAAACCGTATATAAGGCCAAATTTTCTGAAAAAAAATCATTTCTCTTCTGTTTCAAAAAAAAAAAGAGAGAGGCACTCCGGAATCCTCTACCCAGGCGATTTTCGGCGAGGATTCCGGCGAAACTCCGACGCCGATGACCACCGCCTGCCGCCGTCGCCGACCGCCGGAATTCAAAAAAAAGGTAATTTTTCACTCTTTTTTTATATTTTAATATATATATTATATTTTTTTAAAAAAACAGAATAAAATATAGGAAAAAAATGGAAAACAACAGTATTCGAAAATAAAAATAAAAATGAAAAAGAATTGTCCGAAATCACCTCTGCTATTTTTTCTGTATTTTGTATATTTATGTGTGTATCTCTGTATTTCGACCCTGTCCCCCCATGTTACAGATTATCTTAGGGTTATTTATAACCCAAAAATAAAATCAAAAAATAAATACTGGATCTTCTGTCTGATTTTGTTGCCTTCGATGTGTCTTCTTTCCTTTTGCAGGTCGAATCGGCGAGAAATGCGGCGGCGACTGGGCCACTTGCGCTAACTGCGGCGCGACTGATGGTCTGGTGATGAGGCTTGCGGCGCGAGGGTTTCCCAGAAACCCTAGGCACTCTGAAGCTGTTTAGGTTTTGGGCCAGACACTGTTATTGGGCCATTGGGCCATTTAGTTGGGTCAGGGTAGGATTGGGTCTCTGTTTTGGGTTTGAGAGTTTGGGGTAGAGTAGTGGGCTACGGGTAATGGGTTAGCATTGGGCCACTGGTGGTATTTGGGCTCGGGAATTCAGCCCGTTTATTGTAAAAAAAATGTTGGACTTTTATATTTATTATTTTATATTTTTTTTGGTTTTTTTAATTGCTGATATGGGCCCGGGCAAATTGGGCCTATTACAGGGGAAAAAGCAAGGTTATCGAGTAATCGGTCCGATTCGTCAATTCCGAGAATGAGGTAAGTTCATATATGGTAATTTCATTATAAATGAATGTTAAATGCTTTGATATTGAATAAACTGTGATTATGAGGTTACGGATAATGTTTGAATTGTGAATACGACTTTACAGATGTGTTCGACGATGAAATCGATAAGTGAAACTTCTCGGTTGAACCTTAGGAATAGTTTAGGATGCTAGTGATATGTCAATAGGTTATGTGTTGGCTTCGGGCCACGATATCGGCACTACGGGTGCAAGTGATACCTTGATTTGGCTACGGGCCATGGTATAGGTATTTCGGAAAGGAGTTACCTTGATTTGGCTACAGGCCATGGTATAGGTACTCCGAGATAAGATATATTGATTTGGTTTCGGGCCATGGTATAGGTACTTATCGATTGAGATTCTTGAGTATCCGACTTCTATTCTGAATGGTTCAACAGGTAACAGAATGATGTGAAAGAGAAAGAGGTTAGTACAAGAGATTACAGGTATGTACAGAACCTATTCGAGTATGAAATAGAAAAAGTTCGTTGAGTTTATATTTGGTCATGTTTTGAGACATGAAAAAGGTTTGTAGTAATGTGTTTATGATTTTGTTATATGTAATTGGTAGAATTACATTTATGTGATGTATTGAATTCCTCACTTACGAGCTTACTAAGCTATGAAGCTTACTTTGTGTTATTTTCCTATGTTTTATAGAGAATCAAGGCTAGCTCGGATTCGGGAGTCGTCGGGAACATCATCGCACTATCGGACATCTAAGTTGGTACTTTTAAATTGTACATATAGTATATGGCATGTATAGGCTAGATGTGGTATTTTGGTTGTGATAATAGCCATGAGATTTGGCTTATAAATTGTATATGTTTTAGTGTGTATATATAGTCATGAGTAATGGCTCATTTTGTTATGTTTGGCAAGAATGTGGTTATGGTTATATTTTGAATTTTTAAATTGATCTATAATGTGTGATTGAAGTTGTTAGTTTGAGTAGTTAAGTGCTTGTGATTTGATGCTTAATGATATAAGAGTAGAATAGGTAATTGGTATTAATTTGGTATTGATTTTGGTTGAAATAGATATAGTATAAATTGTGTATATTGATGATGATTTTGGCTGCCTATTGTATGATGAAATGGTACCATTTTGGTTGTTTAGGTGAGCATGAGAAAACGTGGCAAATTGGCCTTGCAAATGGCCTATTTTTGTCCACACGGGCAAAGACACGGGCGTGTGTCTCAGCCGTGTGCGACACACGGTCATGCTACATGGCCGTGTGTCCCCTGGTGTTGAAATTGAATTGAAGTCAGTATGCTCCACACGGTCTCACACATGGGCATGTGACTGGCCATGTGGCACAAGTCAGTATACCCCCTAAATGGCACACGGCCTAACACCCAGGCGTGTGACTTGGCCGTGTTGCATAAGTAAATATACCCTACCGGATTGGCACGGCCTAGCACACGGCCTGCCACACGAGCGTGTGTGGCCATTTCGAAGGGCACAAGGGCTATACACACGGGCATGTGGTCAGCCGTGTGACCCAAGTCAGTATGTATGCCCTGTTTTCACACGGCCTGGGGCACGGGCGTGTCTGGAGCCGTACGAGGCACACGGCCTGTTCACACGGGCGTGTGACCCTTGTATGTTTGAAAAATTTCCAAGTTTTTTGAGAATTTTATATGTTATCGGTTTAGTCTCGAACCACTTCTAAAGCATGTTTAAGGCATCGTAGGCCCTTATAAGGGACAATATGAATATGATTGAATGACATTTGAGTATGAACGCATAAATGTATGAATTATGTATGTTAAATGATGTTGATTGATCGGTAATACCTCGTAACCCTATTCTGACTGTTAATACGGGTGAGGGGTGTTATATTTATTGGTATCAGAGCTACGGTTTAGTCGATTCTAAGACTAACGTAGCGTGTATGAGAGTCTAGCTATACATGCCATATATACTCTGCGATAGTGTGATGATTCTTGACAGCTTAAATTTTGTTTTCGTATAGTATTGGATCCCAAAAGAGCTGTAGCCGATGATGTAGAGAGTAATGCGCCTGCTCCCGCTCAAGGGTCAGTTCCTTCTGAATCTAGACCTATATCGAGTAACCACGAGGGAGAGGCTAAACAAGCCTTTTTCCATATGATGAGTGATTGGTTCACGAAGTTCATTCGAACGAATCCGGCTGCTCAACAACCTCCACCCCCACCTATTCCTCAACAAATCCCTATTATTCCTCAAGTTATAGATCCGATACGGTTGAACAAGCCGCCAATAGATAAGATTCAGAAACATGGGGCTGAAGAGTTTCGAGCTACTGTTGATGATGATGCAGAGAGAGCTGAGTTCTAGCTCAAAAATACAATCTGAGTATTCGATGAATTATCTTGTACTCCTGATGAATGTATCAAATGTGTTGTATCTTTGCTGAGAGATAATGCATACCATTGGTGGAAAACGTCGATATCTGTGGTTCCTAAAAAATGAATTACTTGGGAGTTTTTCCAATCTAAATTTGCGAAAGAAGTACATCAATCAAAGATTTCTTGATCAGAAGCATAAAGAGTTTCTAGAGTTGAAACAAGGCCGGATGACTATCACTGAGTATGAAAGAGAATTCATAGGTTTAAGCAAGTATGCTTGAGAGTATGTGTCTACTGAGGAGATTATGTGTAAACAGTTCGTTGATGGGTTGAACGAGGATATAAAACTATTAGTCAGGATTCTTGAATTAAAAGAATTTGTCGTATTGGTTGAAAGAGCTTGTAAAGCTGAGGATCTTAGCAAAGAAAAAAGAAAAGCAGATTCAGAAGCTAGAGACTCGAGAAAAAGATTGATGAGTAAGCCATATCAATCTTCATTGAAGAAATCCAGAGATTCGTATACTCGCCCAAATGTTTCAAATGAATATTCGAACAAAGACCGTAGAAAACAATACTCAGGTTCTAAAGCTATAGCGACATCAGTAGCGAGTGTTGGTAGTGTGAGAGACAACAAACCCGAATGTCAGCAATGTGAAAGACGACATTTCGGAGAATGCTGGAACAAAAATAATAAAGCTTGTTATAAATGTGGTTCCTTAGATCACTTCATCCAGGATTGCCCTGAGCCAGATGAGAAAGATAAAGTTCAGGATATGAGACCGAGTAATACGGCTACTAGAGGGAGACCACCTCGAAACACTGGAAATACGAGTGGTAACCGAGATGTTACGAGAGATTCTACTGTTAGATATGAGGCACGAGCACCTGCCTGAGCTTATGCTATCCGTGCACGGGAGGAGGCATCATTGCCAGATGTTATCACCGGTACTTTCACTCTCTATGATACTAATGTGATTGCATTGATAGATCTAGGATCAACTCATTCTTACATATGCATGAATTTAGTATTTAGTAAGACTTTGCCTATAGAGTCTACTGAATTTGTGATAAGAGTATCGAACCCCTTAGGCAAATGTGTTTTGGTTGAAAAAAGTCTGCAAGAATTGTCCATTAATGAATCGAGATTTCTATTTTCCGGCTAATCTGATGTTGTTGCCATTCGACGAATTTGATGTGATTTTGGGTATGGATTGGCTAATGATGCATAGTGCTATAGTGAATTGTAGACGAAAGACAATTGAACTGAAATGTCAGAATAATGAGACTATTAGAATTGAATCTGATGATCTGAACAGTTTGCCAGATGTGATCTCGTCTATGTCAGCTCAGAGATTTGTGAGAAAGGGGTGTGAAGCTTATCTGGCTTATATACTTGATACAAAAGTGACAGAAAGAAAAATTGAAATAGTACCAGTTGTATGCGAGTATCCAGATGTGTTTCCAGAAGAGTTACCGGGTTTACCACCTATCAGAGAAGTTGAATTTGGTATTGAATTAGTACCGGGGACACCACCGATATTGATAGCTCCGTACAGAATGGCTCCGACAGAGTTAAAAGAATTGAAAGCTCAGTTGCAAGAGTTAACAGATAAAGGTTTTGCTAGACCGAGTTTCTCTCTCTGGGGTGCACCGGTATTATTTGTGAAAAAGAAAGATGGAAAGATGAGAATGTGTATTGACTACAGCCAGCTGAATAAAGTGACTATAAAAAATAAATACCCTCTACCGAGAATTGATGATTTGTTTGATCAATTAAAAGGGGCAACAGTATTTTTGAAAATCGATTTGAGATCGGGTTATTACCAGTTGCGAGTTAAAGATTCAGATGTGCCAAAGATTGCATTTAGAACAAGGTACGGACACTACGAATTTCTTGTTATGCCTTTCGAATAAACGAATGCACCTGTTGTTTTTATGGACTTGATGAATCGGATTTTCAGGCCGTATTTAGATCGATTTGTAGTTGTGTTCATTGATGACATTTTTTATTTACTCCCGTGATGAATCTGAGCATGCTGAGCATTTGAGAATTGTGCTACTAACTTTGAGAGATAAATAGTTGTTTGCAAATTCAGCAAATGTGAGTTTTGGCTACGAGAGGTTGGTTTTGTGGGACATATAGTTTCAGCCGCGGGTATCTGAGTAGACCCGAGCAAAATTTCTGCGATTATAGATTGGAAGCCTCTGAGAAATGTAACCGAAGTCTGTAGTTTTCTGGGACTAGCCGGCTATTTTAGACGATTTGTGAAAGGCTTCTTGATGATTGCGACGCCGATGACGCAATTGCTTCAAAAAGATGTTAGATTTGAGTGGTCAGAAAAGTGTCAACAGAGTTTCGAGCAATTGAAAGCATTATTGACAGAGGCCCCAATGTTAGTTCAGCCTGAGTCGGGTAAAGAATTTGTAGTATTCAGTGATGCATCGTTAAATGGTCTGGGTTGTGTTTTGATGCAGGAAGGCAAAGTTGTAGCTTATGCTTTGAGACAATTGAAGCCACACGAAAAGAATTATCCGATGCAGGATCTTGAGTTAGCCGCGATAGTGTTCGCATTGAAAATCTGGCGTCATTATTTGTTTGATAAGAAATGTCATATTTATACCGACCACAAAAGTTTGAAATATCTGATGACACAGAAAGATTTGAATTTGCGACAGCAGAGATTGTTAGAATTGCTAAAAGACTACGAATTAGTGATTGATTATCATCCGGGAAAAGCAAATGTAGCTGCTGATGCTTTGAGCCGAAAGTCCTTATTTGCTTTACGTGCTTTGAACACACAATTAGCGTTATCTGACGATGGTTCGATAGTAGCTGAGTTGAAAGCGAGACAGTTATTTCTACAGCAGATTTGTGAGGCTAAAAAATTTGACAATGAATTGCAAGTAAAACGAGCTCAGTGTGAGTCGGCTTCTGATTCCGAGTTTTGAATAGAATCTGATGACTGTTTGATGTTTCGTGATAGAATATGTGTACCAAGAAATTCTGAACTCATTTAGAAGATTCTAAACGAAGAACGCAGTAGTTGTTATCAGTACATCCAGGAAGCACGAAATTGTATAACGATTTGAAACAGATTTATTGGTGGCACGGTATGAAACGTGATATCTCAAAATTTGTTTCAAAATGTTTGATTTGTCAGCAAGTTAAAGCTGAGCATCAAGTGCCGTCAGGTTTATTACAGCCTATTATGATTCCTGAGTGGAAATGGGATAGAGTAACAATGAATTTTGTATCAGGATTGCCTTTATCTCTGAGGAAGAAAGATGCGATCTGGGTTGTTGTTGACAGGTTGACGAAATCGACTCATCTCATTCTTGTACGTACGGGTTACTCACTTGACAAATTGGCGGAGTTGTATATCTCAGAGATTGTTCGATTGCACGGAGTACCACTGTCTATTGTTTCAGATAGGGATCCGAGATTTACTTTGCAATTTTGGAAGAAATTACAAGAAGCTTTAGGTACAAAGCTGCATTTTAGCACTGTGTTTCACTCGCAAACGGATGGACAATCCGAACGAGTTATTCAGATACTTGAGGATATGTTACGTTGTTGCATTCTTGAGTTTGAGGGTAGCTGGGAGAAATATCTAACGTTGGTTGAATTTGCTTACAATAATACCTTTCAATCGAGTATAAAGATGGCACCATACGAAGCTCTATACAGTCGTAAATGTCAAACACTGTTGTATTGGAGTGAGCTCATCGAAAATAAGATTCACGGGGTTGATCTGATCAAAGAGACTGAAGAAAAAGTGAAAGTAATTCGCGATAGTCTGAAAGCAGTGCCAGATCGACAAAAATCATATGTAGATCTGAAACGGAAAGATATTGAGTTCCAGATCGGGGATAAAGTGTTTTTGAAAGTGTCGCCGTGGAAAAAGATATTGCGGTTTGGTCAGGAAGGGAAATTGAGTCCGCGATTTATCGGACCGTATGAGATTATCAAGCGAGTTGGACCAGTGGCATATTGACTATCTTTACCGTCTGAGTTAGAGAAAATACATAATGTGTTTCATGTGTCGATGCTTCGACGATACCGATCCGACCCTTCACACGTCATTTCCCCTATCGAGGTTGAAATTCAGTTAGATATGTCATATGTTGAAGAACCGATTCGAATTTTAGCTTGTGAGATTAAAGAGCTGAGAAATAAGAAAATTGCATTAGTGAAAGTATTATGGCATCGACACGGGGTTGAAGAAGCTATGTGGGAACCCGAGGATGCTATGAGACCCGAACCTATTCACTGGTAAGATTTTCGGGGACGAAAATCCCTAAGGGGGGAGAGTTGTAACCGCCCAGTTTTAGCTAAATCGAAACAATGGTTTCAGAACCACAAATCCACTGTCATAAAATTATTTTAATATTATTTTTGGTTTTTACAGTATTTTATTTGATATGTGTGAAAATTTCGTGAGCTAATTTTATCGTTTAATAGCTCAATTTGAGAAAAAGGACTAAATCACGTAAAATGCAAAAGTTGCATTCTACTTGTTAAAGGTGTCTAATTGCTATGATTTATTAAATGAAAGATCCTTATGATGTTATTAGACCATTGATAGTGGAATTTGACATAGATGGCCTTATATTAGATGATTTAACTGTTTTATTATTAAGGGTTAATATGGTAATTTGGTTATTAAGTAAAATAAATAAAACAAACACCATTTTCATCTTTATTTTATTTATCTATAACCAAAAATCAAAAGAAAAGAAGCCAGAGGTGTTGTTTTAGGGTTCGGCCCTTATTGTTCTTGATTAAGGTATATTCTTTGCTCGGTTTTTGATGATTTTTATATTTTTGTGATCGTTGCTTCGTATTCTAGCTAACCCGTGCCTTAATTTTTGAATTTGTTCATGATTTCGTGAAGTGCCATTGATGAATATTTGAGTTATCTGATGTTTAATGTTGAAATATGAAAGCTTGATGATAGATTTTAATGTTTTGTAAAGTGATTTTTGACAAAAATGTCAAATATGGATTAAATTGTGAAATATGTAAATTGAGGGGTTGAAATGTGAAATAAATAAAAGTTTTGGGCTACTAGGGACCTATATGAAATTCGGCCAAGCATGGGTTAAGTTGAATTTTGTGAATTTTGTGTATTTGTGAAATAGGGACTAAATTGAATAAATGTGAAAGTTTAGGGGCTAATGTGTAAAAATGCCCAAATATGTGTTTAAGGATTAATTTGCATGAGTGGTTGATTAAATGAGTTAATTTTAAATGCATATAGATCAAGAAAGAAAGCATTCAGATTTAGATCGAGGGAAAAGTAAGGTTATCGAGTAATCGATCCGATTCGTCAATTCCGAGTATGAGGTAAGTTCGTATATGGTAATTTCATTATAAATGAATGTTAAATGCTTTGATATTGAATAAACTTTGATTATGAGGTTACATATAATGTTTGAATTGTGAATACAACTTTACAAATGTGTTCGACGATGAAATCGACAAGTAAAACTTCCCGGTTGAACCTTAGGAATAGTTTAGGATGCTAGTGACATGTCATTAGGTTATGTGTTGGCTTCGGGCCACGATATCGGCACTACGGGTGCGAGTGATACCTTGATTTGGCTACGGGCCATGGTATAGGTATTTCGGAAAGGAGTTACCTTGATTTGGCTACGGGCCATGGTATATGTACTCCGAGATAAGATACATTGATTTGGTTTCGGGCCATGGTATAGGTAATTATCGATTGAGATTCTTGAGTATCCGACTTCTATTCTGAATGGTTCAACATGTAAAAGAATGATGTGAATGAGAAAGAGGTTAGTACGAGAGATTACAAGTATGTACGGAACCTATTCGAGTATGAAATAGAGAAAGTTTGTTGAGTTTATATTTGGTCATGTTTTGAGACATGAAAAAGGCTTGTAGTAATGTGTTTATGATTTTGTTATATGTAATTGGTAGAATTACATTTATGTGATGTATTGAATTACTCACTTACGAGCTTACTAAGCTATGAAGCTTACTTTGTGTTATTTTCCTATGTTTTATAGAGAATCAAGGCTAGCTCGGATCCGGGAGTCGTCGGGAACATCATCGCACTATCGGACATCTAAATTGGTACTTTTGAATTGTACATATGGTATATGTTATGTATAGGCTAGATGTGGTATTTTGGTTGTGATAATAGCCATGAGATTTGGCTTATAAATTGTATATGTTTTAGTGTGTATATATTGTCATGAGCAATGGCTCATTTTGTTATGTTTGGCAAGAATGTGGTTATGGTTATATTTTGAATTTGGAAATTGATCTATAAGGTGTGATTGAAGTTGTTAGTTTGAATAGTTAAGTGCTTGTGAATTGATGCTTAATGATATAAGAGTTGAATAGGTAATTGGTATTGATTTGGTATTGTTTTTGGTTGAAATGGATATGGTATAAATTGTGTATATTGATGATGATTTTGGCTGCCTATTGTATGATGAAATGGTACCATTTTGGTTGTTTAGGTGAGCATGAGAAAGGGTGGAAAATTGGCCTTGCAAATGGCCTATTTTTGTCCATATGGGCAGAGACACGGGCGTATGTCTCAGCCATGTGCGACACACGGTCATGCTACATGGTCGTGTGTCCCTTGGTGTTGAAATTGAATTGAAGTCAGTATGCTCCACACGGCCTCACACACGAGCGTGTGACTGGCCGTGTGGCACAAGTCAATATACCCCCTAAATGGCATACTGCCTAACACACGAGCATGTGACTTGGCCGTGTTGCATAAGTCAGTATACCCTACAGGATCAGCACGGCCTAGCACACGGCCTGGAAAACGGGCATGTGTGGCCATTTCGAAGGGCATACGGGCTAGACACACGGGCATGTGGTCAGTCGTGTGACCCAAGTCAGTATGTATGCCTTGTTTTCACACGGCCTGGGACACGGGCGTGTCTGGAGCCGTGTGAGGCACACGGCCTGTTCACACGGGCGTGTGACCCTTGTATGTTTGAAAAATTTCTAAGTTTTCCGAGAATTTTATATGTTATCGGTCTAGTCTCGAACCACTTCTAAAGCATGTTTAAGGCCTTGTAGGCCCTCATAAGGGACAATATGAATATGATTGAATGGCATTTGAGTATGAACGCATAAATGTATGAATTATGTATGTTAAATGATGTTGATTGATCGGTAATACCTCGTAACCCTATTCTGACTGTTAATATGGGTGAGGGGTGTTACAGAAGATATGTCGTTCTGAACTTAGTTGTTTTAGCTGGTGGGAAGTACTTCAATAGAAACTTCTCAGTCATCTTATCCCAAGTTGTGATAGAAACCGTGGAAGTGAATTCAACCACTGTTTTGCCTTGTTCCTCAAAGAGAATGGGAACAACCTTAAGCGTATGGCATCATTAGTAATGCCATTAATCTTGAATGTGTCGCAAATCTCTAGAAAGTTAGCCAAATGAGCATTCAGATCTTCATCTTGCAACCCAGCATACTAAACATACGCTGTACCATATGAATTGTGTTCGGCTTCAATTCAAAATTGTTTGCAGCAATAGTCGGTCTTGCGATACTCGATTCAGCCCCAATTATAATTGGCTTAGCATAGTCAAACATAGTATGAGGAGTAGGACGTGCAGGAGACTGCTGATTATTTTGATTATCATCCATCTCCACAGTAATGTCCTTTTGCTCTTGGTCGTCTATTAAACTCTATTGACCTTGCATTGTTTCTCTAATTTCTCTACGATTTCTGCAAGCGATTTTTTCTATCTCACTGTAAAAAATTAACGATTCCAACGAGTTGTCTCTAGTCATAAACCAAAAGAACCTGTAAGAATAAAGCAAACAAAAATTAAAATGAAACAATTAAATTAAAAACAAAAACTATTAAAATAAAAATAAAAATAAAAAAATGGCCAAATTAATAGAAATAAAGTTTTCCTAATATTTTAGTCCCTGGCAACGACACCAAATACTTGATGCATCGTAAACCAACTAAAAATTTGACTAAGGCAAGTGCACCTATCAATTAATAGTATAGCTAGGGTGAGCAAATATATCATTCCTACGAAGACTAAAAGTACTAGTAATTACTGTCTTTCTATAATTGAACCGATAAATTCGAGTGATGGATTAAAACTAAAATTAACTAAATTAATTAACTATGAACACGACAAAGAACAATTCAGGAAAATAAACGATTAACAACCAAGAAGCAAAACAATACCCAGGAAAGAATTCGCCTAGATTTCATCTGTCATTATCAATCTAAATTACACAATTTATTTGCTTAGTATCTTGATCCGTAGAAATCCCTAAATTATGCTAATATCTCTATTCAAGAGTAATATCAACTAACTCTAGGTTGATTAATTGAAATTTCTTTCTAATTAAAACATCTATTATCACATTAACTCAATCTATGGATTCCCTATTAGATTTGACTCAAATCCGGTAGATTTATATCGTCCTATTTCTAGGATTGCATGCAACTCCACTCAATTACGCTAGATCTACTCTTAAATAGGGTCTATTCCTCCTCTGATTTAAGCACATCAGATATGGATCAATAGTGTAGAAATATGAAACCAAGAATTAAGCACACATAATTGAGAACAAGATCTAAGTCTTTATTGCCTAAAATAAAAATCAAATGATAGAATTCATCATAGGGTTCATCTCCCCTAGGTATTTAGAAAATTAGTTCATGCTTGCAAATAAAAACATCCAACATACAATATAACCACAAGAAATAAAGAAACTCATGATGGCTTCCTAAGAAATCAACTGGGAGTCTTCAATCTTGACAGAAATCTACTTCAGAATCGGCTTCAATGGTGTTTTTCGAGTTGTTTTCTTGAGTATTCTATGATTGCTCACTCTTATCTTCTTATTTTTGTCACATATAGGTCTTAGAATGCCCGAAAAACCCTTAGAATTTTGTTTTTCGCTGTTTGGAGTGCAATTTATGAAATCGACACGGCCTACCACATGGCTGTGTGGCAGCTCATGTGGCTCAGACGACTGTGTGGAATGATCTAGCCCGTGTGGCTCTTGTAACTCGCTCTGATTTTTCGATTTTTGCTCGTTTTTCGTTCCTTTTGCTTCGAAATGCTCTCTTAAGTATAAAAATAAGAATTTAAAATATTAGAAGCATAAAATTCACAATTAACATCGAATAATCACCCAAAATCGCATTAAGAATAAGATTAAAACATGTTACTTTTAACACCTATCACATGGATTATCCTACCTTATTGGTCAAACATTAAGTAATTAGTGAGTTGATATTTGCTTATTTTGTTTTGTGTGCAAAAGTCATTGAGGAAAAATAAAAATAAATTTATCTAAACGATAGAATTTTATTAAACTAAATTAGTTCAAAAAATTATAAGTATATACGACGAAAAACTACACTAAGGACACTAGATCCTAACGTATACAACCTAGAACCCAACATTTCATAATCTTGATGAGCCAAGATATATACTTGGTTAAAATCATTGTTGTTTTTAGGCTTTACCTTACAACATCTACTCATTGGTGTGTATTTTTGAAGGAATGACAACTTCAATAGTTGTACAATTCTATATATTTATGACAAATTGATTTATATTCGTATGTTATAGGTTAGGGTTTAATTTTTGCTAGGCTTTAAAATACTAAAAGGGGGTTGAATTGGTATTTTAAATTCTCTACAAACTATTTTGAAATAAAAGAACGAGAATAACTTGGACACTTTAATTTATAATGGTTCGATTGTAATTGCCTACCTCCACTACCTTGGTATACCTCAACCAAGGATTTTCCAATTTATGATACTTGAATTGTTGCATTTCAAGGAAAAAGGCATAACCTTTACAACCCCTATCTTTTTCGCAAGGTTAAGATAGAACCTTCCCCTAGTTTTTATGGCTTAACTAAAATCCTCTAGCTTTCACGGCTCAACTAGAAACCATTTACAATCCCCTTAAGGTTTTATGCCTTAAAAACCTTTAGTAAGTTTTTTAATACAAAGAGATGTATGTAAATAATTAAGACCTCTCAAAGATGTGTGTTTATAAGTGATAGCTGTAACATCTCGATTTAGGGCCTAGTCAGAATAGTGGTACGAGACCAAAAATTTGAGGTATATGTATGAGTTTTGAGGTTTATGCTATGTTTGCATGTTAGTGTGAAAGTTTCATGAAGCAATTTTGTTAAATTGCGGTTGAATTGTCCAAAAGGACTAAATTGCAAAAGTTTCAAAATGTGAGATTCTAGAAGCTATTTGTATGAAATAGCTTTGGATTATCAATTAGAGGTCCTTAAATAGTAATTTTCCCAAATTCTAATTTTTGGACAAAAATGGGCATGAGTGGATGGTATTGGAAAAGTTTGACTAAGGGGCATTTTGGTCATTTGTCAATTAAGTGATTAAAAAGGGAAAAAGATGACAAAATTTCATTCATCTTCTTCTCCAAGCTGCCGAAAATTTCAAGAAACCATTGTTAGGGCTCTTCAATTTTTCAAGCTTGCTAGTAAGTGCATCCAAGCCCCGTTTTTGATATTCTTCGTATTTTTAAAGTCCTAGTAACATGAGTAACCTATTTTAGCTATATGTTGAGCTAGGATTGATGTTCAAAAATGTAACCATGTATGACATGCATGTATTTTGATTTTTTATGGAAGAATATGAAGGCTTGATGTAGTAGAAACATCTTTTGCTAAGTGAATTCCATGAAAAATGCATGTAGGGACTAGTTTGTGAAAGTCTTGAGATTGGTCATATATGAGTGATTTAGTGAGAATTGATGATTGCTTTAGTTGAGTAAATGATTCGGCTAAGCATGAAAGGATAGAAAGTTAATGAAAATCACTTTACGAGCCTTGGGGCAAAAGTATAAATATGAGAAAGTTTAGGGGCAAAATGGTAATTTTGCTAAAGTATGAGATAAGGGTCAATTTAGTCAATGTGTGTATTGAACGGGTTGATTTGTCATTTTAGATCAAGAAAGACGAAGCCCGGATCTTAACCGAGGCAAGGGCAAGGTCGTGGACTAAATTGCACATCTCTATACTTTTTGAGTACCGAGGTAAGTTTACGTATGAACGATGCATTTATGCGTATACATTGTTAATGCTAGCTAATGTGTAGCATGATTGAGAACCCATTTGATTCTAGTGGAATGAATGAGATAGTAGTTGTGAATGGATGAATGTATTACAAAGTAGACATGTGAATGTGTAGTGATAATGCTTGATAGTGGGCTAAGTGCGATACCACCTTGATGCTTAACAATGATGGGCTGTGTGCGATACTATTGTTAAGCATATTATTTAGTGAGCTATGTGTGGAATCACTATAATTATCCTTTGTGGTAGGCTATGTGCGATACTACCCTATGATCTGATTGTGGTGGGCTAAGTGCGAAACCACCGAGTAATTTAGCTGTGTGGATGTATTATTGAGAAATAATGATGTGTTGTATTTTGAGTAAATGTGCTATTGACTGCAAGGGTGCATGTCAATGATTATGAGTATGTGACTCATGATGTGTTGGAGATGTGGTAAGGGATAGAAAGAGTAAGCATAGTAGTGGATGTGAATTACATATGTTAGTATAATGCTAATTGTTGTTTAGCTTATACTAGGATGCTTAAATTGTTTATGTGTAAACTTACTAAGCTCAAAGCTTACTCCTTTCTTTTCCCTTGTCTTATAGAGAACAAGGATTGAATCGTGATACGCGGATTAATCGGAAGATCGCCCACACTATCAACACACTCTGGTACATTGGACTTAATGTTTTGTATATGGCATGTATAGAGGCTAGACACGTTAGGATATTTTGTTGTTTTGGCTAAGATGTGTTGGCCTTTAGATGGATAATCTATTTTGTATAATGCCATAGTTGATGGCTACATTATTATATGAAAAGATGTATTTATCCATGTAAGATTATGTTCATTATGAGTTGGTTATGGATGTGTTGAATGAGTACTTGTTGTGTATGCTAGAGGGGTGAGAAGGGCATGACAAATAGCCTTGTTCTTGTCCATGTGGGTAGACACACGGGCGTGTGTCTAGGCCATGTGTAACACACGGTCAGCCCATGGGCGCGTGACTTGGTCGTGTGTCCCCTGTATGTTAGCATTTTAAGTCAGAATAGACCATGGGCTAGCCACACGGGCGTGTGCCTAGGCCGTGTAAAGTGGTTAGTGTTCACCACAAGTGGAGAACACGGGCGTGTCCAGGCCGTGTGAATTTAGTCAGTGTCGACCACGGGTGGAAGACACGGGCATGTCTTGAGGGCACACGGGCGTGTCCCATTCCACATGGGCGTGTGACTCTAGTCTAAGTGAAAGAAATTTTAAGATCGATAAAGTTTTGGTAGAGCCTTGAGAGCTCTCGTATGTATGTTTAAGACCTCGTAGGTCCTTAATGTGGTAGTTGTGGTAGCTATTGAGAGTAGTCACGTTGAGCCTAAGTGGCGATCAAGTGGTTTTAATTCGGTAATGCCTCGGGCCCGATTCCGGTGTAGAATACGAGTAAGGGATGTTACATTTAGTGGTATCAAAGCTATGGTTTAGTCGGTTCTAGGACTACCGTAGCGGGTGTAATGGTCTAAATATACATGCCATAAGTGTACAATGATAGTGTGGTGGTTTCTGATGATTTTAAACCTTGTTTTATATAGTATATGGATCCCGATCAATCGACTGCTGATGAAGCAGCTAGTAATGCGTCGGCTCCTGCGCAAGGAACCGCACCTATTGAGAGTGGACCCGAGGTTAGGGGTCAAGGGGAAGAGGCTCGGGAAGCCTTTCTCCAGATGATGAGTAATTGGTACTCGGATTATGTTCGAGCGAACCCTAATGCTCAACCTCCTCCACCTCCTCCTATACCTCAGCCAATTCCAGTGGCTCCTCAAGGTATTGATGTAGTGAGGATATCGAAACCCCCGGTGGATAAGATTAGGAAACACGGGGCTGAGGAGTTTAGAGCTAAGGTAGATGATGACCCAGGAGAGGGCGAGTTACGGCTAGAGAACTCAATGAGAGTATTCGATGAACTCTCTTGTACACCTGAAGAGAACCTGAAGTGTGCCGTATCTTTGCTGAGGGACTCGGCATACCATTGGTAGAAGACGTTGATGTCGATAGTCCCGAGAAAGCGGGTGACGTGGGACTTCTTTCTGGAAGAGTTCCAGAAGAAGTATATAAGCCAGCGATTTACTGATCAGAAACGGAAGGAATTCCTTGAGCTAAAGCAAGGAAGAATAAAAGTAGCAGAATATGAGTGCGAATTTGTTAGGCTTAGCAAGTACGCGCAAGAATGTGTGTCGACAGAGACCATCTTGTGTAAAAGGTTCGAAGATGGACTGAACGAGGATATTAAGCTCCTAGTGGGTATTTTGGAGTTGAAAGAGTTTGTTGTGTTGGTTGAAAGGGCAAGTAAGGCCGATGAATTGAGTAAAGAAAAGAGAAGGGCTTTGAGTGAAGCCCGAGATGCGAGAAAATGACCGATGGGCAAATCATATCAAGCCCAGTCGAAAAGATCCAAGGAAGTGAATCCTCGGACGACAGCACCAGTGGGATATTCACATCGAAACTTGGACAACACTTGTTCGGGTTCGAGAGTCCAAGCCACCTCGATGGAAAGTGTGGGCAATCCGAAGAACAAACCGGAGTGTCCAAGTTGTGGTAGGTATCATACCTGAGAGTGTTGGGGAAACAACCGAAGTTGTTATAAGTGTGGTTCCCCGACCATTTTATCCGAAATTGCCCCCGAGAGGGATGACAAGGAAGAGAAGCAAGAGACAAGACCTAGCGATGTGTGCGGAAGGGTAGACCACCAAGGAACCCGATAGGTGGGACTAGTGGTAGAGGTGCGTCCAAAGACTGCTTTGTGAGACCAGGAGGGTCGGGCACTTGCGAGGGCGTATGCCATTCGCGCTCGCGAAGAGGCATCCTCCCCAGATGTGATAACAGGTACTTTTTCTCTTTTTGACACCTTTATTATTGCTTTAATAGATCCAGGGTCTACTCATTCTTATATTTGCATGAGATTGGCATCTAGTTTGAGTATGACCGTTGAGTTTATGGATATTGTGGTTAAGGTGTCAAACCCGTTAGGTAAGCATGTGTTAGTGGACAAGGTGTGTAAGAATTGTCCTTTGTTGATTATGAGTCATTGTTTTCCAACAAACCTTATGTTGTTGCCGTTTGATGAGTTTGACTTAATCCTTGGCATGGATTGGTTGACTACCCATAATGTCTTAGTGAACTGTGGTAGTAAATTTATTGAATTGAAGTGTGAGAGCGGAGATGTTGTTTGGGTTGAATCAGGTGGATCGGATAGTCTACCAATGATGATTTCTTCCCTAGTGGCTGAGAAATGTTTGAGAAAAGGGTGTGAGTCCTATCTCGCTTTTGTATTGAATACTCAAGAGGTTGGAGTAAAGTTTGATACAGTACCGGTGGTATGTGAGTATCCGAATGTATTCCCGGAAGAGTTACCCGGATTACCTCCAGAGAGAGAGGTCGAGTTTGGGATTGAGTTAGTTCCGGGAACGACACCTATTTCAATTGCTCTGTATAGGATAGCACCTTTAGAGTTGAAAGAACTGAAGGTTCAGTTGCAAGATTTGACAGATAAGGGTTTTCCAAGACCGAGCTACTCACCGTGGGGTGCTCCGGTACTATTTGTAAAGAAGAAATATGGGTCTATGAGGTTGTGTATAGACTATAGGCAACTCGATAAAGTGACAGTGAAGAATAAGTATCCTTTACCAAGGATTGATAATCTTTTGGTCAAGCTGAAAGAGAGCTCTGATGTTATCCAAGATCGACTGAGGTGCAGGTTATTACGGCTGAGAGTGAAAGAGCAAGATGTGTTGAAAAGCGCATTTCGAACAAGGTTTGGCCATTATGAGTTTTTAGTCATGCCGTTTGGTTTAACCAATGCACCTGCGATTTTTATGGATTTGATGAACCGTGTCTTCCGACCGTATGTGGATAAGTTTGTAGTTGTCTTCATTGACGACATATTGATCTATTCTCGGGATGAGAACGATCATGAGGAGAATTTGAAAATTGTCTTGCAAACTTTAAGGGATAAGCAGTTGTATGCTAAGTTTAGTAAGAGTGAGTTTTGGCTCCGAGAGGTCGGATCCTAGGACACATTGTGTCGGGTGATGGTGTCAGAGTTGACCCGAGTAAGATATCGGCTGTTGTGGATTGGAAACAACCGAGGAACGTGTCAGAAGTCAGAAGCTTCTTGGGATTGGCAGGATATTACAGATGTTTCGTAAAGGGGTTCTCTGTAATTGCTACCCCGATGACGAAATTGTTGCATAGGGATGTCAAGTTTGATTGGACTGAGCCATGTCAACAGAGTTTTGAGAGATTGAAAACATTGTTGACTGAGGCGCCGGTTTTGGTTCAACCAGAATCGGGGAAGGAGTTCGTGGTTTTCAGTGACGCGTCGTTTAATGGTCTCGATTGCGTGTTGATGCAAGAGGGTAAGGTAGTCGCTTACGCCTCGAGACAGTTAAAACCCGCATGAGAAGAATTACCCGACTCATGATTTGGAGTTGGCTGCGATTGTTTTCGCGTTAAAGATTTGGCGACATTATTTATATGGTGAGAAGTGTCGAATCTTTACGGATCACAAGAGTTTGAAGTATTTGATGGATCAAAAGGATTTGAATTTGCGACAGAGGCGGTGGCTCGAGTTATTGAAAGACTATGAGTTAGTCATTGATTACCACCCGAAAAGCGAATGTGGTTATGGATGCCTTGAGTAGGAAATCCTTGTATGCTCTAAAAGTTATGAGCACGAGTTTAGCATTGTCGATGATGGTGCTATATTGGCAAAGTTGAGAGCTAAGCCACTATTTGTTCAATGAGATATGTGAGGCTCGGAGAAATGATAGTGAGATGCAAGCTAAGAGAGCTAAGTGTGGATCGAAAGTGATTACGATTTTGAGAGTGGGTTCGGATGGTTGTTTGTTGTACCATGACAAAATTTGTGTACCTAGAGATGAAGAATTGATCCGAAAGGTTTTGCATGAGGCACATAGTGGTTATTTGTCAAGTACACAGGCAAGATTGAAAATGTACAATGACTTGAAGAAGTCTTATTGGTGGCGGGTATGAAAAGAGACATTTACGAGTTTGTGGCGAAGTGTGCGAATTGTCAATGAGTAAAAGCCGAGCATCCAAAGTACCCTCGGGATTGCTTCATCCCGATGATGGTTCCCGAATGGAAATGGGATCGAGTTACCATGGATTTTGTGACGGGGTTGCCTATGACTCGAAAAAGAGGGATCTTTGTGTGGGTTGTTGTGGATAGATTGACAAAGTCGGCTCATTTTATTCGATGCGTGTTGATTATTCCTTTGGACAAGTTAGCCGAATTGTATGTTGCGAGAGATAGTGAGGTTACATGGTATGCTGTGTCTATAATATCGGATAGAGATCCGAGATTTACTTCGAGGTTTTGGAAGAAGTTACAAGAGGCCATGGGTACGAGGTTAAATTTCAACATGCGTTCCATCCACAAAGCAGATGGTCGATCTGAAAGAGTGATTCAAGTTCTCGGAGATATGTTTCGATCTTTTGTGTGTTAGAATTCGAAGGTAGTTGGGAGAGGTATCTACCTTTGGTCGAGTTTGCCTACAACAACGGCTTATCGATCGAGTATACTGAGATGGCACCGTATGAAGCTTTGTATGGTCGTAAGTGTCGGACTCCTTTGTATTGGTGAGCTTAGTGAGAAGCGGATCCATGGGGTCGATCTAGTAAAAGAGAGGCGAGGAGAAGGTGAAAGTAATCCGTAATAGTCCGAAAGTTGCTTGAATGACCGAAGTGTAAGTCGACGCGGATACGAAAAGAAAAGAAATTGAGTTTGAGGTGGGTGACAAAGTGTTTTTGAAAGTGTCCCCGTGGAAGAAAATCATGAGATTCGGACAAAAGGGGAAATTGAGTCCGAGATTCATAAGGCCGTATGAGATTACAGATAGAGTTGGGCCAGTAGCATACCGGTTGGCTTTGCCGGTAGAATTGGACAAGATCCATAATGTGTTCCATGTGTCGATGTTGCGACGGTATCGCTCCGATCCTTCACATGTGATTCCTTCAATGGGAATTGAGATAAGACCGGATATGTCTTATGAAGAGGAGCCGATTAAGATCTTGGCTCGAGAAGTGAAACAATTGAGGAATAAGAGCATAGCCCTAGTGAAAGTGTTATGGCAGAAACACGGTGTGGAAGAGTCTACGTGGGAACTGGAAGAAAGCATGAGAGAGCAACATCCAAACCTTTTTACCGGTAAGATTTTCGAGGGCAAAAATCTCTAAAGGGGGGAGAGTTGTAACATCCTAATTTAGGGCCTAGTCGGAATAGTGGTGCGAGACCACAAATCCGAGGTATATGTATGAGTTTTGAGTTTTATGCTATGTTTGCATGTTAGTGTGAAAGTTTCATGAAGCAATTTTGTTAAATTGCGGTTGAATTGTCCAAAAGGACTAAATTGCAAAAGTTGCAAAATGTGAGATTCTAGAAGCTATTTGTATGAAATAGCTTTGGATTATCAATTAGAGGTCCTTAAATAGTAATTTTCCCAAATTCTAATTTTTGGACAAAAATGGGCATGAGTGGATGGTATTGGAAAAGTTTGACTAAGGGGCATTTTGGTCATTTGTTAATTAAGTGATTAAAAAGGGAAAAAGATGAAAAAATTTCATTCATATTCTTCTCCAAGCTGCCGAAAATTTCAAGGAGCCATTGTTAGGGCTCTTCAATTTTTCAAGCTTGCTAGTAAGTGCATCCAAGCCCCGTTTTTTGATATTCTTCGTATTTTTGAAGTCCTAGTAACATGAGTAAGCTATTTTAGCTATATGTTGAGCTAGGATTGATGTTCAAAAATCTAACCATGTACGACATGCATGTATTTTGATGTTTTATGGAAGAATATGAAGGCTTGATGTAGTAGAAACATCTTTTGCTAAGTGAATTCCATAAAAAATGCATGTAGGGACTAGTTTGTGAAAGTCTTGAGATTGGTCATACATGAGTGATTTAGTGAGAATTGATGATTGCTTTAGTTGAGTAAATGATTCGGCTAAGCATGAAAGGCTAGAAAGTTGAATGAAAATCACTTTACGAGCCTTGGGGTAAAAGTATAAATATGAGAAAGTTTAGGGGCAAAATGGTAATTTTGATAAAGTATGAGATAAGGGTCAATTTAGTCAATGTGTGTATTGAACGGGTTGATTTTTCATTTTAGATCAAGAAAGACGAAGCCCGGATCTTAACCGAGGCAAGGGCAAGGGCAAGGTCGTGGACTAAATTGCACATCTCCATACTTTTTGAGTACCGAGGTAAGTTTACGTATGAACGATGCATTTATGCGTATACATTGTTAATGCTAGCTAATGTGTAGCATGATTGAGAACCCATTCGATTCTAGTGGAATGAATGAGATAGTAGTTGTGAATGGATGGATGTATTACAAAGTAGACATGTGAATGTGTAGTGATAATGCTTGATAGTGGGCTAAGTGCGATACCACCTTGATACTTAACAATGATGGGCTGTGTGCGATACTATTGTTAAGCATATTATTTAGTGAGCTATGTGCGGAATCACTATAATTATCCTTTGTGGTAGGCTATGTGCGATACTACTCTATGATCTGATTGTGGTGGGCTAAGTGCGAAACCACCGAGTAATTTAGCTGTGTGGATGTATTATTGAGAAATAATGATGTGTTGTATTTTGATTAAATGTGCCATTGACTGCAGGGGTGCATGTCAATGATTATGAGTATGTGACTCATGATGTGTTGGAGATGTGGTAAGGGATAGAAAGAGTAAGCATAGTAGTGGATGTGAATTACATATGTTAGTATATTGCTAATTGTTGTTTAGCTTATACTAGAATGCTTAAATTGTTTATGTGTAAACTTACTAAGCTCAAAGCTTACTCCTTTCTTTTCCCTTGTCTTATAGAGAACAAGAATTGAATCGTGATACGCGGATTAATCGGAAGATCGCCCACACTATCAACACACTCTGGTACATTGGACTTAATGTTTTGTATATGGCATGTATAGAGGCTAGACACGTTAGGATATTTTGTTGTTTTGGCTAAGATGTGTTGGCCTTTAGATGGATAATCTATTTTGTATAATGCCATAGTTGATGGCTACATTATTATATGAAAAGATGTATTTATCCATGTAAGATTATGTTCATTATGAGTTGGTTATGGATGTGTTGAATGAGTACTTGTTGTGTATGCTAGAGGGGTGAGAAGGGCATGACAAATAACCTTGTTCTTGTCCATGTGGGTAGACACACGGGCGTGTTTCTAGGCCATGTGTGGCACACGGTCAGCCCATGGGCGCGTGACTTGGTCGTGTGTCCCCTGCATGTTAGCATTTTAAGTCAGAATAGACCACGGGCTAGCCACACGGGCGTGTGCCTAGGCCGTGTAAAGTGGTCAGTGTTCACGACGGGTGGAGAACACGGGCGTGTCCAGGCCGGGTGAATTTAGTCAGTGTCGACCACGGGTGGAAGACACGGGCATGTCTTGAGGGCACACGGGCGTGTCCCATTCCACATGGGCGTGTGACTCTTGTCTAAGTGAAAGAAATTTTAAGATTGATAAAGTTTCGGTGAGCCTCTGAGCTCGTATGTATGTTTAAGACCTCGTAGGTCCTTAATGTGGTAGTTGTGGTAGCTATTGAGAGTAGTCACGTTGAGCCTAACTGGCGATCAAGTGGTTTTAATTCGGTAATGCCTCGGGCCCGGTTCCGGTGTAGAATACGGGTAAAACATGTTACTTTTAACACCTATCACATGGATTATCCTACCTTATTGGTCAAACATTAAGTAATTAGTGAGTTGATATTTGCTTATTTTGTTTTGTGTGCAAAAGTCATTGAGGAAAAATAAAAATAAATTTATCTAAACGATAGAATTTTATTAAACTAAATTTGTTCAAAAAATTATAAGTATATACGACGAAAAACTACACTAAGGACACTAGATCCTAACATATACAACCTAGAAACCCAACATTTCATAATCTTGATGAGCCAAGATATATACTTGGTTAAAATCATTGTTGTTTTTAGGCATTACCTTACTACATCTACTCATTGGTGTGTATTTTTAAAGGAATGACAACTTCAATAGTTGTACAATTATATATATTCATGACAAATTGATTTATATTCGTATGTTATAGGTTAGGGTTTAATTTTTGCTAGGCTTTAAAATACTAAAAGGGGGTTGAATTGGTATTTTAAATTCTCTATGTTATGGCCCATTTTTGCCTGGGCTGGAATAAACCAAAATAAAAAAATTAAATTAAATAAAACCAGTGTTTATTTTTAAATAGTCCAGTTACAACATTAAGCCCAAAACCAAAAAATACTAAACCACTAGCCCAAATCCTACACAGACCCAATACCTAAAACCCAACCTGACCCATTAACCTAGATCCTAAACAGCCTACACACAGACCCAATACCTCAGACCCAAGTCTCAGGCGGCCCAAAATGGCCCAACAACTTAAACAGAAATCAGAAGGCCTAGGGTTTTCTGAAACCCTAGGCGCCGCAGGAGACAGCAAGCCAACAGTTGCACCGCAATCCACGCACCCAGTTGCGCCGTCATCAACGCGCGGAGGTCCCTCGCGCCGCAACACCAGCGCCCAACAGCCCCTCGCGCTTACGCCGCCTTCGATTGTGCCACATTCAGTGCACATCACCACCGAGATTCTCTCCATTCTCCTGCACAAAAAAGGAAGTAACAGCAGCAGATTATGACAGAAAACTAGACAAAATATTTTATTCCTTTTTTATTTTTATTTTCGAGGGTATAAAAACCCAATCTGGAGACACACAGAGAGAGATACAAACGGAGACAAAATATTTTGAAAGAGAATACAAATATTGTTCTTTAACAAAGGTGATTTTCCACTTTTATTTGCGTTTTTTTATTTCGATTCGTGCGTATTTATTATAAAATAGTACGAATAATAAAAAGAATACGAGATTACCTTTCGAAAAGAGACGCTTCTCACCGAAAAACCATTGCGAACGACAGCGCGTGTGGCGGCGCGTGGCCGGAATATGGGCTGGGCTCTGGTCGGAGACAGAAAGGAAGAGAGAGCTTTTCAGAGCTCTGTTTTGTTTTTGTTTTTTTTTTGAATCTGTTAAAATGAATTTTTTTTATTAATTTCTGACTTATATAAATAGTTGGAACGGCGTCGTTTTGGGGGCTGCCTTTAAAGGCCAAAACAACGTCGTTTTAAGGCCGGTGACCCGCGCGTTGACCCGACCCGGGGAAGATCCGCATGTTTTTTATTTAAGGGTCTAATTTTCGTTTTGATCCTTCCGCAATTTAATTAATTTTAAATCGGTCCAATTCACATTTTTATTTTTTATTAAATTAACCTAAACTTTGCATTTTGTTTCAATTTAATCCTCGAGCTACTTTAAATTTGAAAAAGCGAGCAGCGTCATTTTGAAAATTTGGCAAAATTGCCAGAATAACCCTTGCAGTGAAACGCATTTTGATTTAATCCCTTTTGTATCTGTTTTATTTGCTATTTAATCCTCCTTTTTTATTATTGTTTTTAGATTATTCTAATATTATATTGAATTAAAATGTTATATTATTATTTATATATTAATTTGTCTATAATATAAAATTTATATATATATTTTTATGTATTAACCTTATATGTATTATTATTTATTTTATGTGGTTTAATATTATTTAATTATATATAATTTTTCACATTATATGGTATTATATTATATCATATTTTTTATAAAATATATTTATATTGAAAAACATGTTTCATTTATATTATTAAATTTTATTTATTTAAAATCATTATATATTATTCTTTTTATACATTGTTTACATTGTTTATATCATATAAGTATGTAATTTTTTTTTTCTTTTTTTATTAATCTTGCATGAAAATTTTCATATTTATTTAGTAATTTCTATTTTGACATTTATTGTTTTATGTATATATTTTATTTGCTCATATTCTCTCATTTATTTATTTATGATTGCCATTGTGTAGTTATTTTATTAGTCGTTATTCTACATTATTATCTCTTTATTATTTATATAAATATGAAATGTTAGTATGTCATAATTGCTTTTGATATTTACGTTTGATAATGTATAAATGCGATATTGTCACATAGATTATTGTTTAAAGTAAAAATACATTTTTTGCAAAATTACTATGTTTTATTTAAAGGTTTTTTTTTAAAATAAGACAATATTTTGTATTTAGAAATTCGGGAAATATTGCCCTATCGTGCTGGGTTGCGATTTTCCGTTTGGCTAAATAACTAAATATCCTTTTAACAAGTTTTGTAAATCATGAGATGATTTTGATTACGGAGGTTTTAAAATATTGTGTCCAATCGTGCTGGATGTGATGTTTATATTCCTTCAGAACAAAGAAATCTCAAATTTTAACTCAAATTGCTCGAAGTTTTTAAGAAATCATATTTTTAAATACTTTTAAATTTCAAACATTTGGACATGATTCTATCGATTAGGTACCAATTTTTGGGCGTTATGAGGGTGCTAACCCTTCCTCATACGTAATCGACTCCCGAATCCATTTTCTCGTTTTTCGTAGACCAAAATCAAATGTTTTAAATAAAATGTTTTACAAGGTGATCCAATCACACCTAAGTAAAAAGGGATTGGTGGCGACTCCTATTTTTGTTTTTAAAAGTCAACCCCATTTTCTAAAATTTTTAAGCATGGTTTCGACAGCTTGGCGACTCCACTGGGGACCAATAAGAGAGTCAAGCCGTAAAATCGATAATTTCATGTCCTTTTGTTCGAATTTAAAATTCTAATTTTAAAAACATGATCCTTTTATTGCATGTGATTTTAAAATATATCTCTTTGCATTGCTCTGCATGACCGTCGCGGTCACACCCTTAAGTGGGAGCGAGAAGCTATGCCTTCGTGAGGTTTTCACCTCCGCATGGGCTAGTGGACTGCTTCCAGGATACATCTGTACCTATGTCTTCGTGAATTTTTCACTTCCGCATGGCCATAGGGAAATGTATTCCCCTGAACCGAACTCGGTCCATATGAGCCTATAATGGGTGAGGATCGAGAAATCTGCTTGTTCGGGTACCTCAACTTTAGAACTAAACCGCATATAGTGAACCCTAAGAGCCCACCTTAGGTAGAACTATGTCAAACCTTAGTGGTCACCCTAATAGGTGTTTGTTTATTTTACTTGCTTTATATTCTATGGTACTAACTTGTTGTGTTTTATTCTTTTGTTCATATCATTTCATACTTGAAGAGGTATCGATTCACGGTCAGTTTCTAAGTTAGAAAGCTAGTTATGGAGAACGAATTCCTTGATAAAGTGGAAGACAATGCAGTAGTTAGTATATGGTCAGAGCAAAGGCAATTAGAGAAAGAAGGGTATGGATTCGTTTGAGCAAGAGGGAAATAGGGCAGCACTATAATCCCTGCCACCTGTGCTTCCTGATGTTGTTCTGATCAAAAAAGAATCGGAAGCGAAGAAGATTGTACGACACCCTATGGAAAGGCGTGGTGTTGGAACTAAAGGGCAGAAGGTAACTATACTCACCAATCACTTCAAAGTGGGCGTGTGGAGTACGGATGGACACTTCTACCAAACAACAAGCTTGAGTTTACTGTTGTACTTGAGGATGTTGCACCTGCCAGAAACAATGGAAATGCAAGCCCTGATGGCCAGGATAGCCCAAATGGGCGTGAAAAAAGAGATTAAGAAGATCGTATCATTCAATAAATTGGTGGAGCCATTTAGGATTGAAAGATGGGTTGTTGTGAACTTCTCGGCTCCTCGTTGTGATCCAAACAACATTGCAAGGGATTTGATTCGTTGTGGAGAAATGAAAGGAATTCATTTTGACCACCCATTTGATATATTCAATGAGATGAACCAGAATAGACGCCTTTCACCTGTGGTTAGCGTCGAAAAAAGATTTGAACAGATACAATCTAAACTCTCTGGAGCTCCGCAGTTCTTTTTTTGTTTGCTTCCTGATAAGAAAAACTCTGATCTTTATTGGCCACGAAAGCGGAAGAATCTCTCTGAGTATGGCACTAGCTAGGGTGAATGATCGAGTCTTTTCCAAAGATCGATGCTAAGCTTGGACGGTATCTTCATCATCACCGAAGCCATAATTCTGCGATCGAGTTAAAGTCAAGCCTGAACAAGATCGAGGAAATGAAAGGTAAGATTGAAGAGTTAGAAGCAGCATTGCAAAGTTGTGAAATTCAGATTGAGCTTTTTGAAACAAGAGAAGGGCGTTGGAAGGAAGAACTTCACCATTCCCATGACCAAGTCATAAGTCGGGATTACTTCATGGGTGAAGCAATAGTTCAGATTCGAGAGGTAGCTGATCATCTATAGACTTTGGCAGCGTAGGCTGATACGTTGAGCATGAAGTATGAACTACAGTCTGATCGTAGTCAAGAACTGTCTTCATTGCTTGGGAAAATCAAAACCTTAAGACTTAGGGCGAAAGCATATTTGTAGTCTGTTTTATGTAAAGGATTTTGTTTTCTAATAAAGTTTTCTAAAATGAAGTTTAATTAGAATCGATGCCTCTTAGCATTCATGCATTTGCATTACATTGCATCATTTGCATTAGACTTTTACAAAAGGACCCTTATTAGGTAAAAATATTTCAGTTAACCTGGAAAACATGGAACAAAGGTTGGAGAGAATAGAACAAATGCAAATACAGATGTAGGGGCAATTAACCAAGATCCAACAAGAAATGCGGGAACAAATGTTAGAATGCCAAAAGAATGTGATTGGTCAGTTAACCCAGTTACTAGCCGGAGGACTTGAAAAAAGGAGTGGCCTAGCTGTCAATAGTGTGGATGATGAGGAAGACATCGTTTATTCCCCAATAGGTATCCCGACTCAACCAGACGCGCATTCGCATGGGATACCCATCATTATTGGACCCCAATGTCAGAATGATACTTCGTCTCTATTGAGCTTCCCAATGGGTTCAGGTTTTAACCCGAATGAAGATTAAGCTAAACCGGTTGTTCTGGTGGAAACAAAGGAAATGGGAGAATGGACTTCTAAAGCCCTGAAGAAGAAGGAAAGAAAGCGAATAGTACCAGTAGGTACAAAAAGAGCCATTCAGAACCGATTACAGTAAACCAGCCAAGGACGGTAACCACCAGAAATTAGGTCTCCCCAAGGCAAAACTCTGAAAAGCTCTAATTTACGCCAATCCCGATGACGTATAAGGAGCTATATCAAAGTTTATTTGATGCACATATGGTGTCTCCATTTTATCTGAAGCCGTTACAGCCCCCATATCCTAAGTGGTATGACTCGAACGCTCAATGCGACTACCATGCGGGAATAACGGGTCATTCAATTGAAAACTGTACTACGTTTAAAAAGTTGGTCGAAAGGTTCATTAAAATGGGAATTGTGAAGTTCGACGATTCATCAAAACCTGATCACTTTGACGAGGTAGTAAATGCGGTAATTGAAGGAGGAGACAAGAAAGTTGCAACTCCTTGAAGAAATAAAAAATGAAGAGGGAACCGGAGAACAAAGTTTCCAAGCCCTTGCATACTTGGGAGTGCTTTGAATAATGGGGCTGTGGAGGAGATCCTTGTATTTTTAGAGCTGATCTAGAGTAATATTCAAAACATGCTTGTTGTCTTAAGCCTAGAGGCAATAAGAACTCTTTTGTGAAATAGGCTTATGTCCAGAATTTTTATTTTTAATAAAATGCATTTTTTTCTTTTATTTTCCATTTCATACTGTACAAACAATTATTATTTTTTGTTTTTTCTTTGGACTTTCTTTTAAATATTCTTTCATTCTTTATCCATGATCTTACAAATAACCATTCTTTGAATCATTTATTCTTTGGATTTGTTTGCCTTCGTACCTAGGTACCCAGATATCAACGACATGAGCGACGTTGTTACTGACTCTCTTTTTGAATGGGATAAGGGTTTAGAGGATCTAAGGACTTTGAAGATAACAGAGATTGTAACATATCTTCTGATTTTTTTTTAAGAGTGGATTAGCAAGATGAAAGACAGACCTTACTTAACAAAGGGTCAGTAGATATTATGAGCCTAGAAAAAGGGTGAAGATCGAAGCCCAGCTCACCATAGAAATAATGCGAGACATCATTGAGTTATTTTCAAGAATTCAAAGATGTTTTTGTACGGTCATATCAGGACATGCTTGGGCTACTAAGACGCGGGCTAAACATGAGGATCGGGCACTACCGATCTACATAGAAAGGGATGGTATCAGCTATGCCATATCTAAGGAGACAAGATTCATGTGCCTACTCCAGTTCTTCACAAATTTTCCATATGTAGGGCATGGATGCGATAGGGCCAATCTCGTCAAACGCTTCTAGTTGACATTGATCCACCGTCATGGTTATCATCTACTTCACTAAGAGGGTGGAAGTAGCTTCATATGTCAATGTTACAAAGTCGATAGCCATCAAATCGCCAAAAAAAAGGGATCAGATGCTAGCAGAATGACATAAAGGATCGCGTTTAAATAACTGTACAAAGTCAAAGTTTACAGTTTGTCCAAAGATCAGGCAGCATATCACAGTGCAACAAAAGTTTCCAAAAAAATGAAATGTGGCTAAGACTTGTAAAGATTGGCATAAGAAGCTATCACTACTCTCTATGATCATCGAACGTTGGCTAGGACATTTGCCGGGGCAACATCTTACACATTGGTTTATAAATTTGAAGCGTTTTTATCAATTAAACCTAATCGAAGGAAAGGTTAAAAGCTATTTGCCATGGCCAGATGATGCGAGCTTAGGTTAAAGAAGTTCATCTTAGGGAATTCTACGAAGAAACCTGATGTTGAAAAAGATTTTTCTTCTACAAAATGATTTTAGAAGAAAGCATATGCCGAACTTGGAAGGACTTATGTAGGGCCTGTTCTAGAGGAGCATTGATATTGACCGAGACAGATGGTGAAGATTCGCCCAATCCGGTGAATTCAGGGTCAATCAAGAAAGATTTTACCTAAAAGAGGAAGGACCAAGGTGAAAACCCGCAAAGGGCGCCTTGAGTTCAAATTCAAAAAAAAAGGAGAGGCCAAAGCGAAAACCCGCAAAGGGCGCTTTCAGACCAAAGGGGTTTTGAGCTGAAAACCCAAAAGGGCGACTCAAATTTTGAACAAAGATAGGGCATGTGGTAGTCTTACTATGCCTAAATTAACAATGAGGAAGTATGCTGCATCTTGAGGCATCGACAAAGTACTCCGGATCCCCTAAACACATATCGAACTTAAAATGGTCCTCAAGAAGTTTGAACAGAGAAGCTCAAGCTGCGATATCTGGGGCACCTAGCTTCTATCTTACTCATTTTTGAATTTATTATCTTTGATTGCTTCATTCTTTTCAAGATACACCCAGATCAATTTTCTTTTATTGCCTTGGTGATCTTTGATTAACTTATTTGTTTCGAGCCATGCTCCTGATTAATTTCTTTCTCGTCCATTTTGTGACATTTTTCAAGCATTTTATATTGAAATAACAATTAATGGGCTAATAACACTTTCATAAAAGGAGTTTCGCATATTACTCTGAAAACTTCTAAATAATATGAGGAATCTGAAACATAATTATTGCTCAGAACTCACCAAGCCTAAGGGTTGGAAACATTGAAAAATGATTATATCTTCGGATTCTTATTGGATAAGACAATTTCGTTGTTGATACTATATCGGCAAGTGACGAATAAGGCCAATCCATGTGTAAAAAGGGATCATTGTCGGGATACCCTGCATTCGTGCAAATTTTAGACACATACATTTGGGGAATGGTGTAACAGATCAAATTGATTGAAAGTGATACAAGTTCTGTACTTCTGAGAGGTAACAGAAGGATGGAAGAAACCAAATGTTATTTCCCTAAGTTTACAGTGGGAGGTACCAACTTCATGTCCCAAGGTTTAAGTGGAGAATACTCAGAAATTACATTGGGGCAACCTTATTGAACAGAACATGATTGATGAACAAAAATGCAGAACAGATGAGTGGTAACACCTAGAGTAGGAATCATACTCATAACACTTTTGCATCATAACAAATCTCATTAGGAGCATTTGATTCATTCCAATCATTGCATCTTAATCCTTTAAAAGGAATCATTTTCATGACATGTTACATTCGTGTCACTCATAATACATGTAGCTAGAAACATTTGATTCATTCTGATCATAGCATCTTAGTCATGTGGTATAAACATATGGAATCGAGTCTCTGAGGACATGTCCTCGATGGACGGTGTAGCAATCTTGGTGAATTTGAAGATCTCATCTTCACGAAGTTGTAGGAAGTAGATCGAAAAGAATTTCAGCCTTATCTCCCTAAAGTTGTAGTGGAGTAGAATGAAGACAGAAGATCTCATCTTCCTGAAGTTGTAGGAAGCAGATCGAAAAGAATTTCAGCCTTATCTCCCTGAAGTTGTAGTGGAGTAGACTGAAGACAGAAGATCTCATCTTTCTGAAGTTGTAGGAAGCAGATCAAAAAGAATTTTAGCCTTATCTCCTGAAGTTGTAGTGGAGTAGATCAAGATGAGGAAGATCTCATCTTCTGAAGTTGTAGGAAGCGGATCGAAAAGAACTTCAGCCTTATCTCCCTGAAGTTGTAGTGGAGTAGACTGAAGAAAGAGGATCTTATCTTCCTGAAGTTGTAGGAAGCAGATCAAACACATTTTCAGTCTTATCCCCCTGAAGTTGTAGTGGAGTAGACTGAAGACAGAAGATCTCATCTTCCTGAAGTTGTAGGAAGCGGATCGAAAAGAATTTCACCTTATCTCCACGAAGTTGTAGTGGAGTAGGTGAAGAGCGAGAAGATCTCATCTTTACGAAGTTGTAGGAAGTAGATCGAAAAGAATTTTAGCCTTATCTCCACTGAAGTTGTAGTGGAGTAGATCAAGGCAGAAGATCTCATCTTCCTGAAGTTGTAGGAAGCAGATCGAAAAGAACTTCAACCTTATCTCCCTGAAGTTGTAGTGGAGTAGACTGAAGAAAGAGGATCTTATCTTCCTGAAGTTGCAGGAAGCAGATCAAACACATTTTCAGCCTTATCCCCCTGAAGTTGTAGTGGAGTAGACTGAAGATAGAAGATCTCATCTTCCTGAAGTTGTAGGAAGCAGATCGAAAAGAATTTTAGCCTTATCTCCACTGAAGTTGTAGTGGAGTAGATTGAAGACAGAAGATCTCATCTTCCTGAAGATGTAGGAAGCAGATCGAAAAGAATTTCAGCCTTATCTCCCTGAAGTTGTAGTGGAGTAGACTGAAGACAGAAGATCTCATCTTCCTGAAGATGTAGGAAGCAGATCGAAAATAATTTCAGCCTTATCTCCCCGAAGTTGTAGTGGAGTAGACTGAAGACAGAAGATCTCATCTTCCTGAAGTTGTAGGAAGCAGATCGAAAAGAATTTCAGCCTTATCTTCCTGAAGTTGTAGTGGAGTAGATTGAAGAAAGAGGATCTTATCTTCCTGAAGTTGCAGGAAGCAGATCAAACATATTTTCAGCCTTACCTCCCTGAAGTTGCAGTGGAGTAGACTGAAGACAGAAGATCTCATCTTCCTGAAGTTGTAGGAAGTAGATCGAAAAGAATTTCAGCCTTATCTCCCTGAAGACTGAAAATAGTAGATCTGGTATTCTTGAAGTTGCATGAAGCAGATTGAAGCTATCAAACTAATTGAAATCAAGATGAAGTTCTAGTACCCCTGAAGATGCAGTTAGGATTGGAAGCCGTTTGAAGAAGGTGAGGATCAAGAAGTCGAAGCTCGGCCAAAATCGTGCAAAATTGGTCCTTTTATAGTCTTTGCTCTATTCTCGTTTCACGACAATGAGCAAAGAGGGGTAGCTGTAATGGCCCATTTTTGCCCAGGCTGGAATAAACCAAAATAAAAAAATAAAAAAAAATAAAACCAGTGTTTATTTTTAAATAGTCCAGTTACAACATTAAGCCCAAAACCAAAAAATACTAAACCACTAGCCCAAATCCTACACAGACCCAATACCTAAAACCCAACCTGACCCATTAACCTAGATCCTAAACAGCCTACACACAGACCCAATACCTCAGACCCAAGTCTCAGGCGGCCCAAAATGGCCCAACAACTTAAACAGAAATCAGAAGGCCTAGGGTTTTCTGAAACCCTAGGTGCCGCAGGAGACAGCAAGCCAACAGTTGCGCCGCAATCCACGCACCCAGTTGCGCCGTCATCAATGCACGGAGGTCCCTCGCGCCGCAACACCAGCGCCCAACAGCGCCTCGCGCTTACGCCGCCCGATTGTGCCACGTTCAGCGCACATCACCACCGAGATTCTCTCCATTCTCCGCACAAAAAAAAAAGTGATGGCAGTTATAGTGATTATGAAAAGCTGGACAAAATATTTTATTCCTTTTTATTTTTATTTTCGAGGGTATAAAAACCCAATCTGGAGACACACAGAGAGAGATACAAACGGAGACAAAATATTTTGAAAGAGAATACAAATATTGTTCTTTAACAAATGTGATTTTCCACTTTTATTTGCATTTTTTTTATTTCGATTCGTGCGTATTTATTATAAAATAGTACGAATAATAAAAAGAATACGAGATTACCTTTTGAAAAGAGACGCTTCTCACCGAAAAACCATTGCAAACGACGGCGCGTGTGGCGGCGCGTGGCCGGAATATGGGCTGGACTCTGGTCGGAGACAGAAAGGAAGAGAGAGCTTTTCAGAGCTCTGTTTTGTTTTTTTTTTTTTTTGAATCTGTTAAAATGATTTTTTTTATTAATTTCTGACTTATATAAACAGTTGGAACGGCGTCGTTTTGGGGGCTGCCTTTAAAGGCCAAAACGCGCGTCGTTTTTAAAAACGATGACCAGTAGCGTTGACCCGACCCGGGGAAGATCCGCGTGTTTTTTGTTTAAGGGTCTAATTTTCGTTTTGATCCTTCCGCAATTTAATTAATTTTAAATCGGTCCAATTCACATTTTTATTTTTTATTAAATTAACCCTAAACTTTGCATTTTGTTTCAATTTAATCCTCGAGCTACTTTAAAGGCTGAAAAACTGAACGGCGTCGTTTTGAAAATTTGGCAAAATTGCCATAATAACCCTTGCAGTGAAACGCATTTTGATTTAATCCCTTTTGTATCTGTTTTATTTGCTATTTAATCCTCCTTTTTTATTATTGTTTTTAGATTATTCTAATATTATATTGAATTAAAATGTTATATTATTATTTATATATTAATTTGTCTATAATATAAAATTTATATATATTTTTATGTATTAACCTTATATGTATTATTATTTATTTTATGTGGTTTAATATTGTATAATTATATATAATTTTTCACATTATATAGTATTATATTATATCATATTTTTTATAAAATATATTTATATTGAAAAACATGTTTCATTTATATTATTAAATTTATTTATTTAAAATCATTATATATTATTCTTTTTATACATTGTTTACATTGTTTATATCATATAAGTATGTAATTTTTTTTTCTTTTTTTATTAATCTTGCATGAAAATTTTCATATTTATTTAGTAATTTCTATTTTGACATTTATTGTTTTATGTATATATTTTATTTGCTCATATTCTCTCATTTATTTATTTATGATTGCCATTGTGTAGTTATTTTATTAGTCGTTATTCTACATTATTATCTCTTTATTATTTATATAAATATGAAATGTTAGTATGTCATAATTGCTTTTGATATTTACGTTTGATAATGTATAAATGCAATATTGTCACATAGATTATTGTTTAAAGTAAAAATACATTTTTTGCAAAATTACTATATTTTATTTAAAGGTTTTTTTTTTTTTAAATAAGGCAATGTTTTGTATTTAGAAATTCGGGAAATAGTGCCCTATCGTGTTGGGTTGCGATTTTCCGTTTGGCTAAATAACTAAATATCATTTTAACAAGTTTTGTAAATCATGAGATGATTTTGATTACGGAGGTTTTAAAATATTGTGTCCAACCATGCTGGATGTGATGTTTATATTCTTTCGGAACAAAGAAATCTCAAATTTTAACTCAAATTACTCGAAGTTTTTAAGAAATCATATTTTTAAATACTTTTAAATTTCAAACATTTGGACATGATTCTATCGATTAGGTACCAATTTTTGGGCGTTATGAGGGTGCTAACCCTTCCTCATACATAATCGACTCCCGAATCCATTTTCTCGTTTTTCGTAGACCAAAATCAAATGTTTTAAAATAAAATATTTTACAAGGTGATCCAATCACACCTAAGTAAAAAGGGATTGGTGGCGACTCCCATTTTTGTTTTTAAAAGTCGACCCCGTTTTCTAAAATTTTTAAGAATGGTTTCGACACTCTACAAACTATTTTGAAATAAAAGAACGAGAATAACTTGGACACTTTAATTTATAATGGTTCGATTGTAATTGCCTACCTCCACTACCTTGGTATACCTCAACCAAGGATTTTCCAATTTATTATACTTGAATTGTTACATTTCAAGGAAAAAGGCATAACCTTTACAACCCCTATCTTTTTCGCAAGGTTAAGATAGAACCTTCCCCTAGTTTTTATGGCTTAACTAAAATCCTCTAGCTTTCACGGCACAACTAGAAACCATTTACAATCCCCTTAAGGTTTTATGCCTTAAAAACCTTTAGTAAGTTTTTTAATACAAAAAGATGTGCGTAAATAATTAAGACCTCTCAAAGATGTGTGTTTATAAGTGATAGCTCTCTCAAAGAATGAAGATGAGAATGATAAAATATATTACATAAGCACTTGAGAGATGTAAAAGAGAAAATGAAGAACAAAAAAAATGAAAGCTTCTCTCTTGGTTTCGATGCTTGGATGTTCATCTCTTATACCTTTTTGTGTCTTTGATTAGTATTTATATCAAGGAATAATTTTTTAGATATTTATGACCCATTGAAGATTATTTGGAGTTGTTAGAAGTATTAATTTCGGGATGAAAAAGTGTCCCTACAACCCATGTATTAATACATGTCAAGGATGTATCGATACATCTCATAAAAGTAGTTTTTGGTGACTATATTGACACCCATGTATCGATACATATAGCCATGTATTGGTACATCTATGGGATGTACCAATACTTCTCAAGGATGTATCGATACATCTCTTTCCATTATTTGGCTATTGACTTGCAATGTATCAATACATGAAAGCAATGTATTGATACATTCCCCTTAGTTTGTGTTCTAAGACTAATAACTTGCAATGTATCGATACCTTGACCCTAGCATCAATACTAAGCTATCAAAATGCCTTGAAATGTTTGAACACTAAATGACTTAGTTAATAAATTTTCTCTTAAATGTCGTTATATCAAAAGCTTGGGACATCAAAGCTAACAATGTTGATTATGGTTTAATGTTATATTGTTCTTAGTTTTTTTTTTTTTTTTGTTATTGCCATAACTCTTTGGCTGTTGACATTGTGTTATGGTGCATCGAAGTAGTTGTTTCTATATTCTATCTGCGCTGAATATAGTTACTATTGCGACTCTTTGGTGAGTTATGTTATGATTGTTAACTGGTGTTAGTAGCTCATATTTATATGCTAAGAATGAATTACATCTTATCCTTGATTGCATTATAAAACCAGTCCAAATATCCCCAGAATATAGCTCTATATATCAAATAGTTTTTATTTTAAATCGTTAGTAGCTCATAACTAAACAGGGGCGAAGCCAGAGGGGCTGGTATGGGCCCCGGCCCCCCTAAAATGTAAAAATATTATTCAGGCTCTTAAAATTTTTTAAAAATTTTAAATTAGTAAAGGTAAAATTGCACTTTGGCCCCCCCTAAAATTATAAAAATTCGATTTAATCCTTTACAAATTATAAAGATATAAACTATAAAAAATTAAAATTTCATCCAGCCCCCCTAAAAAATTGTTCTGGCTTCGCCCCTGTAACTAAATATATTTTGCTGATGAGTAGCTCATATCCATATATAAAAAATGATTTATATATTTATTCCCAAACGAATGATGCTTAAATGTAATCAAGAGAAGCTTTATATGATAATAAGAAATTAAAAATATAAACTTCACAAAACAAGAAGCTCATCAATGAAAATAGAGAGAAAGATGAAGTAATATGAGTGACTAATATCAATAGTGATATGAACTTTTATGGAACAGATTGGGTTCAATCCAAAGGCAATAATTTTAGTTCAGAGCAATGGAATTTCATCATGCAACATCAAAAACTTAATCTGTTGGATTTCATTATAGCATAGGAAGAAGAAGAGAACTTGTATCTTTCTTCATTAAAACAGGATTCTTTTGGGCTATCTTAATAAAATTTTAACATTGGAATTTTGTTAAAGGTTTCCTGATGAAGGGAGAAGAGATAAAAAGAAAGGGAGAAGAAGATATTGAAAATAAAGAAATAAAAAGAGAATAAAAGAAAAAGAATGAAATTTGTTTTAGTTGTATAATTTGACAAAAGAATTTGTCTGAAAAGAACGCATTAATGTGCCACATTAACTTCTTATTACACTTTTTAACGAGATTTAACAGTTGAGTGATCATATCGTATTAAATAATTTTAATGATTATATCATAATTATTTAAAATATGACTTGAACAAATTACCTTAAATATCTAGAATAACACATTAGATAACAAGTGTTTATTTGAGATTGACCTAAAATGATATATATTTTAAAATTTAATGAGTAAATATTTTAGGCTATTTGAAGCCAAAATGTATATATTTGATAATCAAAAATAGGCTTAAACCATAAAATGGTACTTAAACTATATTGTTTTTTTTCAAGTTTGTATTTAAACTTTTTTTTGGTCAAGTGATACCTAAACTATACCACAAAATGGTACTTAAACTATATCTTTTTTTCAAGTTGGTATTTCAACTTTTTTTTGGACGAGTGGTACCTAAATTATACCACAAAATGGTACCTAAACTATAAAAAATTTTCCCAAGTTGGTAGCTAAACATTTTTTTGGTTACAAGTGATACATAAAGTATATTCCAATACCCAAAGTAGTACTTAAACCATACTCAATTATCCAAATTACTTCAGTAGTTAAAAAAAACCCTCTTAGTCAATTATTTTGTGACACATGGTACTACAAAGTTCCCATAAAAGTTAAATATTATTTCCAAAATTTCTAAACATATTTATCTCTTTAGTTCTTCACTGAAGAAATCTGATTGTGAAAACATCAAGAACTCATCGCAAAACCCATTCAAACCTAGTTGAAGACAAAACCCAGATTTCAGTGAGTTTCTTCTCCATTTTTAAACCTCGATCAAAACTTATCTATTATTATTTTTAAAAATAAATTTTTTTTTGTTTTTTTCTATGTACTTTGTATAAAATAGTTAATGCTATATGAATCTCTATAAAAAAAAAGTTCAGATAAAGAATGAAATCCTAAAATTGGGTAGAAACTGAGTTGAAAAAAATTAAAAGAAAAAAAAAATTGTAGGGAGAGAGTGTAAAAGGAATTGAAAAATTTTAATTTAATTCAATTTGATATTTTTATAATTTATTAATTATATTCTTTGAATTTTATTTTAATATAAAGTATCACGTGTCGTAAAATGATTGGTTAAAATATTTTTGTTTAACAATTGAGTAATTTGGGTAATGAAGTATAATTTAGGCATCATGTTGGGTAACGAAATATAGTTTAAGTAGCACTTGTGACCATAAAAATGTTTATGTACCAACTTGAGAAAAAGGTATATTTTAGGTACCATTTCGGATAACGAATTATAATTTAGGTACCACTTATGATAAAACAAAGTTTAGTGAGAAAAAAAAAGTATAGTTTAGGTATCATGTTATGATTTAAGCCTAAAAGATGATATAGGCACCAAATTGAATTCTAAAGCTAATGTGAAGTGACAATATTGTATTATCCCTACATATTTTTGGGAGTTTCGTTTGACATCTATTATCGACTCACGACGGCAACACCGCCTTTCAGCGACAACATAAAAATCCATGATCTAAAGACCAACTTCTTTTCTCTTCTCTTTCCCCAAATGGATTCACCCTCGTCTTCACCGAAACCATTGGGGAAATCGAACATCCAGAGATTCATACGAAGAGTAATTTCTCCGGCCATCGTCGACAAAACTTGTCCCATATGCTTGAGAACCATCGACGTTCCTGGAGCGGCGGTTCTCACCGTTTGTTTCCACGCTTACTGCTTGGACTGCATCCGCAAGTGGAGCGATTTGAAGAGGAATTGCCCTCTCTGCAATTCCACCTTCGATTCTTGGTTCTACAAAATCGATCTCTCCTCTCTAAGATACCTCAAACAGCAGTTACCTGCTATCTCCGACTGCAAATCGGTTATTCCACGACCTCGGTCCACCGTATCTGATCGTCGACGGTGAGTTTTCTTTTTTGGTTAACGATTATCTGACTCTTTAACTGTAAGTCGAATAAAAGAATTGATTGTGTAGGTTATTCCTTTTTTTTTTCTTTTCAATTATTTGGTTAGGATCATAGAAAGGACCAGAAGAGAAATAAACGATGTTAACCGGAGAACGAGGCCGTTGCCTTGGCGGCGATCTTTTGGGCGACCTGGGATTGTGTCGCCTCATGTTATCGCCGAAAGGAAGCTTCAATGGCGTGCCAGGTACCTTATGAAGACCCAATTTAGTTATATTTGCTTAATTCTAAGATTAAATGGCTGATAGGGGGTTTCTCTTGCAGTGTGTATAACCGACGGCTGCAAGGTGTGCCTATATATCATGGTAATGGTTTTCAGCAGGTAGGTTTACCTGGTTTAGTTCTTTGAAGGTTTGCATTTTTTTTTTTCCATATATTTGAAATGTGACGAATATGGATGACATAAATCAGTGGATTTGATTAGCAAGGAAGGGTTATTTTGCATCATTTTGATGCGTTCTCTCTTTGCTTTCAGAATGTTCCTAGGATTAGGAATGATTTTGAGAAAGAGAAACTACTGCGAAGAATAGAACCATGGATTCAAAGGGAGCTTGAGGCTATCCTTGGAGATCCAGATCCATCAATCATTCTTCATGTTGTGTCCTCGCTTCTCTTCTCTAGACATGAAGGAAAGCATGATGGCTCTTCCGCCTCTTCGACACAGCTCAGTTTTGTCAATGACAACTTTCTGGCTCCTTTGGAACCTTTTTTGCACGACCGGACCAACATGTTTTGGCATGAACTCAGGTGAGTTATACACCTTTGCTTTTTTGGTTTGCTTGAAGATTTCCTTTTCTGTTATTATTAACTTTGAGAAATGTACACCAGATGCTTTGTGGAGAGTCCATTTACCATGGAAACTTATGATGCAGTAGTTGAGTATAGACAGTTGGAGTAGCGGCGCTTTGCTGAGTTGCATATTATTTTAACTGATATCTCGTCTACCCACTTTATCTGTGGCGTTAGAGATCAGTTCCTTCAGAGCTTGTTATCCTCGATGGTCTGGTGATGGCTGCACTAGCAGCTGTTAAGCCATCAGGTAAAATGGCACAGCTTAGAGATTGAAGGATTTAATCAAATTCTGAAGCTAGGGTTTAACTGATGAAAGAAAAAATGTGCTCAGTACTATCAAATTGCTTGAAGTTGAGAGATCCAAGAAGCAGGGGCTTTGGTAGCCGTCGAATAAGTAGAGCGGAGCAGATTAAACATGTCAGCCGGAGTTGCAAGCAAGCCAGGTGGCAACCAACAAATTCTTGTAATAGCCGTCAGATAAGTAGAGCAGATTAAACATGTACATATTCTTGTAAATGTTTGCTTGGATCATATTTTGATTTTATATCATTTGACGTTCCCTTTGGCATGATTTGTGCATTGATGAAAGTAATTTATACAATTTATCGGAAAATATGTAAATTTGCTATTTAATGCGATAGATTGAAATTTAAGGAGTTACAGAGTTTGTGACAACTTTCCAGATCATAAATCTTACAAGCATTGCAACAAAATAATACATCTTGCAAGAAGAACAAGTACCTTGGATAAAAGAAGCAGCAGTTTGATCAAATATGCAATCATGATTCTTCCTCTGGCTCTTCTTCTTCTTGAAGAAGGTTCTCTCTGTTATCATGTGCCCAAAATCCGCGCACATCTATGAGCATGCTGGCCACAGTCCCACCCTGTTTACAAGCTAGGAGGTCAGCCAACGTAATCCTCAATGGATCGGCTGGCTTTACCATATCCCATATTTCATCCCGAACATCTTCGATACACAATTCGTAGTTGCCCCCTTCAATCCATTTCTGGTGTACATCTCTGTTTCAAGGATCCAATGAGTTCTTTCAGTTGATGACATTATTATAATGGTGGTAAATGTAAATCAATCAGTGTTTTCATCATTCATGTCTCTGGAGATATGAGGCTTGTAGAAACTAGCTCAAGTGCTACAAGCAGGAAAATACAGAATTTTATGTAGGAAGGTTGTATCAGGCAACATCTCATCTCTGTGATGCTCCCCTTCTTCACTTCCATTTTTTTCGAGATATGCTTGATTGCTCAAATCACATAATATAGGTCAGAACCATGATAGTCAAAATAAAACTTCAATTATGAATATATGAAGAGGCCATTACCTGAAAAGAGAATGGATATCTGCTGTTGTGAGGAATCCCCTACCATTAAGATCAAGACAACGGAACAAATATGTTAACCCTTCTGTAGTATCTTTGTTCTCAAGGGCCAGAACAAAGTCAAGAAAACTGTCGAAGTCCATCTCTCGATTACTTCCAGCACCAATTTTGCAACGTCGGACATGCTCATCAAATACTATTGAAAGCATAAGAAATTGAAAAAATGAGAACTCAAATTGGAATAGAAAATACTAGAAAGAATACAACTTCGTAATAGAAGAGGATGATATATGATTGGTTTACTAACAGTCCAAGTCCACCTCTAATTTTGTTTTGAAGGACGTTGGAAGTAACAACCATGCTTACAAATCAAACGCAAAATCATGGTAAAAAGAAAACAATAGTGTTATATTCTACCTCTTTCGATGAAAATTTCAGTTAGAGTTCCATCCGCATATTCTTTAAGCTCCTGCTTACTCAGTGTTCCATTCATATCCTTATCGAGGGCAAGAAACATATCTTGGAGAAGAATAGATATGCTGTTAGTACATCATTGCATCATATTTACCACGTAATTATTTACATAAGCAGTTTTCGGACCTCAAAGAATGGTAAGAGTAAGATTAAGATCCACTAGACAATCAGGTTCAAAGGAGAGGATAAACAAAAACAACAAAATACGCTTATCTCTAGAGAAATTGAATATGCCCAAAGTACACACCACATATACGTTGTGCAGAAGTCAAGGAAAACCAATTTTCAGCTTGCTCAGTGTCAGTGACTTCTTCCTCACTTTCCTGCACAAAAATTTAATGAAGGAACGAGAAAATAACTTAAGAAAAATAGTTGTCAAAACTAGGTATAAGAGAATTGTGTATCTATGAGATATAATCATCAATAATGTACCTGATGTAGTTCCATTAATTCCTGGAGACAGTTACTAAGCAGCACCTTTTTTATGCAGGCCTTTCCTGTGAAAAATACTAAATGTTAACTATTGGAACACATCATGATGGAAGCACTAAAACTAGTTACTGATAATATATCAACTAGATGTTGGTAAAGGTATTTTGGTTACGCAGACCTCGTCTATGAGGATCACAAAAGAAAGAGAATTTGTGTGCAGCTATGCGACAGTACATTTGAACAAAGGCTGCAGGCATATCCCGTAGTTGTGCCAGGTTAGGAATAAGACCACGAATGTAGGCCTCCATTTCCTATAAAAATAATTGTAGTTCTTAAACATGAGAAATGGTTAAAAACAAACAGGTGCTGGAGTGGTAGTCAATCAGAAAAGAGATCACATGGTGAAAAGATAATTTAAATACTTCAAAGCTTGAAGACGCAAAGACTCATTACATGAGGTTGAAGGAAACCATCTGAATCCTCATCAAGCTCGCTCATATCAATTCTGGCCTGTGTAAGAGAAACCTGAAGAACAATGAAGAATAAACAGAAGTCAAGGAACCACTTTCTCAACAAAAATAAATTAAAATGCAAAAGTAGATGATATCTATGTTTCTTGAAACATCATGATTGTAGGACTGACATCGTTTGTCAACAAAGCAACAATCAATAATGGACTGATCCTAAGACTTGCACATGATTGAGATAGACCGCAAAGTATAATAACAATCAGAAACATTCTTTAACATCAAAGACTCACAGTGCGCATCACATAAAGATAGAAGGGCAAGATGGCGATTCTTCCTGATTCATCTTTCTCAAACTTCATGAAGTTTGATGGGCTGAAAAAGCGGCGACATTTTGGACCTATTTGTTCTGTACAAACGGAGGCAATGTGGCAAAAATCTTCATAATTCATCTGCAAATCGAGAAAATGAGTCAAGCTATGAATACAGCTGAGACAAGGATAATGTCACAATTATGAACAACAAACTAAAAGCAGCCTAGCAGTTTCGATTCTTTGAACAGATGAAGATTATGATGACTAAGAATATAAACCTTTTCAGCACCAGTGGCATCATCAATGACACAGTTTTCTCTTAAGCAAACCCACATCGCGTCCAGATCATCAGCGTTTAGTAGAAGATCAGATTGCTTCTGTAATTCAGAATTAAGAATGTGAGTGATGATTAAATGGACCAGTAGACAGTTCAGGACCAACACAATCAAAGAAAGCAGCAATTTTACCTTTAGAAAACGATATTTTGCTAGCTTCTGAACCCTATGACTGATGGATCCTTCCTCAGGTTTCTGAACCAAGCAAAAACAAAAACAAAAAGAAGAAACGAAAAGAAGAATAAGTTCGTGGTAATAAGGGATTTTAAGAGTAATGCAGCTGCAGATAATTTTGATACATGCCTTCTTATAGAAACTTGGTATTGTACCAGCTTCGGCACTTTTCTGTTGCTTTTCTTTAAATATATCAAGCAAGATCCTCTTTGTTTCAAGCTCTAAAAAAGGATGAAAGCAACACGAAAGATCAGAAATCTTAATGAGGAAACAAACATTGATTTTAATGATTAAATAAACGTACTCATATCCGCAATTCAACAAAAAGCCAAACATCTCAGCAGACAAGCATCAGGAATTAATGCATATATGACCAATTTAGATATCAGCAAGTTATAATTGCCCTCCTACAAAGCTTGTAAGAAGAAAAGACCCAGTTCCTAATCTTTCTCAAAGACATAAGCTTGCACGAATAAATATAAATAAACTTCAAATTACACGAATTCTCCATCTGTGCTTATCAATTCACACTCAAGATTAACCTAGTTATCAGGTTCATTACTTATCATCTTAAACAATAGGCTTCTACTTCCACAGTTTAGCAAAATTTTAAAAATTCTAAACACCACCAATTAAACAAATTTTCAGTAAGAAAGACCCTTAAAGTTATAGCCTAAGTCGAAATTAATCAAAATTAAGCTTAAGAAATAGAATTTTGGATATCATCAAGAAATGAAAGGAAGAGAGAAGAGATACGGACCCATTAAGGCTTCGGATCCGAGTCCGGCACCGGATCCGATGTACCGGCGAAGATTTCGAACCCAAAGCATCGACGAAACCGGTGGGATCTTCCGTTGAGTGGCGGCTTCGTGGCTCTCGCCATCACTGGACCCACTATACATGGTCGAGTTGCACCTATCTAGCAATACGAGTCGACTCAAACCAGTTCAATTTCGGTGTAAATTTTTAATTTTCTGAATAAAAAACCCTAGATCTTCAGTTTCACTGATCTGTGAAACAATTGATTTGGTAGAGAAAAGTGTTCCCCTTTTGTTTCCAAGACGCTTTTTGAAAATTATTTGGAGAAATTATAAGGGCATCTCTTAGATTTTCTATATTATAAATTTTGCCCAAAATTTTCTGAAATGTTGCTTTTGTCCCTTAAGTTTTTAAGGGCGTGTTTGGTGAGAATTTGCAGGTTTTCAAAATTTTAAAAATCAATTTACTTGTTTGGTAAATATGTTTGGGGAATTTCAAGTTTTATGAGTAATTTTAATAAGGGAATTTCGTAGTCTAATTTCCTTTCTTAAATTTCATTTAAAGAGGTGATTTTTTTTTAAAATTTCTCGTAACTTTATTTGATTAATTCACATGGTCCCATTATATGATAAAAAACTTAAATTTTTAAAAATTATTTTTGTTTAATACTAAATTTAATTTAAAAATTTTATTTTATTAAAACTATTTACAAAATTTTAAGTATATAATGATATTCATATTGAATATATATTTTATATTATTTATTTTTAATATAATTATTCGTAATTATTTTTTTAATTTGTAAAATTTCAATAACCTAATTTTTACTAAATCAATTATTTTTTTGAATTAAACAATTATAAATGGACGAATTCCAAAATAAAAGTATTTTAAAAATCTAAAAAATTTAGAACTCTTTATTCAAATACACACTAAGTTATTTTTTTAAAGAAAAATTACCTTGTTAAAAATCTTTTCTTCTCCAACTCAAGTAAAATCCAATAAATCACAATCATCGTATAGATGGAATTTGTTGAAGGGCTATATCTATTGGGGACCTCTCAAAACTTCTTTAAAATTTCACATATAATTTTTAGAGAGAACCAAAGCTTTAGGAAAGTAAATTGTTAGCACCAAACTCTCCCTCTCTCCTATTTGGGTTGTTCGATAAACTAAAAAATTAAGTGTTGAGCTTAAGTTATAAATTTTGTTTGGTATATTTCTTAAAATTAAGTACAAAATATGATTAGACTATTTGATAAATGCAATTTTTAAAATCTTATTAAGTGATAAGCAGAGCTCCTTATCTACGTAACATTTTCCACACTTTTTCATTACAAATTCTATCATTTACCTTTTATTATGGATTATCAAATGTGCTTAAAAAATTAATTCACTAAAAATATTAATTTTGATTTATTTTTTCTAATGAGTTCTAAAACAATGCTTTGGTTGGTAGTTACCCAAGTCAATATAACCACTTAAATTGTGGTTATTTAAAAATAAATATAAAACTTTTTATTTAATTATAAATGTAAAAACTTGATTTTCATCTGTGTCGAGAAATTCGATTTTGGGCTAGATTTCATAGACCGAGACATTTTCGGGAGAGAAATCAAAATGTTTCAAGGAATGGGTACGATAAACGATTAGAGTATCATTAGTTAGTAATTAGATATTAATTGAAGCTATTAATGGGGTTTAATTAGGGAGTTCAATAATTAACGCTTTTGGACCAAATTGTAAGGTTAGTAAAATTAGAGGGTTAATGTGTGAATATTAGAAAATACGATTTAACACATTAAAGGCCCTTATGTTGTAAATATCCTAGAACCTTAATGGAAAAATTCCCTTTTTATAAAATTGTCTGGAGGGAACGGTTTGTTCCACAATATTTTCACAATTAACATTTTCTCTACACCAAAATTCTCTAAATTTTTTGAGATGTCATTGTTAAGTGCTTAAAGTGTTTTAGAGGGAAAAAGTATTTAAGTTTAAGTTGCTGGAAGATTTTGAATAGTTAGAGGTTCTTAATATCGATTTTAAAATTAGATTTCAAGTTCAGATAGGTTAGATTAGAGTTCTATTGAGTTTCTATTAAAAGCAAGAAAATGTCGTGTTTTATCATAATGAATCACATTGTTAGTTTTAGGTGTTTTTAATGCTTGATTGTGTTGTACTAACTGTGTTTCTTTGTTTGAATGGTTAATTATAGCGAAAGAATGACCAAGTCTTCAAGGGCCAACGGGAAAGAAAATTTTTTTAAGGTATGACGACTTTAGTTCGTGGTAGCTTAATTCAATTTCACTATATAAGTTTATTAAGTGATCCAACTTAGATTATCCCTACTGGTATTATGTTTGAGTATTATGTATGAAAATGTCATGCTTTATCCATGAATTATGTGTATGAATGAATGTAAATCATGCAAAAATGTGAAAACATAGATGTTATGTATGTAGTGGTATGTGGTGATCCATGTTGAATGATGATAATAATCAATGTTTGTGAGACGTTTAAATATTAAATGCCCTATTAAATAATGTTGGATATGATTCGACTATAGTTGGCATGCCATAGAATTGATTTGTATTAGATGAAGTATTTAACACTTATTTGAATTTCATTGGGTGCTTGTGTGTATATATTTTGGCACTTGTGTGCTCTATTGTGGAGTGTTAGGGGAACGTGTTTACATGTATCGAAGCTTTTATGCTCGTTTGGTGCTTGTTTGCATCATTGTGGAGTGTAAAGGGTTAATACATATGTCCATACTTGATTCAACCTTTAGTTAATAGGGGCTATAATTATAATATAAATTTCGGTTATTATGTTATTAGATGAATGACTTATGCATGAATATGTGATAATGAATCATTGAAGACACCATGTAATGAGCATATGGAAAATGACTCGATTTGACGTGTGAATTGGAATGGTTATTGAAGATGTTTGCCAGATGTTGAATTAACTTGTTGGTGATATATGTGCTTTAATCTATATTATGTTAATGATTAACATGCTATGTTACTTAATATCATTATATTAAGATTTTGGTTATATTAGCACCATTGAGCTTTTCAATGCTTAGCGTGCGAATTGTTTGTTTCCGCACACAAGTGTTAGGTGATTTGTAACACCCCAAAATAGGGCCTAGGAATTTTAGCCTTTAAGTGTTCGAAATTTAGTGACATGGCATACTGGTAATGTTTTCAATTATGGTTTTTAGAAAATTAAATCAGTTTCTGAAAATGAGTTTTAAATACCTTTCATTTAAAAAATAGAACTGATTTGCAAAAGAGTTAAAATTAAGAGTTTTTATGAAGTAATTTGACCAAATGTCCAAAACCAACATTAAAACCCCCTTTTCCAAATAGTTTTCACCTCAACATCTTCTTCCCCATATTGGTGCCATCCCTTTGTTTTCCCTTTACTCTCCCAATCAATTTTTACTTCTAATTCCTAATCCTCTTTGATTTCTATCACCCTTGAACCTTAAACCTTTGTAAAAACCAAGAAAATCATCCAAAAACTTCATCATCTACATCATCTTCTCCAAACGTGGGTTATTTCAGATTAGCGTCAAAGCTTGTTTTTCTTCCATCAGAGGTAACCATTCGACTTTCTATGAGTTTTAAATGATATATAGTCCCTCAAGTTGAATTCTTAGCAATTGAAACGCATATTTTAAATAAAAGCCAAAAATCGGGTCTTTAATGGTAAATTTCGGGTTTGTGGATAAAAACATGGTTTTAAAGTGTTTTTCAACTTGTTTTAACATTATTAGAAGGGTTTTAAACTTACTTTGAAGTTTCGTTAAAGATTTCTTTAATTTTAATGAAGTTTCGAAAAATAGCCATAAAACATGTCGAAAAAGTCGACATCTTGAATTGAGTAGTTTTGTGAAGTTTAAAGGTCGAGAATTAGTTGTAGGTGAATTATAAGATGAACAGAATTGGTTTTAGGTGAAAATATTAAGTATAGATCGAGATATTCGAATTTAAAGTTTGCTATGTTATAAGTTTCGGTTATATGAGAACTTAGTTTAGGCTTATGTTTTGTATGCTTGTAATGAGTCCTTGGCTGATTTTTGGATGTATTGTTGTGTGAATTTCTTGTGTTGAAGTTTTGGATTCAATAGAACTTTCTACGAGTAGAGATAAAGGCAAGGAAAAGCTAGTTTGAGCTTTTAGCTTTTCGACGAAAGCGTAATCTTTGAGTGTTTGGAATAATTGCTTGTGGGCATGATTCAATACGTTATTTGAGAATTTAGTGGTAGCCTAAACCCCTACTCTAAATTCTGAGTGTAAGCTTTCTCATACCTATGTTATCTTGTGATTTATGTACTTATGTGAAGGTGAATATGTGAAATGAGATGAAATGCTATAACATGTGATATGTGGTTATGATAACTGTTGTGAAAGTGCAAATATGTACATGCTATGTATATGTTAAATGTTAGCGACAATGTTTTGCTAAAGATGCAAATATACAGTGATAGTGCACGAATAATCGGTAAGTGATATGTGATTGATTTTAGATATTTTGGCATTGTGATATTGAAACCGTTGGATATAGTTGGCATGCCATAGGATTGTGAGTACTCACCTATATGTATAGTGATTTTGGGCGTTGAGGCCCTGGGACATGTTGGAAGGATAAGGGAATGTGAGCTAAGCTCCATTCAATGGGACATGTGAGGGGAAATAAGGAGAGTGTTAGCTTTATGCTTCACTTTTGGGACATGTTTAACTTTATGAGTCTATGTTTGGTGTGTTAGAGATCCATGTATCCGATGAGTGATGATAGATCTCACTTTTATGTTTCATAGCTCAAGTGCCAAATTATCTTAAAATGTATATATGTGTAATGTGATGTATGCCAATTGAGTATGTGGTTGATATGCAATTTATCTTAAACTATGAATATGTGCGTTGTGATATGTGTTTATGTGACATGTGCTTAAATGTTTAAGATATCACATAAAGATGTTTAAGATGTTTTTGAGTATTATGACATATGCTTAAATGTTATGTGATTATATGAGTATTGTGATATATGCTTGTATGTTAGGTGATTATATAGGTCGTATGATATATGCTTGAAAGTGAATCTGTTTACCATGTAAAAGAACTAGAAAACAATGCGTGAGTAAGTATATTATGACACCAAAGTTGGAACTGTTGAGATTGTGCTATATGGTTGTTTCGTTGATGCTTGATGAACTATTTTCATGGTAGTTATTCTAGGCATTCACTGAGCTTGTTAATCTCACCCACTCCCTTCTTAAACTGTACAGATTAGTTATGTGCCGGTGTGAGCGGTGTGGCTTTTCGAGGGGTGATCCAAGCAAATCTATTTTCGTTATTCGTAGGTGTTTATTATTTGGTTATGTTTTGGGAATAAGGCAATGTGGTAGTCTTTGTGGTATTATTGGATATGATATTTTGAGTTGTCTCTATGATTTAATTGCTCTTGAGATTTTGGAATTCGGTTCGTAATATATTGCTCGGATTTGCTTTTGATGTTTGAAACTATTATTATGGTCGTTTCGGTGTTTATTTGATGTCGATACAATATCATGTTAAACTAGCACGAGTTGGAATGACTTATATGCTTAAAAATGTTGTATTTTTTGGGTCTAGAGCAGAGGTATCGATACTCGTGTTTTAAAAATGGTACCTCTGTGTTTTGAAACATGCAGGAAGTCAGAATAGAGATTTGGTATCGATACCTTTTCTCGAGTATCGATACTTCACGACAGGTACAGATAATTTTCAAGACATTGGGTTTTTAATCGAGAAACATAATGCAAGTTTATTATTGATTTTCCAGGTGGTATCAATACCCTAGTGTCAGTATCGATACCTACTGACATGTTTTGGGAATTTTGCTAAATGGACCTTATGCATGTTCTAAATTGTTTATAAGTCTAATTATTGTAAAGTTAGCATGTATCAATGGTAACTATCTTGAATGATTGACTTAAAACCTATACGAACGAAAAAATGATGGACATTTTATCTATAATAAGCTTTTACTTGTTGGTTGTGGCATGAGACGGTGGTGTGGCATCCTGATATTCAGGCTTGGTGACCAGGCCGGGTATGGGGTGTTACATGATCATTCGTGTTCAATTCATACTTCCTTGGCATTTAAAGGCTCAAATCTCAATTGCTACTCGATTTGTAATGTTTCTTGAGTTCTTTTGTAGTAGGTGACATGTACCTAGGTCCTTAGGTGACTTTCATGTCTTAAAATTTTGGATGATGGTATTTGGATGCTTTTTGGTACTTGGTACATGTTTGGCTACCTATTTGGTCTTTGGATTCAGTTGTGTTGAATTTTGGAGGTTAATTTGATACGATTTTCATGATGCAATTTACTTGCCCAGTGATATTGATTCCTAGCTGTCATGAGATTATCGAATGATGTGTAAGCGTACACAAGCGTCAATAAGTAATAAAGTAGTGAGTAAAAAGTATCGTTTCCACAGGGACTGTACGTAAGGAAAATATTGTGCAATTAACAACTAGCAAGTTGGTGGTGGAAATAATAAAAAGAGAATTGAGTTAACTAATTAACCTAATTAAAAATAACTTAGTGTGCACAACAATTAAAATGTAACACAGAGTGTAAGCAACAAATAATCACAATGACATGAAGGGTAGAATAACTATTTTCCCTAACTTACGATCATTAAAAACAATGCTAAGGAATGTTACAGTGAGCTCGTGACAATTTGGCAATTTGTCAACCTGGATTGTATAAGCTATGAAGCCTCACTTTTAACCTTTTAGTTTATTTAACATATTTCTATGTTTAATTAACTTCAAGGTTCATATGCAAGCATCATACCAAGGGGTTATGCAATGTAACAATATTGCTAAATATCATTACTACTTCAATTATTAAGAAATCAAACATGCACTATTCAAATAGTGTGTCCACTAATTACCATCTTGTTTAGACTGATAAATTAATTCATCTGCTTCCTAACACTAATTATGGAATACATCCACACCATTGGAATATTATTTGGCACGAATTCTAGTGGGGAGGATGAGGGAGCCTCTCTTCTTTTTCTATGAGACTTGTGGAATACGTCCATGCCATTGGAATATTATTCTTTACAGTACGACATCCACTCCTTCTCCCGATCAAGCTAACTTTCCTATTATTGCTGCAGGGTCTTTTTCTCCTTCTCGTGCATCTAGTACCTCCCTACCTACTCCAGCAACCAGCATGGACGCCTTAGCATTATTAGACGCAGTTCACAAAAATGAAGGAGTTGTCGCTACGCCATCAAGAATAATGGCTGATAGAACTCAGAAAAGGCCAATGGTGAAGGGAAGCACTCAGGATGGCAAAGGCAGTGACCGCCCACAATTGACTCATCGTAGACTTAGGAGAAGGCCTTCTCCTTTGAGAGCCATCACTCCTCCCACTCTTGCCCTTTCTCCTACTCCTATTGTGCCAGTAGAGTCTACCAATTCTACAGACTCTCCAGTCCACATCGTGGATCCACCTGCAGCAGTAATCATGCCAGAGACAACATGCCACAACCAACCAGAGGCCCCTCTTAGTTCCTTACTAATTAATAATCCATCTGGCGAATCGGGTAATGTAACACCCCTTACCCGTATTCAACTCCGGAACCACGTACGAGGCATTACCGGACTTAACTTGCTTGAGCATTCGACTTTGGGCTATAAAATTCGTCCCAATTTAAAACTTTTTCATTTACAATTGTAACGTCCTTATCATGGGTCTACAAGACCCTTTTCATATACTCGGGATGCTGAGGGACCAAACCGAAACTTTTACATAGTTTAAAATTTTGACATAAAATTTGACCCTGCGCTGCGTGTGAGAGTGGGACACTCCGTGTGACATATCACACACCCGTGTTCCATGCCGTGTAGAATTATTTTCTTTTCAAACCTACAGGGGTTTCACACGCCGGACACATGCCCGTGTGCTTGGCGTGTGCTCCACACGGCCTAGACACGCCGCGTGTGTAAAAACACGAGAATTTCATTTTATGACGTCAGCAATCCATTTATAGGCACACGGCCTAGGCACACACCCGTGTGTCTAGCCCTTGGTCGACACTGACTTGCAACACTAACATGCAGGGGACACACGGCCAAGTCACATGCCCATGGGACCGACCGTGTGTCACACACGGTCTAGACACACGCCCGTGTGTCTACCCGTGTGGACCAATTCAAGGCTATTTTCCAAGCCATTTAGCCACCCTCACTTGCACACATTCACACATCACCACAATACATTTTCAAATCATCAATTATAACTCTTGAATTATCACATTTGAATCATGAAAATCAAATCTTCATCCCATATACGAGGGAGAACTATTACTAGTACAATTACAAACGACTCGAGCCATCATCTATGGCTATATACAACCGAACCATAAACTCTTTTAGGCCAACACATTTGGCTACTTTAATTATGACTTAATTAAACCAAAATAAGATCCCTATACATACCATATCTCAAGAAGACTTGAATCTCATACCCAAGTGTCTGCTCGATAGTGTGAAAGTATCTCCGGCGGTTTCCAACCCGAGCTAGTTAAGTTAACCTATAAGAGATGGGAAAGAAAGAGGAGTAAGCAATAACGCTTAGTAAGTTCATATGCAAATGATAAGCAACTATTGACATTTTTTTATTACCCTCAACCACAAGGTAATATAATGAGATTTACACTTAAGGTAATAGTTACCCATTCAATCATTCATAATGCTTACTCATTCTAAACTTTCACCTGTCACAAACTCATTTCATAAAACATTGTTCATCTTTACTTGCATTTATACCCTGCATTTATCACCACAAAGCCACATGCAAATTACACTTAGCCAAGTTTCTTGATATCACCCCGGAATAATAATAAATACTCGGTGGTTTCGCACATAGCCCACCATTCAATAATTAATAAGGTGGCATCGCACACAGCCCACCATGGATAATATTGGCGATGGTATCGCACACAGCCCATCGCTAGCAATTAATAAGGTGGTATCGCACATAGCCCACCATTTAATAATTAATAAGGTGGTATCGCACATGGCCCACCATTATTACACATTCACGGATATTTATCCACGTACATTTTCCTATTTCAAATGTTCATTCGGGAATATCCTCACACACTATCATTCTTAAATAGATTTCTACAATAATCATTCGCATTCACAAAATGCATTTATAAATATAACATATGCAATCAGGGTGCATCGTTAACACATAACTCACCATGGTTTCCTCATATACCGAATTCACCTCAAATGAGTTCTAGGCACATACCTGTACCTCTCATAGTATAACCTCATACTTTCTCATTTTCAACATACCTGTTGAATTATTCAAATGCTAAAGAACACTCTTGAATTTCATACATATAGTACCAAATCAACATCATACCCCCGATAGGGTCTTACATGAAATATCATATCGATGCATTGTCCCTGACATGGTCTTATATGAAATCTCACACCGAGGCCATATTCCAAATATGGTCTTACACGGGACCTTAATTATCATAGTATCATGCTATTTGCATTCCCTCTATTCTTAGATTCAATTGAAGACTTTCAATTCTTGACATCTCGTCAAGACGTATTTAATATATTCATAGAGTCAATATACAATTCATACATCATCGAAATATTAAATACTTCACTATAGTTGAATTATTAGCACATGAACTTACCTCGATATCGAAAAGGGCAAAAATGGACCTAGTTGTCCATATTTTTCTTTTCTCCTGTTCTAGGTCCAAATCTCGTTTTCAGTTATCTAGAACAACAAAATTTACTCATATAATCATTTTATGATCATATTACAACATAATCTCTACTTAGACAAAAATAACCATTTTGCCCTTGTACTATGGCAAAATTACGATTTTGCCCCTAGGCTCGTAAATCATTTTTCATCACATTTTCTTATTAAAAAAGCCTAGCTGAACATTTATTTCTCTTACAACTACTCACAAATCCAACTATTTCACGCATTTATTACCAAATTACAACATTTACAACTTAGTCCCATTTAGGTGTTTTCATGATAACACCTTTCACAAAAGTTGTTTCTCATCTCCCTAACATTCATTTTCTTCCATAAAAACTCAGAAAATAACATAAACTCTCTCATGGCAAGTCCCTAGACTTTCAACCATTTAGCAATTTAATCCCCTCATTAGCTAGCTTAAGCTTTGGGGGTTCCAAAAGTACAAAAATTATCAACTAAAACCATCAAAATCACTTACTTGTAAGGAAGAAAGCTTGGCTGAAAATTTTCAAGCTCCCATGGCTATTTTTCTTGAGAAATTTCGGTGGAGAGAAGGGAAAGAAAAGATGATATCTTTTCTTCTTCTTATTTTATTATAAAAATAAAATTTTATCACCAATTTCACCTAACAATATGACAAAGTCAATTCTTTGTCCCCTATGGCCGGCCACCTCTTAAAATAAGGCCTAATTGCACATTAGGGACATCCAATTAATATTCCTTAGCTATTTGGCGCCTCTAGCAAATAAGATAGAACTTTTGCACTTTATGCGATTTAGTCCTTTTTCGCGATTAAGCATGAAATCGCTAAAATTAAAACACCAAAATTTCCATGCTCCTTTATAAACATGCTATAACCCATAAAATAAAATTAAAATAATTTTCTATGACCCCGAATTAGTGGCCCCGATACCACTGTTCCGACTAGCCCCTAAATCAGGCTGTTACAATTCTCCCCCTTAGGGATTTTCGTCCCCGAAAATCTTACCAGAATAAGTTGCTTTCAACATTCAAGAAACGTTTCCACCAACCTTTCAAAATCTCAAGTCGATGTACCCTCAAACCTCTTTCTTGCCAAAGACCTTTAAGCCATAGGATACCAGGTTGAAGCACAACTTTAAAACTTAAATTACCCTTCCTTTAGGGCACATATACTCAGTAATCTGACAAATGTGAACTCTGCACAAGCTAAAATGATCATTCAGATCTTATTGAATAATTCACTACAATCCGAATGATATCCCTCTCATTTAGAAATCAGGTCAATCCAAATTCGAAATCTATAGTATTTTATCACACTTTCCCCCTAGAATCTTCACCGACTGTAATAGTCTTGACTTTGAACACTCTGAAAATTCAGCTTTTACCGGTCGACTACTTCTAAACATAAACTCAATCATATCGTGAGGTGCACTCAATTGTCAAAACATTTATTCTTAAATGAGTAGACATGCCACTACTGAGCCTCATACCAAAACTTCTGCATAAGTTCTGGATCTATCAACCTGCAAATTCCATCTCAAGATAATAATAATAACGGAAATCTTATCCGACCTGAAGTTTAACATCTGAAACAAACTCATTCGGAGCTTATTTAAAATACCATTCACTATCACTCTTTTGAACTTCTCCGTTTCACAGGGAAAACTTGCTTTAGCCATTAACATTGCTAAAACTAGGATACTATCAGCCAAGGTCAATCGAGTAACTAACTCGCATTATTTAAACGGGGGTTTTCCATCCAGATATCTGTACTATGCCCACTATCCGAGAAGTATTTCAATAACTATACATACTCTTGTAATAGTTCAAGCCATTTTCATTGTCTCTCATTCAAATTTTTCTGCAGCATTAGATACTCTAGCTCATCAGGATTCAGAAAGCACATGACGTTTTTCCACAAATCATATTATAACATCAATTTCACAACACAGACACAAAAGTGATCGTCTCTGGATCACCAATCTAACAATTCTTTTCGACGTAATTCTAACCACCCAAAGATGTAAACTACCTCTTTACACTCTGGTATTAAAACACCTTTCAATTTATTCATTAGCGCATCATTAAAAATCATAAACTCTTTTTCTTGATTTAAACTGAACTCAATACTAGAACTTTCAGGTAATAGTACATTCAATAGCTTTCAACTTTATCACCCCGGTTAGAAAATTTCAATAAGCATATCTCTATATTATGCTCCCTAGAATCTAATTTCCTCATTCAGACCATCCATCTCCCTACTAGCAAATAGACAGAATTTATTCTCTTTGTTGAAGCATGCGTAAGTATACACATAGCTCAAATCATATCTCAATAAGTCAATCTACTCTTTTCTCTACATTTGAGAATACAGTTCAAACACACAATCCTTTGAATTTCTCTTGTTATGCTAATCGAAAACCTTTACTATCGCCTTAGTTCAAGGTAACAGGATATCTCAATTGAATGCATTAACTCTATTAAACTTACAGAAAAATCCATCGCACAAATTGAAACTTGTGATTTCACTTCTTATACTTTTGTCGATATTAACATCTTATACAAAAATCAGAGATATTCATATACTAGAATTATCACCTTTCTAAGATCAAACTAAAAGCGTAATCATGGTAGATATAACTATCACAACCTGAAGAACACACTTTAAAGATAACCATGATCAGCAGAAACAAAAGGGTAGTCTCACATAAAATTTTTATTACCAACTTCATCCTCAAAATACCAAAATAGAATTACGAGAAGACAAAGGAATGTCGATTTCAATTAACCAAATCGACAACCGTTTCGTCTGATTTTACAATCAACTAACATTCTCACGCGATCGTAATTTCATAAAAATGAACAACCACATAACCCCTGAAGGGAAATAGATATCTATACAGAATACTCCAAGAGATCATTATAATCTATTCAACCATGATTTTCATAATCAACCACTTTTACAGCTCGAATATTGCTTCTCTGGCCATTTCCGTCATCATAAACCCCTTTTATTATTCCTTTCGCTAATGAACATCAGTTCGAAAAGATCTCGTTAAGTACACACCTCAGGCTTCCTACTCAATTGAGTCAATTAGCCGAGGCCAACTTTCTCTTTGCTCGTAATATTGCATAATCAGTGCAATCTTTAAAACATTCAGACATTCTTCCCAAAACTGTTCTCACCTTCCAATTACCTTTATCTCTATATACACTACTAATTGTTTCACCACTGAGCTCTTTTATTTCATACTCATGAACTTGTTTGACTTGACTCTTGTAAAAAAATCTCATTATAAATCAACAGTGGTAAGGGGGTGAGGTCGTAAAGCATCTAACTTGACTCTCATGACTACACACATAAATCATATGATTTAACATTCATCATTAATGAAATATCATCGTAATTATACAACTCGCTCCAAGCGAGTTTTCACCCTTACTCATGTTACAAATGTTTCTATCATTCATAATTTCGAACAATAATTTTACTAACGCGGGCTCCATAGTAATATCTATTCAAGTACTCAACATTTAACTCTGATTTCTCTTACCATCACTGATCAAATTAGAGGACGTCTTACGGGTTTGAGTATTGATCGTTATGTCAGAGTCTTATAATTTATATAATGAATGATCTAGCCTAGAAACTAACTGTGACAACGATTGAGGCAAGCACACCTATCGAACAGTAGTATAGTTTAGTGGCAAGACCGGAATGTCGAACCCAAAGGAACCAAAAGAACTAATACTAACTTTCTTTCTATTATTTAGCCTAAGAATTGAAGTGAATTATTGTTTAATCTAAAATTAACTAATTACTAAGCTAAAGACGCTAAGATAAAGAGAATGAATTGGGGAAATACTTGTGGGAAAAACCAATTGATTAAGACAATACCCAAGGAAGAATCCACCTAGACTTCACTTGTTATCTAACTCGAACTGCACGATGTATTCACTTGACTTGATCCGTAGGATTCCCTAATGTATATTAATACCTCCGCCGAGGCTACTAACGTCTAACCCTAGGTTGATTAATTGAAATATCTTTCTAATTAAAACCCCTAGAATTGCATTAACTCGATCTATGGACTCCCATATTAGGTTTGACCCTAATCCGTGATTTTTGTCATCCTATGTCTAGGGTTGCGATCAACTCCGCTTAATTATGCTAGATCTACTCTTAGACAGGGACTTTTGCTCCTTTCGCCTAAGCACATCAATACTTGAATCAATACCCTGAAATATCAAAGCAAGAATTAAGAACACATAATTAAGAACAAATCAACTATTTATCATATAGTTGAGAGAAAACAATAACAAGATCCGTCTTAGGTTTCATCCTCTGTGTATCACGAGGGTTTAGTTCATAATCATAAAAATATACATCTCAGAAGAAAAGATAAAACAAAACATAAGAAAAACCCTAAAACCCCCTGAAGGAATTGAAGAGAAGATCTTCCGTCTTGAGTATGACTCTGGCTTCTTGAGATGAATCAACTGGCTTTCTTCGAGTAAATCCCACGATTCTGACCTCTCCGGCTTGGCTCATTGGCCTAGCTGGACGCCCCTGGCAAAAGTCCCCTTTTAGGATATACTTAGGGTGTTTATATAGGCTTCGGAATGTGTTTCTTCGCCTCTAAGTATCCTAATCCGAATAAAATTCTTCTTGGTCACGGCAGGGACACGCCCGGGTAACACGCCCGTGTGAATCGAATTGTGGATTGTGGTTGAGCCTGCTAGGGAGGCACGGCCGTGTGGTGAAACCCCAGGCCATGTCGATTTCTCACTTTGGGTAAATTGGTCTGTTTTTTTCCCGTTTCTTGTTCTTTTCATCCTCCGGTGCTTTCCTAAGTATAAAACGTGAAAATAAAGGATTAGAAGCACCAAATTCCATAATTTAGGGAATAAATCATCCAAAAGCATGCTAAATGTGGAGATAAAATATGTTACTATTACGGTTTATGAAATACCCCCACACTTAAGCTTTTGCTTGTCCTCAAGCAAAATTCTCAACTTACAATTAAAATAGAATTTCCTCAATTCATAACCTTCATCAATAATGTTTCATCATAATTCATAGGTAATTCATACATTGATAACTTAACCAGAAAGTTCCTAAAGATTCAAACAATCAAAGTCATAGTTTTTATAGTATGAAAAATAGGTGTTTCCCTTTACCTAAATAATTACCTTTGATTCAAAATCGACAAAAATTGACATCCTCACTAAAGATTCACTCAAATCACTCGAAGTGTTTAAGGTTCAAAAATAAGCACTCAGAAGTCGAACATGAAAAGTTAATCCCATAGGCTTGCATGAAAATCAAATCTCCACCACTGTGAAATGATATGATACACAAATCAAAAGGTCTTTTATGGGTTGTAACGAGGCTTGGGTTAAAGGTGTGGATAAAGGCTTGAGTTAGAGGGTTAGTATTGAGACTGAATTAACAAATTACCTAACTAAAAAGTTGTACTAATAATTACATCACAGAAACTTAATACTAATAACATGAGCTTCTTCTAAAGATAATGAAATTAACAGTTTGAGCTTAAATAACATAGAGCTAATAATGAATATACTTCGTTTTTTTTAAGAACATATATCATACAATAATAAAGAAATTAACAACTGAAATGGAAAGCATAGTTTAGCTAAGTAATCTGTTCAAATCAGACCTCGACTTAATGTGGGTCAAATTAATTAAAGGGATTTCAACAATAATGGTTTTTGGTTAATGTTGAGGGTGAGTAAAAAAAAGGGTTGTTAGGATCAAAAGGGTTCACTAGGGGTTAATTGTGAGGGTAGGCTTTTAGTGGAGTAAGTGGGTTAAAACCTAGGTGCCTTTATCATCTCTGTATATCAAATCAAAGGTGTGGTCTCGACATGTATAATCGAAGCAAGTTCTAGAATAACAAATCAATGTTGACACACTCATAATCAATAAAGTGAGCAAGAAAAAAAATATGCTCTGAAAGGCTCAAAATCTCACAAAAATTATGGGCTTTTTGATATCAACCTTGTAAATTTCAAACTTCAAGATAATCATTAGATTCGGGTAGACAACCTAACAAAATTTTTACTTCTGAAAAATAGACTTATCATGCTTGATTCTCTAGTCCCCTAAAGTTTAAATCATCAATGCACAATTAACTATGACTTAACCCAAAGCATATCAATGAAAATCATAAATCAAAGGAAATTTCATTCTAATCGTAATATGAGAAAATTATTTAAGAACAAGACATAATTCAGGAATTTGAGAATAATGCAAAAAGTTAGGCACTTTTTCACGATAAAATTCACCCCCCACACTTCAGATGTACATTGTCCTCAATGTACAAAGATATATATGAACAATATTTTAAGAAAATCAAAAGAGAGGGAGAAGTGAAACTTCCTGAATTATGGATGAAATCCTTAGAGGATGATTAATGATGAACATGATGACTAGGCATTGGTGAAGGTGGTGGAGAATACTCCGGTGGTGTGTTCGTTCCTTGAGTGGCACCTTGAACCTTTTTAAACTGCGAAGTCATCAGTAAAGTTTTTAGGGAGTTCTTATTTAGTGGACGTTTGTTATAGTTACTCGAGAGTTAAACAGCCAGAGATAAAAGAAATTAAATTATACTTAAAAAGTTAAAGAGTTTAATAATAAAGGAAAATGAACTAAAATAAAAATAAATAAATAAAAATAAAAATAAAAATAAGAATAAAGAAAATAAAAAGGACTCAAAGGTCCTCATCATCGGAGTGATCTCGAGGTGGTGGTGGCGATATGTGAAAAAGGCGATAATATCGACCACGGCCGCCCGCATGTACCGCGTGTGGATTTATCTCAGCCTGTGTTCTTTAGGCAGTTTCGACCACGGCCGCATTGCACGACCGTGGCATTTAGTCGGAGCCCGTGTCTTGGGGAAAATTTTTGTCCTGTTTCTGTACGATATCCGCCACGCCGATATGCATACTTGTGGTGTCCACACACCCCACACCACGCCCGTGTGTAAGGCCGTGTGGTATGGAAACCTACGCCTAAAAATTTGGTTAGTTTTTAGTTAGATGTTAAAATTCGAAAATATGGACGTTAGTGGGGTTAGTGCTCGGGGTGCCTCCCGAGAAGCGCTCGTTTAAAGTCTTGAGCTAGACTTACCTGTTATTCGTATGGCCATGGTGGTTTACGGATTCGAAACTCCTTTTTCTTATTATCAATTCTATCAACATATGGTTTGAGTCGGGTAATATTTACCTCAAAAGTGCCAAAATTAGAATGTGTTACCTCGACCGTTCCGTATGGAAAGACCTTAAGTACCATAAAAGGAGTCACACCATTTGTATTAAGTTCTGAAGCGACTATTCGAGGGTCGGTTGTATCTGACAGTACCTGGTCCCCATACGGTAGTTTATTTCGTCACTTACGGTATGGAAAGACCTAGCCGTGTCAAGAACCTGAAGAGTGATCGTTTTTCACTTACACGAAATGTGAGCTCACGTGGTAGTTTATTTCGTAGAATTACTGGGCACACTGTGTTTAGCTCCACATGCGACGTATCGTCTAACTTCCGTTTGTTTGTCAAAAACTCTTTTGAAAATTTCTTTGAATCTGGTATCTGCGAAAGAGCTTCAAGAAACGGCAAGTTAACATGTAATTTCTTTGGAAGTTTAAAAAATTTACCGAATTGTTCCTCTGTGTGGTCTTTCTTTATCGCATTGGGGTATGGCACACGAGGTTGGTACTCTGTAATTACCGGTTTTGGTTCATCATGGCTTACCTCAACCTTACCTTCCTCTACCACATTCTCTTGCTTCAATTTTGGTTCATCTAACCCTTCACTATTGTGAGCAGTTATTGCTTGCGGTTGCTCTCTTGGGTTAGTTTCGGTGTTGCTAGGCAAGATACCTTGTGGTCTTTCTGAGATCAGCTTAGCAAGCTGACCTATTTGGTTCTTGATCCATTGAATTAATTCCTGCTAATTTTTGAGCATTGTCTCGTTGTTTTGAAAACGGGTTTACGACAACTGCGATAAATTTTGTTAGCATCTCCTCAAGGTTCGGCTTCTTTTCCTTTGGTAAGGTGGTTGTTGAAAGCTTTGAGAGGGTTGTTGTCTCCGATTTCCTTGGCCATCCCACGAGAAATTGGAATGGTTCCACCAACCTGAATTATAAGTGTTACTATAGGGATTATTTTGAGGTCTAGAATAGTTACCCATATAGTTGACTTGTTTGCTCTCTGTGCTAGGGTTGTAGGATAGATATTCGTGTTGTTGACCCTCCTCCATTTGTATCGTCTTTGTGTTACCGGATGTACTGCGTAGAACCATACCAACCATCAAATTTTTATTTAAAAGCTCTACTGGTTAGATAACATGGTGACGCGTCAAGGTTGAAAACACCATTTGCTTTATTAGGCATTATCCTCATGTCTTGCCATTGATAATTATTGGTGACATCTCTTGGTTTTCTCATGAGTGGTATGTTTTATTTCACCGACAAAAATCAAGGGTCTTGACGGGTTTCTTCTAGTCATAAACTAGAAATACCTGCCAGAAGCAAAGAAAGAGAAAAATTAGCAAAGTTAAAATAAAATAAAAATAAATTATAAATAAATAAAATGGCTAAAGTAATAAAAATAAAGTGTTCTTAATATTTTAGTTCCCCGGCAACGGCGCCAAAAACTTGATCGTTATGTCAGAGTCTTAAAATTTATATAATGAATGATCTAGCCTAGAAACTAACTGTGACAACGATTGAGGCAAGCACACCTATCGAACAGTAGTATAGTTTAGTGGCAAGACCGGAATGTCGAACCCAAAGGAACCAAAAGTACTAATACTAACTTTCTTTCTATTATTTAGCCTAAGAATTGAAGTGAATTATTGTTTAATCTAAAATTAACTAATTACTAAGCTAAAGACGCTAAGACAAAGAGAATGAATTGGGGAAATACTTGTGGGAAAAACCAATTGATTAAGACAATACCCAAGGAAGAATCCACCTAGACTTCACTTGTTATCTAACTCTGAACTAGACGATGTATTCACTTGACTTGATCCGTAGTGTAACGACCCGAATTTGGGCCTAGTAGAATTGGGCCTATTGGGCCTTGGGCGTGGGAGCGTTTCAAATTTTTGGGAATAAGAGAGCGATACTATTACAAGTTGGACCTATTAGGTGTGTGAGTTTGAAGTGTTTAGAGGGTTCTATGAAGTCCCGGGTTCAAGTTGGGCCATAGGAAAAATTTTGGTTTTTGGGCTCTTTAGTGGAGAGGGCTGTTGGAAGCAAGACTTAAGGAAATTTGTTGGTGTTTTGTTAGCACAAGTTGGGCATCTGGCAAGGTGGTGTGGCGTCAATGGGAGTGTAAGGAGGTTGGAGGTTTGAATCTCTCAAGCTGCATTTTGGTGGATATTATTTTGTGTTTGGGAGAGGAAGATGCAGAGTTGGGTTCAAACTCTGCCAGGGTGGTTGAAGACTCAGTCAAACCGTTTGAATGAGAGGGGGAGAGGAATTTGAGGAGAGAATCGTGGAGTGAATCAAAGGTGGGAGAGTTGTGCCGTGAGTGGACACTTAAGCTAGGCAATTTCGGCTAGGGGGAAGAGTTGAGCATTTTGGGTAGAGTGTAGCCGAAATTCTCTTTTGAGTATCTTGCATTTTTGGCTTTTGTGGCATTTTGAGCATTTTTCTTCCTTTGAGCATTTCGGGTTCTTCTTCGTTTCTGCTAGGTACCATTTTAGTAAGACTACCCTCTTTAGCTTCTGTTTCTTCTAAACAATTACTTCTACTCCTAAACTAAACCAACACATCTCTCCTTCATTTCTTCTACCATACTTGCCGAATACTTCTTTCCAAAGCTGAATTTCCACATTTTCTCCTTCTTTCTTTTCTCAGTTGAGTCTTGGCCGAACCTGTGGAAGTGGCACTCGTGTATTTTCTCTTCAATCTCTCCTCTCTTTTCTTCAAGTTGTTAATCACACCTCCTCTCTTTTGGCCGATTTTGGGTAAGTCTTTGCTTTCACTCTCGTTCTTTTTCTCTCATTCTATTCTATTTCTCTGATCGAGCTTGGCATCCTCTCATTTTCGTCATATCCCATTTCTTTCTCTTTTAAAGCATAAGCCGAAACACTCTTACTGGGGGTAGGCTGAATTCGTTAGCAACCATCGGGTGTAGATCATCAATCTTGGTTTTGGTAAGGTGAAGTTATTCTAACACCTTTTAATTCGATGCTAGTTTCATCCATGTGATCCTATTTTGTGAAGTTGGCGTCGGTTTCTTCCTTTCTTATAGGAGAACCGAATATTGCTTGGATGCTAACCTCTTTGGTGCATCAATGGGTTGTTTTAGGTATTTGTGGTGGTAGCCAGGAAGCAAGGCCGGATTTTAGAACTCTGTAGGAAAGATCACGTTTGTGGGGCAACGGAGAGTGGTTCTTTCGGAAATCCAAATCAGGTGTGTAATCTCACACCCTTCTGGATAAATGTTTGCAATGTTCTGTGACTCGACCGAAAGCCGAAAAGCCGAAAAACCGACAAACGTGACTGCTCGAGCGTGCGAGCGCTCGTAGTGGAAAATCGAGATGCAAATGTTGGCGGTAAGTCGTTGAGAGTGTCACGAGCACTCTCGCGAAACTAAGGCTGTAACAATCCAAATCGGGCTGAAACGGGCTGAACGGGCCCAATGGGCTAATTGGCCCACTTGGGCGAAATTGGTGTAAAACTGTCAATGGATAAGTGCAGTTGCGAAATTTGAAAAATCTGAGACCGAAACTACGTGTAATGGGCCACACGAGCGTGTGGGCCCGTTTGGGCCTGAAATAGATTCTAGGCCCAATAGTTCCGTAGAGACCCAAAAAGGGCCCTGTGTCGCTCAAGGCGACAGTAGGCCTTCGGAAAGGCCGTTAGATGATAAAATTACCGAAATACCCCTGGAGGGTAAATGACCGTTATACCCTAGATTATGGTTGGTTATCATGTATATGCTTCATTTACACTTTTGTATGTATGATGCATTGCATTTATATTATGTTGCATGGGTTGGGTTGATGATCGGAGGAAGTGTATTCTGGTGGCTCTGCCACATTACGTATGTAGTGGCTCACCACGTATATTTCGATATTCGGTGGCTCCGCCACAAATTACTGTGATTTGTAGCTTATCCGCCATATTGGTGTGTAGAAATTTGGGTGGGTTGACTTGGTCCCCACAGTGTGAAGGGTTAGTACGGGGTGTGTAGCGGATGGATTATTGGGTTGGTTTTGCATTACATTATTTGCATTATCATGTTTATAGGGCTAAGGCCCAGATTGTTATCGAATAGGGCTGCCCCGATGCCTTCCGCTCGTATGGGCTCGGGCCCGATTAATGACCGATTAGGGGATTACACTGCGAGTTCTCGTAACTCACCCTCTACTTTAACCTTGCGGTGATCCCAGCGTTAGAGGATTTGGAGCTGCGGTGGACTCTGTGGTGGCCATATGTCGGAGTATTTCTCACGAACTTTAGTAAATTTCATTTTTGCTTTATTTTAAGATTATTTTAATTTGGGTTTAATATTTTGTAATAAGGCCATGATACTTTAATTTTTCTTTTAAACTTTCATTTCAGTCATATTCAAACTATAAATGATCAAACTCCGGGTTTTCTTAAAACGTCATTATCTGTTTTCAAAATATCACATTTTCGCCAATTACTAGATCTGATTTCTGCTATAAACAAAGTTTTCGCGAATATCATTAATAACATTTTTACAAGATAACCTTAAAAGCAGATTTGAATTTCACAATCAACAAAGCTCGAAGTTTCAAAAAGAATACGAACTTTTTAACGAACGCGCAGCTTTTAAGCAACCTTTCTATGTGACATGCTAGACCCGGTCATAACGTCTAGGCCGGGTGTAGGCCCAATGGGCTAACCGGCCCACTTGGGCGAAATTGGTGTAAAACTGTCAATGGATAAGTGCAGTTGCAAAATCTGAAAATCTGAGACCAAAACTACGTGTAATGGGCCACACGGGCGTGTGGGCCGTTTGGGCTTTGAAATGGATTTGGTGCCCAATAGTTCCGTAGAGACCCAAAAAGGCCCTGTGTCGCTCAAGATGATGAGGCCTTCGGAAAGGCTGTTAGATGATAAAATTACCGAAATACCGCTGGAGGGTAAATTACCGAAATACCCCTGGAGGGTAAATGACCGTTATACCCTAGATTATGGTTGGTTATCATGTATATGCTTCATTTACACTTTTGTATGTATGATGCATTGCATTTATATTATGTTGCATGGGTTGGGTTGATGATCGGAGGAAGTGTATTCGGTGGCTTTGCCACAATATGTGTAGTGGCTATGCCACGTATATTCTTTATTCGTGGCTCGCCACAAATTACAATAGTTAGCGACTTGTTTGCCATATTGGTGTGTAGGGCTGGGTGGGTTGACTTGGTCCCCACAGGTGTGTAGGGTTGGTACGGGGGTGTGTAGCGGATGGATTATTGGGTTGGGCTACATTACATTATTTGCATTATCATGTTTATAGGGCTAAAGCCTAGATTTTTATCGAATAGGGCTCCAGCCCAGTCTGTTTCCATATGGGCTTGGGCCCAGTTAATGACCGATTAGGGGATTACACACTGAGTTCTCGTAACTCACCCCTCTACTTTAACCTTGCAGGTGATCCTCAGCGTTAGAGGATTTGGAGCTGCGGTGGACTCTGTGGTGGCCATATGTCAGAGTATTTCTCACGAACTTTAGTAAATTTCATTTTTGCTTTATTTTAAGATTATTTTAATTTGGGTTTAATATTTTGTAATAAGACCATTGGACTTTAATTTTTCTTTTAACTTTCAATTCGGCTATTTTTAAATTGTTAGATGTTTGAATACTGAGTTTTCAAAAATGTTAATAACCGTTTTTTAAAATATCACGTTTCCGCAACTATTAAAGTTCGACTTTCACAACAAAAACAATTTTTTTCAAAATAATTACAACTTTATAAAAATTAACATTTAGTATGTAACACCCCAGACCCGGCCTAAAAGTTAGGCCCGAATCTGGCGTGCCACATTAGAGGTTGTCTTAAAAAGTAAGTGTTCGTTAAAAACTTCGTATTCTTTTTGAAACTCTGAGTTTCATTGATTGTTTATAAAAAACCCGGTTTACTCAATGTCCATTTTAAAAAAGTTGTAATTAATTTGAAAAACTGCCTTTGCTATGAAAATCAAATTTGAATATTTGCGGAAACGTGATATTTACAATCTAGTTGCGAAAACGTAGTGTTTTGAAAACATATATTGATTTGGAAAACCGCGACTAAATGCTGAGCAGATTTAAAACCTAATAAACTAAAAATCCCAAACTAAAAACCGAAATTTAAGAGAGGCCTTATTACAAAATATGAACCTAAAATAAAATAAAAATAAGTAGAATACGAAAATTCGAAACTGCTCGTAGTATGGCCACCTTCGAGTCCTCCAGTACGTCGAACTGCCTACTGAGGATTACCTGAGAAAAATTAAAAAGAGGGGGGGTGAGTTTACGAAAACTCAGTGTGTATAACCCTCACCAGTCAGAACATGCATCACGACAATCCGGGCCGAGGCCCGTTACAGTAACGGTGGCAATTGGGCCTTAGCCCAAAACAACATCGGTTGGGCCTTAAACCATATCATATGTCACATATCATAAATATCTGGGCCTAAGCCCATCTCAATAATATAATCCACATATGCAATGCATTAATGCCCATACCAGCCCTGCACTCCGTCTCCTGTCCAACCGTGCACTCTTGTGGGGATTTAATCGACCCACCCATCCGTACACTCCTTATGTAGCACCGGTTGCGGCACTAACTTATCGGTGCAGCATGGCTGCTCAGTGGCTAAAAAGCCTTCGGTGGATCCATAGTCGTCAAGCGACCATGCGATCCTATTAGCACTTCCTCCGTATTAATAATCCCATCCCCATGCAACATAGTAACACATGAATGCATCATACAATAATAAACATACCATAATAATCATAAATCGCATACAATAATAACCATATAATATGTAGGGGCGTTTTCGTCATTTTACCCTTCAGGGGCATATCGGTCATTTTACCATTCGAGGGTAATTCAGCAATTTCACATATAACGGCCCTCCTGGAGGCCTATTGTCGCCTCGAGCGACCCGGGACCCTTTTTAGGTCTCTACGGAACTATTGGGCCTAAAATCTGTTTTAGGCCCAAATGGGCCCACATGCTCGTGTGGCCCAAAACGCATGATTTTGGTTACAGGTTTGCAGATTTCGCATTCAGATTTATTGCTTAACAATCTTCCATCAATTCCGCCCATGTGGGCCGAATAGCCCATTGGGCCCGCTAAGCCTGATTCGGCCCGGTTAGGCCCGTTACAGCCTCGGTATCGCGAGAGTGCTCGTGACACTCTCAACGACTTAGCGTCACGACTTGCATCTCGATTCACCACCACGAGCGCTCGCACGCTCGAATGGTCACAGTTGCCGACTTTTCGGCTTTTCACCGTTAGGCAGAATATCACAACGTTTATCGGAAGGAGTGTGAGATTACACACACCTGATTACGAATGTAGATAGAATCCTCGAGAATACGCACCTATGAATCCATACACTTAAACCATTAATCTTACTCTCAATAGGACGTATCCACAAGATTGAAAACGACAACCCAAATCAATCCACTTACCAAGAACGTCGAAAACTCCTTGCTACATTTGGGAGTTCGGTTCACTTCCTCCGATCACAAATCGAGTCCCTAAGAAAGAGTATGAGTTAGCGATGTTATCACAAAATGACAAAGAAACGACCTTTCGGCCTAAACGAACCAAGAATAGAGAGCATCCATCCATTCCTCCTATTCGGCTATGGCTACTTACCAAGATGCCCCAAATTCGGCCACTGTCCAACAAGAACTTCGGCTTCCACAAAGGAACAACCCCGATTCAGGGTGGAGAGGAGTATTCAGATTCGGCCTAAAAGAAAGGAGTTAAGAGATAGATGTTTTTGGTTCTTTAAGAGAGAAGAGAGAAAAGAGATAGAAGAAACATAATAAATGAAAGTGAACACATTACCTTCAACTAGAAAAAGAACCGATAGGAGAGGAGATTCGGCAACCAGGCGAGATAAACTCAAGAACCAAATTCGGCAATGGAAGAAAGACTAGACAAGAACAAAAAAGAGTAGGGGTTTCGACAAAGATGTGGTTGCTAACAACAAGTGAAAAGAATCGAGCTTGAAAAATTGAGAAGAAAGGAAGAATAGCAAGTTAAGGTTTCGGCCAAGATACCTTTGAAAGAAAAGAAGGAAAAAGAATAATAATAAAAAAATGCAAAGAGAAGACAAAAATGTGCTAATGAGAAATACCCGAAAATGCTCTAGCCGAAAATTCTAAAACAATCCTCCCAATGCTCTACCAGAAAAACGTCACTCCTACTAACCAAGGCCGAATATGCTACCAAAACCCCCACTTTAGCCGAAATTCCCCCTTAGAGACCCCCACATTCGGCCAACACCTCCTTCCACACTTGAATCCCCTGATTTCCTCCCCAAATCCCTCATTCATTCACTCTCCATCCCACATTCAAGCCCATTTTACCAATTCAAATCTCCTCAATCTCCTCACCACCTTCCATTCAAACTTGATTGACCAATTCAACACCTGCTTGGTAGAGTCCCACGCCCACTCCACCACTTCTCCATCCTGGCACAAAATGAAGCTCCAAAATACAACATGTGGGATTCGAACCCCACTCCCCTTGCATGCTTGTTGACGCCATCACCACTAAGCCACACACTCCACTTGTGTCTTAAAACATACACAACTAAAGATAAGTCTCTAGCCAAAGTCTGATTCCATTTAAAAGGAAATAATCTAAAAGAAAATGCAAGTACTAGGACTAGAACCTTGGACCCTTGCTCCTTCTGTGGCGTCACTTCCTTGCTCCTTAAGTGGCGCCACTTTGCCACTTCACCACAACTCCTCTTGTTGTGTCCTTTCCCTCCAAATTTTATTCTTAAAGCCTACCCACTAACTCTCAGGGTTTTATTCACCTAAAACCAAAATTTTTCCCTAAGCCCACGTTTGATCCCGGGACTTCATAGAAGCCCCCTAACCTTCTGAAATCACTCACCTAATAGGTCCACTTGCACTAATGTCGTTCTCACGTTCCCAAAAATTTTAACTGCTCCCACGCCTAAGGCCCATTGGGCCCAATTCTACTAGGCCCAAATTCGGGTCGTTACAAATCTACCCCCTTAAAGAAATTTCGTTCTCGAAATTTCCAACTAACAGGAACAGTGCACATACTAACCTACAACCCTACACTCATGCTGCGCACTCTGATTCTAGTCCTAATTGCAAATTAAGTAAATAGCACACTATGGGTAAAGTACGTACCAGTATTCGCATCTGGAGCGTCTCCGTCCTCTCGGCGACGTGCTGCATAAACCAATGCTGGCTGCCTCGCCTCCGCATGACCAACACCTCTACTTGGAGCTCTACGGCCCAAACCGTTTCCATTCCTTGCATGCCCACGGCCTCTAGGCGGCTGCTGTCCACCCCTCAGTGGCTGTACGTTACCCCTACCGAAAGCCTCCCTCAGATTCGGTCTTTTGGGAAACCCTATGAGACGATGATCCATGGAACCGCAACTCAGACAAGCCCCTGTCCTTTGCCAACACTCGCTCACATGACCTTTCCCACAAGTAGTACAAGGTAATAACCCAGTAACAGCAACAGGGGGCCCAGCTCTGACTGACCCATCTACTCTAGCCCTTCTCTTAAATCCCTGATCAGAATCAGAATGCTCAGTCTGCCTCTTGTTTCTGCCCCTTTCTCTTTCCCTATTTAAACGCTCGGAGCACTTTACATCCTCAGCGATCCTAGCTTTCTCTACTAATGCAGCGAAGTCTCGCTCCCTCTGTGGAGCTATCAACACCCAGAGACTGTCCCTAAGACCATCTTCGAACCTAACACAACGTTCGTACTCCGTCGCCACAATTCCTTGAGCATACCGGCTAAGTCGCAAAAATTCTGCCTCATACTCAGCCACAGACTTGTCACCTTGAACCAGATTCAGAAATTCTTTCCTACGAGCGTCGATATGGCTAGCGCCCACATACTTTCCTTGAAATGTGGACTTGAAAATTCCCAGGTTAATCGATCAGACGAGGTACCCTCTTTTACCGTAAGCCACCACTGATAGGCTTCATCCCTCAGCAAGGACACAACACCTTTCAACTTCTGTTCCGACGTGCAGTCGAGATCATCCATAATTCTTTCGGTGGCTTCTAGCCAGTACTCTGCCACACTTGGGGCCACCCTAGAGATTCCCTTAAAGTTCTCTGCTCCATTGGACCGGAGCCGTTCTGTAACCGACCCACGACTCCCAACAACGGTATTAGGCCCAACAGACCCAGCAACTCTTTCCAAAATATGAAGCATTGCCTGAGATAGTGCGTCATCGCCAGCAGCTCGGTCGAACGACCCTGTCTCGGTTACCGGTGAAGCTGGTGCTTCTCTCATCTCGACATTGGGCATGTGGTCTGACGCCGAAGACCCAGCCCTAGCACTTCCACGACCTCTACCGCGACCTCTTGCACCCCTTCTAGCGCTCATTATCACTTCGTGTATTATCTGGATTACAAGTTTTATGAATTTAGCTCATAGTTCCAGTGATTAAACAAATGTTTTATGAAGATAGTAGTTAAGAGTTGTTTTCCCAATCGTAAACTCACTACAGTTTTAGTCTCCTACGGGCTTCAGTCTTACTCTAACTAAAAGTCTTAGTATAATCTATCATCTAAAGTAAGCCCAGTACCTATCTACAGTATAACAGTTTAAAACAGCTAGGAGAACTTACTTGGTTCGACGCCGGAGACTCGGTGTGCCACACAAAAAATCTTCCAAAAATCGTTTGTAAACATCTTTAAAAACTAAAGCTCATTTCACAGCCCGAGTTTTGCAACCGGGCTCTGATACCACTAAATGTAACACCCCAGACCCAGCCAAGAAGTTAGGCCCGAATCTGGCGTGCCACATTGGAGGTTGTCTTAAAAACTAAGTGTTCGTTAAAAACTTTGTATTCTTTTTGAAACTTCGAGTTTCGTTGATTGTTTATAAAAAACCCGGTTTACTCAATGTCCATTTTTAAAAAGTTGTAATTAATTTGAAAAACTGCCTTTGCTATGAAAATCGAATTTGAATATTTGCGGAAACGTGATATTTACAATCTAGTTGCGAAAATGTAGTGTTTTGAAAACAGATATCGATTTAGAAAACCGCGACTAAATGCTGAGCAGATTTAAAACCTAATAAACAAAAAATCCCAAACTAAAAACCAAAATTTAAGAGAGGCCTTATTACAAAATATGAACATAAAATAAAATAAAAATAAGTAGAATACGAAAATCCAAAACTGCTCGTAGTATGGCCACCTCTGAGTCCTCCAGTACGTCGAACCGCCTACTGAGGATTACCTAAAAAAAATTAAAAAGAGGAGGGGTTGAGTTAACGAAAACTCAGTGTGTACAACCCTCACCAGTCAGAACATGCATCACGATAATCCGGGCCGAGGCCCGTTACAGTAACGGTGGCAATTGGGCCTTAGCCCAAAACAACCTCGGTTGGGCCTTAAACCATATCATATGTCACATATCATAAATATCTGGGCCTAAGCCCATCTCAATAATATAATCCACATATGCAATGCATTAATGCCCATACCAGCCCTGCACTCCGTCTCCTGTCCAACCTTGCACTCCTGTGGGGATTTAATCGACCCACCTATCCGTACACTCCTTATGTAGCACCGGTTGCGGCACTAACTTATCGGTGCAGCATGGCTGCTCAGTGGCTAAAAAGCCTTCGGTGGATCCACAGTCGTCAAGCGACCATGCGATCCTATTAGCACTTCATCTGTATTAATAATCCCATCCCCATGCAACATAATAACACATGAATGCATCATACAATAATAAACATACCATAATAATCATAAATCTCATACAATAATAACCATATAATATGTAGGGGCGTTTTCATCATTTTGCCCTTTAGGGGCATATCGGTCATTTTACCCTTCGAGGGTAATTCAGCAATTTCACATATAACAGCCCTCATGGAGGCCTATTGTCGCCTCGAGCGACCCAGGACCCTTTTTAGGTCTCTACGGAACTATTGGGCCTAAAATCCGTTTTAGGCCCAAATGGGCCCACACGCTCGTGTGGCCCAAAACGCATGATTTCGGTTACAGGTTTGCAAATTTCGCATTCGAATTTATTGCTTAACAATCTTCCATCAATTTCGCCCATGTGGGCCGAATAGCCCATTGGGCTCGCTAAGCCCGATTTGGCCCGGTTAGGCCCGTTACGGCCTTGGTATCGCGAGAGTGCTCGTGACACTCTCAACGACTTAGCGTCATGACTTGCATCTCGATTCACCACCATGAGCGCTCGCACGCTCGAATGGTCACAGTTGCCGGCTTTTTGGCTTTTTACCGTTAGGCAGAATATCACAATGTTTATCGGAAGGAGTGTGAGATTACACACACCTAGTTACGAATGTAGATAGAATCCTCGAGAATACACTCCTATGAATCCATACACTTAAACCATTAGTCTTACTCTCAATAGGACGTATCCACAAGATTGAAAACGACAACCCAAATCAAGCCACTTACCAAGAACGTCGGCAACTCCTTGCTACGTTTGAGAGTTCGGTTCACTTCCTCCGATCACAAATCGAGTCCCTAAGAAAGAGTATGAGTTAGCGATGTTATCACAAAATGACAAAGAAACGGCCTTTCGGCCTAAACGAACCAAGAATAGAGAGCATCCATCCATTCCCCCTATTCAGCTATGGCTACTTACCAAGATGCCCTAAATTCGACCACTGTCCAACAAGAACTTCGGCTTCCACAAAGGAACAGCCACTATTCAGGGTGGAGAGGAGTATTCAGATTCGGCCTAAAAGAAAGGAGTTAAGAGATAGATGTTTTTGGTTCTTTAAGAGAGAAGAGAGAAAAGAGATAGAAGAAACATAATAAATGAAAGTGAACACATTACCTTCAACTAGAAAAAGAACCGATAGGAGAGGAGATTCGGCAACCAGGCGAGATAAACTCAAGAACCAAATTCGGCAATGGAAGAAAGACTAGACAAGAGCAAAAAAGAGTAGGCGGTTCGACGTACTGGAAGACTCGGAGGTGGCCATAGTACGAGCAGTTTCGGATTTTCGTATTCTACTTATTTTTATTTTATTTTAGTTTCATATTTTGTAATAAGGCCTCTCTTAAATTTCAGTTTTTAGTTTGGGATTTTTAGTTTATTAGGTTTTAAATCTGCTCAGCATTTAGTCGCAGTTTTCCAAATCAACATATGTTTTCAAAACACTACGTTTTCGCAACTAAATTGTAAATATCATGTTTCCACAAATATTCAATTTCGATTTTCATAGCAAAGGCAGTTTTTCAAATTAATTACAACTTTTTAAAAATAGACATTGAGTAAACCAGGTTTTTTATAAATAATTAACGAAACTCGGAGTTTCAAAAAGAATACGAAGTTTTTAATGAACACTTAGTTTTTAAGACAACCTCCAATGTGGCATGCCAGATTCGGGCCTAACTTCTAGGCCGGGTCTGGGGTGTTACATAGTAAATCGGGTTTTTACCAACAAACATCGAAACTCAGAGTTTTCAAAAGAGATACAACATTTTAAACGAACGCCTAGCTTTTCAAACACTTCAATGTGACACGCCAGATTCGGGCCTAACTTCTAGGCCGGGTTTGGGGTGTTACATTTTATGGTTTCAGAGTCCGGTTGCAAAACACGGCTGTGGAATGGGTTCGAAAATGTTTTCCAAAATTTGTTTGAAATATGGTTTAGAAGATATATATCTTTATTGGAAGTATGGCACCCCGAGTCTCCGGCACCAAATCCGTAAGTCCTCTTACTTTATCTGATGATATGATGAGATAACTGTAGAGAGAAAACTACTAGAGTTAGTGGTAGTACTTTGGGCTCATTAGCTATAGGAATTAAAACTATAGAGATTGAAACTTTAGGAAAATCGAGTTGCGAAAACTACTCCTATTATTGTTCTTTCATAAAACATCTGTTAGTAATTACTTGAACAATAAGCTGATGCATAAAACTCTTAAACAGATTAACTCGATTAAGCAATATGAGTACAAGAGGACGTGGACGAGGAACACACGGCCGTGGTAGAGGCCGAGGTGCTAGGGCTGGATCCTCAGCATCGGGGCATGTCCCTGAAAAGAAGCGTGAGATGGTCCAGGAGACGGAGGCCAGAGTGAGCCCACCGATCTCGAGTAGCGGTAACCCAGAACTCGTTACGAATGTGCTGACGTAGCTAGTAAGGGAGGTTAAAGAAATTGGTGAAATACTTCGGGCTAGGTGCGCGGACTGTAAGAAAAAAAGAGATCGCAGTTTTCTAGGGCCACAGTCTCATTCTGTAAAGCATGTTAAGGTACGTCCAAACTTTCCGGCTTGCAAATTTTGCGGAAGGCATCATCCAGGAGAGTGCTGGAGGAAGTCAGAAGCATGTTTAAGATGCGGGTCTGGGGAGCATAAGGCTCGGGATTGCTCAATCACCATTAAGTCAGGTATGTTTTGTTTGGATGCGATGTTTGGATATAGAAATTGGTTGCGTATGAGATATCTGTCTGCTTTAGTGGTTAGGTGATTTAACTATGTGTAGGGAGTTCCAAATTCTAGTTAGAATATGATAGAGATACTAGAATCAGAGTGCGCAGCGACAGCGTAGTAGAGTAATCTGTGTTAGACGACTGTTAGGTAGTTGGAAATTTTGAGGACGAAATTTCTTTAAGGGGGTAGATTTGTAACGACCTGAATTTGGGCCTAGTAGAATTGGGCCTATTGGGCCTTGGGCGTGGGAGCGTTTCAAATTTTTGGGAACAAGAGAGCGACACTATTACAAGTTAGACCTATTAGGTGTGTGAGTTTGGAGTGTTTAGAGGGTTCTATGAAGTCCCGGGTTCAAGTTGGGCCATAGGAAAAATTTTGGTTTTTGGGCTCTTTAGTGGAGAGGGCTGTTGGAAGCAAGACTTAAGGAAATTTGTTGGTGTTTTGTTAGCACAAGTTGGGCATCTGGCAAGGTGGTGTGCCGTCAAGGGGAGTGTAAGGAGGTTGGAGGTTCGAATCTCTCAAGCTACATTTTGGTGGCTATTATTTTGTGTTTGGGAGAGGAAGAAGCAGAGTTGAGTTCAAACTCTGCCAGGGTGGTTGAAGACTCAGTCAAACCGTTTGAATGAGAGGAGGAGAGGAATTTGAGGAGAGAATTGTGGAGTGAATCAAGGGTGGGAGAGTTGTGCCGTGAGTGGGGAATTAAGCTAGGCAATTTCGGCTAGGGGGAAGAGTTGAGCACTTTGGGTAGAGTGTAGCCGAAATTCTCTTTTGAGTATCTTGCATTTTTGGCTTTTGTGGCATTTTGAGCATTTTTCTTCCCTTGAGCATTTCGAGTTCTTCTTCGTTTCTGCTAGGTACCATTTTAGTAAGAATACCCTCTTTAGCTTCTGTTTCTTCTAAACAATTACTTCTACTCCTAAACTAAACCAACATATCTCTCCTTCTTTTCTTCTACCATACTTGCCGAATTCTTCTTTCCAAAGCCGAATTTCCACATTTTCTCCTTCTTTCTTTTCTCAGTTGAGTCTTGGCCGAACCTGTGGAAGTGACCACTCGTGTATTTTCTCTTCAATCTCTCCTCTCTTTTCTTTAAGCTGTTAACCACACCTCCTCTCTTTTGGCCGATTTTGGGTAAGTCTTTGCTTTCACTCTCGTTCTTTTTCTCTCATTCTATTCTATTTCTCTGATCGAGCTTAGCATCCTCTCATTTTCGTCATATCCCATTTCTTTCTCTTTTAAAGCATAAGCCGAAACACTCTTATTGGGGGTAGGCCGAATTCGTTAGCAACCATCGGGTGTAGATCGTCAATCTTGGTTTCGGTAAGGTGAAGTTATTCTAACACCTTTTAATTCGATGCTAGTTTCATCCATGTGATCCTATTTTATGAAGTTGGCGTCGGTTTCTTCCTTTCTTATAGGAGAACCGAATATTGCTTGGATGCTAACCTCTTTGGTGCATCAATGGGTTGTTTTAGGTATTTGTGGTGGTAGCCAGGAAGCAAGGCCGGATTTTAGAACTTTGTAGGGAAGATCACGTTGTGGGGCAACGAAGAGTGGTTCTTTCGGAAATCCAAATCAGGTGTGTAATCTCACACCCTTCTAGATAAATTCTTGCAATGTTCTGTGACTCGGCCGAAAGTTGAAAAGTCAGAAAATTGACAAACGTGACTGCTCGAGCGTGCGAGCGCTCGTAGTGGAAAATCGAGATGCAAATGTTGGCGGTAAGTCATTGAGAGTGTCACGAGCTCTCATGGCGAGGTCATGAACGATCCAAATCGGCCGAAAAGCGGGGTGAGCACAGGCCCAATAGGCTACTAGAAGCCCACTTGGGCGAAATTGGTGTAAAACTATCAATGGATAAGTGCAGTTGCGAAATCTGAAAATCTGAGACCGAAACTACGTGTAATGGGCCACACGAGCGTGTGGGCCCGTTTGGGCCTGAAATAGATTCTAGGCCCAATAGTTCCGTAGAGACCCAAAAAGGGCCCTGTGTCGCTCAAGGCGACAGTAGGCCTTCGAAAAGGCCGTTAGATGATAAAATTACCGAAATACCCCTGGAGGGTAAATTACTAAAATACCCTTGGAGGGTAAATTACCGAAATACCTGTGGAGGGTAAATGACCGTTATACCCTAGATTATGGTTGGTTATCATGTATATGCTTCATTTACACTTTTGTGTGTATGATGCGTTGCATTTATATTATGTTGCATGGGTTGGGTTGATGATCGGAGGAAGTGTATTGCGGTGGCTCTGCCACAATACGTGTAGTGGCTATGCCACGCGTATATCTGTTATTCGGTGGCTCATACAAATTCTGTGATTAGCGACATGTCCGCCATATTGGTGTGTAGAAATTTGGGTGGGTTGACTTGGTCTCCACAAGTGTGTAGGGTTGAGTGCGGGGTGTGTAGCGGATGGATTATTGGGTTGGGCTGTATTACATTATTTGCATTATCATGTTTATAGGTCTAAGGCCCAGATTGTTATCGAATAGGGCTCCGGCCCAGTCTGCTTTCGTATGGGCTCGGGCCCAGTTAATGACCGATTAGGGGATTACACACTGAGTTCTCGTAACTCACCCCTCTGCTTTAACCTTGTAGGTGATCCCCAGCGTTAGAGGATTTGGAGCTGCGGTGGACTCTGTGGTGGCCATATGTCAGACTATTTCTCTCGAACTTTAGTAAATTTCGTTTTTGCTTTATTTTAAGATTATTTTAATTTGGGTTTAATATTTTGTAATAAGGCCATTGGAATTTAATTTTTCTTTTAAACTTTCATTTCAGTCATATTCAAACTATAAATGATTAAACTCATGGTTTTCTTAAAACGTCATTAACTGTTTTCAAAATATCACATTTCCGCCAATTACTAGATCTGGTTTCTGCTATAAACAAAGTTTTCGCGAATATCATTAATAACATTTTTACAAGATAACCTTAAAAGCAGATTTGAATTTCACAATCAACAAAGCTCGAAGTTTCAAAAAGAATACGAACTTTTTAACGAACGCGCAACTTTTAAGCAACCTTTCTATGTGACATGCTAGATCCGATCATAACGTCTAGGCCGGGTGTAGGCCCAATGGGCTAACAGGCCCACTTGGGCGAAATTGGTGTAAAACTGTCAATGGATAAGTGTAGTTGCGAAATCTGAAAATCTGAGATCGAAACTACGTGTAATGGGCCACACGGGCGTGTGGGCCCGTTTGGGCCTGAAATGGATTTCAGGCCTAATAGTTTCGTAGAGACCCAAAAAGGGCTCTGTGTCGCTCAAGGCTAAAGTAGGCCTTCGGAAAGGCTGTTAGATGATAAAATTACCGAAATACCCCTGGAGGGTAAATTAACGAAATACCCCTGGAGGGTAAATTACCGAAATACCACTGGAGGGTAAATGACCGTTATACCCTAGATTATGGTTGGTTATCATGTATATGCTTCATTTACACTTTTGTATGTATGATGCATTGCATTTATATTATGTTGCATGGGTTGGGTTGATGATCGGAGAAAGTGTATTCTGGTGGCTCTGCCACAATCTGTGTAGTGGTTATGCCACGTATATTCTGTTATTCTAATGGCTCCGCCACAAATTCTGTGATTAGCAGCTTGTCTACCATATTGGTGTGTAGGGCTGGGTGGGTTGACTTGGTCCCCACAGGTGTGTAGGGTTGGTACAGGGGTGTGTAGCGGATGGATTATTGGGTTGGGCTGCATTACATTATTTGCATTATCATGTTTATAGGGTTAAGGCCCAGTTTGCTTTCGTATGGGCTTGGGCCCAGTTAATGACCGATTAGGGGATTACACACTGAGTTCTCGTAACTCACCCCTCTACTTTAACCTTGCAGGTGATCCCCAGCGTTAGAGGATTTGGAGCTGCGGTGGACTCTGTGGTGGCCATATGTCGGAGTATTTCTCACGAACTTTAGTAAATTTTGTTTTTGCTTTATTTTATGATTATTTTAATTTGGGTTTAATATTTTGTAATAAGGCCATTGGACTTTAATTTTTCTTTTAACTTTCAATTCGACTATTTTTAAATTGTTAGATGTTTGAATACTGAGTTTTCCAAAATTTTAATAACCGTTTTTCAAAATATCACGTTTTCGCAACTATTAAAGTTCGACTTTCACAACAAAAACAATTTCTTTCAAAATAATTACAACTTTATAAAAATGGTCATTTAGTAAATCGGGTTTTTACCAACAAACATCAAAACTCGGAGTTTTCAAAAGAGATGCAACATTTTAAACGAACGCCTAGCTTTTCAAACACCTCAATGTGACATGCCAGATTCGGGCCTAACTTCTAGGCCGGGTTTGGGGTGTTACACGTAGGATTCCCTAATGTATATTAATACCTCCGTCGAGGTTACTAACGTCTAACCCTAGGTTGATTAATTGAAATCTCTTTCTAATTAAAACCCTTAGAATTGCATTAACTCGATCTATGGATTTCCATATTAGGTTTGACCGTAATCCGACAGATTTTCGTCATCATATGTCTAGGGTTGCGATCAACTCCGCTTAATTATGCTAGATCTACTCTTAGACAGGGACTTTTGCTCCTTTGCCTAAGCACATTAATACTTGAATCAATACCCTGAAATATCAAAGCAAGAATTAAGAACACATAATTAAGAACAAATCAAGTATTTATCATATAGTTCAGAAAACAATAACAAGATCTGTCTTAGGTTTCATCCCCCTCAGGTATCTGAGGGTTTAGTTCATAATCATAAAAATATACATCACAGAAGAAAAGATAAAAAAAAACATAAGAAAAACCCTAAAACCCCCTGAAGGAATTGAAGAGAAGATCTTCCGTCTGGAGTATGACTCTGGCTTCTTGAGATGAATCAACTGGCTTTCTTCGAGTAATTCCCACGATTTTGACCTCTCCGGCTTGGCTTCTTGGCCTAGCTGGACGCCCCCTGGCAAAAGCCCCATTTTAGGATATACTTAGGGTGTTTATATAGGCTTCAGAATGTGTTTCTTCGCCTCTAAGTATCCGAATCCGAATAAAATTCTTCTTGGTCACGGCAGGGACACGCCCGTGTAACACGCCCGTGTGAATCGAATTGTGGACCGTGGTTGAGCCTACTAGGGAGGCACGGCCGTGTGGTGAAACCCCAGGCTGTGTCGATTTCTCACTTTGGGTAAATTGGTCCGTTTTTGGCCCGTTTCTTGTTCTTTTCATCCTCCGGTGCTTTCCTAAGTATAAAACATGAAAATAAAGGATTAGAAGCACCAAATTCCATAATTTAGGGAATAAATCATCCAAAAGCATGCTAAATGTGGAGATAAAATATGTTACTATTATGGTTTATCAAGTACGTCGTTTACTTGATTGACATAGTCTAACTATGGTCTTACTCATATCACAATATCATAGCCTAGTTATAATCTTACATGTCATCACGATGCCATAGCCTCGCTATGGTCTTACACGAAATCTCATATCGATACTAATGCCATATCCCAGATACGGTCTTACATGGAAACACATGTCGATGCCGATGCCATATCCTAGATATGGTCTTGCACGTCATCTTATATCAATATCGACGCCATATCCCAAATATGGTCTTACACGATTTCATCATCGAAGCCGGTTCCAGGCGTGGTCTTACAGAATCGCTATTCGATTCGACGCTATATCCCGAGATATGGTCTTACGGGTCATATATCGATGCCAATGCCATGTCCCAAACATGGTCTTATATGGGATCACATATATACGCCATGGTCCAACCATGGTCTTATTCATCAATTTATCATTGAGCAGCCGTACTCATCTCCTGCGTTCTACTTAATTTAACTACCCGGTTTAACTCCCACACTATAATATTTGTGGCTTCATAACTGAGTCATAAAATAAAACATTATACATTCTCTACTATAACAGTCGCAGATGAGATTCAACTATGTGGACATATTGATCATACATCATTCAAACAGTTGTACATACACACATATCCCATTCACTGGGTAAGTTTACTCATCATATTCACTTAATCAAATATGTTGAGCGTATAACACCGTATGCATGTCGAACCAACATAGATAAGCTTATCACCATATAACTTTCATTTCATTCATCAACCTAGGATGATCTCATTTCATACCTTACCACACACATGTCATGAACTTCTATTCATACCTTTCTGAATTCATCACATCATAAACACATTTCAATTGTCTCGTTATCAATTTCAACATTATCGAAAACAGCTCGGTTGGAAATCATCTCTGTCTTAACAAAGTAATTTCGCTAGAGCCGGGAGATATCACACTATCATGAGTAGTAATATGGAATGTATAACTAAACTCTCATACGCTATGTTAGTCCGAGAATCGACTAAACCATAGCTCTGATACCACTAAATGTAACACCCCTTACCCATATTCAACTCAGGAACCAGGTACGAGGCATTACCGGACTTGACTTGCTTGAGCATTCGACTTTGGGCTATAAAATTCGTCCCAATTTAAAACTTTTTCATTTACAATCGTAACGCGTCCCTATCATGGGTCTACAAGACCCTTTTCATATACTCGGGATCTTTGAGGACCAAACCTGAAACTTTTACACACTTTAAAAATTTTGACATAAATTTGACCACACGCCCGTGTGAGGAGTGGGGCCACGTCCGTGTGACATATCACACACCGGTGTCCATGCCCGTGTAGAATTATTTTCTTTTCAAACCTCTGGGGGTTTTCTGCGGCCGGACACACGCCCGTGTGCTTGGCCCGTGTGCTCCACACGGCCTAGACACGCCCTTGTCCTCGCCCGTGTGTAAAAACCTAAGAATTCTGTTTGTGACATCAGTAACCCATTTATGGGCACACAGCCTAGGCACACGCCCGTGTGTCTAGCCCGTAATCGACACTGACTTGCAACACTAACATGTAGGGGACACATGGCCAAGTCACATGCCCATGGGACCGATCGTGTGTCACACACGGTCTAAACACACGCCCGTGTGTCTACACATGTGGACCAATTCAAGGCTATTTTCCAAGCCATTTAGCCACCCTCACTTGCACACATTCACACATCACCACAATACATTTTCAAATCATCAATTATAACTCTTGAATTATCACATTTGAATCATGAAAATCAAATCTTCATCCCATATACGAGGGAGAACTATTACTAGTACAATTACAAACGACTCGAGCCATCATCTATGGCTATATACAACCGAACCATAAACTCTTTTAGGCCAACACATTTGGCTACTTTAATTATGACTTAATTAAACCAAAATAAGATCCCTATACATACCATATCTCAAGAAGACTTGAATCTCATACCCAAGTGTCTGCTCGATAGTGTGAAAGTATCTCCGGCGGTTTCCAACCCGAGCTAGTTAAGTTAACCTATAAGAGATGGGAAAGAAAGAGAAGTAAGCAATAACGCTTAGTAAGTTCATATGCAAATGACAAGCAACTATTGACATTTTTTTATTACCCTCAACCACAAGGTAATATAATGAGATTTACACTTAAGGTAATAGTTACCCATTCAATCATTCATAATGCTTACTCATTCTAAACTTTCACCTGTCACAAACTCATTTCGTAAAACATTATTCATCTTTACTTGCATTTATACCCTGCATTTATCACCACAAAGCCACATGCAAATTACACTTAGCCAAGTTTCTTGATATCACCCCGGAATAATAATAAATACTCGGTGGTTTCGCTTTACGACCCACCATTCAATAATTAATAAGGTGGCATCGCACACTGACCCACCATGGATAATATTGGCGATGGTATCGCTTTGAGCCCATCGCTAACAATTAATAAGGTGGTATCGCATATAGCCCACCATTTAATAATTAATAAGGTGGTATCGCATATGGCCCACCATTATTACACATTCACGGATATTTATCCACGTACATTTTCCTATTTCAAATGTTCATTCGGGAATATCCTCACACATTATCATTCTTAAATAGATTTCTACAATAATCATTCGCATTCACAAAATGCATTTATAAATATAACATATGCAATCAGGGTGCATCGTTAACACATAACTCACCATGGTTTCCTCATATACCGAATTCACCTCAAATGAGTTCTAGGCACATACCTGTACGTCTCATAGTATAACCTCATACTTTCTCATTTTCAACATACCTGTTGAATTATTCAAATGCTAAAGAACACTCTTGAATTTCATACATATAGTACCAAATCAACATCATACCCCCGATAGGGTCTTACATGAAATATCATATTGATGCCATGTCCCTGACATGGTTTTATACGAAATCTCACACCGAGGCCATATTCCAAATATGGTCTTACACGGGACCTTAATTATCATAGTATCATGCTATTTGAATTCCCTCTATTCTTAGATTCAATTGAAGACTTTCAATTCTTGACATCTCGTTAAGACGTATTTAATATATTCATAGAGTCAATATACAATTCATACATCATCAAAATATTAAATACTTCACTATAGTTGAATTATTAGCACACGAACTTACCTCGATATCGAAAAGGGCAAAAAGGGACCTAGTTGTCCATTTTTTCTTTTCTCCCGTTCTAGGTCTGAATCTCGTTGTAACAGCCCGATTTAGGGGCAAGTCAGAATAGTGGTTCAGAACCACTAATCCGAGGTTAGATAAAATTACTTTTATGATATTTTATGAGCTAGAGCATGTTTATATGTGTGCATGAAAATTTTGGTGCCTTAATTTTAGCGATTTCTTGCTTAATCGCGAAAAAGGACTAAATCGCATAAAGTGTAAAAGTTCTATTTTATAAGCTAAAGGTACCTAATAGCCATAGAATATTAATTTGAGGTCTTTAAAGGGCAATTAGACCCCTAAGGAAAGGGTGGCCGGCCATAGGAGACAACAATTGTCAAATTGGTCAGAGTTGGTAAAAGTTGGTGACAAAATTGACTTGTATTAATAAAATATAGAAAGAAAAGATATCATCTTTTCTCTCCATCTTCCTCCACTGAAAATACCAAGCAAAATAGGGGTTTTGAAAGCTCAAAATTTCAGTAAACTCTTCTCCATTCAAAGCAAGAAGAACCAAGAATCAACCTTGATCGGGGCAAGAATAAAGTCTCGGACTAGATCGATGATCTAGCTTATTTTGAAATCGAGGTAAGTTTGTATGTGTTAAATTCAACATTTATGCTCGTATTTTTTGTGAATGGTTGACATTATATTGATGTACGATGTTCTAAGAAATTGAAATGTTGAAGTCCCGATTGGACTATAATGAATGTGAGTATACTATTATCGAGACATGAGATAGATAAGGTCCCGTGTAAGACCATGTCGGGGACATGGCTTTGGCGCCAAATTGAAATTCTGTATAAGACCATATTCGGGATATGGCTTCGGTATTGAATATGAGAATCGTATAAGACCGTATCCGGGATATGGCATCGATACTTGAGGTGAGGTTCCGTATAAGACCATGTCCGGGATATGGCATCGGTAGTCAAAAGTAATCCCATATAAGACCGCATCCGGGATGTGGCATTGGCTTCGTGTGTATGCTAATGGTTATGAATAAGCATCCTTGAGCATCCCTAGTGATTTATTGGGATAAATATATCAGCTTAGAAATAGAAACGACAATTTTATTAAAGCTATGTGATTGAGTTAACACAGGTACCCGTGAGTAATTCAAGAAGAATATTTAGGATATGTGGCATGATATGAGCTAAATAAGGGCAATTATGAGTAAGTATGGTAAGGAGCGTATAACCTTGCGCGTGGTTAATTAATGCCATTGATGGGTTTTATCATGAGCTTTTTATTGTCATTTATTTTCATGCAAACTTACTAAGCTTTATGCTTACCCCTTTCATTGCCCTTTTCCTTGTAGTATTGCCAAGATAGCTTGAGAAATCGCAGACGTCAGAGTTGGAGATCACACTATCGACCACTATTTGGTATAGCCAAACTAGATTCATTTTGAGTATGGCATGTATAGGACTTGGTCTCTTTGTTATGTCATATTTGTAAGTCAAATGTGTTGGCTATTATAGTTGTTCAATCTATTTTGTAAGAGGTCATGGGATGTTGGCCTATACTTGATATGTTCATATATTCAATGATGATGGATTTCATGAAGTGTATGTTTTTATGGATGTCTTGATTCTTTTGAGTTCTTAGAGGTATCATATGGTCACCTTAAATATTGAATTGATTTGGTATGAGTGTGATTTCTTTCTAGGGTGGCAAATGGCTTGGTAGATAGCCATATAATTGTCCATACGAGAAGACACACGGACGTGTGTCTAGGCCGTGTGTGACACACAGTCAGCCCCATGGGTGTGGTGCTCGGCCGTGTATCCCCTTGCATGCTAGAGTTGCAAGTCAGTATACTCAGTAGTAAACACACGGGTAGAGACACGGCCGTGTGTCTCAGCCGTGTGGGAGGCACGGCCATATTCATGGGCGTGTGCCCAGGCCGTGTGAAATTTGCACCTAGAAATTGGAATTTAATTCGACACACGGCCTAAGGACACGGGCGTGTGCCTTGGCCGTTTGACCTTAGTGAGGTGATGACATCACAAACAGAATACCAAGGTTTTGGCACACGGGCTAAGACACGAGCGTGTCGAGGCCGTGTGAAGGACACGGGCCAGGGACACGAGCTTGTGTCCGGCTGTGTGTATTAAGTCAGTGTCGACCACGGGTGAGGAGCACGGGTATGTCTCAGGGGCACACGGGCGTGTCTCTTGAGCAACACGGGCGTGTGGCCCCTGTTTTGATGAAAAAATTTCTATGTCTTCTAAGTTTCCTAAGTTTTTAGTTTAGTTCCGAACAATCCTCTATGTATGTTTTGGGCCCCGTGGGCCCATATAAGGGGCAAGTATTGATTGTAAATGAAAAATTTTTAAGTTGGGACGAAATTTTATAGCCCAAAGTTATAAGTTTAAGCAAGTTAAGTTAGGTAATGCCTCGTATCCGGTTCCGGCTTCGAACACGAGTAAGGGGTGTTACATTTAGTGGTATCAGAGCTACGGTTTAGTCGATTCTCGGACTAACATAACATAAGTATGAGTTTAGCTATACATGCCATATGTAAGAGTGTTTGAGTAATGATAGTGTGAGGGCTCCTGACATTTTAAATTGTGTTTTTATATAGTACATGGATTCTGATCCAGACCAAACTGCAGCCGATGATGCTGCGAGTAATGCACCAGCTCCCGCTCAAGGGACCGCGGTAGCAGATAGTAGACCCGAGACCTTGATTCAGGGAGAAGAGGCCCGAGAAGCCTTTCTCCATATGATGAGTAACTGGTACACTGAGTATGTTCGAGCAAATCCTAATGCTCAACCCCCTCCACCCCCACCTATTCCTCAAACTGCCCCGGTAGCTCTTCAAGTGGTTGAGGTAGTGAGAAGAGAAAGGCCTCCGGTCGATAAGATCTGGAAACAAGGAGCCGAGGAATTCCGGGCTAGTAAGGATGATGATCCGGAAAGGGCAAAATTCTGGCTCGAAAATACCATCAGGGTATTTGATGAATTTTCATGCACGCTTGAGGAGTGCCTAAAGTGTGCGGTATCTCTCTTGAGAGATTCGGCTTATCAGTGGTGGAACACCCTTGTGTCGGTGGTACCAAGGGAGAGAGTTACCTGGGGATTCTTTCAAGAGGAATTTCGAAAGAAGTATATCAACCAGAGATTCATCGATCATAAGAGAAAAGAGTTCTTGGAATTAAAGCAAGGCCGAATGACGGTGACCGATTATGAACGGGAGTTCGTAAGACTTAGCAAGTATGCCCGGGAGTGCGTATCTATTGAGGCTATCATGTGCAAGAGATTCGAGGACGGGCTAAATGAGGATATCCGTTTATATGTCGGAGTTCTCGAACTAAAAGAATTTGTAGTGTTGGTAGATAGAGCCTGTAAGGCTGAAGAGTTGGCTAAGGAGAAAAGGAGAGCTAAGATTGAGTCTCGTGACTCGAGGAAAAGACAGCTGAATAAGTCACTCCAATCTTGATCTAAGAAATCGAGGGATTTTTCTACTCGACCAGCTACTTCGGTCGGGTTTTCAAATCGAAGTAAGGGCAAACAGTTTTCGGAGTCTAAAGTGCAGACCACATCAGTTGCTAGTGTGGGCAACGTTCGACCGAGTAGACCAGAATGCCCGCAGTGTGGCAGGCGTCATTCTGGTGAGTGCCGAGTGAATGAGAAGGCTTGTTCAGATGTGGGTCTTTAGACCATTTTATGAGAGATTGCCCCGAGATGGGCGAGAAAGAGAAGTCTCAGAATGTAAGACCGGGAAGCGCTGCTAGAGGAAGACCACAGAGAAACCTGGGAAATGAGATGAGTAGTAAGAATCCATCTAGAGAGCAGACTGCAAGAGTCGAGGGTAGAGCACCGGTGAGAACATATGGCATTCGTGCTCGTGAAGGATACATTTTCTCTTTATAGTACTCGTGTTATAGCTTTAATTGATCCGGGATCTACCCACTCATACATATGCATAAAATTAGTCTCTAGCATGAGCATGCCTATAGAGTCTACTGAATTTTTAATAAGAGTGTCTAATCCCCTAGGCAAGTATGTGTTGGTTGATAGAGTATGCAAAGGTTGCCCTTTGACGATTAGGGGTCATTGCTTTCCGGTTGATCTTATGTTATTACCGTTTGATGAGTTTGATGTCATCCTTGGGATGGATTGGTTAGTTACTCATGATGTAATCGTGAATTGTGGAAAGAAGTTTATTGAGTTGAAGTGTGAAAATGGGGATTTTATTCGTGTTGAATCAGAAAAGCAAGACAGGTCACCAGTAGTGATGTCATCCTTGTTGGCTCAGAAGTATTTAAGAAAGGGGTACGAAGCTTACCTTGCTTTTGTGATAAATACTAAGGAGACTGAGTTAAAAATTGAGTCGGTACCCATAGTATGTGAGTATTCATATGTTTTCCCGGAAGAATTGCCAGGGTTACCCCTGGTTAGAGAGATTGAATTTGGGATTGAGTTAGCTCCGGGTACTGCCCCCATTTCTATTGCTCCATATAGAATGGCTCCAGCCCCGAGCTAAAAGAGTTGAAAGCTTGATTGCAAGAACTAATGGATAAGGGTTTCGCAAGACCGAGTTTTTCTCTGTGGGGTGCTCCCGTTTTATTCGTGAAGAAGAAATATGGTTCTATGAGATTATGCATAGATTATCGGTAACTTAACAAGGTAACTGTGAAGAACAAGTACCCGTTGTCGAGAATCGGTGATTTATTTGATCAATTGAAGGGAGCCACGGTATTTTCCAAGATAGATTTGAGGTCAAGGTACTATCAGCTCAGAGTCAAGGACTCGGATGTACCGAAAACTGCATTTAGGACTAGGTATGGCCACTATAAATTTTTGGTCATGCCTTTTGGTCTAACGAATGCCCCTGCCGTTTTCATGGACCTGATGAATCACATTTGTCGGCCATACTTGGATAAATTTGTCATGGTCTTCATCGATGATAAACTGATCTACTCTAGAGATGAGAACGAACATGCCGAGCATTTGAGTATGGTTCTACAAATTTTGAGAGAAAAACAATTGTATGCCAAGTTCAGCAAGAGTGAATTTTGGCTTAAGAAAGTAGGATTTTTGGGGCACATTGTCTCGGGAGATGGGATTAGAGTCAACCCGAGTAAGATTTCAGCAATTGTTGATTGGAAACCACCGAGGAGCGTAACTGAAATAAGAAGTTTTCTAGGCCTAGCCGGCTATTATAGGCGTTTTGTCAAGGGGTTTTCCATGATAGCTACCCCGATGATGAGGCTTTTGCAAAAAGATGTAAAGTTTGATTGGACAGAAAAGTGTCAACAGAGTTTTGAGAAACTAAAGGCGTTGTTGACTAAGGCTCCTGTTTTAGTGCAACCTGAGCCGGGAAGAGAATTTGTGGTTTACAGTGATGCATCCCTGAATGGATTGGGTTATGTACTTATGCAAGAGGGTAAGGTGATTGCATACGCCTCTAGACAATTAAAGCCGCATGAGAAGAATTACCCGACCCATGACTTAGAGTTGGCCGCCATTGTGTTCGCATTGAAGAATTGGAGACACCATTTGTATGGCGAAAGGTGTCAGATATTCACCGACCATAAAAGCCTAAAATATTTGATGACTCAAATGGAATTGAATTTGAGGCAACGAAGATGGTTAGAGCTAATCAAGGATTATGAGTGAGTGATTGACTACCATCCGGGAAAGGCAAACATGGTCGTCGATGCTTTGAGCAGAAAATCATTGTTTGCGCTGAGAGCCATGAATACGCGAATGGTTTTGTTAGATGATGGTTCTATTCTAGCCGAGTTGAGGGCTAGACCATTATTTCTTCAAGAGATTTGTGAAGCTCAGAAAGAGGACAGCAGCTTACAAGCCAAAAGAGTTCTATGTGAGTCAAATGTTGAGTCGGACTTTGGGTAAGCCACGATGGATGTTTGGCGTATCGAGATAGGGTCTGTGTACCCAGAAATAATGAACTTGTTCGTAAGATTTTGCATGAAGCACATAGCGGATGCTTAACTATGCACCCATGCAGCACGAAGATGTACAATGATTTGGAAGTGGTATTGGTGGCCCGGTATGAAGAAATACATTTCTGAGTTCTTGTCGAGATGCCTAATTTGCCAGCAAGTGAAGGCTGAACACCAAGTACCTTTGGGTCTACTTCAGCCCATTATGGTTCCCGAGTGGAAGTGGGACCGTATTACTGTAGACTTCGTGAAGGGTTTACCGTTGACGCCCAAAAAGAAAGATGCTGTGTGGGTTGTGGTTGATAGACTCACGAAGTCAGCCCATTTCATACCTGTGCGGGTTGACTACTCGCTTGATAGGTTGACGGACTTGTACGTGACTGAAATAGTAAGACTTCATGGAGTACCGTTGTCCATTATTTCAAATAGAGATCCGAGATTCACGTCACGATTTTGGAAAAAGTTACAGGAGGCCTTGGGCACAAAATTGAGCTTCAGTACCGCTTTCCATCCACAAACCGACGGGCAGTCGGAAAGAGTAATACAGACACTCGAAGACATGCTTCGATGTTGTGTTTTGGAATTCCAAGGTAATTGGGAAAAATATTTATCGTTGGTGGAATTCGCTTACAACAACAGTTTCCAGTCAAGTATGAAAATGGCGCCTTATGAGGCATTGTACGGGCGTAAGTGCCGGACGCTTTTGTATTGGACAGAACTTAAGGAGTGTAACACCCCAAACCCGGCCCAAACGCTACGACCGAATTTGGTTTGCTACAGAAAAAACAATTTGAGAACCATTTTAAAACCGATTTAAGTTTTGTCGAAAACCTTGTGTTTTCAAGTCTCTTGTTAAAAACCATACTTAGTGTTGCTTAGAAATATTTATTAAGTCGGGTTGTTTATAGATTGCAAATGTGCCCGATGGCATTTTTAAAACATTTTACGTTTGATTGGGAAAAACATGTGAATTCATTTTTAACATAATTAAGTATTTTAAACAAATATTCAAAGCATGTAACAATAATAAAATAATTCTAGGAGGCCTTATTACAACTTAATTAAAATAAACCAACATTAAATAAAATAAAACAAAGTCCAGGTTCATCTATTAAAATGTCCCTTTGCATGGCCACCTCGAGTCCATCCGGCTCCATCTCCGCGATCTACTCATCGCAAAATGTTAAGGGAAAGGGGTGAGTCACCAAGACTGAGTGTGTAATCCCCACCCGGTAAAGTAACTCATACACAAGTCATTAATAAACATGCACATGCAACCCAACCTAACCATCCATACTTCTTTTCTACCCCAGTGTGGTCAAAACCACTGGTGGTCAAAACCACGATGACTTAGAGTCACAAATCGGATGATGGGGCCAACCCATCGTGTGGTCAAAACCACCGATGACCATAGGTCACAATATATCAAGTGTGGTCAAAACCTTTGGTGGTACCAAACCACCGGGACTTAGTCGCAAATAATCAATCGTTGTGGTCAAAACCACCGATGACCATAGGTCACAAATAATCTGATGGGGCCAACCCATCTTGTGGTCAAAACCACGCGACGATCCATATTTCATCCCCCTCCTCTCATCAATCCCACCATCACATGCTTACACATCAAATTTCATATATCATGTCATAGTATTAAACATCATGTGATGGCATGCAAACATATAAAAATTACAAGTTAGGGGACTTACGAAATCCATGATTAAGCCCACAAGCATACCATAGATCACTACCAAAATTTATGCTCAAGACAATAATATAGCAAGTTTATTAATAAAGTGTGTAAAGAGTTTACACACTGCTTCTACAGGAATTCCTAAATCCAGAAGATCCGATCTACGTCGCTAGATCTCTTGTCCTATAATCGACCAAAAAGCATGGTTAGGGACTTAGGCCTATTCGGCCAAATACATGGGTTAGTACCATGGCCTATTCGGCCAAACCAAGTATTTAAAAGGGTTCTCTTTTTGAACCCGAGTCCTTACCCGAGTGTCTTTAAATAATTACCACCACACTCCAAGCGTTTACGCTTCCTAATAATCAGCAACCTTAGATTAGTAGCCTTGGCTTAAACGAATATATTAACTAAATTCATAGATCCTTACCAAAATTACTTGTGAGAGAATGGAACTTGAATCGTATACCTCGAGATCCCGGCACCCCTTGCTTCAATATTCGGCCAAGACTTCACAAAGTATGAAGAAGAAAATTCGGCTATGGCTAAGGAGTAGGTTCGGCTAAGGTTGGTTTCAATATCAATCAAGGCTTGACTTTGGGTGAAAAATAAAAAGAATGGAGAAGAGAATATGGGAGGTTTTGGCCAAGGTTTTAAGAGAATGGAAAAGAAAACCAATAAGGAAGGGTTGAGAATTTGGCTATTTGCATACATGGCTAATAAAAAATCAAGAGGGTAGATGGGTGCTTATAAAGGAATTGGCACCCCCTCCCCTTATGCTTGCAGTCCAAAGAGTTTAAACTCTAGCCAAATCCTTGCTTTTCTCTAGGCCACTAATTTGATTTAATTCAAATAATTTGAATTAATCCCAAACAATAACCCAATAATCCACTAATATCTTCTTTTATCTATTATTATCTTGTTATCAAAATAATAATAATATTATCCTTGATTATCTTCTTATTATCACTATAATTAAACAAATAAAGAAAATCCAATAAAACTCTCATATTATCCTACTATCTAAATAAAAATTAAGAGTTTAAAGAGAGAAAGTCTCTCCTCCCTATTGTAGTCCACTTGCTTTGCCATTTCTTTGCAAAATAAAAGAAAAACCACCTGCTGCCCATAGGTCTCGAACATGGGACCTGTTAGAACCCATGCAGCCAAGTAACGCCCCAGGCCACTTGGGCCAGGCGTTGTTTTGTGATACAAGCGCGCCATAATTTCTTTTAAGCCTTCCTCCTTAGTTCCCCCTTGCCTTAACGCCAAAACAAAAATAAAACGCCACTTCTTTGCCACATTGATTTGAACCCACGACCTCACGCACCAGCCCTCTCTTCCAACGTCCCTAGCCACTTCTCCCATTAGACTTTCATGTCACAAAACCCCCACCATTTAATTTTAATGCCTTCTTACTGAAGCCCAGCATTGCATATAAAAATTAAAACACAAAACTCCGCTCCAGCTACTCGAACCTAGGACCAACTAGGTCCCTTGCTGCAAGATGCGCCCCAAGCCACTCCACCAACCTGCCATTCATGCCATGAACCTTCACAAATATATTTTAAAATCCTCTTTCCTGGCCCCCTTACCTTTAACGCAAAACCCCAAAAATAGAAATACACCCCCTTGTTTCTCCCATGAATCGAACCCAAGACCTCCGTTTGACGCCACCTCCAAGGCACCTAAGTGGCGCATGGAAGCCACTTTACCAAGGCTTGTGTTATGTCCAAAAGCGCCTATAACTTCTCTTAAGACCTCCCCGTGACTTCCCTTCCTAACGCAAGAAGGAAAAATAAAATACTACCATGCCATCACCTGGACTCGAACTCTGGACCCTTGTTGGCGTCATTTGCCCAAGCCTTAAGTGGCGCCCCTAAGCCACTTTACCAATTAATTTCTTATGTACTAAACTCCACAAAATTATTTTAAGGCCTTCTTGCCTAGTTTCCCCTTTTACTCTTAAATCCAAAATTTTTCCAAAGCTTTCACCCTCATTCTAAAGTTCTAAAAACTCTTAAAACATCTCCAAATACCCTTAAAACCCACTAGCACTTGGGTTATGCTCCAAACGCATAACCCCTAATCTAGGATGTTACAAGGAGACTCAGATACACGGGGTCGATTTGGTCAGGGAAACTGAAAAGAAAGTAAATGTGATACGTAAATGTCTGAAAGCAGCCTCAGATAGACAAAAGTCCTATTCGGATTTAAAAAGGAAAGAGATTGAATTCCAAGTCGGTGATAAAGCATTTTTGAAAGTATCACCATGGATGAAGGTCCTCAGATTTGGCCGGAAAGGCAAATTAAGCCCGCGTTTTATCGGACCTTATGAAGTTACCAAGAGGATAGGACCGGTAGCTTATCGTTTGGCCTTCCCACCTGAGCTAGAAAAGATTCATGATGTTTTCCACGTATCCATGTTGCGCCGATACCGTTTAGACCCTTCACATGTCATAGTACCAACAGAGGTAGAGATTCAATTGGATTTGACTTATGGTGAAGAGCCGATTAGAATTTTGGCACGGGAGGTTAAACAGCTGAGAAACAAAAGTATAGCCCTTGTTAAAGTTCTATGGCAGAGACATGGAATAGAAGAGGCTACATGGGAGCCCGAAGAGTCTATGAGAAACCAATATCCCAACCACCATTGGTAAGATTTTCGGGGACGAAAATCCTTAAGGGGGAGAATTGTAACAGCCCGATTTAGGGGCTAGTCAGAATAGTAGTTCGAAACCACTAATCCGAGGTTAGAGAAAATTAATTTTATGATATTTTATGAGCTAGAGCATGTTTATATGTGTGCATGAAAATTTTGGTGCCTTAATTTTAGCGATTTCTTGCTTAATCGCGAAAAATGACTATATCGCATAAAGTGCGAAAGTTCTATTTTATAAGCTAAAGGTACCTAATAGCCATAGAATATTAATTTGAGGTCTTTAAAGGGCAATTAGACCCCTAAGGAAAGGGTGGCCGGCCATAGGAGACAACAATTGACAAATTGGTCAAAGTTGGTAAAAGTTGGTGACAAAATTGACTTGTATTAATAAAATATAGAAAGAAAAGATATCATCTTTTCTCTCCATCTTCCTCCACCGAAAATAGTAAGAAAAATAGGGGTTTTGAAAGCTCAAAATTTTAGCAAAATCTTCTCCATTCAAAGCAAGAAGAACCAAGAATCAACCTTGATGGGGGCAACAATAAAGTCTCGGACTATATCGACGATCTAGCTTATTTTAAAATCGAGGTAAGTTTGTATGTGATAAATTCAACATTTATGCTCATATTGTTTATGAATGGTTGACATTATATTGATGTACGATGTTCTAAGAAATTGAAATGTTGAAGTCCCGGTTGGACTATAATGAATGTGAGTATATTATTATCGAGACATGAGATAGATAAGGTCCCGTGTAAGACCATGTCGGGGACATGGCTTCGGCGCCAAATTGAAATTCTATATAAGACCATATCCGGGACATAGATTCGGTATTGAATATGAGAATCGTATAAGACCGTATCTGGGATATGGCATCGATACTTGAGGTGAGGTTCCGTATAAGACCATATCTGGGATATGGCATCGGTAGTCAAAAGTAATCCCGTATAAGACCGCATCCGGGATGTGGCATTGGCTTCGTGTGTATGCTAATGGTTATGAATAAGCATCCTTGAGCATCCCTAGTGATTTATTAGGATAAATAGATCAGCTTAGAAATAAAAACAATAATTTTATTAAAGCTATGTGATTGAGTTAACACAGGTACCCGTGAGTAATTCACGAAGAATATTTACGATATGTGGCATGGTATGAGCTCAATAAGGGCAATTATGAGTAAGTATGGCAAGGATTCTATAACCTTGTGTGTGGTTAATTAATGCCATGGATGGGTTTTATCATGAGCTTTTTATTGTCATTTATTTTCATGCAAACTTACTAAGCTTTATGCTTACCCCTTTCATTGCCCTTTTCCTTGTAGTATTGCCAAGATAGCTCGAGAAATCGCAGACGTCAGAGTTGGAGATCACACTATCGACCACTATTTGGTATAGCCAAACTAGATTTATTTTGAGTATGGCATGTATAGGACTTGGTCTCTTTGTTAAGTCATATTTGCAAGTCAAATGTGTTGGCTATTATAGTTGTTCAATCTATTTTGTAAGATGTCATGAGATGTTGGCCTATACTTGATATGTTCATATATTGAATGATGATGGATTTCATGAAGTGTATGTTTTTATGGATGTCTTGATTCTTTTGAGTTCTTAGAGGTATCATATGGTCACCTTAAATATTGAATTGATTTGGTATGAGTGTGAATTCTTGCTAGGGTTGTAACATCCTGATTTAGGGTCTAGTCGGAATAGTGGTGCGAGACCACAAATCTGAGGTATATGAATGAGTTTTTGAGGTTTATGCTATGTATGCATGCTAGTGTGAAAGTTTCATGAAGCAATTTGTGAAATTGCGGTTGAATTGTCCAAAAGGACTAAATTGCAAAAGTTGCAAAATGTGAGATTCTAGAAGCTATTTGTGTGAAATAGCTTTAGAATATTAATTAGAGGTCCTTAAATAGCAATTTTTCCAATTTCTAATATTTGGACAAAATTGGGCATGGATGAGTTAAAATAGAAAGTTTATCAAAAAGGGCATTTTGGTCATTTATCAATTAAGTGATTAAAATAGGAGAAAATATGACAAAATTCATTCATCTTTTTCTCCAAGGCTGCCAAAATTTTCAAGAGATATTGTTAGGGTTCTTTAAATTTTTCAAGCTTGCTAGTAAGTGCATCTAGCCTCGTTTTTGATATTCTTTGTATTTTTGAAGTCCTTGTTGCATGAGTAAGTTATTTCTAGCTATTTGATGAGCTATGATGGATGTTCAAAAATGTGGCCATGTATGAAATGCATGTAATTTGATGTTTTATTGAAGATTATGAAAGCTTGATGTAGTAGAAACATCTTTTGCTAAATGAGTTTCCATAGAAAATGCATGTAGGGACTAGTTTGTAAAAATCTTGAGTTTGGTCATACATGTGTGTTGTGATGAGAATTGATGATTGCTTTAGTTGAGTAAGTGATTCGGCTAAGCATGAAAGGCTAGAAAGTTGAATAAAAATCACTTTACGAGCCTTGGGGGCAATAGTGTAATTATGAGAAAGATTTTGGGCAAAAGAGTAATTTTTCCAAAGTATGAGATTTGGATCATTTTGGTCAATGTGTGTATTGAATAAGCTGATTTATTCATTATAGATCAAGAAAGACAAAGCCCAGATCGAAACCAAGGCAAGAGCAAAGTGGTGGACTAATTGCACGTTTCTATACTTTTGAGTATCGAGGTAAGTCTATGCATAAACAATGCATTCATACTTACAAATTGTTAATGCTAGATAGTGTATAGCATGGTTGAGAATGATTGAGAACCAATGTGGTTCAAGTGAAATGAATGGATGAATGATTAAGTAAGTAGATTTGTGAATGTGTTGTGATAATGCTAAATGGTGGGCTAAGTACGATATCATCCTAATGCATATTAACGATGAGCTGGCTATGTGCGATGCTATCGTTAGGTATATTATCTGGTGGGCTATGTGCGAAACCACTTTGAATACCTAGTTGGTAGGCTAAGTGCGATACTACCTTATTAATTGATTGTGGTGGGCTTAGTGCGGAACCACCGAGAGATTTTCTGTGTGGATGTGATAGTGAGGAGAATAGTTGTGTGGATGTATTATTGAGAAATAATGATGTGTTGTATATTGTGTAAATGTGATATTGAATGCAGGGGTGCATGTCAATGGTTATGAGTAAGTGACTCATGATGTGTTGAAAATGTGGTAAGGGATAGAAAGAGTAAGCATAGTAGTACATTATATGTTAGTATATTGCTAATTGTTGATTAGCTTATACTATGTTTCTTAATTGTTTATGTGTGAACTTACTAAGCTCAAAGCTTACTCTCTTTCTTTTCCCTTGTCTTATAGAGCAAAAGTGTTGAATCGAGATACGAGGATCAATTGGAAGATCGCCCAAACTATCAGCACACTCTGGTACATTAGACTCAATGTTTTGTATATGGCATGTATAGGGGCTAGACAAGTTAGTGAATTTTGTTGTATATGGCTATGATGTGTTGGCCTTTAGATGGATAATCTATTTTGTATAATGCCATAGTTGTTGGCACTTTATTATATGAGAAGATGTGGTTATCTATGTGAGATTGTAAGATTTTGAGTTGATTATAGATGTGTTGTATGAGTGCATGATTGTGTATGCTAGATGGGTGAAAAGAACTTGGCAAATAGCTTTGTTCTCGTCCATGTGGGTAGACACACGGGCGTGTGTCTAGGCCATGTGTGACACACAGTTCGGTCCATGGGCGGTGACTTGGCCGTGTGTCCCCTGCATGTTAGTATTTTAAATCAGAATAGACCACGGACTAGTCACACGGGCGTGTGTCTAGAACGTGTGTGTTAATCAGTGTTGGCCACGGGCTAGCTACACGGGCGTGTGCCTAGACTCTAGGCCGTGTTAAGGTAGCCAGTGTGCACCACGGGTGGAGGGCACGGGCGTGTGCCCTAACCGTGGGGCATTGGCAGAATGCTTGAGTTTTCATGCACGGGTAGTGACCATGGGCGTGTGTGACATCCACGGGCGTGCCAAATCTTACACGGGCGTGTGAGCCCTGTATAGATGGAAAAATTTTAAGATCGTAAGAGTTTTTGATATGGTCTCGAGACCCCTTGTGTGTTTGAGAGAGGCCTCGTAGGTCGGGATTGAGGTTGTTGTGATGGCCAATGTCGAAACCATTTTTTTCGAGTTTGAAAAACGGGGATCGACTTTAAAATGACAAATGGGAATGGAGTCGCCACCGACCTTTTTTCGAGGTGTGATCGGGTCACCCAGTAATTTGGTCATTTTAATAAAATTTGTAATTTACTAAAACGACAATTTTTAGTCTACGAAATCCAGAAAACGGGTTCGGGAGTCAGTTACGTACGAGGAAGGATTAGTACCCCCGTAGCGCCCAAAATTGGTACCTAATTGATTATTTAATGTCTTAATGCCGAAAATTTGAAACGATTCTAGAGTACGATCCATTTACTTAAGATATATCTGGACATAATCATATTGGATGCCAAAGCTTCTTATTTTGAAGAAATAAAATGACGTACTCAGTAAGTTAGGGCACAACATCTTATATTCTCAAAATTAGATTTATCCTTCGACATTCAATACTCGTACATTTAAAAATAAGAAGGATATTCCATTATTTGGGTCAAATGAAAAACCGAAACCCAGTAAGTTAGGGCACTATTTCTCAAAATTCCCGAATACGGAATATTACCTTTGTTCTTTTGAAATTCTTATCTCGAGATGATAAAATATCACACCCAGTAAGTTAGGGCGCAATGTCTCAAATTCCCGAGAATAAGTTTTATATTTAAAATATTATGCATTTTGATTTAAGCGAGAAAGGATACTCGGTTGCTAGGTTTTAACGAGGAGAATCGGAACTCAGTAAGTTAGAGCACGATTTTCTCGAAACCTCCAAACATGAGCATTGTTTTATTTTTAAAAATCTTTGAACAGAATGATGTTTAAACTTAAACGACATTAAACCTGACTTTTAACGAAATACAATGGAATAATAATATACAAAGCAATATATTAATCCATACATCAAATATTACAATAATGCATCACAATAACCAACCAATTATTAAAAAAAATACAAATCACATAATAACAATAATTATAATATACAATTTCTCTATTTAATCATTAAAGAAAATGAAGTATTAACAACAATAATAGTAATGAAAATAATAGTAGAAGTATAATAAAATAAAAATAGTATTAATAATAAAATAACATTATTATTAAAATTAATAGTAATAAAAAAAATATAGTAGTAAAAATAAAAATAATAATACTAATAATAATAATAATAATAATAATAATGGTAATAATAATAATAATAATAATAATAAGAAAAATAATAATAATAAGTGCAATAATAGTATTTAAAATAATAACAGTGTTAAAATAATGAACATAATGTTAAAACTAATTAAATTAATAACAAAACTAACAATATAGGACTAATTTTAAATGAAAACAGAAATCTGGGGGCGAATTGTTAATAAATAAAAGGAAAAGGATCAAATGGAAACGCGCACTATGAGCGAGGGACCAACTGGGCAATTCTGCATTTACCCTAAAACGGCGCCGTCCAAATGGGGATCCAATTGATAACGAAATCAAATTTCGGATCCAAATTAAAATAATAAAATAACTTAATTGCGAAACTTTTAAAAATTGAGGGACCAAAGAGGTAAATATACCACTTTCAGAAAACACGCGGATCCTTCCCCGGGTTGGGTCAACGCACGGGTTGAGGGGTTTAAACGGCGCCGTTTTGAGGCCACCTAAATAGGCCTAAAACGACGTCATTCCCAGAGCCTATAAAACGGAAAATTTTCTTTAAAAAAATCATTTCTGCCGTGTTATAACAAAAAAGGGGAAAGGTTTTCTGCTTTCTCTGCTAGGGTTTCGTCCCTAGCCCCGAGCGCCGCCACGTCCGCCGTGGAGCCACCGCGAACGGTGCTCAAAACCAGGTAAAACGCTCCCTTTTCCCTTTTTTATTTCTATCCTTTTCAAAAATATATGTAGTATATACAAAAATATTTATTCGTATATAAAAAGCGATTTGAAGAGAGAAAAAAAAGAAAAATAAAGAAGAAGCAGAGACCTTTTTTTCGATCTGATTTTTCTTTTCTTGTATTCAATGTATTCGTTGTTTTCTGTAAAAACAGGGTTCGTCCCTTTACATTGATTTGGATTTGGCTTTATAAAGCCGAAAAATCCAAAAATAAAATCCTAAAAATACATTATCATTTTCCCTTTTCTGTTATTCCCTATTTGCTGTTGTTTATTATTTTTTACAGGTACAAGGCTATAGAGGCGTTGACGTGGCGGTACGGAGGCTGTTCGAGCAGTGGCGTGCGCGTGGGTACGGAAGCATTGCGGCGCTGGCTGATTCCAGAACCCTCTAGGGTTTCTGGAGCTGTTTAAGATATTTGGGCCACTTGGGCCTGCTGAATTGGGTCCGTAGATTGGGCTATAGATTGGGCTTTAATGTGTTTGGGTCCTAATTTGGGCCATTTTAGTTTTATGAATTGTAAATGGACTATGGACTTTTAATTGGACTTTATTAATTTCTGGTGGTTTTTGTTCTGGTTTTGTTTTTTGTTTGGTTAATTGGGCCCCGGGCAGATTAGGCCTGCTACAGCCAAAGAGAGTGGTCATGTTGTGCCTAAGTGGCGATCTTGAGGTCTTTAATTTGGTAACGCCTCGTGCCCGGTTCTGGCGTTGAATACGGGTAAGGGGTGTTACATTTAGTGGTATCAGAGCTATGGTTTAGTCAGTTCTAGGACTACCGTAGCGGGTGTAAGAGTCTAGCTATACATGCCATAAGTGTACAATGATAGTGTGGTGGCTTCTGATGATTTTAAATCTTGTTTTATATAGAATATGGATTCCGATCCATTGCTCGCGATGAAGCGACTAGTAATGCGCCGGCTCTGCGCAAGGAACCGTGCTGTTCAAAGTGGACCGAGGCTAGAGGTCAAGGGAAGGGGCTCGGGAAGCCTTTCTCCGGATGATGAGTAATTGGTACTCGGATTATGTTCGAGCGAACCCTAATGCTCAACCTCTTCCACCTCCTCCTCCTATACCTCGGCCAACCCCCGTGGCTCCTCAAGGTGTTGATGTAGTGAGGATATCGAAACCCCTGTAGATAAGATTAGAAAACACGGGTGGGTGAGGCGTTTAGAGCTAAGGTTGATGATGACCACGAGAGAGAGCGAGTTCAAGTTAGAGAACTCGATGAGAGTATTTGATGAACTCTCTTGTACACCTGAAGAGAGCTTGAAGTGTGTCATATCCTTGCTGAGGGACTCGGTATACCATTGGTGGAAGACGTTGGCGTCAGTGGTCCCGAGAGAGCGGGTGACGTGGGACTTCTTCCTGGAAGAGTTTCGGAAGAAGTGTATAAGCCAGAGGTTTACTGATCGAAAAAGGAAGGAATTCCTTGAGTTGAAGCAAGGAAGGATGTCAGTAGCGGAATATGAGCGTGAGTTTGTTAGGCTTAGCAAATATGCTCAAGAATGTGTGTCGACAGAGACCATATTGTGTAAGAGGTTCAAAGACGGACTGAATGAGGACATCAAACTCCTAGTGGGTATATTGGAGTTGAAAGAATTTATGGTGTTGGTCGAAAGGGCAAGTAAGGCCGAAGAGTTGAGTACAGAAAAGAGAAGGGCTGTGAGTGAAGCCCGAGATGCTAGAAAGAGGCCGATGGGCAAGTCGTATCAAGCCCAGTCGAAAAGGTCTAAGAAAGTGAGTCCTAGAACGACAGCACCAGTGGGTTATTCGCATCGAGACTTGGGCAATATTCATTCGGGTTCGAGAGTCCAAGCTACCTCGATGGAAAGTGTGGGCAATCCGAAGAGCAAACCGGAGTGTCCAAGTTGTGGTAGATATCACACCGGAGAGTGTTGGGGTAACAGTCGGAACTGTTATAAGTGTGGTTCCCCCGACCATTTTATCCAAAATTGCCCCGAGAGGAATGATAAGGAAGAGAAGCAAGAGATGAGATCCAATGATGTGTCTGCAAGGGGTAGACCACCAAGGAACCCGAGAGGCGGGAATAGTGGTAGAGGTGCATCTAGAGACTCTGCCGTGAGACCGGAGGGTCGGGCACCTGCGAGGACGTATGCCATTCGCGCTCGCGAAGAGGCATCCTCCCTTGATGTAATAACGGGTACTTTTTCTCTCTTTAACACCCTTGTTATTACTTTAATAGATCCAGGGTCTACTCATTCTTATATTTGCATGAGATTGGCATCTAGTTTGAGTATGACTGTTGAGTCTACGGACTTTGTGGTTAAGGTGTCAAACCCGTTAGGTAAGCATGTGTTAGTGGACAAGGTGTGTAAGAATTGTCCTTTGATGATTGAGAGTCATTGCTTTCTGGAAAACCTAATGTTGTTGCCGTTTGATGAGTTTGATTTAATCCTAGGCATGGATTGGTTGACTACCCATAGTGTCTTAGTGGACTGTGGTAATAAGTTTATTGATTTGAAATGTGAGAGTGGAGATGTGGTTCAGGTTGAATCAGGTGGATCGGATAGTCTACCAGTGATGATTTCTTCCTTAGTGGCTGATAAATTCTTGAGAAAAGGGTGTGAGTTCTATCTTGCTTTTGTGTTGAATACTCGAGAGGTTGGAGTAGAGTTTGAAACAGTGCCAGTGGTTTGTGAGTATCCGGATGTATTCCCGGAAGAGTTACCCGGGTTACCTCCAGTGAGAGAGGTTGATTTTGGGATTGAGTTAGTTCTGGGAACGACACCTATTTCAATCGCTCCATATAGGATGGCACCTTTAGAGTTGAAAGAATTGAAGGTTCAGTTGCAAGAGTTGACAGATAAGGGTTTTGCAAGACCGAGCTACTCACCGTAGGGTGCTCCGGTATTGTTTGTGAAGAAGAAAGATGGGTCTATGCGGTTGTGTATAGACTATAGACAGCTTAACAAAGTGACGGTTAAGAATAAGTATCCTTTACCAAGGATTGATGATCTTTTTGATCAACTGAAGGGAGCTACAGTGTTCTCCAAGATAGACTTGAGGTCTGGTTATTATCAGTTGAGAGTGAGAGAGCAGGATGTGTTGAAAACTGCATTTCAGACGAGGTATGGCCATTATGAGTTTTTGGTTATGCCGTTTGGTTTGACGAATGCATCGGCAAACTTTATGGATCTGATGAACCTTGTTTTCAGACCATATGTGGACACGTTTGTAGTTGTCTTCATTGATGACATATTGATCTATTCTCGGGATGAGAACGATCCTGAAGAACATTTGAGAATTGTCTTACAAACTTTAAGAGATAAGTAGTTGTACGCTAAGTTTAGCAAGAGTGAGTTTTGGCCTCGTGAGGTCAGATTCCTAGGACACATTGTGTCGGGTGATGGTGTTAGAGTTGACCCAAGTAAGATATCGGCTGTTGTGGATTGGAAACTATCGAGGAACGTGTCAGAAATCTGAAGTTTCTTGGGATTAGCAGGATATTACAGACGATTCGTAAAAGGGTTCTTTGTGATTGCTACCCCGATGACGAAACTGTTGCACAAAGATGTCAAGTTTGAATGGACTGAGACATGTCAACAGAGTTTCGAGAGATTGAAGACATTATTGACTGAGGCGCCGGTTTTGGTTCAACCAGAATCGGGGAAAGAGTTAGTGGTTTACAGTGATGCGTCATTTAATGGTCTCGGTTTCATGTTGATGCAAGAGGGTAAGGTAGTCGCTTACGCCTCGAGACAGTTGAAACCACACAAGAAGAATTATCTGACTCATGATTTGGAGTTGGCTGCGATTGTTTTCGCGTTAAAGATTTGGCGACATTACTTATATGGTGAGAAGTGCCGAATCTTTATGGATCACAAGAGTTTGAGATATTTGATGGATCAGAAGGATCTAAATTTGAGACAGAGACGGTGGCTTGAGTTGTTGAAAGACTATGAGTTAGTCATTGATTACCACCCGGGAAAAGCGAATGTGGTTGCGGATGCCCTGAGTAGGAAATCCTTGTATGCTCTAAGAGTTATGAGGATGAGTTTGGCATTGTCTGATGATGGTGCTATTCTAGCAGAGTTGAGAGCTAAGCCACTATTTGTTCAACAGATATGTGAAGCTCAGAGAAATGATAGTGAGATGTCAGCTAAGAGAGATAAGCGTGAGTCAGAAAGTGATTCCGATTTTCGAGTGGGCTCGGATGGTTGTTTGCTGTACCGTGACAGAATTTGTGTACCTAGAGATGAGGAGTTAATCCAAAAGGTTTTGCATGAGGCCTACAGTGGATGTTTGTCAGTACATCCGGGCAGTTTGAAAATGTATAATGACTTGAAGAAGTCTTATTGGTGGCCGGGTATGAAAAGGGATATTTCAGAGTTCGTGACAAAGTGCCTAATTTGTCAACAAGTGAAAGCTGAGCATCAAGTGCCTTCGGGATTGCTTCAGCCAGTGATGGTACCCGAATGGAAGTGGGATCGGGTTACCATGGATTTTGTGATGGGGTTGCCGATGACTCCGAAAAAGAGAGATGCTGTGTGGGTTGTTGTGGATAGACTAACGAAGTCAGCTCACTTTATTCCAGTACGTGTTGATTATTCACTGGATAAGGTAGCTGAGTTGCATGTTACAGAGATAGTGAGGTTACATGGTGTACCTGTGTCTATAATATCGGATAGGGATCCGAGGTTCACTTCGAGGTTTTGGAAGAGGTTGCAAGAGGCTTTGGGAACAAAGTTGAATTTCAGTACTGCGTTCCATCCGCAAACCGATGGTCAGTCTGAAAGAGTGATTCAAGTTCTCGAAGATATGCTTCGATGCTGTGTGTTAGAATTCGAGGGTAGTTGGGAGAGATATCTACCTTTAGTCGAATTTGCTTACAACAACAATTATCAGTCGAGTATACAGATGGCACCGTATGAGGCCTTGTATGGTCGTAAGTGTCAGACTCCTTTGTATTGGACCGAGCTTAGTGAGAAGCGGGTCCATGGGGTCGATCTAGTAAAAGAGACTGAGGAGAAAGTGAAAATAATCCGTAATAGTTTGAAAGTTGCTTCGGATCGACAGAAATCGTACGCGGATCTGAAAAGAAAAGAAATTGAGCTTGAAGTGGGCGACAAAGTGTTTTTGAAAGTGTCCCCATGGAAGAAGATTATGAGATTTGGACAAAAAGGAAAATTGAGTCCAAGATTCATAGGGTCGTATGAGATTACAGATAGAGTTGGGCCAGTAGCATACCGGTTGGCTTTGCCGGTAGAGTTGGAAAATATTCATAATGTGTTCCATGTGTCGATGTTGCGACGGTATCGCTCTGATCCTTCACATGTGATTCCTTCGATGGAAATTGAGATAAGACCGGATATGTCTTATGATGAAGAGCCGATTAAGATCTTGGCTCGAGAAGTGAAACAGTTGAGAAATAAGAGCATAGCACTAGTGAAAGTGTTATGGCAGGAACACGGTGTGGAAGAGGCTACGTGGGAAACGGAAGAAGCTATGAGAGAGCAGCATCCAAACCTCTTTACTGGTAAGATTTTCGGGGGCGAAAATCTCTAAAGGGGGGAGAGTTGTAACATCCTGATTTAGGGCCTAGTCGGAATAGTGGTGCGAGACCACAAATCCGAGGTATATGAATGAGTTTTTGAGGTTTATGCTATGTATGCATGCTAGTGTGAAAGTTTCATGAAGCAATTTGTGAAATTGCGGTTGAATTGTCCAAAAGGACTAAATTGCAAAAGTTGCAAAATGTGAGATTCTAGAAGCTATTTGTGTGAAATAGCTTTAGAATATTAATTAGAGGTCCTTAAATAGCAATTTTTCCAATTTCTAATATTTGGACAAAATTGGGCATGGATGAGTTAAAATAGAAAGTTTATCAAAAAGGGCATTTTGGTCATTTATCAATTAAGTGATTAAAATAGGAGAAAAGATGACAAAATTCATTCATCTTCTTCTCCAAGGTCACTAAATTTTCAAGAGACATTGTTAGGGTTCTTCAAATTTTTAAGCTTGCTAGTAAGTGCATCTAGCCTCGCGTTTTGATATTCTTTGTATTTTTGAAGTCCTTGTTGCATGAGTAAGTTATTTCTAGCTATTTGATGAGCTATGATGGATGTTCAAAAATGTGGCCATGTATGACATGCATGTAATTTGATGTTTTATTGAAGATTATGAAAGCTTGATGTAGTAGAAACATCTTTTGCTAAATGAGTTTCCATAGAAAATGCATGTAGGGACTAGTTTGTAAAAATCTTGAGTTTGGTCATACATGTGTGTTGTGATGAGAATTGATGATTGATTTAGTTGAGTAAGTGATTCGGCTAAGCATGAAAGGCTAGAAAGTTGAATAAAAATCACTTTACGAGCCTTGGGGGCAATAGTGTAATTATGAGAAAGATTTGGGGCAAAAGAGTAATTTTTCCAAAGTATGAGATTTGGATCATTTTGGTCAATGTGTGTATTGAATAAGCTGATTTATTCATTATAGATCAAGAAAGACAAAGCTCGGATAGAAACCAAGGCAAGAGCAAAGTGGTGGACTAATTGCACGTTTCTATACTTTTGAGTATCGAGGTAAGTCTATGCATAAACAATGCATTCATACTTACAAATTGTTAATGCTAGATAGTGTATAGCATGGTTGAGAATGATTGAGAACCTATGTGGTTCAAGTGAAATGAATGGATGAATGATTAAGTAAGTAGATTTGTGAATGTGTTGTGATAATGCTAAATGGTGGGTTAAGTGCGATACCATCCTAATGCATATTAACGATGAGCTGGCTATGTGCGATGCTATCGTTAGGTATATTATCTGGTGGGCTATGTGCAAAACCACTATGAATACCTAGTTGGTAGGCTAAGTGCGATACTACCTTATTAATTGATTATGGTGGGCTTAGTGCGGAACCACCGAGAGATTTGCTGTGTGGATGTGATAGTGAGGAGAATAGTTGTGTGGATGTATTATTGAGAAATAATGATGTGTTGTATATTGTGTAAATGTGATATTGAATGCAGGGGTGCATGTCAATGGTTATGAGTAAGTGACTCATGATGTGTTGAAAATGTGGTAAGGGATAGAAAGAGTAAGCATAGTAGTACATTATATGTTAGTATATTGCTAATTGTTGATTAGCTTATACTATGTTTCTTAATTATTTATGTGTGAACTTACTAAGCTCAAAGCTTACTCTCTTTCTTTTCCCTTGTCTTATAGAGCAAAAGTGTTGAATCGAGATACGAGGATCAATTGGAAGATCGCCCAAACTATCAAAGACACTGGTACATTAGACTCAATGTTTTGTATATGGCATGTATATAGGGGGGGCTAGACAAGTTAGTGAATTTTGTTGTATATGGCTATGATGTGTTGGCCTTTAGATGGATAATCTATTTTGTATAATGCCATAGTTGTTGGCACTTTATTATATGAGAAGATGTGGTTATCTATGTGAGATTGTAAGATTTTGAGTTGATTATAGATGTGTTGTATGAGTGCATGATTGTGTATGCTAGATGGGTGAAAAGAACTTGGCAAATAGCTTTGTTCTCGTCCATGTGGGTAGACACACGGGTGTGTGTCTAGGCCATGTGTGACACACAGTCAGTCCATGGGCGTGTGACTTGGCCGTGTGTCCCCTGCATGTTAGTATTTTAAATCAGAATAGACCACGGACTAGTCACACGGGCGTGTGTCTAGAACGTGTGTGTTAATCAGTGTTGGCCACGGGCTAGCTACACGGGCGTGTGCCTAGACTCTAGGCCGTGTTAAGGTAGCCAGTGTGCACCACGGGTGGAGGGCACGGGCGTGTGCCCTAACCGTGGGGCATTGGCAGAATGCTTGAGTTTTCATGCACGGGTAGTGACCATGGGCGTGTGTGACATCCACGGGCATGCCAAATCTTACACGGGCGTGTGAGCCCTGTATAGATGGAAAAATTTTAAGATCGTAAGAGTTTTTGATATGGTCTCGAGACCCCTCGTGTGTTTGAGAGAGGCCTCGTAGGTCGGGATTGAGGTTGTTGTGATGGCCAAAGAGAGTGGTCATGTTGTGCCTAAGTGGCGATCTTGAGGTCTTTAATTCGGTAACACCTCGTGCCCGGTTTCGGCGTTGAATACGGGTAAGGGGTGTTACAAGGGTGGCAAATGGCTTGGTAGATAGCCATATAATTGTCCACACGGGAAGACACACGGGCGTGTGTCTAGGCCGTGTGTGACACACGGTCAGCCCCATGGGCGTGGTGCTCGGCCGTGTATCCCCTTGCATGCTAGAGTTGCAAGTCAGTATGCTCAGTAGTAAACACACGGGCAGAGACACGACCGTGTGTCTCAGCCGTGTGGGAGGCACGGCCATGGACATGGGCTTGTGCCCAGGCTGTGTGAAATCTGCACCTAAAAATTGGAATTTAATTCGACACACGGCCTAAGGACACGGGCGTGTGCCTTGGCCGTGTGACCTTAGTGAGGTGATGACGTCACAAACAGAATACCAATGTTTTGGCACACGGGCTAAGACACGAGCGTGTCAAGGCCATGTGAAGGACACGGGCCAGGGACACGGGCGTGTGTCCGGTTGTGTGTATTAAGTCAGTGTCGACCACGGGTGAGGAGCACAGGCATGTCTTAGGGGCATACGGGCGTGTGGCCCCTGTTTTGATGAAAAATTTTCTATGTCTTCTTAAAGTTTCCTAAGTTCTCGGATTAGTTCCGAACAATCCTCTATGTATGTTTTGGGCCCCGTGGGCCCATATAAGGGGCAAATATTGATTGTAAATGAAAAAAGTTTTAAGTTGGGACGAAATTTTATAGCCCAAAGTTATAAGTTTAAGCAAGTTAAGTTAGGTAATGCCTCGTATTCGGTTCTGGCTTCGAACACGGGTAAGGGGTGTTACCCTCGTTTTCTTTGATCTAGAACAACAAAATTTACTCATTTAATCATTTTATGATCATATTACAACATAATCTCTACTTAGGCAAAAATGACCATTTTGCCCTTGTATTATGGCAAAATTACAATTTTGCCCCTAGGCTCATAAATCATTTTTCATCACATTTTCTTATTAAATAGGCCTAGCTGAACATTTATTTCTCTTAAAACTACTAAAAAATCCAACTATTTCATGCATTTATTACCAAATTACAACATTTACAACTTAGTCCCATTTAGGTGTTTTCATGATAACACCTTTCACAAAAGTTGTTTCTCATCTCCCTAAAATTCATTTTCTTCCATAAAAACTCAGCAAACAACATAAAATCTCTCATGGCAAGTCCCTAGACTTTCAACCATTTAGCAATTTAGTCCCCTCATTAGCTAGCTTAAGCTTTGGGGGTTCCAAAAGTACAAAAATTATCAACTAAAACCATCAAAATCACTTACTTGTAAGGAAGAAAGCTTGGCTAAAAATTTTCAAGCTCCCATGGCTGTTTTTCTTGAGAAATTTCGGTGGAGAGAAGGGAAAGAAAAGATGATATCTTTTCTTCTCTTTATTTTATTATAAAAATAAAATTTTATCACCAATTTCACCTAACAATATGACAAAGTCAATTCTTTGTCCCCTATGGCCGACCACCTCTTAAAATAAGGCCTAATTGCACATTAGGGACATCCAATTAATATTCCTTAGCTATTTGGCACCTCTAGCAAATAAAATAGAACTTTCACACTTTATGCGATTTAGTCCTTTTTCGCGATTAAGGACGAAATCGCTAAATTTAAAACAGCAAAATTTCCATGCTCCTTTATAAACATGCTATAACCCATAAAATAAAATTAAAATAATTTTCTCTGACCCCGGATTAGTGATCCCAAGACCACTGTTCTGACTAGCCCCTAAATCAGGCTGTTACAGGTAACCTTTTCCCATGATGGGACCTCTTAAGACCGGGTCAATATCCCTTCTCCATTGACGCCATCTAGCAGAAACAAAATAAAAACTTGCCTCAGCTAGTAAAAGGGGCTTTCCTCTCTTCTTCTTCCTCAAATTCTCATCTACTCCCACTCTCGGTGCTAGCGGGTTCCTTTCAAGTTTTAGCAGCTGAATGCGGGCTTATGAGTTGTGTCCTTCAGGAGACTTGCAATTGCGACAACATCAAACTGGTAGGCTTAGAAAAAACGGTGCATTTTAGAGAACAATACTTAGCTCAACTACACCAGACTCATGAGGAAGCTATCAACCAGATTAAATAGCTTGAATCCTCGGTCTCTTCTTGGAAGGCCAAATATGATAGTTTAGAAATTCGGACCAAGAAAATGGAGGAAGACATCAATTGTCTAAGGGCCAGAGAGTCCTCTTAGGAGGAAAAATTCAAATATCAAAACCAATGACGTTTATCAAAGTTTGAGTATCTACGCCAATCCAATGAGGAAGCTCTGAAAAGTACCAGGAGGACACTAAGAAGAATTTGGCAGAGGCCTTGCCCATACTACGTTCCAACCTGGTCCTTCACACCCAATTTGTTGTGTTCCTCTCAATCTGAGTCAGGTGAACTTCAATTGCTTACAAAAGGTCATTGCTGAGTCCCTAAACTTTAATGTTTGTAATCCTGAGGGCAAAGATTGGGAGAAGTTCTAGAGGGAATGGAGACATTCGACTAAATTCTTCATCTCTAGAGAGCCAGAAATAGAAGAGGTAAATTTGGAAGAGTCTGATGCTCCTGAAAAAGTCCCCCAAAAACGCCCCCAACCAGAAGGAGTTCCTACTAAACCTACAGATAAACCTTCAGAGGAGGGAAATTTAAGACTTTTCTTTCTTTTGTACTAAATTTCTATGTTCAACTTGTATCATTTTCCTTCTCTTATCAATAGAACTGTGTTCTTTCTTTCCAACTGGACTCAACTTCTTCAATACTAACAATGTGCTAGAGTATTCACCATTACTAAATTCTTTAACTTACCTGAGGGACTAAGCTAGGTCCGACGTATCATGCATACAGGGCTGACTCTATTTAAACTTCTAGAGGATCGACTAAACTGAAAGTTTTAATACCAATTAAATTGTAACACCCTATACCTGACCCGGATATAGGATGCCACAATACTTAACAAAAATTTTACAATTAACGAAATCCATACTAAGCATACTTATTATTTATTTATTTTCTTATCAAATTTAAATTTTTTTGAAGGAAATGTTATTAATTACAACATGTTCTCAAAAGCAGTATAAGACATTACAACTTAAATATTTGTTAAAATAGACTTAATCATGGCGTAAAGTATTATTCGTCATATATACAAAAATGCCCCTTTGTATGCATAATATCACTATATGAACTGCCACCCTGGCACATTCCTGGCTTAGTCCCTTCTAGTGTACTGGTTCAATTCCAAGAACCTGCATTACAAATAGATGCCTGTAAGTTCAACGGAACTTAGTGAGTCATAATCGACATTACTTTTAAATTTTGTTGTTTGATTCCTCGACTTGAAGATTCTAGACTTCCTTTCAGACTTTGGCGGATACTTTTTTGATTCCTGGCTGATAGCTATACGCCAGTCTCTGCACTTGACCCCCTTATGCATATTCCGCTCAATTGGCAGATCCAAAACTTCACACCTTATTACATATCCTAATTCACAATCTCTTTAAAAATAAAAGTTGGATACATTTCTCAGAATAATATACATACAAATACTACTATTGGTGGATTCTTATACTGGCTCTGGCGGGCTGTCAGTACTCTAGACATCCTGCATCTTCAAATCGATCCAGACAAGGAACTTGGTTCGATGAATGCAATATTTTATATTATCCAACAGAAACTTAGTTGACTTCAATACATAATGTGAAAACTTCCAGGTTTGGCGGACACTTACACCACCCATAATTATAGATATGCCAACTCTCTATCCTAGCGGGTTATTACGACGGATTCATCAGTCGGGTACCTTGTCGAGAGCTTTTTCAGAAAATGCCTCAAAAGCATACTAACAACTCGCCACATAGGCGTTACAGAATTTGCCATACAACCTTTCCAGATGACTTGATGCAAAGGCTTTCAAGATAACTTTGCCACTAAGGAATCCCAAATAATATGTCACATAGGCCTTTCAAATAACTCCCCACAAATACTTTCTTAATAATATGCCACATAGGCCTTTCAGATAACTCGCCACAAAGGATTTTTAGATAATATGTCATATGGGCCTTTCTAGATAATATGCCATATAAGTCTTTCAGATAACTTGCCACAAAAGCTTTCTAGATAATATGCCACATAGGCTTTTCAGATAACTCACTATAAAGGCTTTCCAGATAATATGCCACATTGGCTCTGTTTGGTTTGCCACCAAGGCACCACATAAACTATCGTGTTTGACGATATGGATTTACCTAAACTCAGCATCGCCTAAGGTTTGCCCACCATTGCTCCCGAGACATACAAAAACCCTAGTAGGAAAATGTGACTCATCCACAATTTCTAGAATGTGCCATGACCATGGTCTTTCCACATATTTGCCACACTGGCCTTTTTCTCGTGTTTACTGTCTCGTTGGACTTCATCAAAGCACCATCACGATGTCCATTATCATATCACATATTTTCCTGACACACCACCCAAACCCCTATTTCTCCAACCACACTTTTTCATGCATTATTCATTTAACATAATGAACACATTTACATAGATTTCACTCATATCCATAACAGAGTCATACTTTCCAACACATAATTTCTTATGCATGCTTACTACACATCGTCATATTCATGTAGAACATCGTACACTTCATTTACATACTTGCGGATGCTTCACAGAAAATATACACACATACATACAACAACTCCTCAAACAAAACTATAGGAACATCAACCATTCAAAGAATCATCATAAAATAACATGCAGAAGTTGGGTCTAGAGACTCATCAGGGACCCATCTTTACCTCGTCCCGGAGCTTCTGTTTCGATCATCCCTCCCGATCTAGCAACACCAACTACTTACAAGATCATGGAATTTTCATTGAAATCCTCATTTACAGATAGTTTACTAATGTTTTAACTACATGCGACCCCCATCTAGGGCCTTCCTCTCAGACCCTACTGTTCTTACATCTTTTAACATCCTTACTCTTCAACAATTGTAACATACAGAGTTATAAGACTTAGTAGAAGGTTGAATCATCCACTAGTTAAAAAAAATCTTAGTTCTAACTTAACGAAGAAGAAGAGAATAATTAGGTTAGAAAGAAGGACCAGATTGACAAGAAAAAAGAAAAATCATCTCGAATGTCTCCCTCCCCCTTCCCTTTATATATATTCCTGGGCCCCCTCATTTCCTTACCAAATCTTGGGGTCGGTAAAAGAAAATTTGGCAAAAATCTACGCTACTATTTGACCAATCATAAGGAGGGTCAAAGCAATCCAATTGACTTCCGACTAATCCCATTACAAGAATCAACTTGAACAGTGCTCACGTAAACCGGGCGTACTATACCTTGGTGGTAACTTGCATATGGCGTGGTCTTAATGATAGTTAAGTTTCCTACAACTTCTCATACACTTGGTAGGGTCTTCGTGCTCAGCCAAAACTCTAGGGCGTTTTCTTCCTCAAGCTTACTCTTTCTTGAGCGTATTATTTCTTCACTTGAAGATACCCTATAATTAAATCCTTAGATACCACCAATGGGTGGATACTTTACGCTAGCATGCACCAATACTCTAATTCACCAGCAAGCCAGCAGGGTGGCAGATTATGCTACCATAGTGTGCCAAAACAGTTAACATGCATACCTCACTAGCCTTTTTGGATCTATTGTTTTTGGGGTGTGACAAGATTGTTTGGTTGAAAGCTGAGACCAATAAACGTCTACTAAGCCAAAAACACATGTATGAATTTGGTTATGGTTTATTGCTATAAATATCACAAACTGAATCGATTTTTACAATTTTAATTTTTCGCAGTGCAAGAAATTCTTTTTCCAAAACGAGATTTTTTTAAGATAAAGATGACAACATATCAGCCCAATCTCATAGGTATTATGCTTCAGTGTTACTGCGACATTGTGTTAACATGTGAACTTCAAGCCTTTCTTTACTTCTATTGCACCAACTACCTTCAAATATGAAGAAATCATATATTTAGCATATAAATTAATCAAGGTGAATTATTCCAAGATAAATTTTACAATAAACAAAAATTAGAACAATTACAACACAATTTGTCATCAATCACTCTTGACTTGAATGAAATTGTAAGGTAAAAAGTTTTAAAATAACTCTATTTTAGAGTTATCACACCCCCAAACTTAATTCATTGCTTGTCCTGAGTGATGACACTTGATAAATGCTAAAACACATAAACTCAACACGCTAAGCATAATTAATTCTTCATCTAGTCATGCATCTATGAAATTATGCTCAAATTAAATTTGCAAATATGTAACTCAAGTGCATATATCATCCAATTTCTCTCAAGTATTAAAGTGCTAACAAAGTCATGAGTTGAATGCCTTCTCCTCATGAATGTGCACTTAGTTATTTCCAATCAATATTTGTTTCCCTTGATTAAGCTAAGCAATAATCCTAAGGTTTAAACATATGTCTTCATATGTTGAACTCAATAATTCCTCTCCACTGATGTAGTAGGCATAGTAATCTAAATCAATAGGTTTTTAACAAGGTTGTAATGTCGCTTGGTTCAAGGTATGAAAATAGATGGATTTTTTAGGCTAACAACCTTAAACTTAGCTTACCTTGGGCTTCTAAAATGCAACCATACCTAGAACACCCCATTCTCCCCTTTTTCTTAATTTGGAAGCATGTTCTCACTAGGACCTTTTTCACAATTTTTTATAAAATACCATCTCGAGCATACAATTACATATAAATCAACATTGAGCATTTGTAATGAGCACCCAATATCTTTCTCTAAATCCCCAAACTTAAAAACAAACATGCCCAAAACAATTGAGTCTAAGATTTAGTGGAAAAAAGATAGAGATAATTATTTAAATAAGGAATGGCTTGTTAAGTAAGGTTTTTCAAAAAAAAAAAAAAGAAAAAAGAACAGGCCATAAAACTCAAATTAGGTTTTCAGGGGATAAATATTTAATAAGGTTGGCTCAAAAGGCTCAAACAATTAAAAAAAAAATTGCCTAAATCATTTTTAAATTGCTACGCCTTTTAGAATTTTGCCTCAAGGAAATTATCAAGTCAATTCTAAAGACTTAAACCTTTATGCATGCTTAGTTTTTTTTTCTAAGGAATTAAAAATTTTCACGGTCAACCTAATACACAATCACAAAGATCTGCATTCGCATCTCAATTCAGTTAGCATAAAGAATACTTGAAATGATAAGGATTTACGCAAGCACTAGGGCTAGCATTATTGTGTAAAAGTTAAATATTGGGCAACCTTTCACTTAAACATACATTCATGAGAGAATCAATTTTCATCAAAAGAAAACATGTAAAACCATGAGAGAATCAATCTTCATTAAAAGAACCATGCAAAATCAAGCATGCCCCCCAACTTAAGAGAAGTTGTAACATCCTATAACTGACCCGATCACTAGGTCCGAAAATAGGATGGTACAAAGACCCAAATAACTTAACGTTATTTTTTATTCTATTCTTATTACATTCTTAAACGCTAAAATTATACATAAAATTATGTTAAAAAATATACATTCTAAAAGTTACTACCTTATAATCTTAGTAGTGTTTACAATTCTAAATTTAAACTTTAAAATTTTTACATTTGACTTAATCCCCGAGGCGCGGCCTCTAAGGGAGCCCCTCTATACACATGTACGACATCCACGCCCAACCCTCAAATTCAATGGCACCTGGCTTGGTTCCTCCACTTGATTTCTCAGTCATGACATTCATCCTGTGAACATGAGGTAAGCACGTAATTTCAAGTGAACTTAGAGATATTCTATAAAACAACGTAACAAAAATAAATTAGAATCTTTAAGAAACAAAAATTTAAGCAGATATTTTGAACTCCCTGTCTATCCTTGGCCTTCCTAAAATTTCACTGGCATGGTCGGCAGCTTACTGATAAACTGAAATAGTAACATATTTTAATCCCATATTTAGCATACTTTTGGATGATTTATCCCTTGATTTATGTAAAAAGGTGCTCTTAATACTTTTTTTCATGTCTTATACTCAGGACAGCACCCAAGAATAAAAAGAACGAGAAACGGGCTCAAAACGGACCAAAATGAGCCAAAGAAGAAGTCGACACGGCCCGACTAAAGCCCACACGGTGCGTGCCTCCTCAAATATACTAGAACACGCCCGATGTCGATCTACACGGCCGTGCCTCACTAACTGAGTCCAACACGGCTGGCCACAATTCACACGGCGTGTGCCATGGTCGTGCCTCCCGCTGTGGAGGAGAGTAATTTCACTCGGAAAAGGATACTTAGGGGCAAAGAAACACATTCCAAAAGCCTATAAATACACCCTAAGTATAACCTAAAAGGGGGAGTCGGCGAGCGGTCAGCTAGGCCAAGGAGCCGAGCCGAAAAGGTCAGATTTGTGGGAAACTCTTAAGGGATAGCCAGTTGATCCATCTCAAGAAGCCGGAATTCTACTCAAGACGGAGGATCTCCTCTTCAATTCCTTCAGAGGGTTTTAGAGATTTATTATGTTTTGTTTTATCTTTTCTTCTGAGATGTTTCCTTTTATTATTATGAACTAAACCCTTCAGATACCTGAAGGGGGATGAAACCCAGATGAATCTTTTTATTGTTTTCTGAACTATATGATAAATACTTGATTTATTCTTAATTATGTGTGCTTAATTCTTGTGTTGATATTTCACGGATATTAATTCAAGTATGATGTGCTTAGGTTGTGGAGCAAAAGTCCCTGTTTAAGAGTAGATCTAGCATAATTAAGCGGAGTTGATCGCGCGCCTAGAGATAGGGTGACAAGATTTTGCCGGATTAGGGTGAAACCTAATATGGGAGTCCATAGATTGATTTACTGCTATTCTAGGGGGTTATTAATGGGAAAGAGATTTCAATTAATTAACCAAGGGTTAGACATTATTCGCCTCGAGAGAGGGTTTAATATACGTTAGGGAGTCCTACAGATCAAGTCAAGTGAATAAATCGTCTGGTTCAGTGTTAGATAACAAGTGGAGTCTAGGTGGATTCTTTCTAAGGGTATCGTCTTAATCAACTGAGTTTTTCCCAAGTATTTCCCCAATTCATTCTTTTTGTCTTTGCGTCTTTAGCTTAGTAATTAGTTAATTTAGATTAATAAACAACTTCACTTATTTTAGGCTAAATAATAGAAAGAAAGTTAGTATTAGTACTTTTAGTTCCTTTGGGTTCGATAATCCGGTCTTGCCTAAGCTATACTACTATTCGATAGGTGCACTTGCCTCAATCGTTGTCATAGTTAGTTTCGTGTTCGATCATTATCTTTATAAATTTTAAAACTCGACTTCACAAATGATCAAGTTTTTGGTGCCGTTGTTGTGGGAACTAAAATATTAAGAAAGCTCTATTTTTATTACTTTAGCCATTATTTTTATTTTCTGCAATTTACTTTTATTTTTAAGTTTAAATTTTAACTTTGCTAAATTTTTCTTTCTTTCTTTTCCTAGCAAAACCTCTAGTTTATGACTAGAAGGAACTCGAGAGGACCACTAGTATACTGACAGTGATATTGAAGCTACCGCTCGTAGAAATCGTGAGAGAAATTAGGCGAGCCCTAAATTACCAAGAAGAAGAGCGAGAAGACAGATCCAATCCTATCAAGGGATGGACAAAATAATCCACCACCACAAGATGTGGCGAGAAAATAATGCTCGCGTACTATGTATGATTATGCTAAACCTCATTTAACAGAGCCGAATCTAGTATTGTTAGGCTGCTATAATCGCTAATAATTTTGAATTAAAGCCTAACACTATACAAATGATTTAACAATTTGTTCAATTTGATGGTTTGCAGGACGAAGACCCAAACACTCATATAGCTAATTTTTTAGAGTTCTGTGATACCTTCAAAATAAATGGCGTTTCTGATGATGCCATACGGCTTCGGTTATTTCCCTTTTCATTAAGGAATAAAGCCAAATAGTGGTTAAACTTCGTTACCCCGAGGGTCAATCACCACATGGGATCAAATGACCGAAATTTTTTATTAAAATACTTCCCACCGGCCAAAACGGCCAAATTACGGAATGATATCTCTTCTTTTGTGCAGATGGATTTAGATACATTATATGACGCATGGGAGAGATATAAGGATCTCTTGAGAAGGTGTCCCCACCATGGTTTACCCTTGTGGCTCCAAGTCCAAACTTTCTATAACGGTGTAAACCCCTCAACGAGGCAACTAATTGATTCAGCCGCCGGTGGAACCCTGAACAATAGAACTCTTGAAGCAGCTTACGAGTTTATTGAAGAGATGTCACTGAATAACAATCAGTGGCAGGTTACAAGGACCAAACCAACAAAATCAACCGGAGTTTTCAACATAGATGCAGTAACCATGCTATCAACACAGGTAGAGATGATGAATAAAAAGCTTGATAGTTTGTGTTCTTCGCAGGTACATCCAGTAATGCAGTGCGACGCAAGTGGAACCGTGGCGAATCCTGAGTACCCACCCTACCAACCGAGCACCGAGAGCGAACAGATGAACTATATAGGTAACAATTTCAGATCTAATAATAACCCATATAGTAATAATTATAACCCAGGTTGGAGGAACCACCCAAATTTTTCGTGGGGAGGTCAAGGAAAACAAGGAAATCAAAGACAACAACCTCCTCAAAATTTCCAAAATCAGCCCTATCCACAGGAAAAGAAGCCGAACCTTGAAGAGATGCTGACAAGATTCATGACATCCATAGAAAACCGTCTCCAAGACACTAAAACCACCCTTAAGACCCAACAAGCATCGATCAAAGAGATCGATAGCCAAGTTAGGAAGTCACTAAGTCGCTTGAGGAAGTTTCTAAGTCGGGTTGGACAACTCGCGCTGGTCGATGTCCGAACGATCGCAAGGGCGCCTACCAAGCAACACCGAGATTAATCCAAAGGAGCAAATCCAAGCTATAATGACTCAAGAAAGTGAAGGATTAGACGAACCCAGTACAATACAAGGAAACGAGGTAGAAAAAGGTAAAGTTGAGGAAACACAAGACAAGCCAAAACCGATAATCAAGGAGTACCAACCTCGCATACCATATCCCAAAGCATTAACGAGAGACGACACAGAGGAACAGTTCGGTAAGTTTCTTAAACTTTTAAAGAAATTACATATTAACTTACCGCTACTTGAAGCTCTTTCACAGATGCCAGATTTGAGGAAATTTTTAAAACATCTCTTGACGAACAAACGCAAATTAGACGAGGATCCATATGTGGAATTAAACACAGTATGCTCGGCAATGTTACAGAATAGACTACCACAAAAGCTAAAAGATCCAGGGAGTTTTACAATTCCATGTTTAATTGGTAGACTAACTGTTGATAATACGTTAGCTGATTTAGGGGCAAGCATAAATGTCATGCCTTACAAATTGTTTAAACAATTAGGTCTAGAGAAACCCAAACAAACTAGGATGAGCATTCAATTAGCTGATAAAACTGTTAGAATTCCTAGGGGTATTATCAAAGATGTTCTTATAAAAATTGAAAAATTCATTTTCCCAGTAGATTTCGTTGTCTTAGACATGGATGAGGATAATTCAATTCCCTTAATTTTAGGAAGACCCTTTTTAGCAACTGCCAGGATAAAATTGATGTTGATGCAGGAGAACTCATACTTCGTGTAGGTAACGAGACAGTCACCTTCAAGGCTCTCGACTCAGCCAGAACATCGAGTAATCAAGGTGAGAACGTAAATTCTACCAATAACCATTCGGTTAACCCTTATTTTCAGGAAGCACCACAAAAGAATACAACTGAACCCGATCCTAAACCCCATGCCAACAAGGAAGTATTTCATGAAGATCGAAGGATTCAGATCGATGATCTAGACGAGTGGAAGACACACTTCAAGGAAAAATTAGGGTTACACGACGAAGAACCAGAACCACACAAGGTAAAATCGAAGGAGCCCCCAGAAGAGCTCATAGGAACAACAAACCACCTCAAAATAGGAGACCAGGTACTGTTAGATAAGGCAAATCCTCGAATATCTCCTCCGGACCCTAACACAAACAAAGAAATACCTTTTAGGGTAACCAGTTTTTTCCCATACGGAACAGTCGAGGTAAGTAATCCTATTTTTGGTACTTTTACTAGAAACGCATCTTGACTTAAACTTTTTCACGAGGATAAAAATGATAGCATGAGGAAGGACTTCCAACTCCTCAAACCACCCTGATGATGCAAACGAGAGGAAAGTCTAGCTTAAGACTATAAACGAGCGCTTCTCGGGAGGCAACCCAAGCACTAACCCCATTAAATTTTACATTTTTATTTTTTTCTTATTTATTCTATTTTACCCTTTCTTTATAGTATCTAGCTTTAAACTAACCAAAAAGTGCATATTTCCAGGCCACACGGCCTAGCACACGGCCGTGGCCGTGGCCGTGTGGATGCCCCGGATCGCCGTACTGACATGGCAGAGGTGGTACGAGTCAGAGAGAATCGAATCTTCAAAGTCACGGACTCCAACCACTGCCCCACGGGCACCGACACGCCACGGCCGCGGCGACGCGCCATGGACGATCATCGACTTATCACCAACGGGCGTGGCAATCTGTAAAACGGGCGTGGGTGAACCAACACACCTAGACACACGGCCGTGCAAGGCGGCCGTGTGAATCGACACGCCTAAGGAGCATGGGCGTGGGATGGTACCAGGTTTGAAAATCTATTTAAACCCCCCTCCCTTCCCTCTTCTCCTACTAACTTTCAACCTTCAACTTTTCATTTTCTTTCCTACCCCTTTTCTCTATACCCTTGAGCTACACCAAAACAATGCCAAAGAAGCGGAAGAAGCCAAGCACAGTCTCCCTCATGGAGACCGATACTTATAAGTTCATGCCGGCCGCTTCAATCATTCGACGAGCCAAGGATATTTGAGACCATTTAGTTTTTATTTCGTTTTTCTCTTTTGCTTCAATTTCCTTATCTTTACTTCTCTTCTTGCTTAATTTAGTTTATTTTATCTTAGTTTCTTGATTTTAGGTTCTAAAGGCTGCTAGGGAATCACACCACGACCACTACCATATCCTCAGCCTTAGAAATCACACCCAACAATAAGGACTCTACGGTCCATCCATCTTTTCTTTTAATTTTAATTTCATCTTTATTTTTCTTCACTTTAGCTTGCTTTTCTTTAATTATTTAATTAGTATAGTTTTAATTATTATTATTATATCCTGGCTAATCCTCCACGAGCTACCCAATTTCTTCATCTAGCGCAGGATCGTCATCCAGATCGGCCCCTCCAACTTATCTTTCACCTCCGACTTAAGGAATCCATCCAAAATTCAGGGAGTTTTACTTCTCTCCATATCTTATGATTTTAGTATTATTGTCTATATATCTAACTTTGTACATTGAGGGCAATGTACATCTTAAGTGTGGGGGGTGAAAAACCTAAAAAGGCGCTCTAACTTTTTCATTATTCTCAAATTTCTCAAATTAGGTGCCAAACTTTTGCATTGTTCTCAAAATCCTCGAATTTAGTCTTGTTTTTTCTCATATTATAATTAGGATGAAATTTCTAATGATTTATGATTTTTATTGATATGTTTTAGATTAAGTCATTGATAATTGTGCATTGATAATTAAATTCTAAGAATACTAGAGAATCAAGCATGATAAGTCTATTTTTCAGAAATTAAAAATTTTCTAGGTTGTCGAACTGAGTTTAAATATTACTTTGAAGTTTGAAATTTACGAGGTTGATATCAAAATACCCATAATTTTTGTGAGTTCTTGAGCCTTATAGAGCATATATTCTTTTTCATGCTCACTTTATTGATTATGAGTATGTCAACATTGATTTGTTATTCTAGAACTTGCCTCGTTTATACATATCGAGACCACACCTATGATTTGATATACAGAGATGATTAAGGCACCTAGGTTTTAACCCACTAACTCCATTAAAAACCTACCTTCACAATTAACCCCTAGTGAACCCATTTTAATCCTAACAACCCTTTTTATTGACATAACCACTAATATTAACCCAAAAACCCTTTATTTTTGTTATCACCATTCGTTTTCGACATCCCTTATATCGAGATTTGATTTGATTAATAGCCTAACTATGTTTTTATTTCAGTAATTTATCCTTTGTTATGTATTTATGATTTGTTCTTAAAAAAAATCAATCGAAGGTATAGTCGTTATTCATTACTAGTTTTGTGATTAAGTGAGCTTATACGTTTGAATTCCAAATATTGAAGAAGAAGCTCGTATTATTAGTTTAAAGTTTCAATCCATTATGTAATTATTCAGTTTATTGTTTCTAGTTAGGTATTTTATCGATTCAATCTCGATTCTAACCTTCTAATTCAGCCTCTATCCACACCTTAACCCTAGCCCCGTTACAACCCTTTCAAAGACCTTTTGATTTGTGCATCATCTCATATTATAGTGGTGGAGATTTGATTTTCAGGCAAGCCTATGGGATTAACTTTTCATGTTCGACTTTTGAGCGCTTTTTCCTGAACCTTAAACACTTTGAGTGATTTGAGTGAATCTCTAGTGAGGATGTCAATCCTTGTCGGTTTGGAATTAAAGGTAATTATTTAGATAAGGGGAGATGCCTATATTTTCGAGCTACAAATCTATGACTTAGATTGTTTGAATCCTTAGGACTCTTTGAATTGAATTATCCATGTATAAATTATCTATGAATTATGATGAAACATTGTTGATAGGAATTATGAATTATAGAAAGTTCGTTTTAATTGTAAGTTGAGAATTTTGCTTGAGGACAAGCAAAAGCTTAAGTGTGGGGGTATTTGATAAACCGAGATAGTAACATATTTTAATCCCACATTTAGCATACTTTTGGATGATTTATCCCTTGATTTATGTAAAAAGGTGCTCTTAATCCTTTCTTTTCATGTCTTATACTCAGGAAAGCACCCAAGAATAAAAAGAACGAGAAACGGGCTCAAAACAGACCAAAATGAGCCAAAGAAGAAGTCGACACGGCCTGGACTAAAGCCCACACGACCGTGCCTCCTCAAATATACTAGAATACGGCCTGATGTCGATCTACACGGCCGTGCCTCACTAACGGAGTCCAACACGGCCTGGCCACGATTCACACGGCGTGTGCCATGGCCGTATGCCCCTGCCGTGGAGGAGAGTAATTTCACTCGGAAAAGGATACTTAGGGGCAAAGAAACACATTCCAAAAGCCTATAAATACACCCTAAGTATAACCTAAAAGGAGGAGTCGACGGGCGGTCAGCTAGGCCAAGGAGCCGAGCCAAAAAGGTCAGATTTGTGGGAAACTCTCAAGGGATAGCCAGTTGATCCATCTCAAGAAGCCGAAATTCTACTCAAGACGGAGGATCTCCTCTTCAATTCCTTCAGGGGGTTTTAGGGATTTCTTATGTTTTGTTTTATCTTTTCTTCTGAGATGTTTCCTTTTATTATTATGAACTAAACCCTTCAGATACTTGAAGGGGGATGAAACCCAGATGAGTCTTTTTATTGTTTTCTGAACTATATGATAAATACTTGATTTGTTCTTAATTATGTGTGCTTAATTCCTTTGTTGATATTTCGCAGATATTAATTCAAGTATGATGTGCTTAGGTGGTGGAGCAAAAGTCCCTGCTTAAGAGTAGATCTAGCATAATTAAGCGGAGTTGATCGCGCGCCTAGAGATAGGGTGACGAGATTTTGCCGGATTAGGGTGAAACCTAATATGAGAGTCCATAGATCGATTTACTGCTATTCTAGGGGGTTATTAATGGGAAAGAGATTTCAATTAATTAACCTAGGGTTAGACGTTATTCGCCTCGAGAGAGGTTTAATATACGTTAGGGAGTCCTACGGATCAAGTCAAGTGAATAAATCATCTGGTTCAGTGTTAGATAACAAGTGGAGTCTAGGTGGATTCTTTCTAAGGGTATCGTCTTAATCAACTGAGTTTTTCCCAAGTATTTCCCTAATTCATTCTTTTTGTCTTTGCGTCTTTAGCTTAGTAATTAGTTAATTTAGATTAATAACCAACTTCACTTATTTTAGGCTAAATAATAGAAAGAAAGTTAGTATTAGTACTTTTAGTTCCTTTGGGTTCGACAATCCGGTCTTGCCTAAGCTATACTACTGTTCGATAGGTGCACTTGCCTCAATCGTTGTCATAGTTAGTTTCCAGGTTCGATCATTATCTTTATAAATTTTAAAACTCTGACTTCACAGCGATCACTTACCCTTTCCCACGATGCATCGCTGGTGATGTTATTCGCTATCTTAGACGTAAACGTGACCTTTACTATAATAGTCCTCTATTGTTCTGGTCTGATTCAGCCTTATCCTAGATTCCTTTATACTTTAATGAGTGTACTCTCTCCATTAACAATACATTTGGATATAAGGTTCGTTGCCTACTACTGGCTGACTTTCACTTATGTTCTTAAATTCAGTCCTTACTCTGATCCGTCCATCCCATACTAGATTAAGCTTAGGAATTACCACCTTAACACTTCCTTCAACCCAAACTCAAAATTCTTGGTGGGTTAATACTTTACAATCTAACCCTAGACTTTTAGTTCATCATGTTCCAATCTTATGAAGAGTTGAAATTATCAGGTAATTCCCAACGAACCTTACCCTCTGCTACTTTCCGGTGGATAGTCCGCCCAAGGTAGCCATTGGCGGACTTTTTCTTCTTACCCCTATGAGATCTATCATACGTTACCTCTTCCTAGTCAAACATCCTTCCTCTTTGTGGATTTCTGGTAGTCTCTACCAGTCAACCATTCGAGTGATCATTACCTCCAAGTGAAATTTAGCGAACTTACCCATTTCTGGCCTAGTTTTTATCCGCGGACCCTTAGGTTTAGGTCCTGCTTAATCATCTTGTTATTAGCCCCAATTCTGGTTTAATCGTTTCAACTTGTAGACTCATACCCGCAGATATTTCATACCTCAACCTAGTGCCCCTCCTATTTTCCTGTTGTGTTAAAGATCATATTTTCCAGTTTCTTTTTCGTAACAATTTGCCAGATTCTTTGAATTTCCCGTTAACCCCACATCCTCAAATGCGCCATATCATCCAACTAATCTACTTTCCGTACAATCCCTACAATGATCTCCTTTTTTTTGGCTCTGTCAGTTTCTTGATTCATCATCCCAACAGGTTTTTCCTGACACCATAACCCAGCGACGATTTTACTCAATAAGAATCCATTTTTAATGTCCTTGCAGACTCCATATGTTGCCATAGTCGAGCTATGGTCTTATACATTTTAACCTGTAACACCCCAAACCCGACCCATGCGTTATGACCGGATCTGACATGTCACATGGGAAAAACATGTTAAATCCTTTTTATTCATACTAAGATAAGTATTATTTTGTTATAATCGAGAAAGCAAGTTCGATTTGAAATATTTGATAAAATACTACTAACCTCGATGGTTGATTGATAAATCGATAATTTGAACTAGATATCTTATAAAACCGTGACTTTTGAAAATATCGTTGATAATTTGAGAGAAAATTTCCAAGTTAAAATATTTGTAAAAGTTTGTTATGAAATCCATTTGTAAATCAAAAAAGAGAAAAAAAAAACGTTGGTTATGCTTTTAGAAAATCCCCATTTAAAATAATTCAAGCAACATAATAAATATGTCAAACATAATGCAAAAATAAAATAATCCAGAGGCCTTATTACATCATAAAAACCCAAAAATAGAAAAAGTAATAAGGTGAACGGATATAGAAATCTAAAGTTCAATAAAAACCATTTCTGAAGTATGGCCTCCACCGAGTCATCCATGGCCCAAGTCCACATCACTGAGCATTACCTGCAAAGGTTAAGGAAATGGGGTGAGTTACTAGAACTCAGTGTATAATCCCCTTACCGTTATCCACTGGGCCTGAACCCGTATAGCAACATCTTGGGCCTAAGCCCATTACAAAGTAATAAATAAATGACATGAATGCAACCCATCCCATCCACCAATCTCTCCCCGACCACCAATCTCTCCTGTGGGGATCAAGTCAACCCACCCCGCCATTCTCTCCAATTTGCAGTCAAACTGCCATTTATAATATTTTTGTGGTTGAACCACCAGAGTCATAATCAAGCACATTAATAAACAAATTGTGGCAATGCCACCAGGCTACACTTCTCTTCATTCAATTTTCCCATCCCATGCAATATGTAGAGATGCAACATACATAATAACAATCATTAATCTATTGTATACTTTTAATGAATCGCCCCTTTAAAGCAATATAATAATTCGGCCCACTATGGCATTTTAACAAATCGGCCCATAGGGGCATTTCGGTAATTCAGCCCATAGGGGCATTTCGGTAATTCGACCCATAGGGGCATTTCGGTAATTTATACAAATTAACACCGATTTTGATAAATCTTTAGAAATAATGAAATTTAAGCAATTTCTCGATTTATGCCATATTACGATTTTTAGCCTTATAATAATAACAACCAACTATCAAACTTGTTACCGAATCATAATCTCATTTTAATTGCGGTGTGAGATTACACACCGATTACGGTAAGTATTAAACTCTCTTGATCGTCGGCACCTATGACATCATAACACTCGATTAATCTAATGAACGGGATTTTTATTAATCTAAATCTAAACCAAGCGATCTATTGAAATGCTTACCCTCGATATCGTGAACGACCACGATTTGTCTATTCTCACCGGATGATGGTCCACAACCCGGTGGGAAATCTCGAATCGCTGAAACCACTCTACGCTTGAACTTAGGAGTATGAATCGTAAATCCACTCCTTTTGTGTTCTCCAATAGCTTTTCCTTTCAACTCGGTTCCACTTTCCTCCATTGAAAAAGTCTTAATCAAAACGATATTACAGTATATATATTGATTGTTTAAGGAAAAAGGGTTCGGCTTACTACTATTTCCGTAGAATCCACAAGTAGAGAATATCGAGTGATTTCGTCCCTAACAACATAATCGATTAGCCAAACTTTCAATTCGATTAACACAATAACCGAGTAGCGATATCGAATGGATTATGAAGGGACTCCTTACCTTAATCGATGATGATCCCGATTCCCACTGATTGGTTTATGACTAGGGATGAATAGGCAATGATGTGGTATTCGGCCAAACCACTAGAATACTACAAATAGAAGATTATCAAAATATGAGGGAGTATGGAAGAACACCATTTGGGTTTTAGAAACAAGATGAGATAACCAAATGATGAGGAATACTCATTCGGCTAAAGAGAGAAGAAAATGAAAAGATTTGAATGAAACACTTACTCAGTTTAATCAAGAAAGAAAAGTCCAACTTGTAAGATGCAGAAGATGATCAATTTTCTGCTTTTGAATAGAAAAAGGGTTGATGAAATGATCAAAAGAAAAGAAAAGATGAAGGAGGAGTGCTTTGTTAGTTTCGACTAACAAAAGAAAAATGAACAATAGTGGGTTGAGTGTTGCGGCAAAACAAAGAAGTAAGATGAACAATTAGGCTAGGTGTTTCAGCTATCAAAGAAAGAATGACCAAAATGCATTGAGGTTTAGGTCAAAACAAAGAAAAGAAAATACTCACTTTTGGCTTTGGAGTTTTCGGCAAAGAGGGAAGAAATTGGAAAAAGGAAAAGGTCACCAAAATGCTAAGGAGAAAAATAACCTCTCATGCACCAAAATTTTGTCAAAATGACCAAAGAGAAAAGAGAAATTCGGCTCTCACTATTCCCTAACCAAAACCGTGCATCACTTTGCCTAAAGGAAGAATGTTGACCATAATTCTTTCCAAAACATCTTCCACACTTTAAGCCAACATGTTCCCTATTCTTTCCTTTTCATTTTTTCTTCTTTCCTTCCACTCATCCTTTCCTTATTTCCTTAGCCATCTTTCCTAAAATAAAAAGACTTCCTTTCCATAATTGAAGCCTTGGCCGACACTATGGATGAATAGCACAAAAAAATAATCAAAATTTTCACCAAGTGGGATTCAAACCTCTTCCCCTAAAGCCCTTCATGTGACGCCACATCCTCTTTACCATATGCTCATTTTATGCTAGCAATTTACTCACTTATTTCCATAAGCATTGATGCCACCTACCTTCTCCCCCCTTAAGGGCTTAAACGCAAAAATTTTACTAAGGCCCAATTCAACCCCGAGCCTTCTTAGAACCTTAAAAACCTACACAATTAATATTTTAACTAATCTATCACAAGATATAATGCACAAACATAAATTCTAAATTTCAGGATGTTACATAACCCAATATTTAACGTCCTAGCAGACTCCTAATTCTGAGGAATCAATAACCATTTCCAAGGTTTAGCCCTGAAGGACCTGACTAATACCGCAGTCATAGTGTCGCTCCATAGAGTCGAGGGACTGTTGTCACGGTGTCGGTCTAGTGAACCAGTTGATAACCACTGTTGCAGTGTTGCTCCATAGAGTCGATAGTCTGTTGTCATAGTGTCACTCTAGTGAGCCAGTCGATCACGTCCCATAGCACAATCATACTCTCTTGTATCCCCGTAACAATTCACCCATACCTCCATTTCCCCAATTTTTCCTAACTTCATCTACCCCATCAAGGTAAATTACCTCTATACTCTACATATAATATAATCATATATTTCATACAACTTATTATGCTAGATACTATAACATACAATACATCATACATCTATTCACCAATTTACAATCATATAACAGTCAACAACATACATGCAAAATTATGCATACACAATTCACTTAACCTCCATGTTCATTCACAACCATGGATTTAGTCACAACACTGAGCAGGCACAGATGTATTTCAAGCAAGCAACACAACATTAGCAATCATCCAAAAAGTCAAGTAGAGAAACTCACATTGCTTCCTTTATCCTTGACGGCTTAGCTTGTCCAAATGCCAGAGCCTCCTTCGTCTGGACAGCTAAGCACAATAACCATCTATCGGTTAACTCAAAGGTATTCAAACCTTAAAACCCATATTCTATAATCATACAGAAACTCTTTGAGAATTCTTACTTTTTTTTCCTTTGATCCACAAGTACATGGAGGCTTAGGGCTTACCAGCTTGTCGAATTCTCGACTTCCCAAACTTCAATCCTCACCTTTACCACCCCATACGGAGCTTTTTTAAACCCTATCTTCTTCTTCGGAGCATTCGAAGAAGACATTACAGATGAGGAAGAGATAACAACTATTTTTAGGAGAATTATTTCCTTTTCACACACATATATAGCCAAAGTTGCACAGTCTCCTTAGTCTATTTTAGCCAATCACTGCTAATCATTTTGTCTCTCACTAGGGAGATAGCCGGTTCCTAACTAACTAAACCAGAATTGAGATCTAACTAATCACAATCCAACCACTAAAATTTCTAAACTTCCCAGATGGTGCCCGATAGTTCGCCAATCCATTTATTTTAATCATACTGTTCTTAAATTTTGAGACCGAAAAGATAACCGGGTGTGACAACTCCCCCACCATTAAAGAAAATTTCATCCTCGAAATTTTCTCTTATGACTAACTCTAGAAGCATACTCGAGTATATAATCCTTTCACGACTCAAGGGAGATCACCACTATACTTCCCTATTGCCTTAGCATTAATCACTAACTTAGCTTTTTCCTTAAACCCATCCTACTTGAATAGTGGGTCCACCCATACTCCACTTGTAGAGGGTAAGGAATTTTAGGATAACTTTAATATCTTCCTAGCGAAGCGTCTGGCTCACTCCTGATGCCAAACGTCCCCAAAGCAAAGTTACCTAACTGATGTTATACAAGTTTACACTAATTTGGCGGATACTTAACGAATGACTCACTCTGGTAGATCTTCCCGCTATTTGGTTCTCGAAGGGTTTAGGAAAAACCCTTCCCGTGATCAACAGGTGTTCAAAGTAGGTTCGAGGAGATAGACAACTGGTTACTTTTTCAATCCAAGCTTCTTTTGGATGCTTGGTTATTTAAATTAAGACACGAAGGAGAAAAAAACCCTTTCATATGAAATCAATTCCCTCCAAATCTTTCAGTATTTGAGTTCCTTTTTGAACCCTAAGTCCTCTTCCTCTGAATCCCTTTTTTCATTCCTTTCTTCACTCTTTATTTCCTTCACTAGAGTTACTCATCATCTGTGGTCACTTCTTAGTTTCCAGGTAATCTTTCACTTTTCCTTACTTTCACCATACACTATATCATTATGTCCGAAGTTGCACCAGCGCCAAGACGAAAGGGCAGGGGCAGGGGTTCTGGTCCTCGAAGTCAGAGGGGTCCCCCAATAAGTTCTATAGTTGTAGATAATAGTGGTTTCCAATCCCAAGGAACTAGTACTTCTTCAAGAATGCCACTGTATAGATGCTCAACCACTTAGGAGGATATGGTAAGTCACCTAGAAGCCCACGGTATACTGTTATCAAACTTTACCTTCCACTTCGATATCATTACTAGGGGACACGCCTAAGTGACTCCAACGAGGGTCTCATCCTGTCCCTTTACTTGCTAGAGGTCGGCTTTCGTCTCCCCATGTACCCATTTTTCTATACTGTACTAGAAAGAGTATGGAATCACACCAGGGCAGTTGACTGGTCTATTCTGGTGGACTCTGATGGCGTACTTCTTACATTGCAACAGCCTAAATGAGCCACCCTTACTTGGTGTCTTTCAACGCTTCTATCACTTGAATGTTCTCACTTAGGAGCTTTCAACTGGGATGGTCTACTTTAGCATTTGTCAGGATCGTGAGCCCATACTCAAAGATTGGGCTCCAAACGTTCGCCTGGACCGAAATAAATTTATCTTAGTGAAAAGAAAACTTACTAGAGGGTTTGGGTTCCCCCCGAGATGGTCAATTCCTAAGGAGTCAATTTGCCTCCAGGCCCAACCCTTAGACATTGAGATTGTTGTGGCACAAGTTTAAAGGATAAATCATTGGAGTACTTTGGAGTTAAAAAGGCTCCTCACAATTAAAAGCACTTTTCGTTTTTGCTTGGAAGAAGGAGCCCAAATGGTCGGAGGGCATCATATCTTTATCTTGGCATGAGCCCTAAGATGGTGCAATTTGCTGAAGAGGTGTGGCCTTTTGGGGTAAATAATAAGTTGGCTTGGGCTTTAACTGGAAAATGGAGGGAGCCCACTGATTTCTTCTACACTGTTTACAATATTCCTCCTTGCCGCTGGCTTTCCTCCACTCTGGGATTTATGGGTGAGTAACCAGGTATAGAATTGGTTGAGAACATTGTTGAACCTACTGTTCATACTGTAGGTCCTACTCATTTCTTGCCCCCACCACCTCTGTCCCAACCTAGAGTCACAGATGTAGAGGCTCTGTTTGGGATTACGCAACAGGCCATGGATACGGTTGATTCAAAAACATGATCTAGCAGTAGTAGTCGCAAGAGGTTGAGACTCGAAAGGGGGTTTTCTAGTCTTGGGGAGAGCAGCGAAAACAGGTCGTCCCACCATAGACCTGGCAAGTCACCCATCCTTCCAGATGATGAATACTTTACTTTTTATCCAGTGCCAATGACAACATTCCCAACATTCGACTATACAACACGCCCTCTGTTCCTTCCTCTGATCCTTCTCGATCTTCATATGGAGTCTGTTAATGCTGTGGACTGTCCCGATACCAACTCAGCTCCCCTCCCCATAGACTCCGACACTCAAGGCCAAGCTCCCCACACTTCCCCAATTAGCGCCCTCTATTACACCCCCTTAGGAGAGGTCTAAACCTTCTTCTCCTGGCGGAAACATATAGGCGCGGGTTAGTATGTTGGAAAAAACGGGTTTGAAAAACGTAGCGGAAAATAAATTTAGGGAAAACAAAGTTTTAATTTTTTTTCCAAAACAAAATCTTGATTGTGATATCTAAAGTAATAAACACTTAATCAAAATTGTACCTTTTCGATTTGTTTAGGATGAGCGCTTCGACTGAGTAGTCTTCTCTACTATCCTCAAGCTCAAGTCTGCCGAGTGTGGTATCGCTTCGAATAAAAAAAAATTCACAAAAATTACCTGTGGGGTAATTTCGCAATTTCTCTAAACTTTTAGGTCTAGTTGTAAATCAGAAAAATATCTCTAGAAATTTTCTGAAATAATCTCTTCAGAGAATTTTCTCTCTACAACTTAGATTTTAGAGAGTTTAGAGAGTTAAACTATAATTAAACTTAATCACTTTAATATTAAATCTTATTAAAATAATAGAATGTTTATCTTGTAGATAAACATTAAATTAAATTTAATATCAAACTATTAAAATAAATATTTTTTTTTTGGAATAGTTAATCTAAAATCAATTTCTTTGGCAGAGTCCCAGTAGGAGTGTAACTCTTCCACTGCTCAACCATCGAAGACCAACCACCGCCAGCCACTAGAACACCGTTGTTGTAGCCGTCGGCACTACCGTCTCCAGTGGTGCAGGTGCGACACCTTTACGACACCCCGAGTCAATGCGGTTACTGTCGGTTCGGTCTGGCCGGCGGTTGGACCGTCGGCTCAGTTTCACATACCGATCCTAGTTTGACTAGTTTTAGGGTTTTGGTCTCGATTTTGGGCTCCTGGACCCAATTTATGATTTCAAGTCCAATTTTCAAGTTCAATTACCCATTGAGCCAATTGTTTGACTTGAAAATTAATTTCTAAAAATATCATATTATTTTTAATTAATTTGATTAATTTAATTTTACTTGATCAAAATTAATTTTTCCAAAAAATCACTTAGATTTTCCAAATTAATTTTTTTTAAAAATTCTTTAATCAAATTCTCTAGTTGAACAATTCTCACAACCACCTAATTTAATTCCACATCATATAAATCGAATCAGTTAAATTATTTCCAAAGGCGTAGAATTATCTTCTGATTAAAATGTAGTCCGATCAAGCTTTTGTTGAGCTAGCGGAGGGACCAATCAGACATATACAAATAGGCTCTAGTAATTATAATTATGTCCAGAAGCATCGTTCCGATAATTCACAATTACTTAATCATGGAGTCAGTCCACAAGAAGTACTATAATTGAAAACTCCTTATTGTAAACATTTTTTGAAAACAATTCATCCAACTTTTTTTTCCAATGACCTTGTCATGTGTGTGTTACCCTCATATGATATCCTTGATTCATTTGAGTTAAATCCATTCACTCGAAACAATCCTATTTTATCTCATTGTCACCTTTGTGTGTTCTTAATGATTAATATGATCACTGTTAACAAATGAATATCATAAATTGCTCGTTCGAGAAAAGTAAGTCGTGACCACATTCCATATTTATCAATCCATACAATGCGAATGACAGGATATCATTAACTCTTTAATTAAGCTATGAATTCCATAGTTGCTAGTAAAGCCCTGTCATACATAAGTCATGTACCCAACATACCGGCTATGGGCTCGATCATCTTTAGAGCATAAGCCTCCACTTATATCAAAGCACATGGGTTGCATACGCATGGTCAGTGAACAACTCAGGATTTAGGTAAATCACACCATGAATGTCATAAGTGAATTAATTCACAAACGAATCCAGAATTAATTCATCTTGGGTCCAGTCCAATGTATTATTCTACCAATGAAAACATCTATGTCTCTACTCGTGGAGTGAACTGCTCCGATAGCCAAGACTAGCCATCTCCCTAATTGGAATTTTAGACGATATAATAATCCTTCTCAGTATTTGAATCAAATGCTCACTTTGATTCTTTTACGGGATTACGGACTTATTTAGATTATCTACTGAAGTAAGTTTTCTTTCTCGCAATGTAAACGTTCTTACAATGCCACTTATATTCCGTTTTAACTTAGACAATCAATGAGCAAATATTTACTTGCCACAATTTTGTTATGCATTCAAAATATAAAAGACAGAAATACAAAATACATAATAGTGAAATATGAAATAAACTTTATTTATTTATCGTTCAAATAAATAGAAAACAATTACATGTTTACTATAATATGGGCACATTTCCCAACAATCAATATCCTTTTTCTCCCTTTATTGTGCAACAAAAATAGGATAGGGAGTTGTCCCAAGAACTGAAGGAATTCGTTTATCCTTCCTCCCTTTCTTCTGTTGTTCACAAGCCCATTCTCCTCGAGCTAGTGGTGTCCTTCTCTATGTTATCTGCGGAGTGTGACCTTGCAAGTTGGGCTCTCTAGAAGGCTTGTGCTGAAGCTGAGGCCAAATAGGTTGAGTTTGAAAGGGACCTTCTCTCTGCCGAGCAGCCTCAAATCCAACTCATATGAAGCCTCTGTCCAACAAACTACTAAGCTCACTAAGTCTGTCTCCACCTGAGAGACAAAATATCAATCCTTGGAGACCCGAGTAAAGGAGTTGGAGGAGATGGTTTGCCAGCTGGAGTTCTTTGAGAAGCAGCACCTCACTGATAGGGAACACATTTAGAAGAAGAATGTTGAGGCCTTGGAAAAGTATAAGGCGAACACCTAGCAAGGCATTCAGGATTTTTTGCCTAAGTTAACGGTGAACCTGATCTTGCATGCCTAGGTCATTACGGGTCCCCTTGACTTAAGTCAAGTAAACTTTAGCTGCATGCGTCAATTTATCAACACGGACCTTGGCTTCGACGTTTAGAACCCTTCAAGAGCTAGCTAGGAGGAATTTCAAATGGAGTGGAGAGAATCTAGAGAACTCTTTCATGCTCAAAACTTGGAAGCATTTGATCCTGATTCTCCAAAAGAGTCTGCTCTAGGGGAGAATTAAAATGCTCATGTATCTTTGTATAAATCCTCCTTTCTATATTTAATGAAGATTATCTTTACTTTCTTTTTTTGCCTTTCACATTTTGCCTCACTTATTCTTCTTTTAAGCTGTAATATGTCCAATGTCGTTTTTCAATAATTCACACCACTTCACCCACTTTCACAACACATATTATTCTGATATAATAACCCGAGGGACTAAGCCAAACCTGTCATAACATACCTATAGGGGCTATTTTCTAATTTCCCTATGTCTAGAGGATTGACTAAATTGAAGCTTTGATAGCACTAAATTTGTAACACCCTATACCCGACCCGATCACTAGGTCTGGATACTAGATGATACAAAGACCCAAATAACTTAACGATATTTCTGATTCTATTCTTATTACATTCTTAAACACTTGAATTGTACATCAAATTATATTAAGAAATATAACTTCTAAAAGTTTTTGCCTTACAATCTTAGCAGTGTTTACAATTATAAATTTAAACTTTAAAATTTTTACATTCGACTTAGCCCCTGAGGCGCAACCTCTAAGGAAGCCCCCTATACGGATGTATGACTTTCACGCCCAACCCTCAAATTCGGCGGCGCCACTTGATTTCTCAATCATGACATTCATCCTGCAAATAGGCAGTAAGCACATAATTTCAAATGAACTTAGTGATATTCTGTAAAAAAACGTAACAACAATAAATCAGAATCTTTAAGAAACAAAAAATTAAGCAAAGATTTCAAACTCCCTGTCTATCCTTGGCCTCCCTCAGATTTCACTGGCATGGTCGACACCTTACCCTTTCCTGCAGCACATCGTTGGTGAAGTTATTTGCTATCTTAGACATAATCGTGACCTAAACTATAATGGTCCTCTGTGGTTCTGGCTTGATTCAGTCTTATCCCAGATTCCTTTATACTTTAACGAGTTTACTCTCTCCATTAACTATACATTTGGATATAAGGTTCGTTGCCTACTACTGGTTGACTTTCACTTATGTTCTTAAATTGGGATCCTTACTCTGATCCGTCCATCCCATGCTAGATTAATCTTAGTAATTCCTGCCTTAACAGTTCTTCCAGCCCAAACTCAAAATTCTAAACATGTTGATAAGCTAACTGAATAGGCTCCCCATCATCCTGACGGGTTAATACTTTACAATCTAACCCTAGGCTATTAGTTCATCGTGTTCTAATCTTATAAAGAGTTGAAATTATCGGGTAATTCCCAATGAGGTTTACCCTCCCCTACTTTTCGACGGACGGTCCACCTAAGGTAGCCCTTGGAGGACTTCTTCTTCTTGCCCCTATGTGATCTATCCTACATTACCTCTTCCTAGTCAAACATCCTTCTTCTCTGTGGATTTCTGGTAGTCTCTACCAGTTAGACCATTCAAGTGATCATTACCTTCAAATGAAATTCAACAGACTTACCCATTTCTGGCCGACTTTTTACCCGTGGACCCTTAGAATTAGGTCCCACTTAATCATCTTGTTATCATCCCTAATTCTGGTTTACTCGTTAAAACTTGCGAACTCATACTCGCAGATATTTCAAACCTCAGCCTGATGCCCCTCTTATTTTCCTGCCTTGTTAGATCACATTTTCAAGTTTTTTTTCATAATAATTTGGCAAATGCTTTGACTTTCCCGTTAACCTCGTGTCCTCAGACGCACCGTAATCATCTAATCGCACTACTTTCCGTAAAATTCCTACAATGATCTCCCTTTTTTTGGCTCTATCAGTTTCTTGATTCATCATCCTGACTGACTTTTCCTAACAGCATAGCTGGAATGACGAAAATGTGCAAGTGTACACAATCGCAACAAGTAATAAAGTGACAAGTAAATGTCGAGTAATCGTACCCATAGGGACTGTGAAAAGAATTATTTATGAAATTAATTTAAAACACTTTGGTGAAGAAAAATATTTTGATTTGAGGAGGTGGTTAAAAACTAGGATTTTAGCTAAGTAAAATAAATAAAAATAAAATAAAAGTTCCAATGCACGATTTCAAAAGATGATTTTAATCAAAATGACATAATTGTGCTAGATTAGTTGCATTTCTTAACTTAGAATTATTAAACTCATGTTCATGTTGTTACGAATAAATTAATGGCAACTTGGTAATTTTCTAACTTATGAACATACTTACCTACCAAAATCCATTTATCTCTTGACTATATCTCTATGTCAATTCAATCGATTAAAGAAATTATAATAAGCAAATGTGTTAATGCACATACATACTTATGAAATTAAAATAATCTCTTGTACATATCTCTATGCCAATTCAAATAATTAATTCAATCTCATAAGCACATAAAAGATTACGTGAGGTAACAATGTATTTCTACCTTGAAACAGTTTAATCACAATAATCTTACAAGTTATGCAAGGCTAATGTATCTCTAGATACCGTTGCTAGTTTAACCCTCAGCTACCTTAGATGATTAAACATGCACTGATTAAGTATCGTGTCAATTAATTACAATTTCAATCTATTTAAATAATTAATTCATTAGTTACCTTACAATTGTAAAGCAAGAATAACTTAGTCATGGTTTTACTTAATCAAACATCTTACCGAGGCCTATAACAACACAAACACAATTTTAATAAATTAAGTATACGAAACACAATCAACCTAACACGAATTAAATTTAAGCCATATTAATTAAATTAAATATATCAACATCACAAATATTCATAGACATTTTCATCATAACAACAACAAAATTAAAAGGATAGGGAACAAGAATCAAATCCGGTGTTTTCTCCGTGGCTTGACTAGTTTGCTCCACTCCTCCTTCACCGCTTGTTCTTGTCGAACCGAGGCTTCTACGAACACTTGAATGTTGTGGAAGGGAATGAAGAGAGAAAAATGAGAGAGAAGTGAAGAGATGAGAAGTGTTTAGATGTGTTTGAAGTGAGCAGCCAATGGGGTATTTATAGGTTGAGAAGGTTGCTAAAAATAGCCAAAATCAGCAACCAAAGACTTCCCCCATGGCCGGCCACACATGTGGCATGTTTGAAGATTTCAAACATGTTATTTTAAGGTAGGGGAAAATCTAGAAAGGCATAAATAGTGGAGGGGTTTGAATGCAATTTGAAAGAGTCTTCAAGGGCCATTCTGCAAGCCAAATAATCAACCAAGCAAGCTGATTGGGTCAGCATGTAGGATGGTTTTGGGCTGCCCAGTGCTCGGTTGGATCGATTCAGCTCAACTGGGCCACTTTTTATAATTATATAATAATAATTTATTTAACCCAAATTAAATTGGACTAAAATTAAAATTAATTATATTATGAATTAATACACATAATTTGGACCGTCTTAGGCTAAAAAATTAATTCGCCTTGATGCTTCAAAATTGCTTCTCGATTTTGCGCTTCTAGTAGTAACTGCCGAGCCATTTTTCGCCATTTGCGCAAATCTGTCGAAAATAATCAAAATTAATCAAAATTTGATATAAAATTAATTAAAATTCAACATGTTCATAATTTGAGTGTAATTTAATTATTTTATAATAATTATACATTTTTCAACAATAATTTTATCGAAACTGCATGAATTTGAGTTAAAAAGGGCATGAAAAAGTGTGTATATTTTCGTGTTTCCAATAGCCCAACGATGATCTTACTGAGTAAGAATCCATGTTTAATGTCTTGGTGAACTCTATACGATCCAAAGGTGAGCTATGGTCTTACACATTTTAACCCCATGTTTAACGTCATAGCGAACTCCATATATTGTCATAATAAAGTTATGGTCTTACACATTTTAACCCCATGTTTAACATCCTTGCGGACTCTAATTCCTAGGAATCAATAAACCTCTTTCGAGGTGTTGCCCCAAACGACCTCATAACCATTTCCATGATGTCACCCTTGTAACACCCCTTACCCCTATCCGTCGTCGGATCAGGGTACGAGGCATTATAGCAATCTTATACACTTCTCCGACACATACATTTGAATTATAAATTAAAACCATTCATAGTCACACTCTATGTCCCTATTATGGGCTTATGATGTAACACCCCAAACCCGGCCCAAACGCTACGACCAGATCTGGTATGCTACGGGGTTTATTGTTAAAAAATTTGCTTTGATGGTTTTTGGAAATCTCAGTTTCTTTATTTAGGCATTTGTTAAAAATAAGATATTTGATGAAAACCTTTGCTTTTCCGTTGAACATGTTTGGAAAACCCGTTTGATTACTTTTTATGACTTAAGTCCTTGAACATAAATTTTTAAACTGTAAACATTAACAAATATAAAGCGATAACCTAAGCCATGGGGCCTTATTACATAAATAGTCCCAAAATTAAAACTTAAAGGAAAACCGAAAATAGTCTATGAAAATAAAAAAAAAAAACTTGATGGCCCCTTGAGTCCGCCTCGGCTCCCATGTCCACGATCTACTGTTCATCTGAAAAGTCAGGGAAAAATAAAGGGGTGAGTCAGCAAGACTCAGTGTGCAAATCCCGAAAACACATAAAAGGCTGTAGGCCCACAAACACATTATGGGCCTTGGCCCATACACAATGGCAACAAAATATTTACATGCAACATGGCCCAACCCAACCTAGAAATCCATCCTCTACACACCAGCCCGTACCAGCCAACACACCTTGGGGATTTCTACAATCAACCCACCAACCGCTACACACCATATCGATAAGTCATGCGCCTATTCCTAACAATCAGAATAAATTTAACTGGCTTAGCCACCGATCACTATTGTGACCTAATTTTACAGTTCGTGGTTTAACCACCGATCACCAAGTGACCTATTAACATGCTCTTCCCCTTTCATCGTATTAACCCTATCCCATGCATACATCCATGCAAAATGAAAACAGTATACTACCTAAAAGATCACAGGTTTTTACATATATCGATACACACATAGAGAAGTTTCTATGGTTACGTACCTTGCATCTTTGCCTACCCTTTTTGGGTAATACGATCATGTCCATACAACCTTTTCCCGACTTTTAACCCATAACATATATAGTATGATTAATTAGTGTGATAGAGATCTACACACACGATTACTGATCAAGACGAGACCTTCTATGTCGACACTATCAGAAGCCGATACGACTGCTAACTGTCTAAGATTTTGTTTCGAAGCCGGTCCACAACCTGGCGGCCAATCCCGAACTGCTGACACCACTCGTTTCTTAAACTTAGGGGTTGGATTTACGGGTCCAATTCCCTTTTCTTTTTGACTAGCGTTTGTATCCATGGAACAGATCTTAGTCAACAAACCGGATTAAAACATTGAATCGAATACAAACACGAATGTACATTCATAGTGCAGAGATCCCTTACCTAGAAATCCCGAAAGAGATAGAGTTTAGAGACTAGCGTTTCCGGCTTTTAGATCTAGACGATCTACTTCGATTCCCGATGTGTCGCCCCAAAATGAAAACACGAGAACAATCAGAACATTACTCCAAGGATAATCCTATCAAGCCCGCTAGCCTTTCGGCTTTAGCCTCCAAAAACTGGAAGAGAAAAAAATGAAGAGAGAATTCGGCACTTACCTTAACACCAACAGATTCGACTAACCCTTAGAGATCTCGGCACTTAGCACGATAGAAGAAAGAAATCGGCAAGGAGAAAAGAGTGGACAAAGTATTTGGTTAGTAGGAAAGAGTGGAGAAGAGAATTGAAGTGAAGAGATTCGGCTCTAGCGGAGATCAAAAGAAAAGATGTAGAGAGGAACTGTGAGGTTTCGGCTTGTAGAGGGAAATAGAGAAAAGAACAATGGAATTTTGGCTTTTGCATAAAAGTGGAGATGAGAGAAAAGAAGAAAAACAAATAGGACCCAAATGCCGGAATTGAAGAGATATCCCCCCTACTTAATCCAAATTTCGGCACCTACTACCTAAAAACCGAAAATGCCCCTTTTAAAACCAAAACTAATCTAATAATCAAGGGAAATTTCGCACCCTTGAACATACAGTAACCGATTCCTCCTCCCCTCAAGTGTTGGAATTTCGGCCACCACTGTGACCAGCAGATAACTCCTAAATTTTCTCCCTTATCATTATCTGATCTCCCATCCACAAGTGACCCAGATAACACCACCTCTTCTTCCCTTTATCTGCCACATTATCAGCCATATTATCTACATTATCTAAACATTTATTCCCCCTATTTCCAAGCCCCATTGCCGTCCAACTTGCTCCCCCCCTTTACTGCCGAAAATAATTAAAATTAAATACGAAAAATTAGGCTTCATGCGACTCGAACTTGGGCCTCCTCAGCTGACGCCACCTCCCTGCTCTCTATGTGGCGCCACTTTGCCACTGGCCACAAGCCCATCTGTGTCTTATAATCACAGATAACATCTTTTAAGCCCTATCCTCACTGGCTTACCACTAAAGTGTCCAAACAGAAAATTTGATTAAGGCCTCGGCCCAACCCTGAGCCCAATCTGAACCCCTTAAACACTCCAATTAGCACATTAAGCATAACAACATATTAAACGCAAAGGCCCATTAATTCAGGATGTTACAGTTCTACCCCCTTAATGAAATTTCGGCCTCGAAATTACCTGATCAGAAAAGATGCGGGTACTGTTGTCGTATCGTCTCTTCTGGTTCCCAAGTAGCCTCCTCAGAACCGTGATTCCGCCATAGTACTTTAACCAACGGAACCGTCTTCCTTCGCAGTACTTTGACATCACGATCTAGGATTTCCACGGGTTCCTCCTCAAAGGATAGGTCGGGTCTTACTTCGATATCTTCCACAGGTACCACATGGGATGGATCCGAACGATAGCGTCTTAACATAGAGAGGTGGAATACATTGTGAATCTGGCTTAGCTCAGAAGGTAGCTCTAGCTGATAAGCTACTGGTCCCACTCGTTTCAACACCCGATAAGGTCCGATAAATCTGGGACTTAATTTACCTTTCCGTCCGAACCTCAGTACTTTCTTCCATGGCGACACCTTCAAGAACACCTTGTCACCCACTGCAAATTCTATGTCCTTACGCTTCAGTCAAGATAGGACTTCTGTCTCGGCGCTTCCTTCAGTCGAGCTCGAATTACCTCAACCTTCTCCTCTGTCTCAGTAACCAACTCCGGTCCCAAAATTCGACGTTCCCCTAATTCCGTCCAACAGGTAGGAGTACGACACTTTCGCCCGTACAATGCTTCATAGGGTGCCATCTGAATACTTGACTGGTAGCTATTGTTGAATGCAAACTCCGCCAACGGTAAGAACTCTTCCCAACTACCCCTGAAGTCAATGACACATCCTCTTAATATGTCCTCTAAGATCTGGATTACCCGCTCGCATCGTCCATCGGTTCGAGGATGAAACGCCGCATCTTGAAATCCAACTGCACTCCAACGCTTGATGCAACGCCTTCAAAAATTGTGAGGTGAACCTAGGGTCCCCTGTCCGGTATGATCGATCATTGGTACCCCATGCAACCTCACTACCTCCGCTATTTATAGCTTAGCCAATTTCTGCAGAGAGTAATCGACACGTCTTGGTATGAAATGAGCGGACTTAAGTCAAGCGGTCAACAATCACCTGCATCGAATATTTCTTAGTAGGCGTGAGGGTAGCCCACTAACAAAGTCTATTGTGATCCTTTCCCATTTCCATTGTGGAATCTTCACCGGCTGCAACAACCCTGATGGTAACTGATGTTCCGTCTTTACCTGCTAACAGGTCAAACACTTCCCCACAAATTCGGTCACCTCTCGTTTCAAACCCGGCCACGTAACCCGATCTCGCAAATCTCGATACATCTTACTTCTCCGTGGTGCATAGCGTATGGGCTACTATGCGCGCTTCTGCAAAATCTTACGCCTCAACTCGGGATCTTTCGGCATACACACTCTCCCTTGAAAACATAATATCCCTTCCTCATTCACACTAAATTCCGTTGATCCTTCACTTGATCCTACCGGAAACTTCCCCTTTAGCAACTCCTCAGTCTGCTGCTTCTCCTTAACCTGACTGACCCAAGAGGGTTTCACTTGGAGTTCAGCTAATCAACTCCCATCATCATATAGACTAAGGTGAGCAAACATTGCTCTCAAGTCAGAGATTACTTTACGACTCAAGGCATCTGCCACCACGTTAGCTTTACCCGGATGGTACTCGATCGAGCAGTCATAGTCCTTTAGCAACTCGATCCACCTTCTTTGCCTTAGATTCAACTCCTTCTGGGTCAAAAGGTATTTTAAGCTCTTATGATCGGTATAAATGATAGATTTTTCCCCGTACAGATAATGCCTCCAGATCTTCAGGGCAAAAACCACTGCCGCCAATTCCAAATCATGTGTGGGATAATTTGATTTGTGCGGTCTTAACTGTCGAGATGCGTACGCAACAACCTTTCTGCCTTGCATCAACACGCATCCTAGTCCCGTGTGTGAAGCATCACAGTAAATCACGAACTCCTTTCCAGCCTCCGACTGAATCAACACTGGAGCCTCCGTCAAAATCCTTTTTAACTCCTCAAAACTCTCTTGCTGCATATTAGACCAAACAAACGGAACCCCTTTCCGCAACAACTTAGTCAACGGTGCTGCAATCAACGAAAATCCTTCAACAAACCTTCTGTAATACCCGACCAAACCAAGGAAACTCCAAATTTCTGCCACCGGCCTAGGCAGCTTCCAATCCAACACTGCTTCAATTTTTCGAGGGTTAACCCTAATCCCTTCTGCCGACACAACGTGACCCAGAAACGTAACTTCTCTTAGCCAATATTCACACTTACTGAATTTGGCATATAATCGCTTCTCCTCGAATCTGCAGTAACCACCCAAGTCGTGAATCATGCTCCTCTTCCGATTTTGAATAAACCAGAATATCATCTATAAATACCACGACAAACCGATCCAAGTAGGTTGAAATACTCGGTTCATCATATCCATAAATGCTGCTGGTGCGTTATTCAACCCAAATGGCATCACCATGAATTCGTAGTGACCATAGCGAGTCCTAAAAGCCGTCTTATGAATATCCGCCTCTTTGACCTTAAGCTGATGGTACCCTGACCTCAGATCTATCTTTGAAAAGATCGAGGCTCCTTCAACCGATCGAACAAGTCATCGATCCTCGCAACGGTATTTGTTCTTGATTGTTAACTTATTCAACTGACGATAGTCAATGCACATACGTATTGATCCATCCTTCTTCTTAACGAATAACACCGGCGCTCCTCAAGGCGAACACTTGGTCGAATAAACCCTCTATCCAGCAACTCCTGAATCTGCGCTTTCAATTCCACCAACTCCTTTGGCGCCATCCTATACGGAGCAATAGATACTGGCACTGTTCTCGGAAGAAGATCGATACCAAACTCCACTTCACGATCCGGGGGTAATCCCGGGAGCTCTTCTGGGAAAACATCCAAAAATTCTTTCACCGTCCTAACATCTCCGACAGTTAGTTCCTTGGCTTCCAGAGCCCAAACAAACATTAGAATTGCCTCGCATCCTTTCCTCACCATCCTTTCTGCCCTTAAGGCAGACACCACATTTGACAAACAGTTCCCCCTTTCACCTATCACCAACACTTCACCACCCTCGGGAGTTTTTAACACCATACGCTTGTTTTGCACAGTCCAAATTTGCTTGATACTTCACTAACCAATCCATTCCTAAGATCAAATCAAACTCCCCAAACAAAGCACTTCCATCGATCGGCCGAAAAGCTACCCCTTGAACTTCCAGGGTACATCCTTATACGATTTGTTCACCACTACACAGTTTTGTCCTAGAGGGCTCACTCTGAGTCATCTCCCTAGAAGAAGTCTCATAATCTAAATTCAAAGTTCCCGCTATAGCACTAGCAACATAAGAGTACGTCGAACCAATATCAATCAAGGCAGTATAAGGCAAACCATAAATTAGAAACGTACCTGTTATAACATCCGGTGCGTCAGCCTCCTCTCGACGTCTGGCAGCATAGACTAACCCCGGCTGTCTCACCTCGGTGTTTCCTGCCCCTCGGCCTGGTGTTCCACGGCCCCGACCGGAAACGTTACCACCTCTAGCTGGACCACGACCTCTCTGTGGCTGCTGACTACCTCTTCCCAGCTGTGCATTCCCTTGACCCGTGGGCCCTTCACTGCTCCGTTGCTGCGGACAGTTTCTAACTTGGTGGTCCGTAGATCCACAGCTAAAGCACTTCCCACTGCCCGCCCAACAGTCACCTACATGGAATTTACCACATCGAGCACAATTCTGTGTCTAACTAACAGCAGCAGGTCTCTCCTCCCACCTCGGCCCGTCTGACCTAGGCCTTTTCTGAGTACGCCCAGCTGCCCTTGACGATCCAAAATTCCTCTTACTTCCACCCCTATCTCTATCCCGATTTAGTTTCTCTGTCCACTTCACTTCCTCAGCTATCTTAGCTTTTTCCACAAGCACAGTAAATTCCCTTTCCCGCTGTGGAGCTGTCAATACACGCAAATCATCCCTCAGACCATCTTCAAATCGAACACAACGTTCATGGTCTGTGGCCACCATCCCTCGAGCATAACGGCTAAGGCATAAGAATTCCGCTTCGTACGTAGCCACCGACCTACTTCCTTGCACTAGATTCAGAAATGCTCTACGCTGCGCATCCACATAACTTGTCCCAATGTATTTACTCTCAAACGCCGCTTTGAAGAAGTCGGTGATACGGCCACCACCGTACCATCCTTAACCGTAAGCCACCATTGATAAGCTTCGTCCCGCAGGAGAGATACAACCCCTTTCAGCTTTTCCTCCTCCGTGAAATCCAGATCATCCATTATACGCTCAACCGCCTCCAATCAGTACTCAGCTGTACTCGAAGCTATTCCAGAAATTCCCCTAAACACTTCTGCCCCATTAGCTCTAAGTCGCTCCGACACAGATTTCCGGGCTCCTGTGCCCATGCCTGCCCCAGCAACCCTCTCTAAAACCCTTAACATCGCTTGGGATACCGCATCATCTCCGGCCGTCACGGTCACGAAATTCCACCTCGCGCACTGGTGGTACGCCATCTCGTTTCGGACTCCATAACCGGATCCTCATGGTTCGAGACACGACCATCCTACCCCTACCACGGCCACGCGCAGGACGTCCACGACCCCTTGTACTCATTCTACCGATTCGCGTTTATCTGATTAGAAATTTTATGAATTATTAATTTCTTCCACTGATTAACCACGAACAATCTTATGGATAGTAGTTTTAAGAGTAGTTCTTTCAATTTCAAAATTATATCTACGGGTTTCAGTCTCAAGTTTATATCTCCCAGTTCCACGTACATTCAACCATCATACATCAACATACAAGTAGCATCCATGAACCCACATTCATCACATAAGGGTATTTTTGTCATTTCACTACCCAGGGTATTTTCGTAGTTCTTTCCTACAGGGTATTTTTCGTAATTTTACAAAATAGGGTATCTTGGTGATTTTTCGAAATAGAGATATTTTGGTATATATATATATATATTTTTTAAAACGAGAATATTGTGGTAATTTCTCAAATTTCTCAAATTTCGTAAACCGGGTACTTTTGTAAATCTAGAGTTTTTTTCAGTTAAATTTACAAAACATGAGTATTTTGGTAATTTTGCCAACCAGGGGTGTTTAGGTGATTTCACAAATTTTGGTAGTTTTACAAACTGAGTATTGCGGGAAATTTTCACAAATCGGGGTATTTGGAAATTTTACAAAACTAGGGGTATTTTTAGTATTTTTGCGAAATAGGATGGCTGGTCCCTCCGGTTTTAATTATAAATTTTGGCCCACAACAAGTCCTCATGGCTAAAGTGAGCAAATCACTACGCACTGTGCAGGATTCGGTGAAGAGGAGGTGAGTCACTAGGACCGCTTAAGTACTGTGCTCTCCCCGAATCCAATCCTAGACATGCGCATGCTGTTGCCACACCCTAACCAAATGATCGCGGTTTACGGACATGTTTAGTTAGATTAAGTTTTATGAATTTAAAGAGTTTGTTTAAACTAGGCCTAGAGTCCATTAATTCCTAACATGCTAGTCTACGTCCATAAAGCCCATCAACCCAACATGCATATCACATCAAGAGTTAGAATACTTACCTGCGTGGATCGGGTGCCGGTAGACTCGAAGGCCATATCTCAACCACAACATTTTACCAATTTATAAACTACTACTGGACCCATTTCACAGCCCGAGTTTTACAACTGAGCTCTAATACCAAAATGTAACACCCCAAACCCGGCCCAAATGCTACGACCAGATCTGGTATGCTACGGGGTTTATTGTTAAAAACTTTGCTTTGATTGTTTTTGGAAATCCCAGTTTCTTTATTTAGGCATTTGTTAAAAATAAGATATTTGATGAAAACCTTTGCTTTTCCGTTGAACATGTTTGGAAAACCCGTTTGATTACTTTTTATGACTTAAGTCCTTAAACATAAATTTTTAAACTGTAAACATTAACAAATATAAAGCGATAACCTAAGCCATGGGGCCTTATTACATAAATAGTCCCAAAATTAAAACTTAAAGGAAAACCGAAAATAGTCTATGAAAATAAAAAAAAAATAACTTGATGGCCTCGAGTCCGCCTCGGCTCCCCATGTCCACGATCTACCGCTCATCCGAAAAGTCGGGAAAAATAAAGGGTGAGTCACCAAGACTCAATGTGCAAATCCCAAAACACATAAAAGGTCAGAGGCCCACAAACACATTATGGGCCTTGGCCCATACACAATGGCAATAGAATATTTACATGCAACATGGCCCAACCCAACCTAGAAATCCATCCTCTACACACCAGCCCGTGCATCACCAACACACCTTCGGGATTTCTACAATCAACCCACCAACCGCTACACACCATATCGACAGTCATGCTGCCTATTCCTAACAATCAGGAATAAATTTAACGTGGCTTAGCCACCGATCACTATTGTGACCTAATTTTATAGTTCGTGGTTTAACCACCGATCACCAAGTGACCTATTAACATGCTCTTCCCCTTTCATCGTATTAACCCTATCCCATGCATACATCCATGCAAAATCAAAACAGTATACTACCTAAAAGATCACAGGTTTTTACATATATCGATACACACATAGAGAAGTTTCTATGGTTACGTACCTGGCATCCTTTGCCTACCCTTTTTGGGTAATACGACTGTCCATACAGCCTTTTCCCGGCTTTTAGCCCATAACATATATAGTACAGATTAATTAGTGTGATAGAGATCTACACACCTAATTACAGTCAAGATGAGACCTTCTATGTCGACACTATCAGAAGCCGATACGACTGCTAACTGTCTAAGATTTTGTTCCGAAGCTGGTCCACAACCTGGCGGCCAATCCCGAACTACTGACACCGCTCGTTTCTTAAACTTAGGGGTTGGATTTACGGGTCCAATTCCCTTTTCCGTTTGACTAGCGTTTGTATCCATGGAACAGATCTTAGTCAATAAACCGGATTAAAACATTGAATCGAATACAAACACGAATGTACATTGATAGTGCAGAAATCCCTTACCTAGAAATCCCGAAAGAGATGGAGTTTAGAGACTAGCGTTTTCAGCTTTTAGATCTAGACAATCTACTTTGATTCTCGATGTGTCGCCCCAAAATGAAAACACGAGAACAATCAGAACATTACTCCAAGGATAATCCTATCACGCCCGCTAGCCTTTCGGCTTTAGCCTCCAAAAATCGGAAGAGAAAAAAATGAAGAGAGAATTCGGCACTTACCTTAACACCAATAGATTCGACTAACCCTTAGAGATCCCAGCACTTAGCACGATAGAAGAAAGAAATCGGCAAGGAGAAAAGAGTGGACAAAGTATTTGGTTAGTAGGAAAGAGTGGAGAAGAGAATTGAAGTGAAGAGATTCGGCTCTAGCAGAGATCAAAAGAAAAGATGTAGAGAGGAACTGTGAGGTTTCGGCTTGTAGAGGGAAATAGAGAAAAGAACAATGGAATTTCGGCTTTTGCATAAAAGTGGAGATGAGAGAAAAGAAGAAAAACAAATAGGACCCAAATGCCGGAATTGAAGAGTTATCCCCTCTACTTAATCCAAATTTCGGCACCTACTACCTAAAAACAAAAAATGCCCCTTTTAAAACCAAAACTAAGCTAATAATCAAGGGAAATTTCGGCACCCCTTGAACATACCAGAACCGATTCCTCCTCCCCCTCAGTGTTGGAATTTCGACCACCACTGTGACCTGCAGATAACTCCTAAATTTTCTCCCTTATCATTATCTGATCTCCCATCCACAAGTGACCTAGATAACACCACCTCTTCTTCCCTTTATCTGCCACATTATCAGCCATATTATCTACATTATCCAAACATTTATTCCCCCTATTTCCAAGCCCCATTGCCGTCCAACTTGCTCCCCCCCTTTACTGTCGAAAATAATTAAAATTAAATAAGAAAAATTAGGCTTCATGCGACTCGAACTTGGGCCTCCTCAGCTGATGCCACCTCCCTGCTCTCTAAGTGGCGCCACTTTGCCACTAGCCACAAGCCCATCTGTGTCTTATAATCACAGATAACATCTTTTAAGCCCTATCCTCACTGGCTTACCACTAAAGTGTCCAAACAGAAAATTTGATTAAGGCCTCGGCCCAACCCTGAGCCCAATCCGAACCCCTTAAACACTCTAATTAACACATTAAGCATAACAACATATTAAACGCAAAGGCCCATTAATTCAGGATGTTACATACGAGGCCCAAAATAATCATTAAAGTTGGTTCGGAACCAAACCGGAACTTTTCGGGCATTTAGAAAATTTTTACCAAAACAGGGTCGCACGCCTGTGTGACATATGACACGGCCGTGTGAGTAGACCGTGTGGTCCTCACACGCCCATGTCTGGACCCCGTGTGTAATTCACTAGCATTCTGTTTATGCACCACGGCCAAACCACACGCTCGTGCGGTGGCCGTGTCCTACCCCACGGCTGAGACACACGATCGTGTCTCTAGCCCGTGTTGCATACATTAGGCTATTTTTCAAACCTTTTGTGTTCTTAATTCTTTGTACTAATATACAATATATCGATCTTAGTTATACCTTTAGCTAATTTTAATTTAGCCACATCAAGACATTTCTCCATGCATGCATAAAATAGGTTTACTTACTTATAGACATTATGAGCCACATCTCATGGCTCTATTCAACGAAGCAATATAAGCCAAAACATTTGGCTAATTCATAATAATACAAGAAACCAATAACTAAATCTATATACATGCCATTCACTTGAAAATAATTAGGAATTGTCGTGATTCCAACTTGACAAATTGATAGTGTGATGATACCTCCAACGATCTCCAACCCCGAGCCAACCTGACAACACTAAGAGAAATGGGAAAATGGTGTAAGCTTTATAGCTTAGTAAGTTGGCATATTAATAATAATAAGCAATTTAATTAACAATATTAACCCATTTCTCAATAAATATGCTCAAGGAAATAGAATCAATATTCACATAGTTTCACCTTTTTCTTAAGTTCAGCTTAGGCTGTTTTTCTGAGTCACAGTCACTAATTTAATTATTTCATAAGCTACAGAACTCGAAATTAAGTTCCGTGAATTTTTCCTGAAATTAGATCCATATACCTTCTTGCCATAAAATTTTCAGAATTTTTGGTCTGGCCAATCAATACCAGATTATTCTTAAAGTTTCCCTTATTTCATTATTCGATGGTTCTGACCTATCTTTACAAAAACTCAGTTATCTCATTGTACAGAATTCAAATAATGTTCTCGTTTATTCCAATAAAAAATAGACTCATTAAGGATTCTAATTCCAATAAAAAATAGACTCATTAAGGATTCTAAGTATATAAACTATGCTCCACGATTATTTTTGTACAATTTTAATAATTTTTCCAAGACAGAACAGGGGATCACAAAGCCATTCAGAACCAGTCTCACTAAAATTTAAATATCTCATATTTTTCACTTCTTTTGCTTACTCTATTTCTTTTATATAAAAATAGACTCAATGAGATTTCAATTCATATCTCCTTCACCTTCTAATTCAATTTCCACTATTTTTAGTGATTTTTCAAAAGTACACAATTACAGTTGTCTAGTACTGTTTTAATGCAAATTTCACTTTTTCATGATTTCCATGTATTCACTTTCATTTTTTTACACATATGCACTAAAACATCATATAACTTGGCACATAACTATCACTTGATCATATGCACATCTCACTCATTTGCATCCTTACTATTAATGCATCATAATCTAAGCATTTTATTCAACATATAAATCATACAATAACAATTTCAGTACACATTGTGTACTACTTATTCATACGATTCTCTACTTAGTTTCATACCTGCACTTCACTTATACAAACAATTTCATATTCACACTTACTCATATAAATGCATCAAACACAATGTTCACTTTCACATTATTATCACATGATTAAATCCTTTTCACATTCAATCACTTTTCATTATATCAATCCAATACCCGTTGAACCATACGGAATACTAAAGGATACGCGGAATAAGGCACAGAGTGCCACACTGTAATATAGCCGAAGCTATCACTGTAATGTAGCCGAAGCTACCACTGTAATGAAGCCGAAGCTACCACTGTAATGTAGTCGAAGCTACCACTGTAACACTGGGGTTACCCTCAGACCTGCTCACACAAGCTGTCAGGTGTCTGCAACACATGCACGATCACCCAGTCACTGATATAACACAATGAACCAGCACCCGGGGAACACTTTCACATTGAAAACACTGAAATTCCTAGTGACATGTCACTTGTATCCTAATCGTTTCCTAAGGTTAAATCGGGACTTTTTCACACTTGTTAACACTTAGTCAATATTCACTTAATCACTTGTCTCATGATAACACTAATTCACAATTACTCATAACATTCACAATCATAGAAGTTACATTTAAGTACAATATTTCAATGCACTTCCATGTACCATAGACATATTTTAAATCAATTTATAAACTTGGCACATTAAACATTTAATTCAACATAATTCAATTAATTCACTAATTTAGCTTTCAAATAAAAATTACAACATTATTGCATTATTATTAACACACCAACTTACCTCGAATGTCGAAACGGCTAATTTTCCCGACTTAGCCCACAACTTTGTTCTTCCCCGATCTTAGTCCACATTTCATAATTTCTTGACTAATTTAGCTTTCAAATATAAATTACAACATCATTGCATTATTATTAACACACCAACTTACCTCGAATGTCGAAACGGCTAATTTTCCCGACTTAGCCCACAACTTTGCTCTTCCCCGATCTTAGTCCAAATTTCATAATTTCTTGATCTAACATGTCAAATAACACTCATTTAACATAGTTTATAAACACACTAATCAATTCAATTCACATATCAAATTTTGGAAAATTTATAATTTTGCCCCCTAACTTTTCAAAAATTACACTTTTACCCCTAAACTCGTAAATTAAACTTTATTCCTTTTTCTTATGTTTTATGACATGCTGAACATTTTTCCCTTCTATAGAAACTTCAAATTCTTACTATAACACATACTTATGAACAATAACAATTTTTACCGATTAGCTCGTTTTACTCGTTTTCACCGAAAATCACTTAGCAAACATCGTTTTCCTAACCTCAAACATCCATATTCTACCATTAGATATCAAAATACATGCTTATCTAGCATGGGTATATTTTTTAAACTTTGATTACACTTCAAATTAATGGTAGAAATAGACAAATTAAGCTTCGAGGATCTAAAAAATACGAAAATCATTAAAAACGGGACAAAAATCGTACCTATATAAGCCATAGAAGCTTGGCCGAATGGAGCTCATCCATGGCTGCCATTTTTGGTTTTTACAATCGGTTGAAGAAGAAAGAAGAAAAAAAAGATGATAGCTTTTATCATTTTGTCTTATTATGCCATTTTAGCTTAATTACAAAAGTACCCTTTTTATTTCAACCAAATTTCAAAAATACCAAAGAAATATCTCCCATTAACTCATTAATGGGCTAATTATCTCATAAGGACTTCCAATTTAAAAACACATAACAATTTAACACCTCTAACAAATAAAATTTAACTTTTACACTTTTTACAATTTAGTCCTTTTGACTAAATTAAGTGCCCAAACGTTAAAATTTTTCCAACGAAATTTTTACGAAATTTTTCCGTAAAATTATAGACCATAAAAATATAATAAAAATAAAATTTTCCTCGTCGAATTTGTGGTCTCGAAACCACTGTTCCGGCTAGACCCAAATTTGGGCTATTACAACTCTCCCCCCCCCTTTTAGGGATTTTTGTCCCTGAAAATCTTACCGGAATGAAGTTTAATATCTTTCTCGTAATTTCCAACATCACTAAATAATCTTTTTCAAGACGATACTTTCAGAAACACTCTGTCATCGATCTGAATCCCAATAGAACTCAGTGAACTCTATCAAACAAAGAATCGATACATATTGAAATTATTATGCTAATTCCGTCAAACGTTCGAAAACAACCCACTAGCATTTCTCTTGATCTGAAGATTGAGGGAAACCCGATACGAAATTCACAATAGTCCTGCCTTATTATCATTTTAATATTATCACTGATATCATTAATCCTGAATACACTTAACATTCAACTTAATTCTGTCGACATATCAACATCTGAATACAGAGTCAGAAGTACGAGGTTCGTATTCGTATGCCCAAAACATTTACTTCAAATCACTGCACTTATTGGTTACTCCTTGAATGGATAAAACAAATATTACTACTAATAACTCTAAACAGAATTTTCTGTATAAATCCAGAGTTCCACAGTACATGAAGTCCACCTTAGAATAATAATAATAAAATCCAACTTGAAGTTCAGAATCAATAGTCGATCCTCACTATACTTATTTAGCTGATCACCCACTAACACATCCTGAGTTTCTCAAATTCACAATTATACATCACTTTAGCTTTTTACTTAACCAAAATCAAACTATCATTTAATATGATCTATCAGGTAACCAACTTACACAAAATAAACGAGGACTTTTCATATAAGCATCTGTAATTACACTTGGTTCCCCACAGATCAATCGATAATCACTCACAATCTTTCAATAGCTTAATTCATCACCACTGTCTTAAACTCAAATTTTGCTGTGCCATCAGATATATTAAACTCTCGAAACCAGGAAACATATGACAATCCTCGTTAAACAAACAGTGTCATCAAATTTTTCAATACAGACATAATAATAACCATCTCTAAATTACTAACCGAACAGCTCTTTTTAATGTAATATTAACCGTCTGAAAACATGAACCATTACTTTACATTCTAGCGAATATACACATTCAAATCTGTTCGCTAGTGCGTCACTAAAAAATCATAATTCCATTGCTCAATGCAAACTAAATTCAGAACTAAAGCTTCAGTTAATCATACCTTCAACTGTTTCAACTTTGTTAGCATACCTAAATTGTTCAAACTTTCACAATTGGAATAACCTTATAAACAGAACAACTTTATTTCAAAATAACATCACCTATTTAAGATAAATCCAATAGGTTTTAACTCAAACGAAACTTAACATCTTACTTGAGCTTACTAAAAAATATCATAATTACCCGAGAAAACAAAATCATTATATCATTGGAATTTGACTGTCCCAATTCACACTTTTTTCGATACCAATTCAATGATAAGTCACACTTGATAAGTAAACAATAAGGATGGAAAAGAAAACCAAAATAATGAAATTCGAGATACAAGACCACACTAAATATCCTGGAATACCATTCATACTAAATAATAGAAATCCTGACAATTTCGTAAAGAAAACCAGAAGAGAAAGAGACACGGTTCATATGTTCAAGTCAATTATAACAGAGATAAAACATATTCTATACTGAGATATAAATGAACAATAGCGTAAGAAAGCAAGAGAATCATTTCATATAAGTTCATTGTCAACTCTTATCTCGGGCATTTAACGGAATTGAATTCCAATAAAAGATAGTGGAATACCTATCATAGATCAATCAAATCGACGATTCTTTACTCATAAAACAAGCAATCATAATGGTCTCGAAAAGATACGAACACATAGAATGCCCGTAAGAGATAGTCGTAAATTGCTAAACTATGACTCATCATACTTAAACATCTTCACATGTCAAACATCATTCTTCCGACTAATTCTCGCGCCTCACTAATTTCCACATTATTCCTTTCACTAAAGAAAACCAGATTCGAAAAATTTCAGTTAATACATCCTTTAGGTATCGTTTCAGAATAAATCGATTTATCAAGGTTAACTTCTTTACTATTTATGATATTGTATAAACCGAATAATTCTTGGGTCAATCTAATATCTTTCTAACTCTCGTCCTTCACTTTTCAACCATTTTCAGTCTCTGATCATATCTATAGTTATTCTATCACTGAACTCTTTGATTCCACACTTAGGAACTTAATCAACATGATTCTCATGAATTTCCGTTATAAACACCTTATCGGTAAGGGGGTGAGGTCGCATCTGACCTCTAACTCGATTCTCACACACATATATATATACATATGACACATCTTTCATTATCAACATATGTTATTATAACTATACTACCCACTTCGAACAATTTATCATTCATATTTGCCTTACATAAAATTTCCAATTATCTCATTCAAACAAGTGCACTCATTCATACATTCTAAAAAATTTGAATAACTTACTTATCACATTCACTAATCAGTTTTAGTCAGTATGCAACAGCATATGAAGGCCAAACAAATATGAATAAGCATATCACTATATAAACTTTCATTTCACACATTATCACATATGCACATTACAAATTCTTATTCATACTTGTCCGAGTTTAACTCATCATAACTACACTTTATTCAAATACTTCAGTATCACTATCAAATGGTCGGATATAGCTCGGTTGGAGAGTACTTCTCTTTTAACAAGATTGTCCTCAATTGCGTCGGAAGACATCACACTATCACATATTGGTGGCATGTATAACTAGACTCGCACACTTGCTATGTTAGTCCGAGAACCGACTAAACCATAGCTCTGATACCACTAAAATGTAACACCCCTTACCCCTATCAGTCGTCGGATCAGGGTACGAGGCATTATAGCAATCTTATACACTCCCGAACCAAATTTAATGATTGTTTTGGGCCTCGTAAGCCCATAATAGGGACATAGAGTGTGACTATGAATGGTTTTAATGTATAATTGAAATGTATGTATCGGAGAAGTGTATAAGATTGCTATAATGCCTCGTACCCTGATCTGACGATGGATAGGGGTAAGGGGTGTTACAACCCTAAAGGACTTATTTAATACCGCTGTCGTGGTGTCCTCCCAAAGAACTTGTCTAATAGCACCGTCGTGGTGTCGCTCTAGCGAGCCATTCAATAACTGTCATTGTAGTGTCACTCCATAGAGCAGATAGACCGTCATCATGGTGTCGCTCTAGTGTGGTAATCGATCACGTCCTACGACACGTCCATACTCCCTTGTATCCCCATAACAATCCGCCCATACCCCCATTCCGCCAATTTTTCCTAACTTCATCGGATTAGTTTAGTCTCGCCACCATTGGGTACGATAGTACTTCCATATTTCATTGTAAAACTATATTACAACCTGATCCGTATACTTGCGAAAATCGCCTAATGCTTATATTTTGGTTGCCGTATTCACACTCTAGACGTTAGTACGTACGAAGGCGGTCAATGTTGAAAAGAAAACGTACCATACGGACAAGTCTATCCAGCATCTAGTCCTTGAATGGCAACGAGAAATGGTCCTTCCGAGTTGCTTTGTTCAATTTTTTATAATCTACACAGATTTGTCAACCCATAATTGTCCTTGTTGGAATCAACTCACGCAACCGTGATTCCCTTTTATTCGGTACACATTGAACTGGACTCACCTATAAGCTATCAAAGATGGGGTAAATAATTCTCACATCTAACCATTTAATGATCTCTTTCTTAACAACCTCCTTCATGATCGAATTTAGCCTCATCTGTCTATCAATCGATGCTTTCTCCCCATCTTCTAGTAGAATTTTATACATGTACAGAGACGAACTAATACCTCGAATATCAATTATAGTTCACTCGATTACCTTTTGAAACTTCTTCAGAACATCAATCAACTTTTCTTCTTGACTCTTGCTTGACTCAACTAAAATTATGACAGACAAAGTACAATAGTTACCCAAATAAATATATTTCAAATGAGATGGAAGTACCTTTAACTCCCATTTGGTTGGTTCTTCAATTAATACCCTAGGTTACATGTACTCACGAGATGCTAACATCAATGATTCGAAACAGGATTGCAGAATGAATCCCTTCGAATTGGCTTTCAACAAAGCCAAATATTCCTCCTCTTTATTATCACTTGGTGGATCGGACACTAATACTCGCTTCAATGGATCATCTACAGAATTGAGTTCCCATTCTTTAGAGACCAATGATTCTAACTCAACCATTGCGGAACATTCTTTAATTGCATCAAAAAATCTCATAGCTTTGAATACATTAAAAGTTACCTGATCGTCTTGAACTTGCATGGTGAGTTCACCTTTCTGCAGATCAATTAACGTTCTATCGGTTGTCAAGAAAGGCCTTCTCAAGATGATTGATACTTCTTTATCTGCTTCAAAATCCAAAATAATAAAGTCAGCTTGAAATATAAATTTATCAACACGTACCAATACATATTCGATCTTCCCTTTAGGATGTGCTCATGATCTGTCTGCCAGTTGAAGTGTAACCGTCGTTGGTCTGACTTCACCAATTCCCAATCGTCTAAATACGGACATGGGCATTAAGTTTATACTTGCTCCCAAATCACATAAAGCCATTCCACAATAAGAATCTCCAATATCACAAGGTATGGTAAAACTTCCTGGATCTTTTATTTTCGGAGACAGTTTGTTTTACAAAAATGTACTACACTCTTTCGTCAATGTCACTTTTTCAGATTCCCTAAATATTTTCTTTTTGGAGATGATATCCTTCATGAATTTGACATAATTGGGCATTTTCTCCAGAGCTTCCACCAATGAGATACTGATGTGAAGTTGTTTAAGTATGTCCAAGAACTTCTTGAATCGAACCTCTTACTTCTATTGCTAGAGTCTTTGATAATAAGGAGGTGGTGGAATTTTAGCTTTAACTGGACAGCTCTTTTACGGTAATTCTTTTGCATTTGTCGTAGATGTTGAACTTTCAGGACTAACTTGTTGCGGTAATACCTCATTATTAGTTGCGAGATCTGACTTCTGTAAAATGGGAATTTCAACATTCGATTGATCTTCCTCTTTGTTCTGAGCAACAGCAGGCTTGTTTTCAGCTTCAACAAATTTGGGTTCCGACATCTTTCCACTCCTCAAGGTGAAAACTTTGCAATGCTCTTTGCCTGTACTTCTTAGGTTTTCAGTGTCACTCAGTAAAGCACCTTAGGTCTACTTCAAAGTTCATTGGCTAGCAAACCCATCTGGTTTTCCAAGTTTCTCAAACTTGCATCATTCTTTGCCATATATGTTTTCAGTAAGTTCTCCAAATTGTTGGCAGATACAGCTTGTAGAGGTTTTTGAACTTGTTGAGAAAACCCTAGCGGTTGATTTGGTCAGGATTTCACATTAGAGTTGTTATGAACAACCCCTTGAGTACTTCACGAGAACTTCGAATGATTTTTCCATGAAGGATTGTAGAAATTTGACTACGGATATAGGCCACTCCTATTCTAATTTTAGTTTCCCATGTAGTAGATGGATTCTGGGTTTGATGGGCAATTTTTGAACATATGATTGTCTCTACAGTACACACATAAAATGTTCTCAAATTGGCTTGGCTGCTGACCTGTCAGATTACCATTGAAACCATTATTAGTAAAGTTCTTAAGCATGGAAGACATAGAAGATACCTGGGCTGCCAATGAAGTAAGTGCATCAACTTCATGTTCTCCTTCCACTCTTCTTCTTGTGGCTGTTCGATTAGTCGGCCATCGATAGTTGTTGCTAGGAATTCTTTCAAGAATTTCATAACCTTTATTGTAAGACTTAGAAAGAAGAGCTCCATTTGCAAAAGCATCTACCACCATTCTTGTATGTGCATTGAGACCATTGTAAAAAGTCTTCAATAGAATGCAATTTGGAACCCATGGTGAGGGCATTTCCATAATAATTCCTTGAATAGCTCCCAAGCCTCATTGATGCCTCCCTCACCGCCCTCGCGAATGAAGAGAGAGAAATCAACACTAAAAACAAAAAAAGATCAGAAACTATACTATCGTACGACATCTACAAGTGTGACAGGTCAATTGTAAAATAATTGTACATTAGGGCACGGAGTACTTCGAGGATCAAACCTAAGAGAGTCGACGATTAAGCAAATTATAGCAACAAGCATGCAAAATAAATAGTCTAACTAACTACTTGTTAAACACTATGGTATGACAAGCCATGAAATCAAAAGTAATTACACTAATTTATCAACTAATTAACACAAGTGAATAAATTGTAAAATATGCAAAGTTACTAAATTAACCAATGAATGACAAACATTGGTTGATTGATTTTGATTTGGTTCACTAATCTTCGATTTAGGGATCTAACTTGCTTAAACTCCTAAAGTGGTTCCATTTTATCTCTCGGCCTCAACTTTATCAAATTAGACAAATTAGTTTGGTTTATATATCGACCTCAATGGCTAAACCAGGACTAACGAATTGGTGCTCAACAAGATTACCTCCAGGTCTCACTTGCCTAAATATTCCCTTAGGGGTGTCAATCCTAAGTTTTTAGGTTTATTTGATTTAGTCCAATTTATTTGCAACTTAGTCCCTCATCCAAAAATCAGCTTACCCACATCTCTATCAACCAACCCCCTTAGAGTTTAGTTATCCATGCTAAAAACTAAGCTAACAAACATGTAAGAAAAGGAAATGACATCCATTGACATAAATCTTGAGAAAAAAGATGAAAGTTTGGATTTTTACTCTAGAAAACTTAAAACAAAAGTGTGGATGAACATTCAACAGTAGAATGAAGTACAAGAAACATAAAAGTTGAAGTCTTTAACAGATTAAACTAAAAGAAACTTAAATATATTAAACTAAAGGCCGAAATGTCATTACAAGTAAAGGAAATGGACTAAAAGTGCAAATAAACTCTAGCTACAGTAATAACTAACTTAACTAACATAAAGAACAACAAGAACAAAAAGAAAAGTTACAGAAAAATTAACTCTACAGCTAAGGAAGATGAGAACTAAGAAACCTTAAAAATGAAGAAGAAAACCTAAGAGAACTAAAGAGAAAACTAGGCTAAACTAAGCAATTTCTGTCCCAATTTTAGTGACCAAAATGCCCTTGAATGGGCCTTATTTGATTGGTGCTTCGGTTGGACAAAGACTATCCTTGGCACCATTTTTCCCCTTCAATATGTGGATATCGTGATACCAAGGGTAGGATATCGCGATACTGTAATTAGTCTTGAAATGGGGTCTCTCTTGGAAGCTGAATATCACGATACCCAAAGAAGATATCACGATACCACTTTAGGTGGTCTTCATCCCAGGCCTTTTTGGGGTATCGCGATTCCCATGCTCTGATGTTGTGATACCTCTTTCTTAGGTGATGTTTTTGTACAATTTTAGACCACCGTTGAGTACCTACAACACTCAATCAGACGTTAAGGCCCCCAATGGCACAATTGACAAATTTAGGTCTCAAAATGAGTAAAAAGAGGTATTTACACTTATTAGATTAGAAATCTAAAATCTACACTAAACTATGGAAAAGACGCTAATTTGCCTGAAAATAAGCTCCTTAAGTATAACAAGGAAGCCTAGTTTGACTTATCAAATTATGGTGAATCACTCATATAGAGATTCGTCAACAAGTTGTTGGAATATAGTGATCTTATTTCGAAGCTTGGCATTCTTACTAGGTGATAAGTATTTCATCAAGAATCATTTATCCAATTCTTTATTATGGATATAGAGTCAGGCGGCAAGGAATTCAACCATGCTCATGCTCTATCTCTTAACAAGTATGGGAATAACTTCAATCTCAAAGCATATTTGGCCATTCTGACCAATTTAAAGGAGTCTCTTACTTCCATAAATAAGTAGAGATGAAGGTGTGGTCTTAGTAGGCTTCCCACTAAATTGGCCCATAGTTTGAAGCATTTGGAACATCACTAGCTTCAATTTGAATTGCAATGCCTCAATTTTGGGTCTCACAATTCCCAGATTAAGTTCATTGAAAAGAGGCATAACATATTGGCATATGGCACAACCTCTGTCACCAGTTTGAGCATTAGCAGCATTCTCTTTGATCTTATTTTGCAAGATTCATTTTTGTAGCTTTTTTATGAGCTACTTGTTCCCTTCTTCTTTGTGTAAAGTTGTGTTCAATTTCAGGATCAATTGGGAGTAGATCGATAATTCAGTCTATGTTCATAAACACCTGAAAAATCACAAAAATAACTAAGTTAAGATTACCAAAAAAATAAAACAAATTACAAAATAATTAACTTTACAAATAATGACTAAAATAGTCCCTGACAACGACGCCAAAAACTTGTCGCAGGATTATTGAATGAGTGCAAGTGTACACGGTCATTAAAAAGTGATATAGTAGTGAGTAAAAAGTATCGTCTCCACAGGGACTGTATGTAAGGCAAATATTATGCAATTAACAACTAGCAAGTTGGTGATGGAAATAGTAAAGAGAGAATTGAGTTAACTAATTAACCTAATTAAAATTAAGTAAGTGTGCGCAGCAATTAAAATGTAACATAAAATGTAAGCAACAAATAATCACAATGACATGAAAGGATAGAATAACTAAATTCCCCTAACTTATGATCATTAAAAACAATGCTACGGAAGGTTATGGTAAAACCCGTGGCAATTTTGAAGTTTATTGACCTAGAATCTATAAGTTATGAAGTCTCACTTTTAACTTTTTAGTTTCTTTAGCATATTTCTATGTTTAAATAACTTCAAGGTTTATATGCAAGCATCATACCTATGGGTTATGCAAGGTAAAAATATTGCTAAGTACCATTACTAATTCAATTATTAAGAAATCAGACATCCACCATTAAATAGTGTGTCTACTAACTACCATCTTGTTTAGACTAATAAATTAATTCATATGTTTCCCAACACTACTTATGCATTAGCAAGCATGATCATGATATTATTTGAATGAATAAACAACCAATGCACAAAACTTCAACAACAGATTAATAGCACAAGCTAAAGGATCATAATTATTCTAGCATCAACAAAATGAAGTCATAACGATTAAATTAAAAGTAAAAGAATAAGTTGCAATCATGTTTATCAATCTAGGAATAAACTAAAATATTAAAGGAAGGAAAATCGTAAGGCTGATTTTAGTGGTTCTCCATGGTAGTGCTCACGTTGCTCCTCCTCCTCTCTTCTCCTTTGCGTTGCTTCTAGGCACAAATGCTCTCAATTTGACCAAAATTGGCTGCTCTCAATGTTTCTAAGATGCTCTCTCAACTCTATGTTGTGTGCTCTCAATTGTGGTGTGCTGGAAGTGTAACTAGTGCCCCTATTTATACTATTGAGCCCCTCTTCTCCCTTTACTATTTTTGGCGTCTCACCCTTAATTTTCTCCATGTAGATGGATGGTTGGCATGATTCAAGGAAGAATGGTGGACGATTTGCTTGATTCTCTCCATGGCTGATTTGGTGGTTGAGGTAGGTAAAGACCAAGTCAATGGATGGTTTTGAGCTCCCTTCTCCTCTCTAGTGGATGATTTGGGCTACTCCTTCCCTTAGTTGATGGTTGGGCTCTTTTGGGCTGCCCAAACTTGTTTGTCCACTCCATCGTTGGGTTGATAAGAATTTTGAAGTCCAACAAGCAACTTTTGGGCGTTCAAAGATGACAACATATCAATCCAATCCCATAGGTACCATACTACAATGTTATTGCGACATTGAGTGTCAGCTTGTGAACTTTAAGGCATTCTTTCCTCCTATTTCACCAACTACGTTCAAAGATAAAGAATCATATATATATATAGCATATAAATCAATCAAGGTGAATTATTCCAAGATAATTTTTTCAATAAACAGAAATTCGAAAAATTACAATACAATTTGTCATCAATCACCCTTGACTTGAATGAAATTGTAAGTTAAAATGTATTAAAATAACTCTATATTTTAGAGTTATCACCAACGTACATACGTTGAAATAAACAAATAATTGACGACTTATGTTACAAGTGTACAGGTAAAATTGTAATAAATTTGTGTTACAATGGAACACTAGAAATATTCTGAAGATCAAACCCAAAGGAGATAGTGTAATTTAAAGCAATAAACGAAATTGCAAGCATTAAAAAGTTTATTGAACTACTAAAATGATAAATTATTACGACAATCAAAATCAAGTGAATTTATAAAAACTACAAAAGAGTAAATGAACATAAAACATTCACATGATAGAAAATAATATTGGCAACAACAGTGATCGGTAAGGGAATGGATTCGATCGATTCAGTTGATTCGGTTTTTTTTATGGTAATAATTGAATAACTCGATTAATTTATCCAAATCAATTAAGGTTTGGTTTTTTCTTTGCATGAGTTTTGTCTATTTTGGATTAAAACAAACATGACAATTACATATGTTGGACTTAAACTTTAATACATAATATCTCAATATTTACTAACAATATGAAAACCTCATTAAAAAACTATTACATATATTAAATTACCATTTCAAAATACCATAAAATATAATATTGTAAACAATAAGCAATAACTTCAATAGACGATAATGTATGATGCTTTTTAGATCATTTTTAGATTTAAACAAATAATAATTATGTCTTCAGACTCAATTTTTTTGAGTGTTTTATCTTAGACAAAAAATAATTTACTATTAAAACTTAATTCTAAAATTATATAATTTTTATAATGTAAAATTAATTACATAAATGAAAATATAAATGATAATTTGGATATAGGATTGATTTTTTAACTTTTTTTCTTTTGGGTTTTATTTTATTTTCAAATTAAATTATTTAGGTTTTATAATTAAATTTCATAAATAAATTAATTATTAAGTTGGGTTTATAATTATATTTGGGTTGGGTTTAGTTTATATTTAATATTTTAGGTTGGGTACTTTGGTTTAGTTTCTATTGTGATTTGGGTTGGGTTAAATATAATGATATTGGGTTGGGTATAAAATGATTTATTAATTAAAAAAATAAAAATTGATTTATTCTGTTTAGATCCAAAAAGCTGAAACCGAATCGATTTAACCATTTAAATCAAATTAGCTACTCGAAATAACCAAAATAATTGAAATTTTTTTTTATTCAGTTCGGTTTGTTTTGTTTCATCGATTCAACTAAAATTTTTTCTCACCCTTAGTGATCGGTTAAATCTCATGTAAGCGATGAAATTACACCTAAAATACTCAATTAAAAATTAACTAACTATACCAATTTTACCTCTCGATTTCAATTAATTGAATAAGGAACTTAATCGAATTCTCATCTCCTCGCACTTAAGTAAGTCAAACTAAATCAAATTTTACTCGATAGATTATACTTTTGACCTCGTCTATCTAAATTTTCACTTAGAGTTGTTAATTCCAAGTTTTGCAATTTATTCATATTAGTTCAAATTGCACAATTGAATTATTAGGCATAAAATCACATGCTTAAAATCAAAATAACCAATCACCTAAGAAATCTAGTTCATACCCATAGCAAAATCAAACACAATAAACAATTTCATACAATTTAATTAAATCAAAAGAATAAAATTGAATAAGTTTAGAAATGCTCAATAAGATGAAGAGTTTCTTGAATCCAATGGTGAAAATGCTTCAATCCACAAGAGTTGATGAAAGCCCAATACCAAAATCTTCAATTGAAATAGAAAATGTAAAAGAAAATAGAGAATTTGAGTAGGGAAAATACTAACCTAAAATGTACTAACAAGTCCTTTTACTATTTTTACGCGAACAACTACTAGCTTTTTATTCTAAAAACTAATCTTAACACTATTTTATCACTACTTAACCTATTCCAAATAGCTGATATTAGGTGGTATTTATAGTTGCAAAAGTAATAAACATTCAATTATAAAAATATCCTTGCTATTAATCCTATATAAGGCATGTTTGACCAACAATTCCACAAATCTTAGCAGATTTCCTTGTTACAGACTTGATGTCGCAACACCAAGGATTGGAGGTTATGGCACTGCTACTTAGAGGGCTCTGGGTTGCAACACCACAGGTCCAGTTTCGCGACATGATGTGGTGACCTCGTTAGGCTTCAAGGCTCTATGTTGCGACATCCAGGGTTTGATGTCACGACTTGGCAAGTTAAGGGCCTCAGATCGCAACTCCACAGGTCTGAGCTCATAACATTGGGCTTTCGCCTTGGAAATGTCTTGGCATGGTGGAAGGGGTGATTTCATGACACTGTAAGTTAAAAGACTCAATGTTGCAACATCAACATTCCGAGGTTGTGACGTTTAAGCTGTTCACTTGCTTCCTTCCATCTTCTTCTTCATTTGATCCCTTACAAGTGCCTTAGAAACAAATTTAGCTCGAATAGATAAATAATTGATGTTTTTATTCAAAATAGCATAAAAATAACTAAAAAGTGCAATTAACATAAATTCTAACTTAAACATGAAAAAGTGATAATAAAAAAAACTCAAACATCACTTGAAAACAAGCTCTTTAGGTGTGAAAAGAGCTTATATTGTCATATCGAAATACGACATATCAAATATCTTGAAATTGGAGATCATTAGCCAATTATTAGATTTATTTTAAGGAAGTTTAGATTAGAGGTCTCTTAAATGGCTCAAGAAACAAAATTAGTGTCCTTGTTCATCAAATTGTATCATTTCAATAGATTGAAGGTTGTTTTATTGTTCGTCAATGCTAAGTTAACTTGGTTTGTTGTTTTGGTATTGTAATTGAAGCTAAGGAAGTTGGTGAAAGTTCAAAAAAGAAAGGTGATAAACGGTAATATATACATATTTTAATCCCACATTTAGCATACTTTTTGGATGATTTATCCTTTAAATTGTGGAATTTGATGCTCCTAATCCTTTAATTTCATGCTTTATACTTAGGAAAGCATCGGAGGATGAAAAGAACGAGAAACGGGCCAAAAATGGAGCAAATGGGCTTACCTGAGAGACTCACACGGCCTGGACTATCACCCACGGCCGTGCGTTTTGAGTAACAACCGAGACACGGCCTAGAACATCGTACACAGCCAGATCACACGGCCGTGTGTGGCAAACAGGATCGACCAAGGCCAAGAGAGTCGACCACGGGCGTGTCACACGGGCGTGTCCTTGCTTTAGCCAAGATAAGTTTCATTCGGAATAGGATACTTGTGGGCCAAGAAAGACATTCCGAAGCCTATATAAATGCCCTAAGTATAACCTAAAAAGTGTCTTTGGTCGGGGCGGCTTGAGAGGGTGAACATGTGGGATTACTCCAAGAAAGCCAGTTAATCCATCTCAGAAGCCGGAATCATGCTCAAGACGGAAGATCTTCCCTTCAATTTCCTTCAGGGGGTTTTAGGGTTTTTCTTATGTTTTGTTATTTACTTTCTTCTGAGATGTATTCTTTATTATTATGAACTAAACCCTCAAATACACGAGAGAGGATGAAACCTAAGACGGATCTTGTTATTGTTTTCTGAACTATATGATAAATACTTGATTTGTTCTTAATTATGTGTTCTTAATTCTTGTTTTAATATTTCAGGATATTGATTCAAGTATTGATGTGCTTAGACAGTGGAGCAAAAGTCCCTGTTTAAGAGTAGATCTAGCATAGTTAAGCGGAGTTGATCGCAACCCTAGAGATAGGATGACGAAACTCTACCGGATTAGGGTCAAACCTAATATGGGAGTCCATAGATCGAGTTAATGCAACACTAGGGGTTTCAATTAGAAAGAGATTTCAATTAATCAACCTAGGGTTAGAAGTTAGTAGCCTCGAAAGAGGTATTAATATAAATTAGGGAATCCTACGGATCAAGTCAAGTGAATAAATTGTCTGGTTCAGAGTTAAATAACAAGTGAAGTCTAGGTGGATTCTTCCTCGGGTATTGTCTTAATCAACTGGTTTTCCCAAAAGTATTTTCCCAATTCACTCTCTTTGTCTTAGCATCTTTAGTTTAATAATTAGTTAGATAAACATCAATTCCCTTAATACTTAGGCTAGATAATAAAAAGATAGTAACTACTAGTACTCTTGGTCCTTGAGGATACGACATTTCTGGTCTTGCCACAGCTATACTACCGAACGATAGGTGCGCTTGCCTTATTCGTTGTCATAGTTAGTTTGGACACGATCAAGTTTTTGGCGCCGTTGCCGGGGACTAAGATATTAGGAACACTTGATTTTTATTACTTTAGCCATTTTTATTTTTGCAATTAATTTTTTTTTTTATTTCTACTTTGCTAATTTGTCTTTTTCCTTGCTTCTGGCAGGTATTCTAGTTTATGACTAGAAGAAACCCGTCAGGACCTCTACTTTACGATAGTGATATAGAAGGAACCATTCGCAGAAACCGAAGAGAAATTAGGCGGAGCCTACAATACACACAAGAAGAGCAAGATGACGATACTAATAACATAGAAGAGATGGCTAATACCCAGAATAATCCACTTCCTCCGGTGGTTGCCGAAAATCCTCCTCCTCAAAATATGTATGATTATGCTAAACCTAATTTAACAGGAACTGAATCAAGTATTATTAGACCTGCTGTCGCTGCAAATAATTTTGAACTGAAACCTAACACTATACAGATGATACAACAGTTTGTTCAGTTTGATGGTTTGCAGGACGAGGATCCTAACACACACTTAGCGAATTTTTTGAAGTTATGCGATACGTTTAAGATTAATGGCGTTTCTGATGATGCCATTCGCCTTCGGTTATTTCCCTTTTCTTTAAGGAATAAAGCCAAACAGTGGTTGAATTCTCTTTCACGAGGATCAATCACTACATGGGAACAAATGACCAAATTTTTTTTGTTAAAATACTTTTCGCCGGCTAAAAAGGCTAAGTTGAGGAATGATATCTCTTATTTTGTGCGGATGGATTTAGAGACACTTTACGATGCATGGGAGAGATACAATGATTTATTGAGAAGGTGCCCTCATCATGGGTTACCATTATGGCTACAGGTTCAAACCTTCTATAACGGTGTGAACCCCTCAACTAGGCAGTTTATTGATGCAGCCGCCAGTGGAACCCTAAATAACAAAACCCCTGAAGCAACTTACGAATTCATTGAAGAGATGTCACTGAATAACTATTAGTGGCAAGTTATGAGGACAAAGCTGACAAAAGCTACCAGTGTTTTCAACCTCGACGCAGTGACAATGCTATCAAACTAGGTAGAGCTTTTAAGTAAAAAAATTGATGGTTTATGTGGTTCTTCGCAGGTACATCCAGTGATACAGTGCGATACAAATGGAAGAGGGACGAACAATACAGAATACCCACCCTACAACCCTAGCATAGAAAGTGAACAGATGAACTATATGGGTAATACTTCTAGACTTCAAAATAACCCTTTTAGTAATACTTACAATCCAGGTTGGAGGAATCACCCAAAATTTTCGTGGGGTGGTCAAGGAAATTAGAGACAACAACCCCCTCCAGGCTTTCAACAGCAACCCTACCCATAAGAGAAAAAGCCGAACCTTGAGGAGATGCTAACAAAATTTATCGCGGTGTCAGAAACCCGTTTTCAAAACAATGAGACAATGCTAAAAAATCAGCAGGCATCAATTCAAGGGATCGAGAACCAGTTAGGTCAGCTAGCTAAGCTAATCTCAGAACGACCGCAAGGTTGCTTGCCAAGCAACACTGAAACAAACCCAAAGGAGCAAATTCATGCCATTACTGATCACGATAGTGAAGGGTTAGTAGAATCCGAATCTGAACCAAGGCAAGAACCCATGGTAAATACAGGTAAGGTTGAGGTGAGCCACGATACACAGAAACCTGTCATTAAAGAGTATACACCTCGAGTGTCATATCCCAATGCGATGAAGAAAGACCACACAGAGGAACAATTTGGTAAATTTCTTAAACTTTTAAAGAAATTACATATTAACTTAGCGTTTCTTGAAGCTCTCCCGCAAATGCCAGATTCAAGGAGATTTTTAAAAGAGCTTCTGACAAACAAATGGAGGTTAGACGAGGTGTCGCATGTGGAGCTAAACGCAGTGTGCTCAGCAATTCTACAAAAAAAAACTACTACGAAAATTAAAAGATCCAGGGAGTTTTACGATTCCTTGTTTAATTGGTAGTTTATCTATTGATAATGCTTTAGCAGATCTAGGGGCAAGCATCAACGTTATGCCTTACAAAATGTTTAAACAGCTAGGTCTAGGGATACCCAAACAAACTAGGATGAGCATTCAATTAGCTGATAAAACCATTAGAGTTCCTAGGGGTATAATCGAAGATGTGCTAGTAAAAGTTGATAAATTTATATTCCCAGTAAAATTTGTCGTTTTAGACATGGATGAGGACAATAATATTCCTTTAATCCTAGGAAGACCCTTTTTAGCAACTACCAGAACTAAAATTGATATTGGTACAGGAGAACTCACATTTTGTGTAGGTGACGAAACGATCACTTTTCAGGCTCTTGACTCTGCTAGAACGTCAAGTGAAAAAGGTAAGGACATAAATTCTATTGATAACCAATTGGTTCAACCTTCTTTTCAGGAAGCACCCCGGAAGTACACATCTGAGCCAGATCCTAGATCTCATACAAACAAGGAAGTGATTCATGAGGAACGAAGGCTTCAGGTCGAGGAACTAGACGAGTGGAAGACACATTTCAAGGAGAAACTATGAACACACGAAGCAAAACTGAGGGAACCCCCAAACGAGCTTATAGGAACAACAAATCACTTCAAAATAGGGGATCATGTATTGTTGGAAAAGACAGACCCTCGAATCACCATTCCAGACCTTAACGAAGAGATCCCTTTTACGGTATTGAATGTCTTCCCATACGGAACAGTCGAGGTAACTAATACTAAGTTTGGCACTTTTAAAGAAAACACTACTCGACTCAAACCATATATTGTTAGAATTGATAGCAAGAAAGAGGAGTTTCAACTCCTCAAACCATCATGATCGTGCGAATGAAAGGTAAGTCTAGCTTAAGACTTTAAACAAGCGCTTCTCGGGAGGCAACCCGAGCACTAACCCCTTTAATTTTCATATCTTTGATTTTTAGCACCTAACTAAAGACTAGCCAAGTTAAATAAAGCATAGGTTTCCGTACCACACGGCCTTGCACACGGGCGTGGCCGTGGCCGTGTGGACATCACGGATTTGCACACTGCCATGGCAGAGGTCGTACGAACCAAGGATGAAAAGTCCCCACATCACGGACGACTATAAAATGCCACGACCGTGCGATACGGCCATGGTAGACACTGAGAAAGTCACACGGGTATAAGCCACGCCCGTGCTTTGAGGCCGTGGCCGACACTGAGAAAGAGACATGGGCATGGAGACCTCTACACAGGTGTGGGAGAAACGAACGAGCCACCACACGGCCGTCCGATACGGCCGTGTGACCGAACACGCCCACAGCACACGGGCGTGGGTAGCAATCATGTCTTTGATTCTTATTTAAGACCCCCTTCTTCTCACTTTCTCCCTAAATTCTTCTTCTCCCAACCCCCAGCCACCACACCCATTCTCTTCTCACTATCCTCCCCTTTCATTTTCCGTTCCCCTTCCCCTCATTCCTTTTCTTTCACCATCCTCACCACCATCCCCATGTCAGAGAAACGAAAGGACCCTAGCACAGTCTCCCCGTGCGAAACTGATCTACATATGTAACACCCCAAACCCGGTCAATACGCCACGACCGAATTTGGTATGTCACAGGGGAAAACGTTTTGAGGAAAAATGAGTTACCGATTAAATTTTAGTGAAAAACTCTTTGTTGTTCTAAGTTCGTAGAAATCGGTGTGTATAATAAATTTAAAAGCGATAATTTACTTTGAAATCCCAAAAATAAATCTTTAAAACTTAGTTGCAGCTTAGATTTGTAAACCTTTTATAAATTGAAAAGAAACTAAAGCGATTAGGTTGAAAACCGTATCTAATAGAAATTTGGAAACTGGAGTTTTGGAAAATAGTATGAGTTATCAAAAATACTTAAGTTGTTAAATACTATCAATTGATTTATGTTACCCGATGGTAACGTTTTAAAAACCATCGCGTTTAGTAGTTTAGAAAACTTGGTGCTCAAATTATTATATCAACCATGTAATTTATAAGCCATATTTAAAACAAATCCAAAGCATATAAATAATCCAAAAATATAATTAAAGAGGCCTTATTACAAATCCATAAAAAGATGAAAACGAATTAAAATAAAGTACCCAAATGGAAGTTCATGTAAAACCAAATTTTATTGCATGGCCTCCTCGAGTTCATCCGGCTCCTCATCCGCGATTTTACGAATCACTGAAAAATAAGGAGAAGGTGAGTCACCAAGACTCGGTGCATAATCCCTCTCCTGTAAATGCCACATACTTACACAAATTATAACCAAGCAATATATATATATATAATGCACCCAACCTAGCCATCCAAAACTCCTTTTCTACCCCGTTTGGTACCAAACCACCGGTGGTGCCAAACCACCGTGACCCAAAGTCACGATATCCAATAATGTGATGCCAAATCACTTTGGTGACCCAAAGTCACGAATAATCAAGTTGTGGGGCCAACCCACGTGTGATACCAAATCATCAAGCGACGATCCCAATACATCAAATGTGGGGCCAACCCACGATGGTGTGAAACTTTGGGACGAGTCGCTATGAGGTGCCAAACCTCCGTGTCCCAAAGACACGAAATATGTGGTACCAAACCACTTTGGAGGTGCCAAACCTCCGGTGTCCCAAAGACACGGATATCAATCTTCCCCCTCCTCTCATATCGCTCATACCAATGCAATAGATAACAAATCATGTCATTATACTTTGATATAAACATATAACCAATATATATCGTAGATCGTGATATTAACAACATATATCAATATCATATCGAAACGGACTTACCCGTATCCTTGCTCATACCCATCAAGGTATCATTTCAAGATCTCATAGTTTTCGGCTTTAACAACATGAATAGTTATTAACACACACATATATATATATACCGAGTTATAAAGTGTGTAAGGTACACACCTTTCACTAACGCAAATACTAACTTCCGAAGATTCGATCTACCGCACTAGATCACCTTGTCCTACATTCGGCCATACCACAAAACTATAAGCAAAAATCCATTCGGCCAACATCACATCTTAATCCCAATAGCCTTAGTCTTTATCCTCAAAAAGAATAATGAATCGACATGAATCTTACCACTTGACTTACCAACCCGATTGCTAATGGAATGGCTTAGATCGATTGCTTCCAACGTCCCAAAGAGCCTAAAGGAAAAATCGTTTCCTAAATAATGGTTAGAACCTTGCAAACAAATGCCCAAGGATTCGGCCTTTGTCCACAAGAAAACGACTTAGAAAGGAGAAGGAAATAACGGAAATACGGCCATGAACACTTACCCATCTTCCAAAACCGATTGAAGAAAACCCAAAGATTATCTACCCTTGATGATATTCGGCCAATATAACACCAAAAGAGAGAAAGAAGATTCGGCTATGGTGGAGTAAAAAGAAAGGAAAAATAAAAGCGAAAGTGAAATAGGAGAAGGATGATTCGAAAATGGAAGAAAGAAGAAAATACAAAATGAAAATAGAATGGTAATGGATGTTTTTAACTTTGAAAAAAAAATGAAAGAGATGGGATTTGGGAAGGAGGAAGATTCGGCCAAGAGGAAGTGAAAAAGGAAATGTGGTTTTTGAGCAAGTATCAAAAGAAAGAAAAGAGAGAGATGGGAGAAAGAGGTTCGGCCAAACACCTAGTTTTTGCCGAAAAGAAAAGTGCACAAAAATACAAATTGTGGTTTCGGTTTCAAAGGAAATGAGAGGAAGAAATTAGATTTTGGTTCAAACACAAATGAGAGCTAAATCAAAAGCAAAATTGCACCAAAATGCCTAAGATACATTCGGCCAAAGAGGAGTTTTTTTGGAGAGGAAGAGAAAAATGCCAAATGATGCACAAAATGCTAAAGTTGGCCAACTATTCCCCCAAACTTCCTATCAACATTTGGCCACCCCCTAGCCACACATGCCGTTCACATTCATGCACTAATGGCCATAGGAGAGTTTCCAAAACAACACCCTTAAGCCAAGCCTTGAAATCCTCTACATTCCCAAAGTTGAAGAAATTTTATCCCCAAAATCTAGCAATTCTATCCCTTAATTCATGCTTACCATAACCTTAAGTCTTCTTGCCATAAAAAGAAAATTGTCCATCTTATCCATATGAATAGTTGACCGACACTTAATGCTAGGATGCATAAAAAAATAAAATCCTTAATATGCCTTCCATGCTACTCGAACCACTTCCCTCAAGCAACCTTTCATGCGCCTTATCCACTATGCCACTAACTCCTCTTGTGTTAGAATTTAACACTTAAATTAACTTAAGTGTCAAGTTCATCTAATCCACTTCACTATATTTTCAATACTAAAAATCATTCTAGCTTAGCTAATAATTCCAAGCCTTCATAAAACTATACTAAGCACATAATAATAATCATACTCGAGCTAACATAAGTAACGAGATGATACTCAATTTTTTTTAGGATATTACAATTCTACCCCCTTAAGAAAATTTAGTCCTCAAAATTACTGCTCAAAAGAGTTGAGGAAACTGCTGCCTCATCACATCCTCCGGTTCCCACGTAGCTTCTTCTACGCCATGGTTCCGCCATAAAACCTTCACTAAAGGAACTGACTTCCTACGCAAAACTTTCACATCTCGGTCTAGAATCTGTGCAGGTTCTTCTTCTACCGTCGGATCTGGACTCACCTCTATTTCCTCATCGCCACAACATGCGATGGATCGAACGATAGCGTCTAAGCATGGAGACAAGGAACACATCGTGAATCGACTTCACTCGATGGCAACTCGAGCTGATAGGCTACTGGTCCCACTCGTCTCAACACCTTATACGGCCCAATAAACCTTGGACTTAACTTGCCTTTTCTCCCAAATCTTAACACTCTCTTCCATGGCGAGACTTTCAGAAAAACTTTGTCACCCACGGAAAATTCTATATCCCTCCGCTTGAGATCGGCATATGACTTTACGCCTATCCAAGCTTCCTTCAACCGAGCTTGAATCAACTTCACCTTATCTTCGGTTTCTACAACCAACTCTGGTCCTAACATTTGACGCTCACTCAACTCGGTCCAGCATGTAGGTGTGCGACACCTCCTACCATACAACGCCTCATATGGTGCCATCTTAATGCTTGCCTGATAACTATTGTTGTATGCGAACTCGCTAATGGTAAAAACTCTTCCCAGTTTGCCTCAAGTCCAATACACAACCTCTCAACATATCCTCTAAAATCAGTATAACTCTTTCCATCGCCCGCCGATTTGTGGATGAAATGCGGTACTAAAATCCAACCGCGTACCCAAAGCCTGATGTAACGCTCTCCAAAACCTCGACGTAAATCTAGGATCTCTGTCTGAGATGATCGACATTGGTACACCGTGCAACCTTACTATCTCCGCCACATACAACTTAGCTAACTTCTGAAGCGAGTAATCCACCCTTACCGGAATAAAATGAGTTGACTTAGTCAGACGATCCACAATCACCCAAACTGAGTCCTTCTTACTTGGCGTAAGGGGTAATCCACTGATAAAGTCCATAGTGATCCTTTCCCACTTCCACTGTGGAATCTTCACCGGCTGAAGTAACCCAGACGGCAACTGATGCTTCGCCTTGACCTGCTGACACGTCAGACATTTACCCACAAACTCAGTTACCTCACGCTTCAGACCTGGCCACCAAAACTGCTCTCTTAAATCCCGATACATCTTGCTACCTCCGGGATGCATAGCGTATGGTACGCTATGTGCGCCCGAAGAATCCTTTGCCTCAACTCAACATCCTTTGGCATACAAGCTCTTCCTTTAAAACACAATACTCCATCCTTGGACAAACTATAATCCTCTAAACCACCATTACGAACTCAGTAACCTCCGATCATTCAAACCATCATCCTCTCTACTGTTTCTCCTTGATGCGCTCTAACCAAGTTGGCTTGACTTGCAATTCAGCCAAAAGACTCCTATCGTCATATAAGCTAAGATGAGCAAACATCGATCTTAAGTCCGATACAACCTTTCACTCAACGCGCGTCGCCACCACGTTAGCCTTGCCGGATGATACTCAATCGAGCAATCGTAGTCCTTCAACAACTCTATCCATCTACGCCGCCTCAAGTTCAAATCCTACGAGTCAAAAGATAGTTAAGACTCTTGTGATCCGTGTAGACTATCGACTTCTCTCCATACAAATAGTGTCTCCAAATCTTCAAAGCAAAACCACCTGCAGCTAATTCCAAGTCATGCGTCGAATAGTTAACTTCATGTGGTCTCAATCATCCAAGATGCATAAGCCACTACCTTCCCTTCTGCATCAAAGACACATCCCAAACCAGTATGTGATGCATCACAGTAAACCGTGAATTCCTTGCCTGCCTCAGGTTGAATCAAAACCGGAGCTTCAGTCAGAATCTTCTTCAACTTGTCAAAACTTCCTTGCTGCTTCTCGGTCCACACAAATGGAATTCCTTTCCTCAATAACTTAGTCATAGGTGCTGCTATCAAAGAAAATCCTTCCACAAATCTTCGGTAATACCCCGCCAGACCTAGGAAACTCCGAATCTCAGCCACTGACTTAGGCGGCTTCCAATCCAACACTGCCTCAATCTTTCGAGGATCCACTCTAATCCCCTCAGCTGATACTACGTGACCCAAGAAAGTCACCTCCCTAAGCCAGAACTCGCACTTACTAAATTTTGCATAAAGTTGCTTTTCCCTCAGAATCTGCAACACTACTCGCAAATGCGCATCATGCTCCTCCTCTGACTTGGAGTATACCAAAATATCGTCTATAAATACCACAACAAACTGGTCCAAAAGCTGGCTGGAATACCCGATTCATCATGTCCATGAATCTTTGCGGCGCGTTAGTCAACCCAAGCGGCATTACGAAACTCGTGAGTGCCCATACCGAAAGCGAAATGCCGTCTTATGGATATCGACCTCTTTCACCTTGGTGATGATATCCGGACCTTAAATCAATCTTGAGAAAACCGGCGCTTCTTAAGCTAATCAAACAAGTCATCTATCCTCGGCAAAGGATACTTGTTTTTGATCGTCGACTTATTCAATCGGCGATAGTCTATACACATCCGCATCGATCCATCCTTCTTCTTGACAAAAGTACCGGTGCTCCCAAGGCGAAACACTTGGCCGGATAAAACCTCGATCCAACAACTCTTGAATTTGAGCCTTCAATTCCCTAATTCCTTCGATTGCCATCCTATACGGAGCAATAGACACCGCGCAGCGATTAAGATAATGAGATCTATACCAAATTCAACTTCACGATCCGGAGGCAATCCGGAAGTTCTTCCGAAATACGTCAACATATTCCTTTACCGTTCGGACATTCCCCACGAGAGACTCCTTAGCCTCCAACGCACACACATGAACCACAAATGCCTCGCGCCCTTCACGACCAACTTCACGACTTTCAGCGTAGATACCACGTTGGATAGATAATCTCTTCTATTACCTATCATAACCACCTCTTTGCCCTCATTTGTCTTCAAAACCATGCGCTTAGCGGCGCAATCCAAACTTGCTTGACACTTGACCAACCGGTCCATCCCAAGAATCGGATCAAACTCCTCAAACGGCGGTTCCATCGGATCGCTACAAACATTACCCCTTGGAGTTCTAGGGTACATCTCTATCTGACTTATTTACTTCTCACTGAGTGACCCAGAGGGCTAAATCGTCATCTTCCTAGAAGTAGTCTCGAGTCTAGATTCATAGTCTCTACTATGTTACTAGCAACATACGAATGTGTCGAACCCACATCTATCAAAGCGAGATATGGTTCACCAAAGATTAAGAACGTATCGCTTATGGACGTCCGGTGCAAGGCCGCCTCTCCTCTCGACGTCTCATTGCATACACCAAACCAGGTGTCTTGCCTCGGTGTTGCCAGCACCTCGCCAGATGCTCCACGGCCTCGACTCGAACCATTACCTCTCTCTACCATTACCACGACTCTCTGCGGTGACGGTCCCTCATTTTCGAATCGAGCACGACCTTGACCCTCAGACTGATTCCTGGCTAGCTTACGTGGACAGTCTCTCACACGATGATCTAGCGAACCACACTCAAAACATCCTTTCCCTCCGGTCCAACATTCGCCCCAATGAAATTTTCCACATCGGTTACACTTTGTCTTTGTCCACGATTAGCGAGAATGGGCCTCCCAGCATTGATTCGGCCCACTCGCTAACCCTCTTCGAGAATTACCGGTGACCCGGATGATCCAAAACTTCTCTTATGTTTATTCTTGTCGTGCCTCGCCATCGATTCCTTTATCCCTTACGCTATCTTAGTCTTTTCAACTAGCGCAAACAAACTCTCGCGCTCGATGTGGAGCAATCGGCAATCTCGATTCGTCCCTCAATCCATCCTCGAACCGGACACATCGCTCGTGCTCTCGAAGCCACGATACCTCTAGCATACCAGCTCAATCTTTAAAAATTCGCCTCATATTCTAATACGGACTTACTTCCACTGGACCAAACTCGAAATGCCTTACGTTTGTGCATCAATGTAACTAGACCCAACATATTTCTTACGATACGCGCCTTAAAATAATCCCAAGTGAGATCCTCCATTGCAATACTATTCCGCATCGTGAGCCACCACCGATATGACTCATCCCGGAAGAAGCGACACTATCCCTTTGGCTTTTCCTCGGCATTCGGATCCAAGTCATCCATGATTCGTTCTCGCCGCCTCTAACCAATACTGCGCGTCTTTGGAGCCACACCAAACACCTCAAAATACCTCGGCTCCATTGGCTCTGAGTCGCCGTCGATTTCCGAGCTCCCGCGCCTCCACCTATTCCGGCTACCCTCTCAAGGACTCGCGACATCGCACGAGACAACTGCGTCATCCCCGTTTGATCTCGATGCTCAACTCCAAACCGGTGGTGGGGGTAGTGGTACCTCATTTTCGGATCCTTGACCGGACCTCACCGGCTCGGCACACGACCATCCTACCCGACCGCGTCCACGAGTAATACGACCCGACCTCGAGTACTCATGTCTAAAGTCTCGACTTATCGATTTAAAAGTGTTATGCATTAGTCATTATTCCACTTTCTTTAAAACACGATTTTATGAATAATTTTAATAAGAAGTTGTTTCATGAGTACATTCAACCTATAGTTTGGGTCTCTAGAGTAGTTTCTACTACTAATCAGTCATACTAACATCATCATATCATCAAGATCAACGGTTTAAAGTACTTACCCAGGCGGATCGGGTGCGGAGACTCGGTGCCATGCCTTTCGGATCATATAATTTTAAACAAAAACATTTTAAGATCATACTTTAAATCATTTTGGGCCTTGGGCCCACAAACGAGCTTTTGAACTTGGCTCGATACCAATTTGTAACACCCCAAACCCGGTCAATACGCCACGACCGAATTTGGTATGTCACAGGGAAAGCGTTTTGAGGAAAAATGAGTTACCGATTAAATTTTAGTGAAAAACTCTTTGTTGTTCTAAGTTCATAGAAATCGGTGTATAATAAATTAAAAGCGATAATTTACTTTGAAATCCCGAAAATAAATCTTTAAAACTTAGTTGCGACTTAGATTTGTAAACCTTTTATAAATTGAAAAGAAACTAAAGCGATTAGGTTGAAAACCGTATCTAATAGAAATTTGAGGCTGGAGTTTTGGAAAATAGTATGAGTTATCAAAAATACTTAAGTTGTTAAATACTATCAATTGATTTATGTTACCCGATGGTAACGTTTTAAAACCATCGCGTTTAGTAGTTTAGAAAACTTGGTGCTCAAATTATTATATCAACCATGTAATTTATAAGCCATATTTAAAACAAATCCAAAGCATATAAATAATCCAAAAATATAATTAAAGAGGCCTTATTACAAATCCATAAAAAGATGAAACGCAATTAAAATAAAGTACCCAAATGGAAGTTCATGTAAAACCAAATTTTATTGCATGGCCTCCTCGAGTTCATCAGGCTCCTCATCCGCGATTTACGAATCACTGAAAAAATAAGGGAAGGTGAGTCACCAAGACTCGATGCATAATCCCTCTCCCTGTAAATGCCACATACTTACACAAATTATAACCAAGCAATATATATATATATAATGCACCCAACCTAGCCATCCAAAACTCCTTTTCTACCCCGTGTGGTACCAAACCTTTGGTGGTGCCAAACCACCAGTGACCCAAAGTCACGATATCCAATAATGTGATGCCAAATCACTTTGGTGACCCAAAGTCACGAATAATCAAGTTGTGGGGCCAACCCACGTGTGATACCAAATCACCGGCGGCGATCCCAATACATCAAATGTGGGGCCAACCCACGGTGGTGTGAAACCACTGGGACGAGTCGCTATGAGGTGCCAAACCTCCGGTGTCCCAAAGACACGAAATATGTGGTACCAAACCACCGGAGGTGCCAAACCTCTGGTGTCCCAAAGACACGGATATCAATCTTCCCCTCCTCCTCTCATATCGCCCATACCAATGCAATAGATAACAAATCATGTCATTATACTTTGATATAAACATATAACCAATATATATCGTAGATCGTGATATTAACAACATATATCAACATCATATCGAAACGGACTTACCGTATCCTTGCTCATACCCATCAAGGTATCATTTCAAGATCTCATAGTTTTTGGCTTTAACAACATGAATAGTTATTAACACACACACATATATATACCGAGTTATAAAGTGTGTAAGGTACACACCTTTCACTAACGCAAATACTAACTTCCGAAGATCCGATCTACCGCACTAGATCACCTTGTCCTACATTCGGCCATACCACAAAACTATAAGCAAAAATCCATTCGGCCAACATCACATCTTAATCCCAATAGCCTTAGTCTTTATCCTCAAAAAGAACAATGAATCGACATGAATCTTACCACTTGACTTACCAACCCGATTGCTAATGGAATGGCTTAGATCGATTGCTTCCAACGCCCCAAAGAGCCTAAAGGAAAAATCGGTTCCTAAATAATGGTTAGAACCTTGCAAACAAATGCCCAAGGATTCGGCCTTTGTCCACAAGAAAACGACTTAGAAAGAAGAAGGAAATAACGGAAATACGACCATGAACACTTACCTATCTTCCAAAACCGATTGAAGAAAACCCAAAGATTATCTACCCTTGATGATATTCGGCCAATATAACACCAAAAGAGAGAAAGAAGATTCGACTATGGTGGAGTAAAAAGAAAGGAAAAATAAAAGTGAAAGTGAAATAGGAGAAGGATGATTCGAAAATGGAAGAAAGAAGAAAATAGAAAATGAAAATAGAATGGTAATGGATGTTTTTAACTTTGAAAAAAATGAAAGAGATGGGATTTGGGAAGGAGGAAGATTCGGCCAAGAGGAAGTGAAAAGGAAATGTGTTTTTGAGCAAGTATCAAAAGAAAGAAAAGAGAGAGATGGGAGAAAGAGGTTAGGCCAAACACCTAGTTTGCCGAAAAAGAAAAGTGCACAAAAATGCAAATTGTGGTTTCGGTTTCAAAAGGGAAATGAGAGGAAGAAATTAGATTTTGGTTCAAACACAAATGAGAGCTAAATCAAAAGCAAAATTGCACCAAAATGCCTAAAATACATTCGGCCAAAGAGGGAGTTTTTTTTTTTGGAGAGGAAGAGAAAAATGCCAAATGATGCACAAAATGCTAAAGTTGGCCAACTATTCCCCCCAAACTTCCTATCAACATTCGGCCACCCCCCTAGCCACACATGCCATCCACATTCATGCACTAATGGCCATAGGAGAGTTTCCAAAACAACACCCTTAAGCCAAGCCTTGAAATCCTCTACATTCCCAAAGTTGAAGAAATTTTATCCCCAAAATCTAGCAATTCTATCCCTTATTTCATGCTTACCATAACCTTAAGTCTTCTTGCCATAAAAAGAAAATTGTCCATCTTATCCATATGAATAGTTGACCGACACTTAATGCTAGGATGCATAAAAAAATAAAATCCTTAATATGCCTTCCATGCTACTCGAACCACTTCCCTCAAGCAACCTTTCATGCGCCTTATCCACTATGCCACTAACTCCTCTTGTGTTAGAATTTAACACTTAAATTAACTTAAGTGTCAAGTTCATCTAATCCACTTCACTATATTTTCAATACTAAAAATCATTCTAGCTTAGCTAATAATTCCAAGCCTTCATAAAACTATACTAAGCACATAATAATAATCATACTCGAGCTAACACAAGTAACAAGATGATACTCAATTTTTTTTAGGATATTACAACATAAGTTCATGCCGGCCGCTTCATCGACCCGACAAGCCAAGGACATTTGACTCTATTTATTTTTTTCTTCTTCTTTTCTCTTCTCCTTTATTTTCCTTCTCTTTGTTTTTCTTATCTTTAAATACATATTTAGTATATTTTGAATTTTTCTTATTATTTCCTGGCTATTTATTCACAAGTTCCCCAATTTCTTCATCTAGCGCAGTGATTGTTGGCGGCCACCATACCACCACCAGAAACGCCTCCTCCAACTTATCTTTCACCTCCGAATCAAGTTCCGACACTCCCAACTCAAGAAATCCATCTGAAATCCAGGAAGTTTCACCTCTCCCCCTCTTTTATGATCTATTACTACATGGTTATTATCTTTCTTTGTACATTGAGGACAATGTACATCTTAAGTGTGGGGGGTGAATTTTATCGTGAAAAGTGCCTAACTTTTTGCATTATTCTCAAATCCCTAAATTATATCTTGTTCTTAAATAATCTTCTCATATTACTGTTATAATGAAATTTCCTTTGATTTATGATTTTCATTGATATGTTTTGGATTAAGTCATAGCTAATTGTGCAGTGATTATTTAAACTTTAGGAGACTAGAGAATCAAGCATGATGAGTTTATTTTCAGAATTAAAAATTTGTTAGGTTGTCTACCTGAATCTAATTATTACCTTGAAGTTTGAAATTTACAAGGTTGACATCAAAAGCCAATAATTTTTGTGAGATCTTGAGCCTTTTAGAGCATACATTCCTTTTCGTGCTCACTTTATTGATTTTGAGTATGTCAACATTGACTTGTTATTCTAGAACTTGCTTCGATTATACATGTCGAGACCACACCTTTGATTTGATATACTAAGATGATAAAGGCACCTAGGTTTTAACACACTTACTCCATAAAAAGCCTACCTTAATAATTAACCCCTAGTGAACCCCTTTGAATCCTAACAAACCGCTTCTTGACTCACCCATTAATATTAACCCAAAACCCACTTTGTATTTATTATCACCATTTCTCTTGACTACCCTTATATCGAGATTTGATTTGATCGGTTACTTAACTATTTTCTTTATTTCAGTTATTAAATTCTATATTATTATTGTACTTGATTTGTTCTAAAAAAAATTAGGAATCTATTCATTATTACTTCTTTGTTATTGGAGCTTAAGCAGTTAGTTTTATATTTTGAGAAGAAGCTCATGTTATTAGTATTAAGTTTTCAATTGATGTAATTATTTAAGCTTTAGTTACTCTTCTAGTTAGGTAATTTATCAATTCAGTCTCGATACTAGCCCTCTAATTCAGCCTTTATCCACACCTTTAACCCAAGCCCCGTTACAATCCTTTTTAAAGACCTTTTGATTTGTATATCATATCATTTTACAGTGGTGAAGATTTGATTTTCATGCAAGCCTATGGGATTAAATTTTCATGTTCGACTTCTGAGTGCTTATTTTTGAATCTTAAACACTTTGAGTGATTTGAGTGAACCTTTAGTGAGGATGTCAATTTTTTTTCGATTTTGAATTAAAGGTAATTATTTAGGTAAGGGGAAACACCTATTTTTCGTACTATAAAAACTATGAATTTGATTGTTTGAATCTTTAGGAACCTTCTGGTTAAATTATCAATGTATGAATTACCTATGAATTATGATGAAACATTATTGATGAATATTATGAATTAAGGGGAGTTAATTTTAATTGTGAACTAAGAATTTTGCTTGAGGACAAGCAAATGCTTAAGTGTGGGGGTATTTGATAAACTGTAACATATACATATTTTAATCCCACATTTAGCATACTTTTTGGATGATTTATCCTTTGAATTGTGAAATTTGATGCTCCTAATCCTTTAATTTCATGTTTTATACTTAGGAAAGCATCGGAGGATGAAAAGAACGAGAAACGGGCCGAAAACGGAGCAAATGGGCTTACCTTAGAGATTCACACGGCCTGGACTATCACCCACAACCGTGCGTTTCGAGTAACAACTGAGACACGGCCTAAAACATTGTACATGGCCAAATCACACGACCGTGTGTGGCAAACAGGATCGACCACGGCCAAGAGAGTCGACCACGGCCGTGTCACACGGGCGTGTCCCGGCTATAGCCAAGATGAGTTTCATTCGGAATAGGATACTTGTGGGCCAAGAAAGACATTAGAAGCCTATATAAATGCCCTAAGTATAACCTAAAAAGTGTCTTTGGTGGGGCAAGCGAGAGAGAAGTGAACACTGTGGGATTACTCTAAGAAAGCGGTTGATCCATCTCGGAAAGCGGAATCACGCTCAAGACGGAAGATCTTCCCTTCAATTTCCTTGAGGGTTTTAGGGTTTTTCTTATGTTTTGTTATTTACTTTCTTCTCGAGATGTATTCTTTATTATTATGAACTAAACCCCTCAAATACCGAGGGGATGAAACCTAAGACGGATCTTGTTATTGTTTTGAACTATATGATAAATACTTGATTTGTTCTTAATTATGTGTTCTTAATTCTTGTTTTAATATTTCAGGATACTGATTCAAGTATTGATGTGCTTAGACAGTGGAGCAAAAGTCCTGTTTAAGAGTAGATCTAGGATAGTTAAGCGGAGTTGATCGCAACCCTAGAGATAGGATGACGAAAATCTGCCGGATTAGGGTCAAACCTAATATGGGAGTCCATAGATCGAGTTAATGCAACACTAGGGGTTTCAATTAGAAAGAGATTTCAATTAATCAACCTAGGGTTAGACGTTAGTGGCCTCGAAAGAGGTATTAATATAAATTAGGGAATCCTATGGATCAAGTCAAGTGAATAAATAAATCAGTTCAGAGAGTTAAATAACAAGTGAAGTCTAGGTGGATTCTTCCTCGGGTATTCTCTTAATCAACCTGGTTTTCCCAAAAGTATTTTCCCAATTCACTCTCTTTGTCTTAGCATCCTTAGTTTAGTAATTAGTTAGATAAACATCAATTCCCTTAATACTTAGGCTAGATAATAAAAAGATAGTAACTACTAGTACTCTTGGTCCTTGAGGATACGATATTTCCGGTCTTTCTATGGCTATACTACCGAACGATAGGTGCGCTTGCCTTATTCGTTGTCATAGTTAGTTTGGACACGATCAAAAGGGGAGAAAAAAGTAGTTGGAGCTTAGTTGGTTTCGGTACATGCATCCTAATTTTTTATATGTTTCATGTTTTTGTCTAAATTGCTTACTTAGAGGCTATTTTCATGGTGTTAGTGTTAAATGTTTAATTAGTGAGTCATATGGTATATATGAAGTTTGAGTTGAATCTAAGATGAATTATGTGAATGTTGATTCTTTAGATGTTTTATTGAGTTGCCAATTGAGAATGATGTCGCTACTGATTTGTTTATATGTTTTGAAGGTTGATCATTGATCGCTGTGAATTAGAGCTTTAAAATTTATAAAAAGAATGATCGAACCTGGAAACCAACTCTTACAACGATTAAAGGCAAGTGCACCTATTGAACAGTAGTATAGTTTAGGCAAAACCAGATTATCGAACCCAAAGGAACTAAAAGTACTAATACTCACCGTCTTTTTATTATTTAGCCTTAATATAAAGTGATGGTTGTTAAACTAAAACTAATCTACTTACTAAGCTAAGACGCAAAGACAAAAAGAATGAATTCGGGAAATAACTTTTGGAAAAACTCGGTTGGTCAAGCGATACCCTTAGGAAAAATCCACCTAGACTTCACTTGTTATCTAACCTTGAACCATATGATTTATTTACTTAGTTTGATCCGTGAGACTCCCTAACGTATATTAAACCTCTCTCGAGGCGAATAACGTCTAACCCTAGGTTAATTAGTGGAACTCTTGTTCGCTTATAATAACCCCTAGAATAGCGAAGAATCGATTCGTGGACTCCCATATTAGGTTTCACCCTAATGCGCAAAATCTAAATCACCCTATCTCTAGGCGTGCGATCAACTCCGCTTAATTATGTTGGATCTACTCTTAGGCGAGGTCTATTCCTCCTCCACCTAAGCACATTAAATTTGGATTAAGCTCACATAATTAAGAACAAACTAAGTATTTATCATATAATTCAAATAATCAAATAACAAGATTCATCATAGGTTTCATCTCTTCGGGTATCTCAAGGTTTAGTTCATAATAATAAAGGAAAACATCTCAAGAGAAAAGATAACACAAAACATAAGAAATCCCTAAAACCCCTGAAGGAATTGAAGAGGAGATCCTCCATCTTGAGTAGAATTTCGGCTTCTTGAGATGGATCAACTGGCTATCTTCGAGTGATTCCCACAAATCGACCTTCAGGCTTGGCTTTTTAGCCTAGCTTTCCGCCCTTTTTCATTTGGTACCTAGGGTGTATTTATAGGCTTTTGAAACACGTTCTTTCTCCTAAGTATCCTTTCCGAATGAAATTCCTCTTCTCCACAGCAGAGAGGCACGGCCATGGCACGCGCCGTGTAAATCGTGGCCGGGCCGTGTTCGACATCGTTAAATGAGGCACGGGTGTAAGTCGTGGGCAAGGCCGTGTTCTAGTAGGAATGGTGGCACGGCCGCGTGTGGACTGGAGTTCGGCCGCCGTGTCAATTTCGTGGCTTGGCCCAACTTGGTCCGCTTTAAGCTGTTGTTTCGTTCTTTTCATCCTCGGGTACTTTTCCCGAGTATAAGACATGAAAAGAAAGGATTAAGAGCACCTTTTTACATAAATTGGGGCTTAAATCATCCAAAAGCATTCTAAACGTGGGTTTAGAATATGTTACTTTTGCGGTTTATCAAATACCCCCACACTTAAGCTTTTGCTTGTCCTCAAGCAAAATTCTCAACTTACAATTAAAACGAACTTTCCTCAATTCATAATTCCTATTGATAGTGTCTCATCATAATTCATAGATAATTTATACATGGATAATTCAATTCAAAGTGTCCTAAAAATTCAAACAGTATAAGTCATAGATTCTGTAGCACAAACCATAGGTGTTTCCCTTCATCTAAATAATTACCTCTGATTCAGAATCGACAAGGATTGACATCCTCACAAAAGATTCGCTCAAATCACTCAAAGTGTTTAAGGTTCAAAATTTAGGCTCTCAAAAGTCAAACATGAAGAGTTAATCCCATAGGCTTGCATGAAAATCAAATCTCCACCACTGAAATATGAGATGAAACACAAATCAAAAGGTCTTTGTTAGGGTTGTAACGGGGCTAAGGTTTAGGTGTGGAATAAGGCTGAATTAGAGGGTTAGAATCGAGATTAAATTGACAAATTACCTAACTAATAACTAATGAACTAATAATAATTACATCAATTGAAAACTAATAATACTAACACTACGTGCTTCTTCTTCGATATCTGGGATTCAAGCGTATAAGCTCGTTTAATCACAACTAATAATGAATAATGGATATACTTCATTTTTTTTAGAACAAACTAAATACATAATAAAGGATAAACTACTAAAATTCATAATTAGGCAACTAATCAGATCAAATCTCGATATAAGGGTAGTAAAAAGGAATGGTGATAACAAAAACAAAGGGGTTCTGGGTTAATATTAGTGGGTATGTCAATAAAAGGGGTGTTTGGTTAAAACGGGGTTAACTAGGGGTTAATTTGTGACGGTAGGCTTTTTAGGGAATTAGTGGGTTAAATCCTAGGTGCCTTTATCATCTCTGTGAATCAAATCATAAAATGTGGTCTCGACATGTATAATCGATGCAAGTTCTAGAATAACATATCAGTGTTGGCATACTCATAATCAATAAAGTGAGCACGAAAAAGAATTTATCCTCTATAGGGCTCAAAAACTCAGAAAAATTATGGGTATTTTGGTGTCAACCTTGTAAATTTCAAACTTCAAGGTAATATTTAAACTCAGTTTGACAGCCTAGAAAAAAAATTTTATTCCTGAAAATTAGACTTATCATGCTTGATTCTCTAGTATTCTTCAAATTTAATTATCAATGCACAATTATCAATGACTTAATCTAAAACATATCAATAAAAATCATAAATCATCAGAAATTTCATCCTAATTAGCAATATGAGTAAATTCACTTAAAAACAAGACTCAATTCAGGGTTTTTGTTAGGTGTCTTCTTAGGTTGTTCACCCCCCACACTTAAGATGTACATTGCCCTCAATGTACAAAGATATATAATGACAATTAATATGTAAAATCAAAAGAGAAGGAGAGAGTGACACTCGAATTGGATGATTTCCTCTGATTGGCGATGGTCGTGGTGAAAGATAAGTTGGAGGGCTCGTTTTTGGATGTGGTGGATGCTCACGAGTTCTGCGCTAGATGAAGAAATTGGGGAACTCGTAGAGGATTAGCCAGGATTTATTAAGACAAATTTAAAATAAACTAAATATATAATTAAAGGAAAGAAAAGTAAAGAAAGAGGAAACAAAAATGTAAACGAAATAAAACTAAAAAATAAAGGGGCTTGAGAATCCTTATTGGTGTATGGTTTGCGAGGTGGATGTGACTTCTACGGTCACGGATGTGCTGGCGGTGGTGGAAGTGGCGTGATTCCCAAGCAGCCTTTAGCTCCTAAGTCAAAGAAACTAAGATAGAATAAAATAATTTAAGCGGAAGAGAAGTGTAGATAAGAAAACTTAAGAAAAAGAGAGAAATGAAATAAAAATTAAATAGCCTCAAATATCCTTGGCTTGTTGTTCAGATGAAGCTGCCGACATGAACTCATGTGAATTGGTCTCCTTTGGGGAGATTGGCCTCTTACGCTTCCTTGCCATGGATATGATATTATTGTGGCTCAAGAGTCTAAGGATTTCTTAGGGAAAAGAAAAAGAGAGAGGACAGAATGGAAGAAGGAAAGAAGAAAGAAGTGGGTTAAGAAAAATTGAAAAGTGTATGATGTTTAAATAGAATTCAGGTCTGGCGGTTTCCCACGCCCGTGGGTTGAGGGTGTGTCGATTCACACGGTCGCTTCGCACGGCCATGCTCTAGGGCGTGTTGATTCCCCACGCTCGTGTCTAGCCTGTGTTCGACAAGTCAGTATATTAGCACGGTTAGCTGGCACGGGCGTGTTCAGCCAGTGGTTGGCAAGTCAGTAGCCTCACACGGCCGTCAAGCACGACCGTGTCACTTTGTCGGTGCCCGTGGGAGAGTGGTTGAGTCCGTGATTGCCAGAAATTAGGTCATTCTGACTTGTAGCGTCCTGCCCTGTTAGTACTAAGATTCTTCAGGTACACACGGCCACGGCCACGGCCGTGTGCAAGGCCGTGTGTCCTGGAATTCTGCACCCCTTGTTAGTTTATAACTACATATTCAGAAAGAAAAGAAGAAAAGAAAAATAAATTTAAAGCAAAATGTGAGAATAAGTTATGTTAGTGCTCGGGTTGCCTCCCGAGAAGTGCTTGTTTATAGTCTTAAGCTAGACTCTCTTCTCGTTTGTATCTTCAGGGTGGTTTTAGGAGTTGGAAGTCCTTCCTCATATTATTATCTGTCTCCTCGTGAAAAAGTTTAAGTCGAGATGCGTTTATAGTAAAAGTACCAAAAATAGGTTTACTTACCTCGGCTGTTTCGTATGGAAAAACACTGGTTACCCTAAAAGATATTTCTTTATTTGTGCTAGGGTCCGGAGAAGATATTCGAAGATCTACTTCTTCTAACAGTACCTTGTCCCCTATTTTGAAGTGGTTTGTTGTTCCTATAAGCTCTTTTGGGGACTCTTTCGATTTTTCCTCGTGTGGTTCTGGCTCTTCGTCGTGTATCCCTAATTTCTCCTTAAAATGTGTCTTCCACTCGTCTAGATCATCGATCTGAATTCCTCGATCTTCATGAGTTATTTCTTTGTTGGGGTTGGGGTCAGGATCGAGTTCAGTTGTATTCTTCGGTGGTGTTTCCTGAAAAGAAGAGTTGACCGAATGGTTATTAGGGAAATTTACGTTCTCACCTTGATTACTCGATGTTCTAGCCGAATCGAGAGCCTTGATGGTGACGGTCTCATTACCTCACGCAAAGTATGAGTTCTCCGCATCAACATCAATTTTAGTCCTGGCGGTGGCTAAAAGGGTCTTCCTAAAATTAGGGGATTGAATTATCCTCATCCATGTCTAAGACAACAAAATCTCTTTGGGAAAATGAATCATCAATTTTTACAAGAACATCTTCGATAATACCCCTAGGAATTCTAACAGTTTTATTAGCTAATTGAATGCTCATCCTAGTTTGTTTGGGTTTCCCTAGACCTAATTGTTTAAACAATTTATAAGGCATGACATTTATGCTTGCCCCTAAATCAACTAACGCATTATCAACAGTTAGTCTACCAATTAAACATGGAATTGTAAAACTCCCTGGATCTTTTAGTTTCTGTGGTAGCTTATTTTGCAAGATTGCTGAGCACTTTGCGTTGAGTTCCACGTGCGAATCTTCATCTAATTTTCGCTTGTTTGTCAGAAGCTTGTTTAAGAATTTCCTGGAATCAGGCATCTGCGAAAGAGCTTCGAGGAGTGGTAAGTTAATGTGTAATTTCTTTAAGAGTTTAAGAAACTTACCGAACTGTTCCTCTGTGTCGTCTATCTTCAACGCTTCGGGATAAGGTATGCAAGGTTGGTACTCCTTGATTACCGGTTTTGGCTTGTCTTGTGTTACCTCATCTTTACCTTTTTCTACCTCGTTTCCTTGTGTTGAGATGGATTCATCTACCCTTGTATTCTCACGAGTTTGTTATGGCTTGGATCATTCTTTAGGATTAATTTCAGTGTTACTTGGTAGACGCCCTTGCGGTCGTTCGGATAATAGCTTTGCAATTTCTCCGACTGACTGGGTAATTTCCCCGATTGCCTTTGTAAATCCTTCAACTTGGTTCTCGATCGTTTTGATCGATGTTTGCTGGGTGTTGAGCGTTACCTCATTTTTTTGGAGACGGGCTTCTGTGGATGCTATGAATTTGTTCAACGTCTCTTCAAGACTCGGCTTCTTTTCCTGTGGATAAGGCTAATTTTGGAAATTTTGAGGAGGTTGTTGTCTTTGATTTCCTTGATTTCCTTGTCCTCCCCACGAAAAATTTGGGTGGTTTCTCCAACCTGGATTATAATTATTACTATATGGATTATTATTGGATCTGAAATTGTTACCTATATAGTTCATCTGTTCGCTCTACGGTTGGTAGGGTGGGTACTGAGTCGCCACAGTTCCACTTGCGTTGTAATTGCATGGTGGGTGTACTGCGAAGAACACAAACTATCAATCTTCTTATTCATCAACTCTACCGGTTTGATAGCATGGTTTCTTGCATCGAGGTTGTAAACTCCTATTTGTTTTTGTTGGCTTTGTTCTTGTAACTTGCCACCGATAGTTATTTAGCGACATCTCTTCAATAAACTCGTAGGCTGCCTCAGGAGTTCTATTATTTATGGTTCCACCGGTGGCTGAATCAATTAATTATCGTGCTGAAGGATTCACACCGTTGTAAAAAGTTTGGACTTGGAGCCACAATGGTAGTCCGTGGTGTGGGCATCTCCTCAAGAGATCTTTGTATCTCTCCCATGCGTCGTATAATGTCTCTAAATCCATCTGCACAAAAGAAGATATATCATTACGTAACTTGGCCGTTTTGGCCGGTGGAAAATATTTTAATAGAAATTTTTCGGTCATTTTTTCCCATGTAGTAATTGACCCTCGTGGTAACGATTTTAACCACTGTTTGGCTTTATTCCTTAATGAAAAGGGAAATAACCGAAGACGTATGGCATCATCAGAAATGCCATTTATTTTGAAGGTATCGCAGAATTCTAAAAAGTTAGCTATATGAGTGTTTGGGTCTTCGTCCTGCAAACCATCAAATTGAACAAACTGTTGAATCATTTGAATAGTATTAGGCTTTAATTCAAAATTATTAGCAGCTATAGTAGGCCTAACAATACTCGATTATGCCCCTGTTAAATGAGGTTTAGCATAATCATACATAGTACGAGGGGCATTCTGATCCACCACATCGTTTTGCGGTGGTGGATTATTTTCGTCCATCCCTTCAGTAGGATTGGATCTACCTTCTTGCTCTCCTTGGTAATTCAGGGCTCGCCTAATTTCTCTATGATTTCTTCGAGCGGTAGCTTCAATTTCACTATTGTATTCTAAAGGTCCTCTCGGGTTCCTTCTAGTCATAAACTAGAGGTACCTGCTAGAAAAAGAAAGAAAGAAAATTTAGCAAATTTAAAATTAAAAACTAAAAATAAAAATAAATTGCAAAAAATAAAATAATGGCTAAAGTAATAAAAATAGAGCTTTCTTAATATTTTAGTTCCCCGGCAATGGCGCCAAAAACTTGATCGCTGTGAATCAGAGCTTTAAAATTTATAAAAAGAATGATCGAACCTAGAAACCAACTCTGACAATGATTAAAGGCAAGTGCACCTATCGAACAGTAGTATAGTTTAGGCAAGACTGGATTATCGAACCCAAAGGAACTAAAAGTACTAATACTCACCATCTTTTTATTATTTAGCCTTAATATAAAGTGATGGTTTTTAAACTAAAACTAATCTACTTACTAAGCTAAGATGCAAAGACAAAAAGAATGAATTCGGGAAATAACTTTTGGAAAAACTCAGTTGACTGAAGCGATACCCTTAGGAAAAATCCACCTAGACTTCACTTGTTATCTAACCTTGAACCATATGATTTATTTACTTAGTTTGATCCCTGAGACTCCCTAACGTATATTACACCCTCTCTCGAGGCGAATAACGTCTAACCCTAGGTTAATTAGTGGAACACTCATTCGCTTATAATAACCCCCTAGAATAGCAGTAAATCGATCTGTGGACTCCCATATTAGGTTTCACCCTAATTCGGCAAAATCTCGTCACCCTATCTCTAAGCATGCGATCAACTCCGCTTAATTATGTTGGATCTACTCTTAGGCAGGGTCTATTCCTCCTCCACCTAAGCACATTAAATTTGGATTAAGCTCATATTATTAAGAACAAACTAAGTATTTATCATATAATTCAAATAATCAAATAACAAGATTCATCATAGGTTTCATCCCCTTCGGGTATCCGAAGGTTTAGTTCATAACAATAAAGGAAAACATCTCAAGAGAAAAGATAACACAAAACATAAGAAATCCCTAAAACCCCCTGAAGGAATTGAAGAGGAGATCCTCCGTCTTGAGTAGAATTCCGCCTTCTTGAGATGGATCAACTGGCTATCTTCGAGTGATTCCCACAAATCTGACCTTTCCGGCTTGGCTTTTTAGCCTAGCTTTCCGCCCCTTTTTCAGCTGGTACCTAGGGTGTATTTATAGGCTTTTGAAACACGTTTCTTTCTCCCTAAGTATCCTTTCCCGAATGAAATTCCTCTTCTCCACGGCAGAGGCACAGCCATGGCACACGCCAGAGTGTAAATCGTGGTGGCCAGCCGTGTTCGACATTGTTAAATGAGGCACGGCCGTGTAAGTCGTGGGCAAGGCCGTGTTCTAGTAGGAATGGTGGCACGACCGTGTGGAGTGGAGTTCAGGCTGTGTCGATTTCGTGGCTTAGCCCAACTTGGTCCGTTTTAAGCCTGTTTCTCGTTCTTTTCATCCCCGGGTGCTTTCCTAAGTATAAGACATGAAAAGAAAGGATTAAGAGCACCTTTTTACATAAAATGGGGCTTAAATCATCCAAAAGCATACTAAATTTGGGTTTAGAATATGTTACTTTTACGGTTTATCAATCATGTTGGAAGTACATTTTTTAATTGTTAAAAGGCCTTATGAAATTGGATAGTTCTTGGGTATGGTTGGCATGTCATAGTATATGTAGATCTTTTTAAAGATTTTGTGTATATGGATAAGACTAGTGCACTCGGGAGATTCGTGCTATGCTGTTTTCCGTAATTTTTAGGAAACGATTGGTTAAGTCATGTTATACACACACTAAAGATTCATTATATTGTGTACATTATCGTTGTGCATTATGTATTACTTTTCAAGGATTTGGTTGGATATCTATATACACGTTTATGATTTCAAGTTCGGTTAATTGGGGCAACACTTTAATAAGAAATGTCAATGGAATGTGATATGAAGAATTGTTATAAAAAGATTTTATTTTATTTTTAAATTGTGAATTGCAACTGTGTATGATAAAGTGCTTTATAATGAAACATGGAAATGTTATGGTTATAGTTAATACGTTTGATGTTATAATGTTATAATTGATCGTGTTATTTTGTTTAAAGATGTTGTGATTTTCTATGATGATGGAAGATTTGCATGCTTTTAATTTAGCTTAACCATAAAGTTTGTTAGAAATTAAACATGCATAACTAAGCTTAATAGAAAAGCTCAATGTGTGAATTTTTGTTTTATGTGCAGGTTACAGGTGATCCGTGAGTAGTTTCTTTGTTGGAGCAGCTTTGGGTTTAAAAGCCTCATCAACATATTGGTTTTTCTAATGCCTTACAAGGTTTTTTGTAAACTTGGCATGTAACTAAGCCTCAAACTTGTCCTATAGATGCTTGTTTTGGATTTATGTGTCATCTTAGGCTATTTTATTTTATGTTACATGTTTGGACACTCTTTTGGTAACTTTTGTTACTTATGTCTATGACTTTATATGAGATTTGAAGGTATGCATGTATTGTTAAAGTTTTTTATTTTTCTTGCATAGCCAAATTTTGATTTAGTGAGTTTTTTATTGAAAAATTTCATGCTTTAGACTTTTTTTTTAATATGCCAAATTTGCTAGCATAACTTTGATATCATAAATGTCATGTTTGAGGGATACTTATAGACATGATTGCATGACTTGAGGCATTTTTTTTGCATTTATGGGTTTAAGTCTCGAGACTTGTTCTTTAATTGAGCTTATTCATTTATATTTATGAACAAGTCTTGAGACTTAGTATGTAAGTCTTGAGACATCGACCCTAAGTCTCGATACCTTCAAGATAGTAACAATTTTTTAGCTTCAGGGGTTGCAAGTCTCGAGGCATCCTGCCTTGTTTTGATATTTTGGCCCAAGATTCATAATATGGCTTCGTATTTGACCCTAGAATGTCGCAAGTGAGCCCATTTAAGTTCAATTTTCACTCAAGTTCATGTCTAAATATTCAATGTATCTATTAGCATGTTTTTTAATCTAAAATTTTATGAAATATGTTTGTATGAATACTTGATTGAGTTGCTTCGGCAATTAATATGGCATTTTACATTTGACCATTTTCCAAATCGAGTGTAGGGTGTTACTGAAACGAATTCTGAACTTTTCAAACTCTTAATCTTTTTATCTTCTCTACTATTCTTGAACTCACAAATTGTTTTTAGAGAGTGGGCTTTAACTCGAACAACCAAACACATGAAAAATATGAGTCTTTCCATAAAAAGAGCTCTTACACGAACCTCTATAATCAAACAAAATAAACTATCTAATTTTGAATTATAAGGGCTAGATTATCACAATTATAGTTACTACTAATCTAGAACCAAAGCTCAAACAAAGTAAAATTTATTTGAGTATAAGAAAAAGTACTTTAATAAAATACCACTAAATTTCTATAAAGTTTTCCCTTAGCATATGAGCATACATAATTTCGACCACTTTTATAAGTTCGAGCGCTCTAAATAGAATGGCTAGAAAAAGCCTTAATTAAGTGTTATAGAAAGAAAAAGCCTCTTCACATAGAAGCTCAACCACTAAATTGTTGGAAAAATCGATTTAGAAAATAGTGTGATTAGGAACAGCAGAAGTTTAAATTTTTTCTTAAAACCGAGCCTTGTAGTATTTTTAGGAATAAACTCTAAGTTGAATTATTACCTAGGCTCTGTATGAGGTAGTCTAAGTCATTTCTCGGCTTTCTACCAAATGATCTTCTCTACTATCCTCGAACCCCGAATTGCTTTGAATGTGGGTTCAAACAAAATGACCCAAATGCACAAAATGAAAAGTCACTTTCAGTTGGAAAGTTAATTTCTCTCTATGGGAACCAGAAAACTTTTAGCTTTTCAATAAATAGAATTTATTTTTGTAAATAAATATCACTATTTTTTAATAGAGTAACGACACTCAATTGATTGTGTCTTGTGTATTTTTAGGTCCCCCATAGTTTCTATTTATAAGAAAAAGGTACAAGAGTTTTACTTGAACAATGGGTAATTAAATAACAATATTCTAATAGAAAATATAGTATATAACTCGAGCCCATCTCGTGTATTGAGTATAGTTATATGTCTTATTTAGACTTTTAACCAACACTTATAATTTTTTAACCAACACATATAACTTATCCAACCCCATAATTATTTTTCTATTTTCAAAAATATCTAATTTTTTTAAAGTCGTGACAACTTTATCGTATTAGAATCTGTGAGGTGATATATTTAATTGCTCCATTCAATAAAACTATGATCACTTGTTAATTTAATTCTCACTTCGAACTTCGATTATTTAATTGTATTCAATTATATAACGACTTGAAGAAATTAATTTAATTTCTAAGTTGTTTTTATACTTAGCGAGAAAACACATTCATTGCAGATAGTGATACATGCAATCTATTTTTCTTAGTCGTTGTTTTCATTCAATTCATATTATCGGTTCTACATGCAATTCCTTTTCGGTTCTACCAAGCTAGCGAAGGACCAATTAGACATATATAATTAGGGCTAAAATAATTTGTATTAAGTTCTGACTCTTCATTTTTTAATTACAACATTATTTAATCATTGAGTCATTCCATTAAAGTATCATGATTGAACTCTCCCTTATTATATACCATTAGGAAAGCAACTTAATAAGTGTTTGTTTAATGACCTTATCATAAGTGTATTACCCTCATAAGATATCCTTAATATCTTTGAGTTAAATATGTTCACCCAGTACAATCCTATTTTATCTTATGGTAACCATTACATATTCCTTCATGAAATGTCAATTGCTAACAAATAATAATTAAATTATTTATCTTAGAAAAATGACTCGTGGCCACGTTATTTTTCCATCTATCATATAATGTCAATAAGAGAATAACATTTACCCTTTGTTGGGTTATAAATTCCACTATGGTAAACGAAACTATGTCATGCAGAAGTCATATACTCAAGGCACTAGCTTTTGGCTCTTTAGTTATTTAACATCAAGCTTTTAATACATCAAAGTATACAAGTCACACATACATAGTCAGTCACTTACTTAGGATTGAGGTAAACCACACTATGAACGTCATAAATGAATTAATCCATAAATGGATTTAGGATTAATTCAACTTGGGTCCTGTCTAATTATTTTCAATATAGACAATCATATCTATGTCTCTATCTTTTGGGAGAAAACCACTCTCATACTTAAGACAAGGCCTTGTCATTTGGGCTTGATAGATGGCTTAATAGTTCTTTAACCAATTTGTTTAATTTTCATTCACCAGATTATGGATCTTTTAGATTATCTACTAATACAAGTTTTCATTTCGCATTACAATCTGACCACATAATGCAACCTAGTATTAGTTAAACATTAGGTAATCAATAAGCCAATATTTGTTTTGGGTGCAAAAATTGTTAAGGACATATACAAACAATATTAATGTGAATAATAAAATCTTACTTAAACCAATCTATTAAAAAAATTACAAGTATAAATGATGAATAAACTACACTTAGACACTAAATCCTAACATAAATTTGTAGCTAGGCCACATGAATAAAAGAAGTGTTCGAACATTTTTAAAATGTTTGCAAAATAAAAGAAAATTGTTAAGTGTAATAGAAACAGTAAAAGCAAGACTACATTGAATTCTCTCTAAAATCAATATTTTCGATGCTTTTCAATTTCCTTAAGTAATTGAGACAAGGAGAGTACATTTTATTTAATTGTTTTATTTATCTTTATCTATTCAACAAGTATTCATGTAACAGCATGGTTTAGACCCTAGTTGGAACAGTGGTTTCGAGACCACAAATCCGAGGTCAGAAAAATATTTTAATATTATTTTTGGTGTTTACAGTATGTGACTAAGCATGTGTGAAATTTCTGTGTGAAAATTTTATCGATTGTGTGCTTAATTTGAGAAAAAGGACTTAATCGCATAAAATGCAAAAGTTGTGTGCTGATTGTTAAAGTGCTAATTTATTATGGCTTATTAAAATGTGAGTCCTTATGTTGATAATAGACCAATAAAAGAATGGATGGACAAAAATGCCTAAGTTAGTGGAATTTAAATGTTATACATTAAAGGTTAAAATGGTAAAATGTCAATTAATGTATATTAAATAAAACAAAACCAAGTGCTCATCTATTTCATATCTTTTTATCACCGAAAATTGATGAATAGATAAGGGTTTGAAGCTTTTATAATTTCGACACATACAAGGCTTGATTGAGGTATGTTTTGAGTTCGGTTTTTGATGATTTCTACGTTTTTGTAATCGTTGCTTAGTGTTCTAGCTAGCCCATGCTTTAATTTTAGAATTTGATGGTGATTTTGAGATAAGCCATTGATGAATGTTTGAGCTTTGTGATAGTTGATGATGAAATATGAAAGATATGTGAAAGATTAACATATTTTGTCTTTGAATTTTTGGTGAAATTGAGTAATTTGGGTTAAATTGTGAAAATAAGAAATTGAAGGACTAAAATATGAAATAAATGAAATGTGTGGGCTTGTATGGATATAAGGAGAATTCGGCTAGGCATGGGTTAAATTAAATTATGTGTATTTGATGATTTTATGAAATAGGGACTTAAGTGTCGAAATGTGTAAATGTGAGAGTTATTTTGTAAAATGCCCTAAATATGTGTATTTGGATTAAATTGAATGATTTGGTGAATGAATGGGCTAAATTTGAATATGTATAGACCAAGAAAGGAGAGATTCGAATCGAGATCGAGGCAAAGACAAAGTGCTCGATTGATTGATTAGTCTTGGTATTTCGACATCCGAGGTAAGTTTGGATATAATACAAGTTGTTATATTTATGTTTAAGTGCTATGAATTAAATGAATATGTGATTATTGAATTAGAAATGTTATACGTGGAATTGAGAAACATGGCACTAAGTGCGCGTATTTAGAATCGGGACAGAGGTGAATAGCACTGTGTGTGCGAAGTAATGGAAGCTTCGGCTTTATTGATTGGCACTGTGTGTGCGATACCGAGATAAATCCGGTTTAATGTAAAGGCACCAAGTGTGCGATGACATTTATGCTTCGGCTGTGAAATTGGCACTAAGTGTGCGGATGAATTGAAGGAATAATGAGGATCGATCGAAATGTAGCATCAAGCTTTGAGTAGCAAAATTAGTTGTTAACTAAGTGTTGGCAAAGGTATGTTTGAAACCTATGTGGTTGATTGAAACACCCCACACCCGGCCCACGAGCCTGGACCGGATCTGGTATGCTCCTTAAGTAAACCGGTTTCAAAGTTCTTTGTTACTTAGAGAAAATTTGTGTAATTTTAGAAAATCATCGTTTTGGGTTGGCTTAAGTTGGAAACCCATTTATTTTACTTAGAAATCATTTAATTATGGTGACAAAACAATTTTAGGGTTTATTTTGAAAGGAATAATTTTAATTAAACTTTAATCAAAAATAATTCTTAACATAATAAAAAAAAGAATAAAAAAAAAATGTAGTAAAGAAATCCAACTTGGGCCTTATGGCCTTATTACATCAATCAAAACCCAAAAATAAAACTAAAGTACTTAGTAAAAATAAAAGTCCAAATCTTTAAATTTCTCCTTGCGATGCATGGTCACCTTGACTCCCTGCAGACCGGTCCATTAATGCTCATCACTGAAAAATATTCCCACAGCGGGGTGAGTCACAGACTCAATGTGTAACCAACACTAACATTCAATAGATCGGGCATACCTATTCATATCAAACATTTATTCATACAATGAGATATCAATGATGATGCAACCCGAACCCAAAACCTAGATGCCATCCGCTACACATCCCGTACCAACCGCACACCGTGGGGACTACTAAGTCGACCCTCCATCCGCTACACACCTTGAAGGCGATCATTTGCGATCGACGTGCTCATCGCCCATATAAAATTTTGTGGCATAGCCACGGATATAGTTGTGTCAAAAGACACCAGATTCAGATAATGTAACCGAAGTTACCACATTCAGATAATGTGACCAAAGTCACCACATTCAGATAGTGAGACCGAAGTCATCACATTCACTTCCCCTTTCTCATAAATCCCGAATGACCCATATTTTTTTATATCATGCATCTCATACTTAAATTCATATTCATATATATTTTCACATGTTATAAAATAACATATTTCATAATCCTAATGGGAGTAGGAAACGTACCTGAGTACTTTTGTACCACATTAGGGTACTTAGCCATATTCACATTAAAATATATATATATACATAGATTAAATATTGCCATGTATCATATTAAATGATAGTGGGGATTACACACCTGATTCGCTTAATGAAGTCCTTGAAATCCCGAAGAACTGATCTACCGATTTAGATCCTTAACTCCTATATTCGGTCAATCATTTAAACATATTAATAAACCTTTTCAACCACAATCGAAATCCTAGTAGGATTTATACACTTACCTTGGTGTCAATTTCCTTTTTGTCCAAATCCCGAAACCTTGCCTTATAAGTCTGTCGAAAATCCTTGAGTCTTAGAAATCCCGAAGAAAACCTTCCAAATTTCGGCCATGGAATTCTAAAGGAGTTAGATTCCTATATTTCGGCTAAAAAGAGAGATTGAAAATAAAAAAAATGGCTGATCTTACCTTTTTGAATGAAATCGGCAACACCCTTCTATCACAACAAAGATTCGGCTTTGGCAAAATTTCGGCTTGGTTGGATTGTGTTTTTGGTTTTGAATAAAAGAGAGAGGAGGCTAGGGAATTCGGCTAGACAAAGGAAAAGAGAAAAGAAGAGGAGAGAACCCTAAGAATTTTGCGAGGCGAGAGAAAAAAAGAAAACTGATGAGTATCCCTCCTTCCTTCCTCCCTTTTATAGACGAAATTATCAGCTAAGGAGTCCCTGACTTGGCCACCACTCTTCAATTTGATAGCTTTATCCTTTAATTATCATAAAATAAAAGAGTTTAATCCAGCTTTTATCTCATGGAAATTATAATAAATAAATTCCTTTTTAAAAATACTTAAGATAAATCATCATTTATCTCTCCAATAAAAAAAAACCTTTATTTATCCTTAATAGCCGAATTTTAAAGAGGATAAACCTCCCTTTTTCTAGAAGCCTTGCCGTCCACTCCTTGGCTTATGGAAGCAAAAATAAAACCTCCTTTATTTGCTTCCCAAGTGACTCGAACCCAGGCCCAACACCTTGCATGTGGCGCCATTTCCAGAGGCCCTAAGTGACATCTTCAAGCAACTTTTCCAAGCCTGTTTGTGTGTCAAATTTCACAAACTTTTTCTTTTAAGGCCACCTTGCCTTGATTTCCTATTTTAGAATTTAAAACTTGACATTTCTGGGTCATTTCTAAGTTTCCTAAAATTTTCGATCGGCTCTGTAAACCTGCCATTTTCTTACATTTCCAAGTTTCCAGAAATGTGTACTTTCCATTTTTGAATCATTTCCTTACATTTCCAGGTTTCCAAAAATGTTCATGTCTATGCATTTCCAGTTTCCAAAATGTTCATTTCCATTTTCATTTTCATACATTTCCGAATTTCCAAAAATATTAAAAATTTATTCATATTACTTAAGACTTGTCATTTCGTACAATTAAACCGAAAATGCATAGGCCCTTTCCAGGATGTTACAGTTCTACCCCCTTAAAATAATTTCGTCCTCGAAATTTCCTAACTAAAATAACTGAGGGTATTCTTTGTCGCATTGTCTCTCTCGACTCCCCACGAAGCTTCTTCCGATCCATGATTGCGCCATAACACTTTGACTAGAGGAACTAACTTCATTCGTAGTGCTTTCACATCACGTTCCAATATCCGAATCGGCTCTTCCTCGTAGGATAAGTCTGGCCTTAGCTCTACTTCTTCGACAGGTACCACATGAGACGGATCCGATCGGTAACGACGTAGCATGGATACATGGAATACGTCGTGCATCTGCCGCAACTCTGGTGGCAACTCCAATTGGTATGCCACTGGCCCAACTCGCTTCAGTACTCTATAGGGCCCTATAAACCTTGGGCTTAACTTCCTTTATGACCGAACCTCATTACCTTTTTCCAAGGCGAGACTTTCAGAAACACTTGGTCTCCCACTTCAAACTCTATTTCCTTCCGCTTAAGGTCCGCGTACGATTTCTGCCTATCAGAGGCTTCCTTCAACCTTGCCCGAATTATCTCAACCTTCTCCTCAGTTTCTGCCACTAACTCCGGACCTAACACTCGCCGTTCTCCTAACTCAGTCCAACAAGTAGGAGTTCTACACTTCCGACCATACAATGCTTCATATGGTGCCATCCGAATGCTAGCCTGATAGCTGTTGTTGTAGGCGAACTCAGCTAGAGGCAAATAATCTTCCCAACTTCCTCGGAAATTCATCACACAACCTCTCAGCATATCCTCCAACACTTGTATAACTCGTTCAGACTGCCCGTCTGATTGTGGATGAAAAGCCGTAGTGAAGTCCAACTTAGAGCCTAAAGCTTGATGAAGTGCCTTCCAAAACCGAGACATAAACCTTGGGTCTCTATCGGAGATGATTGATCTTTGGTACTCCATGTAACCTCACGATTTACGCCACATATAACTTGGCTAACTTTTGAAGAGAATAATCAACTCTTCTTTGGAATAAAATGCGTAGACTTGGTCAAACGGTCCACTATCACCCATACCGAGTCCTTCTTAGTAGGCGTAAGGGGGAAGCCCACTACTAACGAAGTCCATGGTAATTCTCTCCCACTTCCATTGTGGAATCTCGATTGGTTGAAGCAATCGATGGAACTTGGTGTTCAACCTTAACTTGGCGACACGTCGGACATTTCCCCACAAATTCGAGTCACTCTCGTTTAAGATCGGACCACCAAAATTGTTCCCTTAGATCTCTATATAGCTTAATGCCTCCGGGATGCATAGCATAAGGGCTACCATGCGCTTCCCGAAGAATCCTTTGTCTCAACTCCTTGTTCCTCGGCATACAGACCTTCCCTTTGTAGCACAATACTCCTTCATCATTGACACCATAATCCTTTAATTCTCCGTTCTGGACTTGCTGTAACTTAGCACTAAGGTCCTTATCAGCCAACTGTCCCTTTTTCACCTCCTTGACCATGTAGGCTTGACTTGCAACTCGCTAACAGGCTTCCATCATTATCTGAGACTTAAGTGAGCGAACAAATCCCTTAAATCCGACACAACCTTCCTACTTAGGGCATCAGCTACCACATTCGCCTTGCCCGGATGATATTCTATCGAACAGTCGTAATCCTTTAACAATTCCACCCACCTTCGTTGCCTCAAGTTTAACTCCTTTTGAGTCAACAAGTACTTAAGACTTTTGTGGTGCGTGTGTAGATAAGCGACCTTTCTCCATAAAGGTAGTGCCTCCAAACCTTAAGGGCAAAGACCACTTCTTTGCTAGTTCCAAGTCATGAGTTGGGTAGTTAACCTCATGAGGCCTTAACTACCGAGACGCATAAGCGTCCACTTTACCATCTTGCATTAGCACACATCCTAATCCCGTATGCGAGCGTCACAATACACCACAAAATCCTTGCCTTCCTCCTATTTGAACTAGCACTGGAGCTTAGTTAACACCTTCTTAAGCTTTTCAAAGCTCTCTTGTTGCTTATCTGTCCATTCAAAGGGTACTTCCTTCCTTACCAACTTTGTTAAAGGCGCGGCTATTGGCGAGAACCCTTCCACGAACCCTACGTAATAGCTTTGCCAAACCTAAGAAACTTGAATTTCAGCCACGGACCTAGGTGGTTTCCAATCCAACAACGCTTCAATCTTCCTAGGGTCCACTCTTATTCCCTCTGCGGATACCACATGTCCTAAAAATGCCACCTCCTTAAGCCAAAATTCACACTTCTTTGAATTTGGCATAAAGCTTCTTCTCCCTTAACACTTGTAACACAACTCGGAGATGCTCATCATGCTCCTCTTTCGACTTGGAATACACCAAAATATCGTCGATAAACACAACGACAAACCTATCCAAGTATGGTTGGAAAAACCCGGTTCATCATATCCATGAAGCGCAATTTGAGCGTTCGTCAATCCAAACGGCATCACCACAAACTCAAAATGGCGTATCTTGTCCTAAAAGCGGTCTTATGGATATCCGCCTCCTTCACCTTCAATCGGTGATATCCCGACCTTAAGTCTATCTTTGAGAATATGTGGCCCCCTCCGGTGATCAAACAAGTCATCGATCCTTGGCAAAGGATACTTGTTCTTGATGGTCACTTGTTCAATCTGACGGTAATCTATGCACATACGCATAGTTCCGTCCTTCTTCTTACAAATGCAATCTGGTGCTCCCCATGGAGACACACTGGGTCGTATGAACCCACGATCCAACAACTCTTGGATTTGAGCCTTGAGCTCAACTAACTCCTTTGGCGCCATTCGGTATGGAGTGATTGACACAGGAGCTGTTCCCGGTAGTAAGTCTATTCCAAACTCCACCTCCCTATCTGGGGGTATTCCTGGTAATTCCTCCGGAAATACATCTTCAAAGTCTTTCACCGTTCTAACTCCGCTAACACCTTCTTCCTTTCCACCCAACGCACTTACAAAGGCTAAGAACGCCTTGCACCATTTTTTAACCATTTTCTCAGCCTTTAACGCTGAAACTACATTAGACAAGAAATTTATCCTTTCTCCGATCATTACTACTACTTCATCCTCCGGAGTCCTTAGTTTCATTCGTTTAGCCGCACAATCCAACACGGCTTGGTGTTCTACTAGCCAGTCCATTCCGAGTATAAGTTCAAACTCTCCGAAGGGTAACTCCATTAGGTCAGCCCGAAAGTTCACTCCCTGAATCTCTAGGGGTACATTCCGAAAGATCTTATCTACCACTACGGTTTGGCCTAATGGGCTTACTACGATCATCCGCCTATCGAAGGTTGAGTCTAGGCCTAGTGTTTCCACTACACACTACATGCAACATAGGAATGGGTCGAGCCCACATCAATTAAGGCATAATAAGGCCTGTCAAAAAAAAAAAACGTCTGGTTATAACATCCGTGGCGTCACCATCATCCTCCGCGAACCGCATAAACCAAACTCGGTTGCCTTGCCTCAAGATTAGCAGCACCTCGGCCACCGTGTTCCACGGCCTCTGCCAAACACCATTACCTCTGTTGTTCGAACCACGACCCCGTTGAGGCTCGTCCGCCTCTACTAGCGACTAACGACCGAGTGCCGATCGACTCTCATCTGGTTTCTTGGGACAATCCTTGAGCATATGGTCCTTGGACCCACACCGAAAACATCCTCTCGTTTTTTTTCCAGCACTCCCCTAAGTGCTTCTTTCCACAATGCTCACAAGGACGATACTGCCATCCTGTACCAGCTTGTTGATTTCGCGGCCCATCAACTCTAGGCCTCTTATGAACCTTTCCAGATGGTCCAAAACCTCTTTTGGGCTTATTCCCATCCACAGCCTGCTTGGTAGAATCCTTGATTCCCTCAGCCACCTTGGCCTTTTCTACCAAAGCAGATAATTCCCGCTCCTGATGCGGGGCTATCAACAGTCTCAGATTGTCTCTTAGTTCGTCCTCAAAACGGACACAGGGCTCATGCTCAGTTGCCACTACTCCTCGAGCATAGCGACTCAACCTCAGGAATTCGGCCTCATACTCCGCCACGGACTTGTTCCCTTGAACCAGCCCCAGAAAAGACTTCCTTTGCTTATCTGTATACCTAGTTCCCACATATTTCTTCTAAAATGCTTCCTTAACATACTCCCAGGTCAGATCCTCAGCCATGGTACCATCCCGAACAGTTAACCACCATTGATACGCTTCATCGCGTAACAATGCCACCATCCCTTTCAACTTCTCCTCAGGGATCAGATCAAGCTCATCCATTATGCGCTCCGTCGCTTCCAACCGATCACGGCAGATCTGGTGCTACCCGAACACTCCACGAAACATTTTCGCTCCATTAGCTCGGGCCGTTCGAGCCACGGACTTTCAATTTCTGAATTTCCTCCGCACTCACCACCAACTCCAAAACTCGCAAACGACTGCGACACAACATCATCCCCGTCCGAGTTTCTTTGCTCAACATTAACAAGCGGGGTGGTAGTGGCGGTGGTATCTCATTGTCGGACCCTTGACCCGATCTAACGGGTTACGACACGATCATCCTTCCTCTACCTCGTCCATGACGACCACGTCCTCTAGAGCTCATTTCTAACGTCAAAATCTGATTCAGAAGTTTTATGAGTTAGTGCTTCTGTTTCACTTGATTACTCGCGAAGGAATTTTATGAAAAGAGTTTTAGGAGTGGTTCTTTCGTATGCACACAGTCTATCCATTCATTCATCCATCAAAAAATTATGAACTCTCGTTCATTCAGAGAAAGGTTGTAGTTTTCATTGTTATTGTTTTTCCACTACCCATGGGTATTTTCGTAATTTTGTCCTACATGGGTATTTTCGTAATTTTTCAAAAGAAAAAGTTCCTTGGTGATTTCGTCAAAAAGTATTTTGGTAATTTCAAAGTCCCGGAGTAATTTGGAAAAATTTTGAAATCCGGGGGTATTTCGGTAATTTTTTGACCTCAGGGGTATTTTGGTAACTTTTCGCAAACCGGGGCACATTTGTAAAAGTTAACAAATCAGGGATATTTTAAAAGTTGTAAGACTTTGAGGGTTCTTTTTGTGAATTGTTCTTTTCAAAACGATGATGTTGCAAAAATTTTGGAAATCAGGGTCATTTTGGTAATTTTGTAAGTTAGGGGAAATTTTGTAATTTTCCACAATTCAAGGTATTTTTGATAGTTTGCAAATTAGGGTTTTTGAACATTTCTAAAATAATGAAATTTTGGCAAAACTGTTAGGTAGTTGGTCATTTTATAAACCAAGGGTATTTTGGTAATTTTACCACTAGGGGCATTTTTGGAATTTCATAAAGAGGAAATTTTTTTAGGAGAATTTTGTAAAGATGGTTTTCATGAATTTAGAAGAGAGTTTTAAAACTAGGGTTTTGTTGTGTTTATAGAAAACACGGCTAGTTCCCTTTCGGGTTTTAGTTATCGTGTTTAGCCTATGACCGAGTCCTCTTGGTCAGGGTGAACCAAAGCTACGCACCAGGCAGGATTCGAGTGGAGAGGAGGTGAGTCACGGACCTGCTTAAATACCAAGCTCCCACCGAAACCATTCCTAGACATGCATGCAGAGGTTGCCACACCTCCATCGAGCCCTGCGGGTTAGGGTGAACCGAAGCTACGCACTGTAGGATTTCTGTGAAGAGGAGGTGAGTCACTAGGGACCGCTTAAATACTGTGCTCTTCCGAATCCAATCCTAGACATGCGCCTGAGAGGTTACCACACCCTAACTCGGTGACTTAGCCATAGGTTTGTTTAGTGCATTAAGTCTTATGTGTTTGTGTTTGAGTAATCTAGTCCTAGGGTCCAAGTTCCTATCATACTATTCTACGTTCCATGCCTTTTCTACCCTTCCATAACTCATAAATCACATAATCATACAGATGGTTAGGGGTACTTACAGTGGATCATGGTCGGAGACTTAGGTGCCATGCCGGAAAACACTGCTTATTTCTTAAGAAACTTTCAAAAAAAAAAAAACTTACTTGGCTCGATTTGAAAATGTTTTGGGCCTTAGCCCACAAAGCCGAGAGTTTTAAAAGCGGGCTCGATACTAAATCAAACACCCACACACGGCCCATGAGCTCAGACCGGATCTCAGTATGCTCCTTAAGTAAACCGGTTTCAAAGTTCTTTGTTACTTAGAGAAAATTTGTGTAATTTTAGAAAATCATCGTTTTGGGTTGGCTTAAGTTGGAAACCCATTTATTTTACTTAGAAATCATTTAATTATGGTGACAAAACAATTTTAGGGTTTATTTTGAAAGGAATAATTTTAATTAAACTTTAATCAAAAAAAATTCTTAACATAATAAAAAAAAGAATAAAAAAAAATAAACAGAAGTAAAGAAATCCAACTTGGGCCTTATGGCCTTATTACATCAATCAAAACCCAAAAATAAAACTAAAGTACTTAGTAAAAATAAAAGTCCAAATCTTTAAATTTCTCCTTGCGATGCATGGTCACCTTCAGCTCCTGTCGACCCGGTCCATTAATGCTCATCACCTGAAAAATATTCCCACAACGGGGTGAGTCAACAGACTCAATGTGTAACCAACACTAACATTCAATAGATCAGGCATACCTATTCATATCAAACATTTATTCATACAACAGATATCAATGATGATGCAACCCGAACCCAAAACCTAGATGCCATCCGCTACACATCCCCGTACCAACCTGCACACCGTGGGGACTACTAAGTCGACCCTCCATCCGCTACACACCTTGAAGGCGATCAGCAATGATCGGCGTGCTCATCGCCCATATAAAATTTTGTGGCATAGCCACCAGATATAGTTGTGTCAAAAGACACCAGATTCAGATAATGTAACCGAAGTTACCACATTCAGATAATGTGACCGAAGTCACCACATTCAGATAGTGAGACCGAAGTCATCACATTCACTTCCCCTTTCTCATAAATCCCGAATGACCCATATTTTTTTATATCATGCATCTCATACTTAAATTCACATTCATATATATTTTCACATGTTATAAAATAACATATTTCATAATCCTAATGGGAGTAGGAAACGTACCTGAGTACTTTTGTACCATATTAGGGTACTTAGCCATATTCACATTAAAATATATATATATACATAGATTAAATATTGCCATGTATCATATTAAATGATAGTGGGGATTACACACTTTTCACATGTTATAAAATAACATATTTCATAATCCTAATGGGAGTAGGAAACGTACCTGAGTACTTTTGTACCACATTAGGGTACTTAGCCATATTCACATTAAAATATATATATATACATAGATTAAATATTTCCATGTATCATATTAAATGATAGTGGGGATTACACACCTGATTCGCTTAATGAAGTCCTTGAAATCCCGAAGAACTGATCTACCGATTTAGATCCTTAACTCCTATATTCGGTCAATCATTTAAACATATTAATAAACCTTTTCAACCACAATCCAAATCCTAGTAGGATTTATACACTTACCTTGGTGTCAATTTCCTTTTTGTCCAAATCCCGAAACCTTGCCTTATAAGTCCTGTCGAAAATCCTTGAGTCTTAGAAATCCCAAGAAAACCTTCCAAATTTCGCCATGGAATTCTAAAGGAGTTAGATTCCTATATTTCGGCTAAAAGAGAGATTGAAAATCAAATAATGGCTGATCTTACCTTTTTGAATGAAATCGGCAACACCATACATCACAACAAAGATTCGGCTTAAGCGTAATTTCTGGCTTGGTTGGATTGTGTTTTTGGTTTTGAATAAAAGAGAGAGGAGGCTAGGAATTCGGCTAGACAAAGGAAAAGAGAAAAGAAGAGGAGAGAACCCTAAGAATTTGGCAGCAGGAGAGAAAAAAGAAAAGCGATGAGTATCCCTCCTTCCTTCCTCCCTTTTATAGACGAAATTATCACTAAGGAGTCCACGACTTGGCCACCACTCTTCAATTTGATAGCTTTATCCTTTAATTATCATAAAATAAAAGAGTTTAATCCAGCCTTTATCTCATGGAAATTATGATGAATAAATTCCTTTTGAAAATACTTAAGATAAATCATCATTTATCTCTCCAAAAAAAAACCTTTATTTATCCTTAATAGCCGAATTTTAAAGAGGATAAACCTCCCCTTTTCTAGAAGCCTTGCCGCCCACTCCTTGGCTTATGGAAGCAAAAATAAAACCTCCTTTATTTGCTTCCCAAGTGACTCGAACCTGTGCCCAACACCTTGCATGTGGCGCCATTTCCAGAGGCCCTAAGTGACATCTTCAGGCCACTTTTCCAAGCCTGTTTGTGTGTCAAATTTCACAAACTTTTTCTTTTAAGGCCACCTTGCCTTGATTTCCTATTTTAGAATTTAAAACTTGACATTTCTGGGTCATTTCTAAGTTTTCTAAAATTTTCGATCGGCTCTGTAAACCTGCCCTTTTCTTACATTTCCAAGTTTCCAGAAATGTGTACTTTCCATTTTTGAATCATTTCCTTACATTTCCAGGTTTCCAAAAATGTTCATGTCTATGCATTTCCAGGTTTCCAAAAATGTTCATTTCCATTTTCATTTTCATACATTTCCGAATTTCCAAAAATATTAAAAATTTATTCATATTACTTAAGACTTGTCATTTCGTACAATTAAACCGAAAATGCATAGGCCCTTTCTAGGATGTTACATTGATAATGTCGTATATGGATAAATGAATGGTTATGTGAGTACTGGTAAGGATGAGGTTGTGCATACTTGAGAAATAATCTATGTGATGGAGTATTTTGTATATTGATTTTAAATATTTGAATTAAATGTATTATATTACGAACTTACTAAGCTCTTAAGCTTACTGTGTGAAGTTTTCTCTGTTTTACAGTGTGTTTAAAGCTAGCTCGGATTCGGGGATTGTCAACGACTCAATCACACTATCGGCTATCTATTTTGGTACTTTTGGAAGATGTATTTATATATGGTATATGGCATGTATAGGCTAGTGACCATGATATGTTTTGAATGTTTTAGCCTTGCCATGTGATATGGCTTGGTAGTAGGATGATTTTGGTATTTGCCTTGGATGTGTAAAAAGATGGATAAAGATGTGCATATGTGATCTATGTGAGATATCATTTGGTATAATTAGTGGAATGGAGATGGTATGTTTCATGATGGTTTTGGTAAGGATTAATTGATGTTTAAATTACATGTCTTTATATGTGTAATTGATGTTTATGGTAGTATGTTGAGAAGGATTTGTATAGGAATAAATGATGTAGTTGATGATTAATTGGTGCATATATTGGTATGTTTTGGTTGCCATTTGAGGTATAAATGCTTATGATTTGAGGCTTGTAGGTGATTCCTAAGTGTGGGTGGCAAGTTTGGCCTTGCAAATGGCTTATAATTGCCCACACGGTTAAGCACACGGGCGTGTGGCTCGACCGTTTCCTTCGTGGTTGAAATTCAAAACAAGTCAGGCTCGACCACGGGCTAGACACACGGGAGTGTGACTGGCCGTGTGATGCAAGTCAGGCTCGACCACGGGTGAGGCACACGGGCGTGTCTCAGGCCGTGTGGACAAGTCGATATGTATGCCTGTTTTTGATACGACTCGGGCACATGGGCGCACCGAGGCCGTGTGAGGCACACGGGCTGCCCACACGGGTGTGTGACCTCTGTAACTTTGAAAAATGTTTGATTTTCAGAAAAATTTTGTATGATCCTGGTTTAGTCCCGACCCCTTTCTAGTGCTTGTTTAAGGTCTCGTAGACCTCGCTAAGGGACTATATGTATATATATTGATATGTTTGAATGATGAAATACTTTGTGTTGTAAAATGATTATAAACGTTCCGGTTTGTTCGATAATACTCCTTAACCCTAATCCGGCGACGGTTACGGGTTAGGGGTGTTACAATTCACAAAATTAAAAAAAATTAAGAATAAGAAGAAATTGGATTTTGACTTTTATCGGTGTTGTACTCATAAGATATAATTAAAATAAATAATTGTACTCAAAAGATATCATAAATTAAATTTCAATGACAATCCAAAGCTTCAAATCTCATAATTTCGTATAAAATATTATTATTTAATCAGGCTTTATTCGAATAGAACTCTTGTATTGATTCTCTATAAATAGGAACTATGTGTGGAACTATTTACAACACTTCACATGCGTCGTTATTTTATAAAAAAATATTTGAAATTTATTTTAAAGAATAAATAATATTTTTTGGGAAAAACACATAGTTTCCGATTAAAGAGACAATTAACTTTCCTAGTGAAAGTTAAATAAGGTTTTTCATTATGCGCGATTGATTTGATAAACTTTGAGCCCATACTCAAAACAGTCAGTGGTTTGAGAATAGCAGAGAAGGTCGTTCGGTAGAAAGTTGGGATCAACTTTAGACCACCTTGTACAAAGCACATGTATAGTTCTATTAATATTTATTACTATAAATATCACAATGGCTCAATTTTAAAGAAAATTTTTAAACTTCCATTATGCCTATTGACATTGTTTTCTAAACCGATTTTTTCAACATCATTTGTGTTCACAGATGTTGAAAATTTTCATAAAGAAGTTGAAGATACTACCCAAGAGCGAGAGGAAGCCTTCTCAAGCTTGGGGAAGAGTTAGCAACTAAGAAGGCAGTAGTAGAGGATTTGAATGTAAAGCTGGTTATTTTACAATAGGAAGTTGAGACTTTACAAAAAGAGAAGACAATTATTGCACAGAAGATGACAGAGTTAGAGGAGCAAGCAATTTCTTCTTCTTAGGAAGCTGAGGAGCTAAAGAGGAAAACAATGGCATTTTTGAATGAGATAGAGGATTTTTGCACTAAGATAGATATTGTTAGCAATGTCAATGTGGAAGCGACTAAATTTGAGTCTGAAAAGTAGCGATTGGTGAAAGATCATCTCCAAGTTCTTGATACCCTCTCAAATGAAGCCCTGGTGGACTTTATGCAAAATATTGTTAATATCCCAACTTTGAATCTAGTAAATGTCTGGCTATTAAGCAGGTACTTCGATCTTTCTCTTATTCTTCTGGTTGTCATTTGTTATATCCCAAGGTCCATAGACATAAGGAATCCTTTTAGCGAAGAGTGGAAATCCTAGAAGAAGGAAATTTTAGACTTTAATGTTCTTGCATTTGACCCCCTTTCTACACCTCTTCTTCAAAAGAACAATGAGCCTGCTCCCTTTGGCGATGTAGATTTTAAAGAAGCCTTGACTAATCTTACCATTTCCAATGTTGTTTATGCCTTTTATATCCCTTCTGCACTAACGATAAACCCTCTTATTTCCCCTTAGTGCCTTTATTTTGTATCTTTTGTGTTCTTATATTGTAATAAACCTCATATAGTAAATAAAAGTTCTATTTTTGGTCGTTGTTCTTGTTAGGATATAGTGCCCTAAGTGTAGTTTATTTGTCATTTGTACTTGTAATTTTTCGAATAGAATGGTTTAATAAAATTGTATTGTTCACATTAATATTGTACATATTTGTCCTCAATTGTTTTTTCATGCAAAGAAAAATGTAAGCAAGTATTAGAGGTTATGCTTCACATGGCTAATAGTCAATTTAAACGTGTTGGGGCCTTAAAAGGCTAATGCCTAATGAGAAACTCGAGTACTAAGAGGTCTCACCTGTTGGAGCACTAAAGCCTAATAAAGTTCTACCATAAGCAGTATTAGGGCCTTCAGTAGGCTATGCTTGATGGGGTGTTAAAGCCTTAAGGGGTTACACCGATAGCAACATTAGGGCCTTTGGTAAGTACACCTAATGAGGTATTAGATCCTTAAAAGGCCACACCTGATGAGGTATTAGAGCATTAGAAGGCTACACTAAATACAATATTAAAGCCTTTAGTAGGCCATGCCTGGCATGGTATTGGATCCTTAAAAGGAGATAAATTAAGTTGATGGCAAGCTGGTTTGACTTTGATCATTCTTACCTGATCATTTGACACACTTTTTAACAACTACTTTTCCTATTTTTAAGAACATCCAAGGGCTTACGTATTTTGTATAAAGGGAGATTTACAGACGATACCTTTTTAGGTGCCTCACATTTCATATCCTTGGAATAATTTGATCATTAAGGTGCATCAACTTATACAGTGTATGTCTAATTTTTTGATCAACTTTATAAGGTCTTTCCTAATTTACGGTCACCTTTCTTCGTTGTACCATTATGATGTTGGATTTTTCTTTATGCATAACTAAGAATTTGGCTTTATGCTCTTTTGCATTATTAGATAATACAAAAAACCAAATGTTAGTCCATTCTTCTATTCATTTCTTTTTGGGTCAATTAGAGTTACCCCGCTCTCAACTCTACATTTCCTATTGATCCATCCACAAACAATTCCCATAGCTCTTTTTATGACATCTGTATCACCACGTCTATGCATTTTTCTTCATTGGTTATTACTCAGTTCTACTTGCCCAGCTATTGGGTTTGTTGGAATTAGCTTTTCGAGTGGGATTGACCAAAAAAAAAATCCAACTACAAAATCAGTCAAGGCTTGAGCTTTGATTGCTTTTCAAGGTTGGAATTATAACTCGAATTTGTTGAGACCAATGCTCTATTTCACCAATATTATTAAATTATTCATCTTTTCCAAGATGTCTTTGATAGGTTGGTTAAATAGGGCATATATTGGATGTGTTTCAAAATACTAGTGAAGCCTGTGTGATGCTATAACTAAAACAAAAAATACCTTTTTTTTTAGTATATTTGAGTTTGTCATTTTGAAATACGCTACTTATGTTGTGAACCATTATTTGGCGAGACTCTTGTTCTTCACTAATATAACTACAATGGTTTTGTTGGGTGAAATGAGGTATAATTGTAAGCGATCATTGGGTAAAGCTAAAACCAACAATAGCGGTGAACCAAGGTAGTGTTTTTCTTTATTAAAGGCAAGTCGCCAAGCACCATTCGACTTGTATCTAACTAATATTTTTCAACACCTCAAAGAATACAAGGCATTCGTCGGCTAACTTTGAGACAAGTTTATTACCACTAGCATTTTTTTGAATTTCTTTGGTATTCTTTGGTGGGCAAAGGTCTAACCTCACTTTGACTTTTCCTAGGTTAGCCTCTATACCTCTTTTTGATACCATGAATCCTAAAAACTTCATTTGCACCAAGTGCAAAAGTGCACTTCGTGATGTTTAATCTCATGTTGTACTTTCTTAGAATGGTGAATACCTTTTTCAAATCCTTCATATGTTGTTCCATGGAAGCACTCTTTACCAACGTGTTTTCCGTATAGACTTCTACAAATTTCTTAATCTGCTTTTCGAATATTTGGTTCTCCAAAAACTAGTATGTTGCCCCTACATTCTAAAATCCAAATAGAATGAATTTGTAAGAAAAGTAAGCCATCCTTGTTAATGAAGGTTGTCTTCTCTTAATTTTCACAAGAAAATGGTATTTGGTTATACCTCGAGAATGTTTCCATAAAGCTTAGATACTTGTTCCCTACAAAGGCATCTATTAGCCAATCAATCATATAGAGAGGAAAACTATATTTGAGGCAAGCTTTGCTTAGGTTCATAAAGTCAGTGTACATCATCTGATCATCATTTAGCTTTTTAACTATGACAACATTGGATAGCCAATCTGAATAAGTAACTTCCTTGATAAAATTGACTATAGGCGGCTTAAGTACTTCTTTTTTCACCGTAATTATTCTGTTTGGGGAAAACTTTCTTCCTTTTTTATACATAACCTTAACGTTTGATCTACTTTCAATAAACACTCCATCACCCAAAGGTCTAGTCCTGGGCCCTAGCCTATTTGCCACAAACCAACGGAAGGCATTTATATATATCCTTAGTGTCTCTTTGAGGATAACCTTTTCCTAATTTAGAATAGTGGTAAAGATTTGTTTTACTCTGTCTACCCTGTCGGATTGCAAATATAAGTTCTTAATCTCTCATATTGGTTTAGCATTGAACTAACTAATAATCTCCCCTCTAACATCCAAACTTTCTAAACCCATCAGGGTCTTATTGATCATATGTACCTATGGCCTCAAATGCCTCTTAAAGAGGATACTAAATGTTACTTTATCTACCTCATTTGTTGTCAAGGACCGCACCATCCATGGTGACATCATATGCCATTGTCATGTCGCGTACTGGTTTGGTTGCACTATTTTAGTTCCTATAGGTGTAGGAAATTTTGCCTTTATGTAAAATATTAAAAATGTCACCTTAAGTTTCTTCATTAGTAGACGCTCAAAAATGGCATTGTATGTTAACAGTTGATCGATTACTAAGAATGCCATCATTCCCATGACCACACATTCTCCCTCCAAGGGTGATTTGTAATGTAATTGATCCTTTCACTTTAATGGTTGATTAGGGAACTTATACATGGGGATCGTTTTCCTAAATTTTTATTTTTATAATCCCATTTGTTGGAAGGTATCCCAATGCAACACTTCTATTGCATTACCATTATATATCAATATCATTTTTTTTATGGTTTTATCAATTTCATCAAAGCTTACTCTCCATCTGCCCTCTTCCTTGGGCCTCTCAAAGGGTGCTTCAATATATACGATGCTTCTAAGATGGACCATCCTTCTAGTATTCAAGGTAGACCATTCTTTCGTAGAACCTACTATCATAATGATAGTCTATTGTTCTTTTTCTTTCATCTTTCTCCTTTTAGATCTTTCTTCCTCTTAATGTCTTATTGTCTAGGATGTTTTTCCCTAAATTATCCTAATTGGCCTCACCTTCCAACCACTTATATGGTTTCTATCAAGTTAATACATTCTTCCTTGTTGTGCTCCACTTCCTCATGATATCTACATCTTTCCCTTGATCATAGCCATTCATATGAAGCTTTCATTAGTATGGGAGCTCCCAAGACTCCTTTTCAAGAAACCTGATTCAAAATGTGTGCATGAGATGTATTCAGGGGAATCTATCCTTTGAATTTGTTGTATGAAAGACTATTTTCTCTATGAAACTCATCATTTCACACCAATGGTTTCTTTCTTATTTGAGATTTTCAAGAGAAGGGTTGCCCTCTCATATTGACCCTAGATAAGGGTTTCTTCTTTATTCTCTAGGTTGATTATTTTGTGTACCTATGTTTGCTTAATTATTGACTTTCATCTTATTTCTCGACTCATTCCCTCAAACCCTTGGCTAGAGGAACTAAGTTTTTCATTCTCTGTATAGCGATGTTTCTTTTCATATAAGGCATATAGCTCTTTTAGTCAATTCTCTATCAGTGCATTCTTTAAATGTTCGTGGGTCACTTTAGTTGTGAAGGTTAGGGTTGTTAGTCATCTGTTTAGTCTTTAATTCCTTTTGAGATGATGTTAAATCGTTAAATGTTTTCCCGCAAGCTTTCTCCTCTTTATTTTGTATTGAATAAGGTGATGGTGTGTTTTTTAACACAGTAATACTCTATTCCCTTATATTTCTCTCATTCGATAATTTGAAGGGAACTAAGATCAACTCCACAATTACCTAGGCAATCAATGGATAATATGTATATTAAACTGATAAAGCCACTATTGGCTTCACCAATACTTTTAGTAGGTCCATTTTTCTCCTTAATACTTCTATTTGTTGTTCTAGAAGGGAGCTATGTAACACCCCTTACCCGTGTTCGAAGCCGGAACCGGATATGAGGCATTATCTAACTTAACTTGCTTAAACTTATAACTTTGGGCTATAAAATTTCATCCCAACTTAAAAATTTTTCATTTACAATCAATATTTGCCCCTTATATGGGCCCACGGGGCCCAAAACATACATAGAGGATTATTCGGAACTAATCCGAGAACTTAGGAAACTTTAAGAAGAGATAGAAAATTTTTCCTCAAAATAGGGGCCACACGCCCGTGTTGCTCAAGGGAGACACCCGTGTGCCCCTGAGACATGCCCGTGCTCCTCACCCGTGGTCGACACTAACTTAATACACACGGCCGGACACACGCCCGTGTCCCTGGTCCGTGTCCTTCACACGGCCTCGACACGCCCGTGTCTTAGCCCGTGTGCCAAAACCTTGGTATTCTGTTTGTGACGTCATCACCTCACTAAGGTCACACGGCCAAGGCACACGCCCGTGTCCTTAGGCCGTGTGTCGAATTAAATTCCAATTTCTAGGTGCAGACTTCACACGACCTGGGCACACACCCATGTCCATGGTCGTGCCTCCCACACGGTCGTGTCTCTGCCCGTGTGTTTACTACTGAGCATACTGACTTGCAACTCTAGCATGCAAGGGGATACACGGCCAAGCACCACGCCCATGGGGCTGATCGTGTGTCACACACGGCCTAGACACACGCCCGTGTGTCTGCCCGTGTGGACAATTATATGGCTATCTACCAAGCCATTTGCCACCCTAACAAGAAATCACACTCATACCAAATCAATTCAATATTTAAGGTGACCATATGATACCTCTAAGAACTCAAAAGAATCAAGACATCCATAAAAACATACACTTCATAAAATCCATCATCATTGAATATATGAACATATCAAGTATAGGCCAACATCCCATGACCTCTTACAAAATAGATTGAACAACTATAATAGCCAACACATTTGACTTGCAAATATGACATAACAAAAAGACCAAGTCCTATACATGCCATACTCAAAATGAATCTAGTTTGGCTATACCAAATAGTGGTCGATAGTGTGATCTCCAACTCTAACGTCTATGATTTCTCGAGCTATCTTGGCAATACTACAAGGAAAAGGGCAATTAAAGGGGTAAGCATAAAGCTTAGTAAGTTTGCATGAAAATAAATGACAATAAAAAGCTCATGATAAAACCCATCCATGGCATTAATTAACCACACACAAGGTTATAGGCTCCTTGCCATACTTACTCATAATTGCCCTTATTTAGCTCATACCATGCCACATATCGTAAATATTCTTCGTGAATTACTTACGGGTACCTGTGTTAACTCAATCACATAGCTTTAATAAAATTCTCGTTTCTATTTCTAAGTTGATCTATTTATGCCAATAAATCACTAGGGATGCTCAAGGATGCTTATTCATAACCATTAGCATACACACGAAGCCAATGCCACATCCCAGATGCGGTCTTATATGGGATTACTTTTGACTACTGATGCCATATCCCAGATATGGTCTTATACGGAACCTCACCTCAAGTATCGATGCCATATCCCGGATACGGTCTTATACGATTCTCATATTCAATACCGAAGCCATATCCCGAATATGGTCTTATACGAAATTTTAATTTGGCGCCGAAGCCATGTCCCCGACATGGTCTTACACGGGACATTATCTATCTCATGTCTCGATAATAATATACTCAAATTCATTATAGTCCAACCGGGACTTCAACATTTCAATTTCTTAGAATATCGTACATCAATATAATGTCAACCATTCACAAACAATACGAGCATAAATGTTGAATTTATCACATACAAACTTACCTCGTTTTCAAAATAAGCTAGATCGTCGATCTAGTCCGAGACTTTATTCTTGCCCCGATCAAGGTTGATTCTTGGTTCTTCTTACTCTATAATAGCAAATTAGCTCATTTCAATCATCACATTAATAAGAGCATTTTAAAAACCATGCTTTGGCAAAATTACTATTTTGCCCTTACACTTTGGCAAAATGACCATTTTACCCCCAGGCTCGGAAATCAATTCTAATCAAATTTCTACCTTTAACAAGCCTAGGTGAACATTTATTTCTCTTATGGCTATCATCAAAACCCAACATTTCACACATTTACTACAAACTTTACAGCCTTTACAAAAAGGTTCATTTAGGTGTTTTCATGGCAACACCTTTCACAAAAGTTGTTCATCTAACAACTAAGACTCATTTTCTTCCATAAAATGCAGCAAATAACAATGAAAGCTCTCATGGAAAAACTCTAAACTTTTCACCATATTGCAAATTAGTCCCCTCTTTAGAAAGCTTAAGCTCTAAGGGTTCTAAAAGTACAACTATCATCAAGAAAAACTGTTAAAGTCGCTTACTTGAACGGAGAAGAGTTTGCTGAAATTTTGAGCTTTCAAAACCCCTATTTTGCTTGCTATTTTTGGTGGAGGAATATGGAGAGAAAAGATGATATCTTTTCTTTCTATATTTTATTAATACAAGTCAATTTTGTCACCAACTTTTACCAACTTTGACCAATTTGTCAATTGTTGTCACCTATGGCCGGCCACCCTTTACTTAGGGGTCTAATTGCCCTTTAAAGACCTCAAATTAATATTATATGGCTATTAGGTACCTTTAGCTTATAAAGTAGAACTTTCGCACTTTATGCGATTTAGTCCTTTTTCGCGATTAAGCAAGAAATCGCTAAAATTAAGGCACCAAAATTTTCATGCACACATATAAACATGCTCTAGCTCATAAAATATCATAAAAGTAATTTTATCTAACCTCAGATTAGTGGTTCCAAACCACTATTCCGACTAGCCCCTAAATCGGGCTATTACAAGCTAGTTGGTGATAAACCTACTCCTTCTTGGTCATGCTTTACCTTTCCTCTCCCTACTCTAGCAGGGTAGTCTCTATGCCCAATTGTTGATGAGGTTGCATCTTCGTGCCCCAGTGCTATGTTCACCATTATTAGATTTCCTCGTTTTGCCTTTAACTTGTGAATGATTTGGGCATTCTACAATATTGTTTCTTGTTATTGGTTGTATTTTTCTAGCAAGAGCTTAAACTACTTTAGAAGCTCAGTATATTGTTGTGTTATGGGAGTATTGTTCACATGGTAGGGTTCTCGACCCCTTAAGGTTATTGTTGTTGTTATTTATCTCTAGAAAAATCTAGATGACTTAGGTAGTTTTGATAATTTATGGATGGTTACTCCTATTGAAGTTGTCAATGATAATCTCCTTAGCCAAAATGGTTAACTATATTGTTTGTAAATAACATAACCTTCATACTCCGCTCTTGGCTTTTGCTAATAATATTGCTTCTTGTAGAGTGTGTCTCACATTTTTTTATCAAACCAAAGTCAAAGAAGGGGTGACATCACAACGACGCGACGATGTTCGAAACAAAGCAAATCAAAGGCTACGTCACGACGATGAGTTTGGGACGTCGCGACGATGTGACGAATTCTAACTTAAAGTAGCCATGTAATTAGACTCTTAGTAAGGTTACTTTTTCAAGTTAAACTCTAATTATACCAGAGATATTTTAGTATGATTAAAACTCTAATCTTAGCCTATAAAAAATGCCTTAGTAACCCTAGAATAAACATCTTCATAACATCATATTTTGAGAGATGATCAAGAGAGAGTTTTGAGAGAGCTTTAAGGGAATTTAGTTTTTTAGCCAGAGAGTTGTTTTTAGGGTTAGGAGTTATTTTGAATTTCTCCAATATTTTACTATTCGTTTATTTGCTCATTAGTGAAGTCTCATTTGCCCGTGATTTTTATCCTCTTGATTGGAGGAGTTTTTCCACATAAATTTGTGTGCCCAATTTTCTTTATTTCTTCTTTCTCGTTGTTTATACGGGTTGATCCCTAACAAACTAGTATCAAAGCTTAGTTAGGGTTCCGCAATCAACCCATTCAGAGATGGCGACAATGAGATTCGAGTTCATGAAATTTGATGGGATCATAAATTTCAGTTTGTGGCAAGTTCAGATGACTGCAATACTGGTTTAAAACAGCCTAAAAAAGGTCATTACAGAGCAAAAGCCCGCGGACTTGGACCAGTCGAAGTAGGATAAGCTTGATGAGAAGGCTTTGTCAACAATTCAGTTGTGCCTCACAAACAATATGTTGCAGGAGGTGTTTAAGGAGAAAACGACATCAACCTTATGCAGAAAGTTAGAAACCTTCTTCATGACAAAGTCTCTAGCTAATCGGTTGGTGTTGAAACAACACCTATACACGTTTCGTATGGTTGAAGGTGATTCCTTTAGGGCTCACATCAGTGAATTTGTTACTCTCTTGAATGATTTGAAGAATGTCAAGGTTAATAAATATTATGAAGATCAGGCTATGTTATTATTGTGCTCTTTGCCCCCTTCATATAAGTCTTTCAGGGAGACCCTGATTTATGATAGAGATAAATTCTCATTCGAGGATGTGAAAGGAAACATGTTAAGAAAAGACAAACTCAACAATGAGTTAGGTTCGAATAACAGGTCAGATTAGCAAGCCTCAGTTTTAGTTATGAGAAGCAAGATTGGATCGAAGTCGAGGAATCGTGACAAGACATGGGACTATTACAAGAAGTAAGGTCACATTAAGGCAGAGTGTTATAAGTTACAAAATAAGAACAGGAGGGCTTCTGAGAGCAAAGAGAGAGCGGTAGCTGATGCTAGTGTGGCCGAGGACAAGGGTGATGATTGGTTGCTAGTGTCTACGACCGAAAGGTCTAAGTTTACATCTAAGTAGATCCTGGATTCGGGGTGTTCTTACCATATGTGTCCCAACAAGGATTGGTTCTCCGCATATAGTTCAGTTGAAGGTGGAGTTGTAAGATAATTAGTATTGGTACTGTTGAATGTAACACCCTAAACCCGGCCTAGACGAAAAGACTAAGTTTAGAATGTCACAATGTCTCACCAGATCACAGACATACTTAAATCAAATCTTTCACTATAGTTAGGTTACAAAACATTCAATATCCAAAACATAGTTAAATCCTAAAAGTTTTGAAATACGAATTCAAAGTTAAAGATTCACACACATATAATTATAGTAAGGCCTACAGATGACCGAGTCCCGTCCACCGACCGTTTAGTCCTGTGACTTCCTTAAAATTCATACGAATAGTTAGAGTGTTGCAGCATAGAATGAAACATAATTGAACTATTCTATGTATAAGTAATCGGATAATATCGAGTGTCCAGATACAATTCGGTGTCATCGTTCAAGTGATGACCTAAAACAGATTCAGACATAAGATAGTCCAGAAATACAGCAGATTAGTTATAAACGCACATAAAACACAAACACTTTAGCAGATACAGATATCATGTTGATACAGATACAGATGCAAATTCCCTAATCCAACTGCTACACACCATCTCCATCTTCTCTCCCTCTTACACACCAATAGCTATATAATACCCGTCCATCCCTACACACCTCATAGTGTCGGTATGACACGTTGCAGTGTTTACAGTCTCACTGCTAAATTAATATAATATATGGGTGGTTTGACCACTGATTTAATGTAGAACACTTCATTCACTTCATAACCTCCCCACAAGCAGTTTCGAAACAGTCATCAGTCACATATATATAACACGGTTGCAAAAATAATTACACATTTGAATATAACAAAATACTGATATCAGTAATATCTATCTCATTCCAATGTCCAGGATCAAATAACATTCATGATAAATAAATTCATACAACTCAATTCAATTTATACGACAGCTTACCCTACCTTGCATGTCAATTACCACACTAACAGGGATTCAAAATTCCGGCACACGCCCACACGACCTGGCACACGCCGTGTGATTTGCCCATGTGTCTCAAATATAAACTCAGTAAGTCAGACGGCCTGGACACAAGTCTGTGTGTCTCACACGTGTGACTCTAACATGAACTCAGTGAGTTACATGGCCTGGACACACGCCCGTGTGTCTCAACTGTGTGACTCTAATATGAACTCAGTGAGTTACACAACCTAGATAGAGGCCCGTGTGTCTCTCCCGTGTGACTTTAATATGAACTCAGTGAGTTACACGGCCTGGACACATGCCCGTGTGTCTCACCCATGTGGCCCCTACATCTCATTACCCATACACAGCCTCTTCCACGCCCGTGTCGTTTGCCCGTGTGTCCACAAATTCAAAGTCAGAGAGGTATACAGCCTGCCACACGGCCTTCCACATGGACGGGTAGCTCACACGACTAGCACACATGTACCCATCTGATGAAGATTGAACGTAAAAGCAATGGAGACACTCCAAAACCTAAAAAACTACGAACAATGGTCTAGTTACACAACTTAAATGAACTTACAAGACCAATTAAACAATCAACCAAACATGTCAAAATCTCAACGCAAACCCCAACTCAAAACAACTGTTACGTTTCCTCGAAACAACAAATTCACAAACCTAAGGCATCTGGGGAACAATTTTCCTCGAAACCTTCTCCTAACGAACATCAATTGAACATTTAGACAGAGAAATCGAGCAGTGTACTCAGGAAACCAACTTTGACCGAAAATAAATGACAATAAATGTTAGCAGAATTTAACATTGAAGCTTACCGAATTAACTTTCAGTGGAAGAAAAATAGAAATGAAACTCTTACGACTACAGTAGCAAAATTTGACAGGCAAATTTGAGAATTGAGCGACAAAATTGAGAAAAAGAAAAATAAAAGAAAAACAAAGAAAAGAAGGAGACAAGGACAAAGTTACGTTCACACATAAAAATAAAAATATTATTTCAAAAGCCAACTAACTAATCCTTAAAATAACAAAAAATATTCCCGCTTCGCTTACGTGAAGATTCGAACACGGACCAAAGAATAGGCGGATGCTTAACTAGTGAACCAATAGGCTCATTCTTGACACAAAAGGCTCAAATTAAACTTAAGGAAGGAACCTAGGCTAAGGTTCCAATAAAGAAATTAAAATTTCCAAAATTAATGTGACTCGAACCTCGGATCACAAGTAAATAGAATACACAACCAAAGAAATAGACACATACCCATCGACACAACTTAACATCAAAACAACAATTTTTGGGAAGTTACAACTCTCCTAAAGAAAATTTGGCCTCGAAATTTATACGATTCAAACAGATGCGGATATTGTTGACGTATCGAATCTTTGGGTTCCTAGGTGGCTTCCTCAAGTACCATGATTCTACCACGAAACTTTACTAAAGGTACAGTCTTCCTTCATAGAAGACTTTAACGTTTCACCCGAATTTGAACTTGTTCCTTCTTGAAGGTCAAATCCGATTTCACCTCTATTTCCTCTATCGGCACTATGTTAGAAAGGTCGGATCGATATTTTTGAAACATCGAGACATGAAACAAGCCGTGGATCTGATCAAGTTCAGGTGGTAACTCCAGTTGATAAGCAACCAGTCCCACCCGTTTTAGACTGCGATAAGGTCCAATGAATCTCAGACTTAACTTTCCTTTACGTCCAAACCGGAGGACCTTTTTCCACGGTGAGACTTTGAAAAATTGATAAATCGCAATAGTAACATATTTTAAGCCCACATTTAGCATGCTTTTGGATGATTTATCCCTTGAATTATGTAATTTGGTGCTCTTAATCCTTTAATTTTATGTTTTATACTCAGGAGAGCATAGGAGGATGAAAAGAACAAAAAACGGGCTTAAAACGGGCCAAATGGGCCAAATCATGAAATTGACACGGCCTAGGCCCAAGACCACACGCAATGCGTGCCTCGTTAATGGACTTGAACACGGCCCGACCATGACTTACAGGCGTGTGACAAAGGCGTGTCTCGCCGTGGCAAAGAGAAATTCTATTCGGATTAGGGTACTTAGAGGCAAAGAAAGCCATTCCAAAAACCTATATAAACACTCTAGAGGCCAACCTTCACAAGGCCGGCTAGGCCAAGGAGCCGAGCCAGGAGAGGTCGGAATTGTGGATTTACTCGAAGAAAGCCAGTTGATTCATCTCAAGAAGCCAGAGTCATACTCAAGACGGAATATCTTCTCTTCAATTCCTTCAGGGGGTTTTAGGGTTTTTCTTATGTTTTGTTTTATCTTTTCTTTTGAGATGTTTTCTTTTATCATTATGAACTAAACTCATCAGATACCTGAGGGGGATGAAACCTAAGATGAATCTTGTTATTGTTTTCTGAACTATATGATAAATACTTGATTTGTTCTTAATTAGGTGTTCTTAATTATGTGAACTAAATGTTAGCAGAATTTAACATTGAAGCTTACCGAATTAACTTTCAGTGGAAGAAAAATAGAAATGAAACTCTTACGACTACAGTAGCAAAATTTGACAGGCAAATTTGAGAATTGAGCGACAAAATTGAGAAAAAGAAAAATAAAAGAAAAAAAAAGAAAAGAAGGAGACAAGGACAAAGTTACGTTCACATAAAAAAATAAAAATATTATTTCAAAAGCCAACTAACTAATCCCGCAAAATAACAAAAAATATTCCCGCTTCGCTTACGTGAAGATTCGAACACGGGACCAAAGAATAGGCAGATGCTTAACTAGTGAACCAATAGGCTCATTCTTGACACAAAAGGCTCAGAATTAAACTTAAGGAAGGAACCTAGGCTAAGGTTCCAATAAAGAAATTAAAATTTCCAAAATTAATGTGACTCGAACCTCAGATCACAAGTAAATAGAATACACAACCAAAGAAATAGACACATACCCATCGACACAACTTAACATCAAAACAACAATTTTTGGGAAGTTACAACTCTCTCCCCTAAAGAAAATTTCGGCCTCGAAATTTATACCTGATTCAAACAGATGCGGATATTGTTGACGTATCGAATCTTTGGGTTCCTAGGTGGCTTCCTCAGTACCATGATTCTACCACAGAAACTTTACCAAAGGTACAGTCTTCCTTCGCAAGACTTTAACGTTTCGCTCCAGAATCTGAACTTGTTCCTTCTTGAAGGTCAAATCCGATTTCACCTCTATTTCCTCTACCGGCACTATGTTAGAAAGGTCGGATCGATATTTTTGAAACATCGAGACATGAAACAAGCCGTGGATCTGATCAAGTTCAGGTGGTAACTCCAGTTGATAAGCAACCAGTCCCACTCGTTTTAGACTGCGATAAGGTCCAACGAATCTCAGACTTAACTTTCCTTTACGTCCAAACCGGAGGACCTTTTTCCACGGTGAGACTTTGAAAAATTGATAAATCGCAATAGTAACATATTTTAAGCCCACATTTAGCATGCTTTTAGATGATTTATCCCTTGAATTATGTAATTTGGTGCTCTTAATCCTTTAATTTTATGTTTTATACTCAGGAGAGCATAGGAGGATGAAAAGAACAAAAAACGGGCTTAAAACGGGCCAAATGGGCCAAATCATGAAATTGACACGGCCTAGGCCCAAGACCACACGGCCGTGCCTCGTTAATGGACTTGAACACGGCCTGACCATGACTTACACGGGCGTGTGACAAAGGCGTGTCCCTGCCATGGCAAAGAGAAATTCTATTCGGATTAGGGTACTTAGAGGCAAAGAAAGCCATTCCAAAAACCTATATAAACACTCTAGAGGCCAACCTTCATGGGGCGTCCAGCTAGGCCAAGGAGCCGAGCCAGAGAGGTCGGAATTGTGGATTTACTCGAAGAAAGCCAGTTGATTCATCTCAAGAAGCCAGAGTCATACTCAAGACGGAATATCTTCTCTTCAATTCCTTCAGGGGGTTTTAGGGTTTTTCTTATGTTTTGTTTTATCTTTTCTTTTGAGATGTTTTCTTTTATCATTATGAACTAAACTCATCAGATACCTGAGGGGGATGAAACCTAAGATGAATCTTGTTATTGTTTTCTGAACTATATGATAAATACTTGATTTGTTCTTAATTAGGTGTTCTTAATTCTTGTTTTGATATTTCCGGGATATTAATTCAAGTTTGATGTGCTTAGGTGGTGGAGCAAAAGTCCCTGCTTAAGAGTAGATCTAGCATAATTAAGCAAAGTTGATCGCACGCCTAGACATAGGGTGACGAGATTTTACCGGATTAGGGTGAAGCCTAATATAGGAGTCCATAGATCGAGTTAATGCAATTCTAGGGGTTTTAATTAGAAAGAGATTTCAATTAATCAACCTAGGATTAGACGTTAGTAGCCTCGACGGAGGTATTAATATAACTTAGGGAATCCTACGGATCAAGTCAAGTAAATAAATCGTCTGGTTCAATGTTAGATAACAAGTGAAGTCTAGGTGGATTCATCCTCGGGTATTGTCTTAATCAATTGGTTTTTCCCACAAGTATTTCCCCAAATTCATTCTTCTTTGTCTTAGAGTCTTTAGCTTAGTGGTTAGTTAATTTAGATTAAACGACAATTTCCTTTATTTTAGGCTAGATAATAAAAAGAAAGTTAGTATTAGTACTTTTAGTTCCTTTGGGTTCGACAATCCGGTCTTGCCTTAACTATACTACTGTTCGATAGGTGCACTTGCCTCAAATCGTTGTCATAGTTAGTTTCCAGGTTCGATCATTCTTTTTATAAATTTTAAAACTTTGACAGATCACAGCGATCAAGTTTTTGGCGCCGTTGCCGGGGAACTAAAATATTAAGAAAGCTCAATTTTTATTACTTTAGCCATTTTTTTTTTTTTGCAATTTACTTTTATTTATTAGTTTAACTTTGCTAATTCTCTTTCTTTTGTTCCTTTCAGGTACCTCTAGTTTATGACTAGAAGGAACCCGACAAGACCCCTACTTTACGACAGTGATATTGAAGGTACCGCTTGCAGAAATCATAGAGAGACCACCGAAGAGATGGCTGAGAACAATCCGCCACCTCCAGAGATGGCCGAAAATCATTCTCCTCGAACTATGTATGATTATGCTAAACCTAATTTAATAGGAATTGAGTCAAGTATTTTTAGACTTACTATTGCTGCAAATAATTTCGAATTGAAACCTAACACTATACAGATGATACAACAGTTTGTTCAGTTTGATGGTTCGCAGGATGAGGATCCTAACACACATTTAGCGAATTTTCTAGAGTTCTGTGACACCTTCAAAATAAATGGCGTTACTGACGATGCCATCCATCTTCGGTTATTTCCCTTCTCTTTGAGGAATAAAGCCAAACAATGGTTGCATTCTCTTCCACGAGGGTCAATCACTACATGGGATCAAATGACCGAAAATTTTTTATTGAAATATTTTTCGCCGGCCAAAACGGCCAAGTTGAGGAATGATATCTCTTCTTTTGTGTAGATGGATTTAGAACACTTTACGATGCATGGGAGAGATACAAGGATTTGTTGAGAAGGTGCCCACACCATGGATTACCCTTGTGGCTACAGGCCCAAACTTTTTACAATAGTGTGAACCCCTCAACAAGACAATTAATCGATTCAGCCGCCGGTGGAACTTTGAATAATAAAACTCCTGAAGCAGCCTATGAGTTTATAGAAGAGATGTCATTGAATAACTACCAGTGGCAAGTTACAAGGACAAAGCCAACAAAAGCAAACGGAGTTTTCAACCTCGACGCAGTAACCATGCTATCAAATCAGGTAGAGGTGCTAAATAAAAATATTGATGGTTTGTGTTCTTCGCAGGTACATCCAGTTATGCAGTGCGAAACAAGTGGAGGCGTGGTGAATCCTGAGTACCCACCCTACTATCTGAGCACAGAGAACGAACAGATGAACTATATGGGTAACCCTTATAGTAATACTTATATTCCAGGTTGGAGGAACCACCCCAATTTTTCATGGGGTGGTCAAGGAAATCAAAGACAACAACCACCTCAAAACTTCCTACAACAGCCTTATCCACAGGAAAAGAAGCTGAACCTTGAGGAGATGCTGACAAAATTCATAGCAGTCTCAGAAACCCGTCTCCAAAAAGCTGAGACAACACTTGAAAGTCAGCAAGCATCAATTCAAGAACTCAAAGACCAGATTGGGCAACTTACTAAGTTGATTTCTGAAATACGACTAAAAAGTTTACCTAAGGAAAAATAGCAGGTAAAGGCAGTTACGCTAAGAAGCGGAAAGGAGTTAGTTGAAACGAAGAAAAGGATACCACACTAAACTGATAAGGCAAAGGATGAGGAAGCTAAGAATGCAATCCTGATCCGTAAGAAAATTAAACCATCGATCCCATATTCAGCAAAATTGAAGAAGGACCACCTAGACGCACAATATGGTAAATTTCTTGAGCTTTTTAAACAGTTGCATATTAACTTACCTTTTGTTGAAGCAATTTCGCAGATGCCAACATATGCAAAATTTTTAAAAGAGCTTCTGACAAATAAGAGGAAGTTCGAAGAAATTTCAACAATGGAACTTAATGAAGAATGTTCAGCCATCATTCAAAACAAGCTGCCAACCAAATTAAAATATCCAGGAAGTTTTACTATTCCCTGTTTAATTGGTAGTTTGAACATTGAGAAAGCACTAGCTGATCTAGGTGCCAGTATTAATTTAATGCCTTATAGAATGTTTAAGCAACTTGGTCTCGGGGAACCTAAACCCACTAGGATGAGTATTCAGTTAGCTGACAGATCTGTTAAATATCCTAGGGGAATTATAGAAGATATTCTGGTAAAAGTTTATAAATTTATATTTCCTGTTGATTTTGTTGTGCTTGACATGAATGAGGACGTAGAGGTACCTTTAATTTTGGGACGACCCTTTTTAGCTACTGCTAGGGTTGTCATTGATGTTGGTGATGGTAAACTTGCGCTAAGGGTAGGCGATGAGGAAATTATTTTTCAGATTTACGATGCTATGCGATATTCTAGAGAACAAGATGATTCTTGTTACTTTGTTGATGCCACTGATCACGTTATTCAAGAGTCTTTGCAGGAAATCATGCACAATGACACAATGGAACTGTGTCTTACACAAGGTGAGGAGATAGATGACGATATCGATGAATTGAATCCTAATACATCCTCCTCTAGACAGAAAAAAATAGAGGGTATTGAAATCAATGGCAAACTAAACAAAAACCCTCTGTTGATGAGCCACCAAAGTTGGAATTAAAACAGTTGCCAAAATACTTAGAATATGCATTTCTCGGGGATAATTCTACGCTACCAGTAATCATCTCCTCAGAAATAGAACCCAAAAAGAAAGAAGAGTTGCTAAAGGTACTAAGGGAACATAAAAGAGCCATAGCTTGGAAAATGTCTGACATTAAGGGAATAAGCCCATCGTTTTGCACCCACAAAATTTTAATGCAAGATGAATATAAACCGTGTGTGCAACCTCAGAGACGATTAAACCCCAATATGAAAGAAGTTGTCAAGGCTGAGGTAATTAAACTTCTAGATGCAGGAATAATTTATCCTATTTTCGATAAAGATTTAGGTAAGTCCTGTGCAGGTAGTTCCAAAGAAAGGAGGCATGATTGTTGTAGCCAACGAAAAGAATGAATTGATTCCTACAAGAACAGTCACAGGTTGGAGAGTCTATATTGACTATAGAAAGTTGAACGACGCCACCAAAAAAGATCACTCCCCTTTGCCCTTTATTGACCAGATGTTAGAAAGATTATCTGGGCATATGTACTACTGCTTCTTGGACGGACTCTCCGGTTACTTCCAAATTCCAATAGCCCCTGAAGATCAAGAAAAGACAATATTTACATGTCCATACGGTACGTTTGCTTATCATAGAATGCCTTTTCGATTATGTAATGCTCCTGCTACTTTTCAGCGCTGTATGCTAGCCATCTTTGACGAACTTGTGGAAGACATTATGGAGGTATTCATGGACGACTTTTCAGTATTCGGTAATTCTTTCCATCTTTGCCTCAAAATTTTAAAACTAGTTCTAATGAGATGTGAGGAAACGAACCTTGTTTTAAATTGGGAAAAATGTCACTTTATGGTTCGATAGGGGATTGTGCTAGGACATAAAATTTCTAGTAAAGGGATTGAGGTAGATAAAGCGAAGGTAGAAACCATAGAAAAATTACCTCCTCCTAGTTCAGTCAGGCCATTAGAAGCTTTTTAGGACATGCTGGATTTTATAGAAGATTCATTAAAGATTTTTCTAAAATAGCTAAGCCTTTAACAAAATTACTAGAAAAAGATGTACCTTTCAATTTTGATCAGGAATGTTTAGATGCATTTAATATCCTCAAAGATAAATTAATAAATGCTCCAATTATAATTGCACCTGATTGGAATTTACCTTTTGAACTAATGTGTGATGGGAGTGATTTTGTAGTAGGTGCAGTTTTAGGACTGTGAAGAGACAAGCACTTTCAGCCAATCTATTATGCCAGCAAGACATTAACAGCCGCATAAGAAAATTACACCACCACAGAAAAAGAATTGCTAGCTGTGGTTTTCGCATTTGATAAATTTAGACAATATTTGATATTATCTAAAGTTGTCGTCTACACTGACTATTCAGCCCTTCGTTATCTTTTGACTAAATCTGATCCAAAACCCCGACTAATAAGATGGATTCTTCTCTTACAGGAATTTGATTTGGAAATTCAGGATAAGAAGGAAGCTAAAAATCTTGCAGCAGATCATCTCTCCAGGCTTGAAAATCCACATATCAAAGAACTAGATGATAGTGAGATAAACGACTCATTTCCTGAAGAACAATTGTAACATCCCGATTCAGGGCCTAGTCAGAATAGTGGTGCGAGACCACAAATCTGAGTTAGTAAATTGAGTTCTTAAGGTTTATGACATGTTTGCATGATAGGATTAAAGTTTCATGTAGAAATTTTGTGAAATTGACATGGAATGATCAAATAGGACTAAATTGCAAAAGTTGCAAAATATGAGTTTCTAGAAGCTTTTTGTATGAAATAGCTTTAGAATATTAATTAGAAGTCCTTAAATAGAAATTTTCCCAAATTATAAGTTTTGGACAAAAATGGACATGAGTTAGTAAAAGGGAAATTTTTAAAGAGAAGGGCATTTTGGTCATTTGTCTAATAAATGATTAAAATAGGAAAAAGATGATAAAAATTTCATTCATCTTCTTCCTTGGTGCCGAAAATTTGAAGAACCCCATAGCTAGGGTTTGTTCATCTTTCAAGCTTGCTAGTAAGTTCATCTTAGTCCGTTTTAATATTCTTCGTATTTTTGAAGTTCTCGTATTATGAAATAGCTATTTTTAGCTATAAAATAAGCTAAGATGCATGTTCAAAAATCTACCCAAGATTGACATGCTTGTAAAATGATATTTTATGGAAGTTTATGAGAGTTTGATGTTAGATAAACATCTTTTCCTTAGTGAATTTCATGAAAAATGATAGTATAGACTAATTTGTAATAGTTATGAAATTAGTCATATCTATTAGAAATAGTGAGAATTGATGATGGTTATAGTAGAGAAAATGAATCAGCTAAGCATGAATTTTAAGAAAGTTGAATGAGATTCATTTTACGAGCCTTGGGGCAAAAGTGCAAATATGAGAAAGTATAGGAGCAAAATAGTAATTTTGCCAAAGTATGTGTTAAGAGTCATTTTAGTCAATGTGAGTATTAAATGATCTATTTGTGATTATAGATCAAGAAAAACGAAGCCCGGATTGAAATCGAGGCAAGAACAAAGTCGAGGACTAAATTGCATATCTACATACATTTTTGTATATTGAGGTAAGTTTGTATGATTTCTAAGCTTTATGATTAATATCATTGAATTGCTTGGTATGATGTATAATATTATCATGAAAATGTTTAATGTCATGTTGAACAAAGAAATCAATAAGATTAAGCAAGAGAAATTCCCTATTGAAGTTGAATTACCTAGGATACTCGATCTACCACATGAAATGAGAAAGCCCGTATAAGACCAAGCCAAGGCATGGCATCGGCAACCAAGTAAGTTATCATGTAAGACCAAGACAAGTCTTGGCATTGAAGAGTTTTTATGAGATGAAGACCCATGTAAGTCCAAGCCAAGGCATGGCATTGGTGAGTCTCCAAGCAAAGATGTCATGTAAGTCCAAGACAAGTCTTGGCATTGAAAAGCTATCAAGAGATAGAGATCCCATGTAAGTCCAAGCCAAGGCATGGCATTGGTGAGTAACAAGAAAGATTTCATGTAAGTCCAAGCCAAGGCTCGGCATTGACCAGTTCATGAGTAAAGATACCAAGTAAGACCATGTCAAGACATTGCAATGGTAAGTTCCCAAGGGAACTCACGAGAAAGACTTCGTATAAGTCCATGTCAAGACATGGCCTCGAACCCAAGATGAGATATTCCATGTAAGACCGTATCTAGGATATGGTTTTGGCATCAAGTTATATGTGGAGTGAGATTTAGTATCCTCGGTTATTCATAGAAATTTATCGGGGAAAACGAGTAAAGCTCAAATGAGATAATAAGAAAGTTGAGTAAGCAAAGTTATTATCAAGTTGAAAATGAGTATTATTCATGTTATGAATGATGAATCAGAGATTATGATTATTATGTTAAAATATGTTGATCAATGTGATCAAGTGATACAGGTACCTTGTCTACCTCTAAAGTATGAGACTAGTAAGTTTCATGAGATATGTAAGAATCAAGTATGAGTAAGTAAGCTTTATAGCTGAAATTTATGATACCATTGTTTATGTTAAATGGTTTATATTAAGCAAGTATGTTGTTATGAGCATTATGCAAACTTACTAAGCTAAATGCTTACGTCTTTTATTCTTTCTTTCTATGTAGTCCCGCCAAGCTAACTTGTGGATCGTTGAAGTCGGAGCTCGAAGCACACTATCAATCCTTATTTTGGTATAGCCAAGTTGAAATTATATTAAGTATGGCATGTATAGAAAACATTTCATTTTGAGTATATGTCTTAGAAAGGGCAAAAGTATGGGCTATCAAGTTTATTATTCTTTTGTAAATGGCTAAGTGATAGGCCAAAATTGACTAAGTATGTATGTTATTGATATCAATGAAGCATGTTGTATTGTTCATGAAAGATGTAATACTTGAGTTGCTGAATTGAGCTTGAGTTTGGTTGTGATTTCAGGGTGGCAATTGGCTTGGTAAATAGCCTCTAAGTGCCCACACAGATGGACACACGGGCGTGTGTCTAGGCCGTGTGTACCCTGCACCATTGTATTTTAAGTCAGAATAGACCACGAACTAGTCACACGGGCGTGTGTCTAGACTCTAGGCCGTGTTAAGGTAGTCAGTGTGCACCACGGGTGGTAAGCACAGGCGTGTGCCTTGGCCGTGGGGCATTGGCAGAATGTTGGGGTTTTAGGCACGGTTTGGGGCCACGGGCATGTCCAAGCCGTGTGTATTTTGCCAGTATCCACCACGGGTGAAAGACACGGGCATGTTCTAGGGGTGCACGGGCGTGTCCCATACAACATGGGCGTATGATCCCTGCTCTAAAGAAAAGTTTCTAAATAAGTTCCGAAAGTTTTTAGATAAGTGTTTAAGGCCTCGTAGGCTCATGAAAGGTATGAATAGACTGAGAAAGAGAATTTTTTAATTCGAAACAAAATTTTATAGCCCATAAGTACATGTTTAAGTGAGTTCAAGCATGGTAATGTCTCGTATCCAGTCTTGGTCTCAGATTCGGGTATGGGGTGTTACATTTAGTGGTATCAGAGCTACGGTTTAGTCGGTTCTAGGACTAACGTAGCACGAGCACGAGTCTAGCTATACATGCCATACGTAAGAATGTTTTTATAATGATAGTGTGACGACTCCTGACGACTTAAATTATGTTTATACATTTAGTAAATGGATCCCGATAGAGCTGTGGCGGTTGATGTAGAAAGTAATGCGTCGGCTCCCGCTAAAGGGACGGTGCCGAACGAGCATGAGAATAGACCCACTACGGTGAGTCAGGAAGGAGGAGAAGAGGCTAGAGAAGCCTTCCTCCATATGATGAATACATGGTATACGGAGTTCGTTCGTACGAACCCGAATGTGCAACCCCCTCCACCCCCACCTATTCCTCAACCTATCCCAGTAGCCCCTCAAGTAGTAGAGGTGGTAAGAGGAGAGAAGCCTCCGGTTGATAGGATTAGGAAACATGGGGCAGAAGAATTTCGGGCTAGAAAAGATGATGATCCGGAAAAGGCTGAGTTCTGGATAGAAAATACTATCAGGGTATTTAATGAGTTGTCATGCACACCTGAGGAATGCATGAAGTGTGTAGTCTCTCTTTTAAGAGATTCTGCTTACCAATGGTGGAACACCCTTGTGTCGGTGGTACTGAAGGAAAAGATCACATGGGAATTTTTCCAAGAAGAGTTCAAGAAAAAGTATATCAGTCAAAGGTTTGTGGACCAGAAAAGAAAGGAATTCCTAGAACTGAAGCAAGGCAAAATGTCTCGTGGATCGACATGAAGCTTGAGTTTGTGCGACTCGATAAATACGCTCGAGAGTGTGTATCCACCGAGGCCATCATGAGCAAGAGATTTGAAGATGGGCTAAATGATGACATCAAATTGTTTGTTGCTGTCCTGGAACTGAAGAATTCGTTGTGCTAGTAGAGAGGGCTTGTAAAGCCGAAGAACTAGTAAAGGAGAAGAGAAAGTCTGAAATGGAGTCTCGTGACTCTAAAAAGAGACAGTGGAATAAGTCTTTCCAATCCTCATCCAAGAAGTCAAGAGATTTCTCTACCCGATCGGCTACTTCCACTGGGTTTTCAAGGAAGGACAAGAGTAAGCAGTATTTGGGAAGTAAGGCACAGACGACCTCAGTTGCTAGTGTGGGGAATATCCGATCGGATAGACCCGAATGCCCCCAGTGTGGCAGACGTCATCTTGGAGAATGTCGAGCACATGAAAATGCATGTTTCATATGTGGTTCCCAAAACCACTATATAAAAGATTGTCCAGAGACAATGAAAGAAAATAGAGCTCAGAACCCGAGATCCGGGAGTGTGGTCAGAGGATGACCGCAGAGGAACCCAGGAAGTGGGGCAAGTGGAAGAGGTAACCCTAGAGAGCAGGCTGCGAGACCCGAGGGTAGGGCGCCTGCGAGGACTTATGCCATTCGTGCTCGCGAAGAGGCATCTTCCCATGATGTTATTACGGGTACCTTTTCTCTTCATGATATCAAAGTTATTGCTTTAATAGACCCCGGATCCACACACTCTTACATTTGTATGAAACTAGTATCCAGTATGAATATGCCTATAGATTCTACAGAATTTACGATTAAGGTATCTAATCCTTTAGGCAAGAGTGTGTTAGTTAGTAAAGTATGTAAAAATTGTCCATTAATGATTAGAGGTCATTATTTTAAAGCAAATCTTATGTTGCTACCATTTGATGAGTTTGACATCATTCTTGGTATGGACTGGTTGACCACTCATGATGTAATAGTTAATTGTGGGAAGAAAAAAATTGAGATGAGATGTGAGAATGGGGATACTCTCCATATAGAATCAGATGAGCAAAGTAAATCACCGGTAATGATTTTTCACATGACGGCACAGAGATACATAAGAAAAGGGTATGAGGCATATTTGGCCTTTGTGATGAATGATAAAGAAACAGAGTTAAAGATTGAGACCGTACCAATAGTATGTGAGTACGTGGATGTTTTTCTCAAAGAATTACCAGGACTACCACCAGTTAGAGAGGTTGAGTTCAGCATTGAGCTAGCTCCCGGTACTGTACCGATATCTATTACTCCTTACAGAATGGCCCCAACGGAGTTGAAAGAGTCGAAGTTACAGTTGTAAGAATTAACAGATAAAGGCTTTGCAAGATCAAGTTGTTCACCATGGGGTGCTTCGGTTTTATTTGTTAAAAAGAAGGATGGCACCATAAGATTGTGCATAGATTACCGTCAGCTTAATAAAGTGACGGTAAAGAACAAGTACCCATTGCCTAGGATCGATGATTTGTTCGACCAATTGAAAGGAGCCACTGTGTTCTCCAAAATAGACTTGATATCAGGGTACTACCAGCTGAGAGTAAGAGAATCAGATGTGTCCAAGACAGCTTTTCGAACAAGGTATGGGCATTATGAATTTTTAGTCATGCCCTTTGGTTTGACCAATGCTCCTACGGTATTCATGGACTTAATGAACCGCATTTTTAGACCATACCTCGACAAGTTTTTAGTCGTTTTCATTGACGACATACTGATTTATTCCCGAGATGAGAATGAGCATGCTGAGAACCTACGGACAGTTTTACAGACTCTTCAAGAAAATCAATTATATGCCAAGTTCAGTAAAAGTGAATTTTGGCTCAAGGAAGTAGGATTTCTGGGACATATTGTCTCGAGAGATGGAGCCCGAGTAGATCCAAGTAAGATTTTGGCCATAATGGATTGGAATCCACCAAGAAATGTCTCGGAGGTTAGAAGTTTTCTAGGCCTAGCTGGCTATTATAGACGATTCGTCAAGGGGTTTTCTATGATTGCAACCCCGATGACTAAATTGTTACAGAAAAATGTGAAGTTTGAGTGGACAGAAAGATGCCAACAAAGTTTCGAGAAATTGAAAGCGATTTTGATAGAAGCTCCAGTTCTGGTACAACCTGAGACAGGGAAAGAATTTGTGATTTACAGCGATGCATCCTTGAATGGATTAGGCTGTGTACTTATACAAGAAGGCAAAGTGATTGCTTACGCCTCAAGACAGTTGAAGCCACATGAGAAGAATTATCCGACCCACGATCTAGAGAGTTGTTGCCATAGTCTTCGCATTGAAGATATGGAGACACCACCTATATGGTGAGAGATGTCGGATCTTCACCGATCACAAAAGTTTGAAGTACTTGATGATGCAGAAAGAGTTGAACTTAAGGCAGCGGAGATGGTTAGAGTTGATAAAAGACTATGAATTGGTCATTGACTACCATCCCGGGAAGGCGAATGTGGTCGCCGACGCTTTGAGTAGAAAATCCCTATTTGTATTAAGGGCAATGAATTCACGGATGACTTTATCCGACGATGGTTCTATTCTAGCTGAGTTGAGAGCTAGACCAACTTTCCTGCAAGAGATCATTGAAGCTCAAAAAGAAGATAGTGGATTGCAAGTCAAGAGAGCTCAGTGCGAGACAGATGTTGAGTCTGATTTCCGGATTAGTCCCAATAGAAGTCTGATGTTCAAAGATAGAGTTTATGTACCGAGAAAGGAAGAGCTTATTCATGGAATTTTGCGTGAGGCCCATAACGGATGTTTGTCTGTACATCCGGGTGGTACCAAGATGTATAATGATTTGAAGCAATAGTATTGGTGGCCGAGAATGAAGAAAGATATTTCAGAGTTTGTTTCCAAATGCTTGATTTGTCAGCAAGTAAAGGCTGAACACCAAGTACCTTCGGGTTTACTTCAACCCATTTTGGTTCCGGAGTGGAAATGGGACCGTATTACTATGGATTTTGTAACAGGTCTACCATTATCGCCGAGCAAGAAAGATGTTGTATGGGTTATAGTTGATAGACTCACGAAGTCAGCTCATTTTATACCTATACGAGTTGATTACTCACTAGACAAGTTGGCAAACTTGTACATTTCAGAAATAGTAAGGCTTCACGGTGTTCCGTTGTCAATCATCTTGGATAGAGATCCGAGGTTTACATCCAGATTTTGGAAGAAGTTACAAGAGGCCTTGGGTACAAAGTTGAACTTTAGTACCGCTTTTCATCCTCAAACTGACGGTCAGTCGGAGAGGTTAATTCAAGTACTCGAGGATATTCTCAGATGTTGTATTCTTGAATTCTGAGGTAGTTGGGAAAAGTTTCTCCCATTGGTAGAGTTTGCCTATAATAATAGTTTTCAGTCGAGTTTAAAGATGGCGCCTTATGAGGCTCTATATGGGCGAAAGTGCAGAATGCCTTTATTTTGGATTGAACTCAAGGAAAACCAAATTCATGGGGTTGATTTGGTTAGAGAAGCTGAAGAGAAAGTGAAAGTGATACGAGAATGTTTAAAAGCCGCATCAGATGGCATGTAAGTCCTATTCGGACTTAAAAGAAAAGAGATGGAGTATCAAGTCGGAGATAAAGTTTTCTTGAAAGTGTCACCATGGAGAAAAGTTCTCGATTTGGTTTGGAAAGGCAAGTTGAGTCCACGTTTTATTGGACCGTATGAGATTCTGAGAGAAAGTTGGGCGGTAGCTTATAGATTGGCTCGCCATCGAGTTAGAAAAGATACATGATGTGTTTCACGTGTCAATGTTGAGACGCCATCGATCGAGATCCTTCACATGTAATTACCCCGTCAGAGATAGAGATTCATCCCGACATGACTAATGGTGAAGAACCAGTTAAGATTTTAGCTCGGGAAGTCAAGCAGCTAAGAAATAAAAGTATTGCCCTGGTAAAAGTATTGTGGCAAAGACATGGAATAGAAGAAGCTATGTGGGAACCAGAAGAAATCATGAGAACCCAATATCCAAACCTGTTTGCTGGTACGATTTTCGAGGACGAAAATTCCTAAGAGGGGGAGGATTGTAACATCCCGATTCAGGGCCTAGTCAGAATAATGGCGTGAGACCACAAATCTGAGTTAGTAAATTGAGTTCTTAAGGTTTATGACATGTTTGCATGATAGTATTAAAGTTTCATGTAGAAATTTTGTGAAATTGACATGGAATGATCAAATAGGACTAAATTGCAAAAGTTGCAAAATATGAGTTTCTAGAAGCTTTTTGTATGAAATAGCTTTAGAATATTAATTAGAAGTCCTTAAATAGCAATTTTCCCAAATTATAAGTTTTGGACAAAAATGGACATGAGTTAGTAAAAGGGAAATTTTTAAAGAGAAGGGCATTTTGGTCATTTGTCTAATAAATGATTAAAATAGGAAAAAGATGATAAAAATTTCATTCATCTTCTTCCTTGGTGCCGAAAATTTGAAGAACCCCATAGCTAGGGTTTGTTCATCTTTCAAGCTTGCTAGTAAGTTCATCTTAGTCCCGTTTTTAATATTCTTCGTATTTTTGAAGTTCTCGTATTATGAAATAGCTATTTTTAGCTATAAAATAAGCTAAGATGCATGTTCAAAAATCTACCCAAGAGTGACATGCTTGTAAAATTATATTTTATGAAAGTTTATGAGAGTTTGATGTTAGATAAACATCTTTTCCTTAGTGAATTTCATGAAAAATGATAGTATGGACTAATTTGTAATAGTTATGAAATTAGTCATATCTATTAGAAATAGTGAGAATTGATGATGGTTATAGTAGAGAAAATGAATCAGCTAAGCATGAGGTTTAAGAAAGTTGAATGAGATTCATTTTACGAGCCTTGGGGCAAAAGTGCAAATATGAGAAAGTATAGGGGCAAAATAGTAATTTTTCCAAAGTATGTGTTAAGAGTCATTTTAGTCAATGTGAGTATTAAATGATCTATTTGTGATTATAGATCAAGAAAAATGAAGCCCAGATCGAAACCGAGGCAAGAACAAAGTCGAGGACTAAATTGCATATCTACATACATTTTTGTATATTGAGGTAAGTTTGTATGATTTCTAAGCTTTATGATTAATATCATTGAATTGCTTGGTATGATGTATAATATTATCATGAAAATGTTTAATGTCATGTTGAACAAAGAAATCAATAAGATTAAGCAAGAGAAATTCCCTATTGAAGTTGAATTACCTAGGATACTTGATCTACCACATGAAATGAGAAAGCCCGTATAAGACCAAGCCAAGGCATGGCATCGGCAACCAAGTAAGTTATCATGTAAGACCAAGACAAGTCTTGGCATTGAAGAGTTTTTATGAGATGAAGACCCATGTAAGTCCAAGCCAAGGCATGGCATTGGTGAGTCTCCAAGCAAAGATGTCATGTAAGTCCAAGACAAGTATTGGCATTGAAAAGCTATCAAGAGATAGAGATCCCATGTAAGTCCAAGCCAAGGCATGGCATTGGTGAGTAACAAGAAAGATTTCATGTAAGTCCAAGCCAAGGCTCGGCATTGACCAGTTCATGAGTAAAGATACCAAGTAAGACCATGTCAAGACATTGCAATGGTAAGTTCCCAAGGGAACTCACGAGAAAGACTTCGTATAAGTCCATGTCAAGACATGGCCTCGAACCCAAGATGAGATATTCCATGTAAGACCGTATCTAGGATATGGCTTTGGCATCAAGTTATATGTGGAGTGAGATTTAGTATCCTCGGTTATTCATAGAAATTCATCGGGGAAAACGAGTAAAGCTCAAATGAGATAATAAGAAAGTTGAGTAAGCAAAGTTATTATCAAGTTGAAAATGAGTATTATTCATGTTATGAATGATGAATCAGAGATTATGATTATTATGTTAAAATATGCTGATCAATGTGATCAAGTGATACAGGTACCTTCTCTACCTCTCAAGTATGAGACTAGTAAGTTTCATAAGATATGTAAGAATCAGGTATGAGTAAGTAAGCTTTATAGCTGAAATTTATGATACCATTGTTTATGTTAAATGGTTTATATTAAGTAAGTATGTTGTTATGAGCATTATGCAAACTTACTATGCTAAATGCTTACGTCTTTTATTCTTTCTTTCTATGTAGTCCCGCCAAGCTAATCTGGTGGATCGTTGAAGTCGAGCTCAAGCACACTATCAATCCTTATTTTGGTATAGCCAAGTTGAAATTATATTAAGTATGGCATGTATAGGAAACATTTCATTTTGAGTATATGTCTTAGAAAGGGCAAAAGTATGGGCTATCAAGTTTATTATTCTTTTGTAAGTGGCTAAGTGATTGGCCAAAATTGACTAAGTATGTATGTTATTGATATCAATGAAGCATGTTGTATTGTTCATGAAAGATGTAATACTTGAGTTGCTGAATTGAGCTTGAGTTTGGTTGTGATTTCAGGGTGGCAATTGGCTTGGTAAATAGCCTCTAAGTGCCCACACGGATGGACACACAGCGCGTGTGTCAGGCCGCGTGTGCACTCGCACCATTGTATTTTAAGTCGAGAATAGACCACGGACTAGTCACACGGCCGTGTGTCTAGACTCTAGGCCGTGTTAAGGTAGTCAGTGTACACCACGGGTGGTAAGCACGGGCGTGTGCCTTGGCCGTGGAGCATTGGCAGAATGCTGGGGTTTTAGGCACGGTTTGGGGCCACGGGCGTGTCCAGGCCATGTGTATTTTGCCAGTATCCACCACGGGTGAAAGACACGGGCATGTTTTAGGGGTGCACGGGCGTGTCCCATACAACATTGGCGTGTGATCCCTGCTCTAAAGAAAAGTTTCTGAATAATTTCTGAAAGTTTTTAGATAAGTGTTTAAGGCCTCGTAGGCTCATGAAAGGTATGAATAGACTGAGAAAGAGAAGTTTATAATTCGAAACAAAATTTTATAGCCCGTAAGTACATGTTTAAGTCAGTTCAAGCATGGTAATGTCTCGTATCCAGTCTTGGTCTCGGATTCGGGTATGGGGTGTTACAACAACTCTTTTCTATAACCAACTCTGAGGTACCTTGGTTTGCAGATATTGCAAATTATTTAGCTGCTAACATCCTACCAAAAAGGTTAACACATCATTAAAAGAAGCGATTCTTTGCTGATGCGAAGAACTATTTTTGGGAGGACCCCTTTCTTTTCCGTATAAGCGCAGATTAGGTAATTCGGAGATGTGTGACAAGGGAAGAAGCAAGCAAAATCTTAGAACATTTCCATTCAGGACGTTCAGGAGGACATTACAGCGAGAGTAAGACAGCGCACAAAACGCTCGAATCAGGTTTTTATTGGCCAACTCTGTTTAAAGATGCCAACAGATATGTCGCTTCGTGTGATAAATGCCAAAGAACAGGTAATATCTCTAAACGCGATGAAATGCCTCAAACATATATGTTATCATGTGAAATATTCGACGTATGGGGTATTGACTTTATGGGTCCATTTCCTAGTTCATTCAGAAATAAATACATCTTAGTAGCAGTAGATTACATGTCAAAATGGGTGGAAGCCCAAGCTTTACCTACTAACGATGCTAGAGCTGTAGTAAGATTTCTTAAGAAACTCTTCTCTCATTTTGGAACACCCAGAGCGATTATTAGCGATAGGGGTACTCACTTTTGTAATACTCAATTTGATAAAGTTTTAAAAAAATATGGAGTACACCACAGGACAGCTACCCCTTATCACCCTCAAACCAGTGGGCAAGTGGAAGTGGCAAATCGAGAGCTTAAATGGATATTAAAGAAAACAGTTGAATCAAACAGGAAAGATTGGGCATTAAAAGTAGATGGTGCTTTATGGGCCTATAGAACAGCATTTAAAACTCCCCTAGGAACATCCCCTTACAAGCTTGTCTACGGAAAAAGTTTTCATCTACCTTTCGAGTTAGAACACAAAGCTTTTTGGGCTATAAAATTCTTAAATTACGATCTTAAAACCGCAGGTGAGAAAAGGATGATGCAGATGAACGAGCTAGATGAATGGCGAGCTAATGCCTATGAAAATTCACGACTATATAAGGAGGCAACAAAGCGACGACATGATGCTCGCTTAAAACAATCAAAGCAATTCGAAGTAGGGGACTTGGTCCTGCTGTATAATTCAAGGCTCAAACTGTTTCCTGGAAAGCTGAAATCAAGGTGGTCAGGCCCATTTTTGATCAAAACTATTTTTCCTTACGGCACAGTCGAGGTAACCCATCCAACTCATGGGACATTCAAGGTAAATGGTCATCGACTGAAACTTTATAATGGTGAAGATTTCAAGGAATTGAGAGAGGAGCTTCAGCTCCTTGAACCTTCATTTAGAGATGAAAACAGGGTGAGTCTAGCTTAAGACTATAAACGAGCGCTTCTCGGGAGGCAACCCGAGCACTAACTTCACTAACATTATATTCATGATTTTTAGCATCTAACTCCAAACTAACTGATTCAGTGAAGCGCAGGTTTCCCTACCACACGGCCTTGCACACGGGCGTGCCCGTGGCCGTGTGGACGCCATGGGACGAAAAATGGGCGTGCCGGTAGTCGTGCGAGATAAAGAAGAAAAAAATCCTCCCAACACGGGCTGAGATAACAAGACCACGGTCGTGCTATGCAGCCGTGGTCTATCTTGAGTAACCAGCACAGGCATGAGCCATGCCCGTGCCTACCAATCGTGTGAGACACTGACTACATAAACACGGGCGTGGGACATTATACACGGGCGTGGGAGAAGGTGAACACAATAGCACACACCCAAGGAACACGGGCGTGGGCAGCATCTTAAACGCGCCCAAATTTAAAAATCACGAAAAACACAGGCTGAATAAAAGATACACGGGCATGGTACCTGCCCGTGTCCCCTTCCCCTATTTAAAGAACATAGCCCCCGTTCTCCCAAAAATCTTTCCCCAAACTCCCAACCCTAGCTGTTTCCCTTAAATTCCTCTACCCCACTCCGGCCACCATCAAGGAAACCCCCACCCTTGACTTCCCCTATCATTTATCTCCCTCCCTCTTTCACATACACATCAAAAACCAGTCCACGCCCGTGCCAACAGAGTACACGCCCGCCCAAAAGGTGTTCCACCGCCATGTTTTCAAGACTATTTGCAGCACAAGCCCGTGCTCCGCCCAACCACGCCGCAACTTTCCAAAAACACTATTGTACGCAGCAATTCAATAACACCACTCGAAGATTCGACGGCATTGAGGTGACTCTTCAGCAGATCTGTCATCACCTTCATATCTCATCACCGCCACCACCTTCCGACCCAGTCGATGCAGAAGACCTCTCAGATATTTTCTTTTTCTTTTTATTTTTATCTTTATTTTTACTGTTATTCTTATTTTGCTTCTATTTTAGTTTATGGTCTAAAGACTTGAAAGTTTAATTAGTACTATTGATCTCACTTTATCACTGGCTGTCTAACCCTAAGTTTCCATAACAACATCCCTTCCCTAAAATTTAATTGATGACTTTGCAGATTAAATAGATTAAATATACTACTCAAGGAAACAAAAACATCACCTATACCTAGTCATCACATTGGTCATGGACAATCCCACAAGGATTCCATCCGAAATTCAGGAAGTTTCACTTCTTTCCCTATCTTATGATTTTATTATGCTATTATCTATCTTTGTACATTGAGGCCAATGTACATCTTAAGTGTGGGGGGTGAATATTAAAAGTGCCTAACTTTTTTCATTATTCTCAAATCCTGAATTATGCCTTGTTTCTTAAAGTAAGTTTCTCATATTATGATTAGAATGAAATTTCCTATGATTTATGATTTTTATTGATATGTTTTGGATTAAGTCATTGATAATTGTGCATTGATAATTTAAACTTTAAAATACTAGAGAATCAAGCATGATAAGTCTATTTTTCAGAATAAAATTTTTTAGGTTGTCTACCTGAATCTAGTTATTACCTTGAAGTTTGAAATTTACAAGGTTGATGTCAAAAGCCCATAATTTTTGTGAGATTTTGAGCCTTTAGAGCATATATTCTTTTTCTTGCTCACCTTATTGATTATGAGTGTGTCAACATTGATTTGTTATTCTAGAACTTGCATCGATTATACATGTCGAGACCACACCTTTGATTTGATATACAGATATGATAAAGGCACCTAGGATTTAACCCACTTACTCCACTAAAAAACCTACCTTCATAATTAACCCCTAGTGAACCCCGTTGATCCTAACAACCCTTTTTATTGAGTCACCCACTAATATTAACCCAAAACCCTTTGTATTTGTTATCACCATTCCTTTTGACTACCCTTATATCAAGATTTGATTTGATCGATTGCCTATTTATTTCGATAGTAAATTCATCATTTATTATGTATTTTTGATTTGTTCTTAAAAAAAATTGAAGTATAGTCATTATTAGTTATGTGATTAAATGAGCTTATGCGTTTAAATTCCAATTGTTGAAGAAGAAGCTCGTATTAGAGTATTATTATTAGTAGTACAAGTCTTCAATTGATGTAATTATTTATTATCAGTTCATTATTTCTGGTTAGGTAATTTGTCAGGTCAATCTCGATTCTAACCCTCTAATTCAGCCTTTACCCACACCCTTAACCTAAGCCCCGTTACAACCCTTTCAAAGACCTTTTTGATTTGTGTATCATCTCATATTATAGTGGTGGAGATTTGATTTTCATGCAAGCCTATGGGATTAACTCTTCATGTTTGACTTTTGAATGCTTAATTCTGAACCTTAAACACTTCGAGTGATTTGAGTGAATCTTTAGTGAGAATGTCAATTCGTGTCGGTTTTGAATCAGAGGTAATTATTTAGATGAGGGGAAACACCTATGTTTTGTGCTACAAATGTATGACTTAGATTGTTTGAATCTTTAGGACTCTTTGAGTTAAATTATCCATGTATGAATCATCTTTGAATTATGATGAAACACTATTGATGAATATTATGAATTGAGGGAAGTTCATTTTAATTGTGAGTTGAGAATTTTGCTTGAGGACAAGAAAAAGCTTAAGTGTGGGGGTATTTGATAAACCGCAATAGTAACATATTTTAAGCCCACATTTAGCATGCTTTTGGATGATTTATCCCTTGAATTATGTAATTTGGTGCTCTTAATCCTTTAATTTTATGTTTTATACTCAGGAGAGCATAGGAGGATGAAAAGAATGGAAAACGGGCTTAAAACGGGCCAAATGGGCCAAATCACGAAATTGACACGGCCTGGGCCCAAGACCACACGGCCGTGCCTCATTAATGGACTTGAACACGGCCTGACCACGACTTACACGGGCGTGTGACAAGGGCGTGTCCCTACCGTGGCAAAGAGAAATTCTATTCGGATTAGGGTACTTAGAGGCAAAGAAAGCCATTCCAAAGGCCTATATAAACACCCTAGAGGCCAACCTTCAGGGGGCGTCCAGCTAGGCCAAGGAGCCGAGCCAGAGAGGTCGGAATTGTGGATTTACTCAAAGAAAGCCAGTTGATTCATCTCAAGAAGCCGGAGTCATACTCAAGACGGAAGATCTTCTCTTCAATTCCTTCAGGGGGTTTTAGGGTTTTTCTTATGTTTTGTTTTATCTTTTCTTCTGAGACGTTTTCTTTTATCATTATGAACTAAACTCCTCAGATACCTGAGGGGGATGAAACCTAAGATGAATCTTGTTATTGTTTTCTGAACTATATGATAAATACTTGATTTGTTCTTAATTATGTGTTCTTAATTCTTGTTTTGATATTTTCGGGATATTAATTCATGTTTGATGTGCTTAGGTGGTGGAGCAAAAGTCCCTGCTTAAGAGTAGATCTAGCATAATTAAGCAGAGTTGATCACACGCCTAGACATAGGGTGACGAGATTTTGCCGGATTAGGGTGAAACCTAATATGGGAGTCCATAGATCGAGTTAATGCAATTCTAGGGGTTTTAATTAGAAAGAGATTTCAATTAATCAACCTAGGATTAGATGTTAGTAGCCTCGACGGAGGTATTAATATAACTTAGGGAATCCTACGGATCAAGTCAAGTGAATAAATAAATGCAGTTCGGTGTTAGATAACAAGTGAAGTCTAGGTGGATTCGTCCTCGGGTATTATCTTAATCAATTGGTTTTTCCCACAAGTATTTCCCCAAATTCATTCTTCTTTGTCTTAAAGTCTTTAGCTTAGTGGTTAGTTAATTTAGATTAAACGACAATTTCTTTTATTTTAGGCTAGATAATAAAAATAAAGTTAGTATTAGTACTTTTAGTTCCTTTGGGTTCCACAATCCGGTCTTGCCTTAACTATACTACTGTTCGATAGGTGCGCTTGCCTCAAATCATTGTCATAGTTAGTTTCCAGCTTCGATCATTCTTTTTATAAATTTTAAAACTTTGACAGATCACAGCGATCAAAATACCTGGTCGCCCGCAGAGTACTCAATATCCTTTCTTTTTAAGTCAGTATAGGATTTTTGTTGATCCGAAGCAGCCTTTAAATGATCCCGAATCAACTTAACCGTATTCTCAGCTTCAGACACCAATTCGGGACCCAGAACCCAACATTCACCTAACTCGGTCCAACACAGGGGAGTACGACACTTACGGTCATACAGGGCCTCGTAAGGTGTCATCTGAATGCTGAACTGATAACTGTTGTTATATGCAAATTCGGCTAACGGTAGGTGCTCCTCCCAATTGCCCCTGAAGTCAATCACACAACTCTGCGGCATATCCTCTAATATATGAATAACTCACTTAGATTGTCCGTCAGACTGAGGATGATACGCAGTACTGAAATCTAGTCGAGTACCTAATGCCTCATGTAACTATTTCCAGAATCGAGAGGTGAAATACGGATCCCTATTCGAAATAATCAAAATCGAGACTCCGTTTAACCTCACAATCTCAAACACGTACATCTTAGCTAACCTCTATAGCGAATAATCGGTTTTCATTGGTAGGAAATGAGTAGACTTGGTCAATCGATCAACAATGACCCACACCGAATCCTTCTTAGTAGGCATCAGAGGTAATCCACTAGCGAATTCCATTGTTACACGTTCCCACTTCCACTAGGGAATCCTGATCAGTTGAAGCAACCCCGAAGGTAATTAATGTTTAGCCTTAACTTTCTAACACGTCAGACAGTGAGAAACAAAACTAGTCATTTCCCGTTTCAACCCCGGCCACCAGTACAGTTCTCGAAGATACTGATACATTTTATTCCCACCAGGATGTATAGCGTCAGGGCTGCTATGCGCTTCCTGCAGGATTGATTGTCGCAACTTATGGTCATTAGGCACACAAACCCGACCTCTAAAACACAGAACCCCGTCACTGTCAAACCAAATTTAGAAGCTTCACCAGACTCAACCTGAAGTAAACGCTGAAATAAGGACTCATCATCCATCTGTTTAGCTCGGATCTGCTCAACCCAAATGGGCTTAACTTTCAATTCAGCCAATAAACTCCCATCATCAAATAGACTCAATCGAGTGAACATTTCTTGCAAATCAGACATCGCTCAACGGCTAAGGATGTCGGCTACCACATTGGCCTTACCAGGATGATACTCGATAATGCAGTCATAGTCCTTAAGCAGTTCAACCCATCTACGCTGTCGAAGATTCAACTCCTTCTGAGTTAACAGATACTTGAGACTCTTGTGGTTGGTGATAAACTGTAATATATACATATTTTAATCCCACATTTGGCATGCTTTTGGATGATTTATCCCTTGAATTATGGAATTTGATGCTCCTATTCCTTTAATTTCAAGTTTTATACTTAGGAGAGCATAGGAGGGTGAAAAGAACGAGAAACGGGCCAAAAACGGAGAAAATGGGCCAAAGTAAGAAATCAACACTGCCTGGAGTTCACCACACGACCGTGCCACTTTAGCAAACTCGAACACGGCCTTGGGCTCAATTCACACGGGCGTTTCACACGGGCGTGTCCCTGCCGTGACCTGTTTTAATTCCACTCGGAATAGGATACTTGTGGGCCAAGTAAGGCATCCCGAAAGCCTATATAAACACCTTAGAGGGCAACCTAAAATGGGAGTTCGACAGAAGGCTTCTGTCAGGGCTTTTGACGAAGAGCAAAGCCAGAGAAGGCTGAATATAAGGAATTACTCGAAGAAAGCCAGTTGATCTATCTCAGAAGCCAAAATCACGCTGAAGACTGAGGATTTTCCCTTCAATTTCCTTCAGGGGGTTTTAGGGTTTTTCTTTATGTTTTGTTATTTAATTTCTTCTGAGATGTATTCTTTTATAAACATGAACTAAAGCCCTCAAATACCTGAGGGGGATGAAACCTAAGATGGATCTTGTTATTGTTTTCTGAACTGTATGATAAATACTTGATTTGTTCTTAATTATGTGTTCTTAATTCTTGCTTTAATATTTCAGGATATTGATTCAAGTATTGATGTGCTTATTCGGAGGAGCCAAAGTCCCTATTTAAGAGTAGATCTAGCATAATTAAGCGAAGTTGATCGCACCTTTGCTAGAGATAGGATGACGAAAAAATCATTTGATTAGGGTCAAACCTAATATGGGAGTCCATAAATCGAAAGTTAATGCAACACTAGGGTTTTAATTAGAAAGAGATTTCAATTAATCAACCTAGGGTTAGACATTAGTAGCCTCAAAAGAGGTATTAATATAAATTAGGGAATCCTACGGATCAAGCAAGTGAATAAATAAATGCGGTTCGAGTTAAATAACAAGTGAAGTCTAGGTGGATTCTTCCTCGGGTATTGTCTTAATCAATTGATTTTTCCCAAAAGTATTTTCACAATTCATTCTCTATGTCTTGGCATCCTTAGCTTAGTAATTAGTTAGATAAATATCAATCCCCTTTATTTTAGGCTAGATAATAAAAAGAAAGTCAGTACTAGTAATTTTGGTTCCTTTGGGTTCGACATTCCGGTCTTGCCACTAAGCTATACTACTGTTCGATAGGTGCGCTTGCCTCAATCGTGGTGATAGTTAGTTTCTAGGCTCGATCATTCATTATATAAATATTAAAACTCTCAGACACGATCAGTTGCTGTAGATGATACACCTCTCACCATACAGATAGTGTCTCCAAATTTTTAGAGCAAACACAATTGCGGCCAGTTCGAGATCGTGAGTAGGTAATTCCCCTAATGTGTCTTAAGCTGTTGAGAGGCATAGCTACCACCTTACCGTCTTGCATCAGTACACATCCTAAACCGACGTGTGACGCATCACTATAAACCATAAACTCCTTACCCGGCTCGGGCTAGACTAAAGTAGGAGCTTGGCTCAAGACAGACTTAAGCTTCTCAAAGCTCGACTGATGCTCTTCAGACCACTTAAACGGTGCATTCTTACGTAGCAACTTAGTCAGGGGGGATGCTACAAACTTTCGGTAATAACCCGCTAAACCGAGAAAACTTCGAAGTTTAGATACATTCATCGGTTGTTTCCACTCAACTGCAGCATCAACTTTCTTGGGATCGACTAGGACTCCACCTGTGGTCACAACATGCCCCAGAAAAGCAACCTCAAACAACTAGAATTCACACTTATTAAACTTAGCATAAAGCTGCTTTTCACATAAAGTCTGTAGTACGATACGAAGATGCTCATCGTTGTCGAAACCATTTTTTTTAAGGTTTTTAAAAAACGGGGATCAACTTTTAAAAACGAAAATGGGAGTCACCACCAATCCCTTTTTACTTAGGTGTGATTAGATCACCTTGAAAAACGTTTTATTTCAAAATACTAATTTTGGTCCACGAAAAACAAGAAAAATGGGTTCGGGAGTCGGTTACGTATGAGGAAGGGTTAGCATCCTCATAACGCCCAAAAATTGGTACCTAATCGATAAAATCATGTCCTAATGTTGAAAATTTGAAAAAAATTTAAAATAAGATCCTTTTATTAGAAGAAAAAAAACCAAGACTTACCTATCTCAAAGAAACAAAATACTATACCCAGTAAGTTAGGATATAGCATCTCATGACTTCAAAACTAGGCACGTCTTTAGTTTAGAAAATTCCTACCTCGAGACACAAAACATCATATCCAGTAAGTTAGGATACAACGTTTTGAATTCCCAAGAATAAGTTTTTGATTTGAAATTTGTAAGTTTCGGTTTTAAAAGAGAAGGGATATCTAATACCTTAAGTTCCACGAGAAAAATAGAAACCCAGTAAGTTAGGGCACAATTCTTCTCGAAGTCCCGAAATATCACATATCACCGTATTTTTTTTTAAACTATTTGAATAAAATGTTTTAATTCAAAAGGTGTTTTTATAAAACAATGATTTGAGTAAGATATTACGACATACATATTTAATAGCAATTCTACATAACTACAAATTATACTAACAATAAATAATAAAAGAATAATATAACATGAATAAATAAAACACTAAGTAATAACATGAATAAATAAAACACTATGTTAAGCAATAATAAACAATTAAGAGAACATAAATAAATAAACATGTGATATAAAATAAATAGCAATCAGTAAGACTTTCACGAAATAACAAAGTCAAATGAAAAAAAGAATAATATATTTAAACATTGAATAAAAAAATATGACGCTTTTTTTAAAATGATTTAATATATATATATAAACGTAAAAGTAAAAAAGTACTTATAATAAATGTATATAATTTAATAATTTAATACACATAAATGATTACATATAATAAGAATAATTAGTAAATAATATATAATATTTTTATATAAAAACATATATACATAATGTACTAATCATAAAATTACATATATAATAAACAATATAAGTAAAATATGTTATATGACATAAATAGATTTTATACAAAATAAAATTTTAAAAATAATATGATATAATATAATACTATATAATATACAAATTTAAAAATATAATATAATAAATAATATATAAATTATATTAAACCAAGTAAATAATATATAATAATAATTAAATATATAAGGATAATACATATAAAATATATATGAATTTTATACTATTTACAAAATTAATATATAAATAATAAGAATAATATAAAATTTTAATATAATAAAATAATTAAATATAATATTAGAATAATTTAAAAAATAAAATAAAAAGGTTTTAAAATGAATAAAGATTAAATAGCAATAAAATAAGTAAATATGGATTAAATCAAAACGCGTGTCGTACTGTAGGGACTTATTAGGCAATTATGCCTTCTTTCCAAAATGACGTCGTTCTGATTTTAGCCCTTAAAGCAGTCCGAGGGACTAAAATGGAACAAAAACAAACTTTAGGGCTAAATTGAAAATAAGGAAAAATGATATTCGGACCTAATTGAATTTTTGAAAAAAATGCGGAAGGGCCTATGAAGCAATTTGACCATTAAATAAGAACGCGCGGATCCTCCCCTGGATATCGGGTCAATGCGCGGATCTTTATTTAAAACGACGTCGTTTTGGTCCTTACCAGACCACGCCAAAACGGCGTCGTTTCTTTGGCGTATATAAATCAATGTTCAGAGAAAAAATTCATTTGGACTTAGTTTTAAAAAAAACTCCAAAAAACGCTCTCAAATCCTCTTCGCCTCTATCCCGAGTTCTGTCACCAGGCCCCTGGTCCATACACCCCACGCACCTCACGCGCCACCACGGACGGTGGTCGGAGGCCAAAATCTCAGCTTTTCAGCGTCATCGAAAGGTAAATCCCTTTTCCTTTTATATTTTTTTTAAAAAACAGTATATTTATATAAAAATATAGATCGCGAAAAAAAAATAAAGAAAATAAAAATAAAATGAGAAATCACCTCTGTTGTTAAAAGCTTTCTGTATTTTTTATTTTAGTATATTTTGTCTGCCTATCTTTGTGTACATATTACAGATTTTTGGGGCTTTATATAGCCCCGAAATAATAAATAAAAAAAAGAAACATATTTTGTCATGTGTATTTCTTTCCTTCTGCTGTTGTTTTTTCCTTGTTTGCAGGTTTGGAGCGAAGATCTCGCGATGGAGATGAGGCGCGCTAACTGTGGCGCGAATAATGGTGGCGTGATCGAAGGGCTGCTAGGGCATTGCGGCGCGAAGGCTGGACGATTGCGGCGCCTAGGGTTTCTTAGAAACCCTAGGTTTCTGAAACCATTTTAGTGTTGGGCCCTTTTGGGCCGTTTCTGTTTTGGGTCTGGGTATTTGGGTAGGCTGTTTAGGTATTGGGCTCGGGTGTAATGGGGTATTGAGTCTGGTTTTGGGTTTGTAAGTGGGCTCGGGTAGTTTAGGGTATTATTTGTAAATGGACTATTTACAAAAAAAACTGGACTTTATTATTTTTTATTTTATTTTTTGGTCTGCGCGGGCCCGGGCAAATTGGGCCAATTACAGCTGCCCCTCTTTGCTCATTGTCGTGTAACGAGAATAGTGCAAAGACAATAAAAGGACCAATTTTTCTCGGTCTTTGCCAAGCTTTGACTTCTTCAAATGGCTTCCAACTCCACTGCAACTTCAATGGTATTGGAACTTCATCTTGATTTCAATAAGTCTGATGGCTTCAATCTGTTCCTTGTAACTTCAAGAATGTCAGATCTGCTATCTTTGATCTGCTTCACTGTAACTTCAGGAAGCAAGATCTGCTATCTTCAGCTTGCTCCCTTGCTACTTCAGGGAGATAAGGCTAGTGGCTAAAATTTGCTCCCCTGCTACCTCGGGAAGATAAGATTCGCCGTCTTCGATTTGCTCCACTGCTATCTCAGGGAGACAAAATCTGCAAACTCTAGTCTGCTTCCTTGCTACCTCAGGAAGATAAGACTACAAACTTTAGCCTGCTCCCTTGCTACCTCAGGGAGATAAGGCTAGTGGCTAAAATCTGCTCCCCTGCTACCTCGGGAAGATAAGATTAACCGTCTTCGATCTGCTCCACTACTTCTTAGGGAGACAAAATCTACAATCTTTAGTCTACTTCCTTGCTACCTCAGGAAGATAAGACTATAATCTTCACCTGCTCCCTTGCTACTTCAAGGAGATAAGGCTGGTGGCTAAAATCTGCTCCCTTGCTACATCAGGAAGATAAGATTCGCCAAATTCGATCTGCTCCACTACTGCTTAGGGAGATAAGATCTGTAATCTTCAGTCTACTTCCTTGCTACTTCAGAAAGATAAGACTACGAACTTCAACCTGCTCCCTTGCTACCTCAGGGAAATAAGGTTGGTGGCTAAAATCTGCTCCCTTACTACATCAGGAAGATAAGATTTGCCAAATTCGATCTGCTCCACTACTGCTTAGGGAGATAAGATCTGCAAATTCACTGATATTGCTACACCGTCCACTGAGGGACATGTCCTGTAGACTCGGTTCCATATGCTTATGTCACATGACTAAGATGCTATTATCAGAATGAATCAAATACTTCTAGCCACATGTGTTATGAGTGACATGAATGCAACATGTCATGAAAATGATTCCTTTTTAATCATTTAAGGATTAGGATGCAATGATCGGAATGAATCAAATGCTCCTAATGAGATTTGCTATGATATAAAATTGTTATTAGTATGATTCCTACTCTAGGTGTTATCACTCATTTGTTCTTCATTATTGTTCATCAATCCTATTCTGCTCAACAAGCTTTCCCCAATGTAATTTCTGAGTCAACTTCGCTTGGATCTTGAGAACACAAGGCTTGTACCATCCTACCACAATGAGAATCGAAACTTTTTCAATCTGACCCATCTGCAATTTTTAGGGAATAGGGTTTATTTCGAATTCAACCCATTCCACCACAATTCAGGGTTTCTTAGTTCGTCACACCATTCCTCGAATGTTATGACCTGATGACATCACTTACTTTCATCATATCAACTCATTATTTTTTCCAATTATCAATTGGACAAAGAATTTAGAGAAATAGTCTCTATCCAGACTCTTCTTTCTCAAATATTTCCAATTTATGCACATGGAAATTCTAAACAATTGTCCTGTTTCGGTTCCCTATTTTATCTAGAAATTTCCAAAGTAATATGTAAAACTTCTTTTGTGAAATTATTAGTTCATCAATCATTATTTCAATGCAACACACTTATGAATAATGGGTAACAAATAAATTGATTTCAAAGAGAGTTAAATGAAGTATCAAAAATACAAAGAAAATTAACTGGAAACATATCTTTGAGAAGAAAAATAATCCAAAGATAGTAAAATGAATAGGACAAAGATCAGATGCCCTAGATATCGCAGATTGAACTTCTATATACAAACTTCATGAAGACTACCTTAAGCTCATCATGTGTTTAGAAGACCCAAAGTGCTTTGTTGATGCCCCAATATGCAACATACTTCATTCTTTGTTGATTCAAGTAGAGCAAGATTACTGCATGTCCATTCAGAATTTGAGCTGCCCATTTTAGGTTTTCAACTCAAAATCCCTTTGGTCTCAAGGCGCCCTTTTGCGGGTTTTCGCCTTGGCCTCTCCCTTTTCTTTTTTTTTAAGAAACTCAAAGCGCCCTTTGCGGGTTTTCACTTTGGCCTCTTCTCCTTTTCAAGCAAAATACTTTTTGACTGAGTCCGAGTTTATGGGATTAGGTAAGCTTTTCCCATCCATTTCGGTCAAGATCAGTGCTCCTCCAGAGAAAGCCTTCTTCACCACATATGGTCCTTCCCAATTCGGCATCCATTTTCCTCTGAAATCCTTTTGTATGGGAAGAATCTTTTTCAGTACAAGGTCCCCTTCATGAAACTCCCTTGGACGAAATTTTTTATCGTAGGCTCGCATAATTCATTTTTGGTACATCTGACCGTGACGAATAGCCCTTAGCCTCTTTTCTTCAATTAAGTTCAACTGATCATACCGAGCTCGGATCCATTCAGCCTCATCCAGCTTTATTTCTGACAAAACTTGAAGAGAGGGTATTTCCACTTCAATAGGTAGAACTGCCTCCATCCCATAGACCAGTGAGAAAGGCATTGCCCCAGCAGAGGTTCTGACAGACGTCCGATAAGCATAGAGTGCAAACGGTAGCTTCTCATGCCAATCCTTATAAGTCTCAGTCATCTTCCCTACTATCTTCTTGATATTTTTGTTGGCTGCTTCCACTGCCCCATTCATTTTTGGACGATAGGGAGACGAGTTGTGGTGTTTGATCCCAAATTGGCTACAAATCTCTGCTATCGTGCTGTTGTTCAAGTTCAGTGCATTGTCTGATATGATCCTCTCGGGCATCCCATACCGACAAATGATCTCCTTCTTCAGGAACCGACTGACTGCTGACTTAGTAACGCTAGCGTATGAAGCAGCCTCTACCCATTTCGTGAAGTAGTCAATTACCACGAAGATGAACCGATGCCCATTCGAAGATTTCAGTGAGATTGGTCCAATAACATCCATGCCCCACATGGAAAAAGGCCATGGGGAAGTCATAACATGCAAAGGTGACGGAGGCACATGAATTTTGTCTCCATAAATCTGGCATTTATGACATCTCTTGGCATAGCTGATACAATCTCCTTCCATGGTGGACCAATAATAACCAAATCTCATTATCTGTCTGGCCATTGTGAATCCATTAGCGTGTGTTCCACAGATGCCCTCATGAACTTCCTCTAGGATCTTCCTAGCTTCGACTGTATCAACGCATCTCAATAATACTTGATCTTTTCTCTTTTTGTACAAGATATCCCCGTCTAAAACATAGTCAGAGGCCAATCTTCTTAAAGTCCTTTTCTCATTCTCAATTGCGTGCTCCGAGTATTCACGATTTTTTACGTATCGTAATATATCCTGATACCAAGGGTGGTCATCTCTTTCCTCCTCTTCTATGTCATAACAATGAGCCGGAACTTCGAAGATACTCATCTGAATAGGTCTCATATCTTCTGATCTGTTTACTTTGATCATAGAAGCTAGGGTTGCTAAAGCATCCGCCATCTGGTTTTCATCTCGTGGGAGATAATTAAAAGTGATCTCATCGAACTCCTCAATCAATCCTAGAACTATTTTTCGATAATCACTTAGCTTGGGATCTCTTGTCTCCCATTCTCCTTTAAGCTGGTAGATTACTAAGACAGAATCTCCGTATACTTCTAGTACTCTAATCTTACGCTCTACGGCTGCTCGAATTCCCATGATGCATGCTTCATATTCCTCCATGTTGTTCGTGCAATCAAAATCCAGTTTGCATGTGAATGGGTAATGATCACCACTAGGGGATACCAAGATTGCCCCAATTCCATTTCCTACAGCATTCGATGCTCCATCAAAGTTTAGCTTCCATGAACAGTCTTCAATATTTGCCACATACATTAACTCCTCATTCGGGAAATCAAAGCTCGATGGTTCGTAATCCTCGAAGGCTTTGCTAGCTAGAAATTCTACTATTGCGCTCTCTTTTATAGCCTTTTGACTTACATAAACTATATCGAATTCAGACAGCAAAATCTGCCACCTTGCTATCCTTCCATTCAAAGCAGTTGACTCCATCATATACTTTAACGGATCAAGCTTCGAAATCAACCAGGTTGTATGATATAACATATACTGCCTCAATCTCCGAGTTGTCCAAATCAAGGCGCAACACAATTTTTCAATCGATGAATATCTCATTTCACATTCAGTGAAATTTTTACTGAGATAGTATATCGCCTTTTCTTTCCTTTCTGACTCATCGTGTTGACCAAGCACACATCCCATGGAGTTATTGAATACTAACAAATACAGTATCAACGGTCTATCTGCATTAGGCGGAGATAACACTGGTGCATTTGACAAATATTGCTTGACTTTATCAAAAGCTCTCTGGCATTCCTCGTCCCATACACCTTGGTTGTGTTTCTTGAGAAGACGAAATATAGGATCACATTTCTCAGTTAATTGTGAAATAAACCGAGCAATGTAATTTAACCTCCCCAGAAAACCTCGAACTTCCTTTTGAGTGCATGGTGGAGGTAGTTCTTGTATAGCTTTGACTTTATTCGAGTCAACTTTGATTCCTCTCTCACTGACCACAAAACCCAATAATTTCCCTGACCGAGCTCCGAAGGTACACTTTATCGGGTTGAGCTTCAATTGAAATTTTCTTAATCTCAAAAACAACTTCTTCAAAACTCCAATGTGTTCCTTTTCTGTTCAGGATTTGGCGATCATGTCATCAACATACACTTCGATCTCTTTATGCATCATGTAATGGAATAAGGTTACCATGGCCCTCTGATATGTTGCTCCTGTATTCTTTAGCCTAAATGGCATCACCTTATAACAAAAGGTACCCCATAAGGTTATGAAAGTAGTTTTCTCCATATCCTCAGGGTGCATCTTGATCTGATTGTATCCCGAGAAACCGTCCATGAAGGAAAATAGTGAGTATCCAGTCGTATTATCCACCAACGTGTCAATATGAGGCAAAGGGAAATTGTCTTTTGGGCTAGCCTTATTTAGGTCCCTATAGTCTACACACATCCGAACCTTTCCATCCTTCTTAGGGACAGGAACAATGTTGGCAACCCACTCTGAGTATTTGACCACTTGTAGAAAACCAGCATCAAACTATTTCTGGACCTCCTATTTTATTTTCAACACTACATCAGGCCTAATCCTTCGTAGCTTTTGCTGAACTGGCTTGCACTCTTCTCTTATGGGGAGGCGATGAACTACAATGTCGGTACTCAGCCCAGGCATATCTTGGTATGACCATGCAAAGACATCTTTGAATTCCCGTAGTAACTCAACCAGGTCTCGCTTTGTTTCCTCGGCTATGTGTGTTCCGATTTTCACAACTTTTCCTTCCTCCAAGGCTATGTTCTCTACCTCCTCTTCGTGGGGTAAAATTTGTTTCTCCTCTTGCTTTACCATTCTTAACAAATCTGGAGACAAGTCACAATCTCTGTCATCTTCAAAATCCTGAGATTCCTCTAAACACATGTCTTGCTCAAAATGGTCCTCTGGGTATGTAGTATCATTGCTCATATCATTGATATCTAGAGACCTGTGGTGGGCATAAAAGAATGTACAATGAACAAATGAATTCGAGGACAACTATTCACGTGATATAAATGAGAAATAAAAAAAATTGGAATGAAATTAGAGAGTAAAAAAATGAAAGAATATTTGCTAGAATTCGTCATTAAAGATGTATTTTATTGAAATAAAATATCTGAACATGAGCCTATTTTACAAAAGAAATATTATTGTTCCTAGGCTAAAAAAAAACAAGAGCGTTCTGAATATTACTCTATATAATCTCTAAAAACTACCAGAAGTTCCTCTGCAGTCCAATTGTTCAAAACGCTTCCAGATTCATAAGGGCGAATGCCCAATAGGTTTCTTTGTTCAATTCCCTCCTCGTGTATGGCATTGATGTGAAGACTTTTCAGTAACCCTCTCGCAGGGTGAATTATCCCTCTGGATACAAAGATTTGGGATATGTGGAGGAATGTCATCGATTCCCACTTGACTTCTTCCCCATTCAGCCGTGCCCTTTTTCTCTCTTGTTTTTTCTCGATTTCTTTTCTCCTCTGTCTGGCATCTGGCCTAAAACCCAAGCCAAAATGGTCTCTCTTCTCTTTCAGCATCGGCACTTGTATTTCCCCTTGTAGATGTCTGCCCAGTCCTTTTCCTGGTAGGGCTCCTTTCCCCACCATCATCTGTAAGCCCATCCTTGTGGTCCTGGATATCTTAGGCACTGGAACCTCATTCCCCTCCAATATAAATGTGGCATTCACGAACTCTAGGGATCGAAAGGAACACTCAGTGGCCTCCTCATTTGCCTCTAAGTATGGTGCGTCATTGGTGACGGTTGCTATGAAGTCTTCCTCTGTGTTTATGGTTACCAACCGACCCTCTGTTACCAGTTTTAGTTTTTGATGCAGTGATGAGGGCACTGCTCCTACCGAATGAATCCAGGGTCTTCCCAACAAGCAGTTGTAAGAGGGCTTTATATCCATCACCAGAAAGTCCACCTCATATATGTTTGGCCCAATTTGTAACGATATGTCAATTCTTCTCATCACTCTTCTCTCGGTGCCATCAAATGCTCTCACTATGTTCTGGCATGTCTTCATGTGAGAACTGTCTATCGACAATCTTTTCACTGTGGACAATGGTAAGACGTTCAGAGCTGATCCATTATCGACTAGCACGCTCGGTAGAGTATATCCTTTGCAACGAGTAGTGATGTGCAAAGCTTTAGTTGATCCCATACCATCAGGTGGAATTTCATCGTCACTAAAGTAAATGAAATTATCGACACTTATGTTACTAACGAGACGGTCAAGTTTATTGACAGATATATCCTTAGTAACATAAGTTTCATTCAGTACTTTCATCAATGCTTCGCGATGCACTTCTAAACTTAGGAGTAAGGCTAGCACCGATATGCGGGCAGGTTGCTTGTGCAGCTGTTCTACCACGCTGTATTCACTGTGCTTTAAGAATTTTAAAAATTCTTTAGCCTCCTCTTCCTTCACAGGTTCATTAATAAGGGCGCCAGGTTCTTTCTCTCATTCAACTCCACAGACTTTAACTTTGCTGGTTCTGTTCTGACGTTTCCCAAATCGTAACGCCTTCCACTTCGTGTGTAGGATCCTTCATTTTAGACCTCCTTGGAAGTGCTAGCTGAATTTTCCCCTCCTGGTATGGTCACATTACAGTCGTAATTCCATGGTACCATTTTGTTGTCCTTGTAAGGAAAAGAAAAAGGCCTCTGGATTACAACTTTAGGCACGATTTGTGCTCCGCCTTCTGCGCTTCTCGGTCGGGAAATAATGATCCTCGAATAATTGACTTTTTGGTTTGTCAATTCTCCTTCTGTTACACAGACGCTTCCTTCCTCTGAGCCTCCTTTATAAAATTCCATTTCCTTATTATCCATAAGGCTTTGTACCAGAACCCTAAACTCAGTACATTCCTGGATCCCATGTCCCTCTACTTCGTGGAACTCACAGTAGTTCTTTAGTTATTCACCTCCTTCCACAGAACTTGATTCTATCAGTCCTCATCTTCTCATTTCCCTCCAAACCATTCTCAATGGGGTTTTCACTTCTGAGATATCCTCCTTGATCTTTCTCGTGACATTTTCCCCAACCGCGTTTATCCCCATATCACCATGGTTTGGTAATGGATTCTCCGCACTAGGTGTATCGTCGAACTTCATAATCCCCATCTTGATGAATCTTTTGACTAACTTTTTGAAGGTAGTGTAGTGTTCTATTGAGTGCTTCGTTATTCCCGCATGGTAGTCGCATTGAGCATTTGAGTCATACCATTTGGGGTATGGGGGCTGTAACAGCTTCAAATAAAATGGGGACACGACGTGCACGTCGAATAAGCTTTGGTATAGGTCTTTATACGTCATTGGAATTGGCGTAAATTAAATATTTTTAGAATTTTGTCTAGTGCCTGATTCTTTTCTTGTTGACCCTTGTTGCCCTAAGAAGAACTACTTTGGTGGTGTGATGTTGGATCGCTTTGAGTACCCTTTGTTGTATGTACTCGTGTTATTTACCTCACTATCCTTTTTCCTAGGATCAGACCTTCTAATGGTTTCTCCCGCTTCAATCTTACCACCCCTTATGGCATTTTCTATCATTTCCCCTGCCATCACTATATCCGCGAAGCTCTTAGTGGTGCTTCCTATCATATGGGTGATAAATGGTGCCTTTAAAGTGTTGATAAACAACATGGTGGTTTCCTTCTCTAGGAGAGGTGGTTGAACTTGCATGGCAACTTCCCTTCATCTTTGCGCGTATTGCCTGAAGCTTTTATTCGATTTATTTTCCATGTTTTGCAACATGATTCTATCAGGCGTCATGTCTGTAACATGATTGTACTGCTTCATGAAGGCTTGGGCTAAGTCTCTCCAGGAGTTAATGTTAGCGCGGCTGAGTTGATTGTACCACCTGGACGCTGCCCCCACTAAACTGTCTTGGAAACAATGAATCAAAAGTTGATCATTGTTCACGTAGCCAGTCATGCGTCTACAGAACATGGTGATGTGGGCTTCAGGGCAGCTAGTCTCGTTGTACTTCTCAAATTCTGGCATCTTGAATTTATGAGGAAGCACCAAATCCGGAACCAAACTCAAGTCATTTGCGTCAATACCATGGTGATGATCGGCATTTTCCAAAGCCTTGAATTTTTCCTCCAACCATCTACAGTGATCCTCTAACTGCCTCGAGGATTCAATTCTTGTCCCTTCCCTCTCTGCTATGTCCAAATCAGGGATGACGGGATTAGCAGGGTTGTCTCTTGGGTTAGATCCTGAGCCCACTTGGAAGTTCATGGGTGGTCTATTATCAGCTTGCCCCTGTTGACGCCTAATCGTGACAGGTGGCCTTTGGGGATACTCCTCTGGTTGTACATGCGGTGGGGTGAAACCCCGAGGAAAGTCCTCATTGTCTTCAGTATTAACTATGGGACCCTTCCCTTTGTCCATTGCCCCACTCAGCATCTGGGCCATTTGAGCCATCATGCTCCTCTGAGCTTCCAACATTTGATCTCTCATTTCTTGTTGGAGCTTTTCCATTTGCTCCTGCATCTGGTCTTGCATATCCCTCTGGAATTGTTCAAGTCTTTGATCCATTTTCCTTGTCTTTGCACGTGTACCGTAGTGGTGTTCAGCTTCCAGATTTCCCTTCTCTCTCTCTCTCTAAATAATTTCAACTAATTAGACTCTCTCTATGGATTTGAATGCATATGATGTTATGTAATACAAATGCATGAATGCAAAGAGGCATCGATTCTGATTCAACTTCATTTTAGAAAACTTTATTAGAAAACAAACTCCTTTACATAAAACGGACTACAAATATGCTTTCGCCCTAAGTCCTAAAGTTTTGATTTTCCCAAGCAATGAAGCTAGCTCTTGACTACGATCGGACCGTAGCTCATACTTCATGCTCAACGTATTAGCCTGTGATGCCAAAGTCTGTAGATGATCAGCTACCTCTCGAATCTGAACTATGGCTTCACCCATAAGGTAATCCTGACTTCTAACTTGGTCATGGGAATGGTAAAGCTCTTCCTTCCAACTCCCTTCTCTTTCTTCAAGAAGCTCGATTCGAAGTTCACAACTGTGTATTGCTGCTTCTAACTCTTCAATCTTGCCCTTCATTTCCTCGATCATGTTCAGACTCGACTTCAGCTCATTTTCAGAATTACGGCTTCGGTGGTGGTGAAGAGACAGTCCCAATTTAGCCACTCTAGCTTTTAATCCACTCTTTTCCTTTTTGCTTTCTGCTAACCTTTTTTCTAGGGCCTCGTTTTGCATCTGCATCTCTAGGAACTTCTTCTCCCAATGATCGGCTTTGGCTTTTTCCTCTTGAACCTCATATTGCCACTGTTCCGAAGTCTTTCCCAATCCAACATTTTTCATCGACAGACGCAACTTCTTATATTCTGTCTTTAAGTCATTCAGATCTTCCTCGACCCTTTTCTTCCCTTTTCTTAGTTTTTCGGCCTCTGATTTCTGAACATCCACGTCTAACCTCAGATACGTTTTCTCTTCTTCCAACTTCTCTATCCTCTTTCCAAGCTCTGAACTCATCTTTTCGAAGTCTTGTTTCACAATCTCTAACTCTGATGGGACCACTTGCAGGCATTCTTCTCTTGATCGGGCATCTTCTGGATTCGGCTCGGGGATGTTATCATTAATCCTTCTAATCCTCCATCCACTGTATTCTGGGGTGATCATTTGTCCTGCGGATAATCTCTTCATCCTACGAATCTGATTCCAAGCAGCAGAAATCTCCTTAACCCTCTTCTTATAATTTTCCTCTCTGTAGGAGAACTCACACTGAGCCAGCCCATATGTCGTTGGTACAAACTGTCTTGATCCATATTGCCTCAGTACAAGCAAAGGATCATATCCAATGGCTCCCCAAATTCCAAGTAAAGGAACCCAGTCAAAACTCCTACACCGGTAAAGGATTTTGTCAAGAATCATCCAAGGAGCCCTCCACTCGATGTCTTCTTCTTGAAGGTTTTGAAGGAGCGCCATCCAGCTTTCCTCGGACACGTCTTCTCTCTTCGGTGTAACTACAATCTCTTTCAACAGAGAGTAATTCTCAGAAAAAACTTGATAAGACACTTTCTCCACCTTCCAGAAATGACTGTGGAACCAAGCCAACAACAACTGCGCGCACCCAATGAACCTGCCGTCACCTGTTCTCCGACATGCATTCAAAGATTTAAACGTCTCGGCTAAGATCGCAGGTACAGGCGTGACTCTTCTGCCAAGTCGATCGAATAAATCGGTAACTGCTTCATCTACATGTCTTAGAGCTTTAGGGAAGATTACCAAATCGTAAATACACAAGGCCAAGACGTCAACCTTCTTCTTTACATCTGGATGTGTTAGGACCAAATCCCTCAAATTCTACCAAGGAATGTATTTACCTTCACCTTTCTCTTGAATTCTGGCTGCAACCCACTGTTCACTCATCCCCGTGATATTCATTAACTTCTTCACAAAGGTTGGAACATTAGCAGTGTAACACCCCAAACCCGGCCCAAACATTACGACCGAATTTGGTATGTCATAGAGAAAACCATTTTGAAAATCCCTTTAGCCGATTTGAGTTTTGATGAAAACATCTTATTTTCGATTATCTCGTTAAATAAAACATTTGTGTGTATGAAGAAACAAAACTTAACTTAGTTGTTTAAAAATTATATTAAATCAAAGTTGTTACCGAGATTTGGACATACCGATGGCATAGAAAAAAATCATTTACGTTTGAATTTAAGAAAACATGTATAACCATTTTAAAGTCACTAAGTAATTTAAACAAATTATCCAAAACATGCAAAGTAATAAAAATAATCTTAGGAGGCCTTATTACAACTTGAGCAAATGAAACCAGGAATAAGTAAAAATAATTCAAGTCCATTTAAACCAATATTTCCACTGCATGGCCTCCTCGAGTCCATCCGGCTCCTCATCCGCGATCTACGAGTCACCTGAAAAATGTTAAAGGAGAAGGTGAGTCACCAAGACTCAATGTGTAACCCTTCCCCGATTTAGTGCAACAACATACACAATTTATAACAAATTAACATGCTCTAAACCATGCACCCAACCTAGCCATCCAAACACCTTTCTCTACCCCGTGTGGTACCAAACCACTGGTGGTGCCAAACCACTGGTGACTTAAAGTCACGATATCCTTCAATACTTGTGGTGCCAAACCACTGGTGATGCCAAACCACTGGTGACCCGAAGTCACAAATCAAATGATGGGGCCAACCCATCGTGTGATGCCAAATCACTGGCGTCAATCCCATAATGTAAACTGTGGGGCCAACCCACTGTGGTGCTAAGCCACTGGGACGAGACGCTATGAGGTGCCAAACCTCTGGAGGTGCCAAACCTCTGGTGACCGTAGTCACGAAATGTGGTACCAAACCACTGGTGTCCGTCGACACAAATATCACTTCCCCCTCCACTCATATAACCCACATCAGTCAATGTTATTTAACAGAAATCAGGTCAACATGCTTACTTAGCAACATACACTAGATTTATCAATAACCATGTATTTAAGTCACATATACCAAATATGTCATGCTTCCCAAAAGCATCATAAAGAAACTCATAACGACAAGGACTTACCTGAATCCTTGCTTATACCATGATGGTATTAAATCCAAATCTACACAGAACAGATTTAGCATACACAAAACTTAGCACATTAATAGTTATAAAGTGTGTATGTACACACACACATCACCAATGATAGTCCTAAATCCCGAAAAGACAAATCGGCCACACAAGCTTTCCTTGCCCTATATTCGGCCAAACATGGAAGTTAGTGACATGGCCTATTCGGCCAAACCAATTAAATCTAAAGGGTTATCTCTTGAACCCGAATCCTTACCTACACGCCTTTGAATACTAGCCACCACACACCAAGTGTTTCTGCTTCCCTAAAATCGGTAATCACATGTTAATAGCCTTCGGCTTTATCGAACACTAAAAGAATAGACTATTAACATAAATCCTTACCACCACTTACTCGAATCGACTAATCAAAGATGAAGGCTTCGCTTGGTTACTTCCAAAATCCCGGAGACCCTTTCAAAATCGATCACAAAAAGACCCCACCCTTGACTAATATTCGGCCAAGGCAACCCCAAGAAATAGCAGAGAGATTCGGCTAATACAACCAAAAAGAAAAGGAGGGAATTCGGCTAGAGTTTTTGGAAGTAGAAACAAATGAAATGGTTAAAGAAGAAAGGAGAAATCGGCAAAGTAGATTAGAGGTGGGAGAAGGAAGATTCGGCTAGGAAGACAATGTGAATTTCGACACGAGTGTTTTAAGAAAGAAAGAATTGAAATTATGAGAAGAAGAAGGTAGCTATTTTTGGCTTAGCTCCAATGAAAAAGAAAAAGAGAATTTGTAGGGTAGATGGTTCGGCCAAGAGACAAAAAGGAGAAAAGGAAGCAAAATAAAAAGAAAACTTTAGAAACTTAAGAGAGCATTCGGCTAGGTGCAATCAACAAAAGAAATTCAGCACTCACCAAGTGAAGTTTCGACTTTGGTATACTAGACAAAGGCTGACCGAAATGCACCAAAAGATGCCTAAAAGAATCCGGCACTCCCCCCTTGAAGACTCCAAAATTTGGCCACAACCTACAAAAGCTCATGACCACTAATTCAAACTAATTTGAATTAGTCAAATGCCTTAATTTACTCTTCTCCATCCATTCAAAAAAAATAGAATTTAAAAAAAAATTAACAAATTCTTATCTCTTATCACCTCTTCAAATAAATAATAAAAATAAAAGAAACCATGTGCTCATCAATTTCTTCCAGCCGAATTTTAAAAAAACAAATTCAGCTTGATCCTTATCCCAATTGAAGATCCCATGTGCAGGCCAATTCCTTCTCTCCCTTTTCACGCCAGCATTGAAAAATAAAAACCCCAATTACAGCTCCCTTGGTTCGAACCTAGAACCTCACTACCATGACCCTCTCTTCCAACGCCTGTGCCACTCTTCCCAATTGACTTTCATGCCATAAAACCCATCATTTAATTTTAAAGCCTTCCTACTTAAGCCCATCACCGCACATATAAAAATAAACGCAAAACGCCGCTGCTCCAGCCATTCGAACCTGCGCCCATCTTCACCTCCAACTCCTAAGTGGCGCACGGTAGCCACTTAGCCAATTAATTCTTTGTGTCATGCTTCTCCCTAAATTTTACTTAACCCCTAACTCACCTAGCTCCCTTCTTTAAAACACTTAGAAAGAAATTTTTAGTTCTAAGTCAGGCCTAGCTCGGGGTTATTTCTAGACCCTAAAACATGCCAAATGATCCTAGTATTTAATTCTTCAAGCGCACACATGGGAAATTAATTAAATTTTAGACAACCCCTAATTCAGGATGTTACAATTCTACCCCCTTAAAATAATTTCGTCCTCGAAATTACTTACTATCGTCCAATCGTGCATCCTTAACTCATCACACTACGCTATTGTTGAGCACTCTGATCTTAAAGAACTATCATACTTTCGGACACATTCCCTAAGTTCATAATCCAAGTTCCATACACTTTACTAGCAACATAAGAACGAACTAATGCAACCACAACCAAGACAATTGAGGGTATTTCTGAAAATTTGTCAAATTTAAAGATATGGCAAAACTTTTGGGAACCAGGGGTATTTTGGTAATTTTGTCAATCAGGGGTAATTTCGTAAATTTCCAAAGTCAGGGTATTATTTTGAAATACAAATTTTTTTTGGGTACTCTTGCAAAGTAAGAGAATTTTTATTGAAATCGAGGTAATACGGTAATTTTAAAACCAAGGGCATTTTCGTAATTTTGCCACTAGGGGCATTTTGGTAATTTTAATAAATCAAGAATACTTTGAAATTTTCCAAGAATAAATTTGTCCTACTATTTAAAAGAGATATTTTAATGATTTTAAAATTAGGGTTTTCATAAAACATGGCTAATCCCTTTCGGGTTTTATTTAGTATGTTTAGCCTATGACCGAGTCCTCTTGGTTAGGGTGAACCGAAGCTACGCACCAGGTAGGAATCCCGCGAAGAGGAGGTGAGTCACGAGGACTGCTTAAATACCAAGCTCTTCCGGATCCAATCCTAGACATGCGCACCAGGGTTACCACACCCTAACTCGGCGACTTGGTCGTAGGTTTGTTTAATTAGGCTTTTAGAGTCTTATGTCTTTTGCTGGGGTAAACTAGTCCTAGGGTCTAAACACTTATCATACTATCTACGTTCCATACCTACCCTTCTACATATAATAATTCATAAAGAAGTCAAGTACTTACGGGCGGATTGGTGCTTGGAGACTATCCGCCATCTTTGTCTAAAACAAAAACCATTTTCACAAGGCCTACCAAAATATTTTGGGCCTTGGGCCCCCACAGCCGAGCTTTGAACTTGGCTCTGATACCAATTTTGTAACACCCCAAACCCGGCCCAAACATTACGACCGAATTTGGTATGTCACAGAGAAAACCATTTTGAAAATCCCTTTAGCCGATTTGAGTTTTGATGAAAACATCTTATTTTCGATTATCTCGTTAAATAAAACATTTGTGTGTATGAAGAAACAAAACTTAACTTAGTTGTCTAAAAATTATATTAAATCAGGTTGTTACCGATTTCAGACATACCCGATGGCATAGAAAAAAACCATTTACGTTTGAATTTAAGAAAACATGTATAACCATTTTAAAGTCACTAAGTAATTTAAACAAATTATCCAAAACATGCAAAGTAATAAAAATAATCTTAGGAGGCCTTATTACAACTTGAGCAAATGAAACCAGGAATAAGTAAAAATAATTCAAGTCCATTTAAACCAATATTTCCACTGCATGGCCTCCTCGAGTCCATCCGGCTCCTCATCCGCGATCTACGAGTCACCTGAAAAATGTTAAAGGAGAAGGTGAGTCACCAAGACTCAATGTGTAACCCTTCCCCGATTTAGTGCAACAACATACACAATTTATAACAAATTAACATGCACTAAACCATGCACCCAACCTAGCCATCCAAACACCTTTCTCTACCCCGTGTGGTACCAAACCACTGGTGGTGCCAAACCACTGGTGACTTAAAGTCACGATATCCGTCAATACTTGTGGTGCCAAACCACTGGTGGTGCCAAACCACTGGTGACCCGAAGTCACAAATCAAATGATGGGGCCAACCCATCGTGTGATGCCAAATCACTGGCGTCAATCCCATAATGTAAACTGTGGGGCCAACCCACTGTGGTGCTAAGCCACTGGGACGAGACGCTATGAGGTGCCAAACCTCTGGAGGTGCCAAACCTCTGGTGACCGTAGTCACGAAATGTGGTACCAAACCACTGGTGTCCGTCGACACAAATATCACTTCCCCCTCCACTCATATAACCCACATCAGTCAATGTTATTTAATGTAAATCATGTCAACATGCTTACTTAGCAACATACACTGGATTTATCAATAACCATGTATTTAAGTCACATATACCAAATATGTCATGCTTCCCAAAAGCATCATAAAGAAACTCATAACGACAAGGACTTACCTGAATCCTTGCTTATACCATGATGGTATTAAATCCAAATCTACACGAATGCATTTAGCATACACAAAACTTAGCACATTAATAGTTATAAAGTGTGTATGTACACACCTGTCACCAATGATAGTCCTAAATCCCGAAAAGACAAATCGGCCACACAAGCTTTCCTTGCCCCTATATTCGGCCAAACATGGAAGTTAGTGACATGGCCTATTCGGCCAAACCAATTAAATCTAAAGGGTTATCTCTTGAACCCGAATCCTTACCTACACGCCTTTGAATACTAGCCACCACACACCAAGTGTTTCTGCTTCCCTAAAATCGGTAATCACATGTTAATAGCCTTCGGCTTTATCGAACACTAAAAGAATAGACTATTAACATAAATCCTTACCACCACTTTATCGAATCGACTAATCAAAGATGAAGGCTTCGCTTGGTTACTTCCAAAATCCCGGAGACCCTTTCAAAATCGATTACAAAAAGACCCCACCCTTGACTAATATTCGGCCAAGGCAACCCCAAGAAATAGCAGAGAGATTCGGCTAATACAACCAAAAAGAAAAGGAGGGAATTCGGCTAGAGTTTTTGGAAGTAGAAACAAATGAAATGGTTAAAGAAGAAAGGAGAAATCGGCAAAGTAGATTAGAGGTGGGAGAAGGAAGATTCGGCTAGGAAGACAATGTGAATTTTCGACACGAGTGTTTTAAGAAAGAAAGAATTGAAATTATGAGAAGAAGAAGGTAGCTATTTTTGGCTTAGCTCCAATGAAAAGAAAAGAGAATTTGTAGGGTAGATGGTTCGGCCAAGAGACAAAAAGGAGAAAAGGAAGCAAAATAAAAGAAAACTTTAGAAACTTAAGAGAGCATTCGGCTAGGTGCAATCAACAAAAGAAATTCAGCACTCACCAAGTGAAGTTTCGACTTTGGTATACTAGACAAAGGCTGACCGAAATGCACCAAAAGATGCCTAAAAGAATCCGGCACGCCCCCCTTGAAGACTCCAAAATTTGGCCACAACCTACAAAAGCTCATGACCACTAATTCAAACTAATTTGAATTAGTCAAATGCCTTAATTTACTCTTCTCCATCCATTCAAAAAAAATAGAATTTAAAAAAAAATTAACAAATTCTTATCTCTTATCACCTCTTCAAATAAATAATAAAAATAAAAGAAACCATGTGCTCATCAATTTCTTCCAGCCAATTTTAAAAAAACAAATTCAGCTTGATCCTTATCCCAATTGAAGATCCCATGTGCAGGCCAATTCCTTCTCTCCTTTTCACGCCAAACATTGAAAATAAAAACCCCAATTCTGCCTCCTTGGTTCGAACCTAGAACCTCACTACTGCATGACCCTCTCTTCCAACGCCCTGTGCCACTCTTCCCAATTGACTTTCATGCCATAAAAACCCATCATTTAATTTTAAAGCCTTCCTACTTAAGCCCATCACCGCACATATAAAAATAAACGCAAACGCCGCTGCTCCGACCATTCGAACTTGCGCCCATCTTCACCTCCAACTCCTAAGTGGCGCACGGTAGCCACTTAGCCAATTAATTCTTTGTGTCATGCTTCTCCCTAAATTTTACTTAACCCCTAACTCACCTAGCTCCCTTCTTTAAAACACTTAGAAAGAAATTTTTAGTTCTAAGTCAGGCCTAGCTCGGGGTTATTTCTAGACCCTAAAACATGCCAAATGATCCTAGTATTTAATTCTTCAAGCGCACACATGGGAAATTAATTAAATTTTAGACAACCCCTAATTCAGGATGTTACAATTCTACCCCCTTAAAATAATTTCGTCCTCAAAATTACTTACTATCGTCCAATCGTGCATCCTTAACTCATCACACTACGCTACTGTTGCGCACTCTGATCTTAAAGAACTATCATACTTTCCAGACACATTCCCTAAGTTCATAATCCAAGTTCCATACACTTTACTAGCAACATAAGAACGAACTAATGCAACCACAACCAAGACAATTGAGGGTATTTCTGAAAATTTGTCAAATTTAAAGATATTTTTAAAACACTTAGAAAGAAATTTTTAGTTCTAAGTCAGGCCTAGCTCGGGGTTATTTCTAGACCCTAAAACATGCCAAATGATCCTAGTATTTAATTCTTCAAGCGCACACATGGGAAATTAATTAAATTTTAGACAACCCCTAATTCAGGATGTTACAAGCAGCCCTAGAATAAACTCTGTCAATTTGGATCCTCGAACAGCGAAGCAAGGTCGTATATTCCTCTACCGTGGGAACTAAATCTACTTTCCCGAAAGTGAAACAACTATAAGCAAAATTCCAAAACTGAGTCATAGCGCGGAACAGATACTTATCTACTTGGACGTCGAGCAAGTAAGGTAGATCACCATAATTACGATAGAACAGCTGCTTTGCCTTATCGTCCCACTAAGTCCATATTCCCTTCAACTCCTGAAGCTCATTTTGCGTGACACTGATACGAGCGAAATCCCGTAGTTCTGACACATACCCCTCAGCTAAGCTATCTCCTTTCTCTAATTGTCTTTGCTCTGACCATATACAAACGACTGCATTGTCTTCCACTTTATCAAGGAATTCGTTCTCCATAACCAGCTTTCTAACTTTAGAAACTGACCGTGAATCGATACCTCTTTAAATATGAAATGACATGCACAAAAGAATAAAACACAACAAGTTAGTACCACAAAATATAAAGCAAGCAAAGTAAACAAACATCTATCTGGGTAACTACTAAGGTTCGCCATAGTTCTACTTAGGGTGGGTTCTTATGTTTTCTACGTGTGGTTTAGCTCTAAATTTGAGGTACCCGAACCAGCAGATTCCTCGATCCTCACCCATTATAGGCTCATACGGACCGAGTTCGGTTCAGGGGAATACATTTCCCTATGGCCATGCGGAAGTGAAAACTTCACGAAGACATAGGTACAGATGTATCCCGGAAGCAATCCACTAGCCCATGCGGAGGTGAAAACCTCACGAAGGCATAGCTTCTCGCTTCCACTTAAAGGCGCGACCACAACGGTCATGTAATGCAATGTAAAGATATATATCAAAAATTAAAACAACATGCAATAAAAGGATCATGGTTTTTTTTTTTTTTAAATCAGAATTTAAAATTTGGACAAAAGGACATGAAATTATCGATTTTTATGGCTTGACTCTCTTATTGTCCCCAGCGGAGTCGCCAAGCTGTCGAAACCATTTTTTTAAGGTTTTTAAAAAACGGGGATCAACTTTTAAAAACGAAAATGGTAGTCGCCACCAATCCCTTTTTACTTAGGTGTGATTGGATCATCTTGAAAAACGTTTTATTTCAAAATACTGATTTTGGTCCACGAAAAACAAGAAAAATGGGTTCGGGAGTCGGTTACATATGAGGAAGGGTTAGCATCCCCATAACGCCCAAAAATTGGTACCTAATCGATAAAATCATGTCCTAATGTTGAAAATTTGAAAAAAATTTAAAATAAGATCCTTTTATTAGAAGAAAAAAAACCAAGACTTACCTATCTCAAAGAAACAAAATACTATACCCAGTAAGTTAGGATATAGCATCTCATGACTTCGAAACTAGGCACGTCTTTATTTTAGAAAATTCCTACCTCGAGACACAAAACATCATATCCAGTAAGTTAGGATACAACGTTTTGAATTCCCAAGAATAAGTTTTTGATTTGAAATTTGTAAGTTTCGGTTTTAAAAGAGAAGGGATATCTAATACCTTAAGTTCCACGAGAAAAATCGAAACCCAGTAAGTTAGGGCACAATTCTTCTCGAAGTCCCCAAATATCACATATCACCGTATTTTTTTAAACTATTTGAATAAAATGTTTTAATTCAAAAGGTGTTTTTATAAAACAATGATTTGAATAAGATATTACGACATACATATTTAATAGCAATTCTACATAACTACAAATTATACTAACAATAAATAATAAAAGAATAATATAACATGAATAAATAAAACACTATGTAATAACATGAATAAATAAAACACTATGTTAAGCAATAATAAACAATTAAGAGAACATAAATAAATAAACATGTGATATAAAATAAATAGCAATCAGTAAGACTTTCACGAAATAACAAAGTCAAATGAAAAAAGAATAATATATTTAAACATTGAATAAAAAAATATGACGATTTTTTTAAAATGATTTAATATATATATATAAAAAAATTAAAAGTAAAAAATTACTTATAATAAATGTATATAATTTAATAATTTAATACATATAAATGATTACATATAATAAGAATAATTAGTAAATAATATATAATATTTTTATATAAAAACATATATACATAATGTACTAATCATAAAATTACATATATAATAAACAATATAAATAAAATATGTTTTATGACATAAATAGATTTTATACAAAATAAAATTTTTAAAAATAATATGATATAATATAATACTATATAATATACAAATTTAAAAATATAATATAATAAATTATATATAAATTATATTAAACCAAGTAAATAATATATAATAATAATTAAATATATAAGGATAATACATGTAAAATATATATGAATTTTATACTATTTACAAAATTAATATATAAATAATAAGAATAATATAAAATTTTAATATAATAAAATAATTAAATATAATATTTGAATAATTTAAAAAATAAAATAAAAAGGTTTTAAAATGAATAAGGATTAAATAGAAATAAAATAAGTAAAAATGGATTAAATCAAAACACGTGTCGTACTGTAGGGACTCATTAGGCAATTATGCCTTCTTTCCAAAACGACGTCGTTCTGATTTTAGCCCTTAAAGCAGTTCGAGGGACTAAAATGGAACAAAAACAAACTTTAGGGCTAAATTGAAAATAAGGAAAAATGATATTCGGACCTAATTGAATTTTTGAAAAAACGCGGAAGGGCCTATGAAGCAATTTGACCATTTAATAAGAACGCGCGGATCTTTATTTAAAACGACGTCGTTTTGGTCCTTACCAAACCACGCCAAAACGGCGTCGTTTCTTTGGCGTATATGAATCAATGTTCAGAGAAAAAAAATTCATTTGGACTTAGTTTTAAAAAAAAAACTCCAAAAAAAGGCTCTCAAATCCTCTTCGCCTCTATTCCGAGTTCTGTCACCAGGCCCCTGGTCCATACACCCCACGCGCCTCACGCGCCACCACGGACGGTGGTCGGAGGCCAAAATCTCATCTTTTCAGCGTCATCGAAAGGTAAATCCCTTTTCCTTTTATATTTTTTTAAAAAATAGTATATTTATATAAAAATATAGATCGCGAAAAAAATAAAGAAAATAAACAAAATAAAAATAAAATGAGAAATCACCTCTGCTGTTAAAAGCTTTCTGCATTTTTTATTTCAGTATATTTTGTCTGCCTATCTCTGTGTACATATTACAGATCTTTGGGGCTTTATATAGCCCCGAAATAATAAATAAATAAAAAGAAACATATTCTATCCTGTGTATTTCTTTCCTTCTGCTGTTTTTTCCTTGTTTGCAGGTTTGGAGCGAAGATCTCACGATGGAGATGAGGCGCGCTAACTGTGGCGCAAATAATGGTGGTGTGACCGAAGGGCTGCTGGGGCATTGCGGCGCGAAGGCTAGACGATTGCGGGGCCTAGGGTTTCTTAGAAACCCTAGGTTTCTGAAACCATTTTAGTGTTGGGCCCTTTTGGGCCGTTTCCGTTTTGGGTCTGAGTATTTGGGTAGGCTGTTTAGGTATTGGGCTCGGGTGTAATGGGGTATTGAGTCTGGTTTTGGGTTTGTAAGTGGGCTCGGGTAGTTTAGGGTATTATTTGTAAATGGACTGTTTAACAAAAAAAAATTGGACTTTATTAGATTTTATTTTATTTTTTGGTCTGCACGGGCCCGGGCAAATTGGGCCAATTACAATCGTGTTCGGCTTCAATTTTTGAGTATATCAAAATATCGTCAATAAAAACGACTACAAATCGAGCTAGATATGGCTGAAATACTCAATTCATCAAATCCATAAATGCAGCTAGAGCATTAATTAACCCGAAAGGCATAACCAGAAACTCATAATGTCCGTAAAGAGTCCTGAAAGCAGTCTTGAACACATCCGCCTTCTTAACCTTGAGTTAATGATAACCCGAACGGAGGTCAATTTTGACAAATACTGTAATATCCCGGGATAGGGGCTATTTTGTTGTTGCATGAAATTGCATGTGTTTAGTGTGCTGTGTTGCTATTTCGGTGTTTTAGGGGCTTAATTGTAGTCTGGGAGTATGCCTGAGTGAATGGGAAAATTTTGGTTTTTGGGTGTTAAGTGAAGGGAGCTGAGGAAGCTGGGGTTTAAGAATTTTACTTGTTGTTTTGTTGCACAAAAAGTGAGCTGGCAAGGTGGCAAGCATGCGCTTCATGGGGAGCTTGGGGTGGCGTCAACTACATGGAGTGGAGGTCTAGTGTTCGAGCTGCGAATTCCCCATTTTGGCTACATTTTGGGACGGCATGGAGGAGAGGTAGAAGGCAACTAGAATTCTACCTTGGACCAAGTCATACCTTTCAAATGAAAGGTGGAGAGCATTTGTAGGAGGGAGACTTGGTCTTGTTGGTTTGAATGTGTGGATGTGAGTGAATGGGGGATTTGGCGAATGTTGGGGAGTGGTGGAGTGTATGGCGGTTTTGGGAAGTGGGGGGGAGAGAAGGCCGAATTATTCCTTTTGGAATTTGGTGAATATTCGGCCATTAGGAGACCAAATGAAATTCTTTGTTTTTGACAAACCAAAGCCGAAATTCTAAAGAATTCTCTCATCTTTTCTCACTTCTTGAACCGAGATACCAAGTCCCTTTAGTTGCCGAAATTGTCTTGTTCACATGGTTTGTGTGTAGCCGAATACACTCTTGCATCTATCCTTCTTTCTTCATTTGTGTGTTTGAATCGGGTATCCTTTCTTCTCACACTTTCATTCATTTTCTTTTGTCATACTTGCAGTAGGAATCATACTACTTCTAAACCAAGTTCTCTATTTTTACTTCTCCATTACTAGTAAGCAGAAACCATATCATCTTCTTCCCTCAAACTCTCATTTGCTTTTCTCAATAATCCTAGCCGAATCTTTCATTTGTGCCTTACCATTTCATTAAGCGAAACACTAGTTCCCGAAACACATTTTTATCTCTTTTTTTCTTTCAAAACCGTAAGTACTTGTCCCCATCCATTTTCTATTTTTTTCTTTCTTTCTTCCATTTCAAAAGCTCTTGAGCCGAATCTCCCTTTTCTCCTAGGGGTTCTTGTGGCGAATTTTTGGTGGTTGGTAAGTAGGGGTAAGTATTTGGTATTGTTTTTATTTCAATCTTTTAGGTTCGATTAAGGCAAGGTTAACAAAAGATTATGATTCTCTTTTGAAGGTGTAGACGATTGTTGGAAGGAGAACCTTTGTGGTTCGGGTTGGATAAGAAATCAAACCAATAGCAAGGTAGGGGTGATTCGACAAACCCTTTTGGTCTAAATGATGTTGGCCGAATGGTTTATATGTACTAACCCCCTATGTTTGACCGATTCTAGGAGCAAGTTAATCAAGGGACTTAGATCGCTTTTGTCAGGATTTCTAGACTCGTATTACCAGGTGTGTAAACTAACACACTTTCGTTTAGTAATATGATTGATAACCTGTGTGATAATTAATGAAACAGTGATGATTGATATGATACCCTAATGGGTATGATCTTGGACTCGGGTAAGTCAGTATTATTATTATTGTTATGAGTTTACTAATGATCTATATGATACCATGGCTATGGATATATGTGACATGGGATATGAGGTTAGGCATATTAGCATGATATGCATGATTTGTATGATATGCATGATTACATGAGTATGGCATGTTGATGGGTGATATGAGTGGAGGGAGCAGTGATATTTTGTGCTGACGAGCACCAGTGGTTTGGTACCACATTTGTGTCTTTGGGACACCAGAGGTTGGGCACCTCATTGCGATTCGTCCCTGTGGTTTGACACCACCGTGGGTTGGCCCCACATGAGATATGGGATCGTCTGCTAGTGATTGGGTATCACACGATGGGTTGGCCCCATCACTCGATTATTGTGACTACGGTCACCAGTGGTTTGGTACCACATTTGTGTCTTTGGGACACCAGAGGTTGGGCACCTCATTGCGACTCGTCCCTGTGGTTTGACACCACCGTGGGTTGGCCCCACTTGAGATATGGGATCGTGCGCTAGTGATTGGGTATCACACGATGGGTTGGCCCCATCACTCGATTATTGTGACTACGGTCACCGGTGGTTTGGTACCACATTTGTGTCTTTGGGACACCGGAGGTTGGGCACCTCATTGCGACTCGTCCACGTGGTTAACACACCAGTGGGTTGGCCCCACATGAGATATGGGATAAATCGCTAGTGATTGGGTATCACACGATGGGTTGGCCCCATCATTGGATTTGTGACTTCGGTCACGGTGCTTTGGTAGCACAAAGCGTGTCTTTGGGACACCGGTGGTTTGGCACCACATTGATGGATATTGTGTCTTTGGGACACAGTGTTTTGGTAACACATTGTGACTATATGTCACGGTGGTTTGGCACCACCCGGTGGTTTGGTACCACACGGGGTAGAAAAAGGAGATACGGATGGTTAGGATCGGGTTGCATTAATTATGTTGCTATGTATGATGTGTGTTAGCATGTTGTTTCATCGGGAGCGGGATTTATGCCTTCGAGTCATTCGACTCACCCTCTCCTTTGACATTTCGGGTGACCCGTGAAGGCGCGGACATGGAGCCGGGGTGGACTCGGGTGCACATGCCATGCTTTAATAAAAGTTTTGCTCGGACTATTCACTTTGGGTACTTTAGCTTATTTATTTTTATTTGAGATTTAATTTGGATTTGTAAAAGGCCTTTAAATTATGTTTTATGATGGTTACGTTTTAATTAGATTCTCAACCTGCTTAACAAATAACTTGGTATGAAATTTTACTAAAAAAATTTGGTAAGATAATGTTTTCAAAACTATAACGCATAATGTGTTTTAAACTATACCATCGGGTATCTCACTATGTTTTGCTATAAAGTAAACTCAAGTGATTTTCAAACCAAACTCGATATTCTACTAAGTCAAAAATGTTTCAAAATAGCACTAAGAAACTATTGGAAATGCTAAATGAAATCAACTCGTTTTAACTATATACTTTGGATAAGTTTTCAAAATCTAATCAAACAAGCCTACTCCAATTTTCCTCAAATTCACTATGTTTTCACCCCGCTTTTAAACAAAAAATCTGATCACTCAAAAACGTTTTTCCCGTAACATACGGATTCGGACGTGGTGTCTATGCGAGTTTGGGGTGTTACAATTGTGGTATCGAGCCAAGTTCAAAGGCTCATTTGTGGGCCCGAGGCCCAAAAAGTTTTAAGAGTTTATTTTAAGTGTTTGTATGGTTGGAAAGGCATGGCACCGAGTCTCCGGCACCAGTTCGCCCAGGTAAGTACCCTTACTATTGCTTGTGAATTGATTGGATGTGATATAATTTGATGAATAGCCATAGTATGCTACTTTAGAGATTGAAACTGATAGGATTCTGTGAACTCGCGAGAACAAATCCTCTTTAATATTCATAAGATTTGCCTTAAAATAGTGGAATATATGCTGATGCATAAAACTCTTAAATCAGATACGTAGAAAGTTTAGTCATGAGCACTCGAGGCGGACGTGGTCGTAATACTCGTGGTAGAGGTAGGGGTAGGATGACAGTTTCTGAACCCGTAGGATCTGGTCAGGGGTCAGAAAATGAGATATCGGTTCCGCCACCAGTTGGAGGTGGTGAGTTCCAAGATCAGACTGGGGACGATGCAGTGTCACAGGCGATGCTGCGAGTGTTGGAAAGGGTTGTTTTGAGTGTGGTTCTCTGGAGCACCGTGTGAGGGACCTGTCCGCGTAGGTTGGCGAGATCGATCGAGAGTCGTGGCCGTAATCGTTCGAGGTAATGGACCGCCACCGCAGAGGGGCGTGGTAATGGCGAGAGGTGGTAATGGTTTCAGTCGGGGTCGTGGAGCACCAGGGGAGGTGTGGGTAGTTACGAGGCCGGCGGCTGGATTAGTGTATCTTTGCGAGGCGCGGAGGAGGAGCGGCCTTGCCGGACGTCATAACAGAGTGACGTTTTTGATTTTTGGTTCTCCTTATCTTTGCTTTGATTGATGTGGGTTCAACGCACTCTTATGTTGCCGAGTAGTATAGTAGAGACCATGGATTTAGACTCGAGATATCTTCTAGGCGGATGACCGTGATTAGCCCTCTAGGTCACTCTGTAGTAGTAGATAAACATTTAGAGAGGTACCCCTAGAACTCCAAGGGGTAGTGGTTCTTTCGCCGATCCGATGGAAGCGCCGTTTGGGGAGTTCGATCCGATTCTTGGGATGGACTGGTTGGTCAAGTATCAAAGCGAGGTTGGATTGCGCGCCAAGCGCATGGTTCTTAAGACGGTTGAGGCGATGAGGTGGCTATGATAGGTAATAGGAGAGGATTACTTATCTAATGTGGTATCCGCTCTGAAAGCGGAGAAGATGGTTAGGAAAGGTGTGAAGCGTATGTAGTTCATGTGTATGCCTTGGAGGCTAAAGAGGCTAGCTGTAGAGAAGGTTCGTCTTGTTAAGGAATTTCTTGATGTGTTTCTGAGGAGCTTAGGGTTTGCCGCCGAGATCGCGAGGTAGAGTTCGGGATAGATCTATTATCTTGGAGGCTGCGCCGTGTGTCTATTGCTCCGTATAGGATGGCGCCAAAGGAATTGGTGGAGCTTAAGGCTCGATTCGGGAGTTATTGGATCGGGGTTTTATTAGGCCTAGTGTTTCGCGTGTAAGTGCGCGGTACTCTTTGTCAAGAAGAAAGATGGCACGATGCGGATGTGTATAGACTACCGCCGATTGAATAAGTGACGATTAAAAACAAGTATCCGTTGCCACGGATAGATGATTTGTTTGATCACGGTGAAGGGTGCTGCGGTATTTTTGAAGATCGACTTGAGGTGCAGGTATCACCGATTAAAGGTTAAGGAGGTCGATATCCATAAAAAGCAGCGTTTCGGACTCGGTATGGGCACTACAATTTACGTAATGCCGTTCGGGTTGACTAACGACCGGCGGCGTTTATGGATATGATGAATAGGTGTTTCAACGAAGATCTGGATCGGTTCGTCGTGGTTTTCATAAGGCGACATCTTGGTGTACTCAAGGGCGAGAGGAAGAGCATGATAAGCATTTGCGAGTGGTGTTGCGATTTTGAGGAAGAGCGACTCTATGCTAAGTTCGGTAAGTGTGAGTTACGGCTTAGGGAAGTGACTTTCTTGGGTCATGTAGTGTCGGGTGAGGGATTCGAGTAGATCCTCGTAAGATTGAGGCGATTTTGGATTGGAAGCCGCCTAAGTCGATGCGCGAGATTCGGAGTTTTCGGGTTTGGCGGATACTACGAGAAGGTTTGTTGAGGTTTTCGTTGATAGCGTGTGCCGATGACCAAGTTCTTTGAGGAAAGAAGTTCCGTTTGTATGGACCGAGAAAAAGCAGGAAAGCTTCGATAAGTTAAAGAAGATTTTGACCGAGGCTCGGTTTTAATTCAACATGAGGTGGTAAGGAATTCACGGTTTATTGCGATGCATCACATACGGGCTTGGGTTGTGTCTTGATGCAAGAAGGTAAGGTTGTGGCTTACGCTTCTCGGCGGTGAGGCCACATGAGAGTCAACTATCCGCGCATGACTTGGAGCTAGCAACCGTAGTCTTCGCTTTAAAGATTTGGAGGCACTACTTGTATGGAGAGAGATCGATAGTCTACAGCATCACAAGAGTCTAAAGTATCTTCCGACTCGGAAGGATTTGAATTTGAGGCGCAGATGGGTTGAGTTCTTTGAAAGATTACGACCGCTCGATTGAGTATCATCAGGGCAAGGCTAACGTAGTGGCGCACGCGTTGAGCCGTAAGGTTGTTTCGGACTTAAGAGCGATGTTGGCCCACTTGAGTTTGTATGACGACGGGAGTATTTTTTGGCGAAGCTGCGAGTTAAGCCTACTTGGGTTGAGCAGATCGTAGAAAAAACAGCTAGAGGATGAGGTTACGAGTGCGCGCGAAGGTTACAAGTCTGAGAATGGTGGTTTGGAGGGTTCTGACTTGTCTAGTGATGAGGTGTTGTGTTTTTCGGGGTAAGGCTTGTATGCCTAAAGATGTTGAGTGAGGTAAAGGATTCTTCAGGGGCCGCACATATGATCCTTAAGCTATGCATCCCTGGAGGTAGCAAGATGTATAGGGATCTTAGAGAGCGATTTTGGTGGCACGGCTTGAAGAAAGAGGTGACAGAGTTTGTTGGGAAGTGTCGACTTGTCGCCAGTCAAGGTGAACATCGATTTGCCGTCGGGTTTGCTTGACTGTGAAGATTCCTCGATGGAAGTGGGAAAGGATAACCATGGATTTTCGTCGGTGGGTTACCGCTACGCCAAGCAAGAAGGATTCAGATTTGGGTAGTGGTGGATCGTCGACTAAATCACCACTTTATTCCGGTGAGGTTGACTACTCACTTCGAAGCTAAGCGCGGTGTATGTTTCGAGAGATAGTAAGGTTGCACGGGTGCGGTTTCGATAATCTCGGATAGGGATCCCGATTTACGTCAAGGTTCGGAAAGCTTTGCATCAAGCTCGGGTACTCGTTTGGATTTCAAAGACGGCTTTTCACCCATGAAATCGACGGTCAATCGAAGGGTTATTCGGATCTTAGAGGATATGCCGAGAGGTTGTGTCCGGATTTGTGGGTAGTTGGGAGGAGTTTTTGCCATTAGTCGAGTTTGCCTACAACAACGATTATCAAGCGAGCATCAAGATGGCACCGTATGAGGCGTTGTATGGTAGGAAGTGTCGCTCACCTACGTGTTGGGCGGAGTTGGGTGAACGTCGGTTGTTGGGACCCGAGTTAGTAGCTGAGACCGAAGACAAGGTTAAGTTGATTCAGTCTCGATTGAAGGAAGCTTCGGACCGGCAAAAGTCTTATGCCGATCTTAAGCGAAGAGATATAGAGTTCGCTGTAGGGGATAAAGTGTTTCTAAAGGTCTCACCTTGGAAGAAGGTGTTGAGGTTCGTAAAGAAAGGCAAAGTGAGTCAGAGATTTATTGGGCGTATAAGGTTACGAGAGGAGTTGGACGATGGCGTATCGGCTTGAGTTGCCGCAGAGCTTAGTCGATTCACGGCGTTTTTCATGTTTCGATGCTTTGAGGTATCGTTGATCCGTCGCATGTGGTAGCGATGGAAGAGATCGAGGTAAATCCGGACTTGACTATGGAAGAGGAACACATGCGATTCTAGATCGGGAAGTGAAGGTTCTCGCGTAAGAAGTCCGTGCCTTTGGTTAAGGTTCTTTGGCGAGAATCATGGCGTAGAGAAGAAGCTACGTGGGAACCCAAGGATATGATGAGACAACAATACCCGCAACTCTTTTGATCGTGTAATTTCGAGGCCGAAATTATTTTTAAGGGGTAGAACCGTAATATCCCGGGATAGGGGCTATTTTGTTGTTGCATGAAATTGCATGTGTTTAGTGTCTTTGTGTTGCTATTTCGGTGTTTTAGGGGCTTAATTGTAGTCCAGGAGTATGCACGAGTGAATGGGAAAATTTTGGTTTTTGGGTGTTAAGTGAAGGGAGCCGAGGAAGTGGGGTTTAAGAATTTTACTTGTTGTTTTGTTGCACAAAAAGTGAGTGGCAAGGTGGCAAGCATGCGCTTCATGGGGAGCTTGGGGTGGCGTCAACTACATGGAGTGGAGGTCTAGTGTTCGAAGTGCGAATTCCCCATTTTGGCTACATTTTGGGACGGCATGGAGGAGAGGTAGAAGGCAACTAGAATTCTACCTTGGACCAAGTCATACCTTTCAAATGAAAGGTGGAGAGCATTTGTAGGAGGGAGACTTGGTCTTGTTGGTTTGAATGTGTGGATGTGAGTGAATGGGGATTTGGCCGAATGTTGGGAGTGGTGGAGTGTATGGCGGTTTTGGGAAGTGGGGAGAGAGAAGGCCGAATTATTCCTTTTGGAATTTGGTGAATATTCGGCCATTAGGAGACCAAATGAAATTCTTTTTTTTTTTGACAAACCAAAGCCGAAATTCTAAAGAATTCTCTCATCTTTTTCTCACTTCTTGAACCGAGATACCAAGTCCCTTTAGTTGCCGAAATTGTCTTGTTCACATGGTTTGTGTGTAGCCGAATACACTCTTGCATCTATCCTTCTTTCTTCATTTGTGTAAGCTGAATCGGGTATCCTTTCTTCTCACACTTTCATTCATTTTCTTTTGTCATACTTGTGCAGGAATCATACTACTTCTAAACCAAGTTCTCTATTTTTACTTCTCCATTACTAGTAAGCGAAACCATATCATCTTCTTCCCTCAAACTCTCATTTGCTTTTCTCAATAATCCTAGCCGAATCTTTCATTTCTGCCTTACCATTTCATTAAGCCGAAACACTAGTTCCCAAAACACATTTTTATCTCTTTTTTTCTTTCAAAACCGTAAGTACTTGTCCCCATCCATTTTCTATTTTTTTTCTTTCTTTCTTCCATTTCAAAAGCTCTTGAGCCGAATCTCCCTTTTCTCCTAGGGGTTCTTGTGGCCGAATTTTTGGTGGTTGGTAAGTAGGGGTAAGTATTTGGTATTGTTTTTATTTCAATCTTTTAGGTTCGATTAAGGCAAGGTTAACAAAAGATTAACAGTTCTCTTTTGAAGGTGTAGACGATTGTTGGAAGGAGAACCTTTGTGGTTCGGGTTGGATAAGAAATCAAACCAATAGCAAGGTAGGGGTGATTCGACAAACCCTTTTGGTCTAAATGATGTTGGCCGAATGGTTTATATGTACTAACCCCCTATGTTTGACCGATTCTAGGAGCAAGTTAATCAAGGGACTTAGATCGCTTTTGTCAGGATTTCTAGACTCGTATTACCAGGTGTGTAAACTAACACACTTCCGTTTAGTAATATGATTGATAACCTGTGTGATAATTAATGAAACAGTGATGATTGATATGATACCCTAATGGGTATGATCTTGGACTCGGGTAAGTCAGTATTATTATTATTGTTATGAGTTTACTAATGATCTATATGATACCATGGCTATGGATATATGTGACATGGGATATGAGGTTAGGCATATTAGCATGATATGCATGATTTGTATGATATGCATGATTACATGAGTATGGCATGTTGATGGGTGATATGAGTGGAGGGAGCAGTGATATTTTGTGCTGACGAACACCAGTGGTTTGGTACCACATTTGTGTCTTTGGGACACCAGAGGTTGGGCACCTCATTGCGACTCGTCCCTGTGGTTTGACACCACCGTGGGTTGGCCCCACATGAGATATGGGATCGTCTGCTAGTGATTGGGTATCACACGATGGGTTGGCCCCATCACTCGATTATTGTGACTACGGTCACCGGTGGTTTGGTACCACATTTGTGTCTTTGGGACACCGGAGGTTGGGCACCTCATTGCGACTCGTCCACGTGGTTTGACACCACCGTGGGTTGGCCCCACATGAGATATGGGATCGCCTCGCTAGTGATTGGGTATCCACGATGGGTTGGCCCCATCACTCGATTATTGTGACTACGGTCACGGTGGTTTGGTACCACATTTGTGTCTTTGGGACACCAGAGGTTGGGCACCTCATTGCGACTCGTCCCCCGTGGTTAACACCACCGAGTAGGTTGGCCCCACATGAGATATGGGATCGTGCGCTAGTGATTGGGTATCACACGATGGGTTGGCCCCATCATTGGATTTGTGACTTGATCACCGGTGCTTTGGTAGCACAAACGTGTCTTTGGGACACCGGTGGTTTGGCACCACATTGATGGATATTGTGTCTTTGGGACACCAGTGTTTTGGTAACACATTGTGACTATATGTCACGGTGGTTTGGCACCACCGGTGGTTTGGTACCACACGGGGTAGAAAAAGGAGATACGGATGGTTAGGATCGGGTTGCATTAATTATGTTGCTATGTATGATGTGTGTTAGCATGTTGTTTCATCGGGAGCGGGATTTATGCATCGAGTCATTCGACTCACCCTCTCCTTTGACATTTCGGGGTGACCAGTAGACGCGGACATGGAGCCGAGGGTGGACTCGGGGTGCACATGCCATGCTTTAATAAAAGTTTTGCTCAGACTATTCACTTTGGGTACTTTAGCTTATTTATTTTTATTTGAGATTTAATTTGGATTTGTAAAAGGCCTTTAAATTATGTTTTATGATGGTTATGTTTTAATTAGATTCTCAACCTGCTTAACAAATAACTTGGTATGAAATTTTACTAAAAAAATTTGGTAAGATAATGTTTTCAAAACTATAACGCAATGTGTTTTAAACTATACCATCGGGTATCTCACTATGTTTTGCTATAAAGTAAACTCAAGTGATTTTCAAACCAAACTCGATATTCTACTAAGTCAAAAATGTTTCAAAATAGCACTAAGAAACTATTGGAAATGCTAAATGAAATCAACTCGTTTTAACTATATACTTTGGATAAGTTTTCAAAATCTAATCAAACAAGCCTACTCCAATTTTCCTCAAATTCACTATGTTTTCACCCCGCTTTTAAACGAAAAATCTGATCACTCAAAAACGTTTTTCCCCGTAACATACCAGATTCGGACGTGGTGTCCTGTCCGAGTTTGGGGTGTTACAAATACAGAAGCTCTACAGAATTGATCAAATAAATCATCGATTCTCGGGAGCGGATATTTATTTTTTACTGTTAACTTGTTCAGCTGACGATAATCAATATACATTCTCATTGTACCGCCTTTATTTTTTACAAATAGCACCGGTGCTCTCCACGGAGACATACTTGGTCTAATAAACCCTCGATCAAAAAGCTCCTACAGTTGAGCTTTCAACTCTGCTAGTTCTTTCAGTGCCATGTGATAGGGTGCAATCAACATCGGAGTTGTCCCAGGTATTATATCAATACCGAACTCAACCTCATGGTTCGGTGGTACGACCGAAAACTCATCGAGGAAAATGTCCGAAAAATCCCAAACCGTCCAAATATCATAAACGGATAATAGCATCAGTGTCAGAGATAAAGGAAAGATAAGCCTCATACCCTTTTCGGACTAATTTCTCAGATATAAATGTAGAAATTACGTTGGTGATAGCATTAGAAAGAACATAGTTTTCCCCCTTACTTATTGGTTAAATTGTTCCCAGTTAGTTATCCTTAGCACATATTTTAGCATTTTTAGTTTAGTAAATTGCATTTTATAACTCAGTGCATTTTATAACTTCATTTTAGGTGTTTTATGACCTGAAGCAACTCGAATTTTCTTGCCGATTTTAATCCAGAAATTGAAAGGACTGTTCGGAGTAGACTTCGATAACAAAGAAATATGGCTCTACCAGGAAACAATGCAGCCATACCCCCGATGCAATAGCAAAATGTTAATAACCCATTGTTACTGCAAGATGCTCACATACAAAATAGGACTATACGAGATTTTCTAGTACCTGTCTTGGATGACTTACAACCAGGAGTTGTTAGGCCAGCAATCAAAGCTGGGAATTTCGAACTCAAGCCAATAATGTTTCAAATGCTGAATTCTAATGGACAATATGTTGGACTGCCACATGAAGATGCGAGAGAACATCTTAAATCCTTTTTGTTGATTTGTGCTTCCTTTAGTCAACAAGGCATTCCTGATGACGCCTTGAAGATGCAATTATTTCCTTATTCTTTACTGGGAAGAGCCTGCACTTGGTTTTTTGGGCTACCTGTCAGATTAATTACTTCCTGGGATGCACTAGCAACACAGTTTGTTTTGTGATTTAACCCGCCAACAATGAATGCTCGTCTTTGAAATGATATTACTGCTTATCATCAGCTGGATGATGCAAATCTTCACACCACATGGGAACATTATAAATCTTTACTTCGACGTTGTCCCATGCACGACATTCAACTAGAAACACAAATTGATATTTTTTTTATAATGGGCTAAATTCACATACAAGGAATCCTGTTGACGCATCAGCCAATGAACCTCTGCTGGATTGTACTTATAATGATGCTGTGAGAATTCTTGAGAGATTTGCTCAGAATGATTATCAATACCCTATCTCTAGAGCTGCACAAGCAAAAACTACTCCAGGAGTTATTGAATTGGATGCAATAACCGCCCTAAGTACTCAAGTTTCTTCTCTCATAAACATGATTAAAAATATGCAAGGGACTAGTGGTGTTGCACCTATACAAGTCGCTCAGCAAGTTGATGTTCCTACTTTTTGTTGTGAGATTTGTAGTGACAACCATAGCTATGAAGATTGTCCGCAACATGCAGAGAATACATGTTATATTAGTAACATCCGCAAAAATTCTTATGGTAACTCTTACAACAACTCTGCACGCAACCAACCGTTTTGGGGAACTCAGAAAGCTGTACAAAATGCTGCGACATTCAAATATAAGAATACATCTACTCAGGGCAATTATAATCCCAAACAAGGGAATTACAATCAATAATAGCATAACTACAATCAGCACACTCAGATGCATCCACAATAAGGCCAGACACATCCACACCAAAATTTGATGCAGCCACAACACTCTTCAGTACTGATTCAGCATGTTCAAAGACATATACAACAACTGTACACTCAAGCTTCTACTTCTAACCCGTTAGCAACTCTTGAGGCGTTAATGCGAGAGCATATTACTCGCACGGAAGCTATCTAACAAGGGAATTCACCTTCCATTCGAGCACTGGAAGCACAATTAGGACAACTTGTTTCAAATCTGAATACTCAACCACCAGGCTCATTACCTAGTGACACGAAAAATCCTAGTCCGAGAGGGAAAGAACATTGTAAGGCTATCATTCTTAGGAGGGCTAAACAAATTGGTGAACAGTTTATAGACTCTACTATAGCACCTCAAGATATGGATGGAGTGATCACTGATGAGAAGGTTGAATCTGAAGAATTTTTCGACGAACCAGACAAAGAAATTCCATGACATATTCCTAATGTCCGACCTTCAAAACTGTCGACGCAATCAAAGGTGTCAACGCAAGTAAATATATCTCTACTTTTACCTTTCCCATAAAGATTCAAGAAGAATGAGCATGACAAGCAGTATCAGCAGTTCCTAGACACACTGAAGTAACTGCAGATCAACATTTCTTTAGTAGACGCTCTGGTACAAATTCTGAGTTATGGGAAATTTATGAAAGACCTCTTGTCCAAAAATAAGAAGCTCACTGATATTGAAACTATTACACTCACAGAAGGTTGTAGTGTTGTTTTGACAAACAAGTTGCCCCCTAAATTGAAAGATCCTGGGAGCTTTACCATCCCATGTTCAATTGGCAATCATTACTTGGGCAAGGCTTTATACAACTTGGGAGCAAGCATTAACCTAATGCCACTATCTACTTTCAGAAAGTTAGGAATTGGTCACATGAAACCTACTGCAGTGACATTACAACTAGTCGATCAATCCTTGGCTCAACCTGAAGGGAAAATCAAAGATGTCTTAGTTCGTGCGGATAAATTCATTTTTCCGGTTGATTTTATCATACTTGACTACGAGGCAGACAATGAGGTTCCCATAATCTTGGGACGACCATTTTTAGCCACCGGCCAAACTCTTATTGATGTTTATAAAGGTGAACTAACCATGCAACTTAATGATGAGCAAGCCACATTCAATGTTTTTGAATCTATTCAATGCAAGGACAAAGAAGAATGCCATACTGTCGATGTGCTAGATGATCTAATTGAGGAAGAATTCAATGACCAAAGCACAGTACTTTCTAAAGAGTTTGCAGTGACATCTGATGCTTAATCTTTAGACGATTGTGACAGCATGGTTGAAATTAATAATCTTAAACTCAAGCATGGATTGCAGATTGAATCCTTAGACCTAGCCAACAGAATAACCCCAATTTTCAAACCATCTATTGAAGAAGCTTCTACTCTGGAATTGAAACCACTACCTCATCATCTTAAATATGTCTTTCTGGGTGGTCACAATACTCTCCCAATTATTGTCTCCGCAACATTGGATGTAACTCAAAAAGAGAAATTGGTCCATATTCTCAAGCAACATAAACGAGCTATCACTTGGAGTATTGTCGATATTCAAGGTATTAGTCATTCTTTTTGCATGCACAAGATTAAGTTGGAAGATGAAGGAAAGCAATCGATTGAATACCAAAGAAGATTAAACAAGAAGATGAAGGAAGTTGTCAAAAAGGAAATCATAAAACGGCTTGATGCTGAAATTATTTACCTGAACTCTGATACCAATTAGGTAAGTCCAGTGTGATGCGTGCCTAAAAAAAGTGGCATCATTGTGGTTCGCAACAATAAGGACGAATTAATTCCAACACGCATTCCCTCTGGATGGCGAGTTTGTATGGATTATCACAAATTGAATGCGGCCATGAAAAAGGATCACTTCTCACTTCCTTTCATTGACCAAATGCTAGATCGGCTTGTTGTGCTGGGTTTTACCGAAGGCTTATTAGAGATTTTTTGAAAATTGCAAATCCCTTATGCTCATTGCTGGAACAGAATCAAATTTTTTCTTTGATGATGCATGTCTGGATGCCTTTATTCAGTTAAAAAAGCAACTAGTGAATACACCCATTGTCATTGCAACAAATTGGTCTCAACCTTTTGAAGTTATGTGTGATGCAAGCGACTTTGCTATGGGTGAAGTTTTAGGACAAAGAAAGGGAAAAATATTTCACGCCATCTATTATGCTAGCAAAACTCTTATAGAGACTCAATTCAATTATACCACCACAGAGAAAGAATTGCTGGCTGTCGTCTTTGCTTTCGACGAGTTTCGTTCCTATCTTGTCGGTGCAAAGGTTACCGTATTCACTGATCACTCGGTGTTGAGATATCTCTTTGCGAAAAAGGATGCCAAACCAAGACTGATATGCTGGATATTACTGCTGCAAGAATTTGACATCGAGATAAAAGACCGAAAGGGTTCAAAGAATCAAGTTGTAGACCATCTGTCTCGATTGAAAGTTGGCAGCGAAGACGGAAACATAATTGACGCATTCCCAGATGAGAATTTATTTGCTATAGATGCAACTCTTTGGTATGGGGATTTTGTTAATTATCTAGTGTGTGGAAAACTCCCATTGGGTGTCACATGCCATAAAAAAGAAAGATTTCTTCGTGACATAGTGAAGTATCATTGGAACGAGTCGTATTTATTCAAGGTATGCAATGACAACATCATTCGATGTTGTGTTCTAGAAGAGGAGATGCATTCAATCTTGAAGCATTATCATGATGCCCTTTATGGATGTCATTTCGGTGGTATGAGAATTGCTGCTAAAGTTCTCCAATCAAGATTCTACTGGCCGACATTATTCAAAGACGCCCACAATTTTGTGAATCGTTGTAATAGGTGTCAGGGCACCGATTCTATATCCCGACGCAATGAAATGTTGCAGCAGCCAATTATATAGGTTGAATTATTCGATGTTTCGGGTATGGATTTTATGGGACTATTTTCGAGTTCATTTAAAAATCTTTATATATTAGTAGTTGTTGACTATGTCTCAAAGTGGGTTGAAGCTGTTGCAGTTCCAAAGGATGATGCAAGGATAGTGCTAAGTTTTTTTCACAAGCATATACTCACATGCTTTGGCACACCAAAGGCATTGATTAGTGATTAGGGTACACACTTTCATTGCAACCAAGTGGTAACTGCACTGAAGAGATATGGAGTTAATCATAGAATGGCTACTACTTATCATCCACAAACCAATGGCCAAACCAAAGTATCGAATCGAAAAATTAAGAACATTCTTGAGAAGGTTGTAAACACTTCGAGGAAAGATTGGTCTTTCCGATTGGATGACGCTTTATGGGCACTGCGGACAACATACAAAACTCCATTAGGGATGTCGCCGTATCAATTGGTTTTTGGGAAAGCATGTCACTTGCCAGTTGAACTGGAACACAAAGCAATGTGGGCAATTAAGCAAGTGAATATGGACTATGAAGCGGTTGGAAAGAAAACACTGTTGGATATCACTGAACTAGATGAGATTAGGAGAAATGCTTATAAAAACGCTGCAAATTACAAGGAAAGGACCAAACGATGGCATGACAAGATTATTTTAAAGTGACAATTTATCGCGGGTCAACAAGTTTTATTATTCAATTCTCGACTTAAATTGCACCCAGGTAAATTGCGTTCACATTGGTCTGGACCTTTTGAAGTTGTCGTTGTATTTCCTCGTGGTGCGGTCACAATTCGAGATTTACGTGATGGACATAATTTAAAGTAAATGGACAGAGGCTGAAACCCTATTTTGGCAACAGTGATCAAAAGCAGGCAGAGACCATTAAATTGGTCGAAAAGTTTTAATTTTTAATTATTACTCCATAATTTTAGTTTATTTTATTTATGTTTTGTTAAAGTTTGTTTTCCTTCCTTTTTGCAGCATAATTAGGTACCATTGTTGACGCATTGAAATCTTACTGTCAACGTGTTTCGAAATTTTATACTACCATTTATAACTTATCAGAATTCAAGGAAACTCAGATTCCACCGTTGGATCAAAAATCACTCAGTTGTTTGATCCTTCTGAGTGAGGACAATTTCTATTGGACACAACTATTCCCGCCAGCCTTATATATCTCTCCACAAAACAACACGCCTCTCCATCTTCCTCTTTCACTCACTATAAATCCTCCCACACTGTACCAACTGTAACGTATTCAAGCAACCATTTTTATTTCTTTTCTCTTCTCAAGATCATATCTTTTTAACTTTAAATCGTTTTCCCTCAACAAAAGATGGCAAAAAAAATAGGCTCAGTTAAGAAAGCCACCAAATCTGCTAGAGAACATGCGTCATTGTAACAGTCCAAATTTGACCCTAATCGGAATGGTGGTTTTGGGACCACGAATCTGAGTCTGAAATATTTTTAAATATTATATTTTGTGCTCATTTTATGTGAATTAATGTGTGTGAAAGTTTCGTAGAAAAATTTAATTGTTTGTGTGTTCAATTTAATAAAAAGGATTAAATCGCGTAAAGTGTAAAAGTTGCATACTAAAGTGAAGAGTGCTAGAATGATAGTGGCTTTTTAATATGAGGCATTAAAACGGTAATTAACCCATTTTTAACGGTAGTGGGCGGCATATGTCAAAAATACCCTTATATGTATATGTTAACCTTATATTATAAAAAGGGGCATTATGCTACATTAGTTTAAGTTCTAATTATATCTTAAATAAACCATAAAATATAGCTTGGTTCTTCATTTCTTCAACACCGAATATAAGAAAAAATAATAAGGGAGAGGGTTTGTTCATTCGGCCAACATTCAAGCTTAAATCGGGTATGTATTTTAGTCAGTTTTTGATAATTTTTACGTTTTTGTGATCGTTTCTTCGTATACTATCCGACCCATGCTAAAATTTTTGAGATTAGTGTGTATATGACATTCGGCCATTGATGTGTTTATGAGGTTTTTGATGTTTGATGATTTTAAATTAAAGCTATGTTAAAGATTAGTATGTTTTGTATTAGAAATTTTAGTGAATTTGAGTATTTTGGGCTAAATTGAAAAAATGAAATTTTGAGGGGACTAAAATGCAAAATAAATGAAATAAATGAACTTGTATGGTCCTTGTGAACATTCGGCCCTAAGGTGTTGTAGTGAAATTTTGTGTATTTTGTGTTTTGTGCAAATAGGACTAAATTGTAAAAATGTGAAACCCTAGGGGTAAAATGGTAATTTGCCCATTTATGTGTTTAGGGACTAAATTGAAATGAAATGTACTTGAATGAGCTGAATTTTAATGTGTTTAGATCAAGAACAAAGAAAAATGGATTTGGATCGGGAAAGACGCGAAGGTTATCGAATAGCCGGTCTCACGGTCCGTCGACGATGAGAGTAAGTCCTTAGGCAAATGTATGCCAAAGAATTAATTATGAGTATAGTATATGATAAAATTTGGAAATTTAAAGTACTAAAATATGTGTTGGCCGAATATGGGGTATAATATTGTATTGAATTTATTTTTGTTAAAGGTGATGTGAATGAGCATGTTCGGTTTAATATGTGAAAGTAATATGTTGTATACGAGATGGTTGTGATCTTAGCACTAAGTAAATTGTGTTGGAATGTTGAAAATGTTGAAATTTCGGGCTTCGAGCCTGGCAGGCCTTGTGCTTGGTGATTTATTTCAGCTTAATGCCCAGCGGTGCCTTGTGCCGGTGATTTATTTCAGGCTTAATGCCTAGCAGGCCTTGTGCCGGTGAATGTATCGGGCTTAATGCCTAGCAGGCTAAATGCCGGTGTTTTAAATCTCGAATTTCAAGTCTAGCAGGAAAGGTGTCGGTGTATGCGATTCGAACTAGTGCATAGCTTTTTATATGCTGGTGAGTTTTCAATTTCCGAACTTTAGCTATGAAATGGTAAAGGTATGAAACAAACCATGAAAGTTTACGTTTATGAAAGTGAAATTGTGAGTTCGACTATAAGGTATGTATTAAGCATACCTTAAGGTTATGTTTATATGCTATGATGATAATTAAATGAATTGATGAAAGATAGTGATATACATATGATAGATGGAATTTGATTATATGTGTACTATGAGTGAATTGATTATAGAAAAGCATGAAGGAAATAAGTAATCGTACCAGTATAACGTTATGCATAAGTGAGTCATTATTTATTTGGTACAAAATAAACTATGGTAAAGAGGTGAAAGTTGATGTATGTATATACAATGAAAAGGGATATTCGGTTTTGGTTCATTACACATTAAGTCATGAATGTTTGATATTAAGAAATGTTTATTTAAATACTTGTATACTCGAATGTTACATTGAAGTTGCTTAAGACTTACTAAGCTAGCAAGCTTACCTTGTGTGTATCCTTTGTTTTTTTTATAGATCTCATTCAAGCTACGGGCTCAGAGGATCGTCAGAAGAATCATCCACACTATCACTCATTTTGGTATTCTTCAAGATAGCCATTTAGCATCAAAGGCATGTATAGGCTAGCTAAGTGTGTGTGAATGATGTTTTGTCTATATATATATACAACATAGCCATGCGAAAATGGCTTGAATATGATGCAAGTTTGGTATGTATATAATCGGTCATGTTATAAGTTCATTTGGTAACTATATTATATGGCTTATGTGTATAATGTTTTGAGTTTATGGCTTGATTTGGGAAATGATGCAAATGGCTTATAATTAGCTCGTTTTTGATAATCTTGATGCTTGGTATGAGTTGGCTTGAAGTATGGTTATAAACTCACTTAGTAATAGGATATATGGTATATAATTATACTTGAATTTGTGTTAGTCGTCTAGATTCATTTGTAAGGAAAAATGTATGCACGTATATATGCTTAAATGATCTGCAAATTTAGATACGGTTGGCGAATGCATTAATAATGAATAAATTATATAAGTATTTGTGACTCAATTATGTGCAAGTAAAGAATTAAAGTGTGCATTGGTGCGAATGCGTGTGGGATCTATTGAATTTGGTATGAACAATGTAGGTGTGATCTTATATATATTTAGTTAAATGCTATGTTAATTACAATGTTATGTGGTGTGAATAAAAGTTCATTGTATGTTCAATTTATGTTCTTTGATTTCTATGCCGTATATGACTTAAGTTTAGCATGGTAAGTATGTTTAAAAAAACCGAATGTTTTACACATTTACATGCATATGTGATCATTTTAATTTAAATGTATTTTATATAAGTATGTTTATTTATGACTTGAATGATTGATTGAAAGATATGACATAACTGGTAATGCCCCGTAACCCTAATCCGACGACGGATACGGGTTAGGGGTGTTACATTTGATTGGTATCAGAGCTTATGGTTTAGTCGATTCTAGGACTACCGTAGCGCGTGAGAGTCTAGCTATACATGCCTTTATAGTATATACGATAGTATGGTGACTTCTGACATTTCCAACTATGTTTTATATAGTAAATGGATTCCGATCCAGACAGAGCCGTAGCAGATGATGTAGAGAGTGTAGCGCCTGATCATGCATGCGGGTCAGTGCCAGTAGACTCTCGACCAGTTACGGGTAGCCATGAGGGGGAGGCTAAACAAGCCTTCTACCAGATGATGAATGAATGGTTTACCTAGTTTGTTCATAATAACCCGGCTGTACACCCACCCCACCCCCTAATAATCCAACTCCGGTACCTTTAGCACCTCCGATGATAGATCCGATAAGATCTAGTAGGCCTCCTGTTGATAAAATCAAGAAATATGGGGCCGAAGAATTCAAAGCCAATGATGATAATGACGCAGAGCGAGCCGAGATGTGGCTTGATAACACTATTCTGGTACTTGATGAGCTATCCTGTACTCCAGATGAATGCCTAAAGTGTGCTATATCTCTACTTCGGGACACTGCATATCACTGGTGGAATACACTAGTATCAGTGGTTCCGAAAGAAAAAGTGACTTGGGATTTCTTCCAGATCGAGTTCCGTAAGAAATATATCAGTCAGAGATTCATCAATCAGAAACGAAAAGAATTTCTGGAACTAAAACAGGGTCGTATGACTGTGACGGAATATGAGCGGAAGTTTGTCAGATTGAGCCGATATGCCCAAGAGTGTGTATCAACTGAAGCCATTATGTGCAAAAGATTTGAAGACGGTCTGAATGAAGACATAAAGTTTCTTGTTGGCGTTCTTGAAATCAAAGAGTTCGTAGTACTTGTCGAGCGAGCTTGCAAAGCTGAAGAGCTCGGAAAAGAGAAAAGAAAGGCTAAAATAGAAGCTAGAGACACTCGTAAAAGATCATCGAGTAAGACTTTCCATTCAATGCCTAAGAAGTTCAAAGATGACTTCAGTCGACATAAAGCTACTTTAGACCTATCTATACGAGATCGACCTCTAGTGAGTTCCCGAGCCACTTCGATGGCTAGTGTTGGTAATGTTCAGTAGAACCGGGCTGAGTGCAAGCATTGTGGAAAGTGGCATTCTGGGAGTTGTAGATTCCATGATCGGTCCTACTTTAAATGTGGATCGTCGGACCATTTTATTCGAGAGTGTCCTATGCTAGCTGAGCAAAACACGGTTCAGAACATTAAACCGAACAATGCATCAAAGACGGCGCGACCACCCGGACATTCGTGCAATGTAGGTGGCGATCGAGAGAGGGACGAAGGACACTGCGATTCGATTCGAGGCTCGAGCACCGGCTAGAGCTTATGCTATACTGAGCCGAGAGAGGATGCTTCTTCCCCGGATGTCAATACCGGTACTTTCACACTTTATGATACTCTCGTGATTGCATTGATTGATCCCTGGTTCGACTCATTCATATGTGTGTGAAACTCTAGTATCCGATGAAGACTCGCTGTTGAGTCATCGAGTTTGTGATTCGTGTGTCCAACCCCTTGGGTCGATGTGTACTCATTGATAAAGTGTGTAAAGGTTGCCCGTTGATGATTCGGGATTCTTACTTTTCCACCGATTTAATGTTGTTGCCCTTCGACGAGTTCGATATAATTTTGGGAATGGATAGTTAACTTTGCATGATGCGATGGTGAATTGCAAAAGAAAGATTATTGATTTGAGATGTCAGAGCGGCGAGATCATCCGAGTTGAATCTAGTGATTTAAATGGTTTACCTACAGTAATATCCTCGATGCTAGCCCGAAAGTATGTGAGAAAAGGATGCGAAGCTTATTTGGCCTATGTATTGGATGATAAAGTGTCTAAAAAATAGATTGAATCTGTACCGATTGTGTGTGAATACCCAGATGTGTTTCCTAAAGAATTACCGAGTTTACCACCAGTATGAGAAATTGAGTTTGGCATTGAATTAGTACCGGGGACGACTCCAATTTCGATAGCTCCATATCGGATGGAACCTACTGAGCTGAAAGAGTTGAAAGCACAGTTGTAAGAGTTGACAGATAGGGGCTTTGCACGATCGAGTTTCTCTCCTTGGGGTGCACCAGTTCTATTTGTGAAAAAGAAAGATGGAACGATGCGAATGTGTATTGATTATCGGCAAATTGAATAAGGTGACTATAAAGAATAAATACCCGTTACCTCGAATTGATGACTTGTTTGACCCGATTAAAAGGGGCTTCAAAGTGTTCTCAAAGATAGATCCGAGATCGGGTTACTATCGGCCATGAGTTAGAGATTCAGATGTGCCAAAGATCGCATTCGAACGAGGTACGGACATTTTGAGTTCTTAGTCATGCCTTTTGGACTTACTAATGCACTCGCTGCTTTTATGGATCCGATGAATCGGGTTTTCAGACGGTATTTGGATCGGTTTGTGGTAGTGTTTATAGATGATATCCTAATCTACTCCAGAAATGAAACCGAGCATGCCGAGCATTTGAGAATGGTGCTACAAACTTTGCGAGATCAACAGTTGTATGCAAAGTTTAATAAGTGTGAGTTCTGGATGAAAGAAGTCAGCTTCCTGGGTCATGTTGTTTCAGCGTCAGGTATTCGGGTTGATCCAAACAAAATATCAGCTATACTTGATTGGAAGCCACCAAAGAATGTTTCCGAAATTCGAAGCTTTCTGGGACTTGCGGGATACTACAGATGATTCGTCAAAGGTTTTTCCTTGATAGCCACACCTTTGACAAAGTTACTTCAGAAAGATGTCAAGTTCGAGTGGTCGGAAAAATGTCAGAAAAGTTTCGATCAGTTGAAAACCCTTTTGACCGAAGCTCCAGTGTTAGCTCAGCCTGAATCGGGTAAAGAATTTATTGTTTATAGTGATGCTTCTTTGAATGGTTTGGGTTGCGTTTTGATGCAGGAAGGCAAAGTCTTAGCCTACGCTTCGAGACAATTGAAGCCTCACGAAAGAAATTATCCGACTCACGATCTGGAATTAGCAGCCATCGTTTTCACATTGAAAATTTGGCGTCATTACTTATTTGGTGAGAAATGTCATGTTTACTCGATCACAAAAGTCCAAGTATTTGATGACTCGTAAAGATCCGAACTTGAGACAACGCAGATGGTTTAGAGTTGTTGAAAGACTATAAATTGGTGATTGACTACCATCAGGAAAAGCTAACATTGTCGCAGATGCATTAAGTCGAAAATCATTGTTTGCTCTTCGTACGTTGAACGCACATATGGTTATGTCTGGTGACGGTTCGATCTTAGCCGAGTTAAAAGCAAGATCGATGTTTATTCAAGAAATTTGTAATGCACGTAAAATTGACAAAGATATGATTGCTAGACGAGTTCAATGTGAAAATGATGCAGAGTCAGAGTTTCAAATTGATGCAAATGATTGTTTGAACTTCAAAGGCCGAATTTGTGTTCCGAAGAAGGTGGACTTGATTCAGATGATTTTGAACGAGGCTTATAATAGTCGGTTATCGATACATCCGGTAGCACAAAAATGTATAATGATTTGAAATATCGTATTGGTGGCGTGCATGAAACGGGATATATCCGAATTTGTTTCAAAGTGTTTAATTTGTCAGCAAGTAAAAGCAGAGCATCAAGTGCCTTCTAGGTTACTTCAGCCAATCATGATACCTGAATGGAAATGGGATAGAGTCACTATGGATTTTGTATTCGGTTTGCCTACGACACCGAAAGCAAGAAAGACGCGATCAGGTTATAGTGGATAGATCGACCAAATCACTCACTTTGTACCGGTTCAGACGGACTATTCGCTCGATAAACTTCTTTGAGTTGTAACGTATCTCAAATTGTGAGATTACATGGTGTGCCGAGTTCCATTATTTCAGACAGAGACCTGAGATTCACATCACGATTTTGGAAGAAGTTGCAAGATGCTTTAGGTACTAAACTCCACTTTAGTCTGACCTTTCATCCGCAGCATGATCATCGGTCCCGAACGAACCATTCGAGATACTTGAGGACATGTTGAGATGTTGCGCCCTTGAGTTTGAAGGTACGTGGGAAAGATACTTACCTTTGGTTGAATTTGCTTATAATAATAGTTTTCAATCTAGTATCAAAATGGCACCTTACGAAGCTCTATATGGCCGCAAATGTCGTACACCGTTGTACTGGACCGAGCTCAGTGAAAATAAGTTATACGGGGTTGATTTGATCAAAGAAACGGAACAAAAAGTGGCTATAATCAGAGATAGTTTGAAAGCTGCCTCGGATCGTCAAAAGTCCTACGCTGATTTGAAACGTAAAGACATTGAGTTTCAGGTCGGAGACCGGGTATTCTTGAAAGTTTCTCCGTGGAAAAAGGTACTCCGATTTGGTTGGAAAGGCTAACTAAGTCCGAGATTCATCGGACCGTACAAGATCATCGAACGTATTGGGCCTGTTGCTTATAGATTGAAGTTGCCCTCTGAATTAGAAAAGATACACAATATATTTCACGTTTCGATGCTTCGTAGATATAGATCAGATCCGTCACATGTGATCACTCCGTCTGAGATTGAAATCTGATCCGATATGGCGTATGAAGAAGAACCGATCCGTATTTTAGTTAGAGAAATGAAAGAGTTGAGAAACAAGAGAATTCCATTAGTGAAAGTACTATGGAATTGGCACGGAGTTGAAGAGGCTACGTGGGAGCCTGAGGATTCATTGAGGCAACAATATCCGACTTTGTTTAACGGTAAGATTTTTGGGGACGAAAATCCCTAAGGGGGGAGAGTTGTAACAGTCTAAATTTGACCCTAATCAGAACGGTGGTTTCGGGACCACGAATCCGAGTCTAAAATATTTTTAAATATTATATTTTGTGCTTATTATATGTGAATTAATGTGTGTGAAAGTTTCGTAGAAAAATTTAATTGTTTGTGTGTTCAATTTAATAAAAAGGATTAAATCGCGTAAAGTGTAAAAGTTGCATACTAAAGTGAAGAGTGCTAGAATGATAGTGGCTTTTTAATATGAGGCATTAAAAGGGTAATTAACCCATTTTTAATGGTAGTGGGCGGCATATGTCAAAAATACCCTTATATGTATATGTTAACCTTATATTATAAAAAGGGGCATTATGGTACATTAGTTTAAGTTCTAATTATATCTTAAATAAAACATAAAATATAGCTTGGTTCTTCATTTCTTCAACACCGAATATAAGAAAAAATAATAAGGAGAGGGTTTGTTCATTCGCCAACATTCAAGCTTAAATCGGGTATGTATTTTAGTCGGGTTTTTGATAATTTTACGTTTTTGTGATCGTTGCTTCGTATACTATCCGACCCATGCTAAAATTTTTGAGATTAGTGTGTATATGACATTCGGCCATTGATGTGTTTATGAGGTTTTTGATGTTTGATGATTTTAAATTAAAGCTATGTTAAAGATTAGTATGTTTTGTATTAGAAATTTTAGTAAATTTGAGTATTTTGGGCTAAATTGAAAAAATGAAATTTTGAGGGGACTAAAATGCAAAATAAATGAAAGAAATGGACTTGTATGGTCCTTGTGAACATTCGGCCCTAAGGTGTTGTAGTGAAATTTTGTGTATTTTGTTTTTTGTGCAAATAGGACTAAATTGTAAAAATGTGAAACCCTAGGGGTAAAATGGTAATTTGCCCATTTATGTGTTTAGGGACTAAATTGAAATGAAATGTACTTGAATGAGCTAATTTTAATGTGTTTAGATCAAGAACAAATAAAAATGGATTTGGATCAGGGAAAGACAAAGGTTATCGAATAGTTTGGTCTCACGCGTCCGTCGACAATGAGGTAAGTCCTTACAAATGTATGCCAAAGAATTAATTATGAGTATAGTATATGATAAAATTTGGAAATTTAAAGTACTAAAATATGTGTTGGCCGAATATGGGGTATAATATTGTATTGAATTTATTTTTGTTAAAGGTGATGTGAATGAGCATGTTCGGTTTAATATGTGAAAGTAATATGTTGTATACGAGATGGTTGTGATCTTAGCACTAAGTAAATTGTGTTGGAATGTTGAAAATGTTGAAATTTCTGACCACGAGCCTAGCGTGCCTTGTGTGGTGATTTATTTTAGGCTTAATGCCTAGCGGGCCTTGTCTTTGAGTGAATGTATTGGGCTTAATGCCTCAGCAAAGCTAAATGCGGTGTTTTAAATCTCGGATTTCAAGTCTAGCGCAGGCAAGGTGCAGGTGTATGCGATTCGAACTAGTGCATAGCTTTTTTATATGTGGTGAGTTTTCAATTTCCAAACTTTAGCTACGAAATGGTAAAGGTATGAAACAAACCATGGAAGTTTACGTTTATGAAAGTGAAATTGTGAGTTCGACTATAAGGTATGTATTAAGCATACCTTAAGGTTATGTTTATATGCTATGATGATAATTAAATGAATTGATGAAAGATAGTGATATACATATGATAGATGGAATTTGATTATATGTGTACTATGAGTGAATTGATTATAGAAAAGCTTGAAGGAAATAAGTAATCGTACCAGTATAACGTTATGCATAAGTGAGTCATTATTTATTTGGTATAAAATAAACTATGGTAAAGAGATGAAAGTTGATGTATGTATATACAATGAAAAGGGATATTCGGTTTTGGTACATTAAATATTAAGTCATGAATGTTTGATGTTAAGAAATGTTTATTTAAATACTTGTATACTCGAATGTTACATTGAAGTTGCTTAAGACTTACTAAGCTAGCAAGCTTACCTTGTGTGTACCCTTTGTTTATTTTATAGATCTCATTTAAGCTACGGGCTCAGAGGATCGTCAGAAGAATCATCCACACTATCGCTCATTTTGGTATTCTTCAAGATAGCCATTTAGCATCAAAGGCATATATAGGCTAGCTAAGTGTGTGTGAATGATGTTTTGTCTATATATATATACAACATAGCCATGCGAAAATGGCTTGAATATGATGCAAGTTTGGTATGTATATAATCGGTCATGTTATAAGTTCATTTGGTAACTATATTATATGGCTTATGTGTATAATGTTTTGAGTTTATGGCTTGATTTGGGAAATGATGCAAATGGCTTATAATTAGCTCGTTTTTGATAATCTTGATGCTTGGTATGAGTTGGCTTGAAGTATGGTTATAAACTCACTTAGTAATAGGATATATGGTATATAATTATACTTGAATTTGTGTTAGTCGTCTAGATTCATTTGTAAGGAAAAATGTATGCACGTATATATGCTTAAATGATCTGCAAATTTAGATACGGTTGGCGAATGCATTAATAATGAATAAATTATATAAGTATTTGTGACTCAATTATGTGCAAGTAAAGAATTAAAGTGTGCATTGGTGCGAATGCGTGTGGGATCTATTGAATTTGGTATGAACAATGTAGGTATGATCTTATATATATTTAGTTAAAGGCTATGTTAATTACAATGTTATGTGGTGTGAATAAAAGTTCATTGTATGTTCAATTTATGTTCTTTGATTTCTATGCCGTATATGACTTAAGTTTAGCATGGTAAGTATGTTTAAAAAAACTGAATGTTTTACACATTTACATGCATATGTGATCATTTTAATTTAAATGTATTTTATATAAGTATGTTTATTTATGACTTGAATGATTGATTGAAAGATATGACATAACTGGTAATGCCCCGTAACCCTAATCCAATGACGGATACGGGTTAGGGGGGTTACAGTCCTCTGCTACTGTAATTCGTGAATCGGAATCCCCCAGGCCAGTGCAGACAAAGGAGCCAGTAATCTTTTTGAATAAAGCGGCAAAGGAACAATTTCAAGACAACATGTTGAAGCAAAACTTCCATCCCGAACAGGGCATTTCCCTTTCGCCACAACAAGACTTGGGTAAGCAAGTCTACAAAACCATCTCGAAGTTGAAGTGGGAAACTTTTTGCACCCATCCTAGAAGCTATTCTCCTTCACTGGTAGGCGAGTTTTATGCTAACCTTTACGATCACGAGTTAGAGTTCATTTTTGTTCGAGAAGGCTTAATACCATGGGACGCTAAGAAAATCAACGAGCTGTACAACACCAAGGTGGATGTAGACGAACACTCTGAGTTCATTGAAGATATCACAGATGAAAAACGAGACCTGTTGGTGAAAGATTTATGTGTCGAGGGAGCATTGTGGACGGGTTCCCATAAAAAGAATTATACAATGCACCGTTGCTTCCTGATGCTGCAAGGAAAAATCTAGTTCCATTTTGTCAACTACAGGCTAAAGCCTTCTACCCACAACACCACAGTCACCTCGATAGAATGTGTCTAATACATTCCATCGTCAAAGGTAGAAAGATTGATGTAGGCATAATACTTCACCAGAAAATTGCTGACTGCTCTGCAAGGTAAACTAGAATCTTGGTTTTCCCATCATTGGTGATGTTATTATGCCAGCAAAGAGGAATCGTGCCCCATGCTGGTGAGGAAGTCCTGGAAAATAAAGGCCCAATCAATGAAGCCTCTGTAGAAAAAATGACTCGTAGCAAGGACACGCCGATAATGAAGGAGCAGAAACCAGCAAGACAGGGAAGGGCAAAACCAAAGCCTACAGCAGAGGAAAAAAATTGAATGTAGAGACATCATTACGGTGCAAACTGAAGGATGTCAAAAAAATGGTCAATTCCATCAACAATAGGCAGATCATGCTTGTCGCTACAGTAGAGGATATGTAGAAATCCCAGAATTTGTTTTATGCTTATACCAAAGCCTGGAATAGTTCTATTGTAGCCACGTTAGGCCAACTGAGCCCATCCCCACTACTGGAATTCCCAGTGTTTCCACCAATCATTCAGAATTATGAACTCTCTTTTACGGATGATGACTTAGAAGACCGAGACAGATCGGTGGCATTTCTCCCACCCATTGTGCAAGTCTCTGATAATGAGAAAGAAGAGGAATCCAGGGATTTTGAAGAATGCCTGCGAAAGATTGATAGCTTGTTCGAGGATGGTATTTTTGCTGATCAAGAGGACACTATTGTTGAGAAGGAAGTTGATGCTGCAGGAGAGGAAGTTGTTGCTGCAGGAGAGGAACTTGTTGCTGAAGAAAAAGAAGTTACTAAAAATGAGAATGAAAAAGAAGAAGAAGATTCTGTTGTGAACATTGTCACCGCACCCGAGTTTGTGGGTGCAACTATTGATACTTTAGAGGTAGATAGAGTGAGACCGGCGGAAGTTACTGAGGTAACCAGTGAGGAGCAATGCAATTCACTAGCAATAGTGGTCTAAACTGGACCACTCCAGGTAGCCTCTCCTACACAGGAAACAGCCGGTGATGCTGGGGTACCGCCAGAAACTGAGGAGCAATTCGAGGATCGTGCGAAGCCCAAAGAAAAGAAGAGGAAGCGCTCCAAGGATAAAAAACGAAAGAAAGAGGAAAAGAAAAGGAGGAGAAAGAAACATCGTGCAGCCACAACGATGGCTAAGGATAATTGAGTTAGTTTATTTTAATCTTTAGCTGTAGTATTTATGCATTACATGTAGTTGTAAGTTATATTTTGATAAGTATACATTGTCATTGCATTTTTTATTATCATTACATTTTCATGCTAGTGCATTGGGGACAATGCAAACTTTAAGTTTGGGGGAATGCACATGGGGCTTGGAAATGCACCCATATTTCAAATTTTTCTTTCGGTAATGAAGCATGCAAGGTTTAATTATAGTTAATGAAAATTGTTCAAAATTTTTTGTTACATTCGATGCTTAATTCTTGAATCATGTGAATTATCAATGAATGAGTTGGATAAATTTGACAGAAGGTTGTAGCTTCAATTCTTTGATGAATGGATTAGGTAGCATTAGTAATGGATGACTGCTATCTTTCCTTAAATTTTGAATGAATCTACTTTTTACAGCTGCTTATATATGTAGTATGGAATGGTAAAGAGGGAACACTCCAATACAAGCGTTAGAAAAATCAATCTGGCCAAAGGTTGTCGCTGCATGAGTGTGTGTTGGGGCAATTATGTACTCCCTGGGGGTTTGTTGCACTCCATCGTTACTTCTTAGGAACAAGGATATAGTAATGTAATGATATCCCTTATTCCGAAAAAAATAAAAAATTAAAATATAAAAAATATATAATATATAAATACTTAGTATTTTACAATAAATGTTGTATTGGTAGATAGAACATAAGGTTTGAATCATGATGCTAGCATTGATGAAGTTGCAACCTTATTCATTCATGCTTATGAATTGTCGATGCAATATTCTTTCATCTGAATGTGATTCATTCATTGAGAATTTAGAGGGTTCAAGTTGCTAGAATGATCATTTGCCTTAGTAAAATTTTTGTAGTATTGCTAGTTTTTGTTTTACTTGAGGACAAGTAAAAAATTAAGTTTGGGGGTGTGATAGCACTAGAAAGAACATGGGTTTTCCCCCTTACTTATTGGTTAAATTGTTCCCATTTAGTTATCCTTAGCATATGTTTTAGCATTTTCAGTTTAGTAAATTGCATTTTATAACTCAATGAATCCTAGCCTATTTTATCCTTAATTTTGCTATCTTTTTGTATTAATGTCGCTGCATGAGTTAATTCCATATTGCGTTTAGAATTGTCGCCGCACCTAACAGCTGTCCAGATAAGAACTAAAATTACATGAGTTGTCCAGTCTAGTATAACCAACCTTTACGTACAAGGACAGAATAATTCTGAGGAAAGGACACATGTACTGTTGGAGGAGGACATAAAAGGTTGACGTGAGAAGAAAAGAGAGTTCTTTTCTCTTGATCATCATCTTCTTCATCCTACCTTGAAGCTTGCGGCTATGGCAGCTTAAGCCTCTCCCTGGTGAGTCAACGTTAAAATTGATGCAGACTAGCTTCTGACGAGAAGACCTAAGTGCGAGACAGGAGGGAATAGAGAGATTCAATCGAGTTGTCTAGGAATAGTATTCTCCACTCTATTCTTTCTTATTTCTTTCTAAATTCTGGTGATTATTCTCTGTTTTCTGTTTGTAAGGAAGTACACATGAATTCTTGGTTAAATGTTATCTTATTCAATCTTGCTTTTATTGTTTAATTTTTGGGTTTGAATGTTTCTTAACACGGAAGTGTTATTACAGTCACTGACACGGAAGTTGAGTGAGGATTAGAGGAATCTAGTCCACTTGTTCTTAATAGTGCCATGTTGCCATCAATGGAAGGTGGGGTTAATGTGCATGTTTAAGTCTCAGATTAAATAGAGGAGTGACGTTGGGTAAGATATACATTGAATTTTATTGCCTCGACAATCACCTATACTTTTATACCTTGTGAGCACTTAGTATTCTTCTGAAGATTCATGTTGGGGATCTCAGTTTATCATTATCACATTTTATTTTATTGTTTTCAAGTTATTGCATCGACAATTATCCTCACAATTTATCTCGTTTATATCTAATTATTGCACCGATATTAATAGACAAAAGACACACATCCATATGGGATCGATATCTGACAGACTCACATCTGTCTACTATACTTGCATCAACAGGGTACACTTGCACATTATTACTGTAACGTTAAACAGCCGACCAGTTGGCAAGATAATCTCGCTATTCCCCTATCATAATTACATCACAGTTCTCTTCTGTTCTCAAAGTAACTTTCTTGGAAGCACAATAGAAACTGACTCAGTGTTCAACGAGCCAATTGTAACACCCCAAACCCGGCCCAAACGCTATGACCAGATCTAGTATGCTACAGGGTTTATTGTTAAAAACTTTGCTTAAATGGTTTTTGGAAATCTCAGTTTCTTTACTTAGGCATTTGTTAAAAATAAGATATTTGTTGAAAACCTTTGCTTTTCTGTTGAACATGTTTGAAAAACCCATTTTATTACTTCTTATGACTTAAGTCCTTGAACATAAATTTTTAAACTGTAAGCATTAACAAATATGAAGCGATAACCTAAGCCATGGGGCCTTATTACATAAATAGTCCCAAAATTAAAACTTAAAGGAAAACCCAAAATAGTTCATGAAAATAAATAAAATAAAACTTGATGGCCCCTCGAGTCCGCCTCGGCTCCCATGTCCACGATCTACTGCTCATCTGAAAAGTCAGGGAAAAATAAATGGGTGAGTCACCAAGACTTAGTGTGCAAATCCCGAAAACACATAAAAGGCTTTAGGCCCACAAACACATTATGGGCCTTGGCCCATACACAATGGCAACAGTATATATTTACATGCAACATGGCCCAACCCAACCTAGAAATCCATCCTCTACACACCAGCCCGTACCAACCAACACACCTTGGGGATTTCTACAATCAACCCACCAACCGCTACACACCATATCGACAGTCATGCTACCTATTCCTAACAATCAGGAATAAATTTAACATGGCTTAGCCACCGATCACTATTGTGACCTAATTTTACAGTTCGTGGTTTAACCACCGATCACCAAGTGACCTATTAACATGCTCTTCCCCTTCATCGTGTTAACCCTATCCCATGCATACATCCATGCAAACTCAAAACAGTATACTACCTAAAAGATCACAGGTTTTTACATGCATCGATACAAACATAGAGAAGTTTCTATGGTTACGTACCTGGCATCCTTTGCCTACCCTTTTTGGGTAACACGACTGTCCATATAGCCTTTTTTCGGCTTTTAGCCCATAGCATATATATACAGATTAATTAGTGTGATAGAGATCTACACACCTGATTACAGTCAAGACGAGACCTTCTATGTCGACACTATCAGAAACTGATACGACCGCTAACTGTCTAAGATTTTGTTCTGACGCCGATCCACAACCCGGTGGCTAATCCCGAACTGCTGACACCGCTCGTTTCTTAAACTTAAGGATTGGTTTAACAGATCCAATCCCCTCCTTCGCCTGATCGATATTTGATTCCATCAAAAGACCTTATCAGTTGCTACCATCATAACATATGGTTGTTAATCCATAACATATGGTTAAGATCACAAATACAATAGCCGATCCTAACGAAAATCTAAAGAGAACCCCTTACCTTCAAATCCCGAAAAGAGATGGAGTTTAGAGCCTAGCGATTTCTGGCTTTTAGATCTAGACGATCTACTTCGATTCCCGATATGTCGCCCAACACAATAAACCAACAATTCATTAGCCTTTCGGCTTTGTCTTCTAAAAACCGAAAGAGAAAAAGAATGGAACAGAAGAAATCGGCACCTACCTTTACAGAGAATTCGGCAACTCCTAGAAGATTTCGGCTTTTGAGAAGATCAAAAAGAAAGATGATTTCAAGAGATCTATGAAGATTCGGCTATGGAGATGAAAACAATGAGATTTCGGCTTTTGCATAAAAGTGGAGATGAGAGCATAGGACTAGGGATTTCGGCTTAAGTAGAGAATGAGAGAAAAGAATGAGAATAAACCCTAATGCCGAAAATAAAAAGATATTCCCCCACTTAATCACAAAATTTCGGCACCTATTTCTTAAAACCGAAAATGCCCCTTTTGATAACTTAAAATTGAGCTACTAATCAAGGGAAATTTCGGCACCCCTTTGCCATATTAAAACCGATTCCTCCTCCCTCCAAGAGGTGGAAATTCGGCCACCACTGTTGATCAGCAGATAAATCCTAAATTTTCTCCCTTATCTACCTGATCACATCTCCAAAAGAAATCTAGATCACACCACCTCTTCCTCCCTTTATCTGCTATATTATCAGCATTATCCACTCGAGTAAATCTTCCTATTTTTAAGTCTTATTACCGTCCCTCTCTATTCATTTAAATGCCGAAAATTAGCTAAAATTTAATTAAAAGGATTGGGCTTCATGCAACTTGAATTTGGGCCTCCCCAGTTGACGCCACCTCCCTGCTCTCTATGTGGCGCCACTTTGCCACTGGGCCACAAGCCCATTTGTGACTTAAAACACAGATAACATCTTTAAGCCTTATCTTGTCAGGCTTTCCACTAAAGTGTCCCAACAGATAAATTTGACTAAGGGCTCGGCCCAACCTCGAGCCCATGCCAACCCCTTAAACACTCTAATTAACACATTAGAGATAACAACATATTAAACGCAAAGGCCCATTATTTCAGGATGTTACAGCTTCTACCTCTTAAAGAAATTTCGGCCTCGAAATTACTCGATCGTAATAGATGCGGGTATTATCGCCGCATCGCCTCCCGGTTCCCAAGTAGCCTCCTCGTAACCGTGATTCCGCCACGTAACCTTAACCAACGGAACCGTCTTTCTTGAAATACTTTGACATCACGATCCGAATTTCCACTGGCTCCTCTTCAAAGGATAAATCGGGTCTTACTTCGATTTCTTCCACCGACACCACGTGAGATGGATCCGAACGGTAACGTCTTAACATAGAGACGTGGAATACATCGTGAATCTGGCTTAGCTCAGAAGGTAACTCTAGCTGATAAGCTACTGGTCCCACTCGTTTCAACACCCGATAAGGTCTGATAAATCTGGGACTTAATTTACCTTTCCGTCCGAACCTCAGTACTTTCTTCCATTGCGACACCTTCAAGAACACCTTGTCACCCACTGCAAATTCTATGTCCTTACGCTTCAGGTTAGCATAGGACTTCTGTCGGTCTGACGCTTCCTTTAATCGAGCCTGAATTAACTCTACCTTCTCATCTGTCTCGGTAACCAATTTCGGACCCAAAATTCGGCGTTCCCCTAATTCCGTCCAATAGGTAGGAGTACGACACCTCCGCCCATACAATGCTTCATAGGGCGCCATCTGAATACTTGACTGGTAGCTATTGTTGTACACAAACTCCGCCAATGGTAAGAACTCTTCCCAACTACTCCTGAAGTCAATGACAAATCCTCTCAACATGTCCTCCAAGATCTGCATTACCCGCTCAGACTGTCCATCGGTTTGAGGATGAAACGCCGTACTGAAATCCAACTTCGTACCCAACGCTTGATGCAACGCCTTCCAAAATTGTGAGGTGAACCTAGGGTCCCTGTCCGATATGATTGATACTGGTACCCCATGCAACCTCACTACCTCCGCTATGTATAGCTTAACCAATTTCTGTAGAGAGTAATCGACACGTACTGGTATGAAATGAGCAGACTTCGTCAAGCGATCAACAATCACCCAAACCGAATCTTTCTTAGTAGGCGTGAGGGGTAGCCCACTAACAAAGTCCATCGTGATCCTTTCCCACTTCCATTATGGAATCTTCACCGGCTGCAACAACCCTGATGGTAACTGATGTTCCGCCTTTACCTGCTGACAGGTCAAATACTTTCCCACAAATTCAGTCACCTCTCGCTTCAAACCCGACCACCAGAACTGATCTCGCAAATCTTGATACATCTTACTTTCTCCAGGGTACATAGCGTATGGACTACCATGCGCTTCTTGCCAAATCTTATGCCTCAACTCAGGATCTTTCGGCATACACACTCTCCCTTGAAAACATAATAGCCTTTCCTCATTCACACTAAATTCGTTGATCCTTCACTTGATCCCTACCGGAAACTTCTCCTTTAGCAACTCGTCACCGTTGTTTCTCCTTAACTCCGACCGACCCAAGAGGGTTTCACTTGAAGTTGACTAATAAACTCCCATCATCATATAGACTAAGGTGAGCAAACATTGCTCTTAAGTCGAGATTACTTTACGACTCAAGGCATCCGCCACCACGTAAGCTTTACTCCGGGACGGCACTCGATCGAGCAAGTCATAGTCCTTTAGCAACTCGATCCACCTCCTTTGCCTTAGATTCAACTCCTTCCGGGTCAAAAGGTATTTTAAGCTCTTATGATCAGTGTAAATAATAGATTTTTCCCCGTACAGATAATGCATCCAGATCTTCAGGGCAAAAACCACTGCCGCCAATTCCAAATCATGTGTGGGATAATTTGATTCGTGCGGTCTTAGCTGCCGAGATGCATATGCAACAACCTTCCCACCTTGCATCAACACGCATCCTAGTCCCGTGTGTGAAGCATCACAGTAAATCACGAACTCCTTCCCAGCCTCCGGCTGAATCAACACCGGAGCCTCCGTCAAAATCCTTTTTAACTTCTCAAAACTCTCTTGCTGCTTATTAGACCAAATGAACGGAACCCCTTTCCGTAACAACTTAGCCAATGGTGCCGCAATTAAAGAAAATCCTTCAACAAACCTCCTGTAGTACCCGGCCAGACCAAGAAAACTTTGAATTTCTGCCACAGACCTAGGCGGCTTCCAATCCAACACTGCTTCAATTTTTCGAGGGTCAACCCTAATCCCCTCTACCGACACGACGTGACCCAGAAACGTAACTTCCCTTAGCCAAAATTCGCACTTACTGAATTTGGCGTATAACTGCTTCTCCTTTAGAATCTGCAGAACCACTCGAAGATATGAATCATGCTCCTTTTCCGATTTTGAATAAACCAGAATATCATCTATAAATACCACGACAAACCGATCTAAGTAGGGTTGAAATACTTGATTCATCATATCCATAAACGCTGCTGGTGCGTTAGTCAACCCAAATGGCATCACCATGAATTCATAGTGACCATAGCGAGTCCTAAAAGTCGTCTTATGAATATCTGCCTCTTTGACCTTAAGCTGATGGTACCCTGACCTCAGATCTATCTTTGAAAGGACTGAGGCTCCCTTCAACTGATCGAACAAGTCATCGATCCTCGACAACGGGTATTTGTTCTTGATGGTCAACTTATTTACCTGGCGATAGTCAATGCACATACGCATTGATCCATCCTTCTTCTTAACGAATAACACCGGTGCTCCCCAAGGCGACACACTCAGTCGGATAAACCCTCTATCCAACAACTCTTGGATCTGAGCTTTCAATTCCACCAACTCCTTTGGCGCCATCCTATACGGAGCGATAGATGCTGGCGCTGTTCCCGGAAGAAGATCGATACCAAACTCCACTTCACGATCCGGGGGTAATCCCGGGAGCTCTTCTGGGAAAACATCCAGAAATTCCTTCACCGTCCTCACATCTCCAACAGTTAGCTCATTGGCTTCCAGAGCCCGAACAAACATTAGAATTGCCTCGCATCCTTTCCTCACCATCCTTTTTGCCCTTAAGGCAGACACCACATTTGACAAACAGTTCCCCCTTTCACCTATCACCAACACTTCGCCACCCTCGGGAGTTTTTAACACCATACGCTTGGTTGCACAGTCCAAATTTACTTGATACTTCACTAACCAATCCATTCCTAAGATCAAATCGAACTCCCCAAACGGCAGTTCCATCAGATCAGCCCAAAAAGCTACCCCTTGAACTTCCAGGGGTACATCCCTATCTGATTTGTTTACCACTACGCTTTGTCCTAGAGGGCTCACTCATATCATCTCCCTAGAAGAAGTCTCATAATCTAAGTTCAAAGTTCCCGCTATAGCACTAGCAACATAAGAGTGCGTCGAACCAATATCAATCAAGGCAATATAAGGCAAACCAAAAATTAAAAACGTACCGGTTATAACATCCGGTGCGTCAGCCTCCTCTCGACGTCTGGTAGCATAGACTAACCCCGGCTGTCTCGCCTCAGTGTTTCCTACCCCTTGGCCTGGTGCTCCACGGCCCCAACCGGAACCGTTACCACCTCTGGCTGGACCACGACCTCTCTGTGGCTGCTGACCACCTCTTCCCGGCTGTGCATTCCCTTAGCCCGTGGGCCCTTCACTGCCCCGTTGCTGCGGACAATTTCTAACTTGGTGGTCCATAGATCCACACCTAAAGCACTTCCCACTGCCCACCCAACACTCACCTACATGGAATTTACCACATCGAGCACACACTCGTGTCTCGACTAGCAAAGCAGAGTCTCTCCTCCCGCCTCGGCCCCCGTCGACCTAGGCCTTTTCTCGAGTACGCCCACCGCCTCGACGATCCAAAATTCCTCTTACTTCCACCCCTATCTCTATCCCGATTTAGTTTCTCCGTCCGCTTCGCCTCCTCGGCTATCTTAGCTTTTTCCACAAGCACAAAGAAATTCCTCTCCCATTGTGGAGCTATCAATATACGCAAATCATCCTCGCACCATCTTCAAATCGAACACAACGTTCATGGTCCGTGGCCACCATTCCTCGAGCATAACGGCTAAGACGTAAGAATTCCGCTTCAGACGCAGCCCACCGACCTACTTCCTTGCACCGCATTCGAAATGCTCTACGCCGCGCATCCACATAACTTGTCCCAATGTATTTACTCAAACGCCGCTTTGAAGAGATCTCGGTGATACGGCCACCACCATACCATCCTTAACCGTAAGCCACCATTGATAAGTTTCGCCCCAGAGAGAGATACAACCCCTTTCGCTTTTTCCTCTTCCGTAAAATCCGGATCATCCATTATACGCTCAACCGCCTCCAACGATTACTCTGTACTCGAGGCTATTCGAAATTCCCTAAACACTTCTGCCCCATTAGCCCTAAGTCGCTCCAACACGCATTTCCGGGCTCGTGCCCATGCTTGCCCCAGCAACCCTCTCTAAAACCCTTAACATCGCCTGGGATACTGCATCATCTCCGATCGTCTGGTCATGAAATTCCACCTCCGTGGTGGTGATGCGGCATCTCGTTTCGCACCCATAACCAGATCCCTCTTGGTTCGGACACGACCATCCTACCCTACCACGCCCACGCGGGACGCCCACGACCCCTTGTACTCATTCTACCGATTCACATTTATCTGATTATAAATTTTATGAATTATTAATTTCTTCCACTTATTAACCACGAACAATCTTATGGACAGTAGTTTTAAGAGTAGTTCTTTCGAATTCGAAATTATCTCTACGGGTTTCAGTCACAAGTTTTTATCTCCTAGTTCCACATACATTTAACCATCATACATCAACAAACAAGTAGCATCCATGAACCCACATTCATCACAAAAGGGTATTTTCATCATTTCACTACCCAGGGGTATTTTCGTAGTTCTTTCCTACAGGGTATTTTTCGTATTTACACAAAATAGGGTACCTTGGTGATTTTTCAAAATAGAGATATTTTGATTTTTTTTCGTAAAGCAGGGGTATTTCGGGAGATTTAATTTTGGCAAATCGGGTACCTTTTGTAGATCTAGGGGTTTTCGGGTAAATTTATAAAACATGGGTATTTTTGGTATTTTTGCCAACCGGGGGTTTTTCGGTAATTTCACAGATTTTGGTAATTTTACAAATTTGGGGTATTCTAGGAAATTTTCACAAATTAAGGGTATTACAGAAATTTTACAAAACTAGGGGGTATTTTTAATAATTTTGCAAAATAGGGTGGCTGGTCCCTTCCAGGTTTTAATTATAAATTTTGGCCCGTCAACAAGTCCTCGTGGCCAAAGTGAATAAATCACTACGCACTGTAGGATTCAGTGAAGAGGAGGTGAGTCACTAGGACCGCTTAAATACCAAGCTCTCCCTGAATCCAATCCTAGACATGCGCATGCCTGTTGCCACACCCTAACCCAGCGACTGGTTTACGGACATGTTTAGTTAGATTAAGTTTTATGAATTTAAAGAATTATTTAAACTAGGCTTAAAGTCCATTAATTCCTAACATGCTAGTCTACGTCCATAAAGCCCATCAACCCAATATGCATATCACATCAAGAGTTAGAATACTTACTGCGTGCGGGGTCTAAAAGCCAGAGACTCGAAGGCCATATCTCAACGCAAAGCATTTTACCCATTTATAAACTTCTATTGGACCCATTTCACAGCCCGAGTTTTGTAACTGGGCTCTGATACCAAAATGTAACACCCTAAACCCGGCCCAAACGCTATGACCAGATATCCAGATATGTTTCCGGAAGAGTTACCCGGGTTACCTCCAGTTAGAGAGGTCGAGTTTGGAATTGAGTTAGTTCCGGGAATGGCACCTATCTCGGTTGCTCCGTATAGGATGGCACCATTAGAGTTGAAAGAACTGAAGGTTCAGTTGCAAGAGTTAACGGATAAGGGTTTTGCAAGACCGAGCTTTTCGCCATGGGGTGCTCCGGTACTTTTTGTGAAAAAAGAAAGATGGGTCGATGAGATTGTGCATAGACTACAGACAGCTCAATAAGGTGACAGTGAAGAATAAGTACCCTTTACCAAGAATAGATGATTTATTTGACCAACTGAAGGGAGCTACAGTGTTCTCCAAGATAGATCTAAGGTCTGGTTATTATCAATTAAGGGTTAAGGAGCAGGATGTGCCGAAAACTGCATTTCGGACGAGGTATGGCCATTATGAGTTTCTTGTCATGCCATTTGGGTTAACGAATGCTCCTGCGATTTTTATGGATTTAATGAACCGAGTCTTCCGACCGTATTTGGACAAGTTTGTAGTTGACTTTATCGATGATATACTGATTTATTCTCGGGATGAGAGTGATCATGCAGAGCATCTGAGAATTTATTTGCAGACTTTAAGAGACAAGCAGTTGTATGCTAAATTTAGCAAGAGTGAGTTTTGGCTCTGAGAGGTCAGATTCCTAGGACACATTGTGTCGGGTGATGGTATTAGAGTTGATCCGAATAAGATCTCGGCTATTGTGGAGTGGAAACCGCCAAGAAATGTGTCGAAAGTCAGGAGCTTTTTGGGTTTAGCGGGGTGTTACAGATGGTTCGTAAAGGGGTTTTCCATGATTGCTACCCCGATGATGAAACTGCTGCATAAAGATGTCAAGTTTGAATGGACTGAGAAATGCCAATAGAGCTTCGAGAGATTGAAAACCTTGTTGACAGAAGCGTCGATTTTAGTGCAACCTGAGTCGGGCAAGGAGTTTGTAGTATATAGTGATGCATCATTTAATGGACTCGGCTATGTGTTGATGCAAGAGGGTAAGGTAGTAGCTTACGCCTCGAGACAGTTAAAACCCCATGAAAAGAATTATCCCACTCACGACTTGGAGTTGGCTGCGATCGTTTTCGCATTAAAGATTTAGCGTCATTATTTATATGGTGAGAAGTGCCGAATCTTTACCGATCATAAGAGTTTGAAGTACTTAATGGACCGAAAGGATTTGAATTTGCGACAACGGCGGTGGCTCGAATTATTGAAGGACTATGAGCTAGTAATTGATTATCATCCGGGGAAAGCAAATGTAGTGGAGGATGCCTTGAGTAGAAAATCTCTGTATACTTTAAGGGCCATGAGTACGAGCTTAGCGTTGTCTGATGATGGTGCTATATTGGCCGAGTTGAGGGCTAGAGCGCTATTTATTCAACAGATATGTGAGGCTCAAAATAATGATAATGAGATGCAAGCTAAGAGAGCTAAGTGTGAATCAGGAAATGATTCTGACTTTCGGGTGAGTTCAGATGGTTGTTTGATGTTTCACGACAGGATTTGTGTACCTAAAGATGATGAGTTGATCCGGAAAATTTTACATGAAGCACACAGTGGCCATTTGTCAATACATCCCGGTAGCACGAAAATGTACAATGATTTGAAGAAATTTTATTAGTGGCCGGGTATGAAAAGAGACATCTCTGAGTTCGTGACAAGATGTTTGATCTGTCAGCAAGTGAAAGCCGAGCATTAAGTACCTTCGGGATTGCTTCAGTCGGTGATGGTTCCTGAGTGGAAGTGGGATCGAATCACTATGGATTTTGTGACGGGGTTGCCTATGACTCCGAGAAAGAAAGATGTTGTGTGGGTTATTGTTGATAGACTAACGAAGTCGGCTCACTTTATCTGCAAGTGAGTAGATTATTCGCTTGATAAGTCGGGCCGAAAGTGTATATTCCGAGGTAGTGAGACTTCATGGGGTGCCTATATCTATCATCTCGGATAGAGATCCGAGATTTACTTCTAGATTTTTGAAGAAGCTGCAGGAAGCTTTGGGCACAAGGTTGAATTTTAGTACTGCGTTTCATCCCCAAACCGATGGCCAATCTGAAAGGGTAATTCAAGTTCTTGAGGATATGTTCCGATGCTGTGTGTTGGAGTTCGAAGGTAGTTGGGAAAGATACCTACCTTTGGTTGAGTTTGCTTACAACAACAGTTATCAGTCGAGTATACGGATGGCGCCGTACGAAGCCTTGTATGGTCGCAAGTGTCGGACTCCCTTGTATTGGACCGAACTTAGTGAGAAACAAATTCATGGGGTTGATTTAGTTAAAGAAATCGAGGAGAAGGTGAAAGTGATCCGTAATAGTCTGAAAGCTGTATTGGACCGACAAAAGTCGTACGCGGATTTCAAAAGAAAAGAAATTGAGTTTCAAGAGGGCGACAAAATATTTCTGAAAGTATCCCCGTGGAAGAAAATATTGAGATTTGGTCGGAAAGACAAATTGAGTCCACGATTCATAGGGCCGTATGAGGTTACCGAAAGGATTGGGCCAGTGGCATATTGGTTGGCTTTGCCGGTAGAGTTAGAGAGAATACACAACGTGTTTCATGTATCGATGTTGCGGCGATACCGATCCGATCCTTCGCATGTAATCCCTCCATCGGAAATTGAGATACGATCGGACATGACTTATGAAGAGGAGTCAATTAAGATATTAGCTCCGAAGGTTTGGATATTGTTCTCTCATGGATTCTTCCGGTTCCCACGTAGCTTCTTCCACATCGTGTTTTTGCCACAACACTTTTACTAAAGCTATACTCTTATACGAAAATCTCTAAAGGAGGGGAGAGTTGTAACAGCCCGATTTTGGGGCTAGTCAGAACAGTGGTTTCGAGACCACTAATCCGAGGTTGAGGAAAATTATTTTAGTATTATTTTATGTGTTATAGCATAAATATATGGCCACATGAAAATTTTGGTGCTTTAATTTTAACGATTGAATGCTTAATTGTGAAAAATGACTAAATCGCATAAAGTGCGAAAGTTCTATATTTCAAGGTAGAGGTGTCTAATAGCCATAGAATATTAAATTGAAGGTCCTTAAAGTGCAATTAGGCCATATAGAGTGTGTTGGCCTGTCATAGGAAGCAAGGGGACAAGAGCATTAATTTTAGTCAAAATTTGGTGACATTAGGTGATAAAAAAATGAATAAAATAAGATAAAAAGATGATATCTCATCTTTTACTATTCATTCTTCTTTTAACACCGAAATTTGAAGGAAATTAGAGGGTTTTGGAGTCCAAACTTTCAGCCAAGCAACTTTCTTGCAAGTAAGTGATTTTGATGGTTTTAATTGATAATTTTTGTACTTTTGGAATCCTCAAAGCTTAAGCTAGCTAATGAGGGGACTAATTTGCAATATGGTTGAAAGTCTAAGGACTTGACATGAGAGTGTTTATGTTGTTTGCTGAGTTTTTATGGAAGAAAGTGAATGTTAGGGAGATGAGAAACAACTTTTGTGAAAGGTGTAGCCATGAAAACACCTAAATGGGACCAAGTTGTAAATGTTGTGATTTAGTAATAAATGCATGAAATAGTTGGAATTGTGAGTAGTTGTAGGAGAAATAAATGTTTAGCTAGGCTTGTTTAATGAGAAAAAGTGTTGAAAAATGATTTACGAGCCTAGGGGAAAAATCGTAATTTTGCCATAGTACAAGGGCAAAATGGTCATGTTAAACAAGGGCAAAATATGTTGAAAAATGATTTATGGATTTTGCACCGAGGTAAGTTTATGTGTAAATGATGCATCTTAAATATACATGTTGTTACGTATTGGTGCATTGTATGATTGAGAACACTTACAATTTAAATGGATTGAATGTGGTAGAAAATGAATAAATTCCTTATGGATGTTGAATTAGATATGTAGGTATGGAATATTATCCGTAGTAATTAATGGTGGGCTGTGTGCGATACCACCTTAATTATTCTTGTTGGTGGGCTATGTGCGATACCACCTTAATACTTATTCACGATGGGTCAAAATGCGATACCATCGTTTGGTGGGCTAAGTACGATACCACCGTAAATAATCTCGTTGGTGGGCTATGTGCGATACCACCCCATTAAAGTTAAACGGTGGGCTAATTGCGAAACCACTGAGTGTTAAGTAATACTATGAATGGCTTATTGTGGAATTGTTGAGTGTTGTTTCATGAGATTATGTGGTGATAAGTGCAGGATTGTATGTTAAATAATGTGAGCATTTGGCTCGTGATAAGTTCAGAATGTGGTAAGGGATGAAATGAGTAGCATGATCATGAAAGTGGATTGTTCTTGCTTAGTATGTAATGCTATTTATTGATTAGCACATATTATGATGTTTATTGTTTACATGTAAACTTACTAAGCGTAAAGCTTACTCCCTTTTTTTTCCCTTGTTTTATAGTGTCAAAGAGTCGGGTCAGGATACGAAGATAATTGGAAGATCATTCACACTATCAGCTCATCTCGGTATATCTAGAACTAGCATTTTGAGTATGGCATGTATAGGGGCTAGACTTAGTGAATTGTTTTGTTATTTTGGCCAAGTATGTATTGACTTCCTTAAGGATGAATTCTTTTGTATAATGCCATAGTTGATGGCTCATTGTGTTTAAGTTATGAAATATGAGGTTATTCAAGAAAGTGTTGTTGCATAAATTGAGTTGCTTGATGATGTGTTGAATAGAAATATGTTGTGTGAACTAGGGTGGCAAAAAGAGCTTGGCAAATAGCCTTGTTTATGTCCACACGGGTAGGCACACGGGCGTGTGTCTAGGCCGTGTGTGACACACGGTCAGTCCCATGGGTGTGTGACTAGGCCGTGTGTCCCCTGCATGTTAGTGTTTCAAGTCAGTGTCGACTACGGGCTAGCCACACGGGCGTGTGCTTAGGTCGTGTGTCCCTTATGAGATTGCTGACGTCACAAAAAGAATACCCAGGTTTTTACACACGGGCGAGGACACGGGCGTGTCTAGGTCGTGTGGAACACACGGGCCAAGAACACGGGCGTGTGTCCGGCCGTATGAAAACCCCTGTAGGTTCGAAATGAAAATAAATCTCACATGGGTTAGGGACATGGGCGTGTGTGACCACACGGCCTACCCACATGGGCGTGTCCCATTTCACAAGGGCGTGTGATCCCTGTTTAGACAAAAAAATTATATGTACAAAAGTTCCCGGTTGGGTTCCGAGACCCTCCGTATGCTTGATTAAGGCCTCGTATGCCCTTAATGAGAATGTATTGATTGTAAATGGGAAATGTTAAGTTGGAATGAAATTTTAAAGCTTAAAGTTGTATGACCTAGAAAGTCAAGTCCGGTAACGCCTCGTACCCGGTTGCGACGTAGAATACGGGTAAGGGGCGTTACATGACACTTGATCAGGTCGGTGATGGCAATCCCGAACTCGATGTTCCATTGACACACAACAGAGACAAGCCCCCAACTTCCTCCAGCACTCGCCCGGATGGCGTCTCCCACAATCAGCACATCGCGAAATCACCCTAGAGGCGACCGACGCCTCGTTCCTAGAAGGCCCATCGACTCTAGCCCATTTCTTGCGGTACTAAACAGAACCAGAAGGACTTGAATATTTCTTTACATCGGTCTGAGTTCTCTTACGCTTTTTCCTTTTGCGCTCAATACGTTTGACTTCCTCCACGATTTTAGCCTTATCCACTAAAACCATAAATACTCACTCCCTCTAAAGAGTTATCAGGACACGCTGGTCATAATGCAACCCATCCTCATATCGCACACACTTTTCATACTCAATCTCAACCAGTGCTCGAGTATAGCTGCTCAATCTCAGAAACTTGACCTCGTACTCAGTTACGGACCTCTCTCTCTGAACCAAAGTCATAAACTCGTGCCTGCGAGCCTCAATGTAACTAACGCCCACGTACTTATCTTGAAGGCACTCTTAAAGTAGTCCCAAGTAATCAGTTTAGACTAGGTTCCTTCCTCGACTTTTAACCACTACTGGTACACTTCATTTCAAAGAAGAGATACTGCACCTCTCAGTTTTTGTGTAGGTGTACAGTCGATGTCATTCATGATGCGCTCAGTAGCTTCGAGCCAGTACTTAACCACCGTAGGAGTGACTCCAATAATGCCCCTGAACAATTCGGCGTTGTTCAATTGGAGCCGTTCAGTAACTAACCCTCGAACTCCTGGTATAGTACGGGTCCCGGCGACCCTCTCCAGAACTTGCAACATCACCTGGGATACAGGGTCGTCCTCAATTGGTGCAGTTTGAGACCCTATCTCAGCAGTAGGAGTACCAATGGTCTCGCTGGTCTCCAAAACGGGTATACTACCCATGGAGGATGACTCAACTCGAGCGCCCCCACGACGCCCCCGTTACCCACGCGATACTCGTCCACGACTTCCTCATGAACTCATACTTTTCAGTGTCTACAATGTCAAAAATGCACAGTTCAATTCCATATTCCAATAACAATTTATTTCAGATTGCAGAATTTAACCAAAAGAATCAATTATCATTGTACAACATGCACGCAACACATCAGAAGGAATACTTATAGACAGCGTCGGAGACTCAGTTATTTACTAAACTTAGTTATTTAGCTCATGCCATAAAATACTTTAGTTTTAAACACCTTGTATTACATAGAGGCCCAATTACACAATCTGAGTGTTGATTAACCCGACTCTAATACCACTAATTGTAAAACCCTAAACCTGGCCTAGACAAAAAGACTAAGTTTAGAATGTCACAATGTCTCACCAGATCACAGTCATACTTAAATCAAATCCTTCACTATAGTTAGGTTACAAAACATTCAATATCCAAAACATAGTCAAATCCTAAAAGTTTTGAAATACGAATTCAAAGTTATAGATTCAAACACATATAATTATAGTAAGTCCTACAGATGACCGAGTCCCTCGTCTGCCGACCGTTTAGTCCTGTGACTTCCCTGAAATTCATACGAATAGTTAGAGTGTTGCAGCATAGAATGAAACATAATTGAACTATTCTATGTATAAGTACTCGGATAATATTGAGTGTCCAGATACAATTCGGTATCATTATTCAAGTGATGACCTAAAACAGATTCAGACACAAGATAGTTTAGAAATACAACAGATCAGTTACAGATGCACATGTACCACAAACACTTTAGTAGATACAGATATCATGTTGATACAAATACAGATGCAAATTCCCTAGTCCAACCGTTACACACCATCTCCATCTTCCTTCCCCTTTACACACTAATGGGTATATAATACCCGTCTATCCCTACACATCTCATAGTGTCGGTATGACACGTTGTAGTGTTTATAGTCTCACTGCTAGATTAATATAATATATGGGTGGTTTGACCACCGATTTAATACAGAACACTTTATTCACTTCATAACCTCCCCACATGTAATTTCGGAACAGTTATCAGTCACATATATATAACACAGTTGCAAAAACAATTACACATTTTAATATAACAAAATGTCGATTTAGTAATATCTATCACATTCCAATGTCCAGGATCAAATAACATTCATGATAAATAAATTCATACAACTCAGTTCAATTTATACGATGGCTTACCCCACCTTGCACGTCAATTACCACACTAACAGGGATTCAAAATTCAGGCACACGCCCACACGACCTGACACACACCGTGTGCCTTGCCCGTTTGTCTCAAATATAAACTCAGTGAGTCACACGGCCTAGACACACGCCCGTATATCTCACCCGTGTGACTCTAATATGAACTCAGTGAGTTACGGCCTGGACACACGCCCGTGTGTCTCACCCATGTGACTCTAATATGAACTCGGTGAGTTACACGGCCTGGACACATGCCCGTGTGCCTCACCCGTGTGACTCTAATATGAACTTAGTGAGTTACACGACCTGGACACACACACGTATGTCTCACCCGTGTGACCCCTACATCTCATTACCCATACATGGCCTCTCCCACGCCCGTGTGGTTTGCCCTTATGTCCAAAAATTTAAAGTTAGGGAGGTACACAACCCGCCACACAGCCTCCCACATGGACATGTGGCTTACACGGCCAGCACACATGCCCGTGTGGCCACTCGTTTTAGTCTCGATTATGGCGAAGTAAAAACATAAAAATAGAGGGTTTTTGGTACCCACCTGATGAAGATTGAATGTAGAAGCAACAGAGACACTCTAAAACCTAAAAAAACTGCGAACAATGGTCTAGTTACACAACTTAATCGAACTTACAAGACCAATTAAACAATCAACCAAACATGTCGAAATCTCAATGCAAACCCCAACTCAAAACAACCATTACCTTCACTCGATACAGTAAATTCACGAACCTAAGGCGTCTGGGGAACAGTTTTCCTCGAAACCTTCTCCTAACAAACGTCAATTGAACATTTAGACAGAGAAATCGAGCAGTGTACTCAGGAAACCAACTTTGATCGAAAATAAACGACAACAAACGTTAGCAGAATTTAACACCGAAACTTACCGAATTGACTTCCTGTGGAAGAACAACAAAAATGAAACTCTTACGACTACAGCAACAAAATTTGAGACGCGAAATTTGAGAATTGAGCAACGAAATTGAGAAGAAGAAAAATAAAAGAAAAACAAAGAAAATAAGGAGAGAAGGAAAAAGTTACGTTCACATAAAAAAAATAAAAAGATTATTTCAAAAGTTAACTAACTAATCCTGTAAAATAAAAAAATATAACATATTCCCACTTCGCTTATGCGAAGATTCAAACTCAGGACCAAAGAATAGGTAGATGCTTAACCAGTGAACCAAAAAGCTCATTCTTAACACAAAAGGCTTAGAGTTAAACTTAAGGAAGGAACCTAGGCTAAGGTTCCAATAAAGAAATTAAAAATTCCAAAATTAACGCGACTCGAACCTCATATCACAAGTAAGTAAACAAAATAGAAAACCACAGAAGCAGACACATATCCATCGACACAACTTAACATCAAAACTCTAATTTTTGGGGCGTTACAGTTCAGATCAGGATGCACGATGGAATTATCAGGACACTGTCAAGTGTCAGGCATGTGCCTGATTTAGAGAAAAACCTCATTTCCCTGGGTAAGCTAGACTCGAACGATTGTAGAATCACCATCGAGTCAAGCGACATTAAGGTATCTCGTGGAGATCTCGTTTTGATGAAAGGTCAGAAAACCGGTAGTCTATTTTGTACGTTCAACAATGATTGGTGTAGCAACAATTTCCTTGTCTATTACAGAATTGGAGTCAACTCGGTTGTCGCATATGCGACTTGTTCATATGAGTAAGAAAGGTATGACCGTTTTGAAAAGAGTCTTCTAGTTTCCAAGTTCAAGCACCATTTGGACTTGGTTAGTATCTTGCAAAGATCGAGTTAGGCCCATGATGGGGCCAGGCAAATGTGGCATGTTAAAATACGAATCAAGGGGGAGATTTGTGGTGTGTCTTACATTTTTTTGTTAAACTAGAGTCAAAGTAGGGGCAACGTCGCAACAAGGAATCATGCAAAGTCGCGAAAACGTTCAAAACAGAGCAAAGTAGAGACGACGTCGCGACTAGTAGCTTGGGATGTTGTGACAATGTGACAAATTCTAACTTAAAGCAGCCACGTAATTAGACTCTCAGTAGGGCTACTTTTTCCAGTTAAATTCTAATTATACTTGAGATATTTTAGTATGATTAGAACTCTAATCTTAGCCTATAAAAAGGGCCTTAATAACCCTAGAATAAACATATTCATAACATCAGATTTTGAGAGAAGATCAAGAGAGAGTTTTGAGAGAGCTTTAAGGGAATTTTGTGTTTTAGCCAGAGATCTTTGCTTTCAGGGTTAGGGTTTGTTTTGAATTTCTCCAATCGTGTACTCTTTGATTATTTTATCATTAGTGAAGTCTCATTTGCCCGTGATTTTTTATCCTCTTGATTGGAGGAGTTTTTTCACATAAATTTGTTTTCCCAATTTTCTCTATTCCTTTTTTGTTGTTTATACGAGTCGATCCCCATCATGTCCTTCTCAATTTCAAAAAAAAAGGGTATTTATAAAAGAATGAGAGCTTGGACTAGGTTCCTCGTATAGTGGTTACCTCCTTAGTAATTTCCAATTTAGACCTAGATTAGAGTATAGCATGCATGTATCGTGCTGTGACCATTTTCAAGGTTGATGAGCTTGGAAAATTGGAAACATTAATAAAATAAGAGCTAATGTGACAGTTGTCCTTGATTGCATTGTGGCAATACACTCTTTATACCACAAGGTGTTTAGATGTGGGAGGTATCCAAGCAAGGGGGAATATCAAGTTTGTAAAATTTTAAAAAATTAATAATAGTGTAGTAATTATTTTATTACTCCATACAACATAAATAAATAAATAAATAAATAAAAGTAAAATTTTAAAATAAAAATTTGAAATTTTAATTAATTATAAGAACAACTATTTATTAAATAAACAGAATTTTTGTTCGGTAAAATATGTATGTTTGAGATTAAATGATGTGAATCGCAGCAATCAAATATTTAAATAAAAAAAAGGGACGGGGTAAGATACTGTTCAAGCTTAGGTGGATTGAAAGCTACACCCTTTAAAGCCAAATCTCAGTCCCCTTGATTTTTATGCAGACACTTCAATATATATGTGTATATATATATAATATCATTTCAATAGCCTAAAGGTATAGGGCTCACTTAGGGGGTTTCCATCCTTCCCGTCTTCTCTAAAATAAAAATTTTTTTATTTATATTTTTTAAAATTTTAAATTAATAAATATAAAATTATACTTTAATAATTTTATAAATGATAAAAATTTAATTTAATCTTTTAAAATTTATAAAAAATATGAGTTATTAAAATAATGAAATTATATTTTTACTATTATTCTCTAAAATATTTTTTAACTTCACCCCTTGATTACGGGAGGATAAAAGAAGTATTAAGTATCTTATTCATATTTTAATTTTTTTAAAATATGCATATTTAATATTTAATATATATTTACGTTGGAATATGAATAGAAATATAATTTTTAAATATGAAAAGAAATTACACAAACTCATATAAAACATATATCAGCATATACCTTAAAAATGGTAGCTGCATAAAAAGCCTTTTACATGATACAAAACATTTATGAACTTTTGGACCTTGAAATATAACTTCCACTTGTCTTCATTCAACAATAGAAACAAACCCTCTTTCTTTCTATTTCTCGATATTTAAGTATAATATTTGGTTTTTAATTAATTTAAGGTTTTAGGACTATGACTCCCATCATATCTCACATTTCATTTTAATACATATTTTTTTCATCCAATATTTTATTATCCATTAAATTGTGTTTGTTAAGAAAAATTCATTAATTTATTCAAGGAATGAGACCATACAATTGGGAAAAATAACAAACACTCGTCATACGTGCTAAAGGACAAGTTCTATCAACACAACAAAAGCTTCAACTTCAGCATCAATAGAACATTATGGCACATTGACAATTGGCTCTGTCACAACTCAAGCACAATATATTAGGAATGATTGCAAGCACTTAATACAATAAGGAAATCAACCCCGGATGGTTCAAAACAACAGGCGAGCATCCACCAAACCAGAGGGGATGGCAACAAAACCAACTTTAAAATTACTCACAAAAGCAAGACTACGTGCATAAGCAAGACTAAAAAGCGTACTACAAGAATAGACAAAAATTTCTAAAAGTGAAACTTATTAAACAATGGAAAACAAACAAAAAATATATAAAATTTAAAACAACACGAGTCTAAATCGACTCATGAAATCATTTATTATTCTAAAACTTTTAAAATAGAAACAAATTAAGAAGGCAACAAAGAGCTGCCCACTTTCTAAAAGAAACTGTCGGTGGTTTTTCAACGATGATAAACACCATCATCTGTCCATCACAACTTGTGAAGACAATAAAGATACCCACAAAATAGACCTGCAAACTGAAAAGAGAGAAGAATCATTGAGTGGATGAGAAGAAGAAAGAAAAAAAATGGTTGATGAGCAGGAGATAAAGGCAGGCGGTAACTAGCCGAGAAGCTAACAATTGTGTTTGTTAATTTTTAATGTTATATAATAAGAAATCTATTGAAAATGAACTGATTTTTATCAATTTATCCTTTTTAAGAAAATTGATCAATTATGGACAAAAATGTTACATTTTCCATTTCCAATTCATGAAGCAAATTTCTATTTTGGACTTTGGTTGGGTTGTTTTTTTTCTTTTCAATTTAATAGCAGAAGATATTTTTCTTCCTTTTTCTATTTATGAACGGGAAAGAAGTCTTGCAAAACATAAGACATGAAGCTTTCTAATACCAACATGATTTGTTTTTCGTTTGTAATGATTTATGTTTAAGGTTACAAATTAACAACTTTTGTCTGAAAAGTTCTGAAACTCCCCCACAACTTTTTTTCTGACATGATTACTTTTACATTTGTCATTTTCTTGTTTACTGGGTGTTTCCTTTTCTTGCTGTTTGGATTCAGAAAATTTTGTTCAATCTGCAAACAAAAAAAGAAATGAAGAGAGAAATTATATGGGTTCTTTATCATAGTTCAAAAGTTTGGATTTATAGGATTGAAGAGTTCAAATACAATTTTTTTTATTTAATTTGTATTTAGATTTTAATTGATCCATACATTCACTTTTAAAATGTGATATTCGCCGATTGAGTCTTAGCTCGATTAGTATGGACATTATTGTCAATAAATTATTCAAAAAAAATAGTGATATTCAATAGATTTAGAGATTCTTTGATCTAACCTATAAGGATTAATTTGCCAATTTTTTAGTAGAAATGACAAAATACAATCCAACTCTTAGTACAATAATCTCTACAGTACTTCTACCCATATGCAATCTGTTCTTTTATTTGCAGACTGAGACTTAATTTATAGAAGAAAATAAATCTGAATCAAAGCAACCCAAGAACAGTTGAGTCTTAAAACTGTTTACCATGACATTTTAAGGACCACAAGAAGTATAATTGTCTTACCAGATACTGACTTATTTCATCATATAATTATATATTAAAGAACCATACCTAAAATGGTCGCTTGAAGCAGATCTTATTGCCAAACCATGGCTCACATGTAATCATCATGCAAATCTCTCCCTCTGTTAAACCAGAACCGACATTTAGACGGAAAACCTGATAACGGGTCCAGATTAACGAAGTAGTTTTAAAAGGAACCTGTTCGGGTCCAAATTGGTCCATATTGCTCGGATCCTTCATTTTTGTAACGTCCCTCCTCCTCATATGGTAAGAAAAATCTCGGACAACGATGAACGAACGTTACCATTTTGGGAACGGATAAGACGTTCACACTAAGAATCCGAGTAACATAGGATAAGAACCATTGCATAAAGGCAATACACTTATATCAAAAAGCTTGCTAAAGGCCAATGTCTGAGACAACAAATTGAAACAATATCTTTGTAGTGAGAAATCTATAGCAATGGCTAACAAAAAAGAACTCTTGTCCACAGTCTATTATCTGACATTGGCCTATTTGTACTAAGCATACCAAAAACCTGCAGAAAACAGACAATTTCATTCAACCAATCTCCATAGGCCTTCAAACCCAATACAAAACACAACAAATACATGAAAAAGAACAAAATAAATAAATAAGAGAGGAAAAAACATATATATACAGCTCAAAACGCATCCCCACCATTGATCACAGCTCAACAATATGCAAAAGCAATAAATACATACAAAAGCAGGCAAGTATAAAAGGAGATAATCAACATAACTGGTTTTGGCAGAGCTGTTAATATAAATATGCAGCATTTCAAGAAATAAAAATCAAAGAGAATATCCAGGCATGGAAACTGAGGAGCCAGTTATACATTTTTGCTGGGGCAATGTCTTGTTTGTGCAGCTGTCAATGACCCCATCAATGGAAGACTCTTCAATCTCTCTCTACTAAAATAGGTATCCCCCTCTTGTCCTTTCCAGATCAGATAGAAAAAAGAGGCAAAAAAGAAAGTTTAAATAGTTAAATCACTGAAGAGACTTGTATTTGATACACTGATATGATATAAGTGATAACTAACCTTTTTTTTTATCCCCCTTCAATAATTATGTCTTCCAGTACCTGTCTAATAAAGTCACTTTCTTATCTGTAAACATCCACTCTGTAAAATCAAAATATTTACAGTTTGCATATTAACAGTTCCCATATATGCTTACATTTTTACTTCTGGGGTCCATTGATGTCCACCGTCTCTTTTGGTTGACAGCAAGTTCTTGCCATAGATTAAACCTCTTGTTTCAGCTTTTTGTTTGAGTTGCAGAGTTTTGAGTGTTATGAGAATCAATGCCAAATATATACCAACAATAATCCCATCAGCAGTAAGTCTATAGGGCAATAACTTCTGGTTTTGAGATTTTTATATTTGTTTTTGTGGATCATCCTCCACTCCCACAAAACCAAATAGGTTTAGGCAAAAAAAAAAAGGGTTGTTAAGGACAGGATGATCTTCAGTGACATGCCTTTTCCATTGTCACTTTGATGAGCTGCTTAACATTGAAATCAAATGTGGGTACTTTGAAAGCAAATGAGTTGTCTAATGATCTCTTATTCAAATTTCAGCAGCATTGAATCTCACCAAACATTAGTTTCCCAAGTTTTGTTACTTAAGATCATCCAATTTGCTTTCTGAATGCTTGTCGCTACCGAATGTACTATCGCCATTGCTCAATTGCCTACATCAATAAAGGAAGTTCAGTCATAAGGACCACTTGGTCTCTGGTTCCTGCAGCAGGTAATGAATGTTGAATTCTTAATTCTGAAACTCTTCAATTTCACAATTCTATTGTTCTTAAATATCACAGATTCAACTGATAATTTTATGGTTCTTCAGTATCACAGATTCGATGATAAGTAAGGAAGATGTCAAAGATTGCAGTGATAATTATTGTAGCTGCAGGGGCTCTTGTATTCGTCATTGTAATCATGGGATTCATTTGGTTTTACAAATCATGTAAGAACTTTTCAAAAAGAAGTTCAGAGACTGGCTCCTCAGATCCTTCTGCATTAAGTAAGGGTTCACTGCAACAAACTTGCAGAAACCATAGTGTTTCATGCTTGATATTTTTACTAACTACGGCTCCAACACTGCAGTGGAGTGGAATAAAGGAGCTGGGCCCAGTTCATCAGCTAGCCAGTCTTTATTTGAACCTCAAGGAGCAAGGCAATTCAGACTAGAAGAGTTGGACCAAGCTACCAAGCATTTCTCAGATGGTAATCTTATTGGATTTGGAAGTTTCGGTCCAGTCTATAAAGGTTGGCTTCATGGCATTGTTGTGGCTATCAAAAGACATCCAGGGGCTCCTCGAGAGGAGTTCATTGCAGGGGTATAACCAGTTCTTCTAACTTATATAGCTCATATCTGATAGATATCTATGTCAAGTACATTACAACTTGGAAATCCCTCACCCCCATGAAATGCTTTAACTTTTTCAATTGATTCTTTATGTCAACAATTAGCTCCAAAAGTCATTTTCCAGGTAATAATGTAAGTTGGTTGGTATTTATGAATATGTTACTTGCAGACACTTCCTGAAGATAATTTTGACTGTCAATGCTTCTTTTACCTTTTTCCCACTTGAAACATCTGACTGTACAATAAAGAATCTCAACATTATGTCTCTAATGGCTCCAATCTCAGCCAATTCATATAGAAATTGACATATTAGAGTTTTGAACAGGTAAAGTATCTGTCAGAGATTCGACATCGGAATTTGGTTACTCTTCTAGGCTACTGTCAGGAAAGTGGATCTCAAATGTTGATATATGAATGTATACCTAATGGAAGCATCTGCAATCATCTATATGGTATGACTCATTAACAGCATAGATTTTTCATGATCATCGAAGCAAGACATTACATTCATCCGGGTTTTGGCAGATACCGGACGAGAGGCTCCAACTAGACTAGAGTTCAAGCAGAGGTTATCAATAGCTCTGGGGGCTGCTAGAGGTAAATATGAGGGTCAAAATAGTGAAGGAATATTAAATTTATTACTAGTTTCAAGCTGAAGAAATCATGTTTTTTCATTGCAGGTTTATGCCATTTGCATAGCCTGCAACCCCCATTAATGCATAAGAACTTCAAAACAGCCAATGTCTTGGTTGATGAGAACTTCACTGCTAAGGTTGCAGATGCAGGGATAGCAATGTTACTTGAAAGGATAGAAGAAGCAGGTCCATCTCACAGTTCTAGCATCAATGTTTTCCAAGATCCAGAGTAAATTGATTTCTTCTTTAAGCAATTTGTGTTACTGTTGTGGAAAGAAAAACCTTCACCTATACTTACTTGATCCCATGCATCGATGTCAGGGCAGATGCATTGGGGAGCTTCACCGAAATGAGTGATGTATACAGCTTTGGGGTGTTTCTTTTGGAGCTCATAACTGGACGGGAGGAGGCCATGCATATCGATTACCTAAGATCCAATGAGAGCTTAATTCAATTGGTAAGCAGACTAGTACCTCGGTTTACTAGGAGAATCACTAAAATATTATATACATTATAAGTTTCTGCTAATGCTAAGATCAAGGCTTATGAATCTAAAGAGAAAGGTTTAAATTAATTTTCAATTTTCCAAGTTATGAATTTGAGGAAACTGTTTTCTAGTACTACAAATGATAGATTAGTGTTTATCATCTGTTAAGTAATAACTGAAGAATATTTCAAACTCTATCCTACTGATTTGTTTTTGCTTTTCCCACTCTTTAAGAATTATTCATCTCAATTATGTTCAATTGTTTTCACCAACTCATTGAAGGTACAATCACGGCTGAGTTCCAATGGACTTGTGGACTACAGACTAGGTGGAACCTTTACTATGGATGGCATTAGGGATTTGATCAAGCTGACACTAAAATGCATGTGTTTTCCTGGAAAATGGAGACTGAATATGAATATGGTTGTGGTTGAGCTAGAAAGGATCCATGAAAAAGAGACGGAACTGACAACAGTCAGAGGTGAAGGTACTTCAAAAATTACTCTAGGCAGTGAGCTATTTGCTTCAAAATAAAGATAGGCTTCCAATGGAGCTTGTCAAGCTATGGTCAAGCTTAGACTTACAGAATAATTTTTTTTTCTTGAAAATAATATCAAACTGTTTACATGGTTGAGAGAAAGAGAATAGGGGTAGCCAGGTATGGGTATGGGTAGTCAAGTTCCTGCAAAGGAATAGGACTGTAAATTATGGATTTGATTTTTCAAATGATGCATAATATTATCGGTGATATTGACATCTAAAGAAATTGTGAACTTTCTACTGCTCATGATTATAAGCTGAAAACATTGAAACGATAAGACAAACAGATAGACTCCATAGCAAATTTACATAGGAAGTTCTGCATAATTATCATAATCAATGATGATATTAAGGAACACATCAGATGATTCAAATGCATGCTTGGTATTTGAAAGGATAGATTCCGTACTCTAGATTGACACCTCTCATTCTAATGTCTCAACCACTTGGCCAGCTTGGTATTTATTTTGAGCATAGATGATCCCGAAAGCTCCTGGCTATAGTACATTTGCAACAGTTCTCCTTGCTCTAGATGCCAGTAAAGAAGCACTGAGACAACTGCAGGTAATTAAGCTCCCTGAACATAAAATATAAACAGTGCCACACTATACAGTCCAAGAAGTATGTAAACCTGTTCGATGTAATTATGAATATTAAGATGCTGATCAGAAAGGTCAAAGTTCCTAAAAAGAGACTATAAACTCTCAATAACTTGGATACGAAACCATTAAATCATGCATACTGGTAAATGGTTTCCTTTTTGCTATACATTTTTCAAAGCTGTGCATTCCATATACCAAAAATAAGTACATCAATTTCTTAGAAAAGACAATTTTCTCTCACAAAATCGCAATTTAGGACATTATGATTAGTGTCTCAAGAAGAATGTTAACTTCCTTCAGTCCGAAAGGTCTACTCCAAAGGGGATACTAGCAAATAAAAGTTAAGTAAATGGTGCTTACATGGCCCTGCCTGTCTCACAATGCTAAAAGTAATTTTGGGTGCAAGTAGATCAAATCAAATGCAGTGGATAGAGATGGGAAAGGCAACGATTATGACAAACCTTCCCCTCTCACCTTTCATTTCATGTTTAAACATGGGGACCATGTGCGTAGATCCTTCAAATCTACTTCAGGTGATAATTTTGAAATGACTCGAGAAATGAATCGGGTAGAGAATCTTTGTAAACTACATCACCGATCAATTACAGTCTGAGATGAAAGAAGAAAAGATGCTTTTTCTATGAGTAAAAGGAAAAAGAAGGTAAATGAACAGTAATAGACTGCAAATGAAGAAAGTTTCGATCCGGTCCGATGATATTTGAGCATAAATGCAATTATAACTTTTAGATAGATAAAACTAAAAAACAGGATGCTGCCAAGACTCTCGAACTTCAGCCAAAACATGAAACTGTTGATTCTTCATCTTAGACCATAAACTAGATTATCACATTACATAATCACTGCATTGGCAGAGTTTTACAATCACATATTAATTCGGTTTTAATTTCTATTCCAACTTCGAACATCAATATCCTGGATCGCTTATCAAATTGTACTTGCTGCTGTTTTTCTCCTCAGCAAGTTCAGTTTCCCTCTCTCTTCCTATCATCAATACTAGTGGACTATCTAAAACAGGAATCACACAGAACCAAATATAACAACAAACGATCGCTAGCTATTGGCCCACCCACAAGTTAGATTGTCCCCTCTTTGTCCAACGAAGATCCGCGAGGATTCAGGGAAACACGGGTCCATAAAGATTTTACATTACCCTACTAAAATTCCTTTCTTTCCCATTATCATTTTCAAGCAAAGTAAAATTACTGATCACAGATAAACTACTTTCAACATAGTGAAAACAAACCTGACCATTGCTATTTGGGTTACTCAATACACCAAGCACAAATCCCAATACCAAATGCAAGGAGAAATTCCCTCAAACACAAGGTGGGCACTGCTCTCAGCCTGTTGAAACAAACCAAAAATGACCAAAAATAAGACCACCCAAGATTTTAGCAACAACATTACTGTACAATCAAATCAATACCCAGATCATAAAAGCCACTGAAAGATTCAGAAGCTGAAGAGCAAAGACAAAGCAGCAGTTAAAAGAGTACTGAGATAACAGAACATAACCATTTGTACCACCAGTCTGCTTTAATTGACGACTTGCTATGTTCCCAAGGCTCCTAACAATACCCAACACTATTGTCTGTATGATACATTCATTGGACGGGGAAAAAATAACATACAGTTGTATGACTTTGGGATGTAAAATTTATTTAATCAGATCACATTTCTATATCACTTTTAATTCAGAAAACTTCTCTTTATTGTGTCAAAGTTAAAATCATTAATTGAGTCGGTTAATTTAAATGTTTGACTCATTTAGAATAAGTCCCAATTTTCCATTGTGTTTCAAATTAACCTCCAAAAGTATATTTAGCATCATAAGCAAAGAACACAATGAGTTTGAAAGTAGAAATGCTTTTCAAACTTTTAGACGTAAACTCAAAAGTTCAAAAAAATAAAAATAAAAAGCTTTTCGCTTTTCGCTTTTGGTATAAATTTATCAAAATATGCCTATTTATCTTTTCCCAACTAATTAAATGTTTAATTGATCAAATAATATTTTTAAGTTTTAATTTAGCACTTAACAATGACCTTATAGATTAATAAAAAAAACTCTCAATTTTCTTTAATATGGTTTATATGTTTAAAATTAAATTTTAGAGCCATAAACAATATTAAAGAGATAATTTTTTGAGTCAAAAGTGTTTTTAAATATATTGAAAATATGGAACTATTAATTGAGTGTTAAGGGAGTCCCCATCCCTTATCATTAGAGTTGTTTTAGACCGTTTTCATATTTGAGATGTTGGCAATTTATTGAATGATATTTATGAGTTTTGCTGAGTATATGGATAGTATCTACCCTACCAATGAAGATCATATCAATTGTGAAAACATATTTTAGAAATTGGATCGGATTGGATCACCCCTGTTTGATCCCTTAGATCGTGAATATTAGATTGAAATTCTGATTGCTTAGCTGCCAAGAAATCTTGTTTACCTTGTACCTTATTATTGTATTGTATTAAGCTTATTCTATTGTTGTTTAATAGAAGTCTTGAAATATTTTATATAATTGAGAGATTTGTATAAGTTATTATACAGGGAGAATTAAGCACTTTATTTGTCCTTGAGAGGAACCTTATTGTATGAGTGCATTTTGATACTAAAACATTGGGTGTTGTAGTTTTACTTGTTGAATTCATAAGGGATGAATTTAATGGTGAAATTATCATTCTTCAAGGTACAAAGGTGAAAATTGTCATGAGGGTATGATAGACTATGATCACTTGTTGTAAGTGTTGAAGATAGTAGATATTTCTCACCGAGCTAGACTTCGCAGACGTAAGAAAACTGAATTGCGTAAACAACTCATCTATATTTTATTTGTTTACTCTTTTTCCATTCAATGGTGAAGGAGTTACACATTTAACTTGGTTCTTAGCAACAGTTCGAGCTAACAAAATCCAAACGCAAAATCACTTTTTTTTTCTAGTTTGTATGTTTGGGAAAAGTATTTTTAGAGTGAAATGACATTTTTAACCTTTTTTGATAATCCAACGTAATTTATATGATATTTATATAATATTTATATTGGATATACAATTATCTTCATGTTAAAATTTATTTCAAATATCTAAAAATGATATATTTAAATTTGTGATGGTTATATTTTAATATAGTTTATATATTCAAATTAAGTTTTATAAATAATTAATATTAATTGTTTAAAAATTTTAAATTTTGTATGTCATAATCAAAATATTAATAATGGCTTACAATAAATTATTGTTTTATATTCTTATTGAAATATCATAATATTAACAAATTTAAATATTATTTAAAAGCATATTTTTTTTTATTTTATAACTTCATGTCTAAAATGAATATTTTGTTTCTAAAAAGCATTGTTTATATATATTTTTTGTTTTATGGCCATAAACAATGCTAAAGATAGCTATTGAAGTGAAAAAAAAAATTGCTAGAGATGAAAAAAAGCTTATGACCGACTAGAATGAGATTTTACACATCAAGTACTCGATTTCTTTGATTTCCCGAAGAAGTGGATCTTCCTTATTCTAATTTCTAAGCTATATCTCATCCATGTCCATGTCAATATTGGTTAAATGATGATGCCATTAATGATTTTTGGAGAGGTATTGGAACTTTGGGGAAATGCCCCAAGGTGTCCCAGTTGTCGGTGATATTATCCTGTTTGCAAAGACGAATAATCAAACAATTGAGTCTATTGCAGAAGTGCTTGAATCTTTCTCAATGCTTTCAAGGCAAAAGGTTAGCATTCCAAAACCTAAGATCCTCTTATCTAAAAATACTAGCAATCAACAAAGAGAGTTAGTGAAGAGAAGTTTGAGCTTTCAAAGTACAGAAGATCTAAGGAAATATCTTGGCTTCCCAGTCATACGACATGTGTCAAGAGGAGTGACTTTCAATTCATTGTGAATAAGGTGAGCAATAAGCTCAGGGAATGGAAAAGTAACTACCTATCCAAAGCAAGGTGCATTAACATTGATGCTCATGCAATCCACCTCCGTGACTGTCCCTACCTATTTCATGCAGTATAGGGAATTACCTAGTAATATTTGCAATGAGTTGGACCATGTTAGTAGAAATCTTCTTTGAAGGGACACGGTAACACAAAAATGAATGCATCTCATACGGTGGGAGAAAGTAGCAAAACCAAAAGAAGAGGGGGGACTAGGAATTTAGCCTACTAAATGCAAAAACCAGGCGCAACTGGCGAAGCTTGGATGGAGGAGCCTAATGGAACCAAATAAGCTATGGGTCGAAGTACTTTTCTGAAAATATTTTGAAGGGAGAAATCAAGATAAGCCAGTTCAAAATGCCTCATTAACTTGGAAACCCTTGAGGAAGACTAGCTCTATCTTGGAAACAGGTTTGAAATAGCAAGTTCAGAATGGAAGGAAGGTAAACTTTTGGTTAGACGATTGGACTGAGTTTGGAAAAGGTCCCATACGAGCAACAGTAACTGGGAACTAGTGATGAAGAGAGTTTTTCTTATAGAGATCTTTGCATCCAGTGGGAGGAAGATGGGACCATCTCTATTTCAATTGAACTCCCTAACAGAGGCGAATTTAGGGGGGTTTGGCAGGGGCCCCGGCCCCCCTAAAATGAAAATTTGTCATTTAGGCCTTTAATTTTTTTTAAAATTTTAAATTAGTAAAGATAAAATTACACTTTGGCCCCCCTAAAATTATAAAAATTCAATTTAATCCTTTAAAAATTATAAAGATATAGACCATAAAAAATTAAAATTTCATTCGGCCCCCTAAAAATTTGTTCTGCCTTTGCCCCTGCTCCCCAATAGATCATTGAAAAATTTGTTAGTATTGGTATCTAGGATGAGTTTTGAAGAAGACTCACTATGTTGGAACTATTCTAACAATGGTGAGTTCACAATCAAGAATGCATGCTGTCCATCTTTTGGAATTCAAATTTGAGAAAAATGGTGCAGTAGAATCAAGATGGACGTAGATATGGAAAGCTAAAATTCCACCTAAAGATTAAGTTCTTCTTATGGGAATGTGTATATGAGGATCTTCCAACTATCGAGTTTCTTGCTAAGAGAGGAGTACAAGCCAACCCCAACCGTCCTCTATGCTCGACACATCAGGACCAACAAAACATTTGAATAAATATTGTGTTGCTAGTAATCAGTGCTAGAAAACACTAAATCTCAATAATACAAGTCTATCTTAAGCAAATTTTTCATGAGAGGATTAGTTGCGCAAGAATGTGCAAGCAAAAACTTATCACAAAAAACATAGACTTCCCATGCATCTTATCTTTTGTTTCTTTATTTGGGAAATCTAGCTGCAAATGAACCTTATTGTATTCGAAAATAAGCCAATACAAGCTGATTTCTTGTTGAACTTTGGCCTGCAATGCAACAGCAGAGAAGTTTTAAAGCTCAACTAGTGCAGCAGCTATGTTTTGTTTAATATGTAACTAGCTTAGTTCTTTTGTAATTTCTCTATTTGAATCACTAAGATTAGTTTGCTGAGTTGAATGATGTTCAAGTGATGTTTTGGCTAATAAGTCAGCTTTACTTTATGTACAAGATAAGCTATGTATTTTGTCAATGTAATTAGTGGGAGTAGTTATACATTAGGTAACTTCTTTGTAACTCATATATTTGACTTAATGAAATCAGTAATGTAATTCAGTTTTTTTTTTTATCATTTTTGCATCCGTTTCTCTTTGCTTCATTTCTCCTTTGTTTTAGTCCAAAATCCCAACAAATGGTATCGAGAGCCTGTCATCTTTGAAGGCCTCTATTTTTGGTTGCTGTTTTTTATTGAGAGACTTTGAAGAGAAAGAAACTAAGTCGTTTATTTTGTTGTTCTTTGCAACATGAGTTTTCCACCACCACCACCACTTGTCTTTACTGGTAAAAACTACCACATATGGGTAGTGAAAATGAAGACTTACCTGCAAGCACACGACCTATGGAATGTGGTGGAGACTGACACAGAACCACCTCCATTGAGGGCCAACCCCACCATAGCACAAATCAAACAACATAGTGAATACTGTGATAAGAAGCACAAAGCAATGTCATGCTTACAAAATGGAGTTTCTGATATGATTTTCACTCGGATAATGGCCTGTAACACTCCAAAGTAAGCCTGGGAGAGGCTGAAGGAAGAGTTTCTAGGGTCTGATAAAACCAGCCAGCAGCAGTTGATCAACCTGATAAAGGATTTTAAGAATCTGAAGATGAGAGAGTCTGAAACCATTAAGCAGTACTCTAACAGAATAATGGTCACAGTCAACAACATCAGGCTCATTATAGATGATTTCAATGACAGAAGAATTGTTGTGAAGGTCATTACAACCCTTCCTTAAAATATGAGTCAAAGATCTCCTTATTGGAGGATTCAAGAGATTTATCAGCCATTTCATTATCAAAGTTGATAAATGCTCTGTATGCACAAGAGCAAAGAAGGGACAACAGGGTGGAGGAGGATCCTGAAGGAGCTTTCCAAGCAAAAACCAAAGAAAGCTCAGGTTCGAGCTACAAGGGAAAGAAACCCTAGCTTGACAAAAGGAAGAAACCAAAGAGGGATGCTGGGAAGAAAAGGTTCCCACCATGCATTCACTGCAAGAAGTCTACACACTTAGAGAGGTACTGCTGGTACAGACCTGATATTCAGTGTAGGAGCTGCAAGCAGTTTGGTCACGTTGAAAAGGTCTGCAAAAACAAAAGAAGGGCACAAACTCAGCAGTAGAACCAAGCTCAAGCTGCTGAGGACATTCAAGCTTAGGAGGAGCATGTCTTCACTGCATCTTATTTTGCAACCTCAAGTAATGCCAGAAAGGACTAGTTAATAGATAGTGGCTGCACTCATCATATGGCATTTGATGAAGGATCTTTCAGAGACCTTGACAGCAGTTTTGTCTCCAAAGTCAAAATAGGGAATGGAAACTTCATTGAGGCCAGAGGCAGAGGCAATGTTGTAATCAGCACACATTTAGGTAACAAAATAATTTCAGATGTCCTTTTTGTACTTGACATAGACCAAAATTTACTTAGTGGTGGTCAGTTAATTGAGAAGGGTTACTCTCTTACTTTTAAGAATAAGTCTTGTGTTATTGATGACTCATTTGGTCAAGAACTAGTGACAGTAGTTATGACTAAGAGATGTTTTATGTTGGATGTAAATCAGTTAGAAATGAAGGGTTATGCTAGTTTGGCTGATGAGGCTTGTTGATGGCACAGAAAGTTAGGCTATGTTAACTATAAGTCACTTAGTTTGCTGCACAAATTGGATTTTGTTGAAGATATTTCCACGGTTGAAGTCAAAGATAGAGTTTGTGAGGTTTGTCAGCTTGGGAAGCAAGTGAGACAGCCATTTCCAGTTAATAAGGCATGGAGAGCTCGAGACAAACTTCAATTGGTCCATACTGACATTTGTGGACCAATGAAGACCTCTTCTCTAAGTGATAGTAGATACTTTGTGCTGTTTATAGATGATTACACAAGGTTCTGCTATGTGAATTTTCTAAAACAAAAATCAGAAATACCTGAAGTATTTAGCAAGTTCAAAGCCTTAGCTGAGAATCAAGCAAGTTGCAAGCTAAAAGCCTTGAGATCGGACAATGGCACTGAGTATTTGTCAGAAAGGTTTCAAAAGCTATGTGAGCAGGCTGGAATTCAGCATCAGCTGACAACTATCCATACACCTCAACAGAATGGTGTTTGTGAAATAAATAATCGAATAGTACTTGACATAGCCAGATGCCTACTGTTTGAAAGCAAATTGCCAAGCAATGTTTGGGCTGAGGCTGTGAACACCTTAGTGTACTTGCTTAATAGATTACCAATCAATGCAGTCAAAGATATGACTCCTTTTGAAGCTTGGTTTGGACATAAGCCAATAGTTTCTCACCTAAAGGTGTTTGGTTGTGTCTGTTATACACTTATTCCAGCTGAGAAGAGAACCAAACTGGAAAGAAGGTCTGTGCCAAGGATCTTTGTTGGTTATAGCAGTACAAAGAAGGGTTATAAGGTATTTGATCCCTCTACCAAAAGGATCATGGTGAGCAGGGATGTGAAATTTGATGAGGGAAATGTATGGAACTGGAATGGTACAAATGCAAGCTTGTGTGAACAAGGTCAACAAGACAATGATCTGCAACCAGTTGAAAAAGAAGAACAGATTGATGATGGATTTGATGACATACATGTTAGAGGAACAAGAACCATCACTAACATCTATCAAAGATGTAATGTGGCAATGTTGGAGCCTACAAACTTTGATGAAGCTGCTAAAGAAGACTGTTGGAAAAGAGAAACGGAAGCTGAAATGGAGAGATACATAAGAACAACACATGGGAACTGGTTAATAGGCCAATCCAGAAGAGAATTATTGGTGTGAAGTGGGTGTTCAGGGTTAAGTACAATGCTGATGGATCTTTGAGCAAGCACAAGGCAAGACTTGTAGTAAAAGGATATAGCCAACAGTATGGCATTGACTTCTCAGAGACCTTTGCTCCAGTTGCAAGGTTAGATACTATAAGGCTTTTGTTTGCCTTGGCTGCTCAAAAGCAATGGAGAGTGCACCAATTGGATGTTAAGTCTACTTTTCTGAATGGTTTCCTTAATGAAGAAATCTTCATTGAACAACCAGATGGGTTTAAGGTTACAGGCTCAAAAAAGCCTTGTATGGTTTGAAGCAGGCACCAAAGGTCTGGTATGATAGAATCGATGCATATCTGTTTAAGCTTGGGTTCGTGAAGAGTATCGGTGTGCCTACTCTCTATGTGAAGAAATCAGATAATGGAACCCTGCTGATTGTGTTACTATATGTAGATGATCTGTTGGTAACTGGAAGCAAAAGGAAACTGATTGAAGAGTTTAAAAGGCAGATGCAGGATGTCTTCGAAATGACTGACTTAGGGGAGATTACTTACTTCCTTGGCATAGAAGTAAATCAGTATGATCATGCTATCTCCATATGTCAGCAAGCCTTTGCTTTGAAGATTTTAAACAAATTTTGCATGACAAACTGCAAAATTGTTGGCACACCAGTGGCTCAAGGTGAAAAGCTAACTAGCAATGACAACTATGAAAAGGTTGATGAGAGAGGGTATAGAAGTCTTGTAGGTTGTCTGCTCTATTTGACAGCTATAAGGCCTGATATCATGTTTGCTGTTAGCCTTTTGTCTAGATTCATGCATTGCTGCAATGTTGTTCACTTTAAGGCAGCCAAAAGAGTCCTTAGATATGTGAAAGGAACTTTGGATTATGGGGTAAAATTTATGAAGACTGAAGAACTCAAGCTGATAGGGTATTCTGATAGTGACAGGGCAGGGTCCATTGATGATATGAAGAGCACATCTGGCTATTTTTTCACTCTAGGCTCAGAGGTCTTCTGTTGGAGTTCAAAAAAACAACAAAATGTGGCTCAATCAATAGCAGAAGCAGAGTACATTGTAGCTGCTGCTGTTGTCAATCAAGCCATTTGGCTAAGAAAGCTCTTGTGTGATCTAAATGAGAGCCAAGAAGAAGCTACTAAAATTAAAGTTGACAATCAGTCAGATGTTGCCATAGCAAAAAACCCTGTGTTTCACGGCAAAACAAAGCACTTTAAGATTAAATATCATTTTGTTAGAGAGGCTGAACAATCAAAAGAAGTTAATTTGATTCATTGCAGCTCTGAAAATCAATTTGCTGATATATTAACTAAGCCTCTTAGTACTTCAAAGTTTGACAAGTTAAGAAGGAATATTGGTGTTTGTTGCATACAGTCCAATGAAGAGTGTTGAACTTTGGCTTGCAATGCAACAGCAAAGAAGTTTTGAAGCTTAACCAGTACAACAACTATGTTTTGTTTACTATGTAACTAGCTTAGTTCTTTTGTAATTTGTCTATTTGAATCACTAAGATTAGTTTGCTTATTTGAATGATATTCAAGTGATGTTTTGGCTGATAAGCCAGCTTTACTTTGTGTGCAAGATAAGCTAGGTATTTTGTCAATGTAATTAGTGGGAGTAGTTATACAGTAGGTAAGTGCTTTGTAACTCATATATTTGACTTAATGAAATCAATAATGCAATTCAGTTTTTTTTTTTTTTTTGTTTTGATCATTTTTGCATCCGTTTCTCTTTGCTTCATTTCTCCTTTGTTTTAGTCCAAAATCCCAACATTTCTCTAGACAAGTTGTGACCAAAGCAGGTGAGTTCTTTGCTTCGGCAAGGAACTTAAGACAATGACTTTTACCCCCAAATGACTTGAGTCAAATGGGACAGGGAAGGGTGAATGGGCGAGAGGGTAGAAGCCAAATTGTGGACTCTTCGAGATGGCCTAACACTAGCTTCTCAAAAAAACATTAATCGGCTGGAAATTGAAGAAGATGCTGAAATTGTGGTAAATTTTATCAACACTAACAATAGGATGCTTGCTGTGTTGATTTATGATTACAGATCACTAATGCTTAATTTCAAGCAAGCCTCACTCAAGCATATCTATCGCGAAGGAAATCAATGCACATATAAGGAGCAGTTTTCAAGCCTTGGTGATTTTACTTGAATGAACTTTTGTGCATTTGAAGGTTGATGCCTACGACATCCTTTTGTATTGAACCAAATTTTAAGTTAATTTTAATGTAAATGTTTATTTTTAGACCAAATATATCATTTATAATCTAATACATGTTTATATGGGGTATACAATTAATTCATTATTGAAATATATTTCAAATATATAATATTATATATTTGATTATGAAATGACTATATTTTAATGTTTAGAATATAGTTTATATATTTAAATTAATTTTAATTGCTCTGTATTTTATATATCAAAATATTAATAATGAATTTTTTTATTGGAATATCATAATTCTGATATTTAAATTCAAGTAATATTCAAATTTAAGTTTTTTCTTTACAATTTGTGGAAAATGTTAAAAGCACAAACTTTTAAGTTTTGTTATGAAGTAATATTAATATATACTTAAAAAAATAATTAGCAATTTTTGTATATTAGTTTGGTGAAGTGAAATAAATAAGTCCAAAAAACATGGTTGAACTTAAGAATTGGGCCTTTACTCCAAAATCCAGAAGCCCGGGATTGAAAGAGAAATCAGGGACACGTGGCGGATAAGCCATTCCTTATCCAATTCTTAAACCCTCTTGAAAACCTCTCGGAATTTAGGCGTTAACTTACTTGTACAGTAAAAAATGGCTTCCATTACCATATCCGCCAGCTTCTTTTCTCGTCCTCAACCTCAAGCTCAAGCTCGACCCCGAACTCAAAAACCCTCTCCTAAAAGAAACCCTAACCCCAAATTCAAACCCAAAAAGCTTAATAATAAATTCAAGTCTCTTTCTTTGTCTTCACCTCCGCCTCCTTCTTCTTCTTCTTTGGGTGCCCAAGCCACCACTTACACTCGCCTTCCTCCCAAGGAAGATTTCAATTTCGAGTTCGAAGTTCCCTCTTCGGACGAATCTGATGAAATCAAGCTTTCTGATTCCGATGTCGCGAAATTCGCCTTCCACAATGATTCCTCTGAAGCCGAAGCTGAAATGTTAGACACCGATGACAATGATAATGAACAACAAGAAGAAGAAAATGAAAGTTTGGGCTTTCAGGACGAAACCTTCGATGGAAAAATCGTAGATTTTTACAATGGTGATGGAAGTTCGGATTTTGAGGAAGAAGGGGAAGAGGAGGTTTATTATTACGATTCCGATGGCAAGCTCGTAAATTTACCAGAAGACGAGTTTGATGATTTGGGACTGGAAGTGAAGGAGAAAGGGGTACCGGCTGTTATGCGATGCTTCGACCGAGCCAAAATTTACGTGAAAGCAGGGGATGGCGGGAATGGAGTGGTTGCATTTCGGCGCGAAAAGTACGTGCCGTTAGGGGGACCGTCGGGAGGCGACGGAGGGAGAGGAGGGAACGTGTATTTGGAAGTTGACGGAGCGATGAATTCGCTGTTACCGTTTCGGAATTGTGTGCATTACAGGGCGGGGAGAGGGGCGCACGGGCAAGGGAGGATGATGTGTGGGAGGAAAGGGGAGGATGTGGTGGTGAAAGTGGCGCCGGGGACGGTGGTTAGAGAGGCCGGGAACGATGAAGTGTTGCTGGAGCTGTTGTATCCGGGGCAAAGAGCGTTGTTGTTGCCTGGTGGAAGAGGTGGCAGAGGGAATGCGTCGTTTAAGTCCGGCAACAATAAGGTGCCTAAGATTGCTGAGAATGGAGAAGAGGGTCCTGAAATGTTAGTTTCCCTTTTCTCTTTCGCTCCTAAGATATTCGGATTTGGTCCCAGAAAATTTCAAATTAAGATATATATATATATATATATATATCTATCTTGTCTGCCGATTTTGAATATCCTAACACTTGACTTGAGCCACCTGCAAGTTAATAGAGTTTTCTTTTAACAGTATAGATTTCTATTCATAGTCGAACAATCGAGCATGAGAATTGAACTCTTTTATTAGGTAAACAAGTTTAATCAAGCAATTTCTTTATCTCAAATCGAGCTCAAACTTTAAAAGCAATTCAAGCTAAGCTTTGAGTTCCTAGTCAAGCTCCCCTACTAAGTACCACTATGCTTTTGAATGATCAATGCATCTTATAGTTTTGGTTTCATTACACTTCTTGTATTTTGATTGTTTTATACTGTTTAATATGTCCTTGCCATTCAAACAATTGGAAGGATCAAAGAAGCCAATTTCGCAACCAAAAAAAGGGAAAACCGAAATTTAAGTTTGTTTCATTTTGATTTTGTCATGGTTGTCTGGACAATCACTAAGGTGCATGCTTTCAGAAGCTATGTTTTTGGATAATAAACTGTGTACTAGAAGTTTGCTCTGACTTCTTATTTTTGTTAAAAGTACCCTCCCAAACATGGAAATGGAGATATGGTCTCCAAAGATTGTCTAAATTCATGGAAGAACTTTGAAAAAAGGTTACCTTACCTTTGTCAGGTACGACAATCACACCTAAGTACGAGTAACATAGCTGCTAGCTGTATTACTTAAACTTTTCATTTTTCTTGAAGTACCCTGTCCAATACTAGTGTCCAACGCATGGGTATGGGGATATGATTTTCTAGAATCTTCCAAATCATAGAAAGATCTAATCATACCTATGTCAGATATTCATACTTGGCTTTGAGCAACATAGACTAGCAGTTCAACTTTTTGAAGTCATACAGTAGTTTGACAATGCTTTCTTATGAAACTAGGAGCAATTACTAGCTTATGATGGCTTTTTGTTTATTTTTGTCTGGTATTCTCAAGCAGGTGGTTGGAATTGGAGCTGAAATTAGTTGCAGATGTTGGTATAGTGGGTGCTCCTAATGCTGGAAAAAGCACTCTCCTAAGTGTGATAAGTGCTGCTCAACCGGAAATAGCAAATTATCCTTTTACAACTTTGCTTCCCAATCTGGGTGTAGTTTCATTTGACTATGATTCTACCATGGTTGTTGCCGATCTTCCTGGTTTACTCGAAGGAGCACACCAGGGTTTTGGCTTAGGTCATGAGTTTCTACGGCATACTGAAAGATGTTCAGCACTGGTATGGACTTCTTCTCATATACTGCAACTACTGTAACATGCTTTTCAAGGCTTAATTTATAATTGCTTCTCATGCCTTCTGATGGTTTATTTAAAATTGGCTCCTTTAGCCATTAAGCTATGCTAGGGTAAAGGAAATGTTTTTATAGGCTGACCAGGATCCTGTTTCCACTTTTGGTTACATAGGTACATGTCGTTGATGGCTCTGGACAGCAACCAGAGCTTGAGTTTGATGCAGTTCGCCTTGAGCTGGAAATGTTTAGCCCAGAACTTGCTGAAAAGCCATTTATAGTTGCCTACAATAAGATGGACCTTCCAGAGGCATATGAGAATTGGACATCTTTTAAGGAAAAGTTGGAAGGGCTTGAAATCGAAACATTTTGCATCAGTGCTGTAAAAAGGGACGGAACTCATGAAGTTATCAGTGCCGCCTACAAACTTCTTCAAGAAACTAAAAAATCCAATGAGGGATTCGAAGGTTAATTTTACTATAGGTTAATTCTTTAAAATTAAATTCCTTATCACCAACATCCTTGCCATTTTCTTATTGTACTTTGTGAATCTTAGTCCATATCGTGAATCCATTGCATTTATTGTTGACAAGTCTAGCTGTTCTTTAGGTTTTGAAGATCCAAAAGATTTGAACCATGTAGCTGATATGGTACAGAAGCAGCGTAGCTCCTCTATTAGTGAGTTTGAGATAACTCGTGATGGTAGTTGCAGTACTTGGTACGTAAATGGAGCTGGGTTGCAACGCTTTGTTCAAATGACAAACTGGCGGTATGTTAATAACTCTTATTGATTCTTGCTTGTACTGCTTGCTTTTTCTTCTCTTCACTTGCCATCAATGTCTTTCTGCTGGGTGCATGCTATTTTAGTTTATCATGTTCGTATCACTTCAGTGGTACTTGCCAAGACTGTTCTGCCTTATTTCATCTTATAAACTGTAGGACATATGATACTAAATTAGTGTCATTCTGCACTAAAACTGTATTTGACCTGTCAGTGATGCAACTAGCCGGATAGTATTTCCATACAATGAAGTTTGGCTTTTGTCTTGAACGCGTTTTAAGCATTGACTATCGGTTCCGAGCCAGCACTTTAGACTGTAATGGTAAATACAATACCTAGAATGAACTTTCATGGATTTCAGTTAATTCCCTCTGTTTTGCCCTTAATTAGCACTTTGGACGTTAATATTCTTTCATCTCTAGTCTTTCTTTTCCAGTTCTTTCCTTTTTAAGTTTCTAAAGGAAGAAAGGATGCTGGAGAAGTTGGACAAGAAAGCAACCTTTAGGGCAATGCAGAGGATGAATTTTGAATTTCAAGGCCTCAATATGCATGCGTCACTTTTATGACAAACATTTTCCTATAGTTAATTTTGAAGGATTGGATCTATAGATTCTGTATGCACCGGAATGATACAAATCCAGTCTGAAACCCACTTATTTCCTTTGGCCTCGTCAACTGCTCAGCGATTCATTCGATTTTGATTTGTAATTCACTTTTCTTGTAATGGTGCATGTTCATTCTATAAACTGTAGGAACCGATATGTAAGCCATTCGGTTCTCCATAGGTAAATCGATCGTATGCATTTCTCTGTTGGAAATGAATCCTTCTCATTTGAAAAAGTCTAGGTAAGAAGGTAATGTATTTCTTCGACATCATAAACTGCAACCACAACAAGTTCTCTCAACCACAGTTATTATATGTGTACATCATTGCATGTTTTTTGCTTACATTAACTGCTCCAAATCAAGGCAGAGGTGTTATTGTTACTTCTTTTTCTCATAACATGTGAATTTAACAGATACATCGACTCCGACAAGAGGTTTCAACATGTCCTGGAGGCTTGTGGAGTGAATAGGTCCCTCATGAAGCTCGGAGTGAAAGAAGGCGACACAGTAATTGTTGGAGAGGTTTGTTGGCAAAGCCCTATATATTGTTATTGAGGGCACATTCCAATTTCTCGTCATCCCTAAATCTAGCTATATAAATTATCTACTTAATTACCGGCTCTCCATTTCCCATAATTCCCTTCTTGTTTTTGTTGATCTAAGATTAATCTTTGTGAGAAATTGAAAACATGGATATCTTGAAGTCGTTTATCTAATGACCACATGATTTGCTTTGTCCTTATCAGATGGAGATGGTGTGGCACGATTCTGCAGAGAATTCCGGTACACCGAACATGAAGAAGAGATCAACAGAGTCAATCAAATGGCCCCATTTGAAGTAACTGGCATCTGCAACGTTTGTCATCAAACTGCCATATTAGGAGGTCAGGCAAAGCTATTCAGTTTCAGTGTCTGTTCATTGCTGGATTTAGTTTTAGAACAACATTACTGACAGATACGATATTCCAGCAGACCATGAAGGTACCGTTAATTCACGAGAGATGACATTGAGCTCAATGAAATGTTGGATCTCAGTGCACGATTCTGTTATTGCTTCGACATGTTGGATTGCTTCGGATTCGGTGCAGAAGAAGAGGCAGTTTTGTCCAATTCTTTGTATGAGCTTAGATAATGTGATTGCAGTAGCAATCTATAGTCTCCAAGAGACTTCAAGGTAATGCCTTCATTCTTAAGGGTAATGACTCATTGTGCTTAAAATGTATATAATTTAATTAAATTTGAAACCTATATGAGAAATGGCTTCTTCTTTCTTTTTTTTTGGCTTAAATGTCTTGAGTTTTGCTTCCGATTTTACGAGTTGCAAACAAAATGAACGGATGTAGTTGGACTGGGTTAGGCTTTATTTAGTAAAAATTTTACTAGTCCAAGGTTTAGCTCGGCCCAATGGGATAGAAAACTTGAATTATTGTTATTTTTATCTGTACTAATATATCAAGTCCTTAACTGAATTGATATCACGGTTGAATAATAGTTAAAATATTATTATTTACAAAGTAAAATATATTATTCAAGGTATTTTTTTTTATCTTTTTATGTAATTTATATTAAAACAAAACAAAAAAGATACACATAATAGAATTTAAACTTGGATCAAAAAAGTGTTTCATAACATTTTTATAAATATTTTTGTTATATAATTATATTTTTTACAGTAATATTTATGTTTTTATAATTAAATTTAAATACTAGGTTGTATTTATTAAATTGTAATCCAAGTCAAGTCAAAGTAGTTTGATTTGTTTAATCGATTATATTTTTGTCAATAATACGAGTAGTGATTAAAGCCTTTTGTTGATGTACCAATAATCAAGGTTTAAACTTTATTGGTGTAATTTCTTTATAATTTAACTTTGTTTTTTTTATTAAAAACATTTTTAATAAAAAGGTAATATTAAATTATGGTACACATAAGTTAAAAAAATTGTATAATAAATTTATAATATATATAAATAAGATGAAATTTAAATTGAAATGGTAACATTAAGACATTGAAAGTTATAATATCTTAGATTCAAATATCATTATGTGTAAATATTTTTTATAGATCTTATGTAAAAATATAAAAGACAAAACACTCTCAAAGTAATATATGTTGCCTTAAAAAATAATGAGTTTTTGATAATTTACAACTAAGTTGAGACTCGATTGATGGATGAATGGATGATACCAACTCAATCAAATACTTAAAAGAAATAAAACTTAACATTTTTAAAATGCGATTAAAATTACGATGACTAGAAATCTTGTCACAAGCATGCGTATATATGTGGAAACCACAAATATAGAATACAAATGTGTGTTTAAAAATAACATATAATAAATAATGAAACGTATAACTTGAAACTAATTAATAATGACATTTGAAATATGTATGATATTAAAATATAAAAAAATAGATTAAATTGTTTATGAGTCGCTATCGAGTTAGCTTGTGACACCAACTCAATCAAATATATTATCAATATTAGAAACCTTGTCACACGTATATATGTGTGGAAACCATGAATTTAGAACACAAATGTGTGTTTAATGTATGGTTTGAAACTAATTAATCGTAATAACCCATGAAATATGTACAATTTTAAAATAAAAAATAAATTAAATTGTGAGTAAAATAAAATTTAAACATATAAATACTTTAGATGAATAATATTAATTGCACCACAATTATTTATCATAGCGTTATCATTATTTGTAAGTTATTGTTGAGTTGAGTTGTATTGTGACACCAACTCAGTCGATGACATTTTCTATATACACAAATTTGGTGAGAGAAAATATTTTATGTTGATAGTTATTTCTTTTTAAAGTTTACTTAAGAATTATTATAGGTGCAGTGGTAATTAAAGAATTTATTTATAAATCCATTAAATATGGGTTTAATTTTTAGATACGTTAATTTTAGTTCTTTTATTTAAAAACTATATAAATGTATGGAAAGACAAAATGATTGCCAAAATAATAGTAGTAGTCATTTAATAAAAGGGTATATTAGTTATTTCCTAACTGAGTTGGTACTCGGTTAACCCATGACACCAACTCAGTTAGGAGTTTTATTAATAATATATATATATATATATATATACAATTGATAGAAATAATAAAGTGTGCATAATAAAATTAAAATATATAAAAATATTAAAATAAAGTTTTAGTTGTGTGGTAAATTAAAGATTTTACTAATGCAATTAGTTCGGGTTTAAATCCCACTATGTTCATATTTTTATTGACATTTAAAATAAAAGATTAAAGTACTCTCGAATAATATAACTAATTTTAATTATGAAAGGATATTTTTATAATTTCTTTAACCGAGTTGGTGACCTTGGTTGAAGGTGATACCAACTCAGTAAGGAGCTTAAATAGTAGTAAGTATAGATATTATAATCGTAAACTAGTTTGTATTTTTGTGTAATTCACGAGTCGGTTGTGTATATTAAATTTATAATATATATTTAAAATTTTAGTGAATTTCTTAAAAAAATAATTAATAAATTGAAAAAAAACAATTTAATTACAAAATAGTTTTAAAAATACTTAAGTAATTTAGAATAGGTTATATTAATGTTATTTAATTTTAAAAATATTTAATATTAAAATAATATAAAAAATCATCAATATTAATATTAATATATTTTAATTTAAATAATATTTATTAATAATTTTTTACAGATTATTTATTTGATATGTATTGTTAAATTAATTTGTGTTAATGTTAAAATTGTTACAATTCAATTTTTTTTTTTGTAATTTTGTATCTATTGTTGATCAACTTTAAATAATGAATGTAGTTAACACTTATTATATTTGAAAAATATAAATTTAATTTATTAAATACTATTAATATCTGTCTATTCTATTTTAAGCTTAACAATTTAATATTCATTAACTTTAATATTATAAAATTAAAAGTTAATTCGGTTAAATAAAATCTTAAGATAAAGAGATAATTTATTTGAAATCAACTTTATATTTGACATATAAAAAATTATAAAGAAAAATTTTAAACAAAAGACATAATAACTTTAAAAAATTAATAAATAATGACTAAAAGAGTAATTTACCTAATACATGACTATTTTTTTTTTTTAACCTCATATATACTCTAGGAATTTAAAATGACAGTTATGTAATGTAATCCATTGTGGCGTATAATGATAAATAATACAAAAGGAATCATAAATTATTCCCCTTCCAATTCTACTCTGCAATTTCTAATAAACAAAAACATTTCAACTTGAGTAATAATGAAATTTACTACAATCAACTAACTAAATTTAGGAAATAAATCTTTAAAATCATATAATGATAAAATAGGTCGATTTGTATCATTATTGTTCGAGAAATTAATTCCGAAAAATTTAATAACATAATACATACGTCTCAACACTACAGCAAAACAGACTTTTAGCGGCGTTTTTTTTGGCCTTTAGCGGCGTTTATAAGCGCCACTAAAAGTATTTGCGGCGCTTCCAAAAGCGCCGCAAAAAACGCCGCTAAATCAAACGCCGCAAACTTTAGCGGCGCTTTCCCCACAAACGCCGCTAAAAGTCATGACCTTTAGCGGCGCTTTTCCCGCAAACACCGCTAAAAGTCATGACATTTAGCAGCGCTTTTTTCACAAACGCCGCTAAAAGCCATGACCTATAGCGGCGCTTTTCCCACAAACGCCGCTAAAAGTCATGGCCTTTAGCGGCGCTTTCCACACAAACGCCGCTAAAAGTCATGACTTTTAGCGGCGCTTTTTTCACAAACGCCGCTAATTTGTACAGATTTGCAATGTGCAATTTATTTTATATCATACCCCTCCTGCACTAAAACCAACCAATAACAGTAAATATAGCATATAATTCCAACCCAAAACAGTAAATGTAGCATAAAAATCACACCAAATGCATTAATTCTAAATGATACTTGAAATTCAATAAATTAAATAAATTATAACTGAAAATATTCTTACAATAATGTTAAATGTAGTAATGTTAAAATAATCTTACAACGAGAAACTAAATGTCTAAAATGGCGAAACCTGCGATCATTGAAACATCTGCATCGTTCTTTGAAGCTATATAGTGAAGCTCATCGTGCTTTTCATTCTGCTCTCGCTAGCATCGATGTCGCCTCTGCCTCCTCGCTGCACATGCATCGCCTCCTCGCTCGCTGCTGCTGCTGCATCCGCTCTAAGTCATATTCTTTGGAGTTCTTCATATTTTCTTTGAACATCGCAATTTGCTGCCTCTGCTCAACCGTGCTCTCTTGCATCCGGAGTTATCTGGTCTTTTAGCCTCTGGAACTTCAACACGAGATTGACTCCGGAAGGCATGTATTGCGAGCCGGATCCAAAATATAGGGTCGGGGTAACACCAGATCCTTGAAATCGAACCCGACCATACCTTTCAAAACCAAAAACATCAGTGATAATTCTATTATAAATATACTCAAGATTAACAGAACTATCAGTCGAAGCAGTCGTACCTTTCAGGACCCAAAACATCGGTAATAATTCTGTTATCAATCTCCTCAAGATTAATAGAACTATCGATCAAGCGGTACCGCTTCATACTCTGCCTTCTTCTCTTTTAGTTTATCCTAATAAATCAATGAAAGAGTTAGAAACGAAATATATAATAAGAAGGAATGCAACATAACTTAACACTATAAATTTAAAACTACAAACGATGAATTAAACTATTATAATTAAACATTAGAAATATTTATATTAAATTAAATTTTATTAAGTAAATATATCATAATTTCTGCAGCTTCGGATGTCATCGGAGATCCATCATTCTTCCTATGCGTAATGTCAAAAAGTCAAGGCGCCCAACTTTTTGACAGCGACGAGGCTTCCTACATTATAGCGAGAAAAATATAATTTAATAGTATAAAGTCATTAATATTTGTGAGAATTAATAAATTATAATACCTCGGTAGCCTACACAAGCAAAACTTCGGACGACCCGTGTGCGTGAATTTTTGTTTCGTCACGCTTGTTCCAACTCGCTCACGGTCCTACATAATGAAATTTGAATTATGTATATAGTAAATACCATAAACCGAAAAATTTATAAGACTTTGGAAGTACGTAATACCTCTCCTTTCTTTGAATTCCAGAATCTAACTTGATCTTCCCATTGCTACCTCAACATTCCCGGCGGGACATTTCTTAATTTTTCGTCAAGACTTATGTCTTTCTTAAAATATTATTTTTTCAACGTGTTTTTATGGTCTCTCCATCTTTTACCCAATGTCTTCTTAATATAGTCATCGGAGACCTTTAAAGCAAATCTCTCCTGAAAAAATATAAGTTTAAAAAGTAAATATAAATGAAAGTTAAACCAAAGTATTATAAATTACATTCACATTTTGTTACCTTAATATTATCGAGCTTCGATTTTTGTTGGCATCGGGCATGTGATGCCATGATTAAGTAGTTAATGGGCAACATATTGGCATTTCGTGCTAGAATGCCCAAATAGTCTGCTAACAGTCGAGCTTCAGATCCAACGGGCTGGCCATGAGTATTTCTCCTTACTTTAACACGCTCGACAGGATCTAGCTCGTACAAATCTTTAAGGAGTGTACGTCCCCGACCAATTCGCGTCCCACCACCTTCAGCTGAAAAATGATATATTATTATATTAAAAATGACAAATGAATCAATAATAAAATTCAACATGCATGTAAAATAAATTAACATTACTTTGAAATTCTACATGCTCGTCATCTATGTCCGGCACACTAGAAGATCCAAGAACTGTTTGTTGTTCACTATTTGCTTCTTCTGAATTTGGAGTATTCTGGACAATACTTAAATCTCGTAATCGTCTTCTAGGTATTTTTCCTGCAATACACATAAAAGAGTGCAAAATTTTAGTAACAAATAACAACAATAATAGTACATTTAAAATAGTTACATTATATTACATGACCAATATTAAAATTATAATATTACATATAAATAAAAATCGTAAAATCTTACTACATCATATTTCATAAATATCTTCGTCCACATCCTGACGAACCCATTGAAATTGTTGACTAGTACTAGGGATATTTTCATTCAAGTTTTGTTCTAGAAAAAGCAAAGTTTCTGGTTTTTCGACTATGTCATCTCTACTTCCATTGCCTATGTCGAACAAGTCTCTAGGGGTGTTCCGGAGTACAACGTACCAACCCTCATCAGTTGGATCTTTTGAGTAAAAAACTTGTTTCACTTGAGAAGAAAATACATACGGCTCCTCCATCAATTGTTCTCCAGTGTGAATCAATCGAGAAAAATTCACCATTGTAAAACCATATTGATCGTTTTTAATTCCGCGAGCCGTATTCACATCAGCCCAATCTCCTCGAAATAAGACAACTTTCCATCTGCCATAATAATCCAACTCAATGATGTCAGTAAGAAGTCCGTAATACTCCACATTCCCCTCGACAGGATTATTGTCCCTAGCACTAGCATAACTTGTAATTGAAGAATTGACAACAATTCCACAATTTTGGGTTCTCCTCAATCTCTCGCGATACTTTGTATGAAATCTTTATCCGTTGATGAGGAAGGCACTATATCTTTTCACTATTCTATTTGGACCTTGGGAAAGCCATTTAACTTCGTCATTTACTTCATTCCGGCTCCAAACCTATTGAATCGATAGTAAATTGAGTAACTATAAATGTTATGAGAAAACATTATTACTTGTCAATGAAAACTTCAATTGCATACCGTTTGGCTTAACCATTCATGAAATGATTCTGTGAACAACTTATTAATTTCTCGTTGTTGTAATCTTCGGGACCGTGAACGGGCTCTCAATATTTGTTTGTACTCACTATGTTAAAAAAAGGTTTACTTTGTTAGAAGACAGACAAATTATAATTGATGAATATTTATCAAATTCTACAACTTACTTGCGTAATGGTTCCATTGAATCGTGATGAAAAAGAACATACCGATGTGCTTGGACCCACGATCTATCATCTAATTCTGCAATTTCGACTTTGCCGATTGGTTCTCCGAAACTTTGAAATAAATAAGTTCCGGCCAAGTTATGATCTGTGAGCCCAGCATTTCTACTTGGTCTGTTCATTCTTATTTCAACATCTTCCAAATACCTTGAACAGAAAGTCATACATTCCTCTGCCAAGTAGCCTTCGGCAATTGATCCTTCCGGATAATGTTTATTGCGGCAGTAAGACTTCAATTTGGATAGGAACCTAAACACGGTATAGAACACTATCAAAAGTTGCAACTAAAGGCATTTAGGTGAATGAAGGGATAATTTACAAATTAATTAAGACCTTTCAATGGGATACATCCATCGATAGAAAACGGGTCCACCAAGTATTGCTTCATGAGGGAGATGAATTAACAAGTGCACCATAATTGTGAAGAAGGAAGGCGGGAAGATCTTCTCCAGATTGCATAAAGTCAATGCGGCTCGATCTTGTAGTGTCTCAAGTTCTTGAACATCCAAAACTTTGCCACAAATGCCTTTCATTATATTGGACAGTTCAATTACAGAAGACGTCACCTTTTTCGACATACAACACCGCATAGCAACTGGCAGTAAGTCTTGCATCAAGATGTGATAGTCATGCGATTTTAAACCATATAGTCTTCGATCTTTAAGACTCACACATCGAGATATATTTGATGCATACGCATCCGGGACTTTATATCCTTCAACACCATCTGAGAACACTTCTTTCTCCGTCTTCGACATTGAAAAAAAGCAAAGCAGCAACCGATATTTCATATTCGAAAGTGCTTGGGGATGAAGCTCACGCCGAATTCCCATGTGGACTAAATCAAGTCGACTCTGAAGATTGTCTTTCGATTTTCCATCGACATTCAGAATAGTCCCAATGATGTTCTCGTAGACATTTTTCTCAATGTGCATGACATCAAGATTATATCGTAAAATCGATGCTCCCAAAAGGCAACTCAAAAAAATACTTCTTTTTTCCACAAGTCCGCCTCATTAGGATCATCCTCTTCATCGATTCATCATCGATTCATCATTTGATCTTCTATTTCTTTGCGTGTTGGCGGTTGATTCATCTTCCCATAAATGAAATTCATATCTTTCAACATGAACAATATTTGAGATCCATTTGGCCTGCGAAGGAGTTTCTCGAACTCTTTGATGCATCACAAACTGAGTACTCTGAAATCTAAATCTATGATTCTCCGGTAACCACCGACGATGCCCCATGTAAGAGAACTTCTTCCCATTATATAACCATTGCGAACATGTTTTGGGAACAACACCAAGGACAAGCATAACGTCCCTTGGTACTCCAACCAAATAAATTGGCATAGGCTGGGAAGTCATTAATAGTCCACATCAAAGCTGCACGTAAATTGAAGTTCTCCTTTCTCAGTACATCGTATGTCTTAACACCAGCCCATAATTGTTTTAACTCTTCAATAAGTGGCTGCAAGTATATGTCAATATCATTCTCGGACCCTTTCTCTCCAGGGATAATCATAGACAAGATAAAGGATGATTGTTTCATGCAAACCCATGGAGGAAAATTGTAAGGAACAAGCACCACAGGCCAAGTACTGTACGCAGTGCTCATCATTTTGTAAGGTTAAATCCATCAGATGCTAGCCCCAACCTCACACTCCGAGGATCGCTTGCAAAGCTTGGAAATTTGGAGTCAAATGATTTTCAAGCTAAAGAATCTGCAGGATGCCTTAACAATCCATCATCGGTTCGTCCATCATGGTGCCACGTCATTGAATCGGCTGTCTTCGACGACATGAAAAGCCTTTGAAGCCTTGGAATTAGTGAAAAATACCGCAAAACCTTAACTGGCGTCTTCCTTGACTGTGCATCGTTTTCATCCTCGTTACCATCCTCTGTATTTCTATTCGTCCAACGGATTGACCGCATACATGACAAAGATTGTTGGTTTCGCCGGTCGCCCCAATACAACTTGCAGTCATTTGGGCAACTATGAATTTTGTTGTAGCCAAGGCCCAAATCTTTGATCAGTTTCTTCATATCTTTGGAAGATTGAGGGATTTTCGCAAACGGGAACATTTCTCTCAAAAACTCTAACAGCATTTTCAAAGAGTTTCCGGTCCACTCTCCCCAACATTTCAAGTGAAAAAGACGAATACAGAAAGACAGTTTGGAAAATTTTGATCTCTCATACAGTTCTTCATTCATTTCACCAAGTAACGTGTAGAACCTCGCCGCTTCTTCATTTGGCTGTTCATCAGGTACACTTCTTCCCCCTTCGGTGAAAGTATTTCCACCAAAATTATAATCATCGGTTGCACCCAAGTTAGGTGGAAATGACCCGAAACCATCACTGCGCATATTAAAAGCATCCCGCAACATGCCTTCCATGTTATCATCTCTAACATTCTGATTGTAAGCACTATGAGGATAACCCAGATTCATCGATGAAGATGCTCCACTAGATGTACACTCTCCATGAAAAATCCATTTTTTGTACCCCCGGACAAAGCCATCAACAACTAGATGTTCGTAGACAACTTCACGATAATGCCAATTGATATTGCAATACTTCTTACACGGGCAAAGAATCATATTCTCTTGGCTTGCATTTTGAAATGCGAAATTCAGAAAAGTTTCTACTCCATTTCGATAGTCGTTGCTTACCCTTGACAAATTCATCCAAGTCCTATCCATTTCGTAGTTGTTGAAGTCTAAAGTTGACAATAAATTACACGACTAAATTGTTAATTTATAATTTATGTAACTGAGTACTATGTAAGTTATGTAATTTATGTAAGTTATGAAGTTTGATCTTAAAATTATGTAAGTTATGAAATTTTATCTTAAAATTATGTAAGTTATGAAATTTGATCTTAAAATTATGTAAGTTATGTATTCTTTTTTATCTTAAAATTAAGTAAGTTATGTATTCTTTAAGATTTATCATACGTGGCATTGTTACACCTAGGGAGGATCCATTATATCTAACAGTGAGATATAAAGCAACCCGTCAGGTTTCCAGCCTATATACTTTGAATCTTTTTTTTTTTTACCAAAAAAATTTGATTTTTAAAACAAAATTTTTTTTAAGATTCATCATACATGGCATTGTAAGTTATGTATTATGTAAGTTATGAAGTTTGATCTTAAAATTATGTAAGTTATGAAATTTTATCTTAAAATTATGTAAGTTATGAAATTTGATCTTAAAATTAAGTAAGTTATGCATTCTTTAAGATTCATCATACGTGGCATTGTTACACCTAGGGAGGATCCATTATATCTAACAGTGAGATATAAGGCAACCCGTCAGGTTTCCAGCCTATATACTTTGAATCTTTTTTTTTAAAAAGGAATTTGATTTTTAAAACAAAATATTTTTTAAGATTCATCATACATGCCATTGTAAGTTATGTATTATGTAAGTTATGAAGTTTGATCTTAAACTTATGTAAGTTATGAAATTTGATCTTAAAATTATGTAAGTTTAATCATCATGCTATAAACAGCGTATAATAAACAATATAACAAACAATCTTTTTCTTTTTGGACAACAATATAATAAACAGCATATATACCAACCAAGCAGGATAGTAAACAGCAATTTGGACAGTCAATTTGGACAGACATTTTTGAAGATTCATCATACGTGGCATTGTTACACCTGGGGAGGATCCATTATATCTTACAATGAGATATAAGGCAACCCGTTAGGTTTCCAGCCTATATACTTTGAATCTTTTATTTTATTGGAAAGCAATATAATAAACAGCACATATACCAACCAAGCAGTATATAAACAACAATTTGGACAAATTCATCATGATATAAATCTTACTGATCAAAATTAGTAGGTAAAACGTACCTTAATTATTTCAATAAGCTGGTCTACTCCACTCACACCAAGAAACAGAGGCTGCAGTCAGAAATACAAACAAGATTAACTCACTAATACTTTAAAAAAAACAGAAAATAAATATAATATCAGACAACATTAAAGGTAAAAAATAAAATTTTATGGATTGACAACAAAGGTTTGTAAAACTGTCCCACCATAGATGCTTTGTTATTCTGTGCTAACAAAGGATTTTAAGTGTTTGAAAAATTACTTGTTTTGCAAGTATTTGGATCAACTTTTACCTACTAATTTTGATTCGAATAAGACTAGACTCAGATTATAAAACAGATAAAGATACCATGTGATTATAAAAAAATACGAGGATAAATGAGCTCATTTGGTGATAGTGAGGAGCCAAGCATTGTGACCCCCTTTGGTTGAAGACTATTGGATTCAAAATCAAAGAATAGAGAGAGTAGATGGAGAGAAGTAAAAGGATGGTTTGATATGGCATTGGCACATGTATGGTGGTCTCAACACCTCTCACCTTATTGGAAAAACAATCCCAATCTTAAAGTGTTTAATATTCATGGCTCATAGAAGGTCTACATTTACATGTACAAATTAGATTATAGTTAATGTTTTTGTTGGTTGTTGAGGGCAAAAGGCCTTTTTCGCATGCTGGCAACTCACTCAATAAACCTATACTTCAAAATTCAAAATCTCGATACCATAAATTCGAATTCAAAACGAATCTAACATGATATAATCATAAAAAGTTTACAATTTGAATTTAAATTAATTAAAAAATATATTAATTTAATTCGAAATAATCCAAATGATGAAAAATGTGATCATCTATCTCGCTATTCTCGAACTCGTGGACTTGAATATTGAAATTCAATTCCAAAACATAAGGTTTCTTAAAAATTTGTAAATAAACTTTGATCTAATTCACTCCATCAACACTAATTATAGCTTTCCCACGTTATCAAGGCTCAAAAGATAGCTACAATGATCACTACCAAATTCTAATAATTAAAGTCGATTAATCGAATAAATTGGAAAACTTAAAATCGATTCAGTTATATTAATTCTTGAACTTTAAGTTGATCAGATCGATTTCATGAATATAATCAAATAAATTAATTTAATAAAAAATCGATTCAACCAATTGAAAAAAAATCAAATACTCTTCGCTAACCAAATAAAAAAACCCGCATACCTAAGCTTGAGAGGAGGACTATAAGGAGCCGATTAAATGTCAGGTTATTTTTCCGTTATGCGTGTAATAGAAAATTGTTAAACAATTAAATAAGCCACCATTTGTAACCCGAAAGCAAATCCATACATGACCTTTCAACTATGTTAAACATTCACCTATGGTACAACACAGTGATGTAACATGAAAGAACATAATATGCACAGCAACACATACATAGATGCAGATAGGTTATGAAATAATCAGCATGGATTAAAATTGTCTTTTTGAATTTTTCTAATTCCTAGACAATTCACTAACAAGAAAAAATGAAGAAAAGTAATCAACTACTGTGAAAAAGAAGGAAGCAAGGGACACACCTTCTACAAACAATCTAATATCAGAAGATCCAATTGCCCACAGCCACTTTTGGAAATAACTGTGAACATAATATTCTGATCAAAAACAATTCATGACATAATATATTCTTATTACACACCGCCCAATCTAGGATTAAAATAATAATAATAATAATAATCTTAAAATTTTTTACTCTCCATCTTTTGAGTCTTTTACACAATTCTTTCAACGATCTTTTTTTTTTCAAATCATTTCTTAGATCGTCCAAGCACAGGTTTTCAATAACAAGAGAAATAAGAATTAATAATATTAATTTAATGAAATATAAAAAAATACTATAAAATATGTAGAGAAAAGTATAATACTTCAAAATAATCTAAAACATTCAAATAAAAAAAATTATCCCAGAATGATATTCAAGATTGTCTTTCCTAAACTGAACCTAACAAAGTAAAAGAACTAGAATTAAATGGAATAGCAAGGCTAACATATCATATAAAATAGTCCGTAAAATGTAGGATCCAAGGACATCAACAAAGTATTTCATAGTTATCCAGTTTAGTTGCAAAGTTCAATTCAATGCATTTGCGATTGGCAGAGGCAAATAGCTTTTTTTTTCAACTAAGGAAAGCAAGAAATGAAAAATACCTGCAAATAAGCAACTATATCAACAGTCGTAGCCCTTGACCCTTCTTCTTGTTGCCTCAGAATCCATTGATAGAGTTTCTCCTGCAAAGGGAAAAAAGATCTATACAGTTAGAGAGGAAGGCATTACACAATGAAAACAAATTCCATACACCAAAACCATCAAGGAATAAAACAGAAATTTTAACACCCTGATTTTGCAGCACCCTTGCCCTTGTTAATCCGATTTTCTCTAACTGGGAAATCAATGGCCGGTAGGAAGGGTGAACTTTAGGGATTTGAAATTGGGGAAAAAGGGGTTATTACTATAGGGATTTCGGATGTCAAATGGGGGAAAAAGGGGTGATAATATTTTAGGGATTAGGAGCAGGGAAAAGGGGGGAAATTAAGTTAGGAGAACGACGAAATGGGAAAAAATGTAAGTATCCTCTGGGTAAAAAACAAGAGAGCAAAACGACACCGTCTTGCCCAAAATATTTTAACATTTACGGCGTTTTTAATTAAAGCGCCGCTAAAAAGGAAACCTATTGCGGCGTTTTACCATAAAATGCCACTAAAATTCTAATCAAACGGCGCCGTTTTGTTTAAACATATATTTTGCGGCATTTTTTAAGCAAAACGCCGCTAATGCCTTTAAAAATTACAATTATTTAATATATAATATAAAAACAATATAAAATATTAGAAAATAATCAGTTATATACCCAAAAAACTTTAAAATTATTTTAAATAATAGTATTTTAATTTTTTCATTTAGATAAGTAATTTTTTAAAATTTAAATAATATTTAAAAGAATTAGATAAAATTTAAAATCTTGAAAACTATTTAAAATTTCAAATTATTTAATATATAAATTAAAAACAAATCAGTCATATACCAAAAAAACTTTAAATTTATTTTAATAATAGTATTTCAAATTGTTAACATATATTTTTCACACAAAATACCCTAAACCCCTAACCCTTGTCCCATTAACTCTTTAACCCTAACCTCCGTCCTCTTAACCCTTAAACCCCTAACACCTAACACCTAACCCATAAACCCTAAACTCATATCCTCTAAACCCGGCTTAATCCCTAACCACTAACCCTAACACTAAATCGTGGACTTTAAACCATAAATCGTAAACTTTAAAACCCTAAACCCTAAACCCTAATAAAACCCTAAATCTGAAACCCTAACCATTAAACCATAAACCATAAACCCTAAACCCTAACAGTAAACCATAAACAATAAGCCTTAAAACTAAACTGTAAACACTACACCATACATACACCACACACTACATCCTAAACTATAAAACACTACACCTTAAACACTATACACTCTAAACCCCAAACACTAAACCATTAAACCCTAAATTATAAACACTAATGCTGAGTTTTTTTTTCAATTTTTATATTCATAACAAAATAATAAAATAGCTATTTGCGGCGTTTTTTAAAACAACGCCGCTATATATACCTTTAGCGGCGTTTGTAAACAAAACGTCACTATTTTGTTTTTATATTGATACCAAAACGGTGCCGTTTTGTTTAGAATTAAAATAGTCCTTTGCGGCGTTTTTTTAAGAAACGCCGCTATTGCTATACATTTAGTGGCGTTTTTGTACAAAACGCCACTAATGCTGAGTTTTTTTTTCAATTTTTATACTTTGAATAGATTTTTGTGGCGTTTTATGAAAAGCGCTGCTAAAAGCCCGATATTTACCGGCGTTTTTGGGAAAGCGCCGCTATTGCTCAGATTTATAGCGGCGTTTTTGGGAAAGCGCCGCTAATGCGCAGATATATAGCGGCGTTTTTAAGAAAGCGCCGCTATTGCTCAGATCTATAGCGGCGTTTTTGATGGAGCGCCGCTAATGCTCAGATCTATAGCGGCGTTTGGTAAAAAAACGCCGCTATTGCTCTTTTTTAGCGACGTTTTTGTCCCAAACGCCGCTATTGCTCAACTTTTTGCGTAAAACGCCGCTAATGTATAATATTTGCTGCGTTTTTATTAAAATGCCACTAAAAACGCCGCTAAAAGTCTGTTTTGGTGTAGTGCAACTAGGCATGTATATTTCTAGGCTTTCACAATTTTGGTTTGTATATTCATAATAATACTATGAGCACTTTAGGGCGTCAGCAAAATATGTTTTCAGATACCACTATACAATTACAATCCGTCTTTGCTCAATGGATACAAAACACCCATACTTTAGGACTCGGTGAAATGGCTCCTAGTGCAACTGTGAGCACCAATTTAACTTGGGGAGGCGATGATTTAGTGGCAGTAGGTGGCAAAGTTGCTTTGTTACCTATTCTACTAGGAACTGTATATTTTTTGGTCCATCACATTTATGCATTTACGATTCATGTTACGGTATTGATACTCCTGAAAGGTATTGGTATATATTAAAATATTAATAACAAAAAATACATTTTTAATGAATAATTATCTAGGATTTTTTTTATTTTTATTTCTACTTCGATTTTTGAATCCTAACAATTTTTTACTCTAGAAAAAAAAATTTATACGAATTCTAGCTTTTTAATTACCAAATTTGAGTTCTCCCTTTAGTTATGCCTAAATTAGTGCCGATATTTTGATTGCTAACAAATTTTTTTTCAAATTACTTCACAAATATTTCTTAAATATTAGTGTTGAATTTTAAGGACATATCTTTTTAACGTATATTTAATTTAGCTATTCTCGTGAAATAATCATAAATTACTAATAATGTTAAGCTAATTACTTAGATATAATAAACTTAAATATCCTTTATAGATACAATTATTATCATTATTTTATAAATAATACAACTAATATAAAAAAAATTAATTATATAGTACTTCACAATAATGCATATATGGTTTTCTATATTTATTAAATATTTTGAAAAGATAAAAATGATTATAATATTTTTAAATTATTCTTATGCTTAATTGATTAATAAATAGTTTATACCATAAATGTTTCTACAATTAATCATTTACCAAATACGGCTAAAATTGTCATCTATGCAAAAAAACAAAAAAAAAAAGTTATTGGTCAAATAGGTCGATTTTTTGAAAATTTAAGGAAATAAGTCGTTTTTGGAGAGAGTGTGTGAAAGTACATCCAACTATACGTGCTTTCTATATAGTTGGCAAGAAAGCAAGCCCAGCTGGACACATTTTCCCTTTAAGTTGCAATTTTTTAATATATTTAGTTTCTTTGGTCGGATAGTTAATTGTTAGTAGTTTTATCTTTGAGTCTCAAGTTCGATTCCTCTCCCACTCACATTTGTACTTTTTATTTCATGTTGCTTTAAGTTATTTATTTTTAATTAATATTTTTAACATATTAATTTCCCTAGTTAAATGGTTAAATAATAATAATTTCATTCTTAAGACCAAGTTCAATTCCCCTTTTTCTAAACACATTTGTAATTTTTATTCTACGTTGTTTCAAGCTTTTTATTATTTTTTGACATAATATTTATAAAGTTATTAAGACATAAATCATATTTTTATAAATAATATATTAATTATACTATTAAATATATTTATAATATATGTTACTAAATTATTATTTTTAATTATAATATTAAGAAATTCTAGATATATTATTTTTATGAATTATATGAATTAAATTAAATTTATATAAACATTTAACAATAATTGATTAATAAAAATACTATTAATAATAGTTATATTAAAATATGATTAAATTATTTATTATTTATTATTAAATTATATTTAATAATATTTCTGTTAAAATTTAATAATAATAACAATAATCATCAACTTAAAAAAATTTTACTAGGGGTACTCTGGTCATTTTAACTTTTTCTCTTATACTATTACAACATCTATTCCATTCACCCAAACATATTAACATTTATTTCATTTTATTTAACCAAACAATTGAATTACTGATTACAACTCTATTACATTATAACTTTATTCTATTACAATGTGCCAAACATAGTATTAATCTAAAATTTTACAATGAAACCTAATTCAGTTAAAAAAACATTACAAAGAAAAATGAAAATGCCATATGATTAAAAAGATAACAATTTTTTTTAAAAAAATTGTGTTTGAATTTTTACCGACTGAAATATAGTATGTTATATAAATAAGACAATATCTATTCATGCTTTCATTTTATAGTTTTCATGCTTGATTTTTTTCTAAGTTTATGGCAGCAATAGTAATGATATTAATGATCAACTCGCAAGGCCAAAAAAACATTCTTAAAGTCAACCAAAGACTGGATTGATTTTATTAAAAAGAAAGACTACTATCGGTAGACTGGATAGCAAGATTTAAAAAAAAAAAAAATTAAATTAAATCTTGATTTTTAAAAATTTTCATAAAATTTTGAAAAAATTAAAATTTGTTAAAAATAAAATTTTTGCATTACTGTTTTTTAGAAAAAAAAATCTTTTAGAATTTTTTATTAAAATTTTGAAAAACTTATATATATATATATATATATATATTTTAATTTACATAATCTCTGAAATTGTAATATCTATTTTATGATTTTTATTTTATTTTTATAAATTTTAAATATTTGTTAATATGATATATAAGTAAAAATAAATCATGTTAACAATGAAAATATAAGAATTAATTTGCTCCAAAGAAAAGAATAGAGATGAAATTGAATAAAAGTATAAATGTTAACAACTAAATCTATTGTTATGGAACACCAAAATTAAACTTTAACTCAGCAAAAAAACTAAAATACATTCTAAAATATAATATAAGTACTGGTATAGTAATTTTACGGAATGTATAATACAACCGGTACTGAAATTGTACCTACTACAAATGCAAAGGAGGCATTTAATTTGCAAGTTGCAAACGGGAGCAAATCTCGCGGTCCATGCCCTAAATCGAGGACAAAAAGACGTTGTCACTCTCAGCCGTCCAGTCTCAATCAACCCCCCTTTTGACCACATCCACTCTCCACCCTCCATCTAACCTCGTATCATCACGTTACGTTTGTTGATGCCTGTGCTTCTCTCTTTCCGACACCTCATCCCGTTACATCATTCTTATTTAAGGACAACCTCTTTGCGCTTGACACCTCATTGCACGGGGTACGGTGCAATTGTAACGGGATGATGTTGTAACAGTATCCACGTGTCTAATCGTCCATGTTACTGTGAAGTCAGATTCAGGATTTCGTTGCTTAGGAGGTTACGCGGCAAATTATTATTGGTTTACATGAATTGGATTTGGCCTCGGCGCATGGACTCCTCTTTCTTTTTGTTCCGTTTCTCTGACATTTCAATTTTACTTTCCCTTTTGTTTTTCAGTGTACATCTTTTTGTACTGAATTTTTTTTTTTAAAAGTTATTAAAGCAAGGTTTTATTCAATTGGTGAAATTACTAAAAACTTTAATATTTTTATAAAATAATAAATATAATTTTAAGAGTATTTTTTATTCTTTTACATACAATTTTTAAAAAAAATACATATACATTATAAAATTTGAACAAAACACCTTAAACTCTTTTTTCATTCAATTTTATCATTTTGATCAAAATCACATTTTGCATTCATATCATTTTTTTATAGATTAATTTGTTACATAAATTGTTTTACCTTGAATATGCCATAATCTAATAATTATAAAAGAAAATATTTGATATACTATCGGTGGAAGTTTTAGACTCCACAACAAAATTAAGAGTTACCTATACTTGAATCAAACTTTGAGTTCCGAATTCAACTTAGCTCGACTAGATTAATATCTTTAGGCCTTACAAAACCATCTAAATTTTCCAACTAGCCTCACATCTTATGAAGATAGAGGCTTGACTAAACCTTTACTTTTTCCTCATCTTCAAATGGTGTAAGATCCATAAGAACCTTTCACAGAAAGTAAGGCAGAAAGACTTTATTTTCATTTTCGTGGGACATTTTTGCATGTGGTATTTTGTTTTAAAGAGCATAATTTTTTTGTCTAAATCAAAATATGAGCAGATTTATCTAAATATGCTAAAAAAATATTTGAGAAACTATGCTAATTTTTTTAAAAATTTATCGATATACACTGTTTTTGGAGAAAGAGAATAAAAACGGCTTGTAGGACGTATTTTTCTTTCAACGGTAACTATTCCAATGGTAATTTTTCCAACGGCTACAAGGACTCAACAACCATAAAATTTCCTATCTGAACCCTTTCAAACTTCATTCTTTTCAACCAAATACTCAATACTCATTCTTCCATCCTATATTCTCAATCCTCAACGGTAATATTCAGCGAACTTATAACACCCCTAACCCCTATCCGTCGACGGATTAGGGTTACTGTCGTTACTATCAAATCGATCAATCAATCAATTATAATTAAGATGCAAGCCAATTCATTCAAATCACAGTAAAAATTATCCATACAGTCCTAAATACGAGTTTACATGTCCCTAAAAATGATTTATGAACTAACATGGGCTAATTTGAAACAATTCTAGAAGTTTAGGGTGAAATCTCAAAATGCCTAGAAACAGGGGAAACACGGCCGTGTGGCTTTCGAAGTTAGGACACACGGCTGTGTCCCAACTCGTGTCTTTGCCCATGTAACTCACTGACTTGAGACACACGGTCGTGTCCTAACTCGTGTCTTTGCCCATGTAACTCACTGACTTGAGACACACGGTCGTGTCCCAGCCCGTGTCTCTACCCGTGTAACTCTCTAACTTGGGTTATACGACCGTGTCGCAGGCTGTGTGTTAGCCGTGTGGAAACTACACTTATGCAATTATTCTACACGCTTAGGGCACACGCTCGTGTGTGTTACCCGTGTGTGACACACAACTGTGTGACAGGCCATGTCCCAGGTCGTGTGTAACACTCCTTACCCGTATTCAACGCCTTAACCGGGTACGAGGCATTACTGAACTTAACTTGCTTGAACGTACAACTTTGAGCTATAAAATTTCATTTCAACTTAAAACTTCCCATTCACATACAAAGCATCCTCATTATGGGCCTACGAGGCCTTAGACATGCAAACAGAGGGTCTCGGAATCAAGCCGGGAACTTTTGTATACTTAGAAAAATTTTGCCTTAACAGGGCCACACGCCCGTGTGAAATGGGACACGCCCGTGTGGGCAGGCCGTGTGGTCACACACGCCCATGTCCCTAGCCTGTGTGGAATTTATTTTTCTTTTCAAACCTACAGGGGTTTTTACACAGCCGGACACACGCCCATGTCTTTGGCCCGTGTCCTACACACGGCCTAAACACGCCCGTGTCCTCACCCGTGTGTGAAAACCTGGGTATTCTGTTTATGATGTCATCAATCTCATAATGTGCACACGGCCTAGGCACACGCTCGTGTGTCTAGCCCGTGGTCGACACTGACTTGAAACACTAACATGCAGGGACACACGGCCCAGTCACACACCCATGGAACTGACCGTGTGTCACACACGGCCTAGACACACGCCCGTATGCCTACCCGTGTGGACAAGAACAAGGCTATTTGCCAAGCTCTTTTTATCACCCAAACTCCTACAACATAAACCACATTCAACCATTAGTTAAACAACCCAAACATGCATCATACACATTCATAAATAACCTCATCTTTTCATATATTGATAATAAAGAGCCATCAACTATGGCTATTTACAAAAAGTTCATTTTTAAAAGAGCCAACACCCTTGGCCAAAACAACAAAACATTTCACTAAGTCTAGCCCCTATACATGCCATACTCAAAATGCTAGGTCTGAATATACCGAGATGAGCTGATAGTGTGGATGATCTTCCGATTATCTTCTAATCTCGAACTGGCTCTTTGACACTATAAAACAAGGGAAAAGATTGGGAGTAAGCTTTAAGCTTAGTAAGTTTACATGTAAACAATAAGCATCATAACATATGCTAATCAATCAATAACATTCCATACTAAGCAAGAACAAATCACATTTACATATCATGCTTACTCAATTCATCTCTTACCACATTCCAACCATATAACAAATACAATGCTCACATTTACTTGCACACATCCCCTGCACCCATCACCACAAAGTCACATGAAACATTTACATAAATAATTTCTCGATGAACCATTCGGAATAGTACTAAACACTCGATGGTTTCGCACACAGCCGACCATTAATCTATAATAGGGTGGTATCGCACATAACCCACCAACAAGAATATTTACGGTGGTATCGCACATAGCCCACCAAATGATAATATAAACGATGGTATCGCACACATCCCATCGTGAATAAGTAGTAAGGTGGTATCGCACACAGCCCACCAAAATAATAATTACGGTGGTATCGCACACAACCCACCAAATGATTATTACGGATATTTTCCCGCACTTACACACCTATTCTGAGATTCATACGGGAATTTCTCACTATCTATCCATTTCAATCAATATCAATCATAAATGATCTCATTCATACAAGGCACTAAGAAGTACCAACATATGTATTACAGATGTATCATTTACACATAAACTTACCTCGGTGCAAAATATATTAGTCGACGGCTTAGTCCGTAACCTTGCCTTTTCCTCGATCAAAGTTGTTTCCGTGCTCTTCTCGATCTATAATAATAAAGTTCACTCATTTAATCACTTCATAATTCACGATACATTAAAATTTCCACTTAGGCAAAAATGACCATTTTGCCCTTACACTTTGACAAAATTACGATTTTGCCCTTATGCTCGTAAATCGTTTTTCATCATATTTTCTCATTAAACAAGCCTAGCTGAACATTTATTTCTCTTACAACAACTCAAAAAACCAATTATTTCATGCATTTATTACTAAATTACAACCTTTACAACTAAGTCCCATTTAGGTGTTTTCATGGTAACACCTTTCACAAAAGTTGTTCCTTAACTTACTAACATTCATTTTCTTCCATAAAAACTCAGAAAACCACATGAACACTCTCATGGAAAGTCCCTAAAATTTCAACCATTTTGCAATTTAGTCCCCTCATTAGCTAGCTTAAGCTTTGGGGGTTCTAAAAGTACAAAAATTATCAAGAAAGACCCCTAAAATCACTTACTTGCAAGAGAATGGCTTGGCTGAAAGTTTGAACTCCAAAAACCTCTAATTTCCATTCAATTTTCAGTGGAGAAGAAGCATGAATAGTGAAAGATGATATCTCTTCTATTTATCTTATTTTATTCATTTTTTATCACCTAATTTCACCAAATTTTGACCAAAATTTAATGCCCTTGTCTCCTTGTCTCTATGGCCGGCCAACACACTCTTAATGGCCTAATTGCACTTTAAGGACCTCCAATTTAATATTCTATGGCTATTAGACACCTCTACCTTGCAAAATAGAACTTTTGCACTTTATGCGATTTAGTCCTTTTTCACAATTAAGCATGCAATCGCTAAAATTAATGCACCAAAATTTTCATACATCCATATAATTATGCCATAGTACATAAAATGATATCAAAATAATTTTATTCAACCTCAGATTAGTGGTTCTGTAACCACTGTTCTGACTAGCCCAAAAATCGGGCTGTTACATCGTGTGCACCTAAATGTACCTTGAAACTCAAGTTTACCAAATTGTGATTGCTTGGGCACTAAGCAACCCTTTCACCAGCCATTTAACCTATTCAAAACAAGATTAATCATGCTCAAAATAAGCCAAAACAACCATCCTAAGTGCCTAACCAATGTACCCTCATTGGTATCACATTTTATATATCATCAAACACAAAATAAAAGCAATCAACCATTCAAACTTCTATTCATACCATATTTGCCATAATTAAACTAACTTTCAACTCCTTAAGTTACCAATTTGAAGCTAAGCACATATCAACATTAGGCTAAGCTATCTTACCAACTTTACCACAACTAGAACTATATATATACATAAGTAGTCACCAATTCACCTTAAACCAAAATAACCTTACATTTAAAAACCAACTATCAACCAAAGACTTCCTAGGTACATGCCATTACAAAATGAAATATCACCACACTTGAGCTCGTGATTGAGGTTGGATGCTAAGTTGACTGTAAGCTGAAATGTACCTAACTTACGCACGGAAAAATAAAACCGTATTCTGAGTATAACTCAGAGATATTTCTATAATCTGAACAATATAAACTTAATATAAGTAATTAAAATGTAAAAATGCAATAATTAAAAATATGTACATGTGTTTCAAATCGATAATATAACTTTACTCATTCTTTATTCACATCTACTAAAATTCCACATGCTAATATCAACTCATGCAATGGCATGATTCAACTCTTTAATCAATACTTGATTTCATTTCTCAATTCACATCTCATTTCATCATTTCATATTTCATTTCTCATCTTTGCCATATCAATATAAAACACATAAATTTATTTATTTAATTTCCCCTATTAACACGACTCAGACTCGGACGGATACACGGATCCAACCAACACACCAGTTTGGCACCCAGTGTCTCATTGGATAAATTCAAAGTAATATTTGTGCCCAATGCTATATAAGTTGACAGCCAGTGTCTCATCGGTTAAACCGAAGCAAATTGGCACCGAGTGCCTCATCGACTCGAGGTCGAAGAAATCCCTAAACTTTTCCTATCCTATGGCATGACATCTATATCTGACTTAGCCCGAAACAGTTAATAGGGTTCCATTTCACTTACAAATACATCCAATGTCCAATTCTCATATTTGCACATTATCACATTTAAATACATATTCATTTCAATCTTCATATAATCAATACATTCATAATATACCAAATCAATCCATTTCAATCAACTATAAATTTAATTCAATCTCAAGGTACAAAAGTACTCACCTCAAATGCTTACCATATGTAACAATTCAAAATGCAATAATTAATAATTTAGTTCGGATTATAGAAACACAAACCGTGAATTTCGAGCTATTCGACGTCGATTTTATCCTTCCCCTTTTTACTCGAGGATTTCGGTACGACGTTAGCTATGGAATAAAATAATTAAATATATTAATATTACACAATTTAGTTTCACATTGAATTTTCAAATTTTACACTATAATTGCTTAAACTTCGATTTAGTCCCTAAATCGAGACTAATTTTAACCTTCTCATTTAACCTCAAATATAACAGCCCGATTTTAGCTAAACCGGAACAGTGGTTTCGGAACCACAAATTCAATATTAGAAAATTATTTTAATATTATTTTATATGTTTACAGCATGACAGCATGTATGTGCGAAAATTTCGTGAGCTAATTTTATCGTTTAATTGCTCAATTTGAGAAAAAAAAGACTTAATCGCGTAAAATGCAAAAGTTGCATTCTACTTGCTAAAGGTGTTTAATTGCTATGGCTTATTAATGTTAAGGTCCTTATGTTGTAAATAGACCATTAAAAGGGCGAGTGGAAAAAGATGGCCAAGCATAAATGATTTTTAATAGTTTATATTAAAGGATATTATGGTAAATTAGTTATTAAGTTATAATAAATAAAACAAAGTTAAAATAAGCCTAAATATCATCATCCTTAACCGAAATTAGAAGAAGAATAAGTCATGGGAGAACATTTAGGGTTCGGCACACATTTAGCTTGATTAAGGTATGTTTTGAGTTCATTTTTTGATGATTTCTATGTTTTTGTAATCGTTGCTTTGTAATCTAGCTAGCCCATACCTTAGATTTTGAAACTGTTAAAGATTTTAAGTGTAACAGTCTGGTTTATACCCTAGTCGGAACAGTGGTTTCGGGACCACGAATCCGAGCCCGAATAATATTTTAATATTATTTTCTGTGCCGTTGATATGTGAATAAGTATGTGTTAAATTTCCGTAGGTTAATTTGACCGTTTGTGTGTTTAATTTGAGCAAAGGATTTATTTGCATAAAATGTGAAAATTGCTTGCTATTTGCTAAAGTACTAATGTGTTGTGGCTTTTATAAGTCATGGCCTTAAGTGGTAATTTAACCACTATTTAGTTAGTGGATGGTTTTGGTCAAAAATGACCTTGTTATTTATGTTATAAAATTTTGTTTTATATGGCTAAAAAGGTAAATGAATTATTATGTATATTATATGTGATAAAAACATGGAAAATGGTAATTATTTTTATCATCTTCTTGCCGAAACCACTAAAGAAAAAGAAAGAAAACTTTGGCTAAGCATTTGGCTATTATAAGCTTAAATCCAAGGTTAGATTTTGTTCCGTTTTTGATAATTTCTACGTTTTTGTAATCGTTGCTTCGAGAGCTTTAAAACCCATGTCTCAATTTGATGAATTGATAATGTTTATGTGAGATTCCATTGTTGATATGTTGAGTTTTGTGATGTTTTAGGTTGTTAAATGAAAGATTTAAGCTTGATGAACATGTTTTGTTTTTGAAGTTTTGTTGAATTTAGCTAAATAGGGCTAAATTGAGAAAATATTATTTTGGAGGACTAATTTGTGAATTTGATGAAATATTTGGACTTATATAGTCCCTAGGGAGATTCGGCTAAGCATGTGTAGGAATTGATTTTGTGAATTTGATGTTTTGAGAAAAATGGACTAAATTGATAAAATGTGCAAATGTGAGGCTAAATTGCGAGATAGCCCTAAATATATGTCTTTGGATTGAATTGAATGAATTAGTAAATAAAAGGGTTAATTCTGAATATGTTTAGATCAAGAACCAGGAAAGCAGATTTAGATCGTGGGAAAGCGAAAATAACCGAGTGCTTAGTATCCATTAGATAAACCGAATCCGAGGTAAGTCATTATGCAAATAAACGTATTCGTATTTAACTATGAATTTTTCTATGACTATTATTAGGGATTAATGTTTAAGATACAATCTGTACATGAATTCCGGAATAAGGTCGATATAGTGATAAGTCTGAGAAATCCTGTATGACATTAGGAATACAAAGGTATATATATTCTGTTTACGTGTAATATCCTGTCCGGGACAATGGCATCAATATCTATTTACGTGTAAGACCATGTCCGGGACAGTGGCATCAATATCTGTTTACGTGTAAGACCCTGTCCGGGACAGTGGCATCAATATCTGTTTACGTGTAAGACCTTGTTCGGGACAGTGGCATCAATATCTGAATACGAGTAAGACCCTGTCTGGGACAGTGGCATCAATATCTGAATACGAGTAAGACCCTGTCTAGGACAGTGGCATCAATATTTGATTACATTTAAGACCGCGTCTGGGACGTTGGCATTGTATTACTATTCCGGGCACCTTACATATTCTATTAGATTACAAACGGTTTACTGGTCAAGTTCGAGAAGCAAAGAATATGTAAATTGTATATTTGTTTCAGGTATGTATGATAAGTACACTATGTGTGTATAAGAAGGTAAGTAATTCCTTAAACTTACCTAGATGAATTATGTATTTGAATATGGGAATATAAGTGCGTTATATGGATAGAAAAGCTATGATCTAATAAAGTGTGTACTAATATACAAGTTTGAAGAATGAAAGGCCTAAGTGAATGTACTAAGAAGAATTATGATAGTGCAATTGAGCCATTGGTGGAATTTAGATTGATTATATGTTTTGAGTGTTTATATGCTAAGTGTATTGGTATTATGACTTACTAAGTTTTAGGAAAGCTTACTTTGTATGTATTTTCTCTGTTTTATAGGTCGTAATAGCTACTGAAGGCTCGGGACCGTTGTGGATCGTCATCACACTAATAAACTCATTTTGGTACATTTTGAAAATGTATAAAGCTAGATATGGCATGTATAGGCTAGTACTTTTGGTATAAGTTTGCTATATGAACTTAGCCATGAGATTTGGCTAGTTATGAGTTGAGAAATTGCTTGAATGATTGTGGTTTGTGAAGTATGTTTTGGTATGGTAGTTGATGCATGAAATGGTCAAATTTTGATTAGTAAAATAATGAATTATGCTTGATATATGAAATGGTTAGGTTTTGGTAAGTATATATATGAATGATGCTTGTGTATACTTGAGATTTAGTTATGCAAATTGGTATGTATGGATTTGTATTGATTGTATAGATTGACTGGTCAATTTAGTATGTTTTTGGCTGCCATATATGCATGATATGTGATGGTAAATGTTGCTTGTAGTTTTGACCTTTATAGGTGGCATTTTGGCCTTATAAATGACCTATAATATCACACGGTTGTGGCACACGGGCGTGCCTAAAGACCGTGGGTGAATTGGAAGAATGTAGCTTAATAGCACACGACCTCGACACGAGTGTGTCTAGTAGCCGTGGTGTACAAGTCAGTAGCTAGCTAAGAGCACACGGCCATGGCACACTGAGGCGTGCTTGGTGGCCGTGGTGTGGGAAGTCAAGATATGGCCTAGTAGCACGGTCATGGCACACGCGGTGTGCCTAGTGACCGTGTTGATATAGTCGATTTAGACACGGATGGACACACTGGGGGTGTCTAGAAGCCGTGGAGGACACACGGTCTCCTCCCACGGGCGTGTCTCCCCTGTATTTTAGAAAAGTTTAAATTTTTCCTTGAGATTCTGTATGTGTTTCAGTTTAGTCCCAACTCGGTTTATATGCATGTTTAGGGTCTTGATGACTTATTTAAGGGACACTATGATTGTTAATAATGAATGTAATGTATGAAATGTTATGTAAGTTTCTGATCTGTCCGGTAATGCTCCTAACCCTAGTCCGGCGTCGGTTACGGGTTAGGGGTGTTACATTTGGTTGGTATCAGAGCTACGATTTAGCCGATTCTCGGACTAACGTAGCGTGTCAGAGTCTAGCTATACATGCCATATATCTAAACTGTGATAGTGTGATGAATCCTGACGTGTAAAATATGATTTTCATATAGTAATGGATCCCGAAAGAGCCGTAGCTGACGACGTAGAAAGTAATGCGCCTGCTCCCGCGCAAGGGACAGCGCCATCTGATTCGAGACCGGCTACGAGTGGTCAAGAGGGAGAAGCTAAACAGGCTTTCTTCCAGATGATGAGTGAGTGGTTCACTCAGTTTGTAAAGAATAACCCGACTATTTCACAACCTCCGCCCCCGGGTAATCCCCCTCAGACATCAGTTGTGCCTCCGGTGATGGGTGTAAATCTGTTGAATAAGCCTCTGGTTGACAAGATTCGCAAGTATGGGGTTGAAGAATTCTGAGCTACCAATGATGATGATGCTAAAAAGGCTGAGTTTTGGTTAGAGAATACGATTCGGGTATTTGACGAAATGTCTCTGACTCCGGATGAATACAAAAAGTGTGTTGTATCGTTACTCCGAGATGTAGCTTATCAATGGTAGAAAACCCTAATTTTTGTTGTTCCGAAAGAGCGAATTACATTGGACTTCTTTCAGAGTGAGTTTCGAAAGAAATATATCAGTGAAAGATTCGTTGATCAAAAATGGAAAGAATTTCTGGAACTAAAACAAGGCTGAATGACTGTTTCGAAATATGAACGAGTTCGTTGAGATCGAGTCGATGACGCTCGAGAATGTGTATCATCTGAAGCTATAATGTGCAAAAGGTTCGAAGATGGTCTTAATGAAGACATTCGTTTGCTAGTCGGAATCTTGGAAATAAAAGAGTTCGTTACACTTGTTGACCGAGCTTGCAAAGCTGAGGCATTCGGGAAAGATAAAAGAAAAGCTGAGTCTGAAGCTCGAGATGTGAGAAAGAGATTTCAGAGTAAATCATTTTAGCCTACTCCGAAAAGATTCAGAGACAATCAAAGTCGTTCCAGAGATAATGTGGGACAATCAAATAGAACTCAATCTAAACCGCAAATGTGTTCTAAAATTCCAGCAACTTCAGTGGCCAGTGTTGGTAATGTTCAATCCGAGAGACCTAAATGTAAGCATTGTAAAAAAAGGCATCTGGGAAGCTGTAGATTAAATGACAGAGCTTGCTTCAGATGTGGATTGCTTGATCATTTTATCCGTGATTGCCCTGAGTCTGTCGAGCTAGAAACTGTTTAGAATTTGAGATCTGATAATGTACCTGTAAGAGGTAGACCATCAAAGAATGTAAGGAATATCAGTGGTAGTTAGAGAACTATGAGAGATAATGTTGTCAGATCTGAAGCTAGAGCGCCTGTTAGAGCGTATGCTATCCGAGCTCGTGAGGAAGCTTCATCACCTGATGTTATAACTGGTACTTTTACTCTTTATGATACTTCTGTGATTGCATTGATAGACCCCGGTTCTACGCATTCTTATATATGTATGAATTTAGTATTTGTGAAGACTTTGCCTGTAGAGTCTACTGAGTTTGCTATAAAAGTATCGAACCCCTTAGGTAAAAGTGCTCTTGTTGACAAAATATGCAAGAACTGTCCGTTAATGTTTCGAGATATCTTTTTCCCTGCTAATTTGGTGCCTTTGCCATTTGATGAGTTGATATTATTATGGATATGTACTGGTTGACATTATATGATCTTCGTTTCGATCTATAAAAGAAAGACTATAGATTTGAGATGTCCGAATAATGAAATGGTTCGGAAATTTGAGTTAAATGATTTGAATGGTTATTTGTGATTGAATCTATTTATCCGTCAGAAACAAATTTGAAGGTGCATGTGTGAATTGAGGAATAGTCGGAAGAAGAATTCGTATTCTTGAAGATTTGATTTGAATTATGACTTTTGTTCTTGTGTTAATGAATGAAAGGTATGAACTTGGCACAATAAAGTTAGCTTCAATTGTCGAAAAACTTTTGAGTTTATAGGTGATTCTTGTCCAAGGAAAATGATTATGGTTTTGGAAATGAATACGTGATTGATTTTATCTCGGTATTGAGCAGTTAGTAATTGAATTAGAAGTTAATAAATGTTTATTTAGTGAAGTCGTGAAATTCAGAAGTGTGTCGGCAAACCATAAGTTAAAAGGAGTTCTTCATAAATTAACTTTAGATTTAGAATCTCAGATGTGGTATTAATGATTATTTGCTAATTCGAGATAGAGTGAGTATCTTTGAAAAGTTCTATAAATGTATACAACAAATTGTCTTTGCTAGAAGATTGATAATGAAATGTTAGTGAAACGAGATATTTCTGACTCGGTGTCAAAATACTTAATCTGTCAGCAAGTTAAAGTTGAACATCAGGTTCCGTTTGGGTTATTACAATTTATTATAATTTCTGATTGAATATAGGATGAAGTGACAAAGGATTTTGTTTTGAGATTTGCCTCTAACTCCGATAAATAAGGATACAATTTGAGTAGCGCTTGGTAGATTAGCTGAGCTATATATTTCTGAAATTGTGAGATTGCACGGAGTGTCAATGTTCATTGTGTCAGATAGAGATTTGAGGTTTACATTACGATTCTAGAAGAGATTGCAAAAAAAAGCTTTAGGCACGAAGTTACATGTCAATATAGCTATTTATTTGCAAACGGATGGTCAATCCGAGCGGATCATTTCGATTCTCGAGGATATGTTAAGATGCTGTATAGTTGAGTTTAACGGTACGTAGGAACAATACTTACCCTTGATTAAAATTGCATATAACAATAGTTTTCAATCGAATATCAAAATGATGCCTTATGAAGCTTTATGCGGGTATAAGTGTCGTACACCTCAGTAGTGGGTGAGCTCGGTGAAAATAAGCTATCTGAGGTTGATTTGATAAAAGACATTGAGCAGTAAAATGTAAGTAATCGTGATACCAAATTAGCATCTGATCGTCAGAAGTCTTATGCGGACTTGAAACGAAAAGATATAGACTTTGAGATTGGTGATAAAGTATTTCTGAAAGCGTCTCCGTAGAAGAGAGTACTCTGATTCGGACGTTGAGGCAAGTTGGATTTGAAATTCAACGGGCCGTATAAAATTATTGAACGTGTTGGGCCTGTTGTTTATAGATTAAGGCTGCCCTCTGAGTTAGAAAAGATTCATAAAGTATTCCATGTTTCGATGCTCCATAAATATCGATCCGATTTGTCACATGTGATGGCCCCATCTGAAATTGAAATCTGAACTGATATGACATATGAAGAGGAACTAATCTGTATCTTAATTCGTGAATCGAAAGAGTTGAGAAACAAAAAAAAATTCCGTTAGTGAAAGTACTGTGGAATCGACACGAAATAGAAGAGGCTACCTGGGAGCCTGAAGATTCAGTGAGACAACAATATCTGACTCTGTTTAACGCTAAGATTTTCGGGGACGAAAATCCCAAAGGGGGGAGAATTGTAACAGTCCGGTTTATACCCTAGTTGGAACAGTGGTTTCAGGACCACGAATCTGAGCCTGAATAATATTTTAATATTATTTTCTGTGCCGTTGATATGTGAATAAGTATGTGTTAAATTTCAGTAGGTTAATTTGACCGTTTGTGTGTTTAATTTGAGCAAAGGATTTATTTGCATAAAATGTGAAAATTGCTTGCTATTTGCTAAAGTACTAATGTGTTGTGGCTTTTAAAAGTCATGGCCTTAAGTGGTAATTTAACCACTATTTAGTTAGTGGATGGTTTTGGTCAAAAATGACCTTGTTATTTATGTTATAAAATTTTGTTTTATATGGCTAAAAGGGTAAATGAATTATTATGTATATTATATGTGATAAAAACATGGAAAATGGTAATTATTTTTATCATCTTCTTGCGAAACCAAAAAAAGAAAAGAAAGAAAACTTTGGCTAAGCATTCGGATATTATAAGCTTAAATCCAAGGTTAGATTTTGTTCCGTTTTTGATAATTTCTACGTTTTTGTAATCGTTGCTTCGAGAGCTTTAAAACCCATGTCTCAATTTGATGAATTGATAATGTTTATGTGAGATGCCATTGTTGATATGTTGAGTTTTGTGATGTTTTAGGTTGTTAAATGAAAGATTTAAGCTTGATGAACATGTTTTGTTTTTGAAGTTTTGTTGAATTTAGCTAAATAGGGCTAAATTGAGAAAATATTATTTTGGAGGACTAATTTGTGAATTTGATGAAATATTTGGACTTATATAGTCCCTAGGGAGATTCGGCTAAGCATGTGTAGGAATTAATTTTGTGAATTTGATGTTTTGAGAAAAATGGACTAAATTGATAAAATGTGCAAATGTGAGGGCTAAATTCCAAATAACCCTAAATATATGTCTTTGGATTGAATTGAATGAATTAGTAAATAAAAGGGTTAATTCTGAATATGTTTAGATCAAGAACCGAGGAAAACGAATTTAGATCACGGGAAAGCGAAAATAACCGAGTAGCCGTATCCATTCCGATAAACCGAATCCGAGGTAAGTCATTATACAAATAAATGTATTCATATTTAACTATGAATTTTTCTATGACTATTATTAGGGATTAATGTTTAAGATACAATCTGTACATGAATTCCGGAATAAGGTCGATATAGTGATAAGTCTGAGAAATCCTGTATGACATTAGGAATACAAAGGTATATATATTCTGTTTACGTGTAAGACCCTGTCTGGGACAGTGGCATCAATATCTGTTTACGTGTAAGACCCTATCCGGGACAGTGGCATCAATATCATTTACGTGTAAGACCCCGTCCGACAAAGTGGCATCAATATCTGCATTTACGTGTAAGACCCGTCCCGACAAAGTGGCATCAATATCGCATTTACGTGTAAGACCCTATCCGGGATAGTGGCATCAATATCATTTACGTGTAAGACCGTCCGGACGGTGGCATCAATATCTCGAATACGAGTAAGACCCATGCGGGACAAGTGGCATCAATATCTCGAATACGAGTAAGACCTTATGCGGGACAGTGGCATCAATATTTGATTACATTTAAGACCCACGGGACGTTGGCATTGTATTACTATTAGGGCACCCTACCTATTCTATTAGATTACAAACGGTTCTTTGGTCAAGTTCGAGAAGCAAAGAATATGTAAATTGTATATTTGTTTTGGTATGTATGATAAGTACACTATGTGTGTATAAGAAGGTAAGTAATTCCTTAAACTTACCTAGATGAATTATGTATTTGAATATGGGAATATAAGTGCGTTATATGGATAGAAAAGCTATGATCTAATAAAGTGTGTACTAATATACAAGTTTGAAGAATGAAAGGCCTAAGTGAATGTACTAAGAAGAATTATGATAGTGCAATTGAGCCATTGGTGGAATTTAGATTGATTATATGTTTTAAGTGTTTATAAGCTAAGTGTATTGGTATTATGACTTACTATGTTTTTGGAAAGCTTACTTTGTATGTATTTTCTCTGTTTTATAGGTCGTAATAGCCACTGAAGGCTCGGGACCGTTGTGGATCGTCATCACACTAATAAACTCATTTTGGTACATTTTGAAAATGTATAAAGCTAGATATGGCATGTATAGGCTAGTTTTTTTGGTATAAGTTTGCTATATGAACTTAGCCATGAGATTTGGCTAGTTATGAGTTGAGAAATTGCTTGAATGATTGTGGTTTGTGAAGTATGTTTTGGTATGGTAGTTGATGCATGAAATGGTCAAATTTTGATTAGTAAAATAATGAATTATGCTTGATATATGAAATGGTTAGGTTTTAGTAAGTATATATATGAATGATGCTTGTGTATACTTGAGATTTAGTTATGCAAATTGGTATGTATGGATTTGTATTGATTGTATAGATTGACTGGTCAATTTAGTATGTTTTTGGCTGCCATATATGCATGATATGTGATGGTAAATGTTTCTTGTAGGTTTGACCTTTATAGGTGGCATTTTGGCCTTATAAATGGCCTATAATGTCACACAGTTGTGGCACGCGGGTGTGCCTAAAGACCGTGGGTGAATTGGCAGAATGTAGCTTAATAGCACACGGCCTCGACACGGGTGTGTCTAGTAGCCGTGGTGTACAAGTCAGTAGCTAGCTAAGAGCACACGGCCATGGCACACGGGCGTGCTTGGTGGCCGTGGTGGGGAAGTCAGTATATGGCCTAGTGGCACACGGTCATGGCACACAGGCGAGCCTAGTAACCTTGTTGATATAGTCAGTATTTAGACACGGATGGTCACACGGGGGTGTCTAGAAGCCGTGGAGGACACACGGTCTCCTCCCACGGGCGTGTCTCCCCTGTATTTTAGAAAAGTTTAAATTTTTCCATGAGATTCTGGATGTGTTTCAGTTTAGTCCCAACTCGGTTTATATGCATGTTTAGGGTCTTGATGACTCATCTAAGGGACACTATGATTGTTAATAATGAATGTAATGTATGAAATGTTATGTAAGTTTCCAATCTGTCCGGTAATGCTCCTAACCCTAGTCCGGCGTCGGTCACGGGTTAGGGGTGTTACATTAAGAGTTGCCATTGTTGAATCTATGAGTTCTTTGATGTTTAATGTTGAAACATGAAAGCTTGATGATAGTTTTACATGTTTTGTAAAGTGATTTTTGACAAAAATGTCAAAAAGGGATTAAATTGTGAAATTTGTAAATTGAGGGGTTGAAATTTAAAATAAATGAAAGTTTTGGGCTGTAGGGACTTATAGGTAATTCAGCCAAGCTTGGGTTTGATGAAATTATGTAAATTTTATATATTTGTGTAATAAGGACTAAATTGAATAAATGTGAAAGTTTAGGGGCTAAAGTGCAAATATGCCTAAATGTATGTTTTGGACTAAATTGAAAGAGTATGTAATTGAATAACTCAATTTTGAATTCATATAGATCAAGAAAGAAAGAATTCAGATTTAGATCGGGGGAAAAGCAAGATTATCGAGTAGTCGACCCCATCCGTCAATTCCGTATACGAGGTAAGTTCGTATAATTGAACTTGAATGTGTATCTATTTATTTGATGGATGAAATTGTGATAATATTTATTCTTTTGGACAAATGTTGAGATATTAAATGAAGTGTAAGAATTGAGTAAGGTAAGTTACCGAATAAGACCATAGCGGGGCTATGGCAATCGAATAATAAGACCATAACTGGGTTATGGCATGTGAATGAAAGACCACGGCAGGGCCTTGGCAAAGTATGTGTAAGACCATAGTTGGACTATGGCATCGGAAAATAGATGAATTTGTATCGTAAACATTTGTAAACCGGAGTGGTTCGATAAAAGTATTGATGATAAATAGAAATGTCTCGGTACAGGTATGTACGGAAAACTATTCGAGTATCGAACTAATGAAAGTTGAGAACTTTTGAATGATGATATGGATAAACTTTATGTTGGCTCATGAATTGATGGCTTAAATGTTTATGATATTATCTATTTTGAATTTCTAATGAATGTTGTGATTATTTCATGTTCACATACAAACTTACTAAGCTTAAAGCTTACTTTGTTTAATTATTTATATGTTTTATAGTTTTACGAAGCTAGCTTGGATCTGGAAATCGTCAGAGACTTCATCGCGCTATCGATCATCTATTTTGGTACTTTTGAAGCTATGTATATATGGTATATGGCATGTATAGGCTTGTGTCAAAATGGTTTATTTGATGGATGTGTATTTTGGCCATTTGTATTGGCATAAAATGATGAACTTGATGATGCTTATGAATGTGCAAATTGATCTACTTTTAAGGTTTGGCAATAGACTTATAATGGATGAATGGGATTGAGGTGGTTATGAATGTTTGGATTAGCTTTGCCAAATGAATTATACAATGTAAATTATGCTTAGAAAAGCAAGTTAAATTGCTTGGTATTTGAATAGGTAAATGATATGAAATTGAGTATTGAAATGGTTGAAATGTATTAGGTATGTTTGTGTATTGGTTGATGACTTTTGGCTGCACATTTGTGTCTTAAAATGATGCCATTTGAGCTTGTGTAGTTATGTGCAAAAAGGGTGGCAAATTGGCTTTGCAAATGGCCTATTTTTGTCCATACGGGCAGAGACACGGGTGTGTGTCTCAGCCGTGAGCGACACACGGTCATGCTACACGATCGTGTGTCCCCTGGTGTTGATATTGAAGTGAAGTCAGTATGCTCCACACGGTCTCACACACGGGCGTGTGATTGGCCGTGTGGTATAAGTCAGTATACCCCCCTAAATGGCACATAGCCTAGCACATGGGCGTGTGTGGCCATTTCAAAGGGCACACGGGCTGGACACACGGGCGTGTGGTTGGCCGTGTGACCCAAGTCAGTATACCCTTCAGTTCTCACACGGCTTGACACACGGGCGTGTCTACTAGCCGTGTGAGGCACATGGCCTGTTCACACGGACGTGTGACCCTTGTATGTTTGAAAAGTTTCTAAGTTTTCCGAGAATTTTATATGTTATCAGTTTAGTCCCGAACCCCTTCTAAAGCATGTTTAAGGCCTTGTAGGCCCTCATAAGGGACAATATGAATATGATTGAATGGCATTTGAGTATGAATGCATAAATGTATAAATTATGTATGTTAATGATGTTGATTGATCGGTAATACCTCGTAACCCTATTCTGACTGTGAATACGGGTGAGGGGTGTTACATCAAAATTTTATACTAATTTCACTCTAAGCTAAATTCAGCTCCCAATTTTCAATTATACCCTTAAATTTTAAATTTTTCACAATTTAATCCCTATTGCTCAAAATCAAGAATTAACTTCACTATTTAGTTTTTTTTCACTTCTAACTTAGAAATCTATCTATTTAACCCCTAGTATTTAAACTATTCAACTATAATAACATCTAAAAACTTAAGCAGTACTCAAAATTACAATATGAGTTGGGTAGCTCTAAGTATTAGGATTCCAAAAATATAAAAAATTACAAGAAAATGTAACTAAATTGACTAACCAATTGAAATTTGAATGTTTAAAGCCATTGGTGCCGTTGCTCCATTCTATTCTTTCTTTTTTTTATTACATTTTCATTTTAATTATTCTTTCTTTCTTTCTTTCTTTTTTTCAATTTTGCATGCATTTGTTTTTATCCATTCCCACTTTCTTTTTCTTTTATTACATTTTCATTTTAATTATTAATAATAATATTATTATAAGACATATATATTAAAACTATCATAACCTATATATATATAATATACATATCATAATTATATCCCTATGACCGTCCATTAAAAGAAGTAAGGGTATATTTACTTATTTAGTCCCTTTAATTTACTTCAATTTATAAGTCAACTTTTAACCCTTACGCTTTTTAGTCCTTATACCTTAATAACTCCTAATTTCACGAAATTTACTTAACCAAAATCTAATTCACTCCTAAACTAACCTCGAAAACATTTAATAAAAATATTTACGAGTTTGTTTTATGGAAATGGAATCTTGAACCTCACTTTTCGACACCCTTGACTATCGGGTTGTTACAAAATTGACCTCATGTATTTCTCAAGAGAGAATATGAACAACATAATCAAACTCCTAACGGATGAGAAAAGTAAGTGGAAAGGCCACTTAGGCACGGACTATCCCATATCTTTCTCTCAAGTGAAGTTAACTCCAACAGCACAGATGTGGTTGAAATTCATTAGTACCCGAATCTGCCCAGTGACGGACATGTCCAATATTGATACATTCCAAGCAACCTTGTTGCATGAAATTCTAACAAAGGAACAAATTTGTGTGGGAACATGGATATATCGGAGCATGCTCCAATGTACGCGGAAAAACAAGGTAGAATTATTGTTCTCGCACTTAGTAACATCCATATACTGACAAGCAAATGTGTCGATGGGACGATCGAGTCGTGTCCTTCAATTAAGAGTGTAACACCTCAGTTTTTCTTAAATTTTAGTTTTGTAATTTTGAGATACAATGTCTATCTGCTTCAGTGGTTATGTGTTTTGGGAGTGTCTGAGAGGTCCTAAGTTCAAGCTTTGAGTTGGCCAAAATTTGGTATTTTTATGAATAAAGCCCAAACTCTGGTTGGTAGGCTTATAAGTAAAAGGGTGTAAGTAATTAGCAGAATGGGTCTGCTGGTCTAGTGGCTAAGTGAAGTGTAAAGGTTGTGGGAAGTCTGGAGTTCGAATCCCTGTGCGAGCAAGGGAACTATTTTGCTGCTAATGTTGTGTAAGAGTTTGAGTTTTAGTTAAACACTGAGGGTGGAGTGTTTGAAGGAGAGAATTAAGCAGTTGAGAGGGGGAAGTTATCAGAATCTGAGCAGAGGTTCAATTAGGCAAATTCGGCTCTCTCTCTCTTCTCTTTTTCTGCCATTTTCTTTCTTTTCCCCAAAATCCTTGCTGCCATTTTTCTTCCCTTGTTCCTCCCATTTTTTTTCGATTTTTATTTTATTCTTGCTTGCACAACGCTCTCTTCGCGTATTCGGCAAGTGATGGTTTCAATCATTCTTAACTGTTCCTCATGATTAATTAGTAAAGAAGGGTTTTATGTGATGTTAGGAGGTCCTTAAGAGGCTGTGGATTTCCAGTCGGTGCCGACGAGGTGCAGATTCGTCACTGCTCGCTAAGGTAGGGGTCAGCGGTAAGATTTAAGAATTGTCTGTTCATACTGATTCGATTTAGTATCGATTTAAGTGACTAAAATTGGGCCTTAGATTGTTGATTTTAGGTTTCACTGTGCTCAGGAGTGATTACGTGTCAAAATCGAACCAGGTGTGTACTCGAAAACACAAAAAACGAGGTTTCGGCAAAAGCCAAAAACCTTCCTATCGACGCCACATGGGCGTGTGGTCGCCCATGTGGTAGGCCGTGTGCGAGACTGTTAGTCACCACACGGCCGTGTAATCGACGAGCCCGACCGTGTGAGGGCCGAGCGAGGCCGTGTAATCCACACGGCCAAGGCCAAATTGGGCCGTATGGGCCACACGGGCGTGTGGGATTCTGGGCCAGGCCGTGTGATCCACACGGCCAAGGCCAATTTGGGCCGTGTGGGCCACATGAGCGTGTGGGCCCACACAGGCAGGCCACATGAGCGTGTGAGCCCATTTTTCTGGAAAACTCTGTAAGGTTACATGGGTCGCCCAAATCGATTGTGGACCTACCGTAGGGTCGGTAAGCAATACTTAGACCCCTAAATGAATAATCTGACTGTTTGATTTCTGTACTAAGTATGTATGCTAATATGAATGTATGAGTTTTAACTGCATAATAGCATGTCATTCTTGTATGTTGCATTGTATCGGGGTGGGCTGATTATGATTGGAGGAAGTATCTGAAAGGCTCTTAAGCCTGTTATCTGGCAGCTCAGCTGCAAATTTTTGATTATGTGCCGCATTCGGTACAACATGGTGTGTTGGGCTGGGTGGGTTGATTTTATCCACACATGGTGTGTAGGGTTGGATGGAGTTGATGTGTAGAGGCTGGTGGGTAGGACTCTGTTTTCTGTATATACTGTCTAAAATGGGTTAAGGCCCTAAAATATGTCTGATTCTATATCTGAGTGGGCTAAGGCCCACACCGTTTCTATAACGGGCTCAGACCCGAACTGTGAGAATCAAGTCTGTATCTGATATTTCTGTGTGTGTATGTTTTCTGTGGGGATTACACACTGAGTTGCGAAAACTCACCCTTTTCTGTTTAATCTGTACAGGAAATCCCCAGCAGTAGACGGATCGGTGCAGCGGAAGACTCGGCGGTGACCACAGTTCTGGATATTTGTTTTTATGGTTTAATTTTAATTTTAATTATGATTTGGTTATTTTTGGGTAAATTTCATGTAATAAGGCCTTTACGGATTTTTGTTTAAAATTTGGGATCGTTATTTTATAAACTGCTAGCAGTAGGACAAGACGCGAGTTTTCAAAATAAACAAAGGTTTTATCAAAATACGTACGACCTTGCGAATCGTTTTAAAAGCTTCCGCAATGTATAAAGTTTTGAACTAGATAATGAATAAATAAACGACGCGTTTTGGCGATAGCCTTAGATACCTAAAAACAGTTTTAACGCGGTTATGTTTTCTAAAGCACTATCATGTGACATCGCCAGATTCGGTCATAACGTCCAGGCCGGGTTTGGGGTGTTACAAAGAGGGTGATAAAAACCAATCCACATCAAGGCGACAATGTGTTACTCGATTTGGAATGGATTGTGCGATGGATGCAAGAAGCCGGACTAATTTTTGAAGACTATGTAAGGAAATGTGGGTTGAAGCTGCCATTATTCCCAGAAGCCAAGTATGAGGTAGCGGCCAAATTGTGCAAGGTGAAGAAAGAGAAGGAAATGGAGGAAGAGGAAGATCCCAAAGAAGATCTAGAGGAAGACTCGGAAGGGGAACAATGCCAATCGAATGAAACGCTAAATCCTGCCTTCGACTAGTTTTAAACAATTTCATTTAAGTTTTAATTTCTATTTGAATTTGGACTTAATATTTTTATTTGGAATGTTGTAAACTTAGTCTTTAAATATTTTATACTTTAACGTTGTATACATATATTATGTGTTTAGTTTTTCCTAGTAGGAACTCCAAATTTTGACGGCTCAACAATATAGAGCCAAAATCAAGAAAGGGGAGTAGTCCCACCAATCATATTACATGAATCAAGAAAATTGGGTAATCTCTTTCCCTTATATATTTTATTACACATTAGGGACCATATGTCGAATAAAGTGTGGGGGATGACTCAGAAAATTTAATTTTTTTCTTTTCATTTATTTTCCTTGTTTTTAGTTTTTAGTTTTATTTTTTTTCCTTTTTATTGCATGTTTGTGCTTGAGCTTGTAGAAATATAAGTGATTGGTTAGGAGCATATAACTAGGTTGTTTGTTTGAATTATAAATTTAGCCTGAAATTAAATAATTTAGGTTATTTATATTTAGATTAATTAGTTTAGTTTATTAAACTGTAAATAGGAAAAAGAGATTAATTATACTAAGTGATAATGATAGATATGAATAGGTAATTATATTTATAGAAATATAGGATGATTGAATTAAATAGAAAATACTTGGTAAAATACATGGTTATTGAAACGGTACAGCATGACTAGTATAACCCTTATAAAAAGTGCATTTGAGTTCAAAACATGGAAAAAAAATAAACCTAGTAGGAATAATATATTCAAACTGACTATACTCTGCAAAGATAAATACTATAGTCGTATGTACATTTTTATGGAGCTCTATATTTAATTTTCTTTGACTTTTTTACTTTGTAATCTATTAAATTAATCTGTTTAGGTGAAAATAACCTTGAATTATTTAAATTTCTAGCTAGAATTATATATTTAGGCAAATCATCCTAGTGTCGATGCTCCGATCTAATCTCGTGTATCAAGCCAGTTCAAGTACATTTTGTTTTCTTTGCATGTTTATTTTTTAGTTTTAGTTTATTTTCGTTTTTTTGTTTTGTTTTGTTTGCTTGAGGACAAACAAATACTTAAATGTAGGGGTATTTGACCTGCTGTCAAATGTGGTAGTCAATTCCGCACTTAAGGAGCTTGTTTTCTAAGTAATTTAGGATTTTAATTTACATTTCCGATAAGTAGGCCTTAAGATTACAAGTTAATAAAAAAAATGTTTTTAACACATTTTGTAGGTGTTGTGACCCAATAGGCTGACACAAACCTTAAGTTGTGCTAATTGGTTCAATTAAGTGTGTAGGATGGAGATATAAACTCCCAATTAACATGGAAGTAAGGGTCAAGTGATGGATAGGCTTCCCGGGATGTCAAAGCACAGAACGAACGAGACAAGGCAATATTTGGGTTTCGTGTCACGCCATGCAAGGGGTGTGGTGCAACACAAGACTGGCATGCTGCCCAAGTATTTTAGGGTTCTTTTCATCCACGCAATCAGACTTGTTTGAAGACCTAAGACGTGCCGAAGACCTAATTTGGCTTGCCAACACCTCTATGAATAAGACATTAGGGGTTGAATGTAATCAAGTCGTCTTAGACCTTTAAAAATCCTCGTAGTTTAGAAGTAGTTATATTTTATTTTATTTTCGACTTTTATAACTTTCTTGCTTTCCTCTTGAAATCGGTTTTGATTAAAGAGTTTTTCAATTTAATTAAAATATTCAATTTATATTTTTATTTACATTTTTTTATTTCTTTATTCCAATCGAGAGATTTGCTACTCCGTTCCCCATTCGGTATTCAATCCACAATTATTCAAATCTTTTTTCTTCTCTAAATTGATTGTGTTTCTGACGTGGTTTATTCAATCGAAGTTGAGATTATGAATAACATGTGTAACGCCCTGATTTATTTAACTTTGTTTTTTAAAATTTTGTCATAAATGAGTATCTGCTTTGGTGGTTAAGTGCTTTGGATGTGTGTTTGAGGTCTTGGGTTCAAGTTTCACTTTTGGAAAATTCTGCTATTTTTGTTCCTAGCCTTATCCCTGTCGGTTGGACTTATATTATATTTTCGATCAACTTATATCAGAATGAGCCTACTGGTTCAAGTGGCAAGGTGTTAGCTTGTCCAAGGGTCTTGTGTTCGAATTCTTGTGTAAGCGAAGGATGATAATTTTTGCTTTTGTGTGTGTCAGTTAGTGGGATTCAGTTGTTAGTGGGGGGTTAGTGGTTAGTTTTTAAAGTTTAATTTTATTTGTTTTGTTAATTTTTTTTTTTAAAAAAGAAAACAATTCTCTCTGTTTTCACGTTCTCCCTTTCTTCTCACATTTTCTATTCTCTCTCTTTTCTCTCTTTCTGACATTTTTCTTCTGCCTTTGATTTCGCCCCTTTTTGGCTCTTTTTGCTTGTCTTCTTTGACCTTGATCGATCGTGTTGTGGTAGTGCTGCTGCTCATTTGCCTTTTTGGATTCGTTCGGAATAGGTATGTTGTTAGGCAATTCATTATTTGTGTGTTTTGGGAATTTTTAGTTACTTTTGTACGGGAACTTAACATTGGTGTTCGTCTTAATGCTCAAATAGGGGAAAGTCAAGAAACAGTTGGTGCTCCTTCAACAAATTGAGGGTTGAGCGGGTTCTGCTCATTAGCGATAAGTGTAGTTGCGCTTAGTTCGGTTTTAAGAGGCTTTAATCGTGACCAAATCATTGTTTGAATTCATAAATTAATTGCTAAAATGGTGTTTAGGGATACTTTTTTTAGGTTTCGAAGGTCTCGAGATTACTTTCACATCAAAATCAAGCTAGGTGTGTAACGAAAACACGAGAAAATGGTGATCGACAAAAGATGAAATCCGGCCGTGTGGTAGGCTACGTGCGATACACGACCGTGTGACAGGTGTGTGTGTGTGGCCGTGTGAGGCCAATTCAGGCGTGTGGGCTATGGGCCAGGTCGTGTGGGCCATGCGGGCAAGGCTAATTTGGGCGTCTGGGCCCACACGGGTATGTGGGCCAAAATTTCAAAATTTTTTCCTAGGGTTGCACGCGTCATTCTGATCGACTGTGGGCCTTCCGTAGGGTCGATATGGGTAAAACAAACCCTTAAGCATGAAACCTGTTATTCTTTTAGACTGAAAATGGTTTAAATAAGGTTTGTACGAGATTAATGAGACATGATATGTATGATTTGCTCTGTCATGCATATGCGTGTATTATGTCTGTTATGTATAAGCATGCATATTATCTGTTATTTTGTTTATCTGTACCTGTGTTTGGGGTGGTATATGTTTATGTGGAGAAAGTATTCTATTAGGCGATATTTCACCATTATTTTGGCAGCATGACTGCGATTATTCTGGTAAGTGCCGTAGGGACACTATGTGGTGTGTTGGGCTGGGTGGGTGTTTTATACCCCATGTGGTGTGCTGGGATAGTCGGAGTTGGTGTGTAGAGGATGGGGGTAGGACATTGTATATCTGTATGATTCTGTTGTTAATCTGATTCTATTAAGGATTTATGTCCGTATCTATTCTGTTATGTGAAAAATTTGAGTATTTATATGTTTCCATTGAGTTACACACTTAGTTTTTTTAAAACTTACTTTCCGTCTGTCTGTTTTGTTCAGGTAATCCCCAAGCTTAGGCGGGTCGGTGCGACGGAAGCTCAGAGGTGTCCACACGTCCGTAAATTTTGTTTATTTTAAAATTTTATTTATATTTCTGGTTTATTTTGAGAGTTTTGTAAATATGAGACTCTCTGGAATTTTTGGTTTTGTTGTTGGTTTTGGATTTGATTTAAATTTCTTGCGACGCTCAACAAAACAATTTACGAAAACAACAGTTTTACGCAAACAAACGTTTTGCGAACACAAACTCGGTTTTCAAAATGTAACGACTTTTAAACTTCCGCTGCAAATCATCGTTTTACTTGAAAGAACAAACAATTGATGGTTTCATTAATTAGCATAATAATATGTTTTTCTAAAATTTGGACTCTTTTAATAACAAAGTATACGAGGTTTTTAACATGATAGGGTTGGATTCTTAACCCTTCTTCGTAACATTCCAGATTCGACCATAACGTCTAGGCCGGGTTTAGGGTGTTACAACATGAGTGGCTAAATACCTTAGGGGAGATTGATGAGTGGATGGGGATGTAATTAGTGGAGGATTTGGGGTTTCTTGAAAGGGATTAGTTGGTATAAATTATGTGTTCTTAAACTATTGGCTTGACAAACCTAATAAGTTATCATAGGCTAGACGAGATCGGAAGATAAGTTGAATTGAGTAAATAGTAATTTATATTGGTTGAAAAAGTGAGGTCGGGAGATAAGTGAGTATCAACTAATCGATTAGTTAATTAGAGGCCAAGAGGTAATAATTAGTTAATCGAATACTAATCCATCTCAAAACCCTAATCTAAAGTTAGTTACAAGCCTTGAAGTGAGTTAGTCTTCCTGATTGGTTTATCGATTTAGTTCGTTTGTTTATTTCTTGTTATTTATTTCTTTTTGTTCCTCTTAATCTATTTTATGGTTAATCGTAATATAAGAAATCATTACTACTACTTAGACTTGTTATTGTAAAAGTACTTTCATTATTTATTCCATCCTCCCTTGGGTACGATCTTCAGTATACTTCTGGTATTTCATTGTACAATTTTATTACAATTTGAACTGTGCACTTGCAGACACCGCCGTTATTAATTCTTATATTTTTTGTGTTATATTTATTCTATAAACGATAACTCGTTTATAGGCGGTCAATAGAATATCGAGACAGGTGAGATTGGAAGGGTATCCTGTCGTGTATAACTTGTGCTGAGCGCAGAGACCGGAAGGGTATCTGTATGCCTAGAAAGAGACCGGAAAGGGTGACTTAAATGGTAATTCTTAGTGAAAATGAATCAGGAGGGTAGTCTTAGCTAAGGGTGAAAAATAACTCAATTTAGGATAATTAATTATTTAATTAGATAATTAGGGATTTAATCGATCATAGCCTAAAGATTCACATTGTCGACACTAGGAATAGGAAAGTCCATTAGGTTAATTTAAGTTAGTTAATTTAATTAGTTTAACACATTTTTTCTTCTTTAGACCAATCACATAAATTTAAGTTCACTTCACTAATAAAATGATAATAAAATTCTACATGATATCTTATAATTTGATTTTACACTTAAGTTTGATTTTGAAACATACTTTGTTTCGGTCAATAACCTGTAGCCCTAGTGATAAGAGTATTAAGGTAAAAGTACCACAATATTCCCTATACTATATCTTGAATTGTATTTTAGTCTTTCTATTAAAAAAATGGGTAAATTAGTCCCTGTACATTATATGAGTGAGCAAGATAGGCCCTTTATTAAAATTTGGTGTTTAGATGTAAAGTATAATAACAAATTTAGCCCTCAACCTTTACACATTTATTCAATTTGACCCCTACTCATTTAATGGAAGTAAATTAGAAAATTTCAAAACTAATGAGCCTAAAGGGTCAAAAAGGACTTAGTAGCAAATTAAAAAAATCAATCAAGCCCTTTTAAAATTTAAATTATTAAAAAATCATAAACATTATAAACAAAATTTATAAAGAAAAGTTATAAATATTTTAAAATTATAAAGTTTTTATTAAAAAATAACAATACCGACCTATTAAAATCTAATGGTTATAATAATTTTTTTAAAAAAATTGACCCCTACTCTTTTATTAGGTTGGTATTGCTATCTTTTAAAAAAAAGTTATAATTTTATAATTTTTGTAACTTTTTTTAATAGTTTTTATGATTTTTAATAAATTTTAAAATTTAAAAGGGCTTAATTGATATTTTTTTTTTAATTTGTTACTAAGGCTTTTTTCACCTTTTAGCCTTATTAATTTCAAAAATTTCTAATTTACTTCCAATAAAAGAGTTGGTGTAAAATTGAAAAAGTTGAGGGTTAAATTTTTTTATCTAAATACTAAATTTTAACAGAGAAATTATTTTGATCATTCATCTAATATACAGTGATAAAATTACCTATTTTTGAGAGTAAAACTAAAAAACAATCCAAGATATAATATAAAAAAGGAATTATGATACTTTTACCAGAGATTGCATGATATAATATGAGTTGTAACTCCTACTCCAATTACAAAAAAGAAAAATACGAACTCTCAAAATAAGGGGGAAAATAACATATTTTTATATTGGTACACATGTGACCAAATATTACGATCCACCACGTTCTAAACGGCCATTTTTCTATTAAGAAAAGGTAAAATGAAACCAAACCCACGTTTGTTTGTTTCAATTACTTAGTGGAAGAGTCAAAGGGTCATAGATTCTATTTCTATTCAAATATACACTCTTTTTCTTAAAAAAATATGAAAATGAGTATTTTAAAAACTCAAACAACATTACCTCTTATTTTAGTTTCATATTTTAAACATAGTTGATTTCCTTTTTCCAAGTAAAATCAATTGTAAAAATGAAAAAAAATAAATGCTAAAAATAGTAAATACAAGAAAAAAGGGTTGACTTTTTATTATTATGATTAGAAATTCTATCACACATATGAATACAGAGATAATGTATTTAGATATAAAGATATGTTTGAAAATAATATCCAATTAATAATGAAATGAATAGTTTAAAACTAATTAAAAAAACACATGAAATACGTGTGATATTAAAATGGAAAAAAATAGATTAAATTGCGAGTAAAACGGAATTTAAACACTTAAATACATTATATTAAGAAAACTAAATGCATTACAATTGTTTATTGTGGTGTTGCCATTAATCATGAGTTGGTGTCGAGTTGGCTTAAATAATACACTTGGCGGAGGTAATAAAGTATGTATAATACAATTAAAATGTAAATGTTATATTAAAATAAAACTTTGGTTTAATGGTAAAGTTAAAGTTGTTAAATTTTTATTGGGTCTTTTAAAAAAAAAATATAGAAAGATTAAAATATACTTGAATAATGTAACTTATTTTAATTACGAAAGAATATTTTCTTAATTTCATTAGTCGAGTTGACACGTAACACTAACTTGATCAGTTAAAAATTTAAATAATAGTTTAGATTTATAGAAATAACACATTAATCAATATCTATGCATATATTGCTTTTGCATGGACAGCTTAGTTATCTAAACTTGCTTCCTTAAGCCTTAATTTGATTACACTTAAAGATAGAGTTGTAAAATTTTGAGTTAGAAATGATTATGTAACTAAAAAGAGGTGTCTAGAATGTGAAAATGACCCACCATCTTTATCACTTCCTTTTCTCTAATTTTAAATTTAATCCAATTAATTCTTGTTTTTTTTTCTTCTTCCAAAAATGATGTCTAATTAATTATCAATATAGATTCACAATGTTGACACCTGCAAATCTTTTTATTATCAATAGAATATTAATAATACTATTTGTTGTGCATCCCATCTTTGAATAAAACACTGCATGCAAAGTTGTATCTTATTTTTCAAAAGAAATTGTAATAGTTGAAAAAACTGAACCCAATGAAGAAGAAATGTAAGAGTCAATTTGAAAAAGAAATGTATCCAATGCTGGACCCATATGAATGAAGAGATAGCAGGAGCTAATATAAACAAACAGAAATGAAATGAAAGGATTTTGACTATGTTTATGGATACCATTGGAGCTATTAAAACACTATAATGTTCATCAATTTGGACCATCTGCTTAACTGCTCCCTTTGAAAATAGTGAAGCAAACAAACAACTTATTAAGTAAATTGATTCTTTAACTTTGCTCAAAATCCGGATTCACATGTGCATATTTTGCCATCCACTAAACACCATTAGTAAGATTCCAGTAGGCTCAAATCCAAGAGGTTTTTGTTTTTGTTTTTAGATATTTAAAGAAAAAACCTTGAAATTTGTATTTTTTCTTAAATGATTAAGTTTTATATTTTTATTGTATTTTTTCAAGAGGGAATTTCATTACTTTATTCCATGAATAGGATCATACAGTTTAGAAATAAATAAAATAATAAGCACCTGTTGTAAGCAGTGAAGGACAATCTTCCTCAATACAATAAAAGCTTCAACCTTAACATCAATAGAATATTATGGCATGTTGACAATTGGCTCTGTCACAACTCAAGCACGACATATCTGGAGTGATTGTAAGCAATTAATACGATAAGGAAACCAACCCTAGATGGTTTAAAGCGGTGGAAAAAAACCGGTAAAAAGAATTGAGTATCCACCAAACTAGAGAGAACGACGACAAAATCATCCTAAAATCACTTGCAAAAGCAAGTCTAAAAAACGTGTTACAAGAGCAGATAAAAAATTCTAAAAGTGAAGACTTATTAAACAATGGAAAAAAAAATATAAAACTTAAAACAATATGGGTCCAAACCGACTCGTAAAATAATTTATTATTCTGAAATACTCTCATAACGGAAAAAATTAAAAAACCGACGAAACTGGAGGTGGCTAGTAGAGTTTCAACAATGACAAATATTGTCATCTATCCATCACAACTTGTGAAGACAACAAAGATACCCACAAATTATATCTGTAAATAAGAAATAGTTGATGGAAGGGAGAAAAATACATACAGTAATCAACTCGAAAACTGAGACCACGACTGAAAAAAATAAAAAAGAAAAAAACAAATGAGTTGAAGAAAAAAGTTTTTAGTTTTCAATATTCCACTTATTTTTTATTATATTTTTACAAATGTGTGTTAAATAAAATAGTAATTTAAATGAAAATGTTGATTTACCTTAAGGAATATACATACGCTAAATTAATTGAACAGAACCTTCACTTTATTTAAATAAACTTCTATACACTCCAACCTTTTGACTTGTACATTAATATAACTTATATTAAAGATAACTCTAATGCAATCTATTTAACCGAAATTAGCTCTAAATTGTAATTTATATTTAAATAAATCTTCAAAACAAATCAACCTCACTCAAATAAGTGCTTACTTAGGTACAATTCAAAAGATAACCCTTATTTAGGTAATATAAAATTTAAGGGTCAGTATTTATATTTGATACTGTTAAACAATATTTTAATTCCACAATTATATTTTGAATGTTGGTACATAATTTCTTTTTTAAAATATTCATAATTTTTACTACACTTTAAATAAAGCATGTGTCACCTTTTAAATTATGTTTATAGAGTTTTAAAATGGTAGAAGTACGTAAGAGGTTCCTATATTATAGGGGTTATATCAAATTAGTTTTTCTATTATTAAATGAGTCAATTCAGCCATTGTATTATTAAAAAGAATCAAATAAGGCCAAATTGGAATAGAGTTAATTTTACTGTTTAACAAATTTAATATTTTAAAATTTTGTATAGTTCTGTAAATGAAATCTTTTGTTTGAAATTGAATTGTAATTAAGAAGAATGAATTTCAAGAAATTTTTTATATAGGAAATGTTAATTCTATTACAATTTGTACTTATTTGATTCTTTTTTTAATAGTATAGGGACTAAATTGATCCATTTGATAATAGAGAGTGTAACAACCCATTTTTTAGTGGTATCAAAAATGGTGGTTTTGGAACCCCATTTCCAATGTTTGAGTCCATAAATAGTATTATTTTATATTTACGAGGTTAGTATTAAAGTCTATTAAAGTTTGGTCCCTTAATTTTTCTAAATTGATAGTTAATTAAAGTATAAGGACTAAATTGTAAAAGTTATAAAATTTTATCGTTATATAATTTTAAATATCCAAAGTACCATTTAGTCAATTGGACTCTTTTTAATGTGAGAATCGGTGGTTAATGTTAATTGTAATCCACCAACTTGGATTAAACATGCTTAAGGTTAAATAATTATAATTAATTAAGTTAATTTTGATTAATTAAAAATTAAACTAGGTATAAAAGCAAGATTAAAAGAAACAAAAGCCATTTCTTTCTTCCATTCGTGTTCTTCACTGATTTAAGAAGGAAAAATAGGGTTTTAAGCTTCAAACTTTTGGCCCTTGAATGATATGTTCAATTTAGTCATTTTCTTGTAATTTTTATGTTTTTGATGTCATGGGAGCTTGATTTAGCTAGCCCATGTACCAATTTGTGAAACTTTTAAAGTTTCTAAAAGTTTCCATTGATGAGTTCTTGAAGAAATAGGTGTTCAATTGATAGATTTTAAGCTTAGATGTCAAAATGACTAGATTGCAAAGTTTAATTGCTAGTTTTTGAAGGGACTAAAGTGTATAGATTTCAAATTTGATGTGAATTTTTTGTAATTATTGATAGTAGATGGTCTTAAAAGGATGTAATTGAGATCAGTTTCGAAATCAAAGCTTAAATTTGAAAGTTATAGCAATTTCAATTTTAGGGACTAGATTGAATAAAATGCAAAGAGGCATTCAAAAAATGAAATTAAATTGATCCATGCATATGATAGATTATTATAAATTGTTTGGAATTTATAAATTGAATTGAATTATTGTATAAATCGAGAATTGAACCAAATCGAGGATAATCGGGTAAGAGGCAAAATTATCGATTTGTCCTTACAGATTCGACTTGTTTGTTGATTTGACCAGGTAAGTTTATATGGTATAAATGTGTTTAAGTTCTTGTGTATTTGATTTTGTAATTATATATGTGTGTTTGGTTGTGAATTGGTATAAAGGTGAGATTTGGACTAAATTGTAAAGAAATGTATATATGTGTTGAACATGGCCAGATGAACTTAGTAAAGGTCTTGTGCACACTAGTACATATTGTTTACTAAGATCTAGCATTTTTTGAGACTTGAAGATACATGTGACATAGGTTTAGCTTGGACTGGTAACCTGATGTCGTTTTAAAGGTTTAGTTCGGATGGGTAACCTGACATGTATATTTTCAGCTTGGCCAAACAATTTGACGTGTCGTTAAAGGTTTAGCCTGGACTGTTAACCTGACATGAATATATTAGCTCGGACGAGCAACTGGTGCGATTTAGTACCTGTGTATCCGAGTCTGTTTATTAAGTTTCATCGGGCGATATAGATTATATGAAATGAGAAATTAAAATGACATGGATGAATTCGGTATTCAAATGATGATGTAATGGCCCAAAAGTCAGTGGTATCGGAAAGTGTGGTTTCGGGATCTCATTTCCATAAATTGGATATTATTGAAGTGAATTGAATTTCGGTCAGGTAATTTTATTGAATTAGGGTTTAATTAACGTACAAGGACTAAATTGCATAAGTGATAAAGGTATGAATTGTTATTAAATATAAGATAGAACTTAGCTAAGGGAATTATAAGGTAATTAAACCAATGGTTTAATGATTGTGGACGGTATTGGATTTTATTATGAAGGAAAATTTATTATAATTATAATAAGTTATTATTAAATAAATTAAAACATATGAAATAAAAATTTAAAACAAGTAAGTGGATTGAAAGAGAAAGTTAAATTCTTTCATCCAAAAGCAATTCGAAGCTAGGGGAGAAGAAGAAGACGAGTGATCAAGGGTTCTAGATTTTCAAGCTCAATTTGGTTAGTTCAATTTAGTCATTTTCTTGTAATTTTTATGTTTTTGAAATCTCGATAGCTTAAGCTAGCTGACCCATGTCCTATTCTTCGGAACTGTTAAAGATTGAAGATGTTGTCATTGATACATAGTTGAAGTTATAGTGGTTAATAGATAGATTTTAAATTTAGAACTGAAAAAGGACTAAATTGTAAAGTTAATTGATAATTTTGTGCTATAGGGACTAAATTGTACCAATTTTGAAATTTTGGGGTAGAAATGAGGATTAGGGAGTTAAATTAGGCCTAGAGTGAAATTAGTATTAAAATTTGAGGTTAATTGTGAATGTTATGTTAGTCCTAATTTTAGGAACTAAATTGAATAAAATACAAAAGTTACATAAATTAGAAACTGAATGTGAATTTGGTTGTGTATTGGTGAAATGTATTTTTTGTTTTAATCCGTAGCTAATGTCGACTCAGATCCCTTGAAAAACAAAGGAAAAGATAAAAGTTGTCGACGAATAGCTCGGAGTTCACGATTTGTATTTTTATAATCCTAACCATTTCAATTGTTGCATTTGTACATTGCATTGTATGGTAAGTTATAAGGTAAGCTACAAAATTGATTAAGTGAGATGTATTGAGGTGGTTTAATTGGTTATTTGTGCTAAGGATTGAATTGAATAGATGCAGAAATATTGAATATTATTTGAAATGTGAAATTTGACTTATGTTGTGAAGAACTATGTTGTTTATATAAATATATGTATGGGAAGAATGGATTGTTGTTTGAGATTATGATAATGAAATGAGAATTGATTGAAAGTATATGTGAGAAATAGTTACCTTATTAACTGTTCAAGCAGGGTCAGGTATAATTGGCATGCCATAGGATAAGAAGAGTTCAGGGTTATACGACTACGTGTCAGGGAGTGCTAGGCACCCTATTTGTCGGTTATACCGACCAGTGTTGGGCACATTTATTTGTCGGTTTTACCAGCCAACGCATGGCGCAATTTCATTATTACGGATTTATTCGTCAGACACTGGGTGCCAAAGTGGTGTGTTGGCTGGATCCGCGTATCCGTTCAAGTCCGAGTCACGTTAATAGAGAAATAAAAATGGAAATCAGAATAAGGATATATATAGATAAAATGAAAATAAAGACATATATGATATTTGAATGTATATTATGAGAATTGATAAGGCAAATGTTTATGAAATGAATGAAAAATGTGAAATGGAATGTTTGTTAGTGAAATGGGTTGAGTAATGATATGTGAAGTGATTTGTTATGAATTCATATAGTGAGATGTGTTAGTATGTATAATAGATTACAAGAGTTAGTATAGATGATATATAAATTGCATTTCATTATTCATATTAAACTTATACACTTGAATGTTTTATGATACATTTAAAGTTTAGATTATAGAAATACCACTGAGTTATACTCAGCGTACGATTTTGTTTTCCGTACATAGGTTAGGTATCTTGCGATTCGATTGTTGACTCAGCATCTAGCGGCAATCCCGAACTCAAGTGTTGATGATGTGTTTATTTTGGTCTTGGCATGTACCTAGGAAGTCTTTTGGTTATAATGAATATTTTGTATCTTGTTGGCATTTTGGAAGTGTATGTATATATGTATATGATGGTAATAGTCATGTTGTTGATATTTTGTTAGGTTGCTTGAGTTACTTGCCTAATACACTAATGGTTGAGATATTGCATGCTATGTGATGGGATTTTGATTGATGCATGGGTATAGTATAGAATGATGAATGGTATGCTTAGACTCTGCCTAAGAGATGTTTTGGTAAGTTGATACTTTAAACATGAGATTGTTGAATGGGTATTTTATGCTTGAGTATGTGATAGTGAAATTGTTATGGAAGATTTATTGAATTGGTTAAACATGAAAGTCAATCATGTAAGCTAGTTTATAATTTTTGGATAGTTTTGAAGTGGTAGCATGTGATTATGTTGCATATGAATAGTTATGTCTTAGGTTGATGAATTTCATATCTATAATTGTATTTGGGAGTACCATTTGAATTATAGATGATTTTGACATGAATTAGACAAGATAAGGATAGGACTTTACCATTTCTGAACTTAGGTATTGATATTTTAGCATTTGGTACCGATACTTGACCATATGAACAGTTTTAAAACAAACAGAATGCCAAAATGGTATCGATACTTATATGAGTATCGATACTTTTTTCCATAAAATATCTATACCAGAAAATAAATATCGATACCATTGTTTTGCATAATAAACAGAAACGTGATTTGGTATCGATTTTTAATAAGGTATCGATATAGTATCGGTACCCAACAATTAAATATCGATACCAACTTTAAAACTTTAATATTTTAAAATCTTTACAATTCAACCCTATTTCATGCCTGAATTTCACAATTAAGTCCATATAGATTACAAATTATTATATTTGATTATATGTGATTTGATGATAATTAATTGAAATTTTGATTAATAAATTACATGTAAATTGTTTGGTATTTGTCTGTAGTATCCTTTTACTTGGGTTCGACAATCGGACCAGGTAAGGGTTGTTACACATCATTATTGAATATTGTGAAAATAAAGCTTATAGTATATGTGTGATTTCATTACTCCTGATTGGAATGAGATTTAAACTTGTTACCTATAGTGACATGAATGGCATGATAAATACGTGTGTTATACATGGTTTGGTTATACATGGTTTGATATAGGTATAATACCCACCTTATTGATTTTTGTGATATGTTATATTTAGCCAAACTATGTCAACATTGTGGTAGCTTATTGTATTTGATTGTTTGTTAAGGTAAGTTTTTGATTTAATGTCTATGAACTTACTAAGTATTCAATATGCTTACCCCATTGTTTTCCCTTTCCCTGTAGATTTCCAACTTGCGTAACGTGTCGAATGGATATTCGAGAAGCTCACACTATCCCGTTATTGATTCAGTAATCTTTCGAATGTTCTAAGGTCCGGTTATGTGGCAAGTAAATAGGTGTTTATATTTGTTAACTTGCGATTGATAGCTTTAGTTTTAACCTTAGCTAATGTTCATATATATGTGTGTATGTTTTGGTAATATGTTAAGCTATATGTATGGTACTTGAATGTCATATTTGGGTATGAATTAACATGGTTAAGTTGATGGTATTGAATGGCTAAATGCATGATTGAACAAGTCAAAATTGAAGAAATTGAATTGATAGGTTTCGATGCCAAATTGATGTTATATTGGGTTTGATTGAATTGAAATGGTCAAATAAATTGCTTTAGTATGTGTTTGAGATGTTTTGGTGTAGGTAAAATTGTGGATTTGTGCACAAAATAAGTAAGTTTAGGACTAAGCTCGAAATAGGTATCAAATGGTTCAAAATTTGCCAAAAACAGATGATTTATTACGGTTTATTTGACTATAGTTGCCCCAACAACGGATGTGACATCTTGTAGCTCGGACTCTTCAATCGGGTCGGGCGAAGGGTGTTACAGAGAGACTAATTTGATCTAGTCTCTATAATACAAGGACCTCCCAAGTACTTTAACCATTTTTTTAAAAAAATTACTCTCATTATAGGTTTTTATCATATCTGTTCTTTTTTATACAATGCCTAAAACTATCCACAGCCCCCAACATTTAAATAGGAGGATAATGCGCTTCAGCGCACTTCAACCCACGTCCTTCTGCACCGATAACAATATCAATATCAATATCAATCAAACTAAGACTCAATTGACAGTACTTTAACCATTTTAAAACTCTACTTAAAATGAATAAAAAATTTCCCGAGATAAAAGTTATTTAAATAGATGTTAAAAGATGATTAATGGACCGATAACATGGTCGGTGGATAGGTGTGCAATATTAATCTTTTTTTTTTCTCAAGTAAATTAAGATTAGCCATATACATCTAAGTACGCGGTTGCATGTGACTTAGGGCCTGTTCTTCTGTGCTTAAAAAAAACACTTCTGGCTCAAAAAACACTTTTGGAAGAAAAGCTGTGCAGAACAAGCTGCTTTTGGCTGAAAAGGAGAAGCTAAAATTTTTAGCTTTTCCTCTCCCAAAAGCACTTTAGTGCTTAATTACTTTTTCACCCCTCCAATAACATAGTATTTTCCCTTTTTTTTTTCTTGGTGTTTAATTACAAATGTGTTAAAATCATTAATTAAAAATAAAAAATATTTTTTAAAATACTAATTACAAATATTTAATGGTTATATTTAAATATTTAAAATGTAGTTTATATATTCTAATTAAATTTTATAAGTAATTAATATTTATTACTTAAAAATATTTAAAATTTATATTTCATATATTAAAATATTAACAAGTTATAGTAATTTTTTTATATTCTTACTAAAATATAATAATATTAACTAATTTAAATTTTATTTGAATGCATATTTGTTACTTGATAATAAAATGTCTAAAATGGAAATTTTATTTTTCAAAAGCACTTTTTGACAGCAATGCTAAACACTCAAATTTTAAACTAAACTTCTTCACAGCAACTAGCCCTTAATCATAGAGTGATAAAAAAAAAAAACACAATTTTCTTTGTTTGATAATTAAACTAAGCACTTTAGCTTACGTTCATCTGATATAATATTTGCATCATTTTAAATCATTCATCCTTATTATACAACGTTACACAACAATTTTTTAATGATTTTGATTTAAAGAAGATTATAAAATACTCATTTGCGTTCAAAGTTCCTCCATTAAAAAAATAATTATAAAGTGTAACTTTAAATTATTGAATACAATATCGTTTCTTTTAAAAATGATTATGTCATTTAAATTAATTAATAATTTATTTTATTTTGTTAGCAGCATGAAGGAATCTTAATTCATACTTAAGCTATATAATTATGAATAATTATTAGAGCTCAATGACGAGAGAATTTTATAGAAACCAGGGTTTAAAAGTAGGCACATAAAGGTAAAAGGATAACGACAAATGTGTATGTAAGCCATGTTATCAATATTATCCTTCGTATAAATATTTTATGTTAAACTTTAAAACACATATTTTATATAAATATATTATGTAAAACTTAAAACACAATAATGCTATTTTTTTCTTTTTTGCTTTCTGTTAATCGAGATTTCTTTTCTTTTCTTTTATTGTAATTATTTTATTTATGTTAATTTTGAGTTATGACAAAGTCTATTGTTAACATACTGGATATTTTATTCTTATTAAAGTTGAAATCTGCATTTTTATTAATAGAATTTATTTTTCACCACCATTTATCAGTATTTATTGTTTCTTTCTTTTTATTTAAATTGTATTAATTCCATTTATAAAATGAAAGAATGAATTTTCTTTTAAAGAAATATTCATTTTAAAAAACATTATTGATATTACTTTATAGTATCATATAATTTTTGAAATAAAAAAATATAAACTTTGGATGAAAGCTGATTTAATACGGATTTAAATTATAATATCCATCTTTATCCAATAATGTATAAAAATTGGATAAAAAAATGTTTAAGTATAAAAAAGGTAGGTTGGTTTTTCTAGGGAATGACAAACTGAAATGTCCTAATTTTCTCTTTTCCATGTTCCATCACTCTCCTTTATAAGCACTTCCCCTTAAACAAACACCTTCTCACAGTTCCATTCCGAAAACCCATCTCTCTTACCGTATCTATATCTATATATATTCACCACTCACACTGCAATTATAGACATGCCAACATCCATGGACAAAGGTTATGGATATGAACCCCTTCCCCAAGTCCATCATCTGGCTTCAACTTTTATGATGCTTCAAAGGAACAAATCTTCATACCAATCTGGTGAAAGGAGAGGCCGAAGGAAAGCGGCTGAGCCCGGGAGGTTTCTCGGCGTCAGAAGGCGGCCATGGGGTCGATACGCGGCTGAGATAAGAGACCCCACCACCAAAGAAAGGCATTGGCTCGGCACTTTCGATACGGCTCACGAAGCTGCTCTGGCTTATGATCGAGCTGCAATTTCCATGAAAGGAACTCAAGCAAGGACAAACTTTGTGTACTTTGACCACAACAGCAACACTGCTTTTCATTCAATTATGTCCCCTTCTGATGTCCAATCTGCAGTTTTACCAACTCCGTATCACTTCCTTGATCTTACCACTCCTCAATCTCGACCTAAACAAGCATCAAATCATAGCTTTGAGGCGCCTCAGCCTGATATTTCCCACAGTGAAACTAAAACCCTCACTCAACCTAACAACACCAAAAGCCCAATACCATTGTCATCTGCTGATAATGGTTTCTTTTTCACTAACAATGATGATAACTCAGGTTACTTGGCCTGCATTGTTCCCTATAACTGCTTGAAACCTCCTTCAAACAAGTCAATTGACAACCAATCTCAAGCATTGCCCAAGTCCAATGACATTATTGAGTTTCCTGGTTTTAATGAACTGGATCAACAAGGTAATTTTATGAGTGATCAGCAACCATGGGAAATCAATTCCTTTGAACTCGAAGCTATATTCAATCACCCTCCATTGATGGTTGGAGATGAATGCACGGGAGCTTTTTATCCAAGCAGCTACGACATGATTCCACAACCTATTTCTTCAGTAGATACTTGCTGTTTTCCATTGCCAAGTTTTGGTGATGTTGTGGACTTAGGGTATTCACTTTAGTTCTTTTTAAAGTGCTGTATACGTACTCCATGGAACTGTCAGCAAGGAAAATGGCCAAGTATTGTCGAGTTTTTGTTGTTTTTGGTTTTTCTCATTTTAATGTAGAAAAATAGTACGAGGAATGTCCTTAACTTGGCCATGAAAGTTGGATTTGAAAAGCAGCTTTTAAGCAAAAGCTTTCTTTTATTTCGGACAAATATGATGGGTTAGTTTTTCTAGTGCATTTGATAAGGCCGTATATGTGCATGATATTGTCATTTTGTCTCTTCGCTACTTGCTCTACATTTTATTATTATTATTATTATTATTTATTATTATTATCCTAGAACTTAGACAAAATGCATGTATACATGGGTTAATTTATCATTAATATTGTTTAGATATGTTACCATAAAAATGTTATGGAGACATTACATTAGGAGGTAAATAACATTTTATTCTTTTATTTAAAATGAGAAAATTAGTATCTATTCGTTAAATCAAAGAGTAAATTGATCCTTTTATTAAAATTCTATTTGTTTTTATTGTTAAAAACTGATCTTTATATGGTAACATGAGGTAAACATGGTATCTCATGTGCAATTGTCTAATTGTTCTATCAACTACTCTAGTTTTTAATAATAAAAAAAGATAAAATATTCAACAGAAAGGACCAATTTGCTTTTTGATCTAATGTACATAGACTAATTTAATCAATTTTTGAGTAGAAAGAACAAAATACAAGTCTAGCTCTTAGTACATGCACCTCCACAATACTTTTACCAATTTGTTACATTAACTGTCTTAATATTTGAATATCAGCTGTACCGTCTGAAAATGTTGCTGCATTTCTGTGTTTTCTTACTTTTATCATTTCTAAGTTTTCAAAACTCAAGCTATATGTATCTATCCATGAATCCATACGGAAGCTAAGGAAAAACAAATATGAAGCATCTAGTTTTCAAATCACCAATGTCAGGTAAGAAACTTGATCATGAAAGATATTAACTTCATTCTTCTTTATTGTGCTCTCTTTTTAAAAGCATTCAGGCATAGTTATCATATAAACCACGGATAATCATCTACCTTTAAAATCAGTTTAGGTTTGAATCATCATTAATTTAAATATATATATATATATAAAGCTAACAGCTACACCAAAAACAAAAAGAAAAAAGAAAAGAAAATTCTTAAAGGAGAAGTGAACCTGTTTTGTTTGTTTTCCATGATTCAAGCTACGGCAGCAAATGAATTTTAGGCTTTTCGGCTGTATTTTTATTGTGATATCATAATCTTTATTTAAATGTATTCTCAAGCTTGTCAATCGACTTTGTGATACAGTGAAAAAAAAAACTTATTTTGAAATATAATTTTGATTGAATCCACAACTATTTAACAGAAGTGTTTTCAAGCTTTTAACACAACTAACCCTTATATCCGAAGGGACACGTGGCTAGGTTTGCTGAAAGGTTATTACCTATTCATCACATCATCTATGATACCGTCTAATTAAAAAAGGACATATAATCTTTGATTTAGAAATTTAGTCCAAATGTACATATAATGTAAAAAAAAAAAAATATGTACTCTTTTAATTGGATAAGACCATAGATGATGTGGTAAAAATAGTCTATAAAATAATTTATCCTCAACAAATATTTGAATACCAAGCACTACAAAACTAAGACTTTGCTTTATAAAGTAAAAAATAAATAAAAATTCGAGAAAAATGAAAAATTGAAGAGTTAGAGAATTAGAAGGAATAGAAAAATAAAAAATGTAGGAAATATATATATATATTTACGTTGTGCTTAGTAGGAATGATGAAAAAATTGAAAGAATTTTGTTTGCCCATTATTTGGTAGAGTCTAAGAATGAGAGGAAAGAAAATGAAATTAAAAAAAAAAAATGCACAATTTTGACACTATCATACACACTTTCCTCATTTTCTCTCCTTTTCTCATTTCAATTAGAAAATATTAGTTTTTATGCATTAGAGGAAAATGACTATCTCTCCTATTTTCTTTCATATCAAGTACACTTAAAATTTAATTTCCTTCCATTTTTCACTCATTCTTTCTATCATTTCACTTTTCTACTCAACCAAACACACTCTAAAAACTACAACAACCTTTAATAAAAAATTATGTACACTCCAAATTGACACAAGGCAACTTAGAGGATATCTAAGAGCATGAGTCAACTCTAAATAATCCCGTAACTACAATAAAAAGAGGTGCCTCAAATGATGAGGCACAATTTGAGGACTAAATGTTGGGAAGTGATGAACAATTAATATAGTGATGAGTAATTCTCAAGTATTCGCATATCATAAGAAATTTATTCAACTCTCCACTACAAGAAAAATAGGCATTAGTAACTAAATTTCGCAACGACATTTTGTGTTACTGTGTATGTTACATTCCAAAAACTGGGTTAAAAGAAATTAGGTTAGTAAAACCAAGAGATGTCACGCCCTAATCTTTAGTTAAGATTGTGAAAATTTTGTCAAGTGAGTTAATTTGGTTTAGTGGTTAAGTGTTGTGCTTGTGTGTGAGAGGTTTTAGATTTGAATTTTTTTTTCTTGTATTTTTGTTATTTTTGCCTAAATCCCTATCTTTGAACATCTGATTTGTATATTATTTTCGCTCAACTATTAAAAAGAATGAGTTTGCTGGTTCAGTGGTAAGACTTTAGCTTAATTAGAGGTCTTATATTTGAATTTTGTGTGTGCAAAGTGGAGTTTATTTTTGTTTTAAACTCTGAAGAAAAGAATCTTGTTTGGATAATTATAGGAGTTAGTGGGTAGTTCTTAAAACTAGAGAAAATGAGAGATTATCTCCTAAAATTTCTCCCACTCTCTTTCTCTCTCTTTCCCCTACTCTGTCGTCCATTTCCTTTCCATTTTCTGTTAATTTCTTTTGTTTTCTTTTGTTTCAATTTTCATCTTCTCCACTCTTCATTTCCACCGATATTGCTATCCTGTTCGGTTTTGCTTTCTTTCTATTATTGGTTCAATTCGTGTTGGTATGGTGTTCCCATCATTCGAATACTTTTTGTGTTGGGTAAGTGAATGATTTTTGTTTCGGTGATTGTTGTGGGGATTTTCAGTGTAACACCCCAAACCCGGCCTAGATGTTATGGCCGAATATGGTAATGTTACGAAAAAGGGTTTGAAACCAACTTCCATGTTAAAACGCCTCATATTAATTGTTCTAAAAGAGCCTACGTTTTTAGAAAAGCTTAATATTTTTCCCTTTAGTGAATCCGTCATTTATTGTCCTTTTATGTAAAACATTAATTCACAGCGGGTGTTTATAAGGCATTATAGTTGAAAACCGAGTTTGATTTTTAAAAAAAAAATGTTTGCTTGAATAAACCATTATTTTCGTAAATCGTTTTGTTAAAAGTTGTAAAAATATCAAAAACACATCCAAACCAAAATTAAATCAGACAGTCTGGAGAGTCCCAAATATTACAAATTCTCAAAATAATCCAGAATTTAAATAAAGCTAGTAATTAAACCAGTTCGTGAACTAGTGGTCACCGCCGAGACTCCATCGCACCGATCCACCTATATCTAAGGATTACTTGAACAGAACAGACAAACAGATATGAGTTTTATAAACTCAGTGTGCAACTCACGAAAATATATACATGCATAAAATTCAAATTTCTAGTGCTTCAAAACAGAAGTGGACATAAGTCCCTAACAGAGTCAGATCATATTAGAATCAGATTTTCAAAACATACAGAGTCCTACTCCCATCCTCTACACACCATATCCGTCTATCCCAACACACAATGTGGGGTATAAAACACCCACCCATCCCTACACACCACATAGTGTCTAAACGAAACTTATCAAAATAGTATGCAGACAAGTTGTCGGTATATCAGCGATATGTCGCCTCACAGAACACTTTCTCCACATATACAATCCCACCCCATATACAGAAACAGAAAACAGATATGCGAACATAACAGTTTTAACATGCTTGAATACAGATATCATACATACTTATGCAAATTAGTCAGACATACATATCGGTTTTCCTATACTCAATCAGTCTATCTGATTAACAGATCTCATGCATTAGGGTTTGGTTAGCCCTTACTGACCCCACGGAAGGCCCATTGTCGATTGGAATGACACATGCGACCCTAGGAAAAATTTTAGAATTATGTGGGCCCACACGCCCAAATTAGCCTTGCCCGTATGGCCCACACGGCCTGGCCTAAAGCTCACACACCCGTGTGGGCCCACACGCCCAGATTGGCCTAGCCCGTGTGGCCCACACGGCCACACACTTGCCCGTCACATGGCTGGCCACATGGTTGGGCACACGCCCATGTGGCGTCGACAGGCCACGTTTTTTACTTTTGCTGAACCTCGTTTTTTCGTGTTTTCGTTACACACCTGATTCAGTTTTGATGTTACAGTAATCCCGAGCCCTCCAAAACCTAAGAAACAGTATCCAATGACCAATTTTAGTAAAATTTACGAAACTTACACACAAACCATTCCAAAACATAATCTTACAATAGCGTCAAATGCATTCGCGCACTTACTGACAACGAACCGCCACCACCCTGTACTGAAATCCCTGGAGGAGCACCAAATGCATCTTACCTTTCCCTAAATAAGAATTGACAAGATTTAACGAGAATCCCCAATAAACACTAACTAAGAAACAGTAAAATCACGCCTACCCAAACTTACTAAAACGAACGAAATAGAGATTTGCACAAAAGATGATGCCGAAACAACAAAAGGGTAACCCTCGGTTTTTGGTTTGAAACTCAAGAGGAGAGGAAGAAGAAAAAGAAAGGAAATTGTGCAAAGAAAGGAAAAAGAAAAGAAAACTAACGTAAAATTGGAGACTTTTTTGGAAAACAATATTAAGATTAAACAAAATTAATTAATTAAAATTTGAAAAACAAAACTAAAATCCCCTATTAACTCTCCCACTAACAACACAATCCCACCAAATCTGACACCTCAATCCATATCCAACTACCTCAGAATTTCAACTCCACCAAACCTCTGTCAAACAACCGAAGTAAAAATTATCATCCACGCTCACACAGGGATTCGAATAGGAAACCACAGGGCAAGCTAACACTTCACCACTCAAACCAGCAGGCTTATTCTGATATGAGTTTACCAGAAATATAATATAAGCCCACCCAACAGAGATAAGATTAGGATAAAAAAACAGAATTTTCCAAAATTAGGACTTGAACCTAAGACCTCATACACACACCCAGAACACTTAACCACTGAATCAAATACATATTTGTGATAGAATTCACAGAAACAAAGTTAAGAAATTTAGGGCGTTACATTTAGTTAGTAATTTTTTCTATTTGCGTAAGGGGTGATCTTTATAAGTGGTTTTTGGTGTTTAGTTTAATCATTTAATGTGCTGTTAGGGGAAGATCGAGAGATGTTCAGTGGTCCTCCAGTGATCTAAGCATCATTTTAGACTATTACTTTGCAAGGGTAAGTGTTTGAATATCGATTTTAAGGGTTGATTTTTAGTAAAAAGGGATTAATTTTTTGTTGTTAATTAGCATGGATTATTGTTGTATGTAGGATCCGTGAGTTCTCGATTGTGTTGTTGATTAGAATTATCATCAGATGTGTGATTCTAACCCGAAACGTTGTTTAGAACTCGAAAAATCTGGGAAAATAGAGGCTCTTTTCGAGACTGATGTTCGTCACACGACCGTGTGCACCACACGGGCATGTGGTTGGCCGTGTGTTAGGCCGTGAGGAGCACACTGGTGTTTGCAATTACACGGGAAATTCTGGTTGGCCATGTGCCCCACATGGGTGTGTGGTTGGTCGTGTGGAGCACACGGGAGTGTGTGATTACACGATCTAGACAGGTAGGCCGTGTGGGCCACAAGGGCTGGCTTGTTGGGCCGTGTGGGCCCATTTTTTAGAAAATTTCACTTAGGCCTATTTGACTCAGAAATTCATAATTAGACCTTCCGTGGGGTCCGTTTGGCTTAAATAAGACTCGAAATGTGACATCATTCAATATGTGTCAATATGTGATATGGCTAAGGTAGGTGAAAAACTTATGTACGATCCGTGTTCTGATGGTTTTGGAAGCATAATTACCTGTAAGAACATGCATGTCACCTGTATGTAGAATAACTGTTAGTATAAGCAATATGATATCTTATGATTTGTAAAAATATGTTTAGGTATGCATGCCATACCATTCATTGTGATATGTACGTATGTTATTATGATTATGCATGTGCATTGGGGTGGGTTTGATATGATGGAGGAAGTGTTTTCTAGCAGTATTACTGCAATTCCAGCGGTTAAACCACAATATCTGTTTGGAAGCTCAGCTGCACAATTATGAGTTGCATACCACCTCGACCTGGTGTGATTGGATGGATGGACTCTTGTAGTCATATTTGGTGTGATTGGTTGGACGGAATTGGTGTGTAGCGGGTGCGGGTAGGACTTGTTCTGATTTAATATGACATTTTGATATGATATATGTTTCTGGAATTATGATATTCTGATGTGATATATGATTTTGGTAATATGACATTCTGATATGATATTTGTATAAGTGCATGTTAAAAGTAAAAATTCTGTTTGTGGACCGAGTCACACACTGGGCATCTAGCTCACTCGTTTATTTAATGCGTTTCAGGTGATCTTCAGACTTAGGATCGGACAACGTGAGGGAGCTCGGATTGGTTGTCGACATAAGATGGTTTGAATTATTTTAATTAAGAACTTTGGACTTTTGATTTTTGGGCTAAGTTCTCGGATTTGATTTTGTTTTTTTTGGGGGTTTGATCTATTCATTGATTTTTGGGTGTTCTTAAACGTAAAACTACAAAATCATACGAATTTGACAAATTGGAATTTGGTTTTCGAAACTTAAAAACTTTGAAAATATCTACTGCAATTAAGTATCAAACTAAATGCTTTTCTGTAAAATGAGTAAGTTCTGCACATGAGTTTTTTTAAATAACAGTGTAAAAGTTTTTTTCCAAAAAATAATATTTTCAAATCACGTGATTACTAAAGTTGGAGTGAAGTTTCTCAAAGTTTCCGCTGTTTAATTACTTTTAGTAGGAAAGTAATTCTCTCAAATATAAATCGGTAGAAATTGTAATTCCCAGAAAATAAAATTTATTCTTAGAAAATAAATTCTCATTACATTATGGAAGAATAACAATATATGAAACTTGTGAGTAAAAACTTGTGTAAATAACACTACTAGTTCCATCTATTGTAAAAACTTGTGTAAATAACACTACTAGTGCCATCTATTTATAGGGAGAGATAGGGGAATCCTAGTTAAATATGTATATCACAAATAACATTTATTTAATAAAAAAAAGTCTTCTAGTCTAACTAGAATAGGGGGTGGCACACCCTCTCAATTCCCTTAGGGTTGCCGCCCCTCACATGTTTATGTGAGGCAGATAGGGCCCCTCCTGTATTGGGTCCAATTATATGTACTTTTTGGACTTTTAACCCAGCACTTTATATTTTAATCCAAACCAATATTTGTTTTATGTTTCCAAAATAAATATTATTTATTTAATAAATTTAATTATTACAATTAACTAAATTAATTTCTCAATTAAAAATTCTAATTCCGTTAAAGTCATGACAACATTATTGTAAAAGAATCTATAAGAAAATATATTTAATTTCAATATTCAATGGATTTACAATAACTAATTAATTTAATTCCATTTTTGAAATTCAGTGATTTAATTATATTAATTAAATAATAATTCAAAAACCTTAAGTTAATTCTCAAATAATTTCTATACTAAGGCTCTGTCTCATTTCACTGAAAATGGCTTTCAAAAAATGATTTCTGGAAAATGATTTACTTTTCTGGAAAAGTTAATATTTTTTGGTGTTTGGATGAATCTGTGTAAAATATTTTCTGTTGTTTGATAGATTTCCTGAATATATTTCATAAAAGTTGTTTTCAATGAAACACACATACATTTGAGATTTATGATAAGTAGTGAATTGATTACAAAATGATATTGAGGTGAAATTATAATAAATAATGAATCTTCATGATGTTAAGGATTAAATTGTAAAATTTGTGAAATTTATAATTGAAACAAGAGAAGTGATATGCTTGAAAATTTGTTATATGAAATAAGATATTATAATGAATTATTTGATTAAAGTGTTTATATGGTGAAAAATAAATTACATGGCAATAGGGACTAAATTGAAAAATGTACAAAAGTTTAAGTGTGAAACAATTTAATATGTGAATAAAGAAATTATGATAAAAGTTTAATGAATGTGTTATTAGATGATGAAATACGCATAAAATATTGTAAAATTGAAATTGTGGAAAAATATGGAATTTTTATGATGACAAGGACTAAATTGTTAAACTTGAGAAAATATGTGGATGAAATAATAGAAGTGAAATACATAGAAATTTGATATGTGAAACAAGATATTGAGATAAATTATGTGATTAAAGTGTAACAAGAAAGAAAATTGATTTAATATGATTAATTAGTGAATATTGAACTTTTACGACAAAAAGGGACTAAATTGAAAAATTATGAAAGTTTATAAGAAAATATTTGATGAGTGAATAATGTAGTAGAGAATGTAACATCCTGGCGCTTTGACATGATGTTCGGGTCGGGTATGAGGGTTTTACTGTGAACAGAGCCTTACTAGTTTGGAAAATGTCTTCTGGAAAAAAAATTGGTAAGACTTTTTACAGGAATAGGGGATAGTTTTACGTTGACCGGAAATTTTTATGTTGACCATCATATTTTAAATGAAACAAGCATTGGAAAAGGCTGAAAATATTTTTCGAAAAGCTTTTACGTTGAAACAAACGAGCCTAAGAAAGAAAACACATTCATTTGTGAATGTGACCTATTTTTCTAACTTTATCATTTCTATTCATTTGGTTCTACATGAAATTCATTTCTGGTTTCAATAAGCTAGCGGAGGGATCAATTAGACATATATAATTATGTCTCAAATAATTTATAATTATAAACTTATTTAGTCATGAAGTCATTCCACTATAGTACCGTGACTGAGCTCTCCCCAATTATATACCATTACAAAAGCTACTCAATAAATGTACATCCAATGACCTTGTCATAAGTGTGTTACCCTTATAGGATATCCTTAATCTCTTTAGGATAAATCTGTTCTCCCAATATGATCTTATTTTATCTCATGGTAACATTACATCTGTCACATCCCAAAAATTGGGTTAGTGGATCGAGAGTTGTCACGCTTTGACTTTTAAGGTTAAGTTTGTAAAATTATTTCAAGAATGAACTATTGGCTTAATGGTTAAGAGATAGTATAATTGGCTTAGATACCCAAATTCGAATACCTTCTCGCAAATTAATTAATTTTGATATTTTTCTCCCACTCCCTAAGTGTGCCGTCCAACCTAGTGAAAACCCTAGGTATATAAGCTATTTCTTATATTTTGTTCTAGATTTTCTCACTTCTTTCCCTACCCTAGCCATCCCTCTCCTCTCCTCTCGTCTCCTCTCTCATTTTTCTCTTTTCTTCTCCCTTGTGTCATCTCTAGCTTGGTGTTTTTCACCATTATTGTGCCGCCTCCTTGTTCCATTGTTTTGTTACCATACTTCCAGCCTTATTGCTGGTGTTTTTAATCATTAAATAAACCTCTTTGCTACCCTAAAACCCTCTTTTGTGCATCCCAAAATCAGCCTCTCCTTGCTGCCATTAAACCTCCATTGCCGCCCCTTCTTCTTAACTCGTGGTATACCGATTTGTTGTCTTTTCCTTCTCGATTCTTTTTCTTTTTCTTAACAATTTTTTCTGCTATTTTTACTTCCATTTTATTACTGTTTTCAGCCTCTAAAATTTGTCCCCTTTGTTGCAAAAAATCCTCCCTTGTGCTGATCTAAAACCGATCCCTTTGTTGCCGCCGTTGGAGGTGTTGTCGCCCTTGGAGAACCATTGTTGTGGCTGTTGCTTTTCTTTTCTTTTGTTTCCCCTTACAGTAGTGTTTTATTCAATATTTATTTTTTCAAAGCAGCCATTAATGTTCCAAATTAAAGGGGTATTCGATCTCTCTTTCATCCGACATCTCAGATCTAGTTAACAAGAAGCGTAAGTGCGATTTTAAGCGAGTTGTTGTGCTGCATTTGTTTTTCTAAATTTTCTGGTTGAGAGAATGCTCTAAGACCTTTTATTAATAATTAGATACTGATTTTAAAGCTTATTCTAATATTAGGTTCTGATTTTAACGCCCCGGTTCAGCAGTGAAGTCAAATCTTATCCGCACTCTCATTTTAGGTCAAAATAGTGTAAGTTCACTTATCGTTTCAGATCTGAAGATTTGGTGATGTGGCACTGCCTTGGTCAAACCCTTCAAGGTGTTTCAAGGTTGGATTTTAACGATAAATTAACATATTAAGTGTTGATTTTGGATATAGGCTCATATAAAGCTTAGGAGCAGAAGTACGAATTTTACATTTTAGTGTTGTGGTTTTTGAAATTAAGGTGTGGGTCTTTATTTTGTGTGATTAGCCTAAAATTAATATTTTATAGTTAAAATTGGTAAAATATGCTTGCTGGTTTGGCATGGACGGATGACCTAAAAGTGATTAAATGGAGTGCCGAGCATGGTACGTATGTAACACCCCTAACCCGTATCCGTCGCCGGAACAGGGTTACAGAGCATTACCGGAGTTTTCAAATCAAACGAACATAATTTCAAACGAATACTAATCATTTCAATAATCATGTTAAAACCAATCCAATTCATACATATCGTCCCTTATACGAGCCATCGAGGCCCTAAAAATACGTTAGAAACAAGTCAGGACTAAATCAGAAACTCAGAGAATTACTCAGAAAATAGTTAAAATTATCTACACTGCAGGGGTCCCACAGCCGTGTGGGCATTCAAAATAAGGACACACGGCCATGTCCCAGCCCGTGTCCGTGCCCGTATAACTCACTGACTTGGGTTACACGACCAAGCCACACGCCCGTGTACTAGGCCGTGTACCCTTCTAAGTAACCTCACACGCCCATGTGCTAGGCCGTGTAACAGCCTAACTTGAACCCTTTGAAAACTATAAGGGACACATGGCTGAGACACACGCCTGTGTCTCTGCCCGTGTGGACGAAAATAGGCTATTTTACAAGCCATTTTTCTCACCCATTCTGGCATGTACCTACACCCAAAATTTCACATATATACAAGCTATAATAAGGCACCAGAATCATGAAAAATCAAGCTATATACATATGGTATATTAACATACAACCAATATGTCCATAGGCACCTCAAATGTCAACATATAAACACGTAACCATGTATTCAATTTGGCCAAATAATATTCACTATCTTTTAAACTAAATTTACTTCAACATATGCCATTTAAATTACCTAACAACCAAACACCAAAAAGGTACCATTTGTATCATTCCACTACTATCACCAATAGACTTATATGCCATTGAAAATAAAGATACCAAATCCACATTTAAAACATATCACATAACCTTTATAACATGCATTTTCAAACTAGTCTTTCATCTTTATTTATTCAAACACCTAACCAACTACAAATGCTAGCATAACAACTTAAATTCATCAACATTAAACCATTCATAAGTGATTGCATCCATACCAATTTATCAAGTCAAAAGATACATATGTACAACCTAGAGAACAAAGTGTCCAACACACAACTTAGTAATTCACTTTTATACCAAAATGAACTAGACACATCTACATATATACTTATAGCCACATATACATGCCACAATCCCAAAAGAGTTCAAAAACTACTAACGATGATGGATAGTGTGAGCCGAAGTTTCGATCTACCCCTAGTCAGCAAAAGCAATCTACAAAACGACACACAAACACGTATAAGCTTACAAAGCTTAGTAAGTACATAGCGATTTAATTAACTTAACATTAAATGCATGAACTTTTATTTTATTTAATTAATGTTACCGAAATGTAACCACGGCACAAAAGTGCGATCAGGGATACTGAGGTACAATAGGGGCACGTAAGTGTGATCAGGGGTACCGAAGTACAACAAGGGCACCTAAGTGCAATTAGGGGTACCGAAGTACAACAAGGGAACGTAAGTGCGATCAAGGGTACCGAAGTACAACAGGGGCACGTAAGTGCGATCAGGGGTATAATTATATAATAATTAACTACTTGATTATAAAATTAAAAATACATAAGTAAATCAAATGATATAATTTAATTATTATGAACTTACATCGACACTACCGCGAAGGAGTACGATTGGCTAATCCACGACTTTCGCCTTCCCTTGATTTAAATCCGGTTGAGGTTTATCTTGATCTAATTAAATAAATTTAACCAATTTAGTAACTATTCTATTCAATTCAATCCAAATTCACATTTTTGTAAAATTACACTTTTTCCCCAAATATTTTAATTTATTTACAATTTAGTCCTTAAGCTCGTAAAATGAAATTCATGCAATTTCATCCTTACCCAAGCCTAGTAAAATTTCATACAAGCTCCTAGCAACCCACACATTTCATTATTTCACAAGTTACACCATGAGTATTTCACATCATCAAAAATCACTTAACAAAAGTTGTTTATCCAACAACAAGGATTCATTTTCTACCATCAAACTTCATAAACAACATGAATTCCTTCATGGCAAAACTTAAATCTTTTAACAATTTTACAAATTAGCCCTTGGGCTAGCTAGATTAAGCTACAACGACTTCAAAAACATAGAAATAATTAAAAACGAGACAAAAATAAACTTACATGCACAAGGTAACCTCGAACCTTCCAAGCACCAAAAATGTTGTTTTTCTTTCAATAATTCGGTGGGAGAACAAAACTAAAAGATGATACCATCTTTTCCTATATTTTATTTTAAGTTATTTATTAAATTACAAGTTTAACCTTACTAATTAATCATTTAAAACACATATAAAATGTCCATAAAAGTCCATTATCTTTAATAATGGTCTATTTACCATTTAAGTCATCTTACTTTTTAATTTTATAGCTATTTAATACTTTTAGCTATTAGAACTCTACTTTTGCACATTTTTCGATTTACTCTTTTTTATCAAATTAAGCATGCAAATGGCAAAATTTTTTAACGAAATTTTTATACAACACTACTAACGTGTTGTAGACAATAACATAATAATAAAATAAATATTTCCACATCGGATTTATGGTCCCGAAACCACTGTTTTAATTTCACTAAAAACGGGTTGTTACAACGTGCTTAAATGGTAAAGCCGGTTGTTAGAGGCCCTATTTGGGTTCAGTGGTTGGGTATGAGATGAATGTATTGTACGAGTATGTGCCATTGAATTGATTGATTGTATGTATGCGGTGACTTATTCCATGTTGTTTACTGAGTGATGGATATTGATCATTGGACGCATGTATAGCATGCTAAATGTTGTGACATTGTATGATGTGCATATAATTTGCCATGATTGATATTGTGCTATATATGTATTTATGTTACATACCATGTTAACATTGATTGTATTGAAGGCATGTACACATGCCACTGATTCTGTTAATTGAAAGTATGCAAGGCATACCCCGATACTGTTTACTGAAAAGCAGGATAAGGATGCCATTGTTCTGAACTGTTATTGATAAGTATGATTTGTTGCACTGATAATATGACATTCTGCATTTTCATTGGGTTCAGTTTTGTGGTTGGCGGAGGAGTTCCATGGAGTACCAATGACATTTAAAGTCCGCAATATTGTTTTCTGTGCACTGCACTAGAGTGTCGAGGAGATTGGGCAATTTATTCGCAACATTGGCAGCACTGTTTGCACCTTCTTGGCAGCTTTTATCTGCAACTACATTTTGTATTCACAACCTACTGACACATTTTCTTTTTGTTTTATTTTACTTGTTAACTTAATTACTAATTTAACCTTACTTTTAACCTTTATATTTTCATAACCAAAGTGCATAACTGTCCATCCAATTTAACAATGGTATAATTACCACATCAACCCTTTAACTAATTAATTTCATAGTCATTTGATACCTTTACTTATAGAACTCAAATTTTGCACTTTATGTGATATAATCCTTTTTATCAAATTAAACATGCAAACGGTAAAATTTCTTAACGAAATTTTTATACGGTAATACTAACTTGCTGTAGACATTAAAATAATAATAAAATAAATATTTCTACGTCGGATTTGTGGTCCCGAAACCACTGTTCTGATTTCATTGAAAACGGGTTGTTACAATACTTTTATCTTTTTTTTGCCATGATACATTTTGCTTCATTTAGATTCATTTCAAAGGTTTGTAGAGAACCAATGAGTTCATCTATAGCTAGTTGTTCTAGGTTCTTGGCCTCCTCAATGATAGTGACCTTGATGGAAAACCTTTCAGGGAGAGATCTCAACACCTTTCTTATAATCTTGGCATTTGAATACTCTTCACTTGATGCAAAGGCTTGGTTTGATAAGTCACTCAATTTTGCATAATATTTACCAATTGTCTCTGATTCTTGCATCCTCAGACTTTTAAAACTTGAAGTTAGCATTTGCATCTTTGACTGCTTGATTGTGGAGGTTCCCTCATAAGTTGTTTCCACCCAAGCATCTTTTGCCATAGTGCATTTGGCAATTCTTCTGAATTCATGCATATCCGCTCCATAGAAAATTGCATATAATGCCTTTGAATTAGCATTTGTCAGCTTCTCTTCCTCTATGGTCCACTGTATTTCTGGCTTTGTAACTCCCCCATTGTCACTATCCATCTTAGGTGCCTCTCATCCAATTAATACAGCATGTCAAGCTTTCTCGTCAATTGACTTTATAAAGATCTCCATGCGTGCTTTCCAGTAGGCATAATTGCCAGCTTCAAGCATAGGAGGTCTTAATGTGGAAGAACCTTCCATATCTAGATCTTACCAACAATTCGTATCTCCACTAGCTACTTTAAGTGGAAGGCTTTGATACCAATTGTTAGCAAAAAGGACGTTGCTAAGAGCAAAAACAGTATAACCAATTGTGCCTGAGTTGGTGAGCACTTCTCCAGGCGCTAAATAGGAAAACAACAAACACACAAGACACAAGAAGATGATACGTAGTTCGGTTTCCCTACATCTTGGAGCCTAGCTCAGTGAGAATATGTACTTTCTTCAACAATTACAAAGTGAACCTACTCAATTACACACTCCATGATCGTTTCCCTCATCCTTACACTTTGAAGATACAATACTCTCACCACTATGATCACCTCTTGTGATAACAGCAAACAAAACCACAACAACAAGTTCCACTATAAAAATAGCACTTGTACAAAAGTATTCTCTTAAGAATATATTAAGTGCCTAACACTCAATACATTTTTCTAGGCAAGTCTCTCAAATATATAGACATTGATTTCGAGATTTGCTTACAATAGAAGATCTAATACAATCCCAATAAAACAGTAATACCATAAGAGTAATACAATATAATAATAACATATGAAGTAAATATCGAGTCTTGGCAACTCATCAGCAAAATCATGATCCAATCCAAAGCCTATAATCTAAGGGGTTGCTTTGGGAAATTTCGATTCAAATCAATTACCAATATTTGTATTTTCAAGCATAATGAACTTCGATAATGGGCTAGATATTTACCATGTAATCAGCATAGCCCAAATATAAAGTTCAATAAATTTTTAACACCTAAATATGGAAATTGTCTCCACACAGATTTTCATTTTCATATTTTTCAATAGTTTTTATATTCAATGAAATTTAGATTAATTATCATTTTAAAATTAGTAATGTAAAGCAAATGCATACATTCGGTAATGTTTCATTTGTTGAGGATGAATAAGGAATGGTAATTTAAATTAAGTTTTGATTTTTAAATTAATTCTAATCAATTGGTATGCAGTGGTTTTGTTTGTTCTTCGTGATTGGTGATGTTGGCCTAATTGTTCTGTTCATTGTTGTTGTTGTTGATGTTTCTTCTATTTTGAGTTATTATTTATGGTTGTGATGTTAGTGTATTTGATGTAATGAGGAATTGTTTTTTGCACCCTTATATGTTGTTTGATTGTAATAGTGAAAGCCTTTTCAATGAAATTTTATTCCTACTTTTCAAAATAAAAAATCTAACTAATGTACACATTTGGTGCTGTAATTTTTTGCTTAATTGCTCGACATGCTCGTAAAACTCAAGAAAGAAATTTGGATTGAAACAAATTTGCATACGGATTAGGTGATGAAAACCTTCCTTTATTTTTCTCGACTTCCATTTTTATTACATGTTACTCAATTATGATTTTAGTGACGGTATATCTAAACTTTAATTATGTGTTTGTTATGATACAATATATTATTTTACAATTTTTAGATTTTATGGGTTATTTCTTTTTTAATTGCAACCAAATAATATTATTTCAAAACAAATAACTAGTTCCTTTAAAATTGTCGTTACCTTTTTTCTTTTACCAACCAAATAATATTTTGATGTAAAATAAAATTCAACAATCATAATAATATAAAATTTTGTAATAAAATATTATAGTTGTTAAAATTGACTTTTTACAATAACATAAGATGTTGCAAATTAATATTTCAGAACTATATAAGTATTATTACATAAAATATTAAAAACCATATTATTGTTATGATTGTTAGAGTAAATATATACTCGTACTCATCAGATTAAAATATCATTGCAAAATAATATTTGCAATCAATGGTATTATTGTTATATAAATGATTTGGTAACCACATTTCATGATAGCTAAAATAATTTTTTGACAATGGCATATTATCGATGTGCAACGTAATACACAACCAATTAAAATATTATTACAAAATAATATTTGACAACCAATATTATTACTGTTACATAAAAGATTTAACATCAAAATTTACATTGGTCCGAATTCTATTTTGCAACCAATATGTTATTGTCATGTAATAGTTTTTATAACTAAAATATTATTATTGTGTTAAAAATACCATAACAATTTTTTTGTAACTAAAACATTTTTAGACAAATAAATTAAGTTGTTACTAAGAAAACATTATATTAAAAACGACAACAGTCGTTGTGTTATATATAAAGCTTAATGACAAATTTGGCCACTAACGTTTACATGTTTTGTCAAAATGGCCCTAATTATATTGTTGAGCCTTTTTTTTGCCATCAACTTTTGTTTTTGTTTTTTTTTTCAAATTATTTTTTTTTAACAAATTTGATGAAAGTACCGTTAAAAAAGTTAATGGGATAATGTAAAATTTCATATGTAGAATATTTTTAATGAGATGTAATTTGTTATTTAAATAACCCAATAAAATAATTAGATGTGGAAAATAATAAAATAAATAAATAATCCATGAAGTTTAAAAAAAAATAATTCTTAATTTAAAGAAATTAAACATATTTATCTAAAAAAAATTCAAAATGAATGCTCACATTCAGTATTTTCGGTTTGATTTATAAATTATCTTTTTGAAACCTCTCAGTAAACAAATGTATATATTCATTTTGAAACTTTTTTTAGATAATTATGTTTATTTTCTTTAAATTAAGAATTATTTTTTTAATTTCATGTATGATTTATTTATTTTATTATTTTTCATATATAATTATCTTATTGAGTTACATAAGTAATAAATTACATCTCATTAAAAATATTTCACATCATCCGGTTAATTTTTTTAATGGTAATTTCATCAAATTTGTTAGAAAAAACAATTTGGAAAAAAAAAAGAACAAAGGTTGATGGCCAAAAAAGACACAAAAATACAATTAGGACCATTTTGACAAAATATGTAAACATTAGTGACCAAATTTGTCATTAAACCTATATATAATTAAAAACGACTTTTCAATATGCAAAGTCATTGTGTATACTTTAGTCCAACTCCACAATGACTTTTTTGGTTACAATAAAAGATCAAATGGTGAACAAATGCAACACACGACTCCAAAAAATTGGGCGGGTTGACACAGTTTTCCCTAATGTAACTGCAGAGGTTCTTCAATGGTTATTCAAAATCTAGGTGTATGGCTTTTACTAAACTTTCTAAGCTTAGGCTGTGGGTTTATTCAAGATACAATAGATGGCCCTATGATGGACTATATGAATAAAGATGATTAGAGATGCTATGCACTAGACCTGAATTGTGGAACCGTGATAACAAAGAAATGAAGCCTCCCACTTTCGAAGACTTGCACCAAAAACGAAATAATGTTTCAGTTCATGATCTTGATAAAAATCGGAATTGAAGTAGTTGCTTCTGTTTTCACTTAGCTGGAAGCTTGTGCCTTGGTAGTGCTACTGTTGTTGCCACTGCCGAAAGAACTCTGACTTGATTGTTGTGCACTTGAATGATGAACCAGTCCACCTTTAGAAAAAATAGAACCAACTGATTCACTAGATGCGCTCACTGATGATGACATTATGGGTGGAGCAGATTCCTTGTTGGACCTGGAAAGTTGTTCGGGTCGCAAGTCCGAAGATGAGGATGATGGAGCTAGAGTACCACCTGTTGATCCAATAGGATAAGAAGCAACAGGCATATCGGTAAGGGAAGAGGCAGATGGACTGTAACTCAGCGTTCCCATAGGATGATCAAATTTGCAAGCAACTCCGAACTTGCACACTCCGTGTTGCGAATAATGAATGCAAGGTGGTGCACCCTGATGCCATTACAAAAAATCACAAATGAATATATGAACAACAAATTATGAGAAAAGAGACGTAGCAAGGCCCTCTGGTGAAAATTATCCACTTGTCATAAAAGACTGCATTTCATGAATTATAAAATCAAAATTCCACCATAATTTGCTCATTCATGCTCTTGAAAATTGTTTCTAAAGAATGTAAGAGTGTGCATATAACAATATAGGTCCTATCATAAATAAGTTGCATGGCTAATGTACCAAAAGCCATAAGATAAATATAATCAGCCATTCATGCAACAAGATGCTGGCGAGCATGAATATTAAGCTATGTTGCTTCGACCTTTAATTTTTATTGAACTAACTATGCCCGAAACCCATATCCAACATATATCTGGATAAGATAATGGCGATAAGGTCCCAAAGTCTCTCCACGAATACATAGAAATCTTATAAAAATTTGAATATACTTGTGTTGGACACATGCCGCTATCCAACACTCTCAAGCGAGTCCAAGTAACAAAGATATTGGACTAACTGGTTGTTAATAGAATTCGGAAGAATAACATCAAGAAAGAAAGGTAATACACTTGGACCAGAAGAGCCGACCACAAGCAATAAATTACAATTTCATTAATAATACTATTCAACCATAATAATTTCATGATAGTTACCTACCAGTTGATGGATATATAAATTATAGTTTCAATCATGAATAGTCTCACCTTGTATTTAAGAGTGCAAAGACATGCCTATTCATAGCAATGATTTTTCACTGAGATCAAGGAATAAGCCAAAAGAATTTATATATAGATAATAATCACAACTAAGAAGAAAGAAGGCTTTAGCTCATGCAAAATAAGAATCTTCTTCAAATCCTAGGATGCTTCTTAAGCTAGTCACTGTAACAAAAAATGAAGCTCTCCAAGTGAAACCTGCAACCAAGCTAGCTTGGAAAGGATAGTCTAAATTAAGGAAAGATTGTTTTCAGCATATTGTGCGGACCAAAGTAACTTTTGTTGCATTTTTAGAATACTGAATAACTCATTTTTTAAATTTCCTAATTCTGGCGATTATAACCGATAGAGATATTAGTGTTTGTATGACCTATATGCCTACTTTCTCAAGCTTACTTTTTTGCCTTTAATATAGAACTTCAATTTCTCTAAAGAAAAAGAAAACTCTGACAATGGGGAAAACTCTTGTGCGTTTGATTAGGCCTAGTTGCAAGTTGGAACATACAAAAGGAACTTAAATAGATTCTAAATAATTACAGAAAAGTAATCAATTGTTGGAAAAGCAATTGAGCAACTATAACTGTAAGTCATGTTTACAAGCAAAAAGTATTAAAACAAGATCAAAATTTTATATCCCAATCTTGTAAAAAGCATCACATTTATATAGAAATTTATGAACGCTTACTGGACGAATAGGAAGACCGAGGGGGTTGAGGATGACATCAACTTTTGGTGCAATCACTTCTGGCGGATGATGATATTTACAAGAGGATCCGTATTTACAATTTCTTGTTTTCATATAATACTGACATTCTGGTTGACCAGGTCTCTCGGGAAATGATCGCTCCTGAATACTACTCGAAGGCACAACACTAGAAGGTGTGGGTTGATAAGATCGAGCATAGGCAGGTGCTGAAGGAGATAATGGTGTCACCCCAAACATTGAGCTTGATCCAACAGCGGGTTGAGTACTGACACTAACAGCTGCCTACACCATGTGCATTAACAACCTTAACAATAAAACTAAATTATGTTTAATCACGATTAAGGAAACTGAATAAATTTTAATTCACCTACCGGATAGGGATTCCAACTTGGAAAAGAAACCATGCCTGGGGAAATAAGCAATTGACCATAAGGGCCTTGCACATATGAGCCTGGCATCAGGGGAGAACTTGCCATTACAACTCCATATTGCTGAGACAAAGGGCCAGATGGTGAATGCGTCCTGGGATATAATGTAGGTGCAGAAAGTGGAGTTGGCAGAGGTGCAACCTGAGAAGTTGGAGATGGTGCAGGAACCTCTACAGCTGGTGGCACAGGATGATGGAATTTACATGTTGCACCAAACTTACACTGCCCCGTCTTCAAAAAGTAAGAACACTCTTTTTCACCCTGTTTTAAAGTGCAATCCAATTATTAAGCGAACTTGAAAACTAAATATGCAAATGATCTTAATGTGAAGAAATACAAACCGGACGTAATGGATATCCAAAATAGTTTAGTGGCACGGGGCTAATAGAATCACCTCCCTGCTTAGGATGATGGTATTTACAGGAAGAACCAAATTTGCATGTCCCCTTCCTCATATAGTACTGCAAATCAATATAAAAAAAAAAACATAATCAACATAAAAGGGCAACTTACTAGACACCATTTCCCTAAACTGTTAAACCAATCACAACCTATTCACTGATAATTCAGGACCTTAACTCTCTCCTTCTAAACATAAAATGAAGTGGACATAAAGGCATACTTAATTACAAAGAATTTAGCAATGCACATTGTTGAAATTATAGCGATTCGACACATATACCTCGAGTTTGCCAAACATTTAAGACACAATCTAATTCAATAGTACCTGACAAACTGGCTGGCCCACTCTCTCTGGATACTCCCCTACATCACCTCTTGCAGCTGCCATAACCTAAGGCAATCATCATCATCATCATCATCATCATATGGCATTTCTTTCAACAATCACAACAAACAAGAATAAATTGTTTCTAAGATTGCCAATTACACTAGCTCCTAATGCATTAACAACGAACTTTTCATTTTTTACCTTACAATTCAATACTTCATCAGTCCAAAGATCATAATCAAACAAAAAAACCAATCAAAACCCTTCAAACCCTTGTTGACAACTCAATGACCAGGGTTCAAACCCTGTTGATGTAATTCCCCCTCCCTCAATTATACAAAAAAAAAAAAAAAAAACCTTCAAAGGAAACTTCAAGTCGGATAAGAAACAATGAACAATTCAATCAAATTATCAACTATTTACCCCGGTACGATCACGTGGATGATTGAACCGACACTTGGATCCGTATCCACAAAACCCAGTCCTCAAATAGTAAATACAATTAGCTTTATTGGGTCGCTCCGGGTAAGATTCCGACTCACCCCCTAATCCCAACCGCCAAACCGGTTCTGCATTTCAAACGAAAACCTCGTATCACATCCCACATTACACAAAAATCCTGAATCCCAAAACCAAAGAAAAACAAACAAGTTAAGAAGAGTCTTCTTTACCTTCAAGCCCCGTTTCGGGTCCCGGAGCTGCCCATTCCGGTTGCGGATCGGACTCTGGGTCCCGCTCCATTTAACTTACGTACAAAAACCTCCAAAATAACCCAAATTGTAAATCCGATCACATAGGTGTGCACGTCTTCTTTTCCAAAGAGGAAAATAACAAATAAACCAAAAAAAAAAAAAAAAAATACCAAAGCAGGAATATGGGTATAGTTCAGGGGCCTAATTCTGATTAAAACTTTTCTATTTTTTCAAAATTGAAAAATACCATTAATAAATAGAAATAATAAAAGCATGTTTAATACCTGTTTTTTTTATAGGTTGAAGTATACCCTAAGATTTTGTATTCTTCTCAAATTTAGAATTTAGTCCTTATACTTTTATTTCAAGGGATTCAATATCTCTACTTTTCTTATTCCAAAACTTAGGTTCAATTATTAACACTATTAAACTAATTTTGTTAAATTCAAGTTGATTATAATATTATTTTTTAGTTACAATTAAAATCGAATTTTAAAGTCTAGAAAGTAGAAGAACTAATTTTCTTAAAATAAAAGTATATGCACTAAATTCTAAATTTGGAATGACTACAGAAACTATGAAATATTTTATCTTTTTCTATAATAAAAACATGAGAAATAAAATATATTTCTTTTATATTTATATAGAATCAAACCAGAATACTAAATCTAATATATGAAAATTGTTAGAAAATTTATTTTTGCCCTTATATGAATTTGAACCAAGCCAATTCATTTAAAATTAATAAAAATCCTTGTTTTGTTTTACAAAATATTTTTAGTGAAAACAATGAAATTTTTCTTTCTAAGTTTTACATATTTTTATTTTTATTTTTCAAAAAAAAAATCATTTTTAAAAGTTGTAACCAAACATGTTTTCTTTAATATTTTCTTTTCCAATAAAAAGCAAAAATGACCTCTATTTTTTGGAACCAATTAGAGTCTAATCTTTTGAAAGTTCATGGCTACCCCCTTCAAAAAATATCATCTCTAAAATTTAAACACAAATCTAATGTAAATTAACTTACCCTTACTTTCAAGTCTTGTCAATAACTTTTTATCATTATATTAAACTTTATTTTAAATTTTTTAAATCATTTATTTACAATATTATAGATTAATATTTGATATATTATTAAGATGTTTTAATTTCACAAATAAAATTTAAATACTAATATATATATATATATTAATATTCTTTTAAACAGTTAAGAATCCATAAATGGATGGAATTTTGTTATATTATGCTTAATAAAGCTTTCTTCATACAATGCTAAAATAAATGAATTAATTATGAGTGTTAAGATTTTTTGGTCTATTATGAAATAAATATGTTCTGTGTTCCAATTTTTTTATCATTTTGCCAAATTATATTTAACTAAAATTACGTTCGAGTAATTTATGTAAGCTTAGATAATAATAATAATAATAAACACTTCTTACTATTTTTATATTTCACTCAAATTAACTTGAATTCACCTCTTGAATCTAAATGTAGGGCCAGCAAAATTTGTTTTCATTCGATTTTTTTATACTTTTGAGTTATTCTACTTTTTAATTAACTCGCCTCTCTCACAAAATTACAAAAATAAACAAAAATAAAAAAAATCCAATATTTTATAAAAAAACATATAAATTTATATAAATTTCTAAAAAAATCTATAAAAAATTTTAATTTCTTAAAAAATAAAAATTTCTTCAAAATGTTAAATCCGAGACCTCAAACAAGTAAAATATCAAATTATGTTTCTCATACTAAAGTATCTTGTTTTCCTCATGTTCTTTTTTTTTTAAAGAGATTTCAAATATATATGGTGTCAGTTTTATATGCTCTAAATTAGAATTTAGTTAAACAAGGTTTTACATACTTTAATCTCTTTTTTTAAAATTTAATTCAAACAAATTTACTCAATTTGACTCAATTCGATTTGAAAAAAAAAATTATGTTAAAATGATAAAATAAAACTTGCCAAGTCGATTAACTCAAAACCTTTTTACTCGATTCAATTGAATGCTCACTCTTATTTAAATGAACATTTTTTCAGAATTTTTTAAAAAAAATATATTCTTATATTTTTAGTTGCAAAATGTTTTGAAAATATATATTTATTTATAATTAATAAAATTTGAATATTATTGATGTGCCTCAATTATATCTATTTATGGATTGGGCTACCCGTCTAAAATTTGGGAGGGTTTGGACAAAAATATTAGACAAAAAATTGGGCTTAAGAAAAAAATTAGACCCATTTAAAATATGGGCTGAGCTTAGGCTTGAACATTTAAGGCTCAAGCTCGGCCTGACTTCCTTTTTTTTTTTTTTTTTAAGTTTGTAATGTTTTATATTATATTACTTTTATATATTATGTAATTTATAACACTTAAAAATTAAATTTATAGTTGTATTATATACTACTATAATGTAAATATTAAAAAATGTTAAGATGACTAAATATAATTTTTTTATAAAAAAAATATAAAAATAGTTAGATATTAAATTAAAATTAATATAAATATTTTAAAAATTTATTTGTATAATGTAAACATTAAAAAATGTTAAGATGACTAAATAAAACTTTTTTATAAATAAAAAATATATAAAATAGTTAGATATTAAATTAAAATTAATATATATTTTTTAAAAAATAATATGGGCAGACCTAAAATGTGCTTAGATTAGATATTTACATATATGGGCAGAATTGCATAAAATTTTAAACTCATATTTTGGGTTAGGCCGGACTTAGACAAATATAAAGTATGTCAATGTCATGCTTAGGCTCGATTCCAACTTGACCCAACCCATGAACACCCCTATCCTCAATTCTACCGAGAGACTTACAGGTTCATAGGTTGAGGGTACTTCAACAAGTCAGTATTGTTCTATGGTCAAAGTTTTGTCTCCAAAATTTGTTGAAAGCCCTGACAAGTTCACAGAATAGAACCACCTCGTATCAACAGGAGGACTCATGACAAACGGAAGAGTTTGCGCATAATCTTACTTGACTCCATGACTTATGACATGTGGGCCATTGATGTGAACGCGTATTACTAGTTGAGCTGGTTTGACTCTTAACGAATATCTAATCATATATTAAAATATAAATTATTAAATTAAATATATATTTTTATTAATTATTAACTAAATTATTTTACAATTAACATAAAAATTAAAATTTATATTTAACTAGAGAATTGATCAAATTAGCCTGTTTGATTCATTGAAAATTGCTTTCGAAAAATGATTTCTAAAGAATTGTTTGATTTTCTAAAAAAAATATGGTGTTTTTCTGATGTTTAAACGGTTTTATGCAAAATATTTTTTGTTGTTTGATAAATTTTTCTAAACTCATTTTCTATAAGTTGTTTTAAGTAAAACAAATGCAACATAAATATTTTCATAACTAAAAAAATAATTATTTTCATAATTAATCTAGAATACCAAATTTAATTGTTAATTAAAAACATAATTTCTAAATGCTTTCTTTCATAATTTTAATCTATAAATTTAATTAATAATAGATTCATGGCTTGAGTTGAAAACTTGTTAGACAATAACGTTGTAAACAACAAAAATTCGTAATCTCTCTCTCTCTCTCTCTATATATATATATATATTTCGAAAAGAAGGTAAAATCTAGGCACCTAATCACATTGGTGTATAATGAAAAAATCTATCAAACTCAAGTCCATAAATTTGAGATGATTAGTTGAAAATGATCTAAGACTCTCAAGTTTCAAATTCAATAACTTGATACTTCAATCCTTTACATTATAGTTATGAAGAAAAAGTATTACAAAAGTGAAGTTCACATTGATAATGTTGAAGAAGAAGATGATGGGTTGATTTAATTGGTGAGCAACACACTTAGTTTTTTCTAATTTATCTTCACATATCTACAAGTAATTTTGGATGAATGATTTCACTAACACAAAATCAAAGAAATCAACACAAAACTCAGAAAACTAGTAGAAGTGAAGCAAAGTATGTTCAACTGTTGTTACAGTCAATATTACCAAAGGTCTAAACCAGAGGTGAAGTTAGTGTAGTGAGCAACCCATTTCAGCCTTTAATTAGAAGGCATGATTTTTTTTTAGGGCAATTTCTAACCAACTCAATTACCATAAAATTTGCAGAGAAGTATAGTAAAGGAAATGAAGCAGAAGAAGCTAAGTAAATATCCAGATAAAGAAGAGAAGAAAATCAAACTAAATTCTAGCTCTAGGATTCAGTTCCATCATCCACAAAACATCAAAATCCATGATTTCAGCTCAAATTCTAAATGAAGTGAAAAGAATTACCTGAACAATAAAGGATCAAGGAGGAGATTTAGAGAGTGAAGATGAGAGTGGCTGCCAGTGAGAGATCCGGTTCGATGAAAAAACGATGAGGGAGTTGTACACAGATATAACAGATCTTCAGAAGAAGCAAAGTTGTTGAGATCGCCTGTGAGCAAAAGTAGTGATGGCAATTGGCAACCGGGTGGGCCCACGGTTTTTGCCCGCCCCAACCCGACTCGATAATTTACTGTCATGTCTTGACTTTAACTCGACCCTAACTTTAAAATTTATATATTTAAATTTGCTTCGAACTCAAAATCAAATATTAATAATATATCCGATTCCAACCCATCCCAAATTTAAACATTTTTTATATTTAGTATTGTCGAAGAATACTTTTTGTGGTGACTTAACTATTTTTCCTTGATCAAAATCAGAAAATTTGGAAAATCTTTTCCAGAAATTAGTTTATATGAATCAAACAGACCCTAATTAGTAATTTCTTATCCTGGAAAGAAAAGTAGAGGGAAAGGAAACTCAGCCTTTTCAAGGGATTTTTTTTAGTCAAAATATTGGTGGCTTTGATAAAAAGTAATTTGTAAAACTAAAAACAGAAAAGAGAAAAAAACAAATCAGTGTTGCGTGTTGACAATCGCCCATACAGGCGCGTGGGCTTAATTTTCTAATTTGTTAAGAATCGGAAGCTAGTAAAACGGCCTGGGAAAGTCATTTCAATTGAAAAATTTGTTGCTCCTAAACTATAATGTAACCTCACAAAACCAACGGCTGAAATTTCTTTCTTCTCAAATATTGACGGCTATGATCGCTTTCATGTCATCGTCCGAATAGAACCGAACCGGGAGATGATGAGTGAATGAGTAGTAGGTAAGAATTCAAGCAACATTAAATAAGAGCTCTAATTATGCTTTTAGTCCCTATACTCTTTATATATTTGAAATTTAACTCTTCTACCTTTAATTCTAAGGACTTAGTCCTTTTACACTTTTGATTTAATAATTGAAGTTCAATGATAAACCCATCAAAAGACTACCATTAAATTGAATTATCTAGTAGCTTAACATAAAAAAAATATTCACATGGCTAATATTGCATGCTTAGAAGGTCAAATAAACAAAAAAATTAAATTTAAGGTTGTAAGGTTTTCAGTTCTAAATGTGAATTTGAAAAGTTGATCAAATTTGTTTCAAATAAGTAGAGTGAAAGTTTGATATTTTTTACATGATTTCCATGAGACTTTAAATAGGCCACATGAACAATTTTTTTTTTTTTAATGCCATACAATCTAATTTAACAAACATTCTTTGATGATGTTATCGAATGGGATTCAATTGTTAAACTAAATTAGAGGAGCTAAATTATTAGTATTTAAAATAGAATGACTATATTTTTACATATGCAAATAGTATAGAGACATTTAGAGCATAACTATACCTAAATGGGATCTAAAATAAACAAAATACAAGTATATAAGTATAAATTAACTATATCATATATCATCAACCTATGATTCACATTCTAAATTGGCTAAAAACTTCATAACATTACGATTGAGTCTTTAAAGTATCACTATCGTATCAATCATGTCATTCCATTAGTCTAGCCATTAATTTGATCACTAAAATACTAGGTTTATATCTGTTGTGAAGCATACTTAAAATATATGAATCAAATTGTAAATATATGTATACTTATTACCTACCGACAACTTAGATTTGATGTGTTTTAGAAAAAAGAAACCAGCCGTCCTAAATTTTAATGACACAACCTATTTTTTTAATATGCCAAATTTAAATTATCTATGCAATAAGAACACACATATTTATATCTATACTTATATGTTTTAAATATACCCTATATCAAAATTATACTGACATTTAATGTTTAAATTGCTATTAAATATAAACATTAATACTTTAAAAAGTAAATTAAAATATTCACGAATTTAAAATTTGTACTATAATTTGAAAACGCTAATGCAACTATGTCTATTAAGTATTTTAAAATTTATAGTTTGTAAATTAGTAATATATTAAAATTTATACCAATACGAGAACATTCTAATTAAGTATTAAATATGAGATAATAGTGAATCAATGCATATTACTTGGAAGTACCGGAAAGAATGACCGGATGGAGACGGAGGAATAGAGTGATTAATGGGGGAAGAAAGTGACTGGAGGAAGCGGTAGCAGGTGAAAAGTAAAAAAGAATAGTTTGACTTGGACAAGTTTTAGCCACATGTAGACACTTTACAAGATTTGGTACGGTTGCTCGCTAACCGTTTCTTATCAACTAAATGTCGGCGAGGTTAATTTTTTTTTCCATCAGCCAGCTTAAATTTGAAAAAAAAAATTAATGAAATTATAAAAATATAAAAATTAAATGGGAATTTGATTGAGATGCTAAAATTGAGTAAGGAAGGTTTTGGGGTTAATTTGATTAAACATGTTGAAATTTTTTTGAGAAAGTAGATTGAATTCAAATATATTTATCGATTTATGCTGTTTTTGAAGAGAGAAAGAAAAATATGTCCTACAGAGCACGTTTTTAGGAGAGAAATAAAAACACATCCTACAGGATACGTTTTCACTGCCACACCAGTGAAAACGAACCCTGTAGGACGCATTTTCCTTTCAACGATAACTATTACAACAGTAACTTTTCCAACGACTACAAGGGCTCCAACAACTATAAAATTTAATATATAAACCCTTCCAAACTTCATTCTTTTCAACCAAATACTTAATACTCATTTTTCCTTCCTAAATTCTCAACTCCCAATCTTCAATCCTCAATTTTCAATTTTCAATCCTCAATTATTTTTTAATTCTTTTTTTGAATTTTATTCTCTTCGATTTTATTTTATTCGTTATAATTTTTAAATGGTAAATCAACTTATTCGTTTGGATGACAAGCATATCTCTGTTTTTCAATTACAAATGGTAAGAAAATTTATTAAATTTTAAATATTTAAATATTATGTTGTTTAGGTTATTAATTTTTTATGTTTATATACTCAGCCCAAAGATCGGATTTTGGAGACATACATAAACAATTTAAGCGAAGGTGCACCGGATGTCATTCATGGACACTTGCAAGATGCATGATTTTTATACGTGGCTCACATGTTCGAGGAGACTAAATTGGATCCCCCACTTATCAGTGCTTTGGTCGAAAGATGAAGACGGGAGACACACACATTCCATCTTTCCTGCAGCGAGTGTACAATTACACTCGAGGACGTTAGTTTACAACTTGGTCTACCGGTAGATGGGGATATCGTTACAGGGCCAGTTATTAGTGCTGATTGCAGTGCAACATACGAGCAACTACTAGGGAAGGTGTCGAACAAGTTTAGAGGTAGCTGGATCGAGATGAGATGGTTGGAGGACAACTTCCAAACTATCGATGTTTCTGCAAGTGATGTTGAAAAGGAACAATTCGCACGCGCATTCATCTTGAAGTTGATCGGGGGTTTGCAAATGCCAGATAAATCTCGCAATCTGGTACATTTAAGGTGGCTACTACTACTAGCCGACTTGAAAGAATCAGGATGATTTAGTTGGGGATCAGCAATACTGGCAACATTGTATCGAGAAATGTGTTAAGTGACTATACTGGATAAAGCTAAAAATCAGTGGTTGCATGCTCCTTCTTCAATCGTGGGCATGGTATCAACTATCATTTTTACGCCCCCAAATGGAACTCCCTTACGAATTCCCACTCCTCATATGAGAAAATTCATTTGATAATATCATTACTATTTTTATTTTTCATTGTTGTAATTTAACTTTTAACATATTATTTGAATAGGTGGAACAACCCCACGAGACATAGCGGTATATCGACCGAGCTTGAGGATATCTGACTAGCTTTAGATCAACAAACCGAAGATGAGGCTAGTTTATGAATTTCAAAGTTATCGGTTTTTTATTCCAGCATTTGAAATTTAACATTAGGCACGTGCTAAAATTTATAAATCCGTACTGCAGTTTGAATGGATGCCATATGCAGATCTGAGGATTCAAGAATGCGTCCCGATCGAATTTTTGGGCAACCACAACATCTAGCACATCAAATTGCCATTGATTGTTTTTGCAACGGTTGAGATGCACGAACCTGACCGAGTGATGCGGCAGTTCGAGTTTACGCAACGTATTCCGCCGCCACACAATAGCTCAATGACATACACAAGATCAACTTGCAGGGGAGACTCGAGGAAGATTAGCAAACATTCCACAAGAAGTATATCGAGATGTGGCAGCGTAGGTACAATTACTTGCCAACGCATGAACCATTTCTCACACCGAAGTTGCCGACATTTCCAGATTACATGGATTGGTTCAAGCATAATGGCAAGCAGTATCTACTGTTGGCTTTAGAAATGAGTAGACAACGTCGCCGTAGGAGGCAAAGACGAGGGCCCATCAATCCTAGGTAGGGATAGGATGTCGCAGTAGGATCAACATTTGCTCCATTCGCATCGGAGGACTCGATTGTCGTGCAACCCCCCGATCAGTATGGTTAATTTATTTTTGCTTCTAACCTATTTTTTTTATCACAAGCATCACAACACACACATTCATTCCCCGCATCATCACCTTTAGTTCCAGTTTATTTTACACATCCACCACAACAAGCACAATCGTTCCCTGCATTAACATATTCAGCACCAGTTTATTTTACACAAGCACCAAAACACGGCCCATCATTCCTTACATCAACACCTTCTCCAGAGATAAATTTTACACGACCGCCACCCACCATATCATATTACATGCCAATCCCGCCAACCACACCGACGCATCCGATATCACTGAAAGTTCCCACCTTTTATCCGCAATCGGGTCATGTGACATCATATAGTGGCCCACCAATAGTGTCACAAACACCCCCAGCATCGTTGTTCTACCTAGGTAGGTCATCCTCGCAACCGTTGACTCAAATAGGAGGGATGTACGATAGACGACTAGGACACGGTAGCAATCATCCATGGAGGAAGGAGATGAATTTAGCCATCAACCCCAACGTGCACGTGAAGATGAAGTCGAAGTTGATGAGGAGTCGCCAAACCAAATAGTGCGATGGAACCCTAGGTGTGCCCGACGCCCACTCGGTTGTGGCACACATTCAAGACGCTGATGATTATGTTATTTTGTAATTTTATAATTTTTTGTATACTTTGTTTTACATCTCAATTGTACACTTATTTACAATATACGAAACAAATTTACTAAATTGGTTTGATTTGTATACAATCATATTGTGAGTTTAAAATTTACAATTATTTATGTTACTTTTTCATTTAAGTTTTTCTCCATTTATTTGTTAAGTACAATATTTTCAGAAAGCAAAAAGCTGCTTAGAAGGTTCGAAAAAAGATTTAAACTTTGGCTTGCGTATTGTAATAGATCTTACTTCAATAATTAATATTAACTTACACTTTACAGAAAAATTAATGAATAAACGAATAAATTAGCGTTTTCACTGCATGAGTTACCATATAGTCATTAGCTCTTCTCCTCGATGCTCCCGGGTTGTGTGGACATACTGAAGTTATTGAGTTTGTGATTTCTACATTTTCCCCAATCAAGTTTATCCTAGGAATCTTGGGTTGCAGGAGATTAGATGTAATCAAGTTTAAATGGCCAGAGAGAAAACACCCCCTCATCTGAGCCCTTGTAACCCGGGATTCCCGAGATAAATTTTTTTCCCTTTATACCCCACTCCATCCCCTACTTACCCACATCTCAGTCTCCTCTAAATTGTTTTTTTCTTTTTCTTACGTGTTAAAATTTTTGGGTTTAAAGATTAATTTCTCTTTCACTTTGAGGGAGACATAGTCAAAGTTTTAAGTTGTGTTTGCGTTCATGTGATGTCATGGAGCTCGGTAACTTACAAATTTCACTTGGCGTATGAGTATGGCGCCATCACCTAAGAAGTCGGGATCGCTTTGCAACTCGAGGTCTAAGTTGACTGTGATATACTGTTGGGAAATATGCCTATATTGTAGTAAACATGTAATTTTTTTCTGTGTATTTAAACTATGAATAAATGAATAAAGTTAATTTCACATTCAAGTATTATGTCTTTTGTGTTTCTGTCTTTCATGTTTGCATGCATAGCAAAATTGTGACAAGCAAATATTGGCTCATTAATTGTTTAAGTTCAAACTGATGATAAGTGACACTGTAAGAATGTTTATATTGCGAGAAAGACAACTTACATTAGTAGATAATCTAAATGAGCCCGTAATCCTGTAAAAGAATCAAAGTGAATGTTTAATTTAAATACTTAGAAGGATTATTATGTAATCTACAATTCCAATTGGAAAGATGGCTAGTCTTGGCTATCAGAGTAGTTGACTCCACGGGTAGAGACATAGATGTACTTATTAGAAGAATGATACATTGGCTAGACCCAATTTGAATTAATTCTGAATCCGTTTGTGAATTAATTCACTTGTGATGTAACACCCCCTAACCCTTATCCGTCGCCGGAATAGGGTTACAGAGCATTATCAGACTTTTCATATCAAATAAAAACATAATACAAATCAATTAGCATACACTTCATAAATTAATCATATCGTCCCTTTTATGGATGCTCGAGACCTTAAATATGTATTAGAAACAAATCGAGACTAGTTCGGGTTCTCTGAGAATTTTTCTCGAAATTTCAAAATTTTTCCTAGGTGCAGGGCACACACGCCCGTGTGGCCAAGGGACACGCCCGTGTGACCCTATGACATGCCCGTGCTTCAGGCCGTGTCCTACCCTGTGTTCACAATTCGGAATTTCAGTATCCTGAGATGGACCTCGTACACTACCAGTAGAAACTGTCATCTGTCTTCCACGGTTTCTATCACCCCTGTCTGATCTAAAACTCGATCTCCAACTACCACGATATTCTTTTGATCTTTTAGGTTGCGGGTTTGAATTAGTAGCTCCAGAACATTTCCCAATCAGACGAGTATTTTCAGGCTTTTTATCAAGACCCAGTACTTGTTCAACCATCTTTGCCCTCTCAACCAAATCTACAAATTCAATGATTCTGTGGGATACCAGTTGCACCCATAACTCATCACGTAAACCCCGTAAAAATCGTTTGCAACTGTTAGCTTCCCTTGGCACAAATTCAGCTGCATATCTACTGAATCGCGAGAATTCCCGTTCATAGTCAACTACAGACATCTCATCTTGTTTTAACATCAAGAACTCTTGTTTTCTATCATCAATGTACAACTCACCCACATACTTCTTCTGAAATTCTCTTTGAAAGAAATCCCAGTTTACCTGTTCTACCAGTACATGTCGTGTTACTGATTCCCACCAAACATACGCTTCCCCTTCTAGTAAAGAGACATAAGACAATAAACTTTCTCGGGGAGTACATTCAAGCTGCTGTAAAATTCTTTTTGTAGATTCCATCCAATTTTCAGCTGTAGATGGATCAACTCCTTTTAAACCCAGAAATTTAGTTGCACCGTACTTACGTAATTCCTTAATCGGGGCTCGACGGATAGTAGGGGTAAATGTCGTAGCAGATGCAGTTCCTGCTACTCGTTGAAGAGCATTAGCTATAGCTCTAAGTAATTGTGAATCATCCCTTTCTCTAACATTACCTCGTTCAATATTAGGAGGTTGATTACCCACTGGGTTAACACTCGGTGTTGCCGACTCTGTTTCATCTAATTCATAAGATTCATCCTCTCCAGTATACATTTCTTGACCAGTATCATCAATATATTCATTCTACATCTTTAACTATAAAACAGAAACAAACAAATATATCAGCTTCCAAATCCCGACTCAAATTTGACTCAATTATGGCATGTACCTCTAGACTCAATTTCGAGCTCGATTTAGTCCGAGAATAGGCTAAACCTGCAAAGCTCTGATACCACTAAATGTAACACCCCTTAACCCTTATCTGTCGCCAAAACAGGGTTACAGAGCATTACAAAACTTTTCAGACCAAATACGAACATAATACAAATCAATTAGCATACACTTCATAAATTAATCATATCGTCCCTTTTATGGACGCTCGAGACCTTAAATATGTATTAGAAACAAATCGGGACTAATTCGGGTTCTCTGAGAATTTTTCGCGAAATTTCAAAATTTTTCCTAGGTGCAGGGCACACACGCCCGTGTGACCCTATGACATGCCTGTGCTTCAGGCCGTGTCCTACCCCGTGTAACTCTCTGACTTACCTCACACGGCCAATTCACACGCCCGTGTGCTAGGCCTGTGGTCAATTTATTTTTCGAAAATTAAGTGCAGTTTTTACACGGCCGGAGCATATACCCGTATGCTAGCCGTGTGTCTCACACAGTCCAGTCACATGCTCGTGTGTCTCAAAATGAACCTTAAACATCAAGTTTACCAACCCTGCGAACTTAAACAACAAGCAACTCAATAACCAATTGTTCAACCACTTCAAAACACGACTAAATATCTCTAAAACTTGTTAAAATAGACATCCTAAATGCCTAATCAATGAACTCTCTTAGATACCTTACTCTTAATATCAAAACAATCCAACAAGTCATCATTCAAACCAATTTCTAAATCATACCAATTTAACTCAAATTTTGCCTATTTTATACTCATTTATGCATTAGCTTAAACATATCATTTTATAACCTCAACATAGCACATATGTTTATATATTTATATAACCAACCAATATCATCTTATAATATTATTTACAAACACTTCGCAAAATGACAAACATAAACATCCTAGGTACATTCCATTACCAAAAAGAAACATACGTCACCATGTTTTGAGTTCAGGATCGGCTTTGGATGCTGATTCGACAATTCGACTTTAACCTAACCTGTGCATGGAAAACAAACTGTACGCTGAGTATAAAATCAGTTGTATTTCTATAATCCGAATACTTTTTAAGCAAGAATTTATAATATTTATATATCTAATCACACATAACAAAGATCAGTCAAACAAATAATCAATTTCATAAACACATCATTCATAACACTTTCAATTCTCATCTCTTACTATTTCAATCTCATAATTGCTATTCAAATAGCTTTTCTCAATAGGATACATGATTCATTTTCAATATCAATATTCATTCCATGAATCCATGATTCATGCTTTTCATTTGAATAATTCAATTCTATATCCCATTCCAATTTCATATTCAAAATCATTCATATTGCTAATTCATTTATTTACCCCTATTAACACGACTCGGACTCGGACGGATACACGGATCCAACCAAAACACACCAGTTTGGCACCCAGTGCCTCATCGGATAATTCGAAGTAATAGATTGACACTCAGTGTCTCATCGGCCTTGCCGAAGTAAATTGGTACCCAGTACCTCATCGAATTTATCCAAAGTAATAGTTTGACACCCAGTGTCTCATCGACTCAAAGTCGAAGTATCCCTTAACTCTTCCAATCCTATGGCATGCCAACTATATATGACTCAGCCCGAAATAGTTAATAGGGTTTCAATTCACTTTTTAAATACAATCAATAATCATTTCAATTCAAACAATCACATATATTTATGAAATCAATTCAATTCAATTCAATATCATAATATCAAATACTCACCTCAATCCACTTACCATACTCATTAAGTAATAATTACAAAAAATAATTATTAAATTCGGATTATAGAAATACAAACTGTAATTTCCGAATCACTCCTCGTCGACTTTCTCTTTTCCTTTCTTAGTCAAGGTCTCCGGCACAACGTTAGCTATGGAAATTAAAACAATTTAAAATCATCAATACACACAATTTCACATTGAATATTTCAATTTATATTCAACTTTTGCCTAAATTCCAATTTAGTCCTTAACCAAAACTAACTTTATTTTTCCAAAACTAATTCCGTATCTTATTCAATTTCCACTTTAGACTAATTTCAACTCTCTAATTTCACCATAAAACCCTAATTTTGAAATTTCATAATTTAGTCCTTATTGCTCAAAACTTATGATTTATTCTACAATTCAATCCCTTTTTCACTTCTAACTTGAAATTCTATCAATTTAACCCCTAACACTTCAATTTATTCAACATGAACAACTTCTAAAAATTCACGAACTTCTAAAATTTCAACATAAATCAAGTAGTATTTTGTTCTAGGATTCTAAAAACATCAAAATTACAAGAAAAAAGGGGCTAAATAGACTTACCAATTAAACCTTTGAACTTGAAACCCTAATTTTTCCTTTTTCTTTCTTTCTCTTTTTCTTTCCCCTTTTTCCTTCTCTGTTTCGTTTTCTATTCTGTTCTTTTCATTCTTTTTGTTTCTTTATTTATTTGTTTTATTCATTTAATTTATTATACTAATATAATATAGTAATAATAATATTATATTATTTACTTAAATAATAAGTAAGTATATAAATTATAATTTAATATATGTATATAAATATTACACATGTCACTAATATTACCAAACACTTGTCACTTTTGGTTTAATTGCTTAATTAGTCCCTTTACTTTTTCTTTAATCTATAATTAAACTTTCACCATTTATTCAATTTAATCCTCATACCTAATTACCCTTAATTCAAGCTAATTCACCTAGCCAAAACCTAATTAACCACACAATTAACTTAGTAAATATTTTTAATAAATATTTACGAATCTGTTTTACGAAAACGGAGACCCAAAAACACACTTTCTGATTATCCGTGACTATCGGGTCGTTACATGTGACGTTCATGGTGTGATTTACCTAAATCTTGAGTTACTCACTAACCATGTGTATGTAACTCATGTGCTTTGATATAAGTGGAGGTTTATACTCTAAAGATGATTGAGCCCATAGTCGGTATGTTGGGTACATGACTTGTGTATGACATGGCTTTACTAGCAACAATGGAATTCATAGCTCGATTAAAGAGTTAACGATATCCTCTCATTGGCATTGTGTGGATTGATAAATATGGAAGATGGCCACAAGTTGTTTATTTTCGAATGAGCAATTTGTCATAGTCATTTGTTGACAGTGATCATATTAATCATTAAGAAGACACAATGGTGACAATGAGATAAAATAGGATTGTATTGAATGAACGGATTTCACTTAGAGTAATCAAGGATATCATATGAGGGTAATAAACACATAACGAGGTCGTTGTACAAAGCAGTTGGATGAATTGATTTCGTAAAGAGTATACAATAAGGAGTTTTTAATCATGATACTTCTTGTGGACTCACTCCATAATTAAGTAAATTGCTAATTATCAGAACGATGCTTCTGGACATAATTGCAATTACTAGAGTCTAATTGTATATGTCCATTTAGTCCATTCGCTAGCTCAACAAAAACTCGATCGAACTGTATTTGAACCACAAGAAAATTCTATGACTTTGGAAGAGTCAATTTATTCGATGTGGAATTAAATTGGACAGTAGTGAGAATTATTCAACTAGAGAATTTGATTAAATAATTTTCTTGTAAAATTAATTTTGAAAAATCTCAGTGATTTTTGGGAAAATTAATTTTGATCAAGCAAAATTAAATTAATCAAATTAATTAAAATAAATATGATAGTTTTTAAAATGAATTTTCAAGTAAGACAATTGGCCTAATGGGTAATTGAACTTTAAAATTGGACTTGAGATTGAAAATTGGAAGCGATAACCAAAATTCGAGTACAAGACCCAAAAATTGGTCGAATCGAGCTTGGTATGTGAAATTGGGCCGACGATCCAATCGATGGTAGGACCGAACCGATCAAGCTGTCACTGGCCCGAACCGAACCAACTCGGGGTGTCGTGAGGGTGTCACACTTGCAATGACACCACTAGACACACAGTGCCAAAAGTGATGACGACGACATTCCGGTGGCCGGCTGGTGGTTCTTCGACGGTTGATCAGTGGAAGAATCACACTTCTATTGGGACTTTATATTAATTTAATTATATTAATTTAATATTAAAGTAATTAAGTTTAATTATAGTTGAACTCTCTAAACTTTCCCTATATAAAGTGAACCATGGGTCATTATGTTTCACACACTTGAATTTAAGAGAAAGTTGTAGAGAGAAAATTCTCTAAAGAAATTATTTCAAAAGATTTCTAGAGAAAATTTTCTTATTTACAACTTAGCCCAAAATTTTAGAGAAAATTTGAAATTATCCCATTGGTAATTTTATGGAAAACTCTTTGATTCGAAGCGAGCCCACACTCGGCAAATGTGAGCTTGAGGATAGTAGAGATGACTACTCGGTAGGAGCGTTAATCCAAGACGAAGCGAAAACGTACAATTTTGATTAATTGTTTATTACTTTAGATAACACAACCAAGTTCTAGTTTTGGAAAAAAAAAAAAACTCTGGGTTTTTTCTTAAATCTATTTTCCTCTGCGTTTTCCAAACGTGATTTTTCTATAATTGGTATCAAAGCCAGGTTGTTCCCTATCTATAAGTATAAACAGATAATCAAAATAGATTTCTATTCTTCTTGAATGATTTGATTATATAGAAAGTGATATTCTTTAGATTATATGCATGTTTTGAGTTATATATGGGAATAGATGCGATAGTATATATTTGTTATATAATTGTTATTTTTTGCCAAGGTTGTGGTTCTTAGGAAATAGACCGTGGATTATCATCTCTGTGTAGAAATATTTTTTAAAATTCATAGAATTCTTGTGATGAGGAGAAGATGGTGCGATGGCGGTTAAAGACCCAATGAATGTCTTGTGGTGAAAAATTGTGTAATTTTTGTTTTTCATTTATTTTCTAGAAATAGAACCATGGAAACATTGGTTGTCAATTTTATTTTAATTACGCATCTCCTTATATATTTATTTTATAATTTTTTATAATATTTATATTATGTTATATTATAATTTTGATATATATGTATGAGATGATCCATAGTTGATCGATTAAAAAATAAGAAGTGTGGTAATGATAAGGTGCATGTCTAAGATTGACTCTGGCAAGGAAAGTATTTGTTTTTAAGTAGTCAAATTTGATTCAGCTCTCTTTCTTGAGACCTTACCTGGTGCATGGTTTACATTCATTTCTTTGGTTTTTCCCTTAAAAGAAAATTTGTGGAGAATCAAAATTATTTATTTTTATTATTGATTAATTCTTGTGAATGAATGAATGTGAATTTTATAAAATTGCCATAGCATGTCATGTATTAGAAGTATGTCATATAGATTAAGTAAGAATGCCACTAGAACTATTGCATGATCAATTTTGAAACCTTGGATAAAATCATTGCATGTTTTTTAAAATATTGAGTGGGAGAATGTCCTTGAACAAGACCTACGGCCTCCATTGATGGTCCCTAAGTGATAACATGATAAAGTTTCGAGCCGGTTGTTACCCTGGCCGCACCCCAAGGTAAACTTTATCATGTAGGTTCATTGATGAGAATTCCTTTTAAGGACAAATAGTCATGCATGACTTTCAGTGAGATTGTCCCAAGATGACTCAAAAATGAAAGCATGTTCATGATGGGTGTTGACTAAATGGTTACACACTCAAATCGTCTCTTGTTAAATAGTTTCCCAATAAACGATATTTAAGCTCGAGATGATGGCCAAATGTTAAACGATCTTTGGTTTGTGTGGAGTCTTGAGAATTAAGATTCATGAACTAATTGGATGTAATCCATGTTCTTGCTAGTTAATCATGAGACCCTAAGCGACATGATTGATGGGTGTGAGAATGATCGTAGCAACAAAAAAATGTTTTTCAAAGTTTTAATACATGACGCATGCATCATATTGCATTCTTAATATATTGTTGAAATGAAAATATTTGCTTACTACAAAGATAGTAATTAGTGAATCTTTATTGTTTTTCAATTCAAATATGTCTCATACTCCTCTTATTAACATTCTTACTGAGAATAAATTGAAGGGGATAACTTTTGAGAATGGAAACGAAACTTGCTGATAGTTCTCACTTGTGAGAAACACAAATTTGTCCTTGACGAACCTTACCCACCTGAAGCTCAGCCCAAAGCGAGAAATCGCTGGAGAGATTCTGACTCAATTGCTTGACGTTATATGTTAACGGGCATGAGTAGTGTGTTGCAAAAGCAACACAAGCATTTTCATACTGCTAAAGAGATCATGACAAATTTAGAGGATTTTATCGGAGGCCAAGTCGCATTGGCTTGACAATCCGCTATTACAAATTTAATGAAATCTCAGCAGAAACCCGGCACTCCAGTCAAAGAACATATGCTTAAGCTTATGGGATTCTTTACGAAAGCAGAGGACAATGGGGTTGAACTATACGTGAACACTTAGATTGAAATAGTGTTCAAATCCTTGACCAATGAGTTCGCTGGCTTTAGGGCCGCTTACAACTTGGGGAACAAGGTGCTTATCTTGACTTAGCCTTTGAAAGAATTACAATCCTATGAGTTGATGTGGAATGGTGGTAAGCCAGTTTAGGAGAAACTTGAGGTGAACTTAGATATGGGCCGCTCGTCGTCTAAGGGGAAGCAGAAAGTTAAGGGAAAGAAGAAACTGACTAAGTCTTTGATTCCACCTCATGTGGATAAGAAGAAGACTAAGTAGTCAAAAGATCCTAAAAAGATCAAATGTTTCTTCTACAACAAGAAATGTCACTTCAAATCAAATTGCAATGAGTATAAGGATTACCTAGCCGAAAAGGGAAAAGGTATGTAACTCTTTGTGGTTGAAGCTTGCTTAGTGGAAGAATCAATTGACAACTGAGTTATTGGTTCTAGAGCCACTAAACATGTGTGTGTTTCTTTACAGGGGTTCAGCGAAACGATAAGTCTGGCTGGAGCCTCTTTTTGTGAACCAGAGATGGGAGCTACGTTTCAGCCGAAACAGTGGGAGAAGTTATTTTAGATTTTGATAATTTTAGGAATGTTTTAAATGATGTGTTTTATGTACATCATTTTAAGAGGAACTTAATTTATGTAGCATATTTATTTAATGACGGTTATCCCGTGACATTCAATAAAGGGATTGTTATTCATAAAAATCATTCTTCGATCTGTAATGGATAGATGGAAAACAGTCTCTATTTTAGCAAACCAAATAACTACTTAATTCTTCAAACTGAACTGGTAAATAAGAAGCTTAAAAATTCTCACTCTAATGAGGGGTATCTATGGCACTTAAGACTTGGTCATATTAACCAAGAAAGAATCAGTAGACTCACGAAAGATGGTCCCATAAGTATGTTTAAGGAAGTTAGTTTTCTACAATGTGAATCTTGCTTGGGAGATAAAATGACTAAGAGGTCTTTTAATGCCAAAGGTACAAGGGCCAACCAACCTTTAGAACTTGTGCACATTGATGTATGTGGTCTCATAAACATCAGTGCCCGAGAAGGTTACGATTACTACGTGACTTTCATCGACGACTATTCTCGATATGGATATGTGATCGCTGTAAATCAGAGTTTTAAAATTTATAAAAGAATGATCGAACCTGGAAACTAACTCTGACAACGATTGAGACAAGTGCACCTATCGAACAGTAGTATAGCTTAGGCAAGACCGGATTATCGAACCCAAAGGAACTAAAAGTACTAATACTTACCGTCTTTTTATTATTTAGCCTTAATATAAAGTGATGGTTGTTTAAACTAAAATTAATCTACTTACTAAGCTAAAACGCAAAAACAAGAAGAATGAATTTGGGAAACAGCTTTTGGAAAAACTCAGTTGGCTCAAGCGATACTCTTAGGAAAAATCCACCTAGACTTCACTTGTTATTTAACCTTGAACCATATGATTTATTTACTTAGTTTGATCCGTGAGACTCCCTAACGTATATTAAACCCTCTCTCGAGGCGAATAACGTCTAACCCTTGGTTAATTAGTGGAACTCTCGTTCGCTTATAATAACCCCTAGAATAGCGAAAGAAATCGATCTGTGGACTCCCATATTAGGTTTCACCCTAATCCGGCAAAATCTCGTCACCCTATCTCTAGGCGTGCGATCAACTCCGCTTAATTATGTTGGATCTACTCTTAGACATGGTCTATTCCTCCTCCACCTAAGCACATTAGATTTGAATTAAGTTCACACAATTAAGAACAAACTAAGTTATTATCATATAATTCAAAAATCAAATAACAAGATTCGTCATAGGTTTCATCCTTGGGTATCCAGAAGGTTTAGTTCATAACAATAAAGGAAAACATCTCAAGAGAAAAGATAACACAAAACATAAGAAATCCCTAAAACCCCGAAGGAATTGAAGAGGAGATCCTCGCGTCTTGAGTAGAATTCCGGCTTCTTGAGATGGATCAACTGGCTATCTTCGAGTGATTCCCACAAATCTGACCTTTTCGGCTTGGCTTTTTAGCCTCGCTTTTTGCCCCTTTTTAGCTGGTACCTAGGGTGTATTTATAGGCTTTTGAAACACGTTTCTTTCTCCCTAAGTATCCTTTCCCGAATAAAATTCCTCTTCTCCATGGCAGAGGCACGGCCATGGCACACGCCCGTGTAAATCGTGGCCAGGCCGTGTTCGACACTGTTAAATGAGGCACGACCGTGTAAGTCGTGGACAAGGCCGTGTTCTAGTAGGAATGGTGGCACGGCCGTGTGGAGTGGAGTTCAGGCCGTGTCGATTTCGTGACTTGGCCCAACTTGGTCCGTTTTAAGCCCGTTTCTCGTTCTTTTCGTCATCAGGTGCTTTCCTGAATATAAGACATGAAAAGAAAGGATTAAGAGCACCTTTTTACATAATTTGGGGCTTAAATAATCCAAAAGCGTACTAAATGTGGGCTTAGAATATGTTACTTTTACAGTTTATCAATATGTGTATCTAATGCACCGCAAAAGCAAAACCTTTCATAAATTTCAAGAATTTGGTGTGAAAGTGGAAAAACAATTAGGTTTATCCATAAAAAACCTTCGGTCTAACTGAGGTGGGGAATAATTATCCTACGAGTTCTTATTATACCTTATAGAGAATGATATTTTATCTTAGTTGACTGCATTGGGCACTCCACAGCAGAATGGCGTAGCCGAGAAGGATCAAAACCTTGCTTGACATGGTTTGTTCAATGTTAAGCTATTCACAACTTGCTACTTCCTTCTGGGGATATGCGATACAAACAACTTACTATATTCTGAATGATTTGCCAACCAAGTCTGCTTGTAAGACACCTTATGAACTGTGGCATGGAAAGAAACCCGCTCTAAATCGTTTAAGAATATAGGGTTGTCCAACACATGTTTTCGATAAGGATGCAAAGAAGTTGGTTGCATGGACATAATTTTGCATGTTTGTAGGATATCCAAAAGGAACAAAAGGGTGGATTATTCTAAAATCTGAAAGATAATACGATTAAAGTTTCTACTCATGCTACTTTCCTTGAGGAAAGCTACATGGATAACTTTAAGCCTCAAATTAAAGTGGTACTCGAGAAAATTTTGCGAGTTGTAGAAAAATCACCAAGTTCAATTATCAAGAAAGTTGTGGAAAGACTTGCAAACAATCAACAACATAGGGGAATTTGTCATAGTGGGAGAGTTTCTAAGAAACCAGACTTCTTCAGCTATGATGGTAGCATTTATAATACAAAAGCCAATCATGAGGATGATGATCCACTCACTTACGAAGAGGCTATTCAGGATGTTGATTCCAAGCTCTGGAAACAGGCCATGGATGTCGAGATGAATTTTATGAAATCCAATACGGTGTGGGAACTTGTAGACTTATCGATTGGGATTAAACACATAAAGTGTAAGTGGACCTACAAGAAGAAGAGAAATGCGGAAGGGAAAGTGAAAACACATAAAGCTAGACTTGTAGGGAAATGCTACATATAGAAAAATGCATCGATTACGATGAGACCTTCTATCCGGTAGGCATGCTCAAGTCTATCCACATACTCTTATCCATTGTAGTTGCTCTCAATTACGAAATCTCGCAAATGGATGTGAAGAAAGCATTCTTGAATGGCTATCTTGATGAGACCATTTACATGGCTCAACCCATTTACTATGTTGTCAAAGGAAAGGAGCAGAAACTTTGCAAACTGTTAAGATCCATTTATGGACTTAAGTAGGTGTCCTGGTCATGGAATAAAAGATTCGATCAAATGATCAAGACTTTTGGGTTTGAGCAAAACTCTGATGAATCTTGTGTTAATAAGCGTATAAATGACAAAAAGATGATCTTCCCCATTTTTATGTCGTTGATATTCTACTTATCAGAAATGATGGAGGAGAATTGTCATCGGTTAAACTGTGGTTAACTCAACAGTTTAGCATGAAGGACTTGGTTGAAGCTAGTTATATTCTTAGAATTTGAATCATTAGGGATCGAAGGAATAAAATGATAGCTCTATCACAAGCTTTATACATCGATTGTAACATCCTTTACCCGGTCCGGTTAACGAACCCTAGAAATAGAATGTCACAAACAAATACAAACCATTTAAAAATAAATTATAACTTAAATCTCAATTAATTATCATACAATTCATGAACAATCAAATTAACATTTGTTTCAATCAATTTCAGTTTAATATCGAGCTTACGAAAGGTTAAAATTAACTAGACTATTATTAGGGATCAAATTGAAACTAAATTAAAAAGGTAGAAAAAATTTGTAAACAAGAGTCACACGGCCATGTCCCCTAATCGTCTGTGAAAGCTAAACCCGTATGTGATGAACCACACGACCATGTCACTAAACTGTGTGTGAGATAGGCCACACGACCATGTCCCTAGCTTGTGCAACTAACTATTACCGTGTGCACCATAATCACCTAAATTTTTACAGACCACATGGTTGTGCCATGAACCCGTATATGGAACATGACTGTGTGCCAAGCCTTGTGAACCTGTAGTTACCTATCGAAAAAAGTTTTCTAGCATAATTCACTTAGGCTACAAGTCATCCGTTTTAAACCATATTAAATCACCTCAAAGCAAATCAAAACAAGCCAAAATCATCATTTAAAATCACCATCCTATGTGCCTAACTGATATGCCTTAAATTGGAACCTCAAGCAATAACTCAAAACTAGCCAAATGACCATATTCAAACATAGCAATATGCTTCCAATGGCACCTCAAAATGTCAAGCGAAACATGTATGCATTCAACCATTCAACCATTTCACATTTAATTTCATGTTAGCCTTATAACTAAGGTACTAGAACAACCAAATCCTTTCAAGCAAAGCATAGATATAAACATCCAACTCACAAATAATTTATAAGGCATCACCTAAGTATATCATCCATCATACCATCTCCAAACATCAACCAAGACACATCACATAACATGATATTTTCTCAACCATTAGAACATTAGGCAAATAACCCAAACAACCTATCAAGATATCAACCACATAACTATTATATCACCTAAATACATACACTTATATACATAATATCCACTATACCTAACCTACGCACACTTGAGTCTGGGATTTCCGCTAGATGATAAGTCGGTGATCGAATCACTAAGTACCTAACCAACGCAAAGAAAAACAATACTGTACGCTGACTATAACTCAGTGGTATTTCTATAATTGAACATTTAAAACATAATACAAAGTTTATAATAAATTTTAACATATCTGTAACACCCTAAACCCGGCCTAGAAGTTTAGATCGAATCTCGGATGTCACATTGATCACCGAAGTGATCATTGGTAAATTTTTACAAATCAATTTATATGTCGGTTCATGATACTTAATAGTTTAAAACCAGTCTGTAAAATTACCGTTAAGAAAGTATATATAAATATGAGCAGAATAAAAATGATTAAAACTTAACTCGAAATTTGTACCATAGCTTTATAAAAAATCTTACAGTTCAAATCCAAAGATTCAAATAGATACTGAAAATGCACACTGATATTAAATTATTTTCACAAGATTGTCTGAGACCTCCGCACACCGAGTCCAACGTCAGAATTCAGAAAAGGTACCTGAAAAGGAAACACTGAGAGGGGGTGAGCTATACGAGCTCAGCGTGAGTCCGAATCAAGACCAACAGCAGAAATACAGTACACAACTCCGTATCGAACCACTACAGATATATATATACAAAAGCAGAAGGTAATTCCGGAATCAACGTCCTAAAGGAACGTAACATCTCAAACACAGGCACTCAGTCATATGTATTTACAGTCAGATAGTCTAGCACCCAGAATGCTCAAAGAGATGCGTATGAAAAGCAGTCAAAAAATGAAAACCCACCCATCCAACCAACACACCTCTCTGTCCCCCGATCACACCATATAAGAGCTGTTTAAGCTCATCCAACCGAAACACACCACGTAGGACCTCGAAAGGCCCATCCAACCCTACACACCACATATGTGGTCTGAGCCACTTAGATAATAATACGCAGCAGAGCTGACATACAGTGCAATGCGGAAGTCCGCTGTATAGTCACGTTGTAGTTAAACTACCAGATCAGATAATAGTGCGCAGCAAAGCTGATGTATGAGTGGTACAGTGCGATAAATCGCTGTACGCATAAATTTGCAGTTAAACTGCCAGATCAGTACAGATACAATCTTCTTTCTCTTCACAACCCAACCCAACCCAAAATTCTTTATGCAAATGCATGTATGCATTCAAGCTCACAGAACAAAGACACATTAACAGTCAGTCAGTCAGAACAGTTATGTAGCACACTCCACAGACCAAATTCAAAATCATAAGTCCCACACAATCATCACATTTATCGAGTCTTGAACACCCTCACTGAACTTAGCTAAGGGTTGGAGCACACACAAACACATATTAAAATCAGAAATGCACACAGAACCAATTTAAGTGTCTTAAAACAACACGCCCGTGCGCTCTGGCCGTGTGGTAATGCCTAGGCCGTGTGGGAGATCAAAAGCCCGTGTGGGGAGGGGCACACAACTGTGTGACAGAGGCACATGCCCATGTGAAGAGAGGCACATGGTCGTGTGACTGAAGCACACGCCCGTGTGGACTAGGGACATACCCGTGGGAACAGACCGTATAACTCTCTGTCTATTTGCACTAAATTTCAGTACAGGGCTAACACGGTCGTGTGAGGGTCTCACACGCCCGTGTGCCCACCAGACACGACCGTGTGTCCAAAACAAACACGCCCGTGTGGGATCCCTAATCCCCAAATTAGCCACACGACCGTGTGGCATCAAATCACTCAAACCCTAATCCCCAAACTCACACGCCCGTGTGCCTAAGAGGCATGGCCGTGTGAGAAGCAATAAAATTCCCATATCAGCCACACGATCGTGTGTCCAGGCCATGTGGCACCCAAACCAGCCCAAAAACCCTAATTTCCAAAAGCACACGGCCGTGTGAACTGGCACACGCCCGTGTGGAAACCCAAGTGGCCACGAAACCACCCTAAAAATAGCCCCGAAAATGTGCTTTCTGCCACGAAGCACTCTCCAACCTTCGATAGTTTGAAAACATGCCAAATCATGCTTAGCATTACACAGCGATATAAAAAAAATTAACAAGTTACGAACACTCACACACACGTTGTCGACTTTTCACAAGGTCGAAATAAATTTCTCAAATAAAATGGAAGAAGATACGAAACCCACACCTGTTTTGATGACGGAGGAGTGAAATTCTTCAAGATAAGCGCAACAACCCGTTTTCCCCAGAGAAAGAAAGAAAAATCAAAGAGAAAGCAAAAAAAAAAAAGAAACCGAAAAGAAGGAACGTCCCAGAGAAAAGCCAAAAAGAAAAAGAATAAAAATACCTTAATTAAAATAAATCCAAAAAAATAAATAAAAATGAAGTTAATAAAAATTTTAACTTAAACAAAACCAAAACAAAACGTTATTTCAAACGCAGACGTAGAGACTCGAACGCAGAACCCAGAGACAAACTAACACACGCACAACCACCAGACCAGCAGGCCCATTCTGTCACTTACACGCAAGACTAAACACAAAAACGCACCTTTCTCTCAGACCCTCACCACTAACATCAGAACTTCTAACCCTTAAAATTCAGGGTGTTACAACTCACCCTTCCTTAAAGAAATTTCGTCCCCGAAATTTCCAACTAACAGATAAGTGGTATAACACAAGCTACACCACCAAGCTCCCGCTGCGCACTCTAAATCGAGCAAAACCAAATCAACCTAAGACCTCTCATACACACCCAGAACACTTAACCACTGAAACAGATACATATTTGTCCTTTCACACACACAAACATTATCCAACGAGCAACCATCAATGCCATTCAAATAAATCACACACAGATTCAGAACAATCTACAACCATACCTGTCTTAATGTAGTCCCGGACACTCCCTAACTCGATGCTCCATGGACTTGCATCTAAGACACGCTCCCAACTTCTTCCAACAGTCGCCCGAATGGCGCTTCTTACAGTGCTCACAAGACGGAGCGCTCGCACCACTACCAGCACCCTCCGTAAAACCACCATTGCCACTCAAATGCGTTCTAACACGCTTCGCAGAAAGAGGCTCCAACCTCAGAGGACTACGATCTCTTTTCTTTCCATAATCCACGCACCTAGCTTGAAGCGTTTCACTAGACTCCCTTAACCTAGCCTCGAACACTTTCTCTAATACTTCCCTCGCTACTCGAGTCAACGCCTCAGTGCCAAGCTTCGGGTTATCGCTACCCGAAGTTGGCAGAATCACACTGACCTCCAACTCCTGAACCAACACACGCCCCAGAGAAGTAGACGACCCCGCGATATTGCTTATCTTCAGAATCCATATCAGCCTTGTCCCTAACTTAGGATATCTGCACTTTCAGAAAACAAACACAAAATAAATGCAAAATTCTACATTTCTAATCTCACAGTTTCGAATTTCTACCTGAACCAGCATCGGAGTCTCAGACAGTTCATTTTCCGTAAAATATTTCCCAAAACACAATCATTTAGACTTACTGTGGTAAAGTTTCTTAAAAATTTCTTAAAAATTTCTTTTTAAAACCACCACGTGTGCACACGAATAGGTAGAAACACAGGCCGAGTTTTTGTAAACCTGGCTCTGATACCACTAAATATAACACCATAAACCCGGCTTAGAAGTTTAGAACGAATCCCAGATGTCACATTGATCACTGAAGTGATCATAGGTAAATTTTTACAAATCAATTTATATGAAAGTTCATGATGCTTAATAGTTTAAAACAGTCCGTAAAATTACCGTTAAGAAAGTATATATAAATATGAGCGGAATAAAAATGATTAAAACTTAACTCGAAATTTGTACCACAACTTTATAAAAAATCTTACAGTTCAAATCCAAAGATTCAAATAGATACTGAAAATCCACACTGATATTAAATTATTTTTACAAGATTGTACGAGACCTCTGCACACCGATTCCAGTGTTAGAATTCAAAAAAGGTACCTAAAAAGGAAACACTAAGAGGGGGTGAGCTACACGAGCTCAGTGTGAGTCCGAATCAAGACCAAAATCAGAAATACAGTACACAACTCTGTATCGAACCACTACAGATATATATATACAAAAGTAGAAGGTAATTCCAGAATCAATGTCCCAAAGGAACGTAACATCTCAAACACAGGCACTCAGTCATATATATTTACAGTCAGATAGTCTAGCACCCAGAATGCTCAAAAAGATGCGTATGAAAAGCAGTCAAACAATGAAAACCCACCCATCCAACCAACACACCTTTCCGTCCCTCAATAACACCACATAAGAGCTGTTTAAGCTCATCCAACCGAAACACACCACGTAGGACCTCGAAAGGCCCATCCAACCCTACACACCACATATGTGGATTGAGCCACTCAGATAATAATACGTAGAAGAGCTTACGTATATGCAGTACAGTGCAATGCGGAAGTCCGCCGTACAGTCACATTGCAGTTAAACTGCCAGATCAGATAATAGAGCGCAAAAAAGCTAACGCATGAGCGGTATAGTGCGATAAATCAGATGCATAAAATTTTGCGATTAAAGCGCGAATCAAGACATATATAGTCTTCCTTCTCTTCACAACCCAACCCAAAATTCTTTATGCAAATGCATGTATGCATTCAAGCTCATAGAACAAAGACACATTTAACGATCGGTCAAAAGCAGTTTATGTAGCACACTCATGCACCAAATTCAAAGTCATACGTCCCACACAATCATCATAGTTATCGAGTCTTGAACACCCTCACTGAACTTAGCTAAGGATTAGAGCACACACAAACACATATTCAGATCAGAAATGCACACAAAACCAATTTAAGTGTATTAAAACCACACGCCCGTGTGCTCTGGCCGTTTAGTAATGCCTAGGCCATGTGTGAGATCAAAAGCCCGTGTGGGGAGGGGCACACGACCGTGTGACAGAGGCACACGCCTGTGTGAAGAGAGGCACACGGCCGTGTGACTGAAGCACACGCCCGTGTTGACTAAGGACATGGCCGTGGGAGCAGATCGTGTAACTCTCTGTCCATTTTCACTAAATTTGAGTACAGGGCTGACACGGTCGTGTGAGGGTCTCACACGCCCGTATGCCTACCAGACACAGCCGTGTGTCCAAAACACACACGCCCGTGTGGGATCCCTAATCCCTAAATTAGCCACACGACCGTGTGGCATCAAATCACTCAAACCCTAATCCCTAAACTTACACGCCCGTGTGCCTGAGAGGCATGGCCGTGTGAGAAGCGATAAAATCCCTAAATCGGCCACACGGTCGTGTGTCCAGGCTGTGTAGCACCCAAACCAGCCCAAAAACCCTAATTCCCAAAAGAAAACGGCCGTGTGAACTGGCACACGCCCGTGTGGAAACCCTAGTGGCCACGAAACCACCTTAAAAATAGCCCCGAAAATGTGCTTTCAGCCACGAAGCACTCTCCAACCTTCGATAGTTCGAAAGCACGCCAAATCATGCTAATTCTACGCATTACACAGCGATATAACAACGAAATTAACAAGTTACGAACACTCACACACACGTTGTCGACTTTTCACAAGGTCAAAATAAATTTCACAAGTAAAATGGAAGAAAATACGAAACCCACACCTGTTTCGACGATGAAAGAGTGAAATTCTTCAAGATAAGCGCACCAACTCGTTTTCCCCAGAGAAAGAAAGAAAAATCAAAGAGAAAGCAAAAAGAAAAGAAACCAAAAAGAAGGAACATCTCAGAGAAAAGCCAAAAAGAAAAAGAATAAAAATCCCTTAATTAAAATAAATCCAAAAAAATAAATAAAAATGAAGTTAATAAAAATTTTAACTTCAACAAAACAAAAAAAATGTTATTTCAAATGTAGACGCAGAGACTCGAACCCAGAACCCAGAGACAAACTAACACACACACAACCACCAGACCAGCAGGCCCATTTTGTCACTTACACGCAAGACTAAACACAAAAGCACACCTTTCTCTCAGACATTCACCACTAACATCAGAACTTTTAACCTCTGAAATTCGGGGTATTACAACTCACCCCTCCTTAAAGAAATACCGTCCCCGAAATTTTGAACTAAAAGATTAGTGGTATAAAAAGGTACACCACCACGCTCCCGCTGCGCACTCTAAATCGAGTAAAACCAAATCAACCTAAGACCTCTCATACACACCCAGAACACTTAACCACTGATACAGATACATATTTGTCCTTTCACACACAAAAACATTATCCAACGAGCAACCATCAATACCATTCAAATAAATCACACACAGATTCAGAAAATTCTACAACCATACTTGTCTTAATGTCGTCGCGGACACTCCTTAATTTGATGCTCCGTGGACCCGCATCTAAGACACGCTCCCAACTTCTTCCAACAGTCGCTCGGATGGCGCTTCTTACAATGCTCACAAGATGGAGCACTCGCACCACTACAAGCACCCTCCGTAAAACCACCATTGCCACTTAAATGCGTTCTAACACGCTTCGTAGAACGAGGCTCCAACCTCGGAGGACTGCGATCTCTTTTCTTTCCATAATCCACGCACCTAGCTTGAAGCGTTTCACTAGACTCCCTTAGCCTAGCCTCGAACACTTTCTCAAATACTTCCCTCACTACCCGAGTCAACACCTCAGTGCCAAGCTCCGGGTTATCGCTACCCGAAGTTAGCGGAATCGCACTAACCTCTAACTCCTGAATCGACACATGCCCCAGAGAAGTAGATGACCCCGCGATCTTGCTTATCTTCAGAATCCATATCAGTCTTGTCCCTAACTTAGGATATCTACACTTTCAGAGAACAAATACAGAATAAATGCAAAATTCTTTATTTCTAATCTCACAGTTTCGAATTTCTACCTGAACCAGCATCGGAGTCTCAAACAGTTCATTTTCCATAAAACATTTCCCAAAACACAATCATTTCAACTTACTATGGTAAAGTTTCTTAAAAATTTCTTTTTAAAACCACCACGTGCGCACACGGATAGGTAGAAACACAGGCTGAGTTTTTACAAACCTGGCTCTGATACCACTAAATATAACACCATAAACCCGGCTTAGAAGTTTAGAACGAATCTCAGATGTCACATTGATCACTGAAGTGATCATAGGTAAATTTTTACAAATCAATTTATATGAAAGTTCATGATGCTTAATAGTTTAAAACAGTCCGTAAAATTACCGTTAAGAAAGTATATATAAATATGAGCGGAATAAAAATGATTAAAACTTAACTCGAAATTTGTACCACAGCTTTATAAAAAATCTTACAATTCAAATCCAAAGATTCAAATAGATACTGAAAATGCACACTGATATTAAATTATTTTTACAAGATTGTCTGAGACCTCTGCACACCGATTCCAGTGTTAGAATTCAGAAAAGGTACCTAAAAAGGAAACACTAAGAGGGGCTGAGCTACACCAGCTCAGTGTGAGTCCGAATCAAGACCAACATTAGAAATACAGTACACAACTCTGTATCGAACCACTATAGATATATATATACAAAAGCAGAAGGTAATTCCGGAATCAATGTCCCAAAGGAACGTAACATCTCAAACACAGGCACTCAGTCATATATATTTACAGTCAGATAGTCTAGCACCCAGAATGCTCAAAAAGATACGTATGAAAAGTAGTCAAACAATGAAAACCCACCCATCCAGCCAACATACCTCTTCGTCCCCCAACCACACCACATAAGAGTTGTTTAAGCTCATTCAACCGAAACACACCACGTAGGACCTCGAAAGGCCCATCCAACCCTACACACAACATATGTGGACTGAGCCACTCAGATAATAATATGCAGCAGAGCTGACGTATATATAGTACAGTGCAATGCGGAAGTCCGCTATGCGATCACGCATTCTGATTAAACCGCAGATCGGATAATAGTGCGCAAAGAAAGTCGACGCATGAGCGGTCTGATAAAGGCGATAAATCATCAGACGCATAAATTTGCAGTTAAATTGCCAGATCGGTACATATACAATCTTCCTTGTAACACCCCTAACCCGTATCCATCGCCGAACTAGGGTGAGAGGCATTACCGGATATATCAGAACATTTTACGCTCATATCACAAAATTAATCATACAACATTATTTCATGATAATTCATACTCATATAGTCCCTTTAGAATGTCTACGAGGCCTTAAACATACTTTAGAGAAGGTTCGGAACTAAACCAATCCCATACGGAAATTTTGCGGATCTTAGAAAATTTTTCTTTCAAAACAGGGTACACGTCCGTGTGGCTAGGCCATGTGCCTCACACGGCCGTGCATTGGACCATGTTTTAGCCCGTGTGCAATACTGACTTGGGTCACACGGTCTGGCACGTGCCCGTGCTTCTTACCCGTGTAGCAATCTGACTTGCTTCGAATTGCAACCTTGAGAGACACGGTCGAGGCACACGCCCGTGTGCTCAACCGTGTGGGCAAATATAGGCCATTTGCAAGGCCAATTTACCACCCAAAATTTGGGTCATACCTACAAGCATCAAACAAGCATCAATTCATGTCCCAAAGGCAGCAAAAAACATACCAAATCATGCACAATTGACCTGTAACAACATCATTCATTTCCATATACAATTCCCACCCAAACATACCAATTCAAAGTACCAACTTCACATAAAAAACATGTGATTCATACATCATATTAATCCATTTCAATTCATAGCATTTCTCTTCATATCAATTTCCCAAATCAACCATCTCAAATGACCAAATACATTTCCAACCATAATATCAAATATCATAGCCTATACATGCCACATAACCAAATCTCAAAGCTTTTATTTACCGAAACAATATCCGGATAGTGTTGTAAGGCCTCCTGTGACTTCCAACCCGAGCAAATCTCTGAAAATCTATAAACATAGGAAAAACACATAGAGTAAGCTTTGAAAGCTTAGTAAGCTCGTATCTTAATAAACTTAACATAACAAATAATTTCATTACAATGCCATAAGCATGATATGCTATCTCACATGCCAAAACACAACTTATCTCAAGTTTATAACATGATTTCATATCAAGTCATCATCATTCAATAATATACTTACTTACTTACTAACTTTAGCTTTCACAAGCTTATTCAATTCGATTCTCATATAACATTCAATTCTCACTTTCATATAGCCAAATGAGCACATTTTGGGAAATAACATATTTATTCACATATCTTTCTCATATGAATCACATATCATCACTTATACCCAAATTCACCTTTCATTCATATAGTATCTGACAATTTCACATAAGCCACTTTATAAATCACATCTTATTCATTTGTTCATGTTTCATTTGCACATAATCACATTTCATTCGCATATACATCACATAACATTCTTTGCACATATATACTTACCTTTCATTATCAAATATTGTATACATTGCAACGTACCTGAATCGAAATGTCATTCATTTAATCACTTATTTCTCGGAACGCCCGTTGAACCGTTCGGAATCAATAAGGATACTTGGATAACTCGTAAAGCTCGTACAATGCCAACGTCCCAGACGTGGTCTTACATGTAATTAAATATCGATGCCACTGTCCTAGACAGGGTCTTACACGAAATCATATACGATGCCAATGTCCCAGACATGGTCTTACACGTAATCTCTAATAGATGCCAGTGTCCCAGACACAGTCTTACACGATATCTCAAACTGTTGCCAACGTTCCAGACGTGGTCTTACACGAAATCATATCTCAGAATCCTATGTCATGACATATGTATCCTCTACTATTCCTAGGGTTCGTACGGGGCTTTTCGGACGTCGTCATGTTATCGAAACTTTCTCGTATTCATATATTCTGCTTCTCGAACAATTCAATATCATAATGACATATATATAACTTATTCAAAATACATACATTTGCATTACCATTCGGCATTGAATTCAATCATACAAATAATATGCATTTATAAAATAATTTTGTAATGTCTATTAAAATACGAACTTACCTCGTTCATAGTAATGACAAATTAAGTCGACTAATCCGATATTTTGACTTTCCCACGATCTAGATCCGAATTCCGCTTTTGCCAATCTAATTAATATCAAAATTAACTTATTCAACATTTCATTCAATTTTCATCCAAAAAGACATAAAAGGGCAATTTGCACTTTATCCCCTAAATTCACATTTTTGACATTTTAGTCCCTATTTCACAAAACACAAAATATTCAAAATTTCACTACACCCATGCTTGGCCGAATATTCATGTAGTCTCTAGCAGCCCATATATTTCATTTGTTTCACATTTTAACCCCTAAATTTCTCATTTTCACAAATTAGTCCATAATTAGCAAATTCATCAAAAATCCCAATACAAAACATATTCATCTCACACCAAGCTTTCATAATTCATCAATTAACATCATTAAACTCACAAAATCATCAATGGCATAACTCAAAATTATCATCAAATTCTGAAATTGAGGCATGGGCTAACTAAAACACGAAGCAATGATCTCAAAGACATAAAAATTATCAAAAACCGAGCTAAAATTCACTTACTAATTATTCATGCAAGTGTTGAAAGTTCAAGCTCCATTTTTCTTCTTCTTCTTTGATATATTCGGCCATGAATGGTTGAAAATGATGATATTAATTCAATTGTTTTTATTTTACTAACATAAATTATAAAATTGCAAATATGCCATTAATGAAAACATTAAAATTTCATATAATGGATGACCATTTAAGTCAAAATCTACTAACTATGGTCTAATCACATAATAAGAACCTCACATTTAATAAGCCATGTCAATTCGATATATAACTAATTAGAAGGCTACTTTTGCATTTTCTGCGATTAAGCCCTTTTTCACAAATCGGCACACAAACGATAAAATTTTCATACGAAACTTTCACACATATCAATTCACATGCTATAAATACAGAAAATGATATTAAAATATTTTTTTGACTTAGATTTGTGGTCCCGAAACCACTGTTCTGACTAAGGTCTAAATCGGGCTGTTACATTCCTTCTCTTCACAACCCAACCCAAAATTCTTTATGCAAATGCATGTATGCATTCAAGCTCACAGAACAAAGACACATTAACAGCTAGTTAGTCAAAACAGTTATGTAGCACACTCCACAGACCAAATTCAAAATCATACGTCCCACACAATCATCACAGTTATCGAGTCTTGAACACCCTCACTGAACTTAGCTAAGGGTTGGAGCACACACAAACACATATTCAGATCAAAAATGCACACAGAACCAATTTAAGTGTCTTAAAACCACACGCCCGTGTGCTCTGGCGAGGTGGTAATGCCTAGATCGTGTGGGAGATCAAAAGCCCGTGTGGGGAGGGGCACACGGCCGTGTGACAGAGGCACACGCCCGTGTGAAGAGAGGCACACGGCCGTGTGACTGAAGCACACGTCCGTGTGGACTAGGGACATGGCCGTGGGAACAGACCGTGTAACTCTCTGTCTATTTATACTAAATTCGAGTACAGGGCTGACACGGTCGTGTGAGGGTCTCATACGCCCGTGTGCCCACCAGACACAGCCGTGTGTCCAAAACACACACGCCCCTGTGGGATCCTTAATCCCCAAATTAGCCACACGACCATGTGGCCAGGCCGTGTGGCATCAAATCACTCAAACCCTAATCCCCAAACTCACACGCCCATTTGCCAGAGAGCTATGGCCGTGTGAGAAGCGATAAAATCCCCAAATTGGCCACACGGTCGTGTGTCCAGGCTGTGTGGCACCCAAACCAGCCCAAAAACCCTAATTCTCAAAAGCACACGACCGTGTGAACTGACACGCGCCCGTGTGGAAACCCCAGTGGCCACGAAACCACCCTAAAAATAGCCCCGAAAATGTGTTTTCAGCCACGAAGCACTCTTCAACCTTCGATAGTTCGAAAACACGCCAAATCATGCTAATTCTACATATTACGCAGCGATATAACAACCGAAATCAACAAGTTACGAACACTCACACACACGTTGTCGACTTTTCACAAGGTCGAAATAAATTTCACAAATAAAATAGAAGAAGATAAGGAACCCACACCTGTTTTGACGACGGAGGAGTGAAATTCTTCAAGATAAGCGCAGCAACCAGTTTTTCCCAGAGAAAGAAAGAAAAATCAAAGAGAAAGCAAAAAAGAAAAGAAACCAAAAAGAAGGAACGTCTCAGAGAAAAGCCAAAAAGAAAAAGAATAAAAATCCCTTAATTGAAATAAATCCAAAAAAAATAAATAAAAATGAAGTTAATAAAAATTTTAAATTAAACAAAACCAAAACAAAACGTTATTTCAAACGCAGACGCAGAGACTCGAACCCATGTGTATGATGTATTGAACTGGACCTAAGTTGAATTAATTCTGAATTCGTTTGTAAATTAATTCACTTGTGACGTTCATGGTGTGATTTACTTAAATCCTGAGTTAGTCATTGACCATGTGTATGTAACTCATGTGCTTTGATATAAGTGGAGGCTTATGCTCTAAAGATGATTGAGCCCATTGTCGGTATGTTGGGTACATGACTTGTGTATGGCATGGCTTTACCAACAACAATGAAATTCATAGCTCGATTAAAGAGTTAATCATATCCTCTCATTGGCATTATGTGGATTGATAAATATGGAACGTAGCCACAGGTTGCTTGTTCTCGAAAGAGCAATTTATCCCAGTTATTTGTTGACAATGATCATATTAATCATTAATAAGACACAATGGTGACAATGAGATAAAATAAGATTGTACTGAGTGAACGGATTTAACTCAAAGGAATTAAGGATATCATATGAGAGTACACACACATGACGAGGTGTAACAGCCGGTTTAAGCTAAATCGGAACAGTGGTTTCAGAACCACAAATCCGATGTCAAAAAATTATTTTAATATTATTTTGGTATTTACAGCATGTTATTTGATATGTGTCAAAAATTTGTGAGCTAATTTTATCAATTGGTTGGTTAATTTGATAAAAAGGACTTAATCGCGTAAAATGCAAAAGTTGCATTCTACTTGTTAAAGGTGTTTAATTGCTATGATTTAATAAATCAAAGGTCCTTATAATGTTATTAGTCCATGATTAGTGTAAGTGGAAAATTATGGCCATCCATTATATGTTTTTAAAGGTTTATAACAAAGGTTAAAATGGTAAATTATAAAATAAGTTTATTAAAACACAAAGTATCATCTTTGTTTCTTCTTGTTTCAACCGAAACTAGGGGTAAGGGAAGCCATTTTTGGGTGTTCAAGCATTCGGTCATTTCATTGCTTAATAATAAGTCTATTTTTGCTCGATTTTTAATGAATTCTATGTTTTTGTAATCGTTGCAGCTCAATCTAGCTAGCCCGTACCTTAAATTTCGAAACTGTTAAAGATTTGAGAGTTGCCATTGTTGAATCTATGTGTTCTTTGATGTCTAATGTTGAAACTGTTAAAGATTTGAGAGTTGCCATTGTTGAATCTATGTGTTCTTTGATGTCTAATGTTGAAATATGAAAGCTTGATGATAGTTTTACATGTTTTGTTAAGTTATTTTTGATGAAAATGCATAATAGGGATTAAATTGTGAAAAGTGCAAATTGAGTGGTTGAAATGTGAAATAAATGGAAGTTTTGGGCTGTAAGCGACCTATAAATAATTTGGCCAAGCTTGGGTTTATTGAAATTATGTGAATTTTGTGTTTTTTGAAATAAGGACTAAACTGTAAAAGTTATGAAATACTTGGGGAAAAAGTGTAAAAGTGCTTTAAAGTGTGATATGGACTAAATTGAAAGAATATGTGATTGAATAAGTTAATTTTGGATTCATATAGATCAAGAAAGAAAGAATTCAGATTTAGATCGGGGGGAAAAAGTAAGGTTATCGAGTAGTCGGTCCATTTCGTCAAATCCGTACAAGAGGTAAGTTTGTATAACTGAACTTAAATATGTATCTATTTATTTGATGGATGAAATTGAGATAGTACTTTATTCTATTAGATAAATGTTGATATATTAAATTAAATGCACGGTTTAAGTAAACGAGTTGTTGAATAAGACCATAGCTGGGCTATGGCAAAATCGAATAATAAGACCATAACCAGGTTATGGCATGTGAATGAAAGACCGCGACAGGGCCTTGGCAATGTATGTGTAAGACCATAGTTGGACCATGGCTTCGAAAAATCAACGTACTCGTATCGTAAGCATTTATAAACTCAAAGTGATTTGATAAGTGACTTGGCCGTTTTGCATAAGTCAGTATACCCTACAGGTTTGGCATGGCCTAGCACACGACCTGGCACACGGGCTTGTGTGGCCACTTCGAAGGGCACACGGGCTAGACACACGGGCGTGCGGTTGGCCGTGTGACCCAAGTCAGTATGTATGTCCTGTTTCCACACGGCTTGAGACACGGGCGTGTCTGGAGCTGTGTGAGGCACACGGCCTGTTCACATGGGCGTGTGACTCCTGTATGGTTGAAAATTTTCTAAGTTTCCAAAAATTTTCGTATGTTATTAGTTTAGCCCCGAACCACTTCTAAAGCATGTTTAAGACATCGTAGGGCTTTAGAAGGGACGATGTGTTTGTGATTAAATGGTATTTGAGTATGAATGCATAAATGTATGAGTTATGTATGTTAAATGATGTTTATTGATCGGTGATACCTCGTAACCCTACTCCAGCGACGGATACGGGTTAGGGGTGTTACAATTATTGGTATCAGAGCTACGGTTTAGTCGATTCTAGGACTAACGTAGCATGTGTGAGAGTATAGCTATACATGCCATATATAACCTGTGATAGTGTGATGAATCCTGACATTAAAAACTATGTTTTCGTATAGTAATGGATCTCGAACGAGCTGTAGCGGATGATGTTAAGAGTAATGCGCCAACTCTCGCTCAAGGGACAGCGCCTTCCGAATCTAGAATCGTGTCGAGTAGTCACAGAGGTGAGGCTAAAGAATCCTTTTTATAGATGATGAATGAGTGGTTCACTCAATATGTTCGGACAAATCCAGCTGTTCAACAACCTCCACCCCCTCCTATTCTCCAAACTGTGCTTGTAGCTCCTCAAGGAGTCGAGCTTTTAAGATTTAATAAGCGTTCAGTTGATAAGATCCAAAAACACAGAGCTGAACAGTTCAGGGCTAATCTTGATGATGACCCTGAGAGAGCCGAGTTCTGGCTTGAAAATACTATCCGAGTGTTTGATGAACTTTCGTGTACGCCAGCTGAATGCTTAAAGTGCACTATTTCTCTTTTGAGAGAATCTGCGTATCATTGGTGGAATACTTTAGTGTCGGTAGTGCCGAGAGAGTGAGTGACCTGGGAATTCTTTCAGACCGAGTTCCAGAAGAAATACATCAGTCAACGGTTCCTTGATCAAAAGCATAAAGAATTTCTAGAATTGAAACATGGCCGTATGACCGTAACTGAATATGAAAGAGAATTTGTAGGGTTGAGCAAGTATTCTTGAGAATATGTTTCTACCGAATAGATAATGTGCAAGTGGTTTGTTGATGGGCTGAACGAAGACATTAAACTTCTGGTCGGGATATTGGATTTAAAAGAATTCGTTGTGTTAGTCGAACATGCTTGCAAAGCTGAAAAACTGGGCAAAGAAAAGAGAAAGGCTGATTCGGAAGCTAGAGATTCGAGAAAGAGATTGATGAATAAAACCTATCACTCTTCATCAAAGAAATCCCAAGATTCGTATATTCTATCAAATGCACTAGTGGAGTACTCTAATAGAGATCGTGGGAAGCAATTTTCGAGTTCAAAAACTCCAGCTATGTCAGTGGCAAGTGTGGGTAATGTTAGACTGAACAAACCTAAATGTGGATAATGTGGAAAATGACATTTTGGAGAGTGTAGACTGAATTATAAAGCCTATTTTAGATGTGGTTCGCACGAACACTTCATTCGAGATTGTCCTGAGTTAGATGAGAAAGATAAATCTCAGAGTGCAAGACAAAGCAACACGACTGCGAAAGGAAGACCATTCCATAGTGTTGGAAATGTGAGTGGGTAGTAGAGGTGCAACACGAGATACTGCTGTGAGATCTGAGGCCAGAGCACCTGCTAGAGCCTACGCTATTCACGCTCGTGAAGAAGCGTCATGTCCAGATGTTATCACTGGTACTTTCGCTCTCTATGATACTAATGTGATTGCATTGATAGATCCAGGATCAACTTATTCTTATATATGTATGAATTTAGTATCTAGTAAGACTTTGCCTGTAGAGTCTACTGAATTTGTGATTAGAGTATCAAACCCCTTAGGCAAATGTGTTTTGGTTGACAAAGTCTGCAATAATTGTCCATTAATGTATCGGGATTTCTGTTTTTCGGCTAATCTGATGTTGTTGCCATTCGATGAATTTGATGTGATTTTGGGTATGGATTGGTTAACGATGCATGATGTTATAGTGAATTGTAGATGAAAGACAATTGAACTGAAATGTCAGAATAATGAGACTATTAGAATTGAATCTGATGATCTGAATAGTTTGCCAGTTGTGATCTCATCTATGTTCGCTCAGAGATTTGTGAGAAAGGGGTGTGAAGCTTATCTTGCTTATGTACTTGATACGAAAGTGACAGAAACAAAGATTGAATCAGTACCAGTTGTGTGCGAGTATCTAGATGTATTTCACGAAGAGTTACCGGGTTTACCACCTACCAGAGAGGTTGAGTTTGGTATTGAATTAGTACCAGGAACAACGCCGATATCGATAGCTCCGTACAAAATGGCTCCGTCAGAGTTAAAAGACTTGAAAGCTCAGTTGCAAGAGTTGACAGATAAAGGTTTTGCTAGACCGAGTTTTTCTCCCTGGAGTGCACCGGTGTTATTTGTGAAAAAGAAAGATGGCACGATGAGAATGTGTATAGACTATCGACAGCTCAACAAAGTGACGATCAAGAATAAATACCCTTTGCCTCAAATAGATGATTTGTTTGATTAGTTAAAAGGGGAAACAATGTTTACAAAAATTGATTTAAGATCAGGTTATTACCAGTTGCGAGTTAAAGACTCAGATGTGCCAAAGACTGCATTTAGAACAAGGTACGGACACTACGAATTTCTTGTTATGCCTTTCGGACTAACAAATGCACCTGCTATTTTTATGGACTTGATGAACCGGATTTTCAGGTCGTACTTAGATCGATTCATAGTTGTATTTGTTGATGACATTTTGATTTACTCTCGTGATGAATCTGAGCATGCCGAGTATTTGAGAATCTTGTTACAAACTTTGAGAGATAAGCAGTTGTTTGCAAAGTTCAGCAAATGTGAGTTTTGGCTACGAGAGGTTGGTTTTTTGGGACATATAGTTTTAGCCGAGGGTATTCGAGTTGACCCGAGCAAAATTTCTGCGATTATAGATTGGAAGCCTTCGAGAAATATATCAGAAGTCCGTATTTTTTTGGGACTAGCCGGCTATTATAGACAATTTGTAAAAGGCTTCTCGATGTTTGCGACTCCGATGACACGATTGCTTCAAAAAGATGTTAAATTTGAGTGGTCAGAAAAGTGTCAGCAGAGCTTCGAGCAGTTGAAAACATTATTGATAGAAGCACTAGTGTTAGTTCAGCTTGAGTCGGGTAGAGAATTCATAGTTTTCAGTGATGCATCGATAATTGGTATGGGTTTTGTTTTAATGCAGGAAGGTAAAGTTGTAGCTTATGCCTCGAGACAGTTGAAGCAGCACGAAAAGAATTATCCGACGCACGATCTAGAGTTAGCTGCGATAGTGTTTGCATTAAAAATTTGGCGTCATTACTTGTTTGGTGAGAAATGCCATATTTATATCGATCACAAAAGCTTGAAATATTTGATGACTCAGAAAGATTTGAATTTACGACAGCGGAGATGGCTAGAATTTCTAAAAGACTATGAATTAGTGATTGATTATCATCCGGGGAAAGCGAATGTAGGTGTTGATGCTTTGAGCCAAAAGTCCTTATTTTCTTTACGTGCTTTAAACACACAATTAGCTTTGTCTGACAATGGTTCGATAGTAGCCGAGTTGAAAGCGAGACCGTTATTTCTACAGCAGATTTGTGAGGCTAAAAAATTTGATAATAAATTGCAAGCAAAACGAGCTCAGTGTGAGTCAACTTCTGATTCAGAGTTTCGAATATGGCTTGATGACTGTTTGATGTTTCGTGATAGAATATGTGTACCAAGAAATTCTGAGCTCATTCGGAAGATTCTAAATGAAGCACACAGTAGTTGTTTAACAGTACATCCGGGAAGTACGAAAATGTATAACGATTTGAAACAGCTTTATTGGTGGCACGACATGAAATGAGATATCTCAGAATTTGTTTCGAAATGTTTGATTTGTCAGCAAGTCAAAGCTAAGCATCAAGTGCCGTCAGGTTTATTACAGCCTATTATGATTCCTGAGTGGAAGTTGGATAGAGTAACAATGGATTTCATATCGGGTTTGCCCTTATCTCCGAAAAAGAAAGATGCGATCTGGGTTGTTGTTAACAGATTTACGAAATCAGCTCATTTCATTCCAGTACGTACAGATCTCTCGCTTGATAAATTAGCTGAGTTATATATTTCCGAAATTGTGAGATTACATGGTGTTCCCCTATCTATTGTTTCGGATAGAGATTCAAGATTTACTTCGCGATTTTGGAAGAAATTGAAAGAAGCTTTGGGTTCAAAGTTGTATTTTAGTACTATGTTTCACCCGCAAACAGATGGCCAATCTAAACGAGTTATTCAGATACTTGAGGATATGTTGCGTTGTTGCATTCTTGAGTTTGAAGGTAGCTGGGAGAAATATCTACCGCTGATTGAATTTGCTTACAATAATAGCTTCCAATCGAGTATAAAGATGGCACCGTACGAAGCTTTATATGGTCGTAAATGTAGAACACTGTTGTACTGGACTGAGCTTAGTGAAAATAAGATTCACGGGGTTGATCTGATCAGAGAGACTGAAGAAAAAGTGAAAGTAATTCGCGATAGTTTGAAAGCAGCTTCAGATCGACAGAAATCGTACGCAGACTTGAAACGGAAAGATATTGAGTTTTAGATCGGGGATAAAGTGTTTTTGAAAGTGTCACCGTGGAAAAAGATATTGCGGTTTGGTCGGAAAGGGAAATTGAGTCCGCGATTCATCGGACCGTTTGAGATTACTGAGCGAGTTGGGCCAGTGGCATATTGACTATCTTTACCGTCTTAGTTAGAGAAAATACATAATGTGTTTCATGTGTCGATGCTTCGACGATACTGATCCGACCCTTCACATGTCATTTCCCCGATCGAGGTTGAAATTCAGTCTGATATGTCATATGCTGAAGAACCGATTTGAATTTTAGCTCGTGAGATCAAAGAACTGAGAAATAAGAAAATAGCGTTAGTGAAAATAGTATGGCATCGACACCGGGTTGAAGAAGCTACATGGGAACCTGAAGATGCTATGAGAAAACAATACCCGAACCTATTTACTGGTAAGATTTTCGGGGACGAAAATCCCTAAGGGGGGAGAGTTGTAACAGCCCAGTTTTAGCTAAATCAGAATAGTGGTTTTAGAACCACAAATTCGATGTCAAAAAAAATATTTTAATATTATTTTTGGTATTTACAGCATGTTATTTGATATGTGTGAAAATTTCGTGAGCTAATTTTATCGATTGGTTGGTTAATTTGATAAAAATGACTTAATTGCGTAAAATGCAAAAGTTGCATTCTACTTGTTAAAGGTGTTTAATTGCTATGATTTAATAAATCAAAGGTCCTTATAATGTTATTAGTCCATGATTAGTGTAAGTGGACAATTATGGCCATCCATTATATGTTTTTAAAGGTTTATAACAAAGGTTAAAATGGTAAATTATACAATAAGTTATGTTAAATTATTAAAACACAAAGTATCATCTTTGTTTCTTCTTGTTTCAACTGAAACTAGGGCTAAGGGAAGCCATTTTTGGGTGTTCAAGCATTCAGTCATTTCATTGCTTAATAGTAAGTCTATTTTTGCTCGATTTTTGATGATTTCTATGTTTTTGTAATCGTTGCAGCTCAATCTAGCTAGCCCGTACCTTTAATTTTGAAACTATTCAATATTTTGAGAGTTTCTATTATTGAATCTATGCGTTCTTTGATGTTTAATGTTGAAATATGAAAGCTTGATGATAGTTTTACATGTTTTGTTAAGTTATTTTTGATGAAAATGCATAATAGGGATTAAATTGTTAAAAGTGCAAATTGAGTGGTTGAAATGTGAAATAAATGGAAGTTTTGGGTTGCTAGGGACCTATAAATAATTTGACCAAGCTTGGGTTTATTAAAATTATGTGAATTTTGTGTTTTGTGAAATAAGGACTAAATTGTAAAAGTTGTGAAATACTTGGGGCAAAAGTGTAAAAGTGCTTTAAAGTGTGACATGAACTAAATTGAAAGAATATGTGATTGAATAAGTTAATTTTTAATTCATATAGATCAAGAAAGAAAGAATTCGGATTTAGATCGGGGGAAAAAGCAAGGTTATCGAGTAGTCGGTCAATTTCGTCAAATCCGTACACGAGGTAAGTTTGTATAACTAAACTTAAATGTGTATCTATTTATTTGATGGATGAAATTGAGATAGTATTTTATTCTATTAGATAAATGTGGAGATATTAAATTAAATGCACGGTTTAAGTAAACAAGTTACTGAATAAGACCATAGCTGGGCTATGGCAAAATCGAATAATAAGACCATAATTGGGTTATGGCATGTGAATGAAAGACCACGGCAGGGACTTGGCAATGTATGTGTAAGACCATAGTTGGACTATGGCATCGAAAAATCAACGTACTCGTATCGTAAGCATTTATAAACTCAAAGTGATTTGATAAGTGAATTGGTGAGAATAAATATGTATCAGTACAGGTATGTACGGAAAACTATTCGAGTAACGAGCTGATGGAAGTCGAGAATTTTATGTTAATTTATTGATTGATGCTTTAATGCAATTTATGTTATCCATTTAGAAATGTTAATGAATGATGTGATTATTTCATATTTACATACGAACTTACTAAGCTTATAGCTTACTCTATTTATTTGTTCCTATGTTTTATAGTATTTCAAAGCTAGCTCAGATCCGGGGATCGTCAGGGACTTCATCGCACTATCGGACACCTATTTTGTACTTTTGAGTTATGTAAATATGACATATGGCATGTATAGGCTTGTGTCATTTTGGTATGTTTTGTGGATATGTATTTAGGCCATTTGGGTTGGCATAAGATGATGAACATGATGATGTTTATAAATGTGCAAATGGTTCTATTTTGAGTTTGGTAAATTGACTTATGTTATGTGATTGAAGTTGATAATTTGGAAGTTATGTGTTTGTGAATTTATGCTTGATAATGCATATTTGGGCCTTGAAATGGTACCATTTGTACTTGTGTAGGTATGTGCAAAAAAATGGGGTGGCAAATTGGCCTTGCAAATGGCCTCTTTTTGTCCACACGGGCAGAGACACGGGCATGTGTCTCAGCCGTGTGTGACACACTGTTATGTTACACGACCGTGTGTCCCCTGGTGTTGAAATTGAATTGAAGTTAGTATGCTCCACACGGTCTCACACACGGGCGTGTGACTGGCTGTGTGGTACAAGTCAGTATACCCCCTAAATAGCACACGGCCTAGCACACGGGCGTGTGACTTGGCCGTGTTGCATAAGTCAGTATACCCTACAGGTTTGGCACTGTAACAGCCCGGTTTAGACCCTAGTAGGAATAGTGGTTTCGAGACCACAAATCTGAGGTCAAAAAAATATTTTAAAATTATTTATTTATGTTTATAATGTGTGATTGAACCTGTGTGAAAGTTTCGTGTGAAAATTTTATCGACTGTGTGTCGAATTGTGAGAAAGGACTTAATCGCATAAAGTGTAAAATACTGTGTGCTGATTGTTAAGTGCTTAATTGTTGTTGGCTTTTGAATGTGGAGTCCTTAAAAGGCAGTAAGCCCATTATTTGAGTTAGTGGTTGACAAAGGACAAGTATGTCCTTAATGTTTATATGTTTTATTTATTAATTCAAAAGGTTAATTTAGTAAATAACATGATAATATGTTATAATGAAAATAAGGTATGAAAATAGACATTTGTTCATCTATTTTCTTGACCGAAAATATCAAAGGAAAGAAATAAAAGAATAAGCAAGGGTTCGGCCATGGTTTTGGCTTGATTCAAGGTTAGTTTTTGATCCGTTTTTGATAATTTCTACGTTTTTGTGATCGTTGCTTAGTGTTTTAGCTAACCCATGCTTAAATTTTGTGAATTGATGATGAATATGAAATGTGCCATGGATGAATTCATGAGCTTTGTGAAGTTTGGTGATGGATTACGAAAGATATGTGTTAGATTAACATATTTTGTCTTGGAATTTTTAGTGAAATTGAGTAATTTGAGCTTAATTGAGAAAGGTGTAACAGCCCGAATTTGACCCTAATCGGAACGGTGGTTTCGGGACCACTAATCCACGTCAGAAAAATATTTTTATATTATTTTATGTGTTAATTATATATGATTTGGCATGTGTGAAAGTTTCATAAGATAATTTGTTTGTTTGTGTGATTATTTTAAGAAAAAGGATTAAATTGTTTAAGAAGTAAAAGTAGCCTTTATTTAAATTGGAAGGGTTTAATTGACTTGTTTTATTTCATGTATGGACTTGCATGTCAAATTACATAAAATTTAAGCAAGTGGACGGCATAATGATGGTTTCTTATTTTTAATTATTTTCTTTTAGTAAGTGGCATTATATTAATAGTTTATAAATGATTAAAATAAGAAAAAACATAAAAGAATGATGGGATATTCATCTTCCATCTTTCTTGTTCTTCATTGCCGAATTTAACCAAGAAAAGAGGGGGACTTAAGCTCTCAATGTTCGGCTATTGCATGTCATCTTGAGGTTAGTATTTGAGTTGGTTTTGTAGATTTTTACATTTTTGAGTTAGTTAGTCTAAATATTATCAAACCCATGTGAAAATTTTAGAGTTTGAAGTATGTCATAGGTTCGGCCATGGATGCATTCTTTAGCTTTGTTGTGTTTGATGGAAGAATAATAAGCATATGTTTGAAATCAATATGATTTGAGTATGAAAAATTAGATGAAATGGAGTTTGATGGCTTAAATTGTGAAAATAATTAGTTGAGGGTCTAAAATGCGAAATAAATAGCTTATATAGATTTATATAAGGAGGAAGGAAATTCGGTTCACAAGAAATTTAATCAAATTTCATGTATTTTGTGTTTTATGCCTTGAGGACTAAATTGCAAAAGTTGTAAACATTAGGGGCAAAAAGGTCATTTGCCTATTTATGTGTTTTAAGACTAAATTGAATATAAATGTGTTTGAATGAACTTAATTTGATCATGTTTAGATCAAGAACAAAGGAAAAAGGACTTGGATCGGGAAAAGCGAAAGTAATTGAATAAATAGGTCTTTGTTGTCAAACGATATCCGAAGTAAGTCTCTAAGCAAATATATGTCGTAAATTATTTATGTAATTTAGTAAATGCTGAAATTTTGGAACCATTGTGACTATATATAAATTTGCCGAATTTGGCTAAGTATAATATGTGATTTGGTTGAATTATTTGAATGTTAGAAGTTATTTGAATATTCGTACGATGAGATTTCAATGAGAAAGAGGTTCAATATATGAAATGATTCATGTGAGATATCTTTAAGTATTACTATTCGGGCTTTGAGCCTAGCAAGCCTTGGGCTGGTGAATTTTTCGGGCTTTATGCCTAGCAGGCTTATTGCCGGTGAATGAATATCAGACCTCGGGTCTAGCAGGCTTAGTGCCGGTGTGAAATTCAGGCTTATGCCTAGCAGGTTTTAAACCGGTGATGTAATATCGACTTATGGTTTATGAGCTTACCTAGTTATATGTTTACTAAGCAAACCAATGATAATACGAGTTTGTTTATATTCGACCATATAGGTATGTGCTCATGAGTTATTTAATTGAGTATTCATGTTCGATCAAATAGGTAAGCATATATGTGAAGTCTATCAAGCTAGAATGAAACTAATGTTCATGTGTATTCGGCCTTTTGATTATGTGGACACATTGTTATTACATTGATATTAGATATTTGAATAAATGAGATGTCAAATGGACATGTTTATATACATTTATTTATGCGAAATTAATAAGTACAGAGCATTTACTTATTTGTATATATATATATATATGTGATTTTATTGAATTATATGCATATGTAATATGAGTAGATGGTTAAGAGTTGATATTTTATACTTGAACCATATGCCGAAATGGTAATTTGTTTGTTAAAAGGCAAGATAGTGATGATTATTAAGTTAAATGAGGTATTGGCGTTCGGCAATAATTGACCAAATGTGTTAAGTTATAAATTATATGATATTAAGTAATTGTTTTAAAATGTTTGAGTGTTTAAATTGATTCGTTTTAATTGCTTAAGACTTACTAAGCTAAGTTAGCTTACTCTGTGTGCTTGTCACTCTGTTTTATAGATTTTGGTCAAGCTACGAGCTCAGGGGATCATCAACGAAGTCATCCACACTATCGACTTATTTTGGTACCTTTAAACTTGGATTTTGAACTTAAGGCATGTATAGGCTAGACTATGTTTTGAATCAATGGATTTTGTTCTTGTATATATATATATAGCCATGCGAAAATGGCTAAATTATGGTATTTTGGTCTTTAATGTATTCGGCCATGGCATTTGATCACCATAAAAGTGTATTTCATAGTGTAATTATGATTGTGTTAGTAGTATGGTTGATTTATGTTATTCATGTCATGCATTTGATCAAGTAAATAACTCATCTTAGAAATATATCTTATAGTATATTATATGAGTTGGATATTCATATGACTTGACCTAAATGTTGAGGTGATTGTGAATGTGGTTCTATTGTGCATGTCTTAATAAATCATGGATGGAAATTTCATTATTTGTTAGTTGGTCATATTTATGCGGTTTGAAACAATAAGGTTTGAAATTGGGAAGTGGTCAATTGCATATTTGAATGTGTTTGGGTTATGGATTGATGAAGATTTACTATTGAAGTGATTAAATGAAACATGAATTGAAAAGAGATTATTATAATGTAATTTGCATATTCGGTCAAAAGATGAAATCATAGGTTAAGTAATTGGAAATGGCATATTCGGTTATGGTTACAATTGCGCATGTGTATTAAGTTCATTTTATGTATTTCGATATATGAAAAGGGATATTTGGTACTTAGGTTCGGTTGTGTTCTTACAAATGAATTGAGGCATACTTTGTTGAAATGAATTTATTTGGTTTATTTAAATAACCATGCAACCACATATATGTATGTTTATATTTTGTGATTTCTATCTATTTTAGGTAGTTATTATAAACATATGCATATTCGGTTAATGTGGCTTAAATGAACAATGAATAGTATCCATTGTTATTTGTTACGATGGTTTATTTGTGAATTTGATTAAAAGGGATTTAAGATATGTATGTTATTATTTAAGCATATTAATGTTTGGTTATATCGCTTCGGATGTGACTATGTGCGCAGTAATTGTTTGTGGTGACTTGTGTTATGTTCAGTAATGCCTTGCAACCCCAATCCGACGACGGATACGGGTTAAGGGTGTTACAAAAGGTGTAAATTGAAGGACTAAAATGTGAAATAAATGAAATGTGTGGGCTTGTATTAGCATGGGAAGAATTCGGCTAAGCTTGTGTGAGTAGAAATTATGTGAATTTGATGATTTGGTGAAATAGGGACTAAAGTGTCGAAATGTGAAAATGTGAGGGCTATTTTGTAAAATTCCCTAAAAATGTGTGTGTGGACTAAATTGAATGAATTGGTGATTGAATGGACTGAATTTGAATGTGTATAGACTAAGAAAGGAGAGGTTCGGATCGAGATCGAGGCAAAGACAAAGTGCTCGATTAATCGACCGTTTCGGTATTTTGACGTCCGAGGTAAGTTCGGATATAATACTAGTTGTAAAATATATCTATGTGATGTGAATTGAATAAATATATATATAACTATGAGATTAGAAATGCTATGTGCGGAATTGAATTAGAGGGCACTAAGTGTGCGAAATTAGAAACGAGACAGAGATGATTAGCACTGTGTGTGCGAAAAGATAGAAGCTTTGGCTTATCGAATTGGCACTGTGTGTGCGATACCGATATAAGTTCGGTTTAACATTTTGGCACTAAGTGTGCGGTGACGATGATGTTTCGATCATAAAACTAGCACTAAGTGTGCGAATAAATCAAAGGAATAGCAAAGATTGAACGAGATGTATTATCGAGCTATTGAGTAGCATGAATGGTGAGTAACTATGTGTTGATCAAGGTACGTTTGAACCTATGTGGTTGATGATGATTTTAAAAGTTGAATGAATAGATATTTGAGCATATAGTTGAGATTGATGATGTGCTTAATTGTGCATTTATCTAAGTGATGGTTTAATTATATGTTGATGAGATATTATTGAGTTGTATGTATTGTATTTCGAACTTACTAAGCTTTGAAAGCTTACTGTGTGATTTGTTTCTCTGTTTTACAGTGTCAGTAAAGCTAGCTCGGATCCGAGGATCGTCAGCATCTCTATCACACTATCGGCAATCTATTTTGGTACTTTTGAAGATGTGTATATTTGAATATGGCATGTATAGGCTAGATGTTTTGAACCATGTTTGAGATGTGTAAACAGCCATGTGATGTGGCTAGATGAATGTTGACAATATGCATGTGTGATTTTGGTATATGATGCATGTTATGGTATGGCTTGATGGCAATGAAAATGTCTTATGAATGGTAAGCTTAGTGATGGATTGATGCTATTGTGATCTAGTGATATTGTGGATGAATCATGCTTGGTTATGCATGTGTTTTAGTTGTGCAATTTGGTATATAAGTTGACATGATTAGAAATGAGATTGGATGGGATGAAAAGGTTGATCATTTGACATGTATTTGGTTGCCCAATTGTGTGTGAAAATAGGCTTGTATGTGCTTGTAGGTATGACCCAAGTGTGGGTGGCATTTTGGCCTTGCAAATGGCCTATTTTGCATACGGCCAAGGAGGACGCGGCGCGTGTCTCTCTTTGTGTGGCTCAAGGGCCACTTGAAGTGTGCTGGGCGGGTTACACGGCCCCGTGGCACTGCAGGCGTGTCACGGTGGCCGTGTGACCAAGTCGATAGCTAGCTTAATTTCACACGGCCATGGCACTGCGGGTGTGTCCGGTGGCCGTGTGGACAAGTCGATATGTATGCCCCTGTTTGGCACGGCTTTGGACACATGGGCGTGTTTGAGTAGCTATGTGAGGAGGCACGGCTTTGGTGAGCAGGCGTGTGACCTCTGCATTTTTTGAAAAATGTTCAAATTTCCAAGAATTTTGTATGTGTTCGGTTTAGTCCCGACCTCTTTTTAACACGTGTTTAAGGTCTCGTAGACCGTAATAAGGGAATATATGTTTATATTTGAATATGTTTAATTGATGATTGACTTAGTGTTGTGAAATGGATGTGAAATGTTCTGATTGTTCGGTAATGGCTCTTAACCCTATTTCGGTGACGGTTTCGGGTTAGGGGTGTTACAGGCACGGCCTAGCACACGGGCTTGTGTGGCCACTTCGAAGGGCACACGAGCTAGACACACGAGCGTGCGGTTGACTGTGTGACCCAAGTCAGTATGTATGTGCTGTTTCCACACGGCCTGAGACACGGGTGTGTCTGGAGCCGTGTGAGGCACATGGCCAGTTCACACGGGCGTGTGACTCCTGTATGGTTGAAAATTTTCTAAGTTTCCAAAAAATTTCGTATGTTACCGGTTTAGTCCCGAACCACTTCTAAAGCATGTTTAAGGCCTCGTAGGCCCTTAGAAGGGACGATGTATTTGTGATTAAATGGTATTTGAGTATTAATGCATAAATGTATGAGTTATGTATGTTAAATGATGTGTATTGATCGGTAATACCTCGTAACCCTACTCCGGCGAGGGATACAGGTTAAGGGTGTTACATTTATTGGTATCAGAGCTACGCGTTAGTCAATTCTAGGACTGACGTAGCATGTGTGAGAGTATAGCTATACATGCCATATATAACTTATGATAGTGTGATGAATCCTGACATTAAAAACTATGTTTTCGTATAGTAATAGATCCCGAACGAGCTGTAGCGGATGATGTTGAGAGTAATGTGCCAGCTCCCGCTCAAGGGACAGCGCCTTCCGAATCTAGACCCGTATCGAGTAGTCATGGAGGTGAGGCTAAAGAAGCCATTTTCCAGATGATGAATGAGTGGTTCACTCAATATGTTCGGACAAATCTGACTGTTCAACAACCTCCACCCCCTCATATTCCCTAAACTGTGCCTGTAGTTGCTTAAGGAGTCGAGCTTTTAAGATTTAATAAGCCTCCAGTTGATAAGATCCGTAAACATGGGGATGAAGAGTTCAGGGCTAATGGTGATGATAACCCTGAAAGAGCCGAGTTCTGGCTTGAAAATACTATCCGAGTGTTTGATGAACTTTCGTGTACGCCAGCTGAATGCTTAAAGTGTGCTATTTCTCTTACGAGAGACTCTGCGTATCATTGGTGGAATACTTTAGTGTCGGTAGTCTTGAGAGAGCGAGTGACACAGGAATTCTTTCGGACCGAGTTAGGAAGAAATACATCGATCCAACGGTTCCTTGATCAAAAGCATAAAGAATTTCTAGAATTGAAAGCAGGGGTGTATGGTATGCGAATATGAAAGAGAATTTGTACGGTTGAGCAAGTATGCTCGAGAATATGTTTCTATCGAAGAGATAATATGCAAGCAGTTTGTTGATGGGTTGAACGAAGACATTAAACTTCTAGTCGGGATATTGGATTTAAAAGAATTCGTTGTGTTAGTCGAACTGCTTGCAAAGCTGAAGAACTGGGAAAAGAAAAGAGAAAGGCTGATTCGGAAGCTAAAGATTCGAGAAAGAGATTGATGAATAAACCCTATCACTCTTCATCAAAGAAATCCAAAGATTTGTATAGTCGATCAAATGCACCAGTGGAGTACTCTAATAGAGATCGTGGGAAGCAATTTACGGGTTCAAAAACTCCAGCTATGTCAGTGGCAAGTGTGGGTAATGTCAGACCGAACAAACCTGAATGTGGACGATGTGGAAAACGACATTTTGGAGAGTGTAGACTGAATGATAAAGCCTGTTTTAGATGTGGTTCGCACGAACACTTCATTCGAGATTGTCCTGAGTTAGATGAGAAAGATAAATCTCAGAGTGCAAGACAAAGCAACACGACTGCAAGACAAAGCACATGGGCGTGTGACTTGGCCGTGTTGCATAAGTCAGTATACCCTACAGGTTTGGCACGGCCTAGCACACAACCTAGCACACGGGCGTGTGTGACCACTTCGAAGGGCACACGGGCTAGACATGGGCATGTGGTTGGCCGTGTGACCCAAGTCAGTATGTATGCCCTGTTTCCACACGGCTCCAGACACGGGCGTGTCCGGGCCGTAAGGCAACGACTTTATTCACCACGGCGTGTGACCCCTGTATGGTTGAAATTTTTCTAAGTTTCCAAAAATTTTCATATCTTATCGGTTTAGTCCCGAATCACTTCTAAAGCATGTTTAAGGCCTTGTAGGCCCTTAGAAGGGACGATGTGTTTGTTATTAAATGGTATTTGAGTATGAATGCATAAATGTATGAGTTATGTATGTTAAATGATGTGTATTGATCTGTAATACCTCGTAACCCTACTCCGGCGACGGATACGGGTTAGGGGTGTTACACGAGGTCATTCGACAAAGCAATTGGATGAATTTCTTTCGTAAAGAGTATACAATAAGGAGTTTTCAATCATGATACTTCTTGTGGACTGACTCCATGATTAAGTAAATTTCGAATTATCGAAACGATGTTTCTAGACATAATTATAATTACTCGAGCCTAATTGTATATGTCCGATTGGTCCTTCTGCTAACTCAACAAAAGCTCGATCAGACTACATTTGAATTAGAAGAAAATTCTACGACTTTGGAAATAATTTAATTGAGTCTATTTATTCGATGTGAAATTAAATTAGGCGGTCATGAGATTTGTTCAACTAGAGAATTTGATTAAAGAATCTTCTTAGAAAAATTAATTTGGAAAATCTAAGTGAGTTTTGGGAAAATTAATTTTGGTCAAGTAAAATTAAATTAATTGAAATTAATATGATATTTTTGGAAATTAATTTTCAAGTCAAACAATTGGCCTAATGGGTAATTGAACTTGAAAATTAGACCTGAGATCAAAAATTGGGCCTAACAACCTAAAGCTGAGACTAAGACACAAAAACTGGTCGAACTGGTCCTAGTATGTGAAGTCGGGCTGTCTGTCCAACCAGTGGCAAGATCGGACTGGCCAGGCCGTCATTGGCCCGGACCGAACTTGCAACAGTCCAACCGATTTCGGGTGCCATGAGGGTGTCGCACCTGCGATGGCGCCACCGGACACGACAATGCCGACATCATCGGCGCATTCCGGTGGTCGGCGGGTGGTCCTTCAGCGGTTGAACAGTGGAGGGATCACACTCCTACTTGGACTCTACTGGATAATTTGATTCCAAATTAACTATTTCAAAAAAAAATATTTTAATAGATTTAATATTAAATTTAATTTAATACTTATCTTAATAGTATTTTATTAATTTAATATTAAATTGATAATCTTAATATTAAATTTAATTTAATATTTATCTTCATAAGTATTATATTAATTTAGTATTAAAGTGATTAAGTTTAATCATAGTTGAACTTTCTAAACTTTCCCTATATAAAGAGAGGCATGAGTCATTATTTTTCACACATTTGAATTTAAGAGAAATTTGTAGAGAGAAAATTTTATGAAAAAATTATTTCAGAAGATTTTTATAGAAATTTTTCTTATTTACAGCTTGGCCCAAAATTTTAGAGAAAATTTGAAATTACCCCACTGGTAGTTTTGTGGAAAATTTTATGATTTGGAGCGAGCCCAGATTCGGAAGACATAAGCTTGAGGATAACAGAAAAGACTAATCAGGTAGAGTGTTCATCCTAGACGAATAAAAAATGTACAATTTTGATTAAGTGTTTATTACTTTAAATAACACAACCAGGTTCTAGTTTTTGGAAAAAAAATTTAAAACTTTCATTTTTCTTGAATCTATTTTCCACTGTGTTTCCAAAACCCGAACTTCCAACAACTAACGCTTTAACCATTGGGCTATCGCCCAATTCTTGTATATTTTTTACGCTTAATAATATAGATATGTTTTGTGGCATTTTTGGCGAAATTATGAAATAAAAAGGGAAGGGGCTTGAACTTGGTTATGCAAGGGGAAGGAGCCGCGTACAAACCATTAGGCCTAAGCCTATTTCTTGTCTATTTTATAAGCTAAAGGTGTCTAATAGCCATAGAATATTAATTGGAGGTCTTTAAAGGGCAATTATCCCCTTAAATCATGGTTGGCCGGCCATAGGGGACAAGGGAGTCAAAATTGGTCAAAGTTGGTAAAGGTTTGGTGACTAAATTAATTATTTTATATTAAAATAAAGAAAAGATGATATCCTTCTCTTTACTCATCTTCTTCCCCATAAAAACACAAGCAAAATAGAGGTTTTGAAGCTCAAAAAAATTTCAGCAAACTCTTCTCCCTACAAGTAAGTGATTTTAATGGTTTTTCTTGATGATAGTTGTACTTTTGGAACCCCTAAAGTTTAAGCTTTCTAAAGAGGGGACTATCTTGCAATATGGTGAAAAGTTTAGAGTTTTTCCATGTGAGATTTTAAGTTGTTTTCTGCATTTTTATGGAAGAAAATGAGTCTTAGTTGTTAGATGAACAACTTTTGTGAAAGGTGTTACCATGAAAACACTTAAAAGGACCTTTTTGTAAAGGTTGTAAAATGTGAGGTAAATGTGTGAAATAATGAGTTTTGATGGTTTCCATAAGAGAAATAAATGTTCACCTAGGCTCGTAAAAGGTAGAAATTTGATTAGAATTGATTTCCGAGCCTAGGGGTAAAATGGTCATTTTGCAAAAGTCTAAGGGCAAAATAGTAATTTTGCCAAAATATGATTATTGAAATGCAATTATTAATGTGATAATTAAATGAGCTAATTTGCTATTATAGATCAAGAAGAACCAAGAATTTACCTCGATCGGGGAAAGAACAAAGTATCGGACTAGATCGACGATCTAGCTTATTTTGAAATCGAGGTAAGTTTGTATGTGATAAATTCAACATTTATGCTAGTATGTTTGAGAATGTTTGATATTATAAGGATACAAGATATTTTATGAAATTGAGTATTAGTGTTGAATGAGAAAGATGATAAAAGTTGAGATGTTGAAGTCCCAGTTGGACTATAATTAGATGTGAGAATAATATCTTCGAGACATGAGATGGATAAGGTCCCGTGTAAGACCATGTCGGGGACATGGCCTCGGCACCGAATTGAGATTCCGTATAAGACCATATCTGGGATATGGCTCCGATATTGAATATGAGAATCGTATAAGACCATATCCGGGATATGGCACCGATACTTGAAGTGAGATTCCGTATAAGACCATATCCGGGATATGGCATCGGCACTCAGAGGTGACCCCATATAAGACCACATCTGGGATGTGGCATTGGCTTCGTGTTTGTGTTAATGACGATAAATATGCATCTTTGAGTATCCCTAGTGATTTAGCGGGATAAATAGATAAGCTTGGAAATAGAAATGAGATTAGTATTAAAGTCATGTGATTGAGTGAATACAGTGCAGTGAATAATTCACGAGGAATGTTTACGATATGTGGCATGGTATATGCTAGATAAGAACAAATCTGAGTAAGTTATGGCAAAGTGCTTATGATTTTGTGTGGTTATCTATTGCCATGAATTGATGTCATTATGAACTTATTGTTGCTGTTTATTTTCATGCAAACTTACTAAGCTTTATGCTTACCCCTCTCATTTCCCTTTTTCCTTGTAGTATTGCCAAGATAATTCGAGAATCGTGGGACGTCGGAGTTCGGAAATCACACTATCGACATCTCTTTGGTATAACAAGTTAGACTTATTTTGAGTATGGCATGTATAGGACTTGGGTGTTTTGTTATGTCATTTTGATAACCAAAGTGTTGGCTATTTATGTTATCAAAGTCATTTTGTAAATGGTCATTGGAATTGGGCCAATACATGACAAGTTTATTTACATTCAATGGTGATGAATTTCATGAAGTGTATGTTTGTATGGATGCATTGATTTTGAGTCCTTAGAAGTGATTTATAGTCATGAGATGTGTTGGATTGAATTAGTGCAAGCATGGTTGCTGTTCAGGGTGGCATTTGGCTTGGTAGATAGCCCTTTAAATGTCCACACGGGTAGACACACAGCGTGTGTCTAGGCCGTGTGTGTGACACATGGTCAGCCCCATGGGTGTGTTGAATGGCCGTGTGTCCCCATGCATGCTAGGCTTACAAGTCAGTATGCTCAGTAGTAAACACACAGGCAGAGACACGGCCGTGTGTCTCAGCCGTGTGGGAGGCACGGCCATGGATATGGACGTGTGCCCAGGCCGTGTGAAGTTTACACCTAAAATTAGGAATTTAATTCGACACACGGTCTAAGGACACGGGCGTGTGCCTTGGCCGTGTGACCATAGTGAGGTGATGACGTCATAAACAGAATGCCATGGTTTTGGCACACAGGTTAAGACACGGGCGTGTCGAGGTCGTGTGAGGGACACGGACTAGGGATACGAGCGTGTGTCCAGCCGTGGGAAAACCCTTGTAGGTTCGAGTTAGAAAATAATTTCTACACGGGATATGAACATAGGCGTGTGTGACCACACGGCTTGCCCGCACGGGCATGTTCCATTTCACACGAGCGTGTTGCCCCTGTTTAGGCAAAAACTTTTTAAGAGTGTAAAAGTTTTCGATTTAATTCCGGAACCTTCAGAATGTATGTTTATGGCCTCGTAGGCCCATAATAAGGATGTTATGCATATGAATGAGAAGTTTTAAGTTGAAATGAAATTTTATAGCCCAAAGTTGTATGTTCAAGTGAGATAAGTCTGGTAATATCTCGTACCCAGTTCCGACGTTGAATACGGTTAAGGGGTGTTACATTTAGTGGTATCAGAGCTATAGTTTAGTCGATTCTCGGACTAACGTAGCATAAGTATGAGTCTAGCTATACATGCCATACGTAAGGGTAATTGTGTAATGATAGTGTGACGACTCCTGACGGTTTGAATTGTATTTTTATATAGTAATGGATCCCGATCGGACTGCAGCTGATGATGCTGCGAGTAATACACCGGCTCCCGCGCAAGGGACCGTGCTGGTAGAGAGCAGACCCGAGAATTTGGGTCAGGGAGAAGAGGCTCGAGAAGCCTTTCTCCACATGATGAGCAACTGGTACACCGAATATATTCGAGCAAATCCTAATGCTCAACCCCTTCCACCTCCACCTATTCCTCAGCCCGCTCCAGTAGCTCCTCAAGTGGTTGAGGTAGTAAGAAGAGCAAGGCCTCCGGTCGATAAGATCCGGAAACAAGGAGCAGAAGAATTTTGGGCTAGTTAAGGCGATGATCCAGAAAGGGCAGAATTCTGGCTCGAGAATACCATCAGGGTATTCAACGAGTTATCATGCACACCTGATGAGTGCATGAAGTGTGTGGTATCCCTCTTGAGAGATTCGGCCTATCAGTGGTGGAATACCCTTGTGTCGGTGGTACCAAGGGAGAGAATTAACTGGGAATTCTTCCAGGAGGAATTTCGGAAGAAGTATATTAGCCAGAGATTCATTGACCAGAAAAGAAAAGAGTTCTTGGAGCTAAAGCACGGCCAAATGACGGTGACCGAATACAAACTTGAATTCGTAAGGCTCAGTAAATACGCTCGAGAGTGCGTATCGACAGAGGCTATCATGTGCAAAAGGTTCGGGATGGGTTAAATGAGGATATCCGTTTATATGTCAGAGTTCTCGAACTAAAAGAATTTATGGTGTTGGTAGATAGAGCCTGTAAGGCTGAAGAGTTGGCCAAAGAGAAAAGAAGAGCTGAGATTGAGTCCCATGACTCGAGAAAAAGACAACTGAGTAAGTCATACAAATCCTCATCTAAGAAATCAAGGGATTTTGCTACTTGATCAGTCACTTCGGCCGGGTTTTCAAACCGAAGTAAGGGCAAACAATTCTCGGGGTCTAAGGCTCAGACTACTTCGGTTGCTAGTGTTGGCAATGCCCGAATGAGTAGACCGGAATGCCCGCAGTGTGGCAGATGTCATTCTGGTGAGTGCCAAGCAAACGAGAAGGCTTGTTTCAAGTGTGGGTCTCTAGACCACTTTATCAGAGATTACCCTGAGGCGGGTGAGAAAGAGAAACCTCAGAATGCAAGATTGGGAAATACTGCTAGAGGAAGACCACATAAAAACCCGAGAAAAAAGATGAGTGGCAAGAATTCATCTAGAGAATAGACTGCGAGAGTTGAGGGTAGAGCACCGGCGAGAACATATACCATTCGTGCTCGCGAAGAGGCGTCCTCCCTTGACGTTATCACGGGTACATTTTCTCTTTATGATAACCATGTTATAGCTTTAATTGATCCAGGGTCTACCTACTCGTATATTTGCATGAAATTAGTCTCTAGCATGAGCATGCCTATAGAGTCTACTGAATTTGTGATAAGAGTGTCGAATCCCCTAGGAAAATGTGTATTGGTTGATAGAATATGCAAAGTTTTCCCTTTGATGATTAGGGGTCATTGTTTTTCTGCAAATCTCATGTTATTAGCGTTTGATGAGTTCGATGTCATCCTTGAGATGGATTGGTTAGTTACTCATGATGTGATTGTGAATTGTGGAAAGAAGTTTATTGAGTTAAAATGTAAAAGTGGGGATCTTATTCGTGTTGAATCAGATAAGCAAGACAAATCACCAGTAGTGATATCATCCTTGTTGAATCAGAAGTATTTAAGAAAGGGGTACGAAGCTTACCTTACCTTTGTGATGAATGCTAAAGAGATTAAGTTGAAAATTGAGTCGGTACCCATAGTGTGTGAATATCCAGATGTTTTCTCGGAGGAATTACCAGGGTTACCTCCGGTTAGGGAGATTGAATTTGGGATTGAGTTAGCTCCGGATACCGCCCCCATTTCTATTGCTCCTTATAGAATGGCTCCAACCGAGCTAAAAGAATTGAAAGAACAGTTGCAAAAACTAACGGATAAAGGCTTCGCAAGACCGAGTTTTTCTCCTTGGGGTGCTCCCGTATTATTTGTGAAGAAGAAAGATGGTTCTGTGAGGTTATGCATAGATTATCGACAACTTAATAAGGTAACTGTGAAGAACAAGTACCCGTTGCCAAGAATCGATGATTTGTTTGATTAATTGAAGGGAGCCACGGTGTTTTCGAAAATAGACTTAAGGTCTGGGTACTATTAGTTGAGAGTCAAGGACTCGGATGTGCCGAAAACTGCATTTCGGACGAGGTATGACCACTATGAATTTTTGGTCATGCCTTTTGGTTTAACAAATGCCCCAGCCATTTTCATGGACTTGATGAATCACATTTTTCGGCCATATTTGGATAAATTTGTCGTGGTCTTCATTGATGATATACTGATCTACTCTCGAGATGAAAACGAACATGCCGAGCATTTGAGAAAGGTTCTGCAAATTTTGAGAGATAAACAATTGTATGCCAAGTTTAGTAAAAGTGAATTTTAGCTTAAGGAAGTTGGATTTTTGGGGCACATTGTCTCGGGAGATGGAATTAGAGTCGACCCGAGTAAGATTTCAGCAATTGTTGAATGGAAACCTCCAAGGAGCGTAACTGAAGTGAGGAGTTTTCTGGGCCTAGCCGGCTATTATAGGCATTTTGTCAAGGGTTATCCATGATAGCTACTCTGATGACGAGACTATTGCAAAAAGATGTGAAGTTTGATTGAACAGAAAAGTGCCAACAGAGTTTTGAGAAACTAAAGGCATTGTTGACTAAGGCTCCTGTTTTGGTGCAACCTGAGTCGGAAAGAGAATTTGTGGTTTACAGTGATGCATCCATGAATGGATTGGGTTGTGTACTTATGCAAGAGGGCAATGTGATTGCATATGCCTCTAGGCAATTAAAGCCGCACAAGAAGAATTACCCGACCCATGACTTAGAGTTGGCCGCCATTGTGTTTGCATTTAAGATATGGAGACACCATTTATATGGCGAAAGGTGTCGGATATTCACCGACCATAAGAGCCTAAAATACTTGATGACTCAAAAGGAATTGAATTTGAGGCAATGAAGATGGTTAGAGCTGATAAAGGATTATGAGCTAGTGATTGACTATCATCCGGGAAAAGCGAACGTAGTCGCTGATGCATTGAGCAGTAAATCATTATTTGCGCTGAGAGCCATGAACACACGGATGATTTTGTCAGATGATGGTTCTATTCTAGCCGAGTTGAGGGCTAGTCCAATGTTTCTTCAAGAGATTTGTGAAGCCCAGAGAGGCGACAATGATTTACAAGCTAAAAGAGCTCAATGTGAGTCAAATGTCGAGTCAGACTTTCGGATAAGTCCAGATGGATGTTTGATGTTCCGAGATAGGGTCTGTGTACCCAGAAATGGTGAACTTATCCGGAAGATTCTGCATGAAGCACATAGTGGATGTTTGTCTGTACATCCAGGTAGCACGAAGATGTATAATGACTTGAGGAAATTGTATTGGTGGCCTAGCATGAAGAAAGTCATTTTTGAGTTTGTATCGAGATGTCTAATTTGTCAACAAGTGAAGGCTGAACATCAAGTACCTTCGGGTCTACTTCAGCCTATTATGGTTCCCGAGTGGAAATGGGACCGTATTACTATGGACTTCGTGACGGGTTTAGCATTGACGCTGAAAAAGAAGGATGCTGTATGGGTTGTAGTCGATAGACTTACGAAGTCAGCCCATTTCATACATGTACGAGTTGATTATTCTCTTGATAAGTTGGCAGATTTGTACATGTCAGAGATAGTAAAACTTCATGGTGTACCGTTGTCGATCATTTTAGATAGAGATCTGAGATTCACGTCACGGTTTTGGAAAAAGTTGCAAGAGGCTTTAGGCACAAAATTGAGTTTCAGTACAGCTTTCCATCCACAAACCAACGGGCAGTTGGAAAAAGTGATACATATACTTGAAGACATGCTTCAATGTTGCGTTTTGGAATTCCAATGTAATTGGGAAAAATACTTATTGTTGGTAGAATATGCCTACAATAATAGTTTTCAGTCAAGTTTGAAGATGGCACCTTATGAAGCATTGTACGGGCATAAGTGCAGAACGCCCTTGCATTGGACAGAACTTAGAGAGAATCAGATTCACGGGGTTGATTTGGTCAGGGAAACTGAAGAGAAAGTAAAGGTGATACGTGAATGTCTAAAAGTAGCCTCAGATAGACAAAAATCCTACTCGGATTTGAAATGGAAAGAGATTGAGTTCCAAGTAGGTGATAAAGTATTCTGAAAGTATCACCATGGAGAAAAGTCCTCAGATTTGGCCGGAAAGGAAAATTGAGTCTGCGTTTTATCGGACCTTATGAAGTTACCGAGAGGATAGGACCGTTAGCTTATCGTTTGGCCTTGCCACCTGAGATGGAAAAGATTCACGATGTCTTCCACGTGTCCATGTTACGACGATACCGTTCGGACCCTTCACATGTGATTGTGCCATCAGAAGTAGAGATTCAACCGAATATGACTTATGGCGAAGAGCCGGTAAAGATTTTGGCACGAGAGGTCAAACAACTGAGAAACAAAAGTATAGCCCTTGTTAAAGTGCTATGGAAGAGACATGGAATAGAAAAGGCTACATGGGAGCCCGAAGAGACCATGAGAAACCAATATCCCAACCTTTTTACATGTAAGATTTTTGAGGACGAAAATCCTTAAGGGGGAGAATTGTAACAGCCCGATTTAGAGGCTAGTCGGAACAGTAGTTCGGAACCACTAATTCGAGGTCGGAGAAAATTATTTTCATGTTATTTTATGAGTTAGAGCATAATTATATAAGTGCATGAAAATTTTGGTGCTTTAATTTTAGCGATTTCATGCTTAATCACGAAAAAGGACTAAATCGTAAAAAGTGCAAAAGTTCTATTTTATAAGCTAAAGGTGTCTAATAGCCATAGAATATTAATTGGAGGTCTTTAAAGGGAAATTAGCCCCTTAAATCATGGTTGGACGGCCATAGGGGACAAGGGAGTCAAAATTGGTCAAAGTTGGTAAAGGTTTGGTGACTAAATTGATTGTTTTATATTAAAATAAAGAAAAGATGATATCCTTCTCTTTACTCATCTTCTTCCACCGAAAAAAAAGCAAAATAGGGGTTTTAAAGCTCAAAATTTTTTTAGCAAACTCTTCTCCCTACAAGTGATTTTAATGGTTTTTCTTGATGATAGTTGTACTTTTGGAACCCCTAAAGTTTAAGCTTTCTAAAGAGGGGACTATCTTGCAATATGGTGAAAAGTTTAGAGTTTTTCCATGTGAGCTTTTAAGTTGTTTTCTGTATCTTTATGGAAGAAAATGAGTCTTAGTTGTTAGATGAACAACTTTTGTGAAAGGTGTTACCATGAAAACACCTAAAAGGACCTTTTTGTAAAGGTTGTAAATTGTGAGGTAAATGTGTGAAATAATGAGTTTTGATGGTTTCCATAAGAGAAATAAATGTTCACCTAGGCTCGTAAAAGGTAGAAATTTGATTAGAATTGATTTCCGAGCCTAGGGGTAAAATGGTCATTTTGTAAAAGTCTAAGGGCAAAATAGTAATTTCACCAAAATATGATTATTGAAATGCAGTTATTAATGTGATAATTAAATGAGCTAATTTGCTATTATAGATCAAGAAAAACCAAGAATTTACCTCGACCGGGGAAAGAACAAAGTATCGGACTAGATCGACGATCTAGCTTATTTTGAAATCGAGGTAAGTTTGTATGTGATAAATTCAACATTTATGCTAGTATGTTTGAGAATGTTTGATATTATAAGGATACATGATATTCTATGAAATTGAGTATTAGTGTTGAATGAGAAAGATGATAAAAGTTGAGATGTTGAAGTCCCGGTTGGACTATAATTAAATGTGAGAATAATATCTTCGAGACATGAGATGGATAAGGTCCCGTGTAAGACCATGTCGGGGACATGGCCTCGACACCGAATTGAGATTCCGTATAAGACCATATCTGGGATATGGCTCCGATATTGAATATGAGAATCGTATAAGACCATATCCGGGATATGGCATCGATACTTGAAGTGAGATTCCGTATAAGACCATATCCGGGATATGGCATCGGCACTCAGAGGTGACCCCATATAAGACCACATTTGGGATGTGGCATTGGCTTCGTGTTTGTGTTAATGACGATAAATATGCATCTTTGAGTATCCCTAGTGATTTAGCGGGATAAATAGATAAGCTTGGAAATAGAAATGAGATTAGTATTAAAGTCATGTGATTGAGTGAATACAGGTACCCGTGAATAATTCACGAGGAATGTTTACGATATGTGGCATGGTATATGCTAGATAAGAACAAGTACGAGTAAGTTATGGCAAAGTGCTTATGATTTTGTGTGGTTATCTATTGCCATGAATTGATGTCATTATGAACTTATTGTTGCTGTTTATTTTCATGCAAACTTACTAAGCTTTATGCTTACCCCTCTCATTTCCCTTTTTCCTTGTAGTATTGCCAAGATAATTCGAGAATCGTGGGACGTCGGAGTTCGAAAATCACACTATCGACATCTCTTTGGTATAACAAGTTAGACTTATTTTGAGTATGGCATGTATAGGACTTGGGTGTTTTGTTATGTCATTTTGATAACCAAAGTGTTGGCTATTTATGTTATCAAAGTCATTTTGTAAATGGTCATTGGAATTGGGCCAATACATGACAAGTTTATTTACATTCAATGGTGATGAATTTCATGAAGTGTATGTTTGTATGGATGCATTGATTTTGAGTCCTTAGAAGTGATTTATAGTCATGAGATGTGTTGGATTGAATTAGTGCAAGCATGGTTGCTGTTCAGGGTGGCATTTGGCTTGGTAGATAGCCCTTTAAATGTCCACACGCAGACACACTGCAGGCGTGTGTCTGGGCGTGTGTGTGACACATGGTCAGCCCCATGGGTGTGTTGAATGGCCGTGTGTCCCCATGCATGCTAGGCTTACAAGTCGGTATGCTCAGTGAGTAAACCTGCAGGCGAGAGACACGGCGGCAGTGTGTCTCGGCCGTGTGGGAGGCACGGCCATGGATATGGACGTGTGCCCAGGCCGTGTGAAGTCTACACCTAAAATTAGAAATTTAATTCGACACACGGTCTAAGGACACGGGCGTGTGCCTTGGCCATGTGACCATAGTGAGGTGATGATGTCATAAACAAAATGCCATGGTTTTGGCACACGGGTTGAGACACGGGCGTGTTGAGGCCGTGTGAGGGACACGGGCTAGGGACACGGGCGTGTGTCCGGCCGTGTGAAAACCCCTATAGGTTCGAATTAGAAAATAATTTCCTCACGGGATAGGAACATGGGCATGTGTGACCACACGACCTGCCCGCATGGGCGTGTTCCATTTCACACGGGCGTGTTGCCCCTGTTTAGGCAAAAGCTTTCTAAGAGTGTAAAAGTTTTCGGTTTAATTTCGGAACCTTCAGAATGTATGTTTATGGCCTCGTAGGCCCATAATAAGGATGTTATGCATATGAATGAGAAGTTTTAAGTTGAAATGAAATTTTATAGCCCAAAGTTGTATGTTCAAGTGAGATAAGTCTGGTAATACCTCGTACCCGGTTCCGGCGTTGAATACGGGTAAGGGGTGTTACACTTTAGATAAACACCCAATTTCTTCCAACACTCGCTTGGGTGGCGCTTACCTCAATACGTACAATTGTAAATCCTAACATCAGAATTAGCTACAATAACTCTTTGTTGCGACCTACCCTCTTTGGCTCGTTTTATAGGATGAGAATTTGAATCAGTGGAACCCGAACCTGTCTTAACCGGGACCTTACTCTTCTCTCATTTTTCTCGTTCCATTTGTTTAATCTCCTTCACAATTTTGGTTTTCTCCACTAGGTTCCCAAACACCTGTTCTTGTTGTGGAGCAACCTGAATTTTGAGGTTGTAACGCAACCCATTTTTGAACCTTACACACTTATCCTGCTCAGTTGCAACCATTCTTTGGGCATAACGACTAAACCTCTAAAATTCAGCCTCATATTTCGATACCGTCTTTTCACCTTACTTTAGCTCGATAAGCTCGAGCCTTCGGGCCTCCACATACCTATTGCCCACATATTTATTTTGAAAAGCTTCCTGGAAGTATTCCCAGGTTATTCGTTCAGCCTGCACACCCCTTACTACAGACTACCACCAACGATAGGCATCTTCCCTAAGCAAGGACATAGTGCCCTTCAGCTTTTGCTCTGGAGTACAGTCTAAATGCTCCATAATCCTTTTCGTCGACTCCATCAAATATTAATCCACACTAGGAGTCGTTCCAACAATGCCTTAAAAAGTTTCAACCTATTCGACCAGAGCCTTTCAACAATAAACCCAGGACTCCTCGATTCGGTTTGGGCTCTAGCAACCTTTTGTAGAACCTCAGCATTGTCTGAGTCACTGCATCATCCCCATTCGCATAGCCTCCGCCACCATTGACGGTGGAATTCTCAACCTCCGCCTCCGCCACCCTGAATAGTGGGCGGCTCTACAGGTGCAGCCCTACGCGGCCTACCCCTACCACGTCTACCTTGGGTGTTCATAATGATCCCATAGAAATTTTAAAATCTAAACTATATCTACAGTTTTTCAAATAAAGGTTCAAGCATTAGCTATTTCTTGAGTCTTTACAGTCTAACAATCACAGTTTATCTAAATTTTTATAAGTAATAGTAACTATAGTAGGACTGATATCGGAGACTCAACTTTTGATTTCCTACAGAAAATCAAATATTTCAAAAACTTGTGGCATGATTTTTCCCAACATACACCTTTTTAATGCATGCATGCAAACTTATTCAAAATTTCATGGCCCAAGTTTAGAAAAACAAGGCTCTGATACCACCAAATGTAACCTCCCCAACCCGACCCAGATGTTAGACCCACATTCGGGAGATTACATTAGCCACCGAGATGGCCTAGTAAGCTATCAGAGTTTATGAAACTGTCATTTTAAAACATTTGTTTATTTTAGAAGAAAACTTAATTAATTACCAATTTATTTATTACTTAAAATTTTAATTATGATTTAGCAAAGGAAAAGTGATATCTATTTATTTTTTTAATAAAAACTGGGGTGTATGCATAACTAATTAGTATTCTTAATTCGATGTCCTAAAATCAAATTAAATGTCATGGAAGCTATAAAATAAAACCCAAATCCTAAGTCTCATGCCACAGTTCAAATTAAAATAGTACAATCTCTAAATAATAAAAATCTCAAATAAGGAACCTAAAATATTTCAATAAATAAAACCAAGCCGAGACCCTCTAGATGTCGAGTCCGTGTTCTAACCTGAAAGATTATCTGTAAAGATGGAAACAAAAAATGAGTGAGCTACGAAGCTCAGTGTGAGTTCCATCAGAAGAAAATTAGTACAAACTATTAAGCATAGAAAAACACAACACATAGAAATAATTCACAATAGCAGTTTCAGAATATTGGTATATCAGATCAACTCATCAATGTATATGTATAAGTATCATCTCATAAATCTCATAATTGCATGCACATGCTTTGTGAGTGCCATACAATTTCGGTTTAACAGGAAAGATCGTACCCCACCGTTACACACCACAATGAGAGTTCCCCCAAACTCCAACCACCTACACATCGAGTTGTGGTATTAACCACCAAAGGTTTGCAGATAAAATGCCAATGGCTGTGGAGACACAGCAAAAACATCGCAGATGGAATCTGCCTATGGTTGTGGATACACATAAAAATAATGCAGATAAAATTTTCCATTGGTTGTGGATGCATAACATGTTTGCAGGTAATAGTTGCCGATGGGTTGTGGATGCACATCAAATCACCGCAGATGGAATCTGCCTATAGCTGTGGGTACACAACAAAATAATGCAGATAAAGTGCCAATACTTCCTCCGTAGATATCATCCCACCCAATGCAATGCAATATAGCATGCTCAAAATAGATCAATTCGGTAGCATTTAATATGCTTTTAATAGAACAATACTGTAGAAATCAATATGCTTATAACAGTTCATTACAGTAGCCATTAATATACTAATAACAGATCAACTCAGTAGCAAAAGTCATGCTTATTATGTGTTCGGTTTAACGGTAACATAGCGTATGTTGTACGTACAATCACAAATACAAATATAGTAGGCGTATGTATTATTCATAATTCATGCAAATATATGTATAAAATTAATTTAGTCAATCAGATCATGGATTCTAGAATTATTCATATTATCAAGGACTTAATTGAATAAAATAAAACACTAAAAACAGTTCAAGAACCATTCACAGACTAAACAGAACAAATCATAAAATTTTGGGCAAAATTGTAAAACAGAGGACACACGATCGTGTGGCCAAGCTGCGTAACATGTGGCCGTGTGGAAATTGCAAAATCAACCTACAGGGGAGACACAACTATGTGGTAGGTTGTGTGAAGGGTCATTGGTTGTGTGAGATTCGAACTAGCCTAGGGTTTCAGAGGCACATGGCAGTGTGAGCGGTCGTGTGGTCCACACGCCCGTGTGATAGACCGTCTGGCCCTAATCTTAGGCACGGTTTACCCCGATTCGCTTGTAAAAGAACACACACCTTTCACTGGGAGTCTGATCGACGTTCCTTACGCTCTATTCTGGTTGGACGCACCTAAATTAGATCTTTCAACATCATTTATTAACAATTGATTTCAAGATTTAACAAGATTTATTGAAAAGTTTGGCTAGAACCGTAAAAGATTGATTGGATCAAACGAAAGATTAAAATCGGATAATCATGTTACGAGAATACGAAATCTAATCCTTAGAAATAATTTATACTTACCGATTCTTGGTAAGAAAAAGGGATGTTATTGATGAAAAAATATAAACCCAATAGGAAGAACGATTGAATGGAGAGAACGATTTGATTTGGGAGAGGAAAATAATCGACAAAAAATAGGATGAAAATACGGTGTAAAGAAAAGGGAAAGAAAATAAAAAGAGAATAAATAGAAAGATGGTGAGCAAATTCTATTTAGGATTTGAAAATAAAAGTAAGGTGGAATTCTAATTTTATTGGAATTTTAGGAAGGGGCAAGTTGTAAATTCTAATTATGAAAGAATTGGTTAAATTCCTAGGGTTTGTGATCCGTAGGGGCTACACTTGCAATTTTCCCAATATTTTGCCGTAATTTGAAATTAATATGAAAGGAGAGGAGGAGAAGAAAGGGCTCGAACTTAGGTATGCAAGGGGGAGGAGTGACATGTTAACCATTAGGCCTAAGCCTATTTCTTTTTTAGTTTTTACCCCTAACAATATTTATTTTAGTGTGATTTTTATCCTAGGTTGCTGAAAATAAAAGGAATGAGGTTTGGACCTAGGGATTCTAAGATGAATGCACTATTACTTAACCATTCAGCCTATGTCTTATTTTTTGTCTATCCATTACGATTAACCTCCTATATTTTGGTGCGTGACATACAAACTTCTAATTTCCAACCGCAAAAAAAAAAAAATAGCTAAGTGAAAATGCGTCCTACAGGGCACGTTTTTACTGATGTGGCAATGTAAATGTGCCCTGTAGGACGAGTTTTTAGGAGAGAGAAGAAAAACACGTCCTAAAGGACGTGTTTTTTATTGATGTGGCAGTGAAAACGTGCCCTGTAGGATGCATTTTCCTTTCTCTCTCCAAAAACAACGTAGATTGGTAAATTTTTAGAAATTCAGCCTACTTTCTCAAATGATTTTTTATCAGCATATTTATATAAACTAATCAAGGTTTTGGTGTGTTGAGTAATGAACATTGATTGGCATTTTTTTTATATATGTTCTTTTTAAGAGAATGCCTAGAACTGCCTATAACCCCTCCCTAACCCATAAATAGGAGGATAATGTGCTTTAGCGCACTCGAACCACGTCCTCCTGCATCGACAACAATGCCTATGGCAATCGAGCTAAGACTCAGTCGGCCTTTCTTATTAATTTTTAAGATATCAAGTTAAAATATTGATTTTGTATTTTAAAAAAGTTTCTTTTAAAGGTTTTATATAAACTATTAAAAAAATAAATATCATTATAATAATATTTATTATGGGACGAATCTTAATATTACACATGAACTTTAATTTAATGTGTATTTATTACATGAATTTTGATTTGATACAACTATACATACTGAATTTTGATCGTGGTTTAAATATATAAATGAAATTTTAATTTTGATTCAATTATACACATTTAAATAAATAACTCTATTTATTTTTTATTGGGTAAATATAATTATTTGTGCATGTAACATATAAACATAAAAAGATGATATGTCTATATATGTGTTAATAGTTTATGAGAATAAGATCAGATCAAATTTTGATACCATTTTCTATTTGAATTGGTGTTTGATTAACTCAACTAAATGCTTTATTATAGTATAAATGTATCAAATAGATAAACAATAGACATTATTAATAATGGATACATAATAGAGACATAAATAAATAAATAGAAAATACATAGATATCAAACAACAGGATTATAAGAAAATAATTGTATTTTTATTTTAAATTTGCTTGGTCCAAGTAAATTTAAGGGGCGGGGGTCTTTTACCCATAATTTAATATAGACTACATAAATGTAAAATTTTCGAAATATTAATTTGTAATGAACTTAAAAGATAAAAAAAATGAATAAAATAATTTACATGTTTAATATGAAATGACATGGAAAATAATGAATGAATAAATTTGTTTAAAATCTATGTAAAAAAATAATATAATATATATTAAATATGACTATGATTGTTGACAAAGAAAAATTAATAAAAAAACAACACGAAGATACATGGCATAGAAAAATGTGAGTTATTGTAATAATGTCAATTTTGCCATGTTTATGCACTGGTGGAGCCAAGGTGCAGGTAGGGTCCCAATTCTAAAATTGAAAATTTTTTATTTAAGTTTTTTATAATTTATAAAATTTTAAATTAGTAATGGTAAAATTATATTTTAATTCTTCCAAAAATAATAAAAATTTGATTTAATCCTTTAAAAATTATAAAGATATAATCTATTAGATGGTAAAATTACATTTTTACTATAATAAAAATATACAATTTAATTCCGACCCTCAAAAAAATTTTTCTGACTCTGCCACTATGTTCATGCATTTTTATATAATGTGTATATTTGTGTTTTTTTTTTTTTAGGTTTAGAATATTAAAAGTATATTGTTAATAATTCGTTTTATATAGATTTTGATGCGATTTTTTTTAATCATGTCATGTTTATGTTATTTTTGTTTTATATTGTGTATTGTATAAGCTATCATAGATACTCTATTTAGAAAACAATTTGTGTGTTCATGTTATATTGTGTCTAAACTTATTTCATTTTTGTATAATTTAGTAGTGCTTGAATTAAAAAAAAAAAATCATATATTCATATCGTGTTTGTGCATTTATTTTTCATGTTAATGTTTTTAATATGTAAATTTGACACATGTGTATTTGTATTGTTTTTTAATTATTTTACATTGTTTTCTTAATTTATCTTATATATTACATAATTATTTATATTAATTTTTTGAGAAATGAATAACACTTAAGATATTAAAAAACGCCATTAAATTATAAATATATTATTTAAATGAGTTTTCATAGTCTTTTTTACCTAAATAAGTCCCATTCTTTTAATACATATTCATAAAACACCTTAGTTTTAATTATTGTTATATTTTGATGACAGAGAATTTCAATTGGCAAAATTACATATAAATTATTTGTTTTCTTGAACAAACACATAAATTAAAGAAACAAAAATATTATATATTTTTGTTTTATCACAAAGCTTTTGACTGTAAAAGATCCAAGATGAGTATTATATCATATTAAAATCATTTTAACCTAATAAAATTTGTAATAATTTCAATTATTATGATTTTGTTTTAATTTTCAACTAATTGTTTTTTTTCTACAGTAAGTTATCATATTCTTGGGGCTGATAAAATAGTTTCACTATCTCAAATCTATTAAACACTAATATCGATATATTTTTATTGATTAAAATTTTAAGAATTGAAAAAATAAATATTAAATTTTTATTGTTAAATTTTATAAGTGTTGAATTTATATTAAAAAATTGTTTGATAAATTAAAAAATATAAGTACTAAATATGATTATGTTGTTTGATAAAAATAAATAGTGAATTTTAAAAGATTATTTATTTTTTTAATTTTAAACTTATTAGTATAATATTTTATAGGAGAGAGGAAATTTACCCGAGACAAACATTCGCAAACGACTGGATAGAGGAGTTGCAAACGACAAATGGATGACCATGTTTCCTGAGGTAACAATTCAACACCTAATTCAGTCTTTCTCAGATCACTGTCCTCTTTTAATTAATACGAGAAGGGTTGAAAAATGGTTGAATGATAGAGTATTTAAGTTTGAAGCCTAGTGGATAATGGATGAGTCGTTTGGTGAAGAAGTTAAAAACATTTGGGAGACACCATCCAGAAATTTGCTGCAAAAATTGGATAATTTAAAGGAAGGTTTGAAAAGATGGGCTGGACGGAGTCGAATAAATAGAAGAAGGAGAAAAGAATTTCTTATAGCTAGGTTATCAGAACTTACAGAAGCTGAAAGAGATGATATTAATTTGGCTGAGATGATTGATGCGGAGATTCAACTGAATTTTGAAATTGAAAAGGATGAACGCTACTGGAACAAAGAGCTCGAATAAACTGGCTGAAATTTGGGGACAGGAACACTGCGTTTTTCCATAGCCAAGCGACACAGCGCCGAAGGAGAAATTTTATTCATAAATTGCAAGATGATGAAGGGAGAGAAACGGAGATCAGACAGGAAATGGAAGGTATTGCGAGATCCTATTTTCAGAATTTATTTACGTCAGAGACAAGAGGAAACTATAATCATTTGCTGTCGGGTATTGATAGAGGCATCTCTGAGGAGGACAATCAAAGAATTACAACGCTATACACAAAGGAGGACATTAGAGAGGCGGTGTTTGAGATGGGACCCACAAAAGCACTAGGAGAAGATGGATTTTCGGCTTTATTTTATCAAAAGTGCTGGCACATTATTGGGGATGATGTCACAAATTTTTGCTTACAAATCCTAAATAGAGGTATGGAGGTTAAACAGATCAAATCTACTCATATAGTACTGTAACACCCCTTACCCGTATTCAACGCCGGAACAGGGCTCGAGGCATTACCTGACTTATAACACAAGCATTCACACAATTCCGAGTCATAAATTTGCGTCCAAATTAAAACCATTCATAATCGATCATAGAGTCCCTAGTACGAGCCTATGTGGCCCAAAACATGCATCGGAAGTGGTTCGGGACTAAACCAAGAACTCAGGAAATTTTTACAAAACTTAGAAAAATTTTACTACATGCAGGGCTCACACGCCTGTGTGGTCCAAGGGACACGCCCGTGTGACCCTGGGACACGCTCGTGCTTTAGACCATGTTCAATTTAGGGTGCTCTCTGACTTGTGCCACACGGCCGTGCCACATGCCCGTGTACTAGGCCGTGTACTTATTTAATTTAATTCGAATTAAGTGCAGGTTTCACACGGCCAAGACACACTCCTGTGTTCTAGGCCGTGTAGCACACACGGCTAAGACACACGCCCGTGTCTCTGTGTAACAGCCCAATTTTGACCCTAATCGAAACGGTAGTTTCGGGACCACGAATCTGAGTTGGAAAAATATTTTAATATTAGTTTATATGCTCATTATATGTGAATTGGTGTGTGTAAAAAGTTCGTATTAAAATTTGATCGTTTTAGTGCTTAATTGTGAAAAAGGGCTTAATCGCATAAAAAGAAAATTTAGTGGTTAAATGTGTAAGTACTGAATTGATGATGTCTTTATAAATTGGAGGTTTAGAGTTGCAAATTGACCATAAAATGGAGATAGTGGATGGTCATGATTATGCATGTAATAGTGATTGATTTTGATTGTTTTATTTTATATTATAATGAAATAATTGAATATATGTTATAATAATATAATAGATAAAAGATGAAAAAAAAAAAACGTCCATCTTCTTCTAGCTTTGACCGAAAATAAAAGAAAAGAGAAAGAAAAAGGTTTAGCTCCATTCGGCCATACTTGAGTTTGATTAAGGTAAGTATTTAGCCCGGTTTTTAATAATTTTTACATTTTTGATATCTGTGTTATGTGTTTGAGTATGTGTTAAAATATCGTAAACTAATTTGTTTGTTTGGATGTTTAATTTTAGAAAACGGACTAAATCACATAAGTGGTAAAAATAACCAATTATTAAATTAAGTGGCAAAATCGCTTTGTCTTCTTTTGTATGAGCACTTAAGTTGCAAATTAACCAAATCTCATGTTAGTGGGAGGCATTATGATGATATGATGTATTTTGTATTTGTTTTTATATATTAAGGTTATATTAATATATGTTTTATATTATAAACTTAAAATAATAAAAACATAAAAAGAAAAAGATGCATGTTCATCTTTCATCTTTCCTTTCTTCATCACCGAAGCTAAAAAGAGAAAAGAACTCAAGCTCATAAAACATTCGGCTCTTGCATGTTAAATTAAGATTAGTAATTGAGCTCGGTTTTTGTTAATTTTAACGTTTTTGAGATCGTTGCTATGTAATTTAGCTAGTCCATACTCGAATTTTTGATTTGGTTGTGTAATTCATGTATGGCCATTGATGTAAATTTGATGTTTGTGTTATTTAATGATAGAATATGTTATAGACATGCTAGATTAACAAGTTTATCTTTAGAACTATTGATGAAATTTAGTATATGGATTAAATTATAAAAATAAAATTTTGTAAGGACTAAATGACAAGATAAATGAAAGGAGTGATTTTATGTAGGGACTATAAGTATTCGGCCCTCAATAAGTGTGGTTAAATTTTTGATATTTTTGGTGTTTTGTGCAATAGGGACTAAATTGTAAAAATTGTAAATATTAGGGGTAAAATAGTAATTTGCATAATTATGTGATTTTTGATTAAATTGAATGAAAATAAATTTGAATGAGCTCAATTTGGAATTATTTAGATCAAGAATAAAAAGAAACGGGATTGGATCGGGGAAAAACAAAGTTAAACGAATAGCCGAGAAGCTTAATCCGTCGATTTCCGAGGTAAGTTTATAAGCAGTTTGGTTGAATTGAATTTTATTTAGTCAACATTAATGTATATATGTAAAATAGAATGAAGCTTATTTAAATAATTTAAGGCCAAATGTGATATTGGGCAATATATATAAATGTATATATATTAGCCGAATTTATGTGTTTGATTTATGTATGAAATTTAATATACTTGAATTGGATGAATGTTTATGGATTGAATAGTAGTTAAATGTGGACCTTGAAATAGATAAAGGTTGTAATTGAATAAGTAACTATGTGTATAAATGAGTGTGGCCGAATGTGATGGCAGGTCAAGATGCCAAATGAGACATGGGAATTTTTAAGTGTGTTAACCGAATGTGGTTATTATGAATATGTATATATGTATAACCATTGATAAATTGAATTAAGCATATTGAAATCTAATTTGCCGAATGAAATGGTTTGATGTAAGGAAATTGAGTTGTTTTTGGGTATTTGAATATGTGTATATATGCATGAGATTGAAATTATAAGTGTTCGTTAAGCAAAGAAAGGTTCGGTTGAAGGGCACTCGTAATGCGAACAAAAAAATACCGACCTTTGTGTGTGCGAAATCGGTTAAATGGCACTATGTGTGCGGATTAAATAGCAATGGCACTATGTGTGCGATACATTACTGCTAAAAGGCACTATGTGTGCGGATTAAATAGTAATGGCACTATGTGTGCGAAACATTACTGCTAAAAGGCACTATGTGTGCGGATTAAATAGTAATGGCACTATGTGTGCGATACATTACTGTCGAATGATACTATGTGTACTCTTTTACAAGTAACGGCACTAAGTGTGCGATACGTTACATGAGTTGCACTGTGTGTGCGGATTATTGGACCTCTCAAGAACATGAATCAATGAATGAAGCGAAAGTGACATGTAGGTAAGTAATGCATGGTAGTTGAATTACTTGGTACAAATGAGGTAAATTGTTCTTGTATACTAAATTATAAATGTGATGTATTTATTGATCCTTAAGATTATTCGAATTGGATATAGGGCATGTGAATAATTGGTTTTGGAGATCTAATGATCATAGTTTAGTTGAAGGGTAATATGCTATATGATTTGTTGTTACCATTTCATTTCTGATTAAGTTGAATTTAACAAAATTTGTATAATAGTTTATTGTTCATAATATCTTTTGCTTATAACTTACTAAGCTAAATTAGCTTACCATTCGTGTGTTTGTTTGACTATTATATAGATCTTGAAGGCTAGCTCGTGCTCGGGGATTTTCGTCAAAGTCAATCGCACTATCATCTATCTTTGGTATTCTATAAGCTATGTCTCTTTTGAAACTTATGGCATGTATAGACTATGTCCTTTGGGTTGTGTTTGAAAGACGTGTAAATATATATATGTATACATATGCCATGCGAAAATGGCTATGTTTCTTTATTTGAGTTTGGGTTGAACTTGTTAAATTAGGGATTTACTATTTAAATGTATTAGTATGTATATATTAAATGCCTAGTTTGGAAGCTATTTTATAATAGGTATATGTGAGTTTTGAGTTTCTAGAAATTGGTTGATTATGGTATATATATATGTCATTGGGTTGATAAATTATTTTGGCATAGTTATTTGAATGTATCGAAGTGACTAGACATGGATGAAATAAGTTGCATTTTGTGTATGTGTGTACTAAAGGAGATACTTTATTAAACAAATAGAAATGTACTCATTTGTGGACACTTGGTCATGGCTTATTTTAGTTTGGAGTTTAAATTCTTTCTTTGAGTGATATTGTATGATCGGCCAAGAGTTTTAAAAGGCTAAATCATTGATGTAATAACTAGATAAGATGTATTCATGATAAATATATATATATGCATAATGTACATTGCTGAATGTGACAAGAAATTACGCGATATATAGTTGGTTTTAAATTTATATCTATGGCATAATCGAACTTGGAATAAGTATATTGGTCTATGACATAATCGTATGTGGTAATGAAATGAGAAATGCACATATTCGAAAGTGATACCTATGTTCGAAAATGATATATGTTTAAATGTATCGTTGATAATAGAAATGAAATAAATGAATAAGTACTATATGCCTAATCGGCCCTTGTTTTTGTATGACCAAATGAATAGTGATTTGCTAATTATTTGTAATTAGTCCTTAGTTGATGTTAATAAAATTTTTCATGATATATAAGTTAATGTTTTTTATATTAGATGAAATATATTTGATTATTCGTGATAGTATGAATTGGTTCGCATTTATCAAATTAATAGTTCTTGTAAGGTACATTGACTTGTGTATGGTTTAGTAATGCCAGTAACTCTAATCCGGCGACGGATACGGGTTAAGGGTGTTACATTTGATTGGTATCAGAGCCAGGTTTAGTCGGTTCTCGGACTAGCGTAGCGCGTGTGAGTCTAGCTATACATGCCATATTTTATAATGTGATAGTGTGATGACTTCTGACAGTGAAATGCGTTTATTTCTTCCATATAGTAAATGGATTCTGATCCCGAACGAGCGATAGCTGACGATGTCAAGAGCGTGGCGCCTGTTCCCGCGCAAGGGACCGCGCCGGAGGAATCTCGACCAGCTTCGAGTAATCCTGATGACAGACTAGATCAGCCTTCTATAATATGATGAATGATTGGTTCAATCAATATATTCGGGCCAATCCGGCTATTCAAAAACCCTAAATACGAACACTTCCCCTGTAGTACCGGTGGTAACCTTGAACGTAAATCCTGAGAGAGCCAGCAAGCCTCCAGTTGACCGAATAAGAAAACATGGGGCTCAAGAATTTAGAGCCGAAGATGATGACGATGCTGAGCGAGCTGAATTTTGGCTCGATAATACTATTCGTGTTTTCGACGAACTATCTTGCACACCTGATGAGTGCCTAAAGTGTGCCATATCTTTATTACGGGATTCTGTCTACTATTGGTGGAATACTCTCGTATCGGTTGTTCCTAAGGAACGAGTTACTTGGGACTTCTTTCAGATGGAGTTCCGTAAGAAATACATCAGTCAGCGATTTATAGACTCCAAACGCAAGGAATTTCTCGAGCTTAAACAGGGTCGTATGACCGTATCTGAATATGAGCGCAAGTTTGTGAGGCTTAGTCGCTATGCTCGTGAATGTGTTTCATCTGAGGCTGCTATGTGCCGGAGATTCGAAGAAGGGTTAAATGAAGATATAAAACTTTTGGTTGGCATTCTCGAAATAAATGAGTTCGTAGTACTTGTTGAGCGAGCTTGTAAAGCCGAAGAGCTAGGGAAAGAAAAGCGAAAAGCCGAGTTAGAAGCTAGAGATTTTCGAAAGAGATCTGCGGGTAAATTCCCTCAAGTGTCAACAAAGAAATTCAAGAATAATAGTAGCCGGTCCAAACCTAACACAGGGATCTCTATACGAGAACGACCACCAGTGAGTTCTCGGGCTACATCAGTTGCTAGTGTTGGCAATACCCGACCGAATAAGCCCGAGTGTCAACAGTGCGGTAGACGGCATTTTGGTGAATGTTGGGGTAAATCTAATAATCGCACTTGTTACAAGTGTGGTTCACAGGTTCATGTAACACCCCAAACCCGGCCCAAACACCACGACCGGATCTGGTATGTCACTAAGAAAATTTTGGAAGAACATGTCGTATTTTCAGAAAAATATTTTTTTTTAAAGTTTATCTTCTTATTCGAGAGAAATTTAATAGTTGATAGTTTAAATAAAATATGCCTTTATAAATTAAAAACCCAAATTTAAATAGATACATTAGTTCAATAAGAATTTAAATAACTAAAAGTAATTAAAGCCCAAAATGAAACAAAACATAAACTAGTGGCCCATAGCCTTATTACAACGAGATTTAAAATCCATTAATTAAAAATATAAAGTATTAACTTGAGACTTTTTCTTTGGATCCAGTTGGTCTTTTGCATGGCCACCTTTGCGTTCCTCTTCACCCGGTCCAAGCACTAGGTATCACCTGAAAGGTTAATTAATAGGGTGAGTCGCGAGACTCGATGTGTGCAACCCTCATGCACCATTAGATTTTGGCCTTAAGCCCATAAAAGCAGATTAATAATTCCATTTATAAAAAAAATAACAAATAATATGCAAGGCCCAACCCGTTTGCCTAGGTTTCCATCCGCTACACGCCCCCGTACCAGCCATTCACACCATTGGGGATTTCTACAATCGACCCACACCGCTACACGCCAAGATGGCATTCATGCTGCTCATTAACATATTATGGCCGAAGCCCTTATAACAGATCACGGCATTAGCTGCTACAACATATAACAGATCACGGTATAAACCGCTACACATATAACGTATAACTTCCTCCTTTCATCAACCCAACCCATGCAGTCATAAAATCAATATGCTTTTATCATATAAAGTCAAACATTCACTGACCTGGTGATTTGCTTCACCCTTTTCGGGTTTCCAACATTAAACCGAGATATCAGTATTTATCATAACATATAAACTTATGAGCATACATTAACAATCAGATCTAGATGGAAGAAGTATTACACACTGTTATCGCAAGTACTAAACTCTTAGTCGGTATCCTTGCTATCCAGATTTATAACTTGGTTCAACAAAAAGCGGAAAATCACGAAAATTGACCTCCCTATAATCGGCCAAAGGTTAGTAATCCCGAATTTTCACACTAAAATCAATAGATCTCCTTACCTTGAAATCCCGAAATTAGAGACTAACGATTTTCGGCTTTTAGATCTAGACGACCAAGTTTCCTTCAAATCCCAGAATGCCGCCCAACATAGAACCATTAAACTATTAGCTTTTCGACTTTTGCCTTTTAAAAATCGAAATAGAACGTGAGAGCTTAATAGAAGTCGACGCTTACCTTAACATGGGGATTCGGCTAGCACTAGAGAGAAGATTTGGCAATGCCAAAGGAAAAGATTAAATGCCGGAAGAATAGAACTATTCTCACAAATGGGATGAGTAGAGAAAAACTATGGAGATTTCGACTTTTTAGAGAAATCGGCTCAAGAGAAAAAAAATGGAGAAGAGAGTGAAAGGAGAGGTTTCGGCTTTTGAAGAAATTGAAGAAAAGAAATTGTAGAGGGAAAGGCTAAGAATTTTGGCACAAAGAATGAAGAGGAAATTAGGGTTTAAATGCCAGAATCAATGAGATATCCCCCTATTTATAGAAATTTCGGCACTTACCTAACCTTGCAGATAAATCCTATCTTTTCTCCTTTATCTTAATCTACTAGATCATCTAAAAGAGACTTAATTATCTCTAACTCCTCCCTCCTTTATCAGCATATTATCCACATATTTTAATCATTAAAATCCCTAAATTTTAGCCTTTATCTGCTTATTATCCACATAAAATAAATTCCTAAATAATAGCCTTTATCTGCTTATTATCCACATATTTTAAACATTAAAACCCCTAAATTTTAGCCTTGTTGCCATCCACTCCACCTAATCCTAATACCCAAAATTTAGCTAACTTAAATTAAAAGAATTGGGCTCCATGAAACTTAAATTTTGGCCCCTTACTCCCTTGTGTGGCGTCAACTCCTAAGATTGCGCCACAAGCCCACTTTGGTATTTTAAACATAGATACTACCTTTTAAACCCTATAATGCCCAAACAGATAATTTTAATCAAGGCCTCTACCTAAGCCTGAGCCCAATTTGGACCCCTAACACTTAAATTAACACATTAAACATATCCACCCATTAAACGCATAGGCCCAAGAATTCAGGATGTTACAGTTCTACCCCCCTTAAAGAAATTTCATCCTTGAAATTTCCAACTAACTATTAATCATACTACCTAAGTCTCACTACCATGCTTTCACATTGCAAGACTCCAATACTAAACCCAAAATAAACACTTAGTATTCTATGGTAGAGTACGCACCGGTATTCACATCTAGAGCGTCCTCGTCCCCTTGTACTCATGCTACCGGTTTGCATTTATCTGATTAAGAATGAATTAATAAGTTTCTTCCATTGTTTAACCACGAACAGTATTATGAGCAGTAGTTTAAGAGTAGTTCTTTCGAATTCGGAATTACATCTACAAGTTTCAGTCTCAAGTTTGTCTTCTAGTTCCATATACACATACATACAATCATCAATCATACAAATAGAACTTACATTCATCACCTAAGGGTATTTTCGTCATTTCACTACCCAGGGGTATTTTCGTAATTTATCCTACAGGGGTATTTTTGTAATTTTCCAAAATAGGGTTCCTTGGTGATTTTGTGAAAGAAGGGTATTTTGGTATTTTTTCAATTCGGGGTTTATTGGTAATTTTACAATCCAGGGTATATTGGTAATTTTACAATCAGGGGACATTTTGGTAATTTTACAAATTAGGGTATTTTAGTCATTTTATAAATCAGGGCTATTTTAGTCATTTTGCAAAATAGGATGGCTGGTCTCTTTTGGGTTTTAAATTATTAATTTTGGCTCGTCAACAAATCCTCGCGGCTAGGGTGAAGCAGTCCTACGCACTGTAGGATTCCAGTGAAGAGGAGGTGAGTCACTAGGATCGCTTAAAGTACTGTGCTCTTCCGAATCCAATCCTAGACATGCGCATGCTGTTGCCACACCCTAGTCTTGCGGCTCGTTCACGGGTTTGTTTAGTGAAGTTAAGTCTTATGAGATTTTAAGAGTTGTTTCAGCTAGGCCTAAAATCCATCAAGTTCTAATCTAACTAATGTACGTCCCATAAAGCCCACATATATTATATCACACAATAGTTCGAATACTTACAGCGGACTTGGGCGGAGAGGCGGAGTGCCATCTTTGAGCTAACAGACACATTATCATTTAAAAACATTCATGTTTTAAAACCCTTTTTTTGTCGAAAATGTTTTGAACCCAAAACCCAAACCCGAGTTTTGAGCAAGGCTCGATACCAATTTGTAACACCCCAAACTGGCCCAAACACCACGATCGGATCGGTATGTCACTAAGAAAATTTTGGAAGAACATGTCGTATTTTCAGGAAAAATATTTTTTCTAAAGTTTATCTTCTTATTCGAGAGAAATTTAATAGTTGATAGTTTAAATACAATATGCCTTTATAAATTAAAACCCAAATTTAAATAGATACATTAGTTCAATAAGAATTTAAATAACTAAAAGTAATTAAAGCCCAAAATAAAACAACACATAAACTAGTGGCCCATAGCCTTATTACAACGAGATTTAAAATCCATTAATTAAAAATATAAAGTATTAACTTGAGACTTTTGCTTGGATCCGAGTTGGTCTTTTGCATGGCCACCTTGCGTTCCTCTCGGCCGGTCCAAGCACTAGGTATCACCGAAAGGTTAATTAATAGGGTGAGTCGCGAGACTCGATGTGCAACCTCATGCACCATTAGATTTTGGCCTTAAGCCCATAAAGCAGATTAATAATTCCATTTATAAAAAAATAACAAATAATATGCAAGGCCCAACCCGTTTGCCTAGGTTTCCATCCGCTACACGCCCGTGCATCGACCATTCACACCATTGGGGATTTCTACAATCGACCCACACCGCTACACGCCAAGATGGCGGTCATGCTTTGCTCATCAACATATTATGGCCGAAGCCCTTATAACAGATCACGGCATTAGCCACTACAACATATAACAGATCACGGTATAAACCGCTACACATATAACGTATAACTTCCTCCTTTCATCAACCCAACCCATGCAGTCATAAAATCAATATGCTTTTATCATATAAAGTCAAACATTCACTGACCTGGTGATTTGCTTCACCCTTTTCGGGTTTCCAACATTAAACCGAGATATCGGTATTTATCACAACATATAAACTTATGAGCATACATTAACAATTAGATCTAGATGGTGGGGAAGTATTACACACCTGTTATCGCGAAGTACTAAACTCTTAGTCGGTATCCTTGCTATCCAGATTTATAACTTGGTTCAACCAAAAGCGGAAAATCACGAAAATTGACCTCCCTATAATCGGCCAAAGGTTAGTAAATCCCAAATTTTCACACTAAAATCAATAGATCTCCTTACCTTGAAATCCCAAAATTAGAGACTAACGATTTTGGCTTTTAGATCTAGACGACCAAGTTTCCTTCAAATCCGGAATGCCGCCCAACATAGAACCATTAAACTATTAGCTTTTCGACTTTTGCCTTTTAAAAATCGAAATAGAACGTGAGAGCTAGTAAGTCGACGCTTACCTTAACATGGGGATTCGGCTAGCACTAGAGAGAAGATTCGGCAATGCCAAAGGAAAAGATTAAATTGGGAAGAATAGAACTATTCTCACAAATGGGATGAGTAGAGAAAAACTATGGAGATTTCGGCTTTTAGAGAAATCGGCTCAAGAGAAAAAAATGGAGAAGAGAGTGAAAGGAGAGGTTTGGCTTTTGAAGAAATTGAAGAAAAGAAATTGTAGAGGAAAGGCTAAGAATTTTGGCACAAAGAATGAAGAGGAAATTAGGGTTTAAATGTAAGAATCAATGAGATATCCCCTATTTATAGAAATTTCAAGCACTTACCTAACCTTGCGAGATAAATCCTATCTTTTCTCCTTTATCTTAATCTACTAGCTCATCTAAAAGAGACTTAATTATCTCTAACTCCTCCCTCCTTTATCAGCATATTATCCACATATTTTAATCATTAAAATCTCTAAATTTTAGCCTTTATCTCGCTTATTATCCACATAAAATAAATTCCTAAATAATAGCCTTTATCCTGCTTATTATCCACATATTTTAAACATTAAAACCCCTAAATTTTAGCCTTGTTGCCATCCACTCCACCTAATCCTAATGCCCAAAATTTAGCTAACTTAAATTAAAAGAATTGGGCTCCATGAAACTTAAATTTGGGCCCCTTACTCCCTTGTGTGGCGTCAACTCCTAAGATTGGGCCACAAGCCCACTTTTGTATTTTAAACATAGATACTACCTTTTAAACCCTATAATGCCCAAACAGATAATTTTAATCAAGGCCTCTACCTAAGCCTGAGCCCAATTTGGACCCCTAACACTTAAATTAACACATTAAACATATTCACCCATTAAACGCATAGGCCCAAGAATTCAGGATGTTACAGTTCTACCCCCTTAAAGAAGTTTCGTCCTCGAAATTTCCAACTAACTATTAATCATACTACCTAAGTCTCACTACCATGCTTTCGCTGCGCACTCCAATACTAAACCAAAAATAAACACTTAGTATTCTATGGTAGAGTACGCACCGATATTCATATCTAGAGCATCCTCGTCCCCTTGTACTCATGCTATCGGTTCACGTTTATCTGATTAAGAATGAATTAATAAGTTTCTTCCATTGTTTAACCACGAACAGTCTTATGAGCAGTAGTTTAAGAGTAGTTCTTTCGAATTCGGAATTACATCTACAAGTTTCAGTCTCAAGTTTGTCTCCTAGTTCCATATACACATACATTCAATCATCAATCATACAAATAGAACTTACATTCATCACCTAAGGGTATTTTCGTCATTTCACTACCTGTGGGTATTTAAGTAATTTATCCTACAGGGGTATTTTCGTAATTTTCCAAAATAGGGTTCCTTGGTGATTTTGTGAAAGAAGGGTATTTTGGTATTTTTTTCAATCCGGGGGTTTATTGGTAATTTTACAATTCAGGGGTATATTGGTAATTTTACAATCCGGGGACATTTTGGTAATTTTACAAATCAGGGGTATTTTAGTCATTTTATAAATCAGGGCTATTTTAGTCATTTTGCAAAATAGGATGGCTGGTCCCTTTCGGGTTTTAAATTATTAATTTTGGCCCGTCAACAAATCCTCGCAGCTAGGGTGAACAGTCACTACGCACTGTAGGATTCCAGTGAAGAAGAGGTGAGTCACTAGGATGCGCTTAAGTACTGTGCTCTTCCGAATCCAATCCTAGACATGCACATGCCGGTTGCCACACCCTAGTCTTGCGGCTCGTTCACGGGTTTGTTTAGTGAAGTTAAGTCTTATGAGATTTTAAGAGTTGTTTCAGCTAGGCCTAAAGTCCATCAAGTTCTAATCTAACTAATCTACGTCCCATAAAGCCCACATATATTATATCACATAATGGTTCGAATACTTACAGCGGACTTGGGTCGGAGAGAGGAGTGCCATCTTTGAGCTAACAGACTGTTATCATTTAAAAACATTCATGTTTTAAAACCCTTTTTTTCAAAACGTTTTGAACCCAAAACCCAAAGCCGAGTTTTGAACAGGGCTCGATACCAATTTGTAACACCCCAAACCCGGCCCAAACACCACTTAACCGGATCTCGGTATGTCACTAAGAAAATTTTGGAAGAACATGTCGTATTTTGAGAAAAATATTTTTTCTAAAGTTTATCTTCTTATTCGAGAGAAATTTAATAGTTGATAGTTTAAATAAAATATGCCTTTATAAATTAAAAACCCAAATTTAAATAGATACATTAGTTCAATAAGAATTTAAATAACTAAAAGTAATTAAAGCCCAAAATAAAACAAAACATAAACTAGTGGCCCATAGCCTTATTACAACGAGATTTAAAATCAATTAATTAAAAATATAAAGTATTAACTTGAGACTTTTTGCTGGATCCAGTTGGTCTTTTGCATGGCCACCTTGTGTTCCTCTCCAGCCCGGTTCGAAGCACTAGGTATCACCTGAAAGGTTAATTAATAGGGTGAGTCGCGAGACTCAGTGTGCAACCCTCATGCACCATTAGATTTTGGCCTTAAGCCCATAAAACAGATTAATAATTCCATTTATAAAAAAAATAACAAATAATATGCAAGGCCCAACCCGCTTGCCTAGGTTTCCATCCGCTACACGCCCCGCACCACCATTCACACCATTGGGGATTTCTACAATCGACCCACACCGCTACACGCCAAGATGGCAGTCATGCTGCTCATCAACATATTATGGCGAAGCCCTTATAACATATCACGGCATTAGCCGCTACAACATATAAACAGATCACGGTATAAACCGCTACACATATAACGTATAACTTCCTCCTTTCATCAACCCAACCCATGCAGTCATAAAATCAATATGCTTTTATCATATAAAGTCAAACATTCACTGACCTGGTGATTTGCTTCACCCTTTTCAGGTTTCCAACATTAAATCGAGATATCGGTATTTATCACAACATATAAACTTATGAGCATACATTAACAATCAGATCTAGATGGTGGGGAAGTATTACACACCTGTTATCGCGAAGTACTAAACTCTTAGTCGGTATCCTTGCTATCCGATTTATAACTTGGTTCAACCAAAAGCCGAGAAAATCATTTAAAATTGACCTCCCTATAATCGGCCAAAGGTTAGTAAATCCACGAATTTTCACACTAAAATCAATAGATCTCCTTACCTTGAAATCCCGAAATTAGAGACTAACGATTTTCGACTTTTAGATCTAGACGACCAAGTTTCCTTCAAATCCCGAAATGCCGCCCAACATAGAACCATTAAACTATTAGCTTTTCGACTTTTGCCTTTTAAAAACCGAAATAGAACGTGAGAGCTTAATGAGAAGTCACGCTTACCTTAACATGGGGATTCGGCTAGCACTAGAGAGAAGATTCGGCAATGCCAAAGGAAAAGATTAAATCTTGGGAAGAATAGAACTATTCTCACAAATAGGATGAGTAGAGAAAAACTATGGAGATTTCGGCTTTTTAGAGAAATCGACTCAAGAGAAAAAATGGAGAAGAGAGTGAAAGGAGAGGTTTGGCTTTTGAAAAAATTGAAGAAAAGAAATTGTAGAGGAAAGGCTAAGAATTTTGGCACAAAGAATGAAGAGGAAATTAGGGTTTAAATGCCAGAATCAATGAGATATCCCCCCTATTTATAGAAATTTCGGCACTTACCTAACCTTGCAGATAAATCCTATCTTTTCTCCTTTATCTTAATCTACTAGCTCATCTAAAAGAGACTTAATTATCTCTAACTCCTCCCTCCTTTATCAGCATATTATCCACATATTTTAATCATTAAAATCCCTAAATTTTAGCCTTTATCTGCTTATTATCCACATAAAATAAATTCCTAAATAATAGCCTTTATCTGCTTATTATCCACATATTTTAAACATTAAAACCCCTAAATTTTAGCTTTGTTGCCATCCACTCTACCTAATCCTAATGCCCAAAATTTAGCTAACTTAAATTAAAAGAATTGGGCTCCATGAAACTTAAATTTGGGCCCCTTACTCCCTTGTGTGGCGTCAACTCCTAAGATTGCGCCACAAGCCCACTTTGGTATTTTAAACATAGATACTACCTTTTAAACCCTATAATGCCCAAACAGATAATTTTAATCAAGGCCTCTACCTAAGCCTGAGCCCAATTTGGACCCCTAACACTTAAATTAACACATTAAACATATCCACCCTTTAAAAGCATAGGCCCAAGAATTCAGGATGTTACATTTTATTTGGGATTGCCCGGAGACAGCTGAAACGGGTATTGCTCAGAGTGCGAGACTGAGCAACACTGCAGCTAGAGGTAGACCATATCGTAATGTGGGAGGCAGGAGTGGCACTCAGAGGGGGATTTCAGATGCAGCTTTTCGATCAGAGGCCCGTGCACCGGCTAGAGCTTATGCCATTCGTGCCAGGGAGGAGACTTCATCTCCAGATGTCATCACCGGTATATTCACTCTCTTTGATATTAGTGTAATTGCTTTGATTGATACCGGTTCAACTCATTCGTATGTGTGTGAAACATTAGTATCCAGCAAGACTCTACTTGTTGAATCTACTGAGTTTGTGATTCGAATTTCGAACCCCCTGGGTCAGTGTGTGCTAGTTGATAGAGTGTGCAAGAATTGCCCTTTAATGATTCGAGACTCATGTTTCCCGGTCGATCTGATGTTGCTATCATTTGATGAGTTCGATATTATCCTCGGTATGGATTGGTTAACAGTGCATGATGCAGTAGTTAATTGCAGACGAAAGACTATTGATTTGCGGTGTCAGAATAATGAGATAATTCAGATTGAACTTGCGGATTTGAACGGGCTACCAGCAGTGATATTTTCGATGTTGGCTCGTTAGTATTTGAAAAAAAGGTTGCGAAGCTTACTTAACTTTTGTAATTGACAGTAAAGTAACCGAAAAGAACTATCCGACTCACGATCTCGAGTTGGCTGCTATAGTTTTTGCTTTGAAAATATGGCGTCACTATCTATTTGGTGAAAAATGCTACGTCTATTCGGATCACAAGAGTCTAAAGTATTTAATGACTCAGAAGGATCTAAATTTGAGACAGCGACGGTGGTTGGAACTGTTAAAAGACTACGAGCTTGTGATTGATTATCACCCGGGGAAGGCTAATGTGGTTGCTAATGCACTTAGCCGAAAGTCACTATTTGCTCTACGTGCAATGAACACGGATATAGCTATGACTGATGATGGCATAATTATTTCAGAATTGAAAGCGAGACCACTGTTTGTACAACAGATTCGCGAAGCTCAAGAGGTTGATAATGACCTAATAGCAAAAAGGAGTCAATGTGGCTCTAGTACTGATTCAGAATTTCAGTTAGATGCTGAGGGATGTCTACGGTTTAAGAATCGGATATGTGTGCCTAAGAACCCTGAGTTGATTCGAATGATTTGTGATGAAGCTCATAATAGTAGATTGTCGATTCATCCAGGTAGTACGAAGATGTATAACGACCTGAGACAGCATTACTGGTGGCATGGTATGAAACGAGATATTTCAGACTAAGTGTCGAAGTGTTTAATATGTCAACAAGTGAAAGCCGAGCATCAGGTGCCATCGGGACTACTCCAACCGATTATGATACCTGAGTGGAAGTGGGATCGAGTTACGGTGGATTTTGTATCTGGTTTGCCGTTGACGCCGAGTAAGAAAGATTCAATCTGGGTTATTGTTGATAGATTGATGAAATTGGCCCATTTTATTCCAGTACGTATAGATTTCTCACTTGATAAGTTAGCTAAGTTGTACATATCTCAGATTATACGATTACACGGAAACCTATTTATATTGTTTCGGATAGAGATCCGAGGTTTACATCGCGGTTATGGAAGAAACTGTAGGATGCTCTAGGTACCAAGTTGCATTTCAGTACTGCTTTTCACCCTCAGTCGGATGGTCAATCTGAACGTGTTATTTAAATACTCGAGGATATGTTGAGATGTTGCGTTCTTGAGTTTGAGGGTACGTGGGAACGATACCTGCCTTTGAATGAATTTGCGTACAATAACAGCTTTCAATCAAGTATCAAAATGGCACCCTATGAAGCTTTGTACGATCATAAATGTCGTACACCTCTATATTGGACTGAGCTAAGTGAAGGCAAGATACACGGGGTTGATTTAATCAAAGAAACTGAGCAGAAAGTTATAGTAATCCGAGAAAGTTTGAAAGCCGCCTAAGATCGTCAGAAATCGTATGCGGACTTGAAACGTAAGGATATAGAGTTTCAGGTGGGTGATCGAGTATTTTTTGAAAGTCTCACCGTGGAAAAAGATACTTAGATTTGGTCGTAAAGGGAAGCTGAGCCCGAGATTTATTGGACCGTATGAAGTTATTGAGCGTATCGACCCGGTTGCGTACAGACTTATGTTGCCATCTGAGTTAGAAAAGATCCACAATGTTTTCCATGTTTCGATGCTTCGACGATATAGATCCGATCCTTCTTATGTGATTTGTCCGTCAGAAATTGAGATTCAATCTGATTTGACCTACGAGGAAGAACCGATTCGTATTTTGGCTCACGAAGTAAAAGAGTTGCGTAACAAGAAAATCTCGTTAGTAAAAGTACTGTGGCGTAAGCATGGAGTTGAGGAAGCAACTTGGGAGCTTGAGGATTCAATGAGAGAACGTTATCCTAACCTATTCACCGGTAAGATTTTCGAGGATGAAAATCCTTAAGGGGGGGAGAGTTGTAACAGCCCAATTTTGACCCTAATCGGAACGGTGGTTTTGGGACCACGAATCCGAGTTGGAAAAATATTTTAATATTATTTTATATGCTCATTATATGTGAATTGGTGTGTGTGAAAAGTTCGTATTAAAATTTGATCGTTTTAGTGCTTAATTGTGAAAAATGGCTTAATCGCATAAAAAGAAAATTTGGTGGTTAAATGTGTAAGTACTGAATTGATGATGTCTTTATAAATTGGAGGTTTAGAGTTGCAAATTGACCATAAAATGGAGATAGTGGATGGTCATGATTATGCATGTAATAGTGATTGATTTTGATTGTTTTATTTTATATTATAATGAAATAAATGAATATATGTTATAATAATATAATAGATAAAAGATGAAAAAAAAATGTCCATCTTCTTCTAGCTTTGACCGAAAATAAAAGAAAAGAGAAAGAAAAAGGTTTAGCTCCATTCGGCCATGCTTGAGTTTGATTAAGGTAAGTATTTAGCCCGGTTTTTAATAATTTTTACATTTTTGATATCTGTGTTATGTGTTTGAGCATGTGTTAAAATATCGTAGACTAATTTGTCTGTTTGGATGTTTAATTTTAGAAAACGGACTAAATCGCATAAGTGGTAAAAGTAACCAATTATTAAATTAAGTGGCAAAATCGCGTTGTCTTCTTTTGTATGAGCACTTAAGTTGCAAATTAACCAAATCTCATGTTAGTGGGCGGCATTATGATGATATGATGTATTTTGTATTTGTTTTTATATATTAAGGTTATATTAATATATGTTTTATATTATAAACTTAAAATAATAAAAACATAAAAAGAAAAAGATGCATGTTCATCTTTCCTTTCTTCATCACCGAAGCTAAAAAGAGAAAAGAACTCAAGCTCATAAAACATTCGGCTCTTGCATGTTAAATTAAGGTTAGTAATGCTCGGTTTTTGTTAATTTTAACGTTTTTGAGATCGTTGCTATGTAATTTAGCTAGCTCATACTCGAATTTTTGATTTGGTTGTGTAATTTGTATATGGCCATTGATGGAAATTTGATGTTTGTGTTATTTAATGATAGAATATGTTATAGACATGCTAGATTAACAAGTTTATCTTTAGAACTATTGATGAAATTTAGTATATGGATTAATTTATAAAAATAAAATTTTGTAAGAACTAAATGGCAAGATAAATGAAAGGAGTGAGTTTATGTAGGGACTATAAGTATTCGGCCCTCAATAAGTGTGGTTAAATTTTTGATATTTTTTGTGTTTTGTGCAATAGGGACTAAATTGTAAAAATTGTAAATGTTAGGGGTAAAATAGTAATTTGCATAATTATGTGATTTTTGATTAAATTGAATGAAAATAAATTTGAATGAGCTCAATTTGGAATTATTTAGATCAAGAACAAAAGGAAACGGGATTGGATCGGGGAAAAACAAAGTTAAACGAATAGCCGGGAAGCTTAATCCGTCGATTTCCGAGGTAAGTTTATAAGCAATTTGGTTGAATTGAATTTTATTTAGTCAACATTAATGTATATATGTAAAATAGAATGAAGCTTATTTAAATAATTTAAGGCCGAATGTGATATTGGGCAATATATATAAATGTATATATATTAGCCGAATTTATGTGTTTGATTTATGTATGAAATTTAATATACTTGAATTGGATGAATGTTTATGGATTGAATAGTAGTTAAATGTGGACCTTGAAATAGATGAAGGTTGTAATTGAATAAGTAACTATGTGTATAAATGAGTGTGGCCGAATGTGATGGCATGTCAAGATGCCAAATGAGACATGGGAATTTTTAAGTGTGTTAACCGAATGTGGTTATTATGAATATGTATATATGTATAACCATTGATAAATTGAATTAAGCATATTGAAATCTAATTAGCCGAATGAAATGGTTTGATGTAAGGAAATTGAGTTGTTTTTGGGTATTTGAATATGTGTATATATGCATGAGATTGAAATTATAAGTGTTCGTTAAGCAAAGAAAGGTTCAGTTGAAGGGCACTCTGTGTGCGAACAAAAGTACCGAGCACTGTGTGTGCGAAATCGGTTAAATGGCACTATGTATGCGAATTAAATAGTAATGGCACTATGTGTGCGATACATTACTGCTAAAAGGCACTATGTGTGCGGATTAAATAGTAATGGCACTATGTGTGCGATGCATTACTGTCGAATGGTACTATGTGTACACTTTTATAAGTAACGGCACTAAGTGTGCGATACGTTACATGAGTTGCACTGTGTGTGCGGATATTCGGACCTCTCAAGAGCATGAATCAATGAATGAAGGTAATCGAAAGTGACATGTAGGTAAGTAATGCATGGTAGTTGAATTACTTGGTACAAATGAGGTAAATTGTTCTTGTATACTAAATTATAAAATGTGATGTATTTATTGATCCTTGAGATTATTCGAATTGGATATAGGGCATGTGAATAATTGGTTTTAGAGATCTAATGATCATAGTTTGGTTGAAGGGTAATATGCTATATGATTTGTTGTTACCATTTCATTTCTGATTAAGTTGAATTTAACAAAATTTGTATAATAGTTTATTGTTCATAATATCTTTTGCTTATAACTTACTAAGCTAAATTAGCTTACCGTTCGTGTGTTTGTTTGACTATTATATAGATCTTGAAGGCTAGCTCGTGCTCGGGGATTTTCGTCAAAGTCAATCGCACTATCATCTATCTTTGGTATTCTATAAGCTATGTCTCTTTTGAAACTTATGGCATGTATAGACTATGTCCTTTGGGTTGTGTTTGAAAGACGTGTAAATATATATATGTATACATATGCCATGCGAAAATGGCTATGTTTCTTTATTTGAGTTTGGGTTGAACTTGTTAAATTAGGGATTTACTATTTAAATGTATTAGTATGTATATATTAAATGCCTAGTTTGGAAGCTATTTTATAATAGGTATATGTGAGTTTTGAGTTTCTAGAAATTGGTTGATTATGGTATATATATATGTCATTGGGTTGATAAATTATTTTGGCATAGTTATTTGAATGTATCGAAGTGACTAGACATGGATGAAATAAGTTGCATTTTGTGTATGTGTGTACTAAAGGAGATACTTTATTAAACAAATAGAAATGTACTCATTTGTGGACATTTGGTCATGGCTTATTTTAGTTTGGAGTTTAAATTCTTTCTTTGAGTGATATTGTATGATCGGCCAAGAGTTTTAAAAGGCTAAATCATTGATGTAATAACTAGATAAGATGTATTCATGATAAATATATATATATATGCATAATGTACATTGCTGAATGTGACAAGAAATTATGCGATATATAGTTGGTTTTAAATTTATATCTATGGCATAATCGAACGTGGAATAAGTATATTGGTCTATGACATAATCGTATGTGGTAATGAAATGAGAAATGCACATATTTGAAAGTGATACCTATGTTTGGAAATGATATATGTTTAAATGTATCGTTGATAATAGAAATGAAATAAATGAATAAGTACTATATGCCTAATCGGCCCTTGTTTTTGTATGACCAAATGAATAGTGATTTGCTAATTTTTTGTAATTAGTCCTTAGTTGATGTTAATAAAATTTTTCATGATATATAAGTTAATGTTTTTTATATTAGATGAAATATATTTGATTATTCGTGATAGTATGAATTGGTTCGCATTTATCAAAGTAATAGTTCTTGTAAGGTACATTGACTTGTGTATGGTTTAGTAATGCCAGTAACTCTAATCCGGTGACGGATACGGGTTAAGGGTGTTACACTCTGCCCGTGTGCTATATTCTGGACATTCTGTTTTTCAAAATTAAGGTGCAGGGGACACACGGCCGGAACACATGCCCGTGGGGCAGACCGTGTGTCATACACGGCCTAGACACACGCCCGTGTGTCTGTCTGTGTGGACAAAATAAGGCTATTTACCAGCCATTTAATGCACACACCTACACAACATAACATAACACCAATTCAAACTTATACATACAACCAAATCATTCACAAACAAGACATCAACACACCATTCACATGCTAACATCTATCATACATAAACATCACATAACTTATCAACTCAAATCATGCAAGTTTCCTCTTTCATGAAAGGCATCATCATATGAATATACTTGTACCAATATTAGCCAATTTCAAATGACCTTATACAAAATGAACTTCTAACCAACATAAGCCAACACATTTGGCCAAATCAATTATGACACATAACAAAATAACCAAGTCCCCTATACATGCCATAACTCAAAATGTTGAATTCATTGATACCAAAATAATTGTTGATAGTGTGTATGGATCTCCGATGATCTCTGAAACCCCGAGCTAGCTTGGTGACACTATAAGACAAGGAAAAGAAAGGGGAGTAAGCTATATAGCTTAGTAAGTTCCTATGCAAATAATAAGCATCGTAAGCACACATTTAACATACAATTAACATGATAAAAATTAGCATGAATGTTATTAGAATCTTATAGTCATAACTTACTCAATCACCACCTTACCAAGGGTTCATCACATATCGAGCTCATTACTTATGAGTTTTACGTACATACCTGTACCAACTCGCATCATAGCCATATCCTTTCACAACTTTGACATTCCCGTTGAACACTAGGAATATTAACGGATACTCAGAAATCTTGCACATAAGTGCCATATATGTAGCTAAAGCTACCTCATATCTCATAATACATATAGGCTCGCTTTCGAGCTATTCACAGGCTTACTCACACAAGCTGTCAGTCAGGACGTAGCTACACAGTGCTGCTCACACAAGTTGTCAGGTATCCGCAACACATACCGGACTACCCAGCCATTGGTAGGACGTACAAGACCAGCACCCGGATCACATAATCGCATATACACATGGGATCCTAGTGACATGTCACTCGTATCCTATTCTATTCCTAAGGTTCAACCGAGATTTCTCGTTTGTCGAAACTTTGTCGAATACGTCCAAAGAGTCAATCACAATTCATACAATATTAAAGAATTTAAAACATAAATATAACAATGCATTATTTACATACGAACTTACCTCGGTACAAAATGGCTAATAGTTCGATTTAGTCCACAACTTTGTTCTTTCCCTAGTTTAGGTCAGAACCTCGTCTTTCTAAATCTATAATATCAAATTTAACTTATTCAATTGTCAAATTATTCAATTTAATCCCAAAAACACCTTATGGCAAAAAGTTACATTTTTGCCCCTAACTTTTCAACTTTTTATATTTTGGTCCCTAGGCTCTTAAAATGAAATATAATCAATTTCTTCAAAACCCAAGCCTAGCTGAACCATTTTCATACTCATAACAGCCTACATTTTTCATTAAATCACACTTCTACTACATATTTTACAACCTTTACAAATAGGTCCTTTTAGGCATTTTCATCAAAAATCACTAGGTAAATGTTGTTTATCTAACATCAAACATACATTTTCTACCATTAAACATCAAAATACACAAATATATAACATGGGTAAAATTTTATACTTTGACATCTTTTCAAATTAGTCCTTGAAATAGCTAGATTAGGTTACAAGGATCTCAAAAACATAAAAAAATCATTAAAAACGGGGCTAGAACAGACTTACAATCGAGCTTGAAAGATGAAAAAACCCTAGCTATGTCTTCTCCTTGTGAATTTCGGCCATGGGGACTAATTTGAGGAAGATGACATCTTTTATTTAGTTATTTTGGCTTTATTTACTACATTACCAAAATGCCCTTCACCTAAACTTTGAAATTTTTCACTAACATTGCCCATTTTGGTCCATAATAAAGCATAATGATCTAATTACCATCTAAGGACCTTCAATTTTAAAATTTCATAGCAATTGGATACCTTTAACATATAGAATTCAAGTTTTGCACTTTTTTTAATTTAGTCCCTTTAACTAAATTGAGTGCCCAAACGTCAAAATTTTCGAACGAAATTTTCACGAAATCGTTCCATAAAACTGTAGACCATAAAAATATAATAAAAATAAATTTTTCTGCGTCAGATTTGTAATCCCGAAACCACTGTTCGGGCTGTTACAAGTACTCATTCCAAAAATTGTCAATCCCTCTAATATGAATCATTTTTGACCTATCAGTTTATGCAATGTGATTTATAAAATTTTGGCAAAAGCTATTACGAATCGGCTTAGAGGAGTTATTGAGAAATGTATTGATATGGCTCAGAGCGCTTTTGTACCAGGCGGACTGATTTCGGATAATGTGCTGTTGGCTTATGAAATTCTACATACACTTAAACAGAAAAGGGTAGGGAAAAAGGGGTTTATGGCAGTGAAGTTAGATATGAGTAAAGCATATGATAGAGTTGAATGGAACTTTATCAATGAAATAATGGTACAAATGGACTTTGCTATAAATTGGATTGAAACTCTTATGAAATGTTTAACCACTATTTCCTATTCAGTAGTGGTAAATGGATATGCAGGAGAAAACTTTCGACCAACAAGGGGACTTCGATAAGGAGACCCACTGAGTTTGTTTTTATTTCTTATATGTGGAGAAGGTTTATCTTATTTAATGCTACTCGCAACTAGAGAAGGACTACTGAAAGGAGTAAAAGCCAGCAGGAGTGGTCCACAGGTATCGCATTTGCTATTTGCAGATGACTGCATCTTTTTTGGTGAGGCTACAAATAGAGGAGCTAATTTATTGAAGGGAATTCTAAGAAAATATAGAATTTGCTCGGGCCATTGTGTTAATTTTGATAAATCAACTGTCTTTTTTAATAGAAACACATCAAAGGATGACAGACAGGTGGTTGTCAATATTTTGGGGGTGCGAAGCTCAAACGATCCAGAACGCTACTTTGGATTGCCTAACATGGTTGGAAGAAAGAAAAGGGAGTCGTTTCAGAATTTAAAAGATCGACTTAAGAAGCGTATTGATAATTGGAGTACTAGATATCTATCTCAAGGCGGGAAGGAAGTATTTATTAAGGCTATTCTCCAATCCATTCCAACCTACACAATGGCTTGTTTCCTATTACCTAAACATTATGTGCTGAGTTAGAAAGTATTATTGCTAACTTTTGGTGGCAGAAGGGACGTGGTAAAAGGGGAATACACTGGTGTGCATGGAGAAACCTTTGTACTTTTGAAGAGAATGGGGGGCTTGGTTTTCGAAATATTAGCCAGTTTAATATCGCATTATTAGCTAAGCAAGGTTGGCATCTCACTAATCATCTGAATTTCTTATTAGCTAGATTTTTTAAGGCTAAATGTTACCCGCATTCATATTTTCTTAATGCACAATTAGGAAACCTACCTTCACTTACCTGGAAGAGTGTTTAGGTTGCAAAGGGTCTATTGTAGAGCGGACTATGCTGGAGGGTTGGAAGGGGAAATGGAATATCTGTTTGGGACGATCGATGGATTCCAGGAAAGGATACAGACGAATGGAGCAACAGAAACGACAATGAAGGAATCAAGTTAGTCTCAGATTTAATTGATGCCACAAATAAAACTTGGAAGACAGATCTAGTTAATAGTACCTTTCAAGCGGATATAGCTCAAAAAAATTTACAGATCCCTCTAGCGGAAACAGCCCATGATGATTTTCAAGTGTGGAAAGGAGAACCATCTGGCGAATTCTCAGTCAGAAGTGCCTACAAAATATTACAAGATGCTAGCCTGGGTCCTAGTAATTATTTTATACAGGCCGATATAAAAGAATTCTACAAAAAGCTCTGGAATCTATATCTACCTTTAAAAATTACAATTACAATATGGAGAATATCCTGGAACTATATCCCTATCCCAGTAAACCTAAAGCATAAACGAGTGACTAATAATGTGTTATGTCCTCGCTGCAGAAATGGGGAAGAAGATAGCACTCATTTTTTTCGGCAATGTCCTACAATAATAGAGGTATGGCAAACGTTAGATCTTTCTTGGGTTATTAATAGCATGATTCAAAGTTTATGGGATTGGCTTACCTGGATCTTTAAGAGGAGTACTTCTAAACAGTGATGAATGTTCTGCTGCGGATTGTGGTTCATCTAGAGTTCGAGGAATAAACTTATTCATGAAAGGAAGTTAGAGACAGGAAGGGAGTTATCACAAAAAATCCAAAGATACATGGTGAACTTGAAGGCTTGGCAGAAAGGACAATTACCTTAAACACGGTAAAAGCCACGATCCAACGAGGTGCAAATACCGAGGCGACGATTGGTTTGATGCGACTTTTGACAAAAGAAATTTCAAATCGGCATCGGGCTTGGTGGTTTGAGGCGGACGGGGAACTCCTAGCAACGAAGACTGTCTTGAACACAAACGTTCCATCTCATTTTGCGTGAGGCTTATGCAGGATTACGGGCTATAAAGTTAGGACTCTCGATGGATCTCCTCTCGAACGATAATGGGGACTCGAACAGTTATCAAGAAATGCCAAACAATGAAATCGAGATAAATCGATTATAGGGGCAATCATTAGAGATATTCAAAGCAAAACGATTTGTTTTCAAGAAATCGATTTCGAGTTTATTAACAGATCGAGAAAATGTCTATGCCCACAAACTTGCGAAGAAACTTTAAGGAAGGAGAGGAAATGCACCTAGTGAGAGCGACTCAGATCTTTACCATTCGAATCCGGAGGAGGGACGATGGAGCGGAACCAGCATCGAGGCTCGTTTTGTGAAGAAAGAAAAGAACCAGATAGCGAGGAAAAGGAAAATATTGGAAAGGCTATCGACAGAACAGATGGGACAAGTGATGTGAAAAGACGATAGAATAAGGCGTTCAGCTGTTTGAAATCGACTAGAATAATTACATTATGTTTCCTTTTTCTTTAGTATTAAATGCGTTGTCTTTTTTTACTTAGGGTTTGTCTTTTGAATTTTGTTATGTTTTTAAAATAGTAAGGCCAAAAGTGTGTTAATTTCTTAACAGGCCTAAACCCAGTCTTTGGATCCAATTATGTTTTCTCACCTTTTATTATTAATAAATTTCTAGTCGATTATTATGCAAAAAAAGAATAATATTTTATATTATTTTAGATATTTTTGAATGAAAATTTCTCATTTTTATAAAAAAATAATTTATTTCAATTTTTAATAAAATAAAATCACCTTAATATTTTCTACATTAATTGATAAATAGCTTCCTACTTATTTCTCTTATTCAACATTTTTTATTTAAAATTTTATATTAAGTAAATAACATAAAATGATTATCAAACACATTTAAGATATTAAAATTTTTATTCAATGATTTATCAAACACACCTTAAGTATTTGGTTTCGAGAACATTCTTTGTTTTCATTTTTTTTTTCATTAAAAAAAATTTATTTTCTATTTTTTGAAAATTGGGAAATATTTTGGTAAATGAAAATAGAATTATTTTTTAATAATGAAAACAGTGAAATCGTGTTTGAAATCTATTTTTTAAAATAGAAAAATATAATTAAATTAAAATATAATTTATTAAAAATGTATTACAATAGTAAAATGAAATAAAATAAAATAAAATAAATTTTAAAGATTAAAAATAAAAAAAAATGCTTCTAAAAGTATTCGAATCCGGTAAATTTAATGTACAAACAGGAACTTCAAAAATCCCTTATTTTTAACTTTTTCCATATTTTCAAAACATTTTTTATTAAAAGCAATGAAAATTGATTTTCACATATTTTTATTTTTTAAAAAATTATTTTCAAAATTTTTAATCAAATATGTTTTCTTCACTATTTTCCATTTTCTAAAAAAATGAAAATAATATTTTTCTGTTCTTGAAACTAAACGCGCTTTTAATGTTTTAGACCGAATTGATTTGGATTATTTGCATGAGCTAAACCTCAAATAATAGACCAACCTGAACAACTATTTAATAACACAAAATTATTAATATTTAATTTTAATTATGATAAGTAAACATGAATGTAAATATTTATATTAATATTAAAATGAATAATAAGTCGAGTTTTGAGGCTCTGCTAAAATCTAACATAAACGAATAAAATAAAAATTAATTTGAACTTATTAAAAAAATAGGATGAAAGGGACAATCAAATCCCTTCGTAGGAAGCTAAATATATGTTGTGGAGTTAGGGATATAAAACATGCCAAAATGGGCCTAAGCATGAATAATATAAGGATTGATGGCCCCCTCTCAGATCTTTTAAGATCCCCATTTATTATCAATTATTCAAAATAAATGTGCTTGCATTGCACTGAACCTTCCCATGGCCTATAGTTGAGAAGTCTATAGTTAACTATCATATCATTTTAGATTATTCTTTCCAAACTATCATATAAAAATTATAAAATTTAAATTGTAATAAAAAATATGAATAATTTTTTTATAATTACATTTCAATCATATATGCTCTTTTTGACACAATGCCTAAACTACTTATAGTCCTTCTCCAACACATAAATAGGAGGATAATGTGCTTCAGTGCACTAGAACCCACGTCCTCTTACTTTGGCAACAATACCCATGCTAATGAATTAAGACTCAATCGTCAATCCCAAACTTTTAAATATAACGTCAATTTAGTTCTTGGACCGACTTATTATAAAATGACTAATATACCAGAAAAGACCCTTTTTAAAAAAAAAATTACGGAAATGAGTCACTTTTGTTGAAATTTACGGAAATGGGCCGATAATGCAAAAATACGCCCAGCTGGTGCCGTTTTCAGGGGAAAACTAGAAAAGCGCATCCAGCTCGGTAGCTTTTTCCCCGACAAGAAAGCGCATCCAGTCGGTAGCGTTAAAGAAAAAAACACATCGGTCGTGCGTTCCCCCAAAGCAGTCACTTCCAACGACTATTTCAAATAGTGGTTGCCCCTCCCAAAGGGTAAAAAAAAACTATAACCCCCACACCTTCTTCTCACTCACATTTCTCACAATTCTCTCTTAAATCTTCTCAAATTTCTCAATCAACTCTAAAAAATCTCTCAAATTCTCTCTTAAATTTTTTCCCCTAAATTCTATTTATTATTTTATTAATATTTTCAATAAATAATTTTTTATTCAAAATTTTTTCGTGTTGAATATAATTTAGCAACGACCGGGTCTCTAATTCGTCTTGATAACAAGCACATCTCCGTCAACCAATTAGAAATGGTAAGAATAAATTTTAATATTGTTTAATTTTTTTATTTCATTGTTATGTTTTAACTTAATATTTTTTTATATTTTTTTATGTAAATAGCTGGAAGATCGAATTTCACAATGTCATATTCCATATCTACTCGGTCCTCTATCACCGTTGATCGAAACATACTTGAGGGAAGCCGATTTTTAGCATGTATCCCTTGTAGGCCGGGGTGCAAGTTGGACCCGAAACTCATAAGCGCGTTGGTGGAGAGGTGGAGACCTGAGACGCACACATTCCATCTTCCATGCGGCGAGTGTACTATCATTCTGGAGGATGTGCATTTACAGTTGGGGCTACCCGTGGACGAGTTGGTAGTCACCAAGTCTATTCAGTCTACCGATTGGGGAGCCATATGTTTAGATTTTTTGGATGCGGTTCTGTAGACGGTTTACGGAGGTCGGACCGAAATGGCTTGGATACAAAAAAATTTTGCGAAACTAGTTGAGGATTCGACTGAAGTCCAAAGAGAATGATATGCTCGGGCATACATCCTTCAGATCATCAAGGGTATCCTGATGTCGGACGAAATCTCGTCCATATAAGATGGCTGCTGAAACTAGTCGATTTTAGAGGTGTGAGCAAACTCGGTTGGGGGTTCGCCGTGTTGGCGACATTGTACCAAGAGATCTGTTAGGCGATGCAACCAGCAAAAATCAAAATTGGTGGTTGCCCTTTAGTGCTACAATCATGGGCCCGGTTCCAATTTCCATTTTTGCATCCTCGAGCGAACTACCCGTATACATTTCCACTTGTAACAAAGGTAAAATTCAGTAGATATCATCATGATTAAATTGATTTAAATTTAAATTATTGGGCTAATAAGTTATTTAAATAGGTGGAACCATGCGCTGAGTCACGTGGGATTACCTACTGAGCTTCAAGATATATGGCTTTTATTAGACCAACGATCGGAAGCGGAGGTATGTATTTATTTAATTTTGAACTATATACAAATAACGTAGTCGAATTCGTATTTTGTAGTATATATAGCTAATGTTTTTATCATGCTAATATAGTTTGAATGGACACCATATGAGGATCCGACAATTCGAGCAGTAATCCCTAAGAAATTCTTTGTGAATCCCAACGCCTAGCATGTTAAGGCCCCATTGGTAGTGTACGCTACCGTCGAGATACAGGAGACTAATAGAGTGTTGCGACAGTTCGGGTTCTGACAGTAGATTCCTGTGGCACCTCAAGAGCTTGATAATCTGCATCATATCAAGTTATGGCGACTGGTAGGGGTGAGTATTCGATCGAGTCGAGTCGAATCGAGTCAAAAATTTTCAAGTTAGTCGAGTTAACAAATCCTATTTTAGCAACCGAACTCAATTTGAATTTTTTTCGATTCTAATCGAATCGAGTCAAATCGATTCGAGTTAATGAATCCTATTATTTATACTTAATGTTGCGATTAGATGGACCGATTATTTAACTAGTAGACGAAGTACAAGATTATTTAACTACATGAACAATATAATGATTCTGCCTCTTAACTTAATGGGTAAACATTTATCAAAACGACGTAGTTTTGTCTTTTCTTATTCTAATTTTCGGATAACTCGAATTGTGTAATTCATATTTTAGTTAAACCAAAAAACTTAATTTTTTATTCGAGTTGATTCGAATAACTTGATTAACTCAAATAACTCGAACTATTTAATTCAAAATTTGAAATTTTTATCGAGTTTTTCGAATCGAATCGGATTTTGCTCACTCCTAGCGACTGGATGAGAATTGGTCGGTATTCCACTCGCAATATATCAACATGTGGAATAATCTGTATGAATTTTTATCTACTTGCAAACCTATTATCGTTCCAAAGTGTGCATTCGATCCGGAGTACATGCCATGGTTTAGGATCCATGGCAAGCCATATTTGTACGGGGAAGAGGCGAGGCATCATCATCCCCATACGAGTAGGCCACGACAGGGCCTTTAAATCCAAGGGGTGGTGAGGCGAGCCCACCATCAGCGCCCACACAAGAACCGACCCCGACAGCCTCAGCACCGATGCCCACTCTACCCCTCGTTCAGTATGTACCGTCTTATTTTGGTGAGTATCCTAACCCTATATTTTCACACAAACTCAATTTGTTGCACCACATTTTTTTGCTTCTAGTCCTATGTTAGGTTGGACTGTTGGTCATCCATCCCCGATGTTTTATACGCTGGGGCCATCTCATTTCCTGATGACGCCGATGCCTACAACGAAATATGGCCATCTATGTATGAGGCACCGACGGTGAGTCCAGTCGTTATCCTATCGATTTATGTGACTCAACATAGTTACGCTCATTCGCCGTTTGTGACGCAAACACCTCGGGGATCTTTGTTCTATCAAGGTGGGTCATCTTCCCAACCACCTATTTATAGACTGGAGGATGCATGATGACAACCGAGAATGTAAGGATCGCAATCAACTGAAGGCGAAGAAGAGGAGCAAGCAAGACCACAACCCCGCCCAGAAGCTAAACTAAGAAGGAATCCAGAGCGTAACCGTTGACCACCTCGATGTGGCACAAATTCTGACCGGCATATGCATTGGTTAATTTTATATTGTATCATTTAAGAAAAATGAAGTTATTTTGAATCTTCCAGTTTGATTTTTGTACCATTCATATTTAGTCAAAATAGAAATTTACTTTGATTCTTTTCACATACCATAACAATAAGATTTGATTTGACAAGAAATATGCTATGTTTTTGTTGAAAATAATTGAGAACCCAATTCAATCGTTTCAAAATTTTGAAGCGATACGACTTGGTTATTGAACAAGCAGGAACAACCATGACTTGGTTACTTAACGTTGCATCGTTTAAGTAAAATGGTAGTTGATATTTGTTATCATTTCAATTAATTAACATTGTAATTTGTTATAATTTCAGAACATGAAAATCTGATATTTGTTATTATTTCACCAAACCACACGTTTACATATTATAATGGAATTGATATATGTTTTATAGTTTGCTTAGTCATTTCAATATGGACATGACGACATTGTATGTCCTGAGTTCCTACACCACCTGCATAACCTTGAATGGTTTGACCTATCCTGAATATTCATGTTGTCGTGTATTCAAGTTGACGTGGGTCGACCTTTTGGTTTGTGACGCAATCTTCTATCAGGTAACAACTTAAATGAAGCAAGCGATACAAGCGATACAGGCCTACTATTTGGGGCATTTTTCAGAAATGTTTCATATATCCCAGAATTCTCGAGATATTTTTTTAGAACCCATCTCGTTAAAATTATTTTTCAGAACCCATATCATCAAAATTATTTTTTTAGAACCCCTAAACCCTAATTTATGAACACTAAAAACTATAACAATAAAACCTTAAATCCTAAACAAACACTAAACCTTAATAATAAAATCATTTTTCCAATAACCTTAAAACACTAATTAATAAACATTTAAAAATTAAATAAAACACTAAAACCCTAATTTAATAAACCTTAAACCCTAATTAAACAATTTAAACCCTAAAAAACGTGGGGAAAAATACGTTGACCTAGACGCGCTTTTTTTAGTGTGTTGACTTGGACGTATTTTTCTTTAGCGTGCTGACCTTGATGCGTTTTACTGGTCAGGGGGTAAAAAGTGCTGAGCTGGACGCACTTTTCTGATTTTCCCTTAAAAATGGCACCAGCTAGGCGCGTTTTTGTATAATCGGCCCATTTCCGTAAATTTCAACAAAAGTGGCCCATTTTTGTAATTTTTTTAAAAAATTGGCCTTTTCTAGCAAGTCACCCTTACAAAATAGCATAAAACACTTTGATTTTAAATAGGGAAGATTTATATTATTTTCACTTTTAAATATAACATCAACTCCAAACTTCTCTTTTTCTCTCTCAATTTCTTGAACATATGCCCTTTGAAGATTATCATTGTCTTCAACCACTCAGCTGCTCTATCCATTAGGTTTAAACGTGAGAAAACTCGATTCAAAAAATGTAACGCCCTGAATAATTTATTTATGTTTCTATAAATATCTGACATAAATATCTGTCTGCTTCAGTGGTTAAGTGTTCTGGATGTGTCTGAGAGGTCTTGGGTTCAAGTCTCACCTTTGCTAATTTTGTTATTTTTTTATCCAAGCCTTACCCTTGTTGAATGGGCTTTTATAAAATTGTCTGTTAGTTCATATCAGAATGAGCCTCTGGTTCGAGTGGTAAGGAAGTTGGTGTGTCGGAGGTCCTGTGCACGAATCCCTGTGCAAGCATGGGTATTGTTTTTGCTCGGTTTCGTGATAGAGTTTCGGTAGAATTTAAATTCTGAAGTGGTTGAGATTGAGGTGTTAGTGGGAGGAAAATAAGGGATGTGTATCATACTTTTTATTTATCTTTTTTTTTTTAAAAATCCCTCTCTTTCCAGGAAATTGAAGCAAAATTTTCTTTGGCTTTTCTCTGTTCTTTATTCCTCACCCTTTTTGTAACTTCCTCTATTTTGTTTTGATCCGTCAACGAATCTTGATAGTTTGCTATTCTATTTCCTATAGATTGTTCGGTAAGTGGGGTCTAACCTTTCTGTAGTTTTGTTTTCCAAGTTTTCGATTGGAGCATTATTCTCTATTTTGGCAGCGGGAATCGTAAAGTACAGGGCTCTCCTCTCACAGAACCGTAATCGAAATCATTCGGATTGTTCGGGTAAGTGTTGGTTGTTTGAATAGAATTGTTGTCGGTTTCGTAGTTTCGATTTAATCATGTATTAAATCTGACTCTGAGTGTTGGTATGTCAATTTTTAGGTACTGAAGGGTTTGTGTTTGCAGTGGCATCAAAATCGAACCAGGTGTGTACCCGAAATGTAGGAAATTGAGCTTCGACAAAAGCCGAAAAACCTTGCTGTTGACACCACATAAGCGTGTGCCTGGCCATGTAGCTGGCCGTGCGCGAGACACGGCCGTGTGGTCAACGAAGGTAGGGTCGTGCACAGGACATGGCCGTGTGGGCCACACAGGCTGGGCCAGGTTGGGCGTGTGGGCCACACGGGTGTGCGGACCCACACGAGCATGTCACAAAGGCGTGTAGATTTTAGGCCTGGCCGTGTGGGCCCATAATTCTAAATTTTTCCCTAGGGTCGCATGGGTTGTTCCGATCGACTGTAGGCCTACCGCAGGGTCGGTAAGTACTAACCAAAACCTAGATTATATGATTTGATATTCTTATGGTATGCTCTGAGTAGGACATTACTATGCATGATTGTCTATTCTGCTATCTGTATATCTGATATCTGTACATAAGCATGTTGAGCATGTCTAGTCCGTTATTTCCGTATCTGTTTCTATATATGATTTTGGGGTGGGATTTGTATATGAGGAGGAAATATTCTGTACGGCGATTATCGCCTATATTCTGGCAGCTTGGCTGCACATTATCTGACATGTGTCATATGGCACGATTTGGTGTGTAGGGATGGGTGGGTGTTTTTAACCCCACATGGTGTTTTGGGATGGTCGGAGATGGTGTGTAGAGGATGGGGGTAGGATTCTACATATCTGATCTGTATACCTGATTCTCTTTACTGTATCTGAAATGGGCGTGAGCCCGAATCTGCATCTAATTGTTTGTGAGATTTCTGTATGTTTGCATGCTTAATTTTTTTGGGTTACACACTGAGTTTATGAAAACTCACATCTGTATGTCTGTTCTGTTCAGGTAATCCACAGACTTAGGCAGATCGGTGCGGCAGAGACTCAGCGGTGACCACTCGACCGTAAACTGTTTAAACTTGGCAATTTACGGTTTTATTTATGATTTTGGTTTTCAATGGGGAGTTTGTAATTTCTGGGACTCTCTGGACTTTATGACTTTTAACTGTTGATTTTTAGTTTGTTGATAATCTGCATGATTTGATAAAATATTTAATGAAATCGATGGTTTTCACGCAAAAAGAGGTTTTTCTAAAAATATAAATTGGGTTTCTAAAATGTAATGGTATTTATTAATTTCTACTGTAATAAGTATTTTGGCAAATGAATTAATTAAATAACGTTTCCAGATTAATTATGAACGAACACGAGGTATAAAAGTTGAATGGTTTATCAAGCCAACTCTGTTTTCAAAACCCGTTTTATGTGACATTTTCAGATTCGGCCATAATTTCTAGGCCGAGTTTAGGGTGTTACATTTAGTGGTATCAGAGCCAAGTTGCCAAACTCGAGCTGTGAAATTTTGGGTTTCAAAATTATGTTTTAAAAAGGACTAATTTTCAAATAATTTGAACAATGTTGAGAAAGTATGTGGTACATCGAGCCTTCGGCACCGATCCTGTAAGTATTTCTGAATTTAGATAGGAATTTCTAAAAACACTGTAGTTAGAACTTTTCTGAAACTATACTAAAATAATTAGAGACTGAACCTTCTTAAAACATATCTGAACTTCTCATAAATTATGCATAAAATATCTGCTAATAAATATTGAAACTGATGCATAAAATTTTATAGTGTAGATAAAACTCGAATTATACAATGAGGGCTCGTGGAATTTGCAGACGTGGTATTCGTGGCCGTGGTAGAGGTCGTAGGGGGCTCAAGCTGAGTCTTTCTCTATGAGAAATATGCCACACTTAGATATGAGTGGATCGGCTAGGGGCCGTGGATCGGCTAGGGGTGGTAATGGTATGGGCCGTAGACAGAGAGCACCGGGCAGAGGTGCTAATCAGACTAAGGCAAGGCAACCTGCGTTGGTTTATGCTGCTCAACGCCGAGAGGATAGAGATGCTGTACGTTCTTTATTTTTGATGTACCTTATATTGCTTTGATAGACATAGTTTCTACACACTCCTATGTAGCTAGTTCTGTTTCTAAAAACCTGGAGATTTCTGTTGAGAGCACTTCTAGTGAGATCACTGTACTGAGTCTGTTGGGGCAGTCTATCCGAGTTAGTAAAATTTATAAGGATGTTCCGTTAGAGGTGCAAGGGGCTGTATTTCTGGCAAATTTGATGGAGATTCCGTTTAGGGAATTCGACTTAATTCTCGGTATGGACTAGTTGGTTGAGCACCGAGTCAGTTTGGATTGCGCGACTAAGAGGGTCGTTCTGAGGACTGAGGATGATAAAGAAGTAGTTGTGATCGGTGAGCGTCGAGATTATTTGTCCAATGTGATCTCCGCTCTTGTAGCTAAGAAACTGGTTCAGAAAGGGTTTGAGGCGTATTTGGCTTACGTCAATATTTCTATTTCTAGGGACTCTTCTACCGAGAATATCAGAATAGTGAGGGATTTTCTGAATGTCTTTCCTGAGGAGTTACCAAGTTTACCTCCGAACCGAGAAGTTGAGTTCGGCATTGAGCTTCTATCGGGGACACCTTCGGTGTCCATCGCTCCTTACTGAATGGCACCGAAAAAGCTTGCAGAGCTTAAGGATCAACTTCAAGAGCTTCTGGATCGTGGTTTCATCCGCCCTAATGTGTCTCCATGGGGGGCACCGGATTATTTTTTAAGAAAAAGGATGGGACCATGAGTATGTGTATTGATTATCGGCAACTGAATAAACTGACGGTGAAGAATAAGTATCCACTTCCGAGGATCGACGATTTGTTTGATCAATTCTGAGGGGCTTCGGTGTTCTCAAAAATAGATCTCCGTTCTGGTATCAGCAGCTAAGAGTTAAAGATTTTGATGTTCATAAGACTACATTTAGGACCCGTTATAGACATTACGAGTTCCTAGTTATGCCTTTTGGTCTGACGAATGCTCCGGCTATATTCATGGATATGATTAACCGAATATTTTAGCCATATCTGGATCAGTTCATCGTAGTTTTCATCGACGATATTTTGGTTTACTCTAAGACCGAGGATGAGCATGATGAACATCTTAGAGTAGTACTTCAGATACTCTGTGGGAAACAGCTCTACACTAAGTTGAGCAAGTGTGAATTCTGGTTGCGTGAGGTGACTTTTCTAAGGCACGCGGTCTCTGCTGAGGGGATCTGAGTTGATCTAAGAAAGATTGAGGCTGTGCTTGATTGGAAACAGCCTAAGAACGTATTTGAAATCCGCAGTTTTCTGGGTCTTGCAGGTTATTATCAGCGATTTTTTGAGGGGTTCTCTCTGATTGCAGCTCCTTTGACTAAGCTTCTGCGCAAAGAGGTTCCTTTCGTCTAGACTGATGCGCAGCAATTAAGCTTCGAGAAGCTCAAGTCTGTTCTGACTCAAGCTCCTATTCTGGTACAGCCTAAATCTGGTAAGGAATTTGTGGTATACAGTGATGCGTCGCATGTTGGTTTGGGATGTGTATTGATGCAAGATGGAAAAGTTGTGGCTTATGCATCCCATCAGCTTAAGACACACGAGGGGAACTATCCGACGCATGATATCGAGCTTGCTGCTGTGGTTTTTGCATTAAAGATCTGAAGGCATTATCTGTATGGTGAGAGGTGTATCATCTACACTGATCAAAAGAGCCTCAAGTACCTCCTTATTTAGAAGGTGTTGAATCTTAGACAGCGTCGGTGGATTGAGCTACTCAAAGATTATGACTGCACGATAGAGTATCATCCTGGTAGGGCCAATGTGGTGGGCGAAGCTTTAAGTTGTAGAGCGTTGACTGATTTGAGGGCGATGTTCACTCGTCCTAGTCTATTTGATGATGGGAGTCTATTAGCTGAGTTGCAAGTTAAACCGACTTGGATTGATCACATTCGAGTTAAGCAGTTAGGGGATGAGTCTCTGGGTTTGCGGTTCCGTCAGATTGAGAGTTGTAGTACTTCCGAATTTGGGCTAAATGACGATGGAGTTTTGTGTTTTCGAGGTTGGATCTGTGTGCCAAATTATTCTGATTTGAGGCAATCGATTCTGAGGGAGGCACATAGTATCCCTTATGCTATGCATCCCGGAGGTAATAAGATGTATCGAGATCTTCGTGAACTGTATTGGTGGCTGGGTTTGAAACGTGAGGTTACGGATTTCATTACTCGTTGTCTGTCGTGCCAGCAAGTTAAGCCTGAGCACCAGTTACCTTCGGGTTTGCTACAACCTGTTAAGATTCCTCTATGGAAGTGGGAACGAGTAACGATAGACTTCGTTAGTGGGTTGCCCTTGACACCCACTAAGAAGGATTCTGTCTGGGTCATCGTGGATCGGTTGGCCAAGTCCGCTCATTTTATTCTGGTTCGGACGGACTTTTATATGCAGAAATTAGCGAAGCTGTATATTTCTGAGATAGTAAGACTGCATGGGGTTCTTGTTTCAATTATTTCTGATAGAGATTCTTGCTTCACTTCTCGATTTTGGAAGAAATTACACGAGGCTCTGGGTTCGAGATTAGACTTCAGTACTGCGTTCCATCCTCAGACTGATGGTCAATCTGAGAGGGTGATTCAGATACTGGAGGATATGCTTCGAAGTTGTGTGATTGATTTTCGAGATAGTTGGAAGGATTGTCTGTCGCTAGTTGAGTTCGCCTACAATAACAATTTCTAGTTTAGCAACCAGATGGCACCTTACGAGGCTTTGTATGGTCGTAAGTGTCGTACTCCGCTATGTTGGACTGAGTTGGGTGAGCGTCGTGTTTTGGGTCCTGAGTTGGTTTCTGAGACTGAAGATAAGGTTAGGCTGATTCGGGATCATCTAAAGATGGCTTCTAATAGATAGAAATCTTATGCAGATCTGAAGAGGCATGATATTGAGTACTCTGTAGGGGACTTCGTGTTTCTTAAGGTTTCTCCATGGAAGAAAGTTCTGAGATTCGGTCGTAAGGGCAAGTTGAGCCCTAGGTTCATTGGGTCGTATCAGATTCTGAAGCTTGTGGGACCGGTTGCTTATTAGTTGGAGCTACCTCTAGAGTTAGACCGTATCCACGATGTATTTCACGTCTCGATGTTGAGGCAGTATCGGTCTGACCCATCCCACATTGTCTCTATTGAGGAGATCGAGGTTAGGTCAGACTTGACTTTTGAAGAGGAGCTGGTTTAGATTCTGGATTAGGATATTAAGGTTCTGAGGAGAAAGTCCATACTGTTAGTGAAGGTTCTGTGGCAGAATCACGGCACTAAGGAAGCCACGTGGGAACTTGAGGATTCGGTGCGTCAGCAATATCCTTATCTGTTCTGATCAGATAAATTTCGAGGTCAAAATATCTTTTAGGGGGTAGAGTTGTAACGCCCTGAATAATTTATTTATGTTTCTATAAATATCTGACACAAATATCTGTCTGCTTCAGTGGTTAAGTGTTCTGGGTGTGTCTGAGATGTCTTGGATTCAAGTATCACCTTTGCTAATTTTGTTTTTTTTTATCCAAGCCTTACCCTTGTTCAGTGGGCTTTTATAAAATTGTCTGTTAGTTCATATCAGAATGAGCATGCTGGTTCGAGTGGTAAGGGAGTTGGTGTGCTGGAGGTTCTGTGTTCGAATCCCTGCGCGAGCGTGGGTATTATTTTTGCTCGGTTTCGTGATAAAGTTTCGGTAGAATTTAAATTCTGAAGTGGTTGAGATTGAGGTGTTAGTGGGAGGAAAATATGGGATGTGTATCACACCTTTTATTTTTCTTTTTTTCAAAACAATCCCTCTCCCTTTCCAGGAAACTGACGTAAAATTTTCTTTGGCTTTGCTCTGTCTTTATTCCTCACCCTTTTTGTCACTTCCTCTATTTTGTTTTGATCCGTCAACGAATCTCGGTAGTTTTCTATTTTGTTTTCTGTCAATTTTTCGGTAAGTGGGGTCTAACATTTCTATAGTTTTGTTTTCCAAATTACCGATTGGAGCCTTATTCTCTGTTTTGGCAGCGACGAATCATGAAGTGCAGGGCTCTCCTCTCGCAAAATCGTAATCGAAATCGTTCGGAATGTTGGGGTAAGTGTTGGTTATTTGAATGGAATTGCTGTCGGTTTCGTGGTTTCAATTTAATCGTGTATTAAGTCTAATTCTGAGGGTTGGTATGTCCATTTTTAGGTTTAGGAGACCGTCTTTGCAGTGGCATCAAAACCGAACCAGGTGTGTACCGAAACGTAGAAAATTGAGCTTCGGTAAAAGCCAAAAAACCTTGCTGTCGACGCCACACGGGCGTGTGCCTAGCCGTGTGGCTGGCTGTAACACCCCAAACTTGGCCCAAACACTACTACCGGATCTGGTATGTCATTAAGGAATTTTATAAAATTGTCACACTTTGGAAAACAAGTATCAGGTTTAATCATTTTAACCGGAAAGACTTAGTGATTTAATATTCTGTATAATATGTAAGTTCAAATGATACCTTGATGAATTAGAAAAAAAAACTAAGTTGTTACATGCCTTAGCTTAATTTTAACATGAAATTTAAAAGTCTAATAATAAAAACCCAACATAAACCCAAAATAAATATGAGTCTAGTGGCCCATGGCCTTATTACATTGAAACTTAAAATCCTCGAAATAAAAAAAATATTAAAATAACTAAATAATGAAAAGACCTTTGCTGAATCCAAATACTCTCTCGCATGGCCACCTTGTGCTCCACTCCAGCCCGGTCCGATGCACTAGGTGCTACCTGAAAATGTTAAATAATAGGTTGAGTCACGAGACTCAGTGTGCAACCCTCATGCACTATTAGATTTGGGCCTTAGCCCCACAGAACAGAATAACAGAGTATAATATAAACAAAAAAATATGCAAAACCTAACCCAATCCTAGGTTTCCATCCGCTACACGCCACCCTTACCTGCCAATCACACCATTGGGGATTTCTACAATCAACCCACACCGCTACACACCATCGATGGCAATCATGCTGCTCATCGTCAGATCATGGCCGTAGCCACTATAACAGGTCACGGCAAAAGCCGCTACAACAGGTCACGGAAAAAGCCGCTACAACAGGTCACGAAAAAAGCCGCTACAACAGAACACTTCCCCTTTCTTCAAACCCAACCCCATGCAATCACAGAAATCGGCAAACTTATCACACATATCATCTTAACAGGAACATTCACTTAGGAATGACAAAGATCACTAACCTGGTGATTCGCTTTTACCCTCCTCGGGTTTCAACCACTATGCCGGGATTTTGGTATTTATCAAAATATAACAGATTTGTAAACAAATTTTAACAGGCAATCTAAATGGTGTGGAAGTGTTACACACCTGATATCACGTAGTTTTACACCCTTAGTCAATATCCTTACTATCTGGATCTACAACCCTTAGTCTAAAACCTTGCTCAAAAGCCGGAAGAACACGAAGATTTGGGCTCCCCTACATTCGGCCAAAGGTTAGCAAATCCCGAATTTTTCATGTTAAAAACAATAGATCTCCTTACCTTGAAATCCCAAAAGTAACACGATTTGTGTGTTACTGAACTCTGACTTAGAGATCTAAGCAAATGAATCCCCCTTCAAATCCCGGAATGCCGCAAAAGAAAACAAAGTATTAGTCCCATATAGCCATTCGGCTATGGCCTCCAAAAGCCGGAAAAGAATCAAAAGAAAATCCAAATCATTACTTGCCCTACAGAAGATTTCGGCTATCCCTTGTAGAAAGATTCGGCAACTATAGAAGATTAGAGATCTAGGAGTATTGGCTCTTTAAGGAAAAATCCCGGAAAGATGATCTGACGTGTTTTCGGCTTTTGAAAGAACTAAGAATTGAAGAGATGGCCAAGAGAGATTCGGCCAATGAATATTAAGGAGAGGAAAAGGTGGTTGGCGGGATTTGGCAATTGATGAGACTTCGGGGTTTGATTTACGTGAGAAAAAAAGAAGAAGAAGAGATGATTCGAAAGAGAGAAAAACTAAAGGCTATTCGCAGAGAAAACAAATGAAAATTCGGCACACCCCCTAGCCTTTACCAAAACCGATTTCCCCCTCTCCTGAGTTTGATTTTCAGCCAACACTAGCCTTCCTGATAGATCCTCATCCTATCCCTTATCCCTATCAAAACACCCATCCAAAAGAGGCTTAATTATCTCCAACTCTTCCCCCTCCTTTATCAGCTATAATTATCCACATATTAACAATAAAACTCCTATAATTTAGCCTTGTTGTCGTCCCTCCCTTAGTCCCCTTATAAGTGTCGAATTTGGCCCAAAAACATGGGCTCCAAGTGGCCAAAACTTGGGCCTCCTCCTTTGCCATTAACGCCAACTCCCTTCCCTCTTAGTGGCGCCATTTTGCAACTGGCCACAAGCCCAATACTTTATTTTAAGCCCTAGAGTGTCTAAACAGAATACTTAACCAAGGCCTCAGCCCAAACCTGAGCCCTATTTGCACCTCAAATTCTCAAATTAATACTTTAATCATATCTACACATTAAACGCATAAGCCCAAAAATTTAGGATGTTACAGTTCTACCCCCCTTAAAATAAATTTCAGCCTCGAAATTTACCTGATCAGAAGAGATGGGGATACTACTGTCGTATAACATCCTCTGGCTTCCAAGTTGCTTCCTCAGCACCATGGTTCCGCCACAAAACCTTGACCAAAGGGACAGACTTCCTTCTCAACACTTTTAAGTCTCGCTCAAAGATTTGCACTGGCTCCTCCTCAAAAGACAAATCTGGCCCTACTTCAATCTCTTCCACCGGCACATTGTGTGATGGATCAGAACGATAACGTCTTAGCATCGAGACATGAAACACATCATGTATCTGCTCCAACCCTGAAGGCAACTCTAGTCGATATGCCACTGGCCCCACACGTTCTAATATCTGATAAGGTCCAATAAACCGGGGACTTAGCTTACCCTTCCGACCAAACCTCATTACCTTCTTCCATGGAGATACCTTCAAAAAGACTTGATCTCCTACTGCAAATTCCATCTCCTTTCGCTTTAGATCCGCATAAGACTTTTTCCGATCAGACGCTTCCTTCAACCGAGCCCGTATCAACTTAACTTTCTCCTCCGTTTCCAAAACTAGTTCTGGACCTAACACCTACCGTTCACCCAACTCTGTCCAACAAATTAGGGTTCGACATCTCCTTCCATATAACGCTTCATAAGGCTCCATCTGAATACTAGCTTGATAACTGTTGTTATAAGCGAATTCTGCCAATGGTAGATATTCCTCCCAACTACCCCTAAAATCGATGATGCAACCCCTTAGCATATCCTCCAAGATCTGAATTACCCTCTCAGACTGACCATCGGTCTGTGGGTGAAAAGCGGTACTAAAGTCTAACCTTGTTCCCATTGCTTGATGAAGAGCCTTCCGAAGCGTGGCGTGAATCTAGGGTCCCTATCGATATGATCGACACCGGTACACCATGTAGTCTCACGACCTCAGCCACGTACAACTTAGCCAACCACTCAGAGAATAGTCAACACGAAACCGGTATGAAGTGAGCGGACTTCGTGAGTCGATCCACAATCACCCAAATTGAATCCTTCTTAGTGGGCGTAAGGGGTAGCCCACTAACAAAATCCATCGTGATTCTCTCCCATTTCCACTGCGGAATCTTCACCGGTTGCAACAACACCGAAGGCAACTGGTGTTCTGCTTTCACTTGTTGACACGTCAAACATTTTCCCACAAATTTTGTTATCTCTCGCTTCAGATCTGGCCACCAGAACTGCTCTCGCAAATCTCGATACATCTTAACCCCTCTAGGATGCATAGCGTAAGGGCTACTATGCGCCCCCTGAAGAATCATCTGCCTTAACTCCACATCCTTTGGCATACAAACTCTTTTCCGAAAACACAGAACTCCCTCACCATTCAAACTATAGTCCTCTACTTCACCATTCTGCACTTGCCGGAGTCGAGCCCTTAAAACATCGTCCAACAGCTGCTTCTCCTTAATCTGATTTGTCCACGTTGGTTTCACTTGGAGTTCAGCTACCAGACTTCCATCCTCATACAGACTAAGATGAGCGAACATCGCCCTCAAATCTACTATCGCCTTCCTACTCAGCGCATCCGCCACCACGTTAGCCTTACCCGGATGATATTCGATTGAGCAATCATAGTCCTTCAAAAGTTCAATCCACCTACGTTGCCTCAGATTAAACTCCTTCTGGGTAAGGAGATATTTCAGGCTCTTATGGTCCGTGTAAATAACCGACTTCTCCCCATACAGGTAGTGCCTCCATATCTTCAGAGCGAACACTACCACCGCCAATTCCAAATCATGCGTAGGGTAGTTCAACTCATGTGGTCTTAACTGTCGGGACGCATATGCAACCACCTTTCCATCTTGCATCAACACACAACCTAAACCTGTGTGTGACACATCACAGTAGACGGTAAATTCTTTTCTCGCCTCTGGCTGGATTAACACCGGTGCTTCTGTCAGAATTCTCTTCAATTTCTCAAAGCTCTCCTGCTGTTTGTCGGTCCACACAAATGATACTCCCTTCCTCAACAACTTAGTTAAAGGTGCCGCTATCAATGAGAACCCTTCAACAAACCTTCTGTAATACCCGGCCAATCCCAAGAAACTTCAAACTTCTGCCACAGACTTTGGCGGTTTCCAATCCAATACGGCTTCTATTTTCTGAGGGTCCACCCTAATTCCCTCTGCAGAAACCACATGTTCTAAGAAAGTTACTTCCCTTAGCCAGAACTCACACTTACTGAACTTTGCGAACAACTGCTTCTCCCTCAAAGTTCGCAACACCACACGAAGATGTTCATCATGTTCCTCTTCTGACTTGGAATAAACCAAGATGTCGTCGATGAACACCACAACGAACCGATCAAGATATGGTTGGAACACTCGATTCATCATATCCATAAATGCTGCTGGTGCATTCGTCAACCCGAACGGCATCACCAAGAACTCATAATGACCGTAGCGAGTTCGAAACGCTATCTTATGAATGTCCCCTTCCTTTACCTTCAACTGGTGATAACCCGACCTTAAGTCAATCTTAGAAAAGACCGAAGCTCCTTTGAGTTGATCGAACAGGTCGTCGATTCTTGGCAGTAGGTACTTGTTCTTAATCGTTAGCTTATTTAGCTGTCGGTAGTCCACGCACATACGCATGGATCCGTCCTTCTTCTTCACAAATAGGACCGGCGCTCCCCACGGAGACACACTCGGTCGAATAAACCCACGATCCAACAGTTCCTGGATCTGAGCTTTGAGTTCCACCAACTCCTTCGGCGCCATTCGGTAAGGGGCAATGGACACCGGAGCCGTACTGGAAGTAGCTCTATTCCAAACTCCACCTCGCGATCTGGGGGTAATCTTGGCAATTCTTCAGGAAAGACATCTGTGAAATCCTTGACTGTTCGAACCTCATCGATAGTCACCTCCTTAACATCCAAAGCACTGATAAAGGCGAACAATGCATTACATCCCTTCCGAATCATCTTAACAGCTTTTAATGCGGACACTACGTTGGACAAGTAATTCCTTCTTTCTCCTAACACAACCACCTCCCCGCCTTCCGGGGTACTCAACACCATGCGCTTAATCCCACAATCCAACTTAGCACGATGCTTAGTCAACCAATCCATTCCTAAGATAAGGTCAAACTCTCCAAATGGTAATTCCATTAAGTCTGCCGGGAACACTACCCCTTGAGTTTCTAAAGGTACATCCTTAAATAGTTTGTTCACTACCCTAGATTGCCCTAAAGGACTAATTACAGTCATCTTCCTAGAAGTTGTTTCAGAGTCTATACTTAGGGTCTCAGATACCGAGCATGCAACATAAGAGTGAGTTGATCCAATATCGATCAGAGTAAGAAATGGTTTATCAATAATAAGAAATGTACCGGTTATGACGTCCGGTGCGTCACCATTCTCCCGTCGGTGAGCTGCATAAACTAGACCCGGCTGCCTCGCATCTACATTACCTGCACCCCTACCAGGTGCTCCACGACCCCGATCGAATCTATTTCCACCTCTGGCTGCGCCACGACCCTCGATCTTGGTGACCACCTCTCCCACCGATCGAACCTCGCCCGGTGGCCGCACTGATCCACCTGTGGACAATCCTTAATTTGATGATCCATGGATCCACACCTAAAACATCCACCGGTTCTCCTTCTACACTCCCCATAATGCGCCTTCCCACAAGAAGAACATGATCGATTCTGGCCCGTCGGAGCACGAGCTGGCCCATCAGACCTAGGCCTTTTCTAAAAATTTCCTGATGATCCCGGTGGCCCAAAACTTCTCTTATTCTTACCCCAATCCTTATCCATTTCTTGTCTTTTAGTCCGCTTCACCTCCTCAGCTATCTTAACCTTCTCCACCAGAACAGCAAAGTCTCACTCTCACTGCGGCCCTATCAAAACCCTTAACTTATTCCGCAGTCCATCCTCGAACCGTACACAACGTTCATATTCAGTTGCTACCATTCCTCGAGCGTAGCGGCTCAACCGCAGGAACTCTGCCTCATATTCAGCCACAGATTTACTTCCGTGCACCAAATTCAGAAATGCCTTCCTCTATGCATCCACATAGCTGGCCCCAACATACTTTCCTTGGAATGACTCCTTAAAGAAATCCCAATCAATCGGTGGCCAGCGGTGCCCTCCTTTACCGTGAGCCACCACTGGTAAGCCTCGTCTCGAAGAAGAGACACGACCCCTTTCAACTTCTCCTCCACCGTGAAGTCCAGGTCATCCATTATGCGCTCAGTCGCTTCTAACCAGTACTCAGCTGTGTTAGGGGCTACGCCAGAAACACCCCTAAACATCTCCGCTCCATTGGCTCGGAGTCGTTCTGACACAGATTTTTGGGCTCCTGCACCCGTGCCTACCCCAGCAACTCTTTCGAGGACCCGCAATATCGCCTGAGATACTGCATCATCTCTGGGTGCCTGATCCCGAAATCCTCCCTCTACAGCCGGCAGATCCGGCATCTCGTCTCCTGACCCGTGGCCAGACCCTGCTAGCTCTGACACGGTCATCCTACCCCTACCACGACCACGCGGCAGACGTCCTTGACCCCTTGTACTATTCTTTCGATCGACGTTTATCTGATTAGAAATTTTATGAATTAATAAGTTTCTTCCACTGATTAACCACGAATAGTCTTATGAACAGTAGTTTAGGAGTAGTTCTTTCGAATTCGGAATTACATCTACAAGTTTCAGTCTCAAGTTTGTCTCCTAGTTCTACATACACATACATTCAATCATGTAACATCCACATACAAATAGCATCCACGAACTTACATTCATCACCTAAGGGTATTTTCGTCATTTCACTACCCAGGGGTATTTTCGTAATTTATCCTACAGGGGTATTTTCGTAATTTTCCGAAATAGGGTTCCTTGATGATTTCTTGAAACAAAGGTACTTTGATAGTTTTTTCAATCCAGGGGTATTTTGGCCGTTTTACGAATCAGGGGTAATTTGGTAATTTTACAAATCAGGGATATTTTGGATTTTTTTTTTTTTACAAATCAAGGTTATTTTCAAAAATTTTACAGAACTAAGGGGTTTTTTTCCTTTTTTTTTAAACAAGGGTATCTTAGAGAATTTGATTTCAAAAGAATAATAGTGGCGTTCAAGTGTTTGTGGTTTTTTATTGATGTTGTGTGTTGTATGTTTTTTTTAAAACTGTTGACTTTGTAAATTGGGGTATTTCCGTAAATCTGGGGGTATATTTGCAAATCATGGGTATCTTGGTAGTTTTCAAAATAAGGGTATTTTAGCAATTTTGTGAAAATAGGGTGCATTGGTCCTTTCGGGTTTTAGTTATGGATTTTGGCCCGTCAAGAAATCCTCGTGGCTAGGTGAACAGTACTACGCACTGTAGGATTCAAAGTGAAGAGGAGGTGAGTCACTAGGGATCTGCTTAAGTACTGTGCTCTTCCGATCCAATCCTAGACATGCGCATGCTGTTGCCACACCCTAGTCTTGCGACTCGTTCACGGGTTTGTTTAGTGAAATTAAGTCTTATGAGATTGAAGGAGTTGTTTCAGCTAAGCCTAGAGTCCATCAAGTTCTAATCTAGATAGTCTACGTCCCATAAAGCCCATCAAGCCCACATACTTATATACATACAGTGAGTCCGAATACTTACAGCGGACTTGGGCCGGAGACGCAGGTGCCATGCTGAGAAAACCCTCCTGTGTTATTTATAAACATGCATGTTTTCAAAAAACCAACTTTAGAAAATGTTTTGAGCCCGAAACCCCAAAGCCGAGTTTTGAACCGGGCTCTGATACCAAATTGTAACACCCCAAACCCGGCCCAAACACTACTACCGGATCTGGTATGTCATTAAGGAATTTTATAAAATTGTCACACTTTGGAAAACAAGTATCAGGTTTAATCATTTTAACCGGAAAGACTTAGTGATTTAATATTCTGTATAATATGTAAGTTCAAATGATACCTTGATGAATTAGAAAAAAATCTAAGTTGTTACATGCCTTAGCTTAATTTTAACATAAAATTTAAAAGTCTAATAATAAAAACCCAACATAAAACCCAAAATAAATATGAGTCTAGTGGCCCATGGCCTTATTACATTGAAACTTAAAATCCTCCAAATAAAAAAAATATTAAAATAACTAAATAATGAAAGGTCCTTTGCTGAATCCAAATACTCTCTCGCATGGCCACCTTGCGCTCCACTCCAGCTCGGTCCGATGCACTAGGTGCTACCTGAAAATGTTAAATAATAGGTTGAGTCGCGAGACTCAGTGTGCAACCCTCATGCACCATTAGATTTGGGCCTTAGCCCCACAGAACAGAATAACAGAGTATAATATAAACAAAAAAAAATATGCAAAACCCAACCCAATCCTAGGTTTCCATCCGCTACACGCCACCCTTACCTGCCAATCACACCATTGGGGATTTCTACAATCAACCCACACTCCTACACACCATCGATGGTAGTCATGCTGCTCATCGTCAGATCATGGCCGTAGCCACTACAACAGGTCATGGCAAAAGCCACTACAACAGTCACGGCAAAAGTCTACAACAGTCACGCAAAAGCGCTACACAATGAACACTTCTCCTTTCTTCAAACCTAACCCCATGCAATCACAGAAATCGGCATACTTATCACACATATCATCTTAACAGGAACATTCACTTAGGAATGACAGAGATCACTAACCTGGTGATTCGCTTTTACCCTCCTCGGGTTTCAACCACTATGCCGGGATTTCGACCTTTATCAAAATATAACAGATTTGTAAAAAAATTTTAACAGGCAATCTAAATGGTGTGGAAGTGTTACAGACCTGATATCGCGTAGTTTTGCACCCTTAGTCAATATCCTTACTATTTGGATCTACAACCCTTAGTCTAAAACCTTGCTCAAAAGCCAGAAGAACACGAAGATTTTGGCTCTCCTACATTCGGCCAAGGGTTAGCAAATCCCGAATTTTTCACGTTAAAAATAATAGATCTCCTTACCTTGAAATCCCAAAAGTAACACGATTTGTGTGTTACTGAACTCTGACTTAGAGATCTAAGAAAATGAATCCCCCTTCAAATCCCGGAATGCCGCAAAAGAAAACAAAGTATTAGTCCCATATAGCCATTCGGCTATGGCCTCCAAAAGCCGAAAAATAATCAAAAGAAAATCCAAATCATTACTTACCCTACAGAAGATTTCGGCTATCCCTTGTAGAAAGATTCGGCAACTGTAGAAGATTAGAGATCTAGGAGTTTCGGCTTTTTAAGGAAAAATCCCGGAAAGATGATCTGACGTGTTTTCGGCTTTTGAAATAACTAAGAATTGAAGAGATGGCCAAGAGAGATTCGGCCAATGAATATTAAGGAGAGGAAAAGGTGGTTGGCAGGATTTCGGCAATTGATGAGACTTCAGGGGTTTCGATTTCTGACAGAAAAGAAAAAGAAGAAGAGATGATTCGAAAGAAAGAAAAACTAAAGGCTATTCGCAGAGAAAACAAATGAAAATTCGGCACGTCCCCTAGCCTTTTCCAAAACCGATTTCCCCCCTCTCCTGAGTTTGATTTTCGGCCAACACTAGCCTTCCTGATAGATCCTCATCCTATCCCTTATCCCTATCAAAACACCTATCCAAAAGAGGCTTAATTATCTCCAACTCTTCCCCCTCCTTTATCAGCTTTAATTATCCATATATTAACAATAAAACTCCTATAATTTAGCCTTGTTGCCGTCCCCCCTTAGTCCCCTTATAAGTGCCGAATTTGGCCCAAAAACATGGGCTCCAAGTGGCCAAAACTTGGGCCTCCTCCTTTGCCATTAACGCCAACTCCCTTCCCTCTTAGTGGCGCCATTTTGCCACTGGCCACAAGCCCAATACTTTATTTTAAGCCACAGAGTGTCTAAACAGAATACTTAATCAAGGCCTCAGCCCAAACCTGAGCCCTATTTGCACCTCAAATTCTCAAATTAATACTTTAATCATATCTACATATTAAACGCATAAGCCCAAAAATTTAGGATGTTACACTGGCCGTGTGCGAGACACGGTTGTATGGTCGATGAAGGCATGGCCGTGCGTAGGACACGGTCACGTGTTAGCTTAAGTGTGGCCGTGTGGGCCACACGGGCTAGGCCAAGTTGGGCGTGTGGGCTACACGAGCGTGCGGGCCCACATGAGCATGTCACACGGGCGTGTGGATTTTGGGCCAGGCCGTGTAGGCCACACGGGCATGTGGGCCCATAATTCTGAAATTTTCGCTAGGGTCGCACGAGTCGTTCCGATCAACTGTGGGCCTACCGTAGGGTCGGTAAAGTCTAACCAAACCCTAGATTATGTGATTTGATATTCTGATGGTATGCTCTGAGTAGGACACTACTATGCATGACTGTCTATTCTGATATCTGTACATAAGCATGTTGAGCATGTCTAGTCCGTTATTTTCGTATATGTTTCTGTATATGATTTTGGGGTGGGATTTGTATATGAGGAGAAAGTATTTTGTACGGCGATCATCGCCTATATTCTGGCAGCTTGGCTGCACATTATCTGACATGTGTCATAATGGCACGATTTGGTGTGTAAGGATAGGTGGGTGTTTTTAACCCCACATGGTGTGTTGGGATGTTCGGAGATGGTGTGTAGAGGATGGGGGTAGGATTCTGCATATCTGATCTGTATACCTGATTCTGTTTACTGTATCTGAAATGGGCGTGAGCCCGAATCTGCATCTGATTGTTTGTGAGATTTCTGTATGTTTGCATGCTTAATTCTGTTGGGTTACACACTGAGTTTACTAAAACTCACATCTTTATGTCTGTTCTATTCAGGTAATCCATAGACTTAGGCGGATCGGTGCGGCGGAGACTCAACAGTGACCACTCGACCGTAACTGTTTAAACTTGGCAATTTATGGTTTTATTTATGATTTTATTTTTCAATGGGGAGTTTGTAATTTCTGGGACTCTCTGGGCTTTATGACTTTTAACTGTTGATTTCTGGATTGTTGATAATCCGCATGCTTTGATAAAATATTTAATGAAATCGACAGTTTTTGCGCAAAAGGTCGTTTGTTTAAAAATATAAATCGAGTTTCTAAAATGTAACGGTATTTATTAAACTTCCATTGTAATAAGTATTTTGGCAAATGAATTAATTAAATAACGTTTCTAGATTAATTATGAACGAACACGAGGTATAAAAGTTGAATGGTTTATATAGTCAACTTTGTTTTCAAAGCCCGTTCTATGTGACATCTCCGGATTCGGCCATAACTTCTAGGCCGGGTTTAAGGTGTTACAAAAAAAAATAATCAAATTTCGAGTTAATCGAATCGAGTTAATTGAATCAAGTTATTCAAGTCAACTCGAATAAGTATTTCAAGTTTCGAGTTTGAATCGAGTTGAATTTTACAATTTGAGTAACTCGAATAATTTGAATAATTCGAATAACAAATTGATGTAAATACCCCTTTGGTCCTTATAAATTTTTAAAACGAGCAAATTGATCACTTTCAACAAAAATCACAAAAAATTCAAAATAATTTTTAAAATTCAAAAGTTTTTAAAAAAAATTAAAAAAATTTTAAAATTTTTCTAAAATAATAATTGTGGGACCTAAATAAGTTAATTAATTATTCAAGTTTATCATACTAAAGTATATTTTTTTTTCTTTGAAAAAGTTTTCAAATATATATGGTTTCAAATTTATGTGCTCTAACATGGAATTAGTTATACTGTAACAATATTTTAATTTGACATGTTTAATTTTTAATTTCAATTGATTCAATTCAACTAGAATTTCATTTCACTTGACTTGATTCGAAAAACATTCAAATCAAGTTAGGATGATAAAATATGACTCGTCAACTCGATTAACTCAAATTTTTTCACTCAATTCGATTGAACGCTCACCCATAATTAGGTTATACATGCCACGAAATATATAAAAACCTTTTATCCATATCTAATAAAATTTATTCAATCAAGGACTAAAGATCAGATTTATTCTTCGAGATCATAGACAACAAGATGCAAATTTTTTAGGAAGTTTCTTTATTTAATGCTTTATATTTTATTAATATTTTAATTAGTTAATTCATGATTAATTATGATTTCTTTGATTAACTTATTTTATTTCTATCTTTGCGAGGATGGTGAAAGATTTAATTTTAACATTGATTTTGGTTCTTGACCGAACAAAATCTAGATAAGTATGGAGTTTCAACCATTCAACCACATTAATTTTTCATATATACTTTTACATTGTATGAGTAATGTATTAATCAAATTCATACATGGTATGTTTCTAATTTTCTTAAAATCTTGTTTTTGATTATATTTTGTTGAAAATATTAAATTGAATCGAATCTTATCCGCCCATAATAGGGTAGAACCTAAACCCACTAAAGCTGTTAAAAAGCAGTTATTGAAAAACTACCATGGGTAGTTTATATATATAAGGAAGTTTTTCTTCTTATAAAAACAATTGCTTCGAGAGTTTAAAAAAATGAAAAATAAAAATGGCCATGCGACCATTATAGAAGTTTAGAATGACATTTGGCAATTTGAACAAAAATGACTTTTCACCATTGCCATTTATTTTTAAGTGATTTTCATACTTGATAATATTTTGTTATTGATGAAATTAATGACACTCATATATAAAGAGAAATAAGTTTCTCTTAGATAATACAATAGTACACACTATCCTTTAAGGATAAAAAAAACCACATTGGTCGTACAGAATTAATTTAAGGCTCCAAAAGAGCCAATATATTGTTACACTATGTTCAATATGATATAAAAGATCACTAGCCAATTATAGTTTAAAGAAAATATATACATATATGTCTCGATGACAATGTAACAAAAAATACCATCCTTAAGATAGAAAGTATTTATCTTATTTGGTACTAAAACAAACTAATACTATTGCAATATTTGGTTGTACAAAATTAGTTGAAAGCTCCAAAAGAACTAATTTATCAATATTCGAAGGAACAAAATTTGTGATAATCAATGCATTATGTTCTAGTCAATCTCAATACTGAAACAAACCAATATCAATCTAATATGTGGTACTACAAAATTAGTTGAAAGCTCTAGAAGAGCTAATATATCAATATTTGAAAGAAAAAAAATTATGATGGTTAATGCATTGGCTTTAAAATATATTCATTGTAATGGATATCATATTGAGATTGTGAATGAGGAAAAGATTATATTTAGTATGAATCACTCTTGCTATGAATATCTACCTCTTTTGACAGATAAAGATTCAATAATTGAATTATTCATGATACTTAAATATCTTTATTTTGAAAAGGATAGAGAAATATTGAGTTATTGAATTATATTTATCACTCTTGTTATTAAATTGAATTAATTGTGATTATCTGTTGATCTTCCTTTTTCATCATCCCCATGAAGGGTTGAATGCATAATATTTGATTATGAAAGATCCACGTGAATTATGGAATAATTTTAAAATAAAGCTATGAAATTGCAAGTTTTAAAACTGTGAGTGAGTATGACTTTGCAATATTTACGAGTTCTCAATAAACATCATATGGGGAAAACATTACTATGGAACTTACTAGTTTATTTTATGTTGTATGTGATTTTGTGTTTGATTATATATATATTGTTAGCTATAATTAGAATTCTAGTGAATTTGACATGTATGACTAACTATGGACTGAATTGAAATGACATGTGGTTATTGATTAATATGTAGTAGTTCAATGTACAAATATGAAAATTGATGGATTACAGGACATGTAAATGAGTTATGTGATCAAGTACAGGGGTTGGTAATGATGTATATATGGAAATGATGCAAGTGTGAACTTAGTAAAAGGTTAGGATATGTTTGGCATGCCAATAGGGTTATACGTGCACTTGATCAGGGATTTTAAAAGTTATAATGAGGTCTAGCATTTGTTTTAGATTCTCGGGTTATATGTGGTTCAGGTTTATCCCAGATGGGTAACCTAATATAAGTTAGCTTGTGTGAGCAACCTTGATATAATGTCAGCTTGTGTGAGCAACCCTGATATAATGTCAGCCTGTATGAGCAACTTAATCACCCATGTATCCGAGTCTGTTTTACTATAGTTCCATCAAACAATATTTAATTAAATTTAAATGGAAAAATTGAAAGTGAATTGGAAATGAAATAGTATATGCTTATATCTTAACATATGACATGTGATTTCTTTAATATTAGTGAATTTTCTCATGATATGTAAACATGACTAACATACTTGATTGACAATGTTGAAATGTGTCTAGTTATACTAATATGTGCCAAGGATAGCCATGTTTAATGACAAAATGATTAGAAGATATTATAATTTTAATGACCAAGGTAAGTATGGTATTTCCAATTTGAACTTACTAAACATTGGTGTGCTTACTCTAGTTGTTTTTCCTTCTTTTGTAGATTGGCACCTGGAAAAACTTGTCGAGTCAGATCAACGGAGGAGCACACACTATCAAAAGATGGTAGATATATGTATATTTTGAGTCTAGACATTGTGACATGTACATAAGGACCTTTTTTTTACAAATGGTCAGTTTGGAGTTAATGGCTTTGTGATAATGTGATAATGGTTGAACTAGTGAAATAGGCTTAGTATGTGATATAATTGATGCATGTTTTGGTCTTGTGTGATGCTAGAATGTGTAATAACCTTAATTTTTGTGGTTTGGGATGTCAAATATTGAAAATATGATAGCTGGAATGGCTAGGTTGCTAAATGATTTGAGAATGGGTATAATTGAATGATAAGTATGAGAAAAAAATGAATACATGTTTTGTGTGCTTCATGTTAGAGCCATTTAAGTGCTAAAATTCCAAGATACACTATTATCACAGTTTTGAATTAGCAAATGATCTGTTATAGGTATGGATTGTTGGTATGGAATTGATTATGCATTAAGGTTGAATTGTATAATGTTGAGTGGTTGGTTTAGGTAGTTATATGCTTGAATTGAGTTTGTTTGACATGGTTGAAAAGCATCATATTTGTATTAGGTTGAAAAAAGTCATTTGGATGTTGGTTTGAAAGCAAATGAATAGGTACAAAAGTGTTAAGTTGCCAAAACAGGGCCAACATAGTGACCTCAAGATTTCAACGTCGCAACATAGGTCGACAATGAGTGAGGTCGTCACGTCACTCACTTTTTGATGATGTTGTGACTTGGAGATGATGAAGTCATGGCATCGGTCCAAAACTTTGAAAACCTTACAATTTGGTCCTAAACCACCCTCAGATTAACAAAAGAGCTTTCGTAAGATTGTATAGGGCCAGTAAATAATTAAATAGAGTAACATGAATTTGATTTGTAATTAATTGCCTTTATGAATGATTTTATAATGCTTATATGATGTTAGTTTCACAGGTAATGATCATGGCATTCCATAGCTTGGACCTAATGATCAGGTCGGGTATGAGGTGTTATAAATAATGTGAAAAGGTAAGAAATATTATCAATTAATATCATGTTTACTTGTGGTTGAATAAAATAACGAGCTATTAAATGAAAAATCATGAAGTGTAATAGCCCGATTTTGGGTCTAGTCGGAATAGTGGTTTTGAGACCACAAATTCGACGAAGAAAAATTTATTTTTATCATTATTTTATGGTCTACAGTTTTATGGAATAATTTCGTGAAATTTGCATTCAGAAATTTTGACGTTTGAGCACTCAATTTAGCTAGAATGACTAAATTGTAATAGATGCAAAATGTGTGTTCTAGAAGCTAGAGGTGGTTAAATGCTATGAGATTCAAATTAGAGGTCCTTAAATAGTAATTAAGCCATTTTATCTTTTGGTGGACAAGAATGGACATGGAGTAGGTAAATTTTAAAGTTTTAAGTTAAGGGTATTTTGGTCATTTAGTAATTAAAGACTAAATAAAACAAATAAAAGATGCCATCTTCTCAAAATAGTCCCCCCCTTGTGCCGAAATTTGGAAGGAGTCCATAGCTAGGGTTTGGCCATCTTTCAAGCTCGATTGTAAGTCCGTTCTTGCCCCGTTTTTCATGATTTTTATGTTTTTGAAGTTGTCTCAACCTAATCTAGCCTTTCCAAGGACTAATTTGAAGAGGGATTAAAGTATAAAATTTTATCGATGTTGAATATGTGTGTATTTTGATGTTTAATGGTAGAAAATGTATGTTAGTTGTAAGATAAACAACTTTTGCTAAGTGATTTTCGGTAAAAATGTCAAAAAGGACTTATTTGTAAAAAAGTTATAAAATGAGTAGTAAAAGTGTGATTAAATGGAAAATGTGGGCTGTTATGAGTATGAATGAGTTTCAGCTAGGCTTGGGTTTTTAAGAAATTGAATGAAATTCATTTTTCGAACCTAGGGTCTAAAATGTAAAATGTTGAAAAGTTAAGGGCAAAAAGGTAATTTTGCCATAATGTGATTTTTTGGGCTAAATTGAATAATGTGATTATTAAATAAGTTAAATTTTCTATTATAGATCAAGAAAAACGAGGTTCAGACCTAGATCGAGGGAAAAACAAGGTGTTTGACGATTAGGTCTATTCCTACTATTTTTGTATCGAGGTAAGTTCGTATGTTAATAATGCAACGTTACAATTGTATTTATAATGTTTTGATATTGCATGAATTGTATGATTGACTCTATGGATGTAATTAACGAAGTTTCGACAAGCGAGAAAATCACGGTTGAACCTTAGGAATAGATTAGGATACAAGTGAGATGTCACTAGGAACCCATGTGAATATGTAATTATGTGATTTATGTGTCATGGGTGCTGGTCTTGTGTGTCCTACCGATGGCTGGGTATACCGGCATGTGTTGCGAATACCTGACAGCTTTTGTGAGCAGCATCGTGTAGCTACGTCTTAACTGACAGCTTGTGTGAACAGGCCGTAGATAGCTCGAGAGAGAGCCTATATGTGTTACGAGATTTGTGGTAGCATTGGCTAAATATGTGGCACTTATGTGAAAACTTTTCGGTGTATCCGATAGTATTCCAAGTGGTTCAACGGGTATGTCAAAGATGAGAAAGTATGTGAATATGTTACGAGTTGGTACAGGTATGTACGTAAAACTCAAAGGCAATGAACTCGGTATATGATAAACTATTGGTAAGAATGTGATTGAGTAAGCTGTGCTTATGAAGTTTTAATGACATTTATGTTAGTATATGTTAAGTTATTTATATGAAAAATGTATGAATAATGTTTTGTATTATTTGAATATGAACTTACTAAGCTATAAAGCTTACCCCCTTTCTTTCCCTTATCTTATAGTGTCACCAAGCTAGCTCGGGATCGAAGATCGTCGGAGGTCCATTCACACTATCAACCATTATTTTGGGTACCATTGAAATGTCAATATTTTGAGTCATGGCATGTATAGGGACTTGGTCATTTTGTTATATGTGTCATTATGATTTGGCCAAAAGTATTGGTTTGTAATTGTTAAGTTTTTATTTTGTACAAGGCCTTGAAAGATGGCCTATCTTGGTTAAATTGGATGTGCTTGTGGTATGTTTGTGTTAGGTAAATTATGATGTTAAAGCATGATAGATGTTAGCATGTGGATGTGATGTTAATACCTTGGTTGAGATTGTTTTGGTTGCCTAAGTATGCCATGAATTGTGCCATTGAATTGGTGTAAGTGTAGGTGTAAATGAGGGTGGCAAATGGCTTGGTAAATAGCCTATATTTTGTCCACACGGGCGTGTGGCACAGCCGTGTGGCACAAGTCAGAGAGCACCGTAAATTGAACACAGTTTGTAGCACGGGCGTGTCCCAAGGTCACACGGGCATGTGAGCCCTGTTTCTAGCAAAAATTTTCTAAGTTTTATAAAAATTACCTGAGTTCTCGGTTTAGTCCCGAACCATTTCTAAAGCATGTTTTGTGCCTCGTAGGCTCGTATTAGGGACTTTATGATTGAACATGAATGGTTTTAATTTGGAGGCAAATTTATGACTCGGAATTGTGTGAATGCTTGTGTTGTAAGTCCAATAATGCCTTATACCCTGTTCCAGTGTTGAATACGGGTAAGGGGTGTTACATGAAGCACGTCTCAGTAGATTTTCTCCATTCCCTGAAGCAAATGTAGCAATACATAATAAATTTGAAAGACGTAATCTTGGATGTGGACGTGGTAAGTTACTCTATAATAGTAATAGTAAAAAAGGGGGTCATAATAATTCTTCTTACCACCAAAAGTGGAAAATGAATATATTGTGGAGACGAATAATAAGACTGATATTGAAATTTAAATTAATAGTTTCATCTTATGTTTGAGCTTTTATTTGTTGTGCATTTATGGTATGCTCATACACTTTGCGTAATTTTGCACATATACATATGCAAAGAAAGTATTTTTTTTGTGCACATTTTGTAAATTCATAAAATTTATTTGCAACAAATGCATGTGGCTTTGTCTTTAATTTTATTGTATTCGAAAATTACTCTTGTAACAGCCCGATTTTGAGCCTAGTCGGAACAGTGGTTTCGGGACCACAAATCTGACGTAGTAAAATTTATTTTTATTATATTTTTATGGTCTACAATTTTATGGAATGATTTCGTGAAAATTTCGTTCGAAAATTTTGATGTTTAGGCACTCAATTTAGTTAAAGGGACTAAATTGTAAAAAGTGCAAAATTTGAGTTCTATATGTTAAAGGTGTCCAATTGCTATGAGATCTTAAATTTGAGGTCCTTAGATGGTAATTAGACCACTAGTTAAATTGGTGGACAGAAATGGACATGAATTAGGTGAAATTTGGGTGTTTTAAAGAAAGGGCATTTTGGTCATTTGGTAATTAAATGAATTAATAAGTAAAATAAAGCCAAAATCTTGTCCATCTTCTTCTCCCATGGCTGAATATCACTAAGGAATACATAGCTAGGGTTTGTTCATCTTCCAAGCTCGATTGTAAGTCCGTTCTTGCCCCGTTTTTAATGCTCTTTACATTTTTGAAGTCGTTGTAACCCGATCTATCTATTTCTACCACTAATTTAATAAGTAATCAAGGTGTATGGTTTTACCCATGTTAGAAATGGGTTTATTTTGATGTTTAATGTTAGATTATGCAAGTTTGATGTTGGATAAACAACTTTTACTAAGTGATTTTTGATGAAAATGCCTAAAAATGACCTATATGTAAAAGTTGTAAAATGTGTGTAAAAATGTGAATAAATGAAAAATAGTGGCTGTTTTAAGCATAGATAATAGTCGGCTAGGCTTGGGATGAGAAGAAATTGAAAGAAAATTATTTTACGAGCCTAGGGACTAAAATGTAAAAAGTTGAAAAGTTAGGGGCAAAAATGTAATTTTTCCATAATGTGATTTTTGGGCTGAATTGAATAATGTGAGTATTAAATGAGTTAAATTTTCTATTATAGATCAAGAAAAACGAGGTTTGAACCTAGATCGGGGGAAAAATAAGGTGTTTGACGATTAGGTCTATTTCTACTATTTTTGTACCGAGGTAAGTTCGTATGTTAATAATGCAACGTTACAATAGTATTTAATATGTTTTGATATTGCATGAATTGTATGTTTGGCTCTATGGATGTAACTGATGAAGTTTCGACAAGCGAGAAAATCCCGGTTCAACCTTAGGCATAGATTAGGATACAAGTGACACGTCACTAGGAACCCATGTGGATATGTAATTATGTGATTTATGTGTCCCGGGTGTTGGTCTTGTACGTCTTACCGGTGGCTGGGTATACCGGCATGAGTTCTTCGATACGACGACTTGTGTGAGCGACTGTAGTGTAGCTCGTCTTGACCGACGGACTTGTGTGTAGCAGTTCGTGGATAGCTCGAGAGCGAGTCTATGTGTGTTATGAGATTGATGGTAGCATTGGCTACATATATGGCACTTTTGTGCAAATTTTCCGTGTATCTGATAGTATTCCAAGTGGTTCAACGGGTATGTCAAAGATGAGGAAGTATGTGTTTATGTTACGAGTTGGTACAGGTATGTACGAAAAACTTAAAGGAAATGGATTCGGTATATGATGAACTATTGGTAAGATTGTGATTGAGTAATTTATGCTCATGAAGTTTTAATGACATTTATATTGATATATGTTATGTTATGTTATTCATATGACAAATGTATAATTAATGTTGTTTATTTTTTGCATATGAACTTACTAAGCTATATAGCTTACTCCCCTTTCTTTCCCTTGTCTTATAGTGTCACCAAGCTAGCTCGGGATCGAAGACCATCGGAGATCCATTCACACTATCAACCATTATTTTGGGTACCATTGAAATGTTAACATTTTGAGTTATGGCATGTATAGGGACTTGGTCATTTTGTTATATGTGTCATTGGAAATGTGGCCAAATGTATTGGCTTATAATGGTTAATGATTTCATTTTGTATATGGCCATGAATGATGGCTTATGTTCGTAGAAGTATATTTATATGTTGATACCATTCATGAATGTGGAAACTTGCATGATTTGTGTTGATCAATTATGATGTTAAAGCATGTTAGACGTTAGCATGTGAATGTGATGTTAATACCTTGGTTGTGGATGTTTTGGTTACCTAAGTATGCTATGTATTGTACCATTGAATTGGTGTAAGTGTAGGTGTAAGTGAGGGTGGCAAATGCTTGGTAAATAGCCTTATTTTTGTCCACACGGGTAGACACACGGGCGTGTGTCTAGGACGTGTGAGACACACGGCTTGCCCCATGGGCATGTGTTCCGGCCGTGTGTCCCCTGTACTTTAATTTTGAAAAACAGAATGTCCAGAATATAGCACATGGGCAGAGACACGGGCGTGTGTCTCATCCGTGGGCGTGTGTCTTGGCCGTGTGAAACCTGCACTTAATTCGAATTAAATTAATTAACCATACGGTCTAGCACACGGGCGTGTGGAACGGCCGTGTGGCACAAGTCAGAGAGCACCCTAAATTGAACACGGTCTGAAGCACGGGCGTGTGAGCCCTGCAGTTAGCAAAAATTTTCTAAGTTTTGTAAAAATTTATGAGCTCTCGGTTTAGTCCCGAACCACTTTTAATGCATGTTTTGGGCCTCGTAGGCTCTTATTAGGGACTTTATGATTGAATATGAATGGTTTTAAATTGGACGCAAATTTATCACTCGGAATTGTGTGAATGCTTGTGTTGTAAGTCCGGTAATGCCTCGTACCTTGTTCCGATGCTGAATACGGGTAAGGGGTGTTACAACTCTATTTGCTTTTAGTTTGTACTATGCATATACAATATTGTTATATCACATACGATGGTAAATCAGAAGTTTACATTTGTATTGTTGAATCACATGAGATCGTAAACCTGAAGTTTACTAGTCCAAATGTATTAATTAAGTTGGCATGATCGGTTAGACCATCTCGATTAATAATGATGAGGCAAAATGAGAATTTACATGAAAGCTTATTAAAGAACCTGAAGAATCTTCATTTTTTCAGTGTTGCTTTTTCTCAAAGAAAATTCACTAAACCTCACTTGTAACACCCTATACTCAGCCTAGACACCACAATCGGATTATGGAGGTTACAATTTTACGTAAAGACAGTGCCAATTAATTTTCGTGAAAAACTAACTTCATTCAAAGATATCAAAATCAATTAATCTATCAAAAACATAAGTATTTCTAAAATTACATAAACGTTTTGGAAAAAACCGCGTTTTATTGATTTAATCAAAACAAATACAACTGTTTACCCACTTACATCGCAAAACATCTTATTAATTTCCAAAACCTTACAGTGGAAAACATTTTAGAATTTGTTTGTCTTATAAAACTATAGTACCTTATTAGTTATGCCTTCTTGATTAAAATTCTGATTATGAATAGCATGTTTGAAAAATAATTTTCAAACCAAAATTAAAGTCCCAAAACAAAAACCAAAAAGTCTGAAAGTCCATAAAGTCCAAAATTTAAATCCAAACATACTTAAAAATAAAATGTCTAAACTGAGCTCTGAATTCGCCACTCAATCCTAAGTATGAGGATCACCTGAAACAAAACAAACAAACGAATGAGCTAGAAGCCTAGTGTGTGAGTTGATCCATATACAAAATTTACTTATAGAATTCGCATAATGCAAATATCATATCAGAATTTTTATATTTTCAAAACATATATCATTTATCATATTTTCAGAATATATAACATATCAAAATAAATCCTACAATCATCCACTACACACCATCTCCGACCAACCAATCACACTAATTAGGACTACAGGAGTCTATCGATCTAATCACACTGGAATGTGGCGGTATGCCACTCATAAATGTGGAACTGAGCTACGAGACAGAAATTGTGGTTTAACCACCAAAGTTGCAGTAGAACTGCCAGAATACACTTCCTCTAACATAAAAAAACTCACCCCAATGCATATGCATGGTCATGTTAACATACATATGTATCATATAGGTTCATGGCATGCATGTCTAAACATATGTTTACAGAACATAACATAACACATAACTTATACAACGCGAACTTACATAACATGCTTCCTAAGCTTACTTACATGTAACATACATAATTTTTCGCTTTTATAGGCCTACCAAAATGCTCATGGATCCAATTTTTGAATCCCTAAATTAGTCTCTAATCGGGCCTTCAAAATTGGCCAAAAGGGCCTACACGACACAATAAGTCAGCCCATGTGGTCCACATGGCCTACCTGTCCAGGTCGTGTAATCACACACGGCCTGGCACACGACCAACCATACGGTCGCGTGATGCACACGGTCTATCACGCGACCTACCACATGTCCATGTGACATTGGGAAGTTTCGAGAACAACCCCTGTTTTGGGGTTTTTCGAGATTCAATCGTGTTTTTCAGGTTAGTTCACACACATGATGCTAATTCTGATTCACCACACAACTGGAAACTCATGAATCCTACAAACAATCATCAAATCACGCTAATTAACCATCACAGACCCATCCAAAATAACATTCTTTTATCAAGATTCCAGCTCCTAAAGCGAGGTTCGATTACTTGCTACTCAATAAACAGCGTCCAAAACGAGAATTACTCCACTAGTGGGATTTGATTCTTACACCCTTCACCTAAACAAAATCATGAAAACACTTAACACAACGTGAAAAGAAAACTAAACACCAAAAACTACAATCTTGTTCAAGAACAAATTCAAGCTAAAATAACAGAAAAATACTTAACAAACTTACACCATGCTTCGAACCACAATCAAAGGACGAAACTCACACACGAACACAGAAGAAAAATGAAACGACGGCAAGGAAAATCAATGGGAAGGAAACTTCATAAAAAGAAAAAAGAAGAAAAGAAACAAAAGAAAAGGAAGAACGTAAAAAAGAGGGAGAGAGTTGGACGATTTAGTAGGTGAAGGAAAATAGGGATTTTGGATAAATTTCAAAATGAAAAATAAATAAAATAACTTAATATCAACCAAATCCTAACCCACCAGATTTTTAGAACTCCAATCTAACCCAACTACCTACCAATGGCAAGGAAACAAAAGGAATTCCCATTTTGCAACCACAAGGATTCGAACACAAGACCAAAGGGGTAAGTTGACACCTTACCACTAAACCAGTAGGCTCATTCTAATATAACTTGCATGGAAATAAGACTTAAGCCGAATGAACAAGGATAGGGATTGAATTAAAATTAACAAAATTCAAGGAAAAAGGATTCGAACCCAGAACCTCACGCACACAAGCACAACACTCAACCACTGAACCAAATTAAATTATTTGACATAATTTAATAGACTTAAGAAAATCTGGGGCGTTACAAGTTTCCCCTCCTTAAAAAATATTCTACCTTAAAATTTACCTGACTAAAAAAGGTAGGGATATTGCTGTCGAATAGAGTCCTCAAGCTCCCAAGTGGGCTCCTTTGAACCATGATTCCGCCACAGCACCTGAACTAACGGAATGGTCTTTCTCCTCAAGACCTTAACTTCACGATCCAGGATTTGTACTAGATCCTCCTAAAAAGATAAATCTGGCCTCAACTCAATTTTCTACACTGGAACCACATAGGAAGGATTAGATCGAGAATGCCTTAACTTGGACACATGAAAGACGTCATCAATGCGATCCAACTCTAGAGGTAGCTCTAACTGATAAGAAACCAGCCCAACACGCCTCAAAATCTGATACAGCCCAATGAATCGTGGGCTGAACTGGCTCTTACAACAAAATCTGATAACCTTCTTCCACAGAGATACCTTAAGAAAGACACGGTCCCCTACCTTGAACTCAATATCTTTTCTCTTAAGGTCCGCATAAGACTTTTGTCTATCAGAAGCGGCCTTAAGTTGATCCTGAATCAAACGAACATTATCCTCAGTCTTAGCCACTAACTCAAGATCCAAAACCTTCGTCTCACCCAATGCAGTCCAACAAAGCTGAGTACGACATTTTTGACCATACAAAGCCTCATAAGGCACCATCTGAATGCTATATTGAAAACTATTATTATAAGTGAACTCAATTAGCAGCAGAAATTCCTCCCAACTACCCCAAAAGTTAATAACACAACTCCGAAGCATATCTTCCAAAATCTGAATCACTCTTTCAAACTGACCATCAGTCTAAAGATGAAATACCGTACTGAAATCAAATCGAGTACCCAGAGCCTCATGTAATTTCTTCCAAAAGCGAGAAGTAAACCAAGGATATCAATATGAGATAATTGATACCAAAACTCCATAGAGCCTAACTATCTCAGAAACATAAAGTTTCGCCAATTTTTGTAAAGAGTAATCGATCCTGACCGGAATGAAGTGAGCAGACTTAGTCAACTGATCCACAATAACCCAAACAGAGTCCTTCTTAGTAGGTGTCAATGGCAGCTCACTAACGAAGTCCATAGTTACCCATTCCCATTTCCACAATTGAATCTTAACGGGTTGGAGCAAACCAGAAGAAAGTTGATGCTCGGCCTTAACCTTCTGGCACGTTAAACAATGGGACACAAAGTCGGTTACCTCACATTTCAACCTAGGCCACCAATACAACTCTCGAAGGTCACAGTACATCTCATTATCCCTGAGATGCATAGCATAAGGGCTACTATGCACTTCCCACGGAATAGATTGCCTAAAATCCACATCACTAGGCACACAAACCTGACCTCAAAAACACAAAATACCATTACTATTAAACCTAAAATCTAAAGTCTTACCCTCATCAATCTGCTGAACCCAACTAATTAGAGACTCATCCAAAAGCTGCTTATTTTTAATCTCAGTTAACAGATTTTAATAACACAGCTTCGAAGCATATCTTCCAAAATTTGAATCACTCTCTCAGATTAACCATCAGTTTGCGGATGAAATATCGTACTGAAATCCAATCGAGTACCCAGAGCCTCATGTAATTTCTTCCAGAAGTGAGAAGTAAACCAAGGATCTCAATCTGAGATAATCGATATTGGAACTCCATGGAGCCTAACTATCTTAGAAACATAAAGTTTCACCAATTTTTTTAAAGAGTAATCGGTCCTGACCGGAATGAAGTGAGTAGACTTAGTCAACCGATCCACAATAACCCAAATAGAGTGCTTCTTAGTAGGTGTCAAGGGAAACTCGCTAACAAAGTCCAAAGTTACCCATTCCCATTTCCACAGTGGAATCTTAACAGGTTGGAGCAAACCAAAAGGAAGTTGGTGCTTAGCCTTAACCTTCTGGCACGTCAAATAATGGGACACAAAGTCGGTTACCTCACATTTCAACCTAGGCCACCAATACAACTCTTGAAGGTCACGGTACATCTTATTACTACCAGGATGCATAGCATAAGGGCTACTATGTGCTTCCCGCAGAATAGATTGCCTCAAATCCATATCACTGGGCACACAAATCTGACCTCAGAAACAAAATACCATCACTAGTAAACCCAAAATTTGAAGTCTTACCCTCATCAATCTGCTGAACCTGACTAATTAGAGACTTATCCAGAAGCTGCTTATTCTTAATCTCAGTTAACCAAGTTGGCTTAACTTGCAACTTGGCCAAAATCCCACCATCATCAAACAAACTTAGGCGAGCAAACATTGCCCTCAACTCAGACATAGATCTTCGACTAAGTATCGACCATCATATTAGCCTTACCAGGATGATACTCTATCATGCAATTATAGTTCTTAAGCAACTCGATCCAACAACGTTGCCTAAGATTCAACTCCTTCTGAGGAAGGAGGTACTTAAGGCTCTGATGATCAATATAGATGATGCACCTCTCACCATACAGATAATGCCTCCAAATCTTAAGAGTAAAGACTACTGAGGCAAGCTCAAGGTCATATGTCGGATAATTACCCTCGTGCTACTTATATTGTCTAGACGCATACGCTGCCACCTTACCCTCCTATATCATAACACAACCCAAACTAGTATGAGACGCATTGCTATACACAATGAACTCTTTTCTAGATTCGAGCTAAATCAGAACGGGTGCCTGAGTCAAAAATGATTTAAACTTCTCAAAGCACGATTGCTGCTCACCGACCCACACAAATGAAGCGTTTTTACATAATAACTTAGTCAAATGAGCTGCTATCAGTGAGAACCCTCGATAAACCTTTAGTAATAACCCGCTAAACTAAGGAAACTCCGAAGTTCAATCACATTCCTAAGTTGCTTCCAATCCAGGACAACCTTAATCTTTTTAGGGTCCACTCAAATACCCTCAGCAGAAACTATATGCCCAGGAAACATAACCTCACTCAACCAGAATTTGCATTTACTTAACTTGACATAAAGTTCTTTCTTATGGAAAATTGAACCACCCTAAGATGCCCATCATGCTCATCATCAATCTTAGAGTACACCAAGATATCGTTAATAAACACTACGACGACCTGATCCAGATATGGATGAAAAACTTGATTCATGAGATCCAAGAACACAACCGGAGCATTAGTCAAACAAAATGGCATACAAGGAAATCGTAATGCTCATAGTGAGTCCTAAAGGTAGTCTTATGTACATCAACTTCCTTAACCTTCAATTAATGATATCCAGAATGAAGATCAATCTTTGAGAACATTGATGCCACACAGAACTGATGAAACAGGTCATCAATCCTTGGAAATGAGTACTTATTCTTTATCATCAATTTGTTCAACTGACGATAATCCACACACATTCTCATAGAGTTGTCCTTCTTTTTAATAAAGAAAATCGATGCTTCATATGGGAACACACTTGGCTAAATAAACCCCCTAGCGAAAAGTTCCTAAAGCTACAACTTTAATTCCTTCAGCTCATTTGGTGCTATACGGTATGGGGCAATAGACATCAAAGCTGTCTCAAGTAGAACCTTAATTCCGAACTCAACCTCCTTATCTGGAAGTAATTCCGACAACTCCTCAGGAAAAATTTCTAAAAAATCCTTAACAGTGCGAATTCCTTCCATAGCAAAACCCACAACACTATTCTAATGCACATAAGCCAAATACGCATCACACCCTTCTCGAACCAACTTTTCAGCTATCAGAGCTGAGATCACATTAGAGAGGTCCCTAACCTTAAAAGTCGCCCTATTAGATTCACAGTCTAATCCAACCCAATGCTCCATCAACTAATCCATACCCAGTATCAAATCAAATTATCTGAATGAAAAATCTATCAAATCATCCGCAAAAACAAACCCTTGAACCTCAAGCGAACACCACCTAAACACTTTACTAATTCGAACAAACTGTCCCAGAAGACTAATCACTGAAAGCTCACTACTAATGTCTTCAGCCAAAATCCCCAGATTACCCTATATACTACTAAAAATGTAAGAGTACGTGGAACCACTATCAATCAATGCAAAATAAAGAAGTGAATGCATAACAAACATACTGGCTATCACATTAGTCACATCTTTGTCCTCACAGTGCCTCGCTGCGTAAAACAAAGTTGGCTGTCTAGCCTCAGTCTGAACCGCACCTCTACCTAGTGCCTTCTAACCACAACCACCACCATTTCCTCCCCTCATCTGACCATGGCCCCTATCAAACTGCTGAACAATCCTCTCATGTTGAACCTGATCTTGAATAGGAGCCCGTACCGGCTCAACCATATGGGGACACTCACTGATCTTATGCTTGGTAGATCCATATCTGTAGCAAGCCCCAATCCTCCTTCAACACTCGCTCGAATGGCGTCTATTACAGTACTCACAGACCGGAACCCACTCAACCCTGGCAACAGGTTCCACTCTAGCAACTTGCTTTGATTGCTGAGGTCTTTCAAACTTGGCCAGTTTTATAGGTCATTGAGATGAACTAGAAGGACCTGAATCCCTCTTGTTCTTGTTCTAACTCTTTTCCTTATCCCTTTTCTTGTGCTCCGTGTGCTTTATCTCCTCAGTAATCTTTGCCTTCTTCACCAAAGTTTTGAAGACGCACTCCCGTTCAGGAGCTACCAAAACCTTAATGTCGTACCTCAATCCCTTTTCAAACCAAATGCTCTTATCATAATCGACCTCAAACAATGTACGAGCATACCTGTTCAACCTCAAAAATTCAGCCTCATACTCAGTCATTAATCTATCCCCCTGAGTCAGCCCGATAAACTCATGTCTACGAGCCTCAACATAACTCACCCCCACATACTTATTCTGGAAGGCGCTTCGAAAATAAGCCCAAGTCACTTGCTTAGGCTGGGTGCCTTGCTCAATAGTCAGTCACCATTGATAAGCTTTGTCATGAAACAATGGCACTACACACTTTAGTTTCTACTCGGGGGTGCAATCCAAATCATTCATTATTCTCTTTGTAGCCTCCAACAAATACTCAGCTACAGTCGAGGCGACCCCAACAACACTTCTAAACAATCCCGCCCCATTAGACCAAATTCGTTCAGTTACTGACCTTTGGCTCTCAGATCCAGTATGGATCCCAACGACCCTCTCTAACACCCTCAACATAGCCTGGGACAGTGCATCGTCCCCGTCAGTCTGAGCCCTAGAATCAGTCTCAGCAATCGGAGTTCGAATAGTTTCATTTGTATTTAATTGAGGCATACTGCCCATCGAAGATGCCCCAACTCGAGTCCCCCAACGGCGACCGCCGCGCCTACGGGTACCACGTCCTTGAGATCCACAGGTACTCATTATCTTAACTACAATTTTAAAGTTTTATGAATCAGTTTAGGTTTTAAAAACCCTAAATCTAAATTTTTATCAGAAGTACTTATCAGAGTTTATAAAAGGTGTTATAGCATTATAGTCTCTAGAGGCAAATATTTGTACTAAAGTATCATATGCAAAAATATCTAAAGTATAGCTAAAAGTTCATGTTTCTTACTTGGAACGACGCCGGAGTCTCGGTTTCAGTTTTCAAAAATCAAACAGTCACATTTAATAAAGATTTCCAATTAAAACCGAAGTTTATTTTTCTAAAACATTTTGGACCTAAAATATGCAGCCCGAGTTTTACAACCTGACTCTGATACCACCAAATGTAACACCCCATACCCGGTGCAGACGTTACGATCGAATTATGGAGCTTACATTGTTACATAAAGATAGTGTCGATTAATTCTCGTGAAAAACTAACTTTATTCAAAGATATCAAAATCAATTAATTTATCGAAAACATAAGTATTTAGAAAATTACATATTAATTTCCAAAACTATTGATTTAATCAAAACAAATACAATCATTTATCCACTTACATCGTATTAATTTCCAAAACCTTACAGCAGAAAACATTTTAGAATTTGTTTGTCTTATAAAACTATAGTACCTTATTAGTTATGCCATCTTTATTAAAATTCTGATTATGAATAGCATGTTTGCAAAATAAGTTTTAAACCAAAATTAAAATCCCAAAACAAAAGCCAAAAAGTCCAAAAATCCATAAAGTCCAAAATTTAAATCCAAACATACTTAAAAATAAAATGTTTGAACCAAGCTCCGGATTCGTCGCCCAATCCTAAGTTTGAGGATCACCTAAAACGAAACAAAACAAATGAATAAGCTACAAGTCTAGTGTGTGACTTAGCCCACATACATAATTTACTTATAAAATTCGCATAATGTAAATATCATATCAGAATTTTTATATTTTCAAAACGTATATCATTTATCATATTTCCAGAACATATAACATATCAAAATAAATCCTACCCCCATCCGCTACACATAATCTCCGACCAACAAATCACACCAATTAAGACTACTGAAGTCCATCCATCCAATCACTCCGGAATGTGGCGATATGCCACTCATAAATGTGCAGTTGAGCTGCCAGACAAATTGCAATTTAACCGTCAAAGTTGCAGTAGAACTGTCAGAATACACTTCCTCCAACATAGAAAAACTCATCCCAATGCTTATGGATGATCATGTTAACATAACACATAACTTATACAAAGAGAAACTTACATAACATGCTTCCTAAGCTTACTTACGTGTAACATACCGAATTTACCACTTTTATAGGCCTACCAAAATACCAACGGATCCAATTTTTGAGTCCCTAAATCGGCCTCTAATCGGTCATTCACAATTGGCTAAAAGGGCCCACATAGCCAAATAAGCCAGCCTGTGTGGTCCACACGGCCTACCTGTCCATGTTGTGTAATCACACACGGCCCTGTGCTCCACACGGCCGTGTGATGCACACGGATGTTGGGCTGTTTTGAGAATAGCCCATCCTATTTTGGGGTTTTTCTGAGATTCAATCGAGTTTTTCGGGTTAGTTCACACACCTGATACTAATTCTAATTCACTACAGAATCGGGAACTCACGAATCCTATAAACAATTATCAAATCACTCCAATTAACCAACAAAGACCCATCCAAAATAACATTCTTTTATCAAGATTCCAGTCCCTAAAGTGAGGTTCGATTACTTACTACTCAAAAAACAGCGTCCAAAATGAGAATTACTCCACTGGTAGGATTTGATTCTCACACTCTTCTCCTAAACAAAATTACGAAAACACTTAACACAACGTGAAAAGAAAATTAAACACCAACAACTCCAATCTTGTTCAAGAACAAATTCAAGCTAAAATAATAGAAAAATACTTAACAAACTTACACCATGCATTGAACCACAATCGAAGGACGAAACTCGAACACAAACACAAAAGAAAAATGGAACGGAAGCAAGGAAAATCAGTGGGAAGGAAACTTCACAAAAAGCAAAAAGAAGAAAAGAAACAAAAGAAACAAAAGAAAGGGAAGAACGTGAAAAGGAAGGAGAGAGTTGGACAGTTTAGTGGGTGAGGGAAAATAGGGATTTTGGATAAATTTCAAAATAAAAAATAAATAAATAACTTAGTATCAACCAAATCGTAACCCACCAGGTTTTTTTGAATTCCAGTCTAACCCAACTACCCACCAATAGCAAGGAAACAAAAATAATTCCCACTTATTCGAACAGAAGACCAAAGGGGTAAGCTGACACCTTACCACTGAACCAACAGGCTCATTCTGACATAACTTGCACGAAAATAAGATTTAAGTTGAATGAACAAGGATAGGGATTGAGTCAAAATTAATAAAATTCAAGGAAAAATGATTCGAACCCAAAACCTCATGCCCACAATCACAACACTCAACCTTTGAAACATATTAAATTATTTGACATAATTTAACATTCCAAACTTAAGAAAATTCGGGGCGTTACATTACTAGAAAAAGTTGAAATTAAATCTCTTATATTTTTGAAAGAAATATAGCTCTATTTATCCAGCAAGTGGATATTTTGATATAATTTTGGTAGATGCATCTACAAGATAATCACATGTGAATTATCAATTTGCAACATGTCGTCTGCGAGATTGATTGTTTAATGATTTATTTAAGAATAAATCTTTCAGATTATGTAGTCGAGACAATTATTGCTAATGTTGGTGAGTTTATTTCTTATGCTTTCAATGATCATTGTATGTTAGATTGTTGGTGCGAGTAAATATCACAAAGCCTAATGTTTGTGTGTATAAAATGGTTTATTAGAATTAATAATTCAATGCCTCCAGTTAGTAGCTAAATCATATCTTTTGAGAACAACTCTTTCAGTATGCATCTATAAGGATATGATATTTTTTGACACTTTTACACATCATGCCAATAAGTTATGATAAATACTCCCCACTAGAATTGGCTTCTGGTCAGGAGCCAAATACAACCCATTTTAAAATCTTTGAATGTGCAATGTATGTTCAAGTTGCTCCACCACAATACAAAAAAATGGGTATTCAAAGAATGTTAGGAATATATATTAGTTATGAGTCTCATTATATTATTAAATGTGTTGAATAAATTGGAGATTCAATTATAGCACGATTTGGTGATTAAAATTTTGATTTGACAAGTTTTCCCAACATCAAGGGGAGAAAAATGATATAAGCTAGTTAAAATAAATTACTTGGAATGAATTATCATTATCTAGATCCTCGTAGAAAGTAATTTGAACTAGAAGTTCAAGAATATAATTCACTTTATTATAACTTAACTGGCAGATGCATTTACTAACTTGATGAACCAAGTGTTATATATCAGCTATTGTTTTGATTTGAGTTGAAGTCCCAATAGGACAACTTGTTAGACTAATTGAAGGTAATGCATGTTTGAAGCATGGTAGTTCGATTGGTTCCAAAGATGAAAATTCTTGTAAAAGAAAAGAATAAATCTATATGGTCATATAGTGGAGGCAGTGCTCCTGAAGAGACCTAAAGCATAAATAATTATTAAAACTTCAGAAGAGATTAAAGTATCTGAAATTGAAGATGGAAATAATGAAAATAAAGAGATCTCGATAAGTTATGTCCATACGAGAAAAAAAAAGGAATCTTGAAATAAATAAAAGTTGTTTACGCAATAGTATTATTGAAATAATGAAATAAAATGAGGATCTTGAATAAATTTGTCAAGAAATATATACATGGAATAGGTTGACCAAAATGGAAAGATGCAATTCAAGTTGAATTAAATTCATAAATTTTTTGGACTAGTAGTTCAAGCGCCTAAAGGTGTAAAGCCAGTGAGATACGAATGCATAGTTTTGTGGAAACGAAATAAGAAAAATGAAATTTTTCGCTAAGTCCTGACATTAATTATGAACTGTATAATATTCTTTTTTGGTGGATGCAATATTTTTAGATATTTTATTAGTCTGGCAATTCATGAAAGATTTGACATACGTCTAATGGTTATTGTTACAACCTTTTATCACTATATAGTAAAAATTTATATTAAAATTGTTGAAGGATTTAGAATGATAGAAGCATAAAAAATCCCAAGAAATTATTCTATGTTTGTGTAAACATTTATATGAATTGAAATGATTTGAACATATGTGGTATATTTGACTCAGGGAATAGTAGTTCAAGGAAGATTATAAAATGATCAAAAATACTTATTTGTATTTTTATAGAAAGGTCATGGTCAAAGTTTGTTATGATTATTATTGAAACTCTTAAAGAGATTAAATTATATTTCCCCAAAAGTCTTCCTCACTCATTATTTCTAGAAAAATGATTATATGAACGTTTATCAAACTCGTTTAAGTGATTATTTGAAAGCTAGTATTCAAGATTGAATAAGTAGAATATGAGATATTATGTGATGTTGTCATGAGGGGGAGTAAATACGTGTTATACTCTTTTTCTCTTAACCGAGGTTTTGTCCACTAGGTTTCTTAGTAAGATTTTTAACAAGACAACATGTTATACGTATTATAGATAAGTGTACTCCCTTTCATTCATTAGGATTCTTTTTCCACAAGGTTTTTATCTAGTAAGGTTTTAACGAAGTACATTATCTATCAATGGACATTTAAGGGGAAGGGGGAATATTATGAATATTATATTATTAAGTGGATGTCCATCAAGATCAAAATAAATTTGATGTACTTTAAGACTTTAATGTTTATTAGAAGTAAAGTTTTATATTATGTATACTTTTTATTAATGAATAAAATACCTAATTCTCTTTTACTCTCACAATTTCTTTATTTTTCACTCTCTTTTATATTTATTTTATAACAAATATAAATATTTCATACTTTTTGTAGTTTTTAATCAAATTAACAAGTATATTATTAAAATTGCATCTGTTCATGTATGAATTACAATTCAATAATAATTTTAAATTGAATCATAATTTGAGATTAAAACGAGGTTTTTGGATTTGAGTTTTAATATGTTGATAATGAAGAAATTATAATTTATACACAACTTTTTACTGAAGTTAAAAAAAAAAAAATGTAATCATGCATGATTATAGGTATCGATGAACCAGAACCATATTTTTATTATTAAGTTACATGTAAATCACAAATCTTTAATTTCTTCAAATTATATCAGTAAACTTCTACTATTAATAAGTATGTCACTTATGCTAATTTCATTGAATAATTTTAATGTAAGATTTATCTCAACATGCATATATGACTTAAATTTGGGATATCATCCTAAGTTATGGATTCATGTTTAAGTCAAAATTTCCGAAGTTAGTATAAGTGACATGATATGATGTGATTTGATGAAACTAAAGATTTGTGGCTTATATGAAAGTTAATGGTAAATTAAGTGACCTACATGTTTTGATACTTAATTATTAATTATGTATCACATGGTAACACAATTATTAGTTAATTTATCAATAAAATAAAATAAAGAGTTTTCTTAATTAATGGCTAGAAACGCTTTTAATGTATTTTTTGTTGAACACGATTAGGTAACAAATGCCGCCAAGCTAAATCTGAACACGCCAGTATGAAAAGTTAGACAATAAATTTGGTTCAACTATTGCTCGTGCATGGCCGAAATCAACTAAAAATTAAGGTTTGGGTCGGCTCCACCGAAAAAATGGGTCTAAAATTTTGCCTAAGCTCGACCCAGATAAAAATGTTAAAACCTGAGCTCGACCCGGCCTGTCCATATTAATTTTTATATTATTTTTTATATAATTTTAAAATATATATAATACATCAAAAATACTAAAAACATCAAAATAAATATTTCTCAACAAATTAAAAATAAATTTTAAATAATATGTATACTTAAATAACACTAAGATAGATGCAACTTAACAAGCAAATGCCACTAAAATAATAACAAAATTAACAAATGTCTTTAAAATAATAACAAAAATAACAATAACAATAAGTTTTATACAATATCCAAACAATAACAACAAAATAGTAGCAACATAATAGTAAAATGGTAACAAAATAGGGAGAAAATAATATTTAAAAAAAACAGATTTTTTTTGTCCTTTCGTGAATTTGGGCCTGGCCAAGCCGGGCTCGGGCCAAAAATACCTTATTCGAGGCCTGGTCCGTTTTTTAAACGAGCCTTATTTTTTGTCCAAGCTCATTTTCGGGCCTATATTTTTGCCCAAACCCTCCCACATTTTGGACGAGCCTTCGAATCGGGCCGGGTGACCCGACCCATGAACAGGTCTAATTTCGCCTTACACATTCAATATTGTTTAATTAAATAGAAATTTATTTTTTAAGAAACAAAAACATATATATATTAAAATAAAATAAAATATCTAAAAATTGACAGAGTTGATTATTTGACGAGGAATTATGAACACTAGGTGAGTTTGACTCGAGTGAAACTATAAACAATTTATTTTAAAGTTTCAACTTACTTCATTATTACAAACACTAAAATGAGTTTTGCTAAGGACTCAAAAATAGAGGTTTGATATTCGGCTCGAGCTTTGTTGGGGATAAATTCGTATAAACAACGAACAAGTAAAATAAAAGAAGAAATTGAAAAGATCGAACACTCAAATTATAAGTGAAAAGACTCTTCCGAAGAGGATAGAAAACCACGGACAAAAGGAGATTTCACTAATATATAAAACGAGTACAACGGTGGAGAGAATCAAAAGAAAAATCCGAAACCCCTAAAGAAAAACTCTTCAAACTCAAAACACAGAATCCTCTCAATCTATATATTTTTTGTTCTATAAACCTAGGGTAACTAAGGCCTATTTATAGAATGATATTCGTAGCTTATATTATTAGAATATCCCTAGGTTAATTAGAGTTTAAGTGGGAAACTAAAATAGAGTTAACTGAAAGAAGAAAACCGATAAACTTGAGGAACACGTCGCCATGTTGTGACGTGGCATTTGGTCGTCGGGACAAAGAATGATCGCGTCGTCAGGACAAAATCCTTCTTCTCATTGTGACGTCAGTTGCTCGTCGTGATGAGGTGTTTTCCCTCATTGCGACGTCACTCATTATTTTGGTCAAAATCCGAGGCATATTTCCACAAGCTCAATTAAATATTAAATTTTAGATTCGAGCTCGGCTTGAAACATGATGAGCTACTTGAGCTTGAGCTCTATTAAGCTCGTTTAATCAATTTTAGTACTTAAGCTAAAATTCGAGCTCGATTAAGCTCATTTATATACAATCTTGAGCTCGTTTGTACTTAAGCTATTTTTTATAATAAGGGTAAAAATGTAATTTCATAATCTAAAATATATTCAAACAAAAAGCTTGGTTAAGCTCACCAGCTATTGAATTGAGTACTACATTGCTTGAATTTGATTCGATCGATAACCTAAATTTGCTCGAGCTCAACCCAATAATTATTGAATTGAATTTAAGTTTCTTTTTTAGTTGAACTTGAATAACTCGTGATTATTAGTATTTCATTTACACTCCTATTCATCCTTGCAAGATTTACGTAGACAAAACTCAAAACTGAAATTTTAAAGTTTTCAAAACCTCAACTTTGCCATTAATTTTTGGGTAAACTACATTAGTAACTCAAGCATTGGTGTGTTTTTGTTTTCATTACCAACTCAAAAATTTTTTTATCTAATCATTGATGTTATTGACGTTTAATATTTTAGTCCTCCTTTGTTAAATCATTAGCGGAATGTTGATGTAGTCTTTTTTTCATTATAATAATACAAATCCTATTAAATTGGTCCCCAATTCTAAAAAAAAAATTAATAAATTTAACCTTCAATTTTATACATTTTATAAATTTAGTCATGATTCTATTAACAAAATAAAAATACATAAAATTGTATAATAAAAATATTTTTTAAAATTTATTTGGGGTTGGTATTGGTGTAAAGTTTGTTCACACTGCTATTGAAATAGTGGTAGGGCAGTGCAATCTGAAAGCCAATGTCCAGATTTTAAAAGGCTTTTGGTTCCCTAATTTCAGAACCCTTTCCTTTAACTTTAGCCAAAATAATGACTAATTTTACTCTTTGTTAATGGGTTATTTTAAGGACCATATTGCTTTTCTTGGAAAGAATGATTGGTTTGATTGAAACATATTTTTAATGACATTTGAATTTATTAAATTAATTTGTAACTGAATCTCATGTTAAAATTGATGGCTAAGTATCATCAATCTTCTTTCTTCTAAAAATAATTGTGGTAAATTTATAAGAAAAATCATGTTACTTCTTCTTCTTCTTTTTAAAATTCACTATTATAATTATAAATGTACGTCTAAACAACTATAATTTAGAACACACAATGCAAATTCCAAAAGAATCAAATAAACAAATATGTAACATCCAAAATTTCTTGAATTTGATTTTGAAAATTTTGAACTAGACACTATTAAAGTATGTGAAATTGCAATTTTCCGAGTTTTGGAATCAGTAAGATAAGATTTTTAAGTGAACGGTCAAATGGTAATTTCAATTCAGATATTTTTCACATTTTCCTCACTAAAATATTAGAATATAATAAAGGCTTAAGGGTGTAAAAAACTCTCAAATTTAAATAAATATATAAATAAAAAGCAATTAAACATTCTTTCTTTTTTGCACTCAATTGAGCACTTGAATTTTCAAAATGCATAAAAAAATGCCCTCAAACTTCTTCAAAAAAAAAAGTTCATGCTTTTTTTTCACTCAATTGGGTACTTAAACTTTCAGAATGCATAAAAATGACCCTCAAAATTTTTCAAAAAATCAATTAAGCCCCTACTCTTATTAAAAATTATAATAAATAATAAATTTTAGAAAAATTATTAAATTTTAATACAAATATAAAAAATAAAATTTATTAAAAATTAGAATTTTTTTTATAAAAATCGTAAAAAAAATAAAAAAATTACAAAATTTTATAAAAAATCATAAAAAAATTAATGGCCCCTAGTTTTTTTTTTTCAATTAAAGTCATCACGTTTCGCAGCACAGTATGACATGTGGCAAAAAATGATAAAAAAAATAAAAATCAATAAAACTTATAGAAAAATTATAAAATGCTTCTTTTGGTACTATAATTTTTATAATTTTTTTTGAAAAATAAAAAGCAATTAAGCAAGGGATTAATTGCTTGTTTTGAAAAAGTTTAAGGGCCTTTTTGATGCATTTTGGAAGTTCAAGTACCCAATTGAGTGCAAAAAAAAGTAGGGGCTTAATTGTTTTTTTAAAAAAGGTTTAAGGGCTTTTTTTATATATTTTGAAAGTTCAAGTACCCAAAAGAGTGATAAAAAAATAGGAGCTTAATTACTTTTTTTAAAAAAATTTGAGGGTTTTTTGCACCGTTAAACCTATAATAAATTATAAGTGCGAGTTTTGATGAGATTAATTTTTGAACCTTTGAGCTTTATTTTAATATCATGAGTTAATAATGGCCACAAAAAGATTAAAAGATTGTACCTTTGACTATCCTAAGTATTTTAAAATACCAAAAAGTTGTTAAAAGGGTTAAAAAAAGGCAAAATTAGCCTTAAAAGACATTTTTATTTTTTAATTAGGCCTTTGGGCCATTTTTTTTTAAATTAGGGAAATAGATTGATTTTAGGACAGAGAAAGGAAAAGCGCGTCCATCTAGGTGATAGGATTATTAACTTAATGTATTTCAATTAGGGAAAATTAGGCTTGAAGCCTCTTCTAATTTTGTGGAACTTTTTGTGTGAATTCTCATGAAAATCTTTAATTATCCTAATTATTTATTAATAAATTGTAATGCCCCAAAATTTTAGAATTTAATTGTGAGAATTTGCAGTAATTAATCTTTGTATCTGTGGTTCTGTGTTCTGCTATTGTGGTTAAGGTTTGAAGTTTAAGTTGCATCGTTAAAAGTTTTGTTATTTTTAAAACAACCATTATCCATGTGTTATGTAATTAAGTGCAATTTTGTGTAAATTTGTGTTAAGAATGAGTCTGCTGGTTCACTAGTTAAGCATCTGTTTGTATTCTATCTAGTTCTAAGTTCGAGTCCCATCATATGCGTTAGAATTTTTTTTTTTGCTAAATGCTTATATGAGGATGGTGGTTAGTTAATAAATATTTTTAACGTCAATTTCTTCCGTTCCCTTTCTTCTTTTGTTTCTTCTTTCTTTCTTTTTCCTCCTTCTTCATTTTTCTTCTTTTTCATCTTTCAAGTGAGTTCTTTGATTGCATTCGGTAAGTGATTGTCGAAGTATTAAGAGTCCTAAGTGATTTTGAGCGTTGTTAGAATATTTCCACGTAAGTTCTGCGAAGTTGTTAGTTTCCATTTACGTAATTAAATTGGGAATTCTTCGATTACTGTACATAAATTCGTTGTTAATTAGTCGTTAATCTTGTCTTTAAGCGTGAATTCGGAGGAGGGTATTCCTTCGCATGCTATTACGAATTAGTTCGGCAGATCGCCGGTAAGTGTTCGTTGTTGAAGTTTCTTGGTGTCGATTTATTCGACATAATTGATTAAGTGTTAACATTTGCGTTATCTAGTCATTTAGTCAATTGATTGATTGTTGAATGGCTAATTAGGTTTTGGGTAGTCTCCGCATTGTTTTTTTGTCAAAACGAGACTAGGTGCGTGCCGAAAACCTTAATTTTGAGAGTTCCGATCATCGAAAATGGTGGCTGTCGATGCAACACGGCTAGACACAAAGAGATGGATACGGTCTAACCTTAATATCTTGATCCAAAATCTGAACCGGCTCCTCCTCAAACTTCAAGTCCGGTCTAACCTCAATCTACTCAAAAAATATAGCGTGAGATGGATCAGACCGATATCGCCTCAACATTGAGACGTGAAACACATCATGGATATGGTCTAACTCTTGAGGTAGCTCAACTGATAAGCAACTGGTCTCACACGCCTCAAAATCCAATACGGCCCAATGAACCTAGGGCTCAACTTGCCCTTACGATCGAACCTTAGAACTTTCTTCCACGGAGATACCTTAAGGAATACGAAATCACCCACAGACTACTCAATACCCCTCATTTTTAGATCTGCATCAAACTTCTGTCTATCAGAAGCCACCTTCAGACGGTCCCGAATCAGTCTAGCCTTATCTTCAGTCTCAAAAACCGACTCAGGACCCAAAACCCGTTGCTCACCCAACTCAGTCCAACATAGCGGAGTACAACACTTACGACCATACAGAGCCTCGTAAGGCGCCAATTGGATGCTAGACTAGAAACTATTGTTGTAGGCGAACTCAGCTAACGGTAGAAAATCCTCCCAACTACCTCGAAAATCAATCACACAACTCCGAAGCATATCCTCTAGTATCTGAATCACCCTCTTAGATTAACCATCGGTCTAAGGATGGAACGTAGTACTGAAGTCCAATCTCAAACCCAGAGCTTCATGCAGTTTCTTCCAGAACCGAGAAGTGAAGCGAGGATCCTTATCAAAGTTTATCGAAACCGGTACCCCATGCAATCTTACAATCTCAGAGATGTAGAGCTTCGCTAACTTTTGCAGAGAGTAGTACGTCCGAACTGGAATAAAATGGGCAAACTTGGTCAATCGATCCACGATGACTCATACAAAATCCTTCTTAGTGGGTGTTAAAGGCAACCTACTAACGAAGTCTATCGTCACACGCTCCCATTTCCATAGGGAAATTTTAACGGGTTGGAGCAAACCCGAAGGCAACTGGTGCTCAGCCTTAACTTGCTGGCACGTAACACAATGAGAAACGAGATCAGTTACCTCAAGTTTCAAACCCGGCCACCAGTACAGTTCACGGAGATCCCGATACATCTTATTCCCACCGGGGTGCATAGCATAACGACTACTATTTACTTCCCTCAGAATCGACTGTCACAAATCAAAATCGTTTGATACACAAACCCGTCCTCGAAAACACAGAACCTCATCTTTATTTAACCCAAAATCAAATGCACTTCTGCTCTCAACCTGACGGAACCGCAAAACCAGAGAATCATTCCCCAACTACTTTTCTTGAATCTACTCAATCCAAGTTGGCTTAACTTGCAACTCGGCTAACAAACCCCCATCATCAAACAAGCTGAGACGAGAAAACATCGCCCTCAAATCAGACATCGCTCTACGACTAAGAGCATCGACCACCACATTAGCCTTTCCGGGATGATACTCTATTGTATAGTCATAATCTTTCAGTAGCTCAATCCATCGACGCTGCCTAAGATTCAACTCCTTTTGAGTAAGGAGGTACTTGAGGCTATTGTGATCGGTGTAGATGTACACCTCTCACCATACAGATAATGCCTCCAGATCTTTAATGCAAACACCACAGTGGCTAACTCAAGTTCGTGCATCGGATAATTTCCCTCGTGTGACTTAAGCTGTCGGGACGCATAAGCCACTATTTACCATCTTGCATCAGAACACATCCTAAACCGATGTATGGCAAATCACTATACACCACGAACTCCCTACCAGATTCAGGCTGTATCAGAATAAGAGCCTGAGTTAGAACAGACTTAGCTTCTCGAAGCTCGATTGTTGTGCATCAGTCCAGACAAAAGGAACATTCTTGTGCAGAAGCTTAGTCAGATGAGCAGCAACCAGTGAAAACCCCTCAAAAAACCACCGATAATAACCCGCCAGACCTAGAAAACTGTGGATCTCAGAAACGTTCTTAGGCTGTTTCCAATCAAGCACAGCCTTAATCTTCCTAAGATTAACTCGGATCCCCTCAGCAGAAACCACATGCCCTAGAAATGTTACCTCTCGCAACCATAACTCACATTTGATCAACTTAGCGTAGATCTGCTTCTCTTGGAGTATCTAGAGTACTACTCTAAGATGCTTATCATGGTCATCCTCAGTCTTAGAGTACACCAAAATATCGTCAATGAAGACTACGACGAACTGGTCCAGATACGGCTGAAAACTCGGTTCATCAGATCCATGAATGCAGTCGGAGCATTCGTCAAACCAAAGGGCATAACTAGGATCTCGTAGTGCCCATAACGAGTTCTAAATGTCGTTTGATGATTATCAGCTTCCTTAACCCTAAGTTGATGATACCCAAATCGAAGATTTATTTTCAAAAATACCAAAGCCCCACGGAATTGATCAAACAGGTCGTCGATCCTCGAAAGTGGGTACTTATTCTTCACAGTCAATTTATTCAACTATCGGTAGTCAATACATATCCTCATGGTACCATCCTTTTTCTTTACAAACAGAACCGGTGCCCCCCATGAAGACACACTAAGACGAATGAAACCATGATCCAGAAGCTCTTGAAGTTGAGCCTTAAGCTCTGTAAGCTCTTTCGGTGTCATACGGTATAGAGCGATGGACAACAGAGCTGTACCCGGTAAAAGCTCAATGTCGAACTTAACTTCCCGATTCAGAGGTAAACCCAGTAACTCCTCAGGAAAAATATTCGAAAAGTCCATCACTGTTCTAATATCCCCTATAGAAGAGTCCTTAGAAACTGAAACACTGACGTAGGCCAAATACGCCTTACACCCTTTCCGAACTAGTTTCTTGGCCACAAGAATGGAGATCACATTAGATAGATAATCTCGACGCTTGCCGATCACAACTATTTCCTTATCGTCTTCAATTCTCAAAGCAACCTTCTTAGTCGCACAGTCCAGACTAACTCGGTGCTCTACTAACCGGTCCATACCCAGAATTAAGTCAAACTCCCCAAATGGTAGCTCCATCAGATTCGCCGAAAACATAGCCCCTTTTACCTCTAACGGAATATCCCTATATAGTCTACTTACCCGAACAGATTGTCCCAACGGACTCAGTAAAGTAATATCACCAGAAGTACACTCAACAATAATCCCTAAGTTTTCGGAAACAGTACTAGCTACATAGGAGTGTGTAGAACCTATGTCTATCAAAGCAATATACGGGGCATCAAAAATAAAGAACATACATGTGATCATATCAGGGGCATCTCTGTCCTCTCAGTATTGAGTAGTATAAACCAGTGCAGGCTGCCTCGCCTCAGTTTGATTATCACCTCTACTTGGTGCACTCTGCTCTCGGCCTATACCATTACCACCCCTAACCAGTCCACGGCCCCTAGGTGGCTGAAGTACTACCCTCTGAGGCTGAACAAAACCCGATCCCAAAGCTTGCATCTGATCAGCACGATGTGGACACTCTCTAATTCGGTACTTCAAAGACCCACACCGCAGACAAGCCCGTAATCTCCTCCAACACTCGCTCAGATAGAGCCTATCACAGCCACCATAAGGCTGAATCTCAGTAAAAGCAACAGGAACTCCCACTCTAACAGGCCCATTAGGTTTGACCCATTTCTTAGGCCTCTGAACAGAACTAGAGGGCTCCGAATCTCTCTTATTCTTACCTCTCTCACGGTCTTTATTCTGGCGCTTCACGCGCTTAACCTCTTCGCGATCTTCGTCTTATCCACCAAAACAACAAACTCATGCTCCTTCTGCGGAGCAATCAGAACCCTTAGACTATCCTTCAAACCATCCTCAAAATGGACACATTTCTCATACTCGAATGCCACCATGCCTCGAGCGTAGCAGCTCAGTCTTAGAAACTTGGCCTTATACTCGGCCACAGACTTATCACATTGCGTGAGATTCATGAACTTACACCTACGAGCATCCACATAGCTCGCACCCACGTACTTCCCCTGGAAGGTAGTCTTAAAGTAATCTCAGTTCAGACGATCCGGTTGAGTACCCTTCTCAACCGACAACCACCACTGATAAGCTTCATTGTGAAGCAAAGAGACTACACCCTTCAGTTTCTGATCAGGAGTACAGTTAATGTCGTTCATAATCCTCTCGGTGGCCTCCAACCAATACTCGGCCATAATAGGGGTGACTCTAATAACGCCTCTAAACAACTCAGCTCCATTAGACCGGATTCGTTCAATTATCGACCCACGACCCCTAGATCCAGAATGGGGTCCAGTGACCCTCTCTAACACTCTCAACATGGCTTGAGACGTTGCATCGCATCGCCCCTAGCGGCTTTGAGACCCGATCTCGAGAGAGTGTGAAATCGTTGTCTCACTCGTGTTTAAATTCAGCATACTTCTCAGAGAGGAAGACTCAGCTCCAGTCCCCCTACGACTCCTGCCGCGCCCACGAATACCTCGACCGCACGTTCCACGTGCGCTCATCGTAATCCAAATTTTATCTACAATTTAAAATTTTATGCATCAGTTCCAATATTTATTAGCAGATATTTTATGCTTAAATTATTAGAAGTTCAGAAGTATTTCAGAGGTTTTAATCTCTAACTAACTCAGTACAATTTCAAAAAGTACTAACTACAGTGTTTTCAGAAAGTTCTAACAACAGTGTTTTCTAAATTCAAATATACTTATAGGATCAGCGCTGGAGACTCGGTGTACCATTTATTTACTCAAAATGACCCAAATTATTTGAAAACTAGCCCTTTTCAAAACACAATTTCAGAACCCAAAATTCATAGCTCGAGTTTTGTAACCTAGCTCTGATACCACTAAATGTAACACCTTACCTAAACGGTATGGCCGAATCCGGGAGTGTTACGAAGAAGGGTTATGAAACTGATGATACTTCCATAAAACAATGTTTAGTTATTTGATAAAATGTCTAAGTTTTATAAAACATATTCATTTATATATATTACTGAAATTGTTACATGTTCTTTAGAGTTAGCCAATTATTTCGCAGCGGAAGTTTAAAAATCCTTTAAAACAAATCCACACTCGTGTTTTCAAAAATAACATTTGTTCACGTAAAATCAGTATTTTGTCGAATCACCGTAATTTAGAAATCATAACACAATCAACCCAAAGTTCAAAAAGTCCGAAGAGTCCAAAAATTACAAAACTCTCACAAAAACAGGAAATTTCAGTAAAACTGTTAAATAATAATAAAAATAGTTTTCGCCAAGTAGTCACCATTGAGCCTCCATCACACCTACCCACCTATGTCTGTGGATTACCTGAACAGAACAGACAACAGATGTGAGTTTTCGTAAACTCAGTGTGTAACCCAACAGAGACAATCATGCAATATACACAAAATTTCACATACAGTCAGATACAAATTTGGACCTAAGTCCATAACAGAAACGGATATCATAATCAGATAATAGATCAGATGTACATAATCCTACCCCCATCCTCTATACACCATCTCCTTCCATCCCATCACACCATGTGGGGTTAAAAACACCCACCCATCCCTACACACCATAAAGTGTCAATATGACACATAACAGATAATATGCAGTCAAGCTGTCAGGTATATAAGCGAAAGGTCACCGTACAGATTACTTCCTCTACATATACAAATCCCACCTCAAACACAGATACAGAATACAGATGCAAAAATAATAGAATAAACATGCTTAACATGCTCGTATACAGATAAATACATACTTAACAGTACAGTCAGACATACATATCAGTTTCCTACTCAGATCCAACTATCAGAGTATCAGATCACATCAAATAGGGTTTGGTTAGCCCTTACCGACCATACGGTAGACCCACAGATGATCGAAACGACCCGTGTAACCCTAGGGAAATTTTTAGAATTTTGGGCCCTCATGCCCGTGTGGGCCTACACGCCCAAATTGGCCTTGCCCGTGTTCACACGCCTAGCCCAAAACCCACACGCCCGTGTGGCCCACGCGCCCAAACTGACCTAGCCCGTGTGGCCTATACGGCCACACTCACACCGTCACACGGTCGTTTCAAGTGTACGGCCACACCTTCGTCAGTCACACGGTTGTGTCTCGAACACAGCCAGCCACATGATCGGCCACACGCCTGTGTAGCATCGATAGATCCAATTTTAGGCTTTCGTTGAACCTCATTTTCTCACGTTAGGGGTACACACCTAGTTCGTTTTCGAAGCAATTGCACCTCGGAGTGAACAGTACCTGGAATTGTCAATCAAAACACCCCAAATTAACCTTAATTCACAATTCCAAACAAAATACTTTTCGAGCACAATGCAAAATCACAATAGAAAACTGCACTAAAATGATTTAAAAGCTTACCCTCAACAATGGCAGTCTCAAAACTTCACTACGCAACCGAAGGGTCTATGATTTCTTGAGCAACACCAACTGAAATGACAAAACAAATCAGCTCAAAAACACCCACAGAAACTAAAGCATTAAACAACACCACCCTCAACCCAAAGCGAAATCTTACCTACGAACCACGCAAAGGAACCAAAAATTTGAAGAAAAGGAACAAAACTGGAATTGGAAAAGAAAAAAAAAGGTTGACAGTGGAGTAGAGAAGAAAATGTCAAAAGTAAATAGGAAAAGAAAAAAAAAAGAGAAAATAATAATTTGATTATTTTGGTAAAAATTATCCTATTATCTCTCTAACTTCCCACTACTCCACTATCCAACTACTTCAGACTCACAATTCCACAGAACCTCTAACAGACAACCGGAGCAAAAATTAACACCCATGCTCGCGCAAGGATTCGAACATAGGACCTCCCGCAAACTAACTCCTTACCACTCGAACCAGCAAGTTCATTCTGATATGAGTTTACAAACAATATTACAAAGAGTCTACCCAGCAGGGATAAGGCTAGGATAAAAAATAACAGAATTTGCCTGAAGTGGGACTTGAACCCAAGACCTCATACACATATCTAAAACACTTAGCCATTGAAGCAGATATATATTTATCAAGTTTTACAGAAACAAAATTAAATTATTCAGGGCATTACAACTCTCCCCCTAAAAGAAATTTTGGCCTCGAAATTTACCTGATCCGAACAGATGAGGATATTGCTGACGCATCAAGTCCTCAGGTTCCCACATGGCTTCCTCAATGCCATGATTCCGCCATAGAACCTTTACCAATGATGTAGACTTCCTCCTCAGAACCTTAATATCTTGATCCAAAATCTGAACCGGCTCTTCCTCAGACGTCAAGTCCGGTCTAACCTCGATCTTCTCAATAGAGACAATGTAAGATGCATCAGACCGATACCGCCTCAACATCGAGACGTGAAACACATCATGGATACTGTATAACTCTAGAGGTAGCTCTAACTGATAAGCAACTGATCCCACACGCTTCATAATCCGATACGGCCCAATGAACCTAGGCTCAACTTGCCCTTACGATCGAACCTCAAAACTTTCCTCTACGAAGATACCTTAAGGAATACGAAATCACCCACAGAGTTCTCAATATCCCTCATTTTCAGATCTGCATCAGACTTATGTCTATCAGAAGCCACCTTCAGACGATCTCGACTCAATCTAACCTTATCTTCAGTCTCAGAAACCGACTCAGAACCCAAAACCCGTCGCTCACCAAACTCAGTCCAACATAGCAGAGTACGACATTTACGACCATACAGAGTCTCGTAAGGTGTCATTTGGATGCTAGACTAGAAACTATTATTGTAGGCGAACTCAGCTAACGGTATAAAATCCTCCCAACTACCTTAAAAATCAATCACACAGCTCCGAAGCATATCCTACAATATCTTAATCACCTTCTGAGATTGACCATCGGTTTGAGGATGAAATGCAGTACTGAAGTCCAATCTCGAACCCAGAGCTTCATGTAATTTCTTCTAGAACCGAGAAGTGAAGCGAGGATCCCTATCATAGATTATCGAAACCGGTATCCCATGCAATCTTACAATCTCAGAGATGTAGAGCTTCGTTAACTTTTGCTGAGAGTAGTCCGTCTGAACTAGAATAAAATGGACAGACTTGGTTAATTGATCCACGATGACCCATACAGAATCCTTCTTAGTGGGTGTTAAAGGCAACCCACTAACGAAGTCCATCATCACACGCTCCTATTTCCATAGGGGAATTTTAACGGGTAAGAGCAAACCCGAAGGCAACTGGTGCTCAGCCTTAACTTGCTGGCATGTTACACAATGAGAAACGAGATCAGTTACCTCACGTTTCAAACCCAGCCACCAGTACAGTTCACGGAGATCTTGATAGTGCATAGCATAAGGACTACTATGCGCTTCCCTCAGAATCGACTTTCTCAAATCAAAATCGTTCGGTACACAAACCTGTCCTAGAAAACACAAAACCTCATCTTTATTCAACCCAAAATCAGATGCACTTCTGCTCTCAACCTAACGGAACTGCAGAACCAGAGAATCATCCCCTAACTACTTTTCTCGAATCTGCTCAATCCAAGTTGGCTTAACTTGCAACTCGACTAAAAAACCCCCATCATCAAACAAGCTGAGATGAGTAAACATCACCCTCAAATCAGATATCGCTCTACGACTGAGAGTGTCAGCCACCACATTAGCCTTACCGGGATGATACTCTATCGTACAGTCATAATCTTTGAGCAGCTCAATCCATCGACGCTGCCTAAGATTCAACTCCTTTTGAGTAAGGAGGTACTTGAGGCTCTTGTAATCGGTGTAGATGATACACCTCTCACCATACAGATAGTGCCTCTATATCTTTCACGCAAACACCACAGCGACTAACTCAAGATCATGCATCGGATAATTTCCTTCGTGTGACTTAAGTTGTCGGGATGCATAAGCCACCACCTTACCACTTGTATCAGAACATATCCCAAACCGACGTGTGAGGCATCAATATACACCACGATCTCCCTACCAGATTCAGGCTGTATCAGAACAGGAGCCTGAGTCAGAACAGACTTGAGCTTCTCAAAGCTCAATTGTTGTGTATCAGTCCAGACAAAAGGAATATTCTTGCGTAGAAGCTTAGTCAGAGGAGCTGCAATCAGTGAGAACCCCTCAAGAAACCGCCGATAATAACCTACTAGACCTAGAAAACTGCAGATCTCAAAAACGTTCTTAGGCTATTTCCAAACAAGCACAGCCTCAATCTTCCTAGGATCAACTCGGATCCCCTCAGCATAAACCACATGCCCTAGAAATGTTACCTCTCGCAACCAGAACTCACATTTGATCAACTTAGCATAGAGCTACTTCTCTTGAAGTATCTGAAGTACTACTCTAAGATGCTCATCATGGTCATCCTCAGTTTTAGAGTACATCAGAATATCGTCGATGAAGACTACAATGAACTGATCCAGATATGACTAAAAACTCGGTTCATCAGATCCATCGAAATAAAAAAAAGGACCACAATGAAAAGTTTTAAAATGCTAAGTTGGCGTCGTAATGTGAAGGAGCTCATCGTCACAACGTGACTCATTGTCTTGGTCTTGTCATGATGAAAAGATCTCAAGCTCATTGATATGTTATAATTTGATATGGAAAATTAGGCTTTCCCAGTATACTTCAGGAGCTTTGTTCTCAAGCAAAGTAGCGGGATTTTCATAGTTTTTAGATTTTAAGTTAATAAGTGTAAATGTCTCATTTTTACTCATTTTTTTTTACCAAATTTGGCCAATAGTGCCATTGGAGGGACTAATGTGTGGTTAAGTGGTGGAGGGACATGTTGGAGGTTGAAAATAAGCGAAAATGACACCAAAGGAAAGGGTATCGTGATATCCATACCTTAGAATCACGATACCTCTAACAGGATTGGAGATTGGAGACCACCCTTCAGTGGTATCACAATATCCACTTTGGGTATCGCGATATCCACCCTCAAAGAAGACCCCCCAAGTTCAAAACTAATTGGGGTATCATGATATCCTCTTTTGGGTATCGCGACACCGATATCGTGAGGGAGACAAAATTGGACAAAAAAGGTTGTCTTTTCCACCCGATGCACCAATCACATAAGGCTCATGTAGGGGCAATTTTGGAAATGAAATTTCATTAGCATTAAACCTAAAACAACCAGCTTTGGCTGAGGAGAAAAGAGACACACATTACTTTAGTTTTTAGCTTTAGTTTTTCTAGGTTTCTATTAGTTTTTCTGCAACTTTTCTAAGTTTTTTATTTTCTCTTCTTCCTTCTTAGTTTTAAAGTATATTTTTCTGCACTTACTTTTTGTTCTTAATGTTCTTAGTGTTAGTTAAGTTAGTTATCGCTGTAGCTTAGGTTTATTTGCACTTCCAGTCCCTGTGCCTTGGTTGCAAGACATTTCTAGTTTCAGTTTAATGTATTCCAATTTCATTTACTTTAAATTAGCTAAAGTTTGTTCCTTTTATGTTTATTGTTTTAGATTTTCTTGTTTAATGCCTTTAGTTTCATGTTCTTTAAGTTTTCTTGCATAAAAATCCAAACTTTTATATTTTCCTTAAGCTTTACTTTAATGGTTTCTTTGCTTTTCATTTCCAAGTCCATTATTTTTATTTTCAGCATCAGTAGCTAAACCTCAAAGGGGGTTGGTTGATGGAGATGTAGTGTAACGACCCTATAGTCAGAGGTGTCAGAAAGTGCATTCTCAGGACTCAATTCCTATAAATTAGACTCGTAAATATTTTTAATAAATATTTACAAAGCTAGTTGTATAGTTAATTAGGTTTCGGTTAAGCAAACTTTCTTGAATTAAGAGTTATTATAGTATACGGACTAAATCGCTTATAGGGTAAAAGTTGAATTATAGATTAAAAATTAATAGAGGAACTTGTAACATCCCAAAATTGGGCCTAGTAGAATTGGACCTATTGGGCCCATTGGGCCTTGGGCGTAGGAGCGTTTTAAATTTTTGAGAACAAGAGAACGGCATTATTTCAAGTTGGACTTATTAGGAATGTGATTTTGGAAGCTTACGGGGCTTCTATGAAGTCCCGGGTTCGAGTTGGAGCCTTGGTAAATTTTTGTGTTTAAGCACTTAAAGGGGAGAAGGCAAGTGGCATCAAGACTTAAGGAAATAAGTGTGCATTTTGTTAGCACAAAGAGTCTATTGGTAAAGGTGGAAAGTGGCGTGTGGAGTGTACTAATGGTCTGAGGTTCGAATACCATCTAGTGCAAATATTTTGGATTAAATTTTTGTACTAATAAGGTAAATGTCGGCCAAGCATGTAAATAAGGCAAGGTGGACTTTTTATTTTTGGCAAGATGGCTAAGGAAAATAGGAAAGGATGAAGGTGAGGAAAGAAATCAAGAGAAAGGGGAAAGTAAGGGGAACATGTGGCCTTTTTCAAGGGAAGCGTTATGGAAAGTGTGGTTGGCCAACTTTTGACCATTATGGTCATGTATGTGGACGGTTTTGGGGGCTAAAGGGAGGTAGCCGAATTTTACTTGGTGTTTTGGTAAAACTATAGTGTTTGTTTTGGTCAAAAATACCTTTAGCATCAATTGTGTCATTTTCTCAAAATTTCTACTCTTTGTGAGTTTAGTTTTCTTCTTTTCTTTCTTGTCTTGCCGAAAACACCTAGCCTTTGAGACCAATTATTTTCACTCATCTTCTCTTGAAAACCGAAACTACCGATTCTTCTTTGTTGTCTTGCTACTAGTGCCAAACCGTGTTCTTCATTTCGGTTCATCCCTATTAGTAAGGTAAATGTTCTTTCTTCTTATTTCATGTTGTTTGTTCTTCTTCTCTTGACTTGGCTAAGCCGAAACTCTCATCCCTTGGCTAAGCCGAACCTAGCCACTTGTTGTTATTTTAAACTCCTCTTATTTTCTTTTGATGAAGGCCGAATCAAGCCATCCTTTGCTGCTACTTATCTTTCTCTTAGCCTTGGTTTCGAAAGTTGATTGGAATTCGTTGCAATAGCCAAGGTACAAGACCGGATTTTAGAATCTAGTAGGGAAGGATCACGATTGTGGTAAGTGACTCTTGTGAGTGAGTACTTTTGGGCTTTTGAAATCTTTTGGAAATTCGAGGCAAACTTTTGGTTGGTATTGTTCTAGGGCCGACGAAGAGTGGTTCTTTAGGAAATCAAAATAAGGTGTGTAATCCCGTGCCCTTCCGAATATATGTTTGAAATGGTGTGTAATCTCATACCTCTCTGAAAGTTTGCATGAAATGTTTTGTGATTCGGTCGAAATACCAAAGAAAACCAGAAACCGGCATCCGTGACCACTCGGGCGTGCGTATATTTGTAGTGGTAACCATATTTTGCAATGAAACAGTTTTGGTGAGCAGCAGTGACGTGCTTTTGAAAAATCACGAAAAATAGGAGAAAGGGAATTTGAAAGTTAATAAGATACCGAAATAAAGCCTACTGTGTCTATTTTTATATGAAGGAAACAGAGGAGGAAGAGGAATTTTATATTCTGGGATATCTTAATTTTAGTGAGACTGATTCTGATGGACTTCGTGGTTCCCTGTTCTGTCTTTGAAAAATCATATAAAATTGTACAAAGTGAATTAAGAGTTATAGTTAATATGTATGGATTCCTTAGTGAACCTATTTTCAATAGAAACAAGTGGGAGCAGCATATGAAAACCGTACAGTAAGATATTTGAAATTAAGATAAGATAGGTCAGAATCATTGGACAGTGAAACAAGGGAAACTTTAAGGAATAAACTGTACTAAATGGTTGATTCAAAAATTCTGAAAAAATTATCGTAAGAAGATGTATGAGTCTAGTTTCAATAAAAATTTACGGATATAAATTTCGAGGTTCCTAACTCGAGTTATAGTCAGTTTAGTCAGTATGACGCAGATGGACAGTTTCAATTTTAATGCCCAAATTAGTAATTAAGTCTGGGTTGCAAAATTACCAAAATACCCTTGGAGGGTAAATTACCGAAATACCCCTGGGTTGCGAGATTACCGAATTACCCTTAGTGGGTAAAGTTACCGAATTACTGAAAATGCCCCTATGGGCCGAATTACTGAAAATGCCCTTATGGGCTGAATTACTGAAATGCCTCTACGGGCCGAATTGTTAAAATGCTTTAGTGGGCCGAATTACCGAAATGCCCCTAGGGGCCGAATTGTTAAAATGCTTTAGTGGGCCGAATTATTACAAAATGCTTTAATGGGCTGATTCATTAAAAATATTCTATAGATTAACGGTTGTATTTATATGTGGATATTATATGTTACTATGTATATTGCATCTTCATATATTGCATGGGATGGGAAACGTGAATGAAGAGAAGTGAAGACCGGTGGCATTGCCACAAATTCTGATAATGGCTATATGCCAATTTAAATATGGCTTTGTGCCCTCGTGATTAAGGCTGTGTGCCGATTATATTACCGTATATGATTCTGGTGGCTCAGCCACAAATAGTATAATGGCAGCTTGATTGCAAATTGGAGAGACCGCGGGGTGGGTTGACTTGATCCCCACGAGAGGCGGGTGGTACGGGCAAATTGGAGAGGCGGCGGGGTGGGTTGACTTGATCCCCACAGGAGAGATTGGCTGGTACGGGGGAGAGATTGGATGGATGGGTTGGGTTGGGTTACATACATTGCATATATATATATTCTGTTTTGTTAATGGGCTTAGGCCCAAGATGATTGCTATATGGGTTCAGGCCCAGTGGATGACGGTAAGGGGATTTCACACTGAGTTCTTGTAACTCACCCCCTTTCTTTTTAATCTTTGTAGGTAATGCTCCGTTGTGAGGACTTGGGCACATGGATGACTCGGTGGAGGCCATACTTCAGAAATGGTGTTATTAAATTTTAAATTTCTATTTCTGTTTATTTTATTATTTTGCTATTTTGGTTTAAGTTGTAATAAGGCCTCTGGAGTATTTTATTATTTGCTTTATGGTTGATATACTTATTATTTTGCTTAAATTGTTTTAAACGAGAAATTTTCTAAAATCATAAATAATGGTTTCCAAAATTGATTAATAAATGGATTTTATAGCAAACTTTTACAAATGATTTAACTCGGATTCTCTTTCAAAATTATCTACGACATTTTCAAAAGTCACGGTTTTAAAGCTCACGACCTCGATTTTCGACTCATCAATCAATCTCTCGAAAATTATTTGTATTTTATCTACGTTTCCACAACGATTTCAAAATGCTTCTGCAACTCTATTTCTAAACATCACATTTTCGTAATTGTTTATTTCAAATATGCTTTCGCCACCAAAAAGGTTTTTTTTAAAGATAATTACGTTTTCAAGTAGTTAACAATTGCTTAAGTGTTTTGGGTTTTTAACAAAGAGGTTGTAATTCTCAAACGAGTTTTTAACAATCGCAAAGATGGTTTTTGAAAAACACTTCCATGTGACACGCCAGATCCGGGTCTAACTTCTAGGCCGGGTTTGGGGTGTTACATTTTATGGTATCAGAGCTCGGTTTTAAAACTCGGCTGTGGTTTGGGTTCAAAAATGTTTTCCAAGCTGTTTGAATTTTTAAATTAAAAATGTATGTTTTAAAAGAAGTATGCCACCACGGGTATCCGGCACCAAGTCAAGTAAGTATACTTTATCATTGTATGATTATGATTATTATGAAATGACTGTAGGAATACTCTAGAACTTTTAGTTTTAGGAGCTGAAACTATAGAGATTGAGACTTTAGGATGCGTATTACGAAATCAACTTTACTCCCTATACTCCATAAAACATTGTTTAATAAACACTGAACTAGTATACTGATTCATAAGACTTGTAATCTGATTAAATCGACATTAGTAAACATGAGCGCTAGAAGACGTGGACGCGGTAGACGTAGACGTGGTAGAGGCCGAGGTGTTAGGGCTAGATCTTCAACATCGGGGCATGTTTCAAAGGGGAAGCGGCATCGCCGATGGTCGAGAGACGGATCTCATGATCGAGCTGGGGTTGATGAACTGACTCAGATAGTTAAGAAGGTATTGAAGGAGGTTAAAGGAATCGGTGAAGCACTTTGAGTTGGGTCTGTGGACTGTAAGAAGAAAAGAGATCGCGGTTCTTTTGGGACGAAGTCTCGTTCCGTAAAGCGTGTTAAGACACGTCCAAACTTTCTGGCTTGCGATTATTGCAGAAGGCATCATCTGAGAGAATGCTGGAGGAGGTCAGGAGTATGCTTGAGATGCGGGTCTAAGGAGCATAAGGCTCGGGAATGTTCCATCACCATTAAGTCAGGTATGTCTTGGTTGGATAGAGTGTTTGAATGAAGAAAATCTTATGAATGCGTGATAAGTACTTGTTTACTTCTGTGGTTATATGCTTTGGTTGTGTGAAAGAGGAATTTAAGATTTTGTTAAAAGTACATTAGTGTTATTAAGATCAGAGTGCGCAGCGAAAGCATAGTGGTATGATTTAAGCGGTGCGGTTAGTAGTTGGTTGGAAATTTTGAGGACGAAATTTCTTTAAGGGGGGAAGAATTGTAACATCCCAAAATTGGGCCTAGTAGAATTGGACCTATTGGGCCCATTGGGCCTTGGGCGTAGGAGCGTTTTAAAATTTTTGAGAACAAGAGAACGACATTATTTCAAGTTGGACTTATTAGGACGGTGATTTTGGAAGCTTACGGGGCTTCTATGAAGTCTCGGGTTCGAGTTGGAGCCTTGGTAATTTTTTGTGTTTAAGCACTTAAGGGGGAGAAGGCAAGTGGCATCAAGACTTAAGGAAATAAGTGTGCATTTTGTTAGCACAAGGAGTCTATTGGTAAAGGTGGAAAGTGGCGTGTGGAGTGTACTAATGGTCTGAGGTTCGAATCCTATCTAGTGCAAATATTTTGGATTAAATTTTTGTACTAATAAGGTAAATGTCGGCCAAGCATGTAAATAAGGCAAGGTGGACTTTTTATTTTTGGCAAGATGGCTAAGGAAAATAGGAAAGGATGAAGGTGAGGAAAGAAATCAAGAGAAAGGGGAAAGTAAGGGGAACATGTGGCCTTTTTCAAGGGAAGCGTTATGGAAAGTGTGGTTGGCCAACTTTTGACCATTATGGTCATGTATGTGGACGGTTTTGGGGGCTAAAGGGAGGTAGCCGAATTTTACTTGGTGTTTTGGTAAAACTATAGTGTTTGTTTTGGTCAAAAATACCTTTAGCATCAATTGTGTCATTTTCTCAAAATTTCTACTCTTTGTGAGTTTAGTTTTCTTCTTTTCTTTCTTGTCTTGCCGAAAACACCTAGCCTTTGAGACCAATTATTTTCACTCATCTTCTCTTGAAAACCGAAACTACCGATTCTTCTTTGTTATCTTGCTACTAGTGCCAAACCGTGTTCTTCATTTCGGTTCATCCCTATTAGTAAGGTAAATGTTCTTTCTTCTTATTTCATGTTGTTTGTTCTTCTTCTCTTGACTTGGCTAAGCCGAACCTAGCCACTTGTTGTTATTTTAAACTCCTCTTATTTTCTTTTGATGAAGGCCGAATCAAGCCATCCTTTGCTGCTACTTATCTTTCTCTTAGCCTTGGTTTCGAAAGTTGATTGGAATTCGTTGCAATAGACAAGGTACAAGACCGGATTTTAGAATCTAGTAGGGAAGGATCACGATTGTGGTAAGTGACTCTTGTGAGTGAGTACTTTTGGGCTTTTGAAATCTTTTGGAAATCCGAGGCTAACTTTTGGTTGGTATTATTCTAGGGCCAACAAAGAGTGGTTCTTTAGGAAATCAAAATAAGGTGTGTAATCCCGTTCCCTTCCGAATATATGTTTGAAATGGTGTGTAATCTCATACCTCTCTGAAAGTTTGCATGAAATGTTCTGTGATTCGATCGAAATACCGAAGAAAACCGGAAACCGGCATCCGGCATCCGTGACCACTCAGGCGTGCGTATATTTGTAGTGGTAACCATATTTTGCAATGAAACAGTTTTGGTGAGCAGCAGTGACGTGATTTTGAAAAATTACGAAAAATAGGAGAAAGGAAATTTGAAAGTGAATAAGATACCAAAATAAATCCTACTGTGTCTATTTTTATATGAAGGAAACGAAGGAGGAAGAGGAATTTTATATTCTGGGATATCTTAATTTTAGTGAGACTGATTCTGATGGACTTCGTGGTTCCCTGTTCTATCTTGGAAAAATCGTATAAAATTGTACAAAGTGAATTAAGAGTTATAGTTAATATGTATGGATTCCTTAGTGAACCTATTTTCAATAGAAACAAGTGGGAGCAGCATATAAAAACCGTACAGTAAGATATTTGAAATTAAGTTAAGAGAGGTCAGAATCGTTGGACAGTGAAACAAAGGAAACTTTAAGGAATAAACTGTACTAAATGGTTGAGTCAAAAATTCTGGAAAAATTATCGTAAGAAGATATATGAGTCTAGTTTAAATAAAAATTTACGGATCTAAATTTCGAGGTTCCTAACTCGAGTTATAGTCAGTTTAGTCAGTATGACGCAGATGGACAGTTTCAATTTTAATGCCCAAATTAGTAATTAAGTCTGGGTTGCGAAATTACCAAAATGCCCTTGGAGGGTAAATTATCGAAATACCCCTGGGTTGCGAGATTACCGAATTACCCTTAGTGGGTAAAGTTATCGAATTACTGAAAATGCCCTTATGGGCCGAATTACCGAAAATGCCCTTATGGGCCGAATTACCGAAATGCCTCTACGGGCCGAATTGTTAAAATGCTTTAGTGGGCCGAATTATCGAAATGCCCCTACGGGCCGAATTGTTAAAATGCTTTAGTGGGCCGAATTATTACAAAATGCTTTAATGGGCTGATTCATTAAAAATATTCTATAGATTAACGGTTGTATTTATATGTGGATATTATATGTTACTATGTATATTGCATCTTCATATATTGCATGGGATGGGAAACGTGAATGAAGAGAAGTGAAGACCGGTGGCATTGCCACAAATTCTGATAATGGCTATGTGCCAATTTAAATATGGCTTTGTGCCCTCGTGATTAAGGCTGTGTGCCGATTATATTACCGTATATGATTCTGGTGGCTCAGCCACAAATAGTATAATGGCAGCTTGACTGCAAATTGGAGAGACTGGCGGGGTGGGTTGACTTGATCCCCACAGGAGAGACTGGCTGGTACGGGCAAATTGGAGAGACTGGCGGGGTGGGTTGACTTGATCCCCACATGAGAGATTGGCTGGTACGGGGGAGAGATTGGATGGATGGGTTGGTTTACATACATTGCATATATATATATTCTGTTTTGTTAATGGGCTTAGGCCCAAGATGATTGCTATATGGGTTCAGGCCCAGTGGATGACGGTAAGGGGATTTCACACTGAGTTCTTGTAAGTCACCCCCCCTTTCTTTTTAATCTTTGTAGGTAATGCTCCGTTGTGAGGACTTGGGCCCATGGATGACTCGGTGGAGGCCATACTTCAGAAATGGTGTTATTAAATTTTAAATTTCTATTTCTGTTTATTTTATTATTTTGCTATTTTGGTTTAAGTTGTAATAAGGCCTCTGGAGTATTTTATTATTTGCTTTATGGTTGATATACTTATTATTTTGCTTAAATTGTTTTAAACGAGAAATTTTCTAAAATCATAAATAATGGTTTCCAAAATTGATTAATAAATGGATTTTATAGCAAACTTTTACAAATGATTTAACTCGGATTCTCTTTCAAAATTATCTACGACATTTTCAAAAGTCACGATTTTAAAGCTCACTACCTCGATTTTCGACTCATCAATCAATCTCTCAAAAATTATTTGTATTTTATCTATGTTTCCACAACGATTTCAAAATGCTTCTGCAACTCTATTTCTAAACATCACATTTTCGTAAATTGTTTATTTCAAATATGCTTTCGCCACCAAAAAGGTTTTTTTAAAGATAATTATGTTTTCAAGTAGTTAACAATTGCTTAAGTGTTTTGGGTTTTTAACAAAGAGGTTGTAATTCTCAAACGAGTTTTTAACAATCGCAAAGATGGTTTTTGAAAAATACTTCCATGTGACACGCCAGATTCAGGCCTAACTTCTAGCCTGGGTTTGGGGTGTTAAAGAACTAAAGTAGTAATTATCCAAATTTTTAATGTGGTAGACGACATTAATGTTGTATTATATATAATATTTTAATATATATTATATATTATAATTAATTAAATGAAATTGATATGTATATATGTATTATTTAAAAATAATAGTTAGTATAATAAAACAAAATAGGAAATAAAAGAAAGAGAACATGCAAATTAAAAAGAAAAAAGAAAAAGAGAAAGAAGAGAGGAGAAAGACACACGGCTTAAGGGCTTTTAAGTTTCAAACTTCAATTGGTTAGTCAATTAAGTCTCTTTTCTTATAATTTTTATATTTTTGGAATCTCGGTGTTTAGTACTACCCGGCCCATGTTGAAATTTTAGAAATTATTAATATTTTCAATGTTGTTAATGTTGAATAGTTTTAGTATTAGGGATTAAATTGATAGATTTTTAAGCTAGAAATGGAAAAGGATTAAATTGTAGAAAAAATTGTAAATTTTGTGTAATACGGACTAAATTGTGAACATTTTGAAATTTAGGGGTTTAATTGAAAATAGGGAGCTAAATTTAGCTTAAAGTGAAATTAGTATAAAAATATAGGATTAAATGTGAAGAATAAAAATTAGACTCGGTTTAGGGACTAAATTGAAATTTAAGCAAATATTGAGTAAAAATTGAAATAGTCAATGTGAAATTGAATTGTGTATTTTAATTGTTTTAATTCCGTAGCTAACGTCATACCAGAATCTTCAACTAAAAGGGGAAGGATAAAATCAACATCGAATAGCTCGGAATCTACGATTTGTGTTTCTATAATCCGAACTAAGTTGTAAATTAATGCATTTGAAATTATTGCATATGGTAAGCATTAGAGGTGAGAATTAATGTGCTTTACAATTAAATTGAATTCATAGTTGATTGAATTGGATTGATTTGGCATATGTTATAAATGTATTGTGTAATTGGAAATTTGAAATGAATATATGTGTAATTGGGATAATGTGCAAATATAAGAATTGAATATTGGTTGTATTTAAAAAGTGAAATGAAACCCTATTAACTGTATTAGACTGAGTCGAATATAGATGGCATGCCATAGGATAGGAAGAGTTCAGGGATTTTTTCGACTTTGAGTCGATGAGGCACTGGGTGTCAAGTTATATAGCACTGGGCGCAATTATTACTTCAGATGTAAACGATGAGGCACTAGGTGCCAGCTGGTGTGTTGGTTGGATCCGTTGATCCGTCTGAGTCTGAGTCGTGTTAATAGGGGTAAATAAATAATAAAGTTATATATTTGATATTAAAATGACATAATATGTGGAATGGAAATGAGATAATAGATTGAAAAATGAAATGTGAAATTGTTGTGAACAAAAGAAAAATATGAGTTATGTACTCATGAATTGAATATGGGATGAGTTGTGCCATTGTATAAATGCAAGGTTGATTGATATATGGAAGCTATTTATATAGCAAGTGATGGGAATTGAAATAATTGTTAAAGCCAAATCAAGTATGAAATCATGTGAAAAATTGAATAAGATATAGAATGTTGCGTTAATATGTATGAATTTGAAAGGATGACATCTTGTAATGGTATGCTTAGTTATAATAATGATTGAATAATTTAGTTTTAGCATTCATATATTGTTATGTCTTTAATTGTTCAGATTATAGAAATATTACTGAGTTTTACTCAGCGTACGGTTTTGTTTTCCGTGCGCAGGTTACGTACTTCTCTTTTCATCTCCGATTCAGCATCCAGCAACGATCCCGATCTCAAATGTGGTGATGTTTATCTTTTGTAATGGCATGTACCTAGGATGTATTTGGGTTTTTAATGAATTTTGTGTATGTTATGTAGTTGAGTTTGAGTATAATGTTGGTTTGGTATGTATATGAACATATGTTATATTTAATGCCATAATTTGGGTATATTATTTTGAGCTTAAGATTGCTAAGTGTTTGTGAATTTACTAATGATGTTTAGGTGGTTATGAACTAGGCTAAATGGAGTGATTTTGGTATGTTCGAAACTTTGATTTGAATGATGTATTGATGATATAAATGTAGTACCAATGAGGGTACATTGGTTAGGCACCTAGAATGATTGTTTTGGCATGTTTTGAGTGTGTTTAATCATGTTTTGAATAGCTTAAACGAATGGTTTTTGATTTTTTAATGCCCAAGCAAGTAGGAAATGGTAAACTTGTTGTTTAAGGCACATTTTAGGTCCACACGGCCAGACACGCAGGCGTGTGACTTGGCCGTGTGAGACACACGGCTAGCACACGGTCGTACGAGGCCATTTCGAGAGGTTTCACGTCCTGGCACACGGACGTGTGGCTTAGCCATATGACCCAAGTCAGAGAGTTACATGGTCTGGGACACGACCGTGTGTCCCTACTTCAAATGTCCACACGGCCGTGTGACCCCTGCAATTAAATTTTTTCTAACTTTTTCTTAAATTTTTAAATGTTCGCAATTTAGTCCCAAATCATTTCTAAAGTGATTTTTAGGCCTCAAAGGCTTGAATAAGGGACGTTATGCATGTTTGATGATGAATTATATTATGATTATTGAAATGTTTTGAAATGAATGATTTAGATTATGTATATTCGGCAATACTCTAAAACCCTATTCTGGCAACGTATATGGGTTAGGGGTGTTACATTTAATGGTATCAGAGCTTGTAGGTTTAATCGATTCTCGAACTAAATCGAGCTCAAAATTGAATCTACAGGTACATGCCACAGTTGAGTCAAATTGAGACGGGATTTGGATACTGATATATTTGTTTTTGTTTTATAGTTGAAAATTTCAGATGATTATAATAATGATGTTGATCAAGAGATGTATACCGGAGATGATGTCTCCAATGAGTTAGATGGAACCGATTCGGTAACACTGAGTGTTAATCCAGTTAGTATTCAACAACCTAATGTTGAGCGATGTAATGCTAAGGGAGGAGGTGACTTACAGTTACTTCGAGCTATCATTGATGCTCTTCAAAATGTTGTAGGAACTACATCCGCTATGGCATCTGCACCTACTATTCGTCAGGCTCCGATTAAAGAGTTACGTAGATACGATGCGACCAAATTCTTAGGTTTGAAAGGAGTTGACCCTTCTGCAGCTGAAGTTTGGATTGAATTTACTAAGCACATCTTTCAACAACTTGAATGCGACCCGCGTAAAAGTATTATATGTCTTGTTTCTCTACTGCAAGGAGAAGCATATACCTGGTGGAATTAGTGACACGCCACGTATCCACAGATCAGGCTAATTTGGAATTCTTCCAAAAGGAATTCCAAAAGAAATATGTGAGCGAACTGTATATCGAAGATAGAAGACAAGAGTTTTTGATGTTGAAACAAGGTGGAATATCTGTGGTTGATTATGAACGAGAGTTTTCATGACTTAATAAGTACGTCGTTGAGTTTGTGCCGACTGAAATTGATAGTTGCAAGCGATTTCTGTGTGGGTTACGCAATGAATTACGAGTACAGTTAGTATCGCACAGAATTACTGAGTTTGCGGATTTAGATGAACGGGCGAGAATGGTAGAACAAGTTCTGGGTTTTGATAAAAAGACTGAGACTACTCATACTGTTGGAAAATGTCCTGGAGTTCCTAGTTCAAATCCACAACCGAAGAGATCAAAAGAATTTCATGGTAGCTGAAGGTCGAATTTTAAGTCAGATAGAGCTGATAGAAATCGTGATCGACAACAGACTGTGTCCACTGGTAGTATGCGAGGTCCAATCAGAGATATTGATATTTCAATTTGTGTGCATTGCGAGAAAAAGCACCGTGGTAAATGCTGGAAGTTAACTCAAGGTTGTTTTCGTTGTGGATCCACAGAACATTTTGCTAGAGAGTGTCCGAAAAGTGAGAATGCTACCCCTGTTACTTCTTAGAGATATGTGCTTGCACCTAAGGGTCGCGGGTCGAGTCGAGGTAGTTCATTTTTGAGAGGTGGTGCTAGAAAAAGGGAATGATGTTGTTACTCATCAGTCGGAGGCCAAAGCGCCAGCCCGAGCTTATGTTGTGCAGACACGTGAGGATGGAAATGCTAATGACGTTGTGACAGATATCTTTTTATTACATTCAGAACTTGTTTATGCTTTGATAGATCTGGGATCTTCACATTCGTATGTTAAATTGAATTGGTTAAGTCGAAAAGTTCAAAATCTGAGACGTCTAGAGTATCGATAGTGGTGTCTAGTCCGTTGGGACAATCTGTGTTAGTAGATCAGGTGTGTAGGAGATGCCCATTAGTGATACAGAATATAACCCTCCCTGTTGATTTGTTGATAATTCCATTTGGCGATTTTGATATGATTTTGTGCATGGATTGGCTTACAGAGCACGGGGTTATTCTAGATTGCCGTAAAAAGAAGTTTGCTGTCCAAAGTGAAGGCGGTGGTATGATTGAGGTGAATGGTGTTCGAATGAGTGGTTCAACTCGTATCATTTCAGCAATTCAAGCTAATAAACTTCTCGATCAAGGTTGTGAAGCTTTTCTAGCCTATGTTATTAATTCAAATCCTGGTGATAGTCAATGCAGTAAAATCTGAACTGTTTGCGAATTCCCTGATGTGTTTGCCGAGGAATTACAGGGATTACCACCAGATCGGGAGGTTGAGTTCGCAATTGAAGTGTTTCATGGTTCGACTCTAGTGTCAATGTTCCCTTATCGTATGGCACCCACAGAGTTGAAAGAATTAAAAGTGCAATTACAAGACTTACTGGATCGTGGCTTTATACGCCCTAGTATATCGCCTTGGGAGCTCCAGTGCTTTTTGTCAAAAAGAAAGATGGCTTAATGCGGCTTTGTATTAACTATCGTCAATTGAATAAGTTAATGAATAAGAATCAATACCCTCTACCTCGTATTGATGACTTATTTGATCAACTAAAAGGAGCTTCTGTCTTTTCAAAGATCGATTTGAGATCGGGTTATTATTAGTTGCAAGTGAAATATAGTGACGTACCAAAGACGGCATTTCGTATGCGTTATGGCCATTATGAATTCTTAGTGATGCCTTTTGGGTTGACGAATGCTCCAACAGCATTAATGGATCTTATGAACCGTATTTTCCAACCGTATTTGGATCAATTTGTGGTAGTATTTATTGACGATATTTTGATCTATTCGAAATCTGAATCCGAGCATGAGCAATATCTTAGAGATTTTTTGCAAGTGTTACGATTTTGCAAGTGTTACGAGAGAAACTATTATATGGAAAGCTTAGAAAGTGTGAATTCTGGTTATCAGAGGTGGTATTTTTGGGTCATGTTGTCTCGACAGATGGAATTAAAGTTGATTCGAAAAAGATTGAGGCAATTGTTCAGTGGAAAGCACCGAGGAATGTGTCAGAGGTTCGTAGTTTTCTTGTACTAGCTGGTTATTACCGGATATTTGTAAATGAATTTTCGAAGATAGCTTTGTCGATGACAAAGTTGTTGCATAAGAATGTTTAATTTTCCTGGGACGATCAGCGTCAAGAAAGTTTTGAGAAATTGAAGCAGATGTTGACTGAAGCGCCAGTTTTGACTTTACCAAAATCGGGAAAGGATTTTGTACTCTATATTGATGCTTCTTTGAGCGGTCTTCGTTGTGTTTTGATGCAAGACGAGAAAGTGATCGCTTATGTGTCTCGTCAACTAAAGAAGCATGAACATAATTATTCGACTCACGATTTAGAGCTAGCTGCTGTAGTTTTTGCTTTAAAGATCTGGAGACACTACCTGTAGGGTGAAAAGTGTTATATATATACCGATCATAAGAGTCTCAAATACATTTTATCTCAAAAGGAGTTGAATTTGAGACAACGTCGTTGGGTTGAACTTCTGAAAGATTTCAATTGCGTTATTGATTACCACCCTGGTAAAGCTAGCTGACGCATTGAGTAGAAAAGCGCAGTTGAATTGCAAGAAATGTTTGCTCAGCTCAGTATCAATGGCGATGAAAGCTTGTTGGCTGAAATAAAGATCAAACCAGTGATGTTTGATCGGATCAAGTCAGCACAGTTAGATGATGACAAGTTGGTGAAGAAAAGAGAAATGGTTCAGAATGGCATATTAGAAAATTTCAGCATTGATGATTGTGATTGCTTAAGGTTTCATAATTGAATCTGTGTTCCGAATGTTTCAGAATTAAAAGAGTTGATACTTTGCGAAGCTCATGATAGTCATTTTTCTTTGCATCCTGGAGGGATGAAAATGTATCGCGATCTTCAAGAATCCTATTGGTGGCCAAAAATGAAAAGAGACGTGGTCAAATATGTGGCTAAATGCTTTAATTGTCAGCGAGTTAAGGTAGAACATCAAGTTCCCACCGGATTACTTCAGCCTATTTCTATTCCTGAGTGGAAATGGGATGATATCACGATGGATTTTGTAACAGGGTTACCTTTATCGTCAAGTAAGAAAAATGTTGTGTGGGTGATTGTTGATCGAATCATGAAACCGGCTCATTTCATTGCGGTCAGGACTGATTGGTCACTTCAAAAGCTTGCTGAAGTTTATATTCAAGAAATTGTGAGATTGTACGGTGTACCTATTCGATAATCTCTGATCGAGACCTGCGTTTCACTTCGAGATTTTGGAAACAGTTACACGAATCTCTTGGTACTTGACTTAATTTTAGTACAGCTTTTCACCCACAGACAGACGGGCAATCTGAGTGTGTTATTTAGATTTTGGAAGACATGTTTCGTACTTGTGTTATTGATTTTGAATCGGGTTGGGAGCATTACTTACCTTTGGCCGAATTCGTATACAACAATAGCTTTCAATCGAGTATTTAGATGGCTCCGTATGAAGCCTTATACGGTCATAAGTGCCGAACACCTGTTTGCTGGTTGGAATTGGGTGAAAAAAGAATGATCGGGCTGGAACTAATTCAAGAAACGGAAGATATTGTTAAGAAAATTTGAGATAAATTGAAGATAGCTTTCGATAGACAGAAACCATATGCAGTTTTAAAACGTCAAGATATTGAATATTCTGTTGGCGACAAAGTATTTCTTAAAGTTTCGCCTTGGCAGAAAATTTTGAGATTTGGTCGAAAAGGGAAGTTGAGTCCTCATTTTATTAGATATGAGATAACAGAAAGAGTTAGGACCAGTTGCGTATCGTTTACCTTTGCCTGCGGAATTACAGAAAATGCATGACAGTTTTCACGTTTCAATGCTTAGAAGATACCGATCGGATCCGTCTCACGTTATTTCGACGGAAGACATTGAGATTCAACCCGATTTGTCGTATAAAAAAGAACCAGTTGAGATTTTGACTCGCGAGGTACAAGAGTTACGTAACAAGCAAGTTTCGTTAGTGAAAGTACTAACGCGTAGTCATAGTGTTGAGGAAGCGACTTGGAAACCGAAAGAGACGATGAGATCTCAATACCCCAACCTCTTTTCAGGTAAATTTCGGGGATGAAATTTAATTAGGGGGAGAATTGATACGACCCTATAGTCAGGGGTGTCAGAAAGTGCATTCCCAGGACTCCGTTCACATAAATCGGACTCGTAAATATTTATTATAAATATTTACGAAGCTAGTTGTGTAGTTAATTAGGTTCCACTTAAGCGAATTTGCTTGAAATAAGAGTTATTAAAGTATAAGAACTAAATCGCGTATAGGGTGAAAGTTGAATTATAGATTAAAATTAATAGAGGGACTAAAGTAGTATTTATCCAATTTTTTAATGTGGTAGACGACATTAATGTTGTATTATATATATAATAGTTTAATATATATATGTTATATATTATAATTAATTAAATGAAATTGATATGCATATATGTATTATTTAATAATAATAATAGTTAGTATAATAAAACAAAATAGGAAATAAAAGAAAGAGAACATGCAAATTAAAAAGAAAAGAAAGAAAAAGAGAAGGAGAAAGACAAACGGCCTAAGGGCTTTTAAGTTTTAATCTTCAATTGGTTAGTCAATTTAGTCCATTTTCTTGTAATTTTTATATTTTTGGAATCCCGGTGTTTAGTACTACCCGACCCATGTTGAAATTTTAGCAATTATTAAGATTTTAAATGCTGTTAATGTTGAATAGTTTTAGTATTAGGGATTAAATTGATAGATTTTTAAGCTAGAAATGGAAAAGGATTAAGTTGCAGAACAAATTGTAAATTTTGTGAACTAAGGACTAAATTGTGAAAATTTTGAAATTTAGGGGTTTAATTGAAAATAGGGAGCTAAATTTAGCTTAAAGCGAAATTAGTATAAAAATATAGGATTAAATGTGAAGAATAAAAATTAGTCTCGGTTTAGGGACTAAATTGAAATTTAAGCAAATATTGAGTAAAAATTGAAATAGTCAATGTGAAAGTGAATTGTTTTGTATAAATGTATTTTAATTGTTTTAATTCCGTAGCTAATATCGTACCGGAATCCTCAACTAAAAAGGGGAAGGATAAAATCGACGTCGAATAGCTCGGAATCTACGGTTTGTGTTTCTATATAAATTATTGCATTTGAAATTATTGCATATGGTCAGCATTGGAGGTGAGAATTAATGTGCTTTACAATTAAATTGAGTTCATAGTTGATTGAATTTGATTGATTTGGCATATGTTATGAATGTATTGAGTAATTGGAAATTTGAAATGAATATATGTGTAATTGGGATAATGTGCAAATATAAGAATTGAATATTAGTTGTATTTAAAAAGTGAAATGAAACCCTATTAACTGTATTAGACTGAGTCGGATATAGATGGCATGCTATAGGATAGGAAGAGTTCAAGGATTTTTTCGACTTTGAGTCGATGAGGCACTGGGTGCCAATTTGCTTTAGTTTAATTGATGACACTGGGTGTCAAGTTATATAGCACTGGGCGCAATTATTACTTCAGATGTATCCGATGAGGCACTAGGTGCCAGCTGGTGTGTTGGTTGGATCCGTTGATCCGTCTGAGTCTGAGTCGTGTTAATAGGGGTAAATAAATGATAAATTTATATATTTGATATTAAAATGACATAATATATGGAATGGAAATGAGATAATAGATTGAAAAAATGAAATGTGAAATTGTTGTGAACAAAAGAAAAATATGAGTTATGTACTCATGAATTGAATATGGGATGAGTTGTGCCATTGTATAAATGCAAGGTTGATTGATATATGGAAGCTATTTATATAACAAGTGATGGGAATTGAAATAATTGTTAAAGCCAAATCAAGTATGAAATCATGTGAAAAATTGAATACGATATAGAATGATGCGTTAATATGTATGAATTTGAAAGGATGACATCTTGTAATGGTATGCTTAGTTATAATAATGATTGAATAATTTAGTTTTAGCATTCATATATTGTTATGTCTTTAATTGTTCAGATTATAGAAATATTACTGAGTTTTACTCAGTGTACGGTTTTGTTTTCCGTGCGCAGGTTACGTACTTCTCTTTTCATCTCTGATTCAGCATCCAACAACGATCCCGATCTCAAATGTGGTGATGTTTATCTTTTGTAATGGCATTTACCTAGGATGTATTTGGGTTTTTTATGAATTTGGTATATGTTATATAGTTGAGTTTGAGTATAATGTTGGTTTGGCATGTATATAAACATATGTTATGTTTGATGCCATAATTTTGGTATGTTATTTTGAACCTAAGATTGTTAAGTGTTTGTGAATTTACTAATAATGTTTAGGTGGTTATTAACTAGGCTAAATGGAGTGATTTTGGTATGTTTGGAACTTTGATTTGAATGATGTATTGATTATATGTTTTGATGATATAAATGTGGTACCAATGAGGGTACATTGGTTAAGCACCTAGAATGATTGTTTTGGCATGTTTTGAGTGTGTTTAATCATGTTTTGAATAGGTTAAACTAATGGTTTTTGAGTTGTTTAATGCCCAAGCAAGTAGGAAATGGTAAACTTGTTGTTTAAGGCACATTTTAGGTCCACACAGCCAGACACATGGGCGTGTGACTTGGCCGTGTGAAACACACGGCTAGCACACGGGCGTGCGAGGTCATTTCAAGAGGTTACACGGCCTGGCACACAGGCGTGTGGCTTGGCCATGTAACCTAAGTCAGAGAGTTACACGGGCACGGACATGGGCTGGGACACGGCCGTATGTCCCTACTTTGAATGTCCACACGGCCTGAGACACGAGCGTGTGTCTCAGCCATGTGAGTCACACGGCCGTGTGACCCCTGCAGTTAAATTTTTCTAACTTTTTCCTAAATTTTTCAAATGTTCCCGATTTAGTTCCAAATCATTTCTAAAGTGATTTTTAGGCCTCGAAGGCTTGAATAAGGGATGTTATGCATGTTTGATGATGGATTATATTATGATTATTGAAATGTTTTAAAATGAGTGATTTAGATTATGTATATTCAGTAATACTTTGAAACCCTATTTCGGCAACGGATATAGGTTAGGGGTGTTTCATGTAGGTAAGTTGATTTTTTGGACAAGGGACTAAATCGTAATATATTGGACTAAATTGAAAAGATCTAAAAACTTAGGAATCGACACCCCTAAGGGAATATCTAGACAAGTGAGATCGAGAGGTAATCTTATTGTGCACCAATTCATTAATCCCAGATAAATAGGTGAGATCGAAAGATAAATCAAATTAATTTGTCTAAGTTAGTAAAATTGAGATCGAGAGATAAAATGGAACCACTTATTAATTTAAGTCCTTCATTTGAGGACCGACGAACCACATCGAAATCAACCAACCACCGTTAGTCATTTATTGGTTAATCTATTAGTTTTGTACTCTTTACAATTTGGTCTTTACATTAGCATATTTAATTTTCTGACAAAACTTTCTTGTTATGATCTTTCGTACTATAAAATCATATCAATAGCCGCTTAGACTCTATAGTGTATGTTATTTATCACTCAATCACCACCTCATTTAGGTTCAATCCTTGGAATACTCTAGCGTTCCATTGTAACACTACAATTATGACAACTGACCTGTACGCTTGCAGTAAAATTGTACTTTAAATTTGTTTTATAAAATCATTTGTTTTATGCACACACACGCACACGGTCAAAGTTGTTGGCGTTGTTGCCAAGGAGACAGTGCAAAATTGAGTAAGTTCTAGTTTTGTGCTTCTATGTAGAGATAAGTAGCAAAAGTAGAGTTTATAGATGTGATGTTGTATTTTTGTTTTCATGAGCTTCTTGACTTTTTCTTTTTGATTGTTGACTAAGGGTCATGTTTAATGCTAATTATAAGTGGCCCGAAGGACCATTAGTGTTTGATGCGGATGGTTCTTCCATGCTTAGCTGGGATGATTATGGCCCTTTAGGGAGACAATGATACAATCCTTGTTATGATTTGTATAGTTATGCATGTCTCGTAGAAAGTGAAAATAAAGGATGGGTAGGTTGTTGCCCGACATATGACCCATATGACCTTTATCTTTCACATTCGTATGAGGATGAGAGTGCATATTGGAAAGAACCTAAGAAGGACCATTACCAACCTACTTGGGGAAGCTCATTTAAGGACGACATTTTCAAATGCAAGGAAAACATGAAAGCCATACGGAATCAATTGGACCTCGTGTTAGCAGTCGTTCGACTCCGAGTTGGGGAGAGTTTTCAGTGTACAAATGTGTCGAGTCAACCACTACTGAAGTTGAGGGGGAGGCCTCCGGTAAGGATATTGAACCGCAGGACTTGAAGTTTGATCTTCAACAAGAAATGGAGATCGAAGCACTAAGTAAAGTATTAGGCAATATAGAGAAGACCCCAGATTGTAATGAGGTAAGTGTGGGGGAGCCTCCATGTTTTTTGAGCCTCGTAGAAGAGATTCCACACCACAAGCCAACTAAATATGTGCCCCATGAAAGGAACATTCAAATGAAGATAGAGAACTCAGAAGAAGTTGAGTTTGTAATTCCATCATTCATGGTCCCTCAGAAACTGCAATGGAGTGGATTGGATTTTGATGAGAAATGGCTCGAAAGGAACATTTTGGAATAGCCTAGGTCAAGGCAGGATCAATTTGTGCATTTGTTGAATGAGGCTCCGATCAACCCGATGATGAACAAGCAAGAGTTAAAGTTTCTAGGACTTCGTGGAGATTTCATTTTAGTGGAATGACGGATCGTCCAAAAATAATGCTTTAAATTTATTTTTGCGTATCTAATTCCCGTTCTGGAAATAAGCAGTGTTGCAACTCAAAGCTCCACCTAGGCGGCCCTTGTTTCTAAAAAAAAATAATTGCATAAATACTTGTTGAAGTTGCTTATACTTGTCAGTACTATATTAGAGTTCAAAACATGGATCAAAGAAACTGAGTTGGTAGAGTTCTAATTGCCTATATTCATCAAACATAGATGTGGTACTCGTGTATGTGTTTTGATGAAGCATATGCTTAACTATCCCTAGACCTATTTGCCTTGTAACTTATTGAACTAACATGTTTGAAATTAAAAATTGCAAATCGTTTGTATATCTAGTTAGAATGTCTTGTTTAGCCAAATTTTCCTATCTCAGGTGTTTCGAACTAATTTCGTGTATGAAGCATGCTAAAGTACATTTTCTTTTAAGTTTTTTGTTTTGTTTTTCTTTGCATTTCTTGTTCTGCTTGCTTAAGGACAAGCAACCAGTTAAGTGTGGGGAAGTTTGATCTGCCACAATTCTTTGTGGAAAATTAGAGTCTTTTCGGCATTTAATGAGCTTATTTTCGGCATAATTTAATGTCATTTTGATTAGTTTTACATTTTAGTCTTTAATGTTTAAATTTAATAAAATAAGTGTTTTTACGCATATTTAGGTGTTTCGATGACCCTTTAGGCCAGTTTAGGCATAAGGTATGACTAACGGACTACTTAAGTGTGCAAGACGTCGTTTCAAGCCAAGGAACACAAGGGACAATTTCAGTGTCGCAATACTAGCATGTAATGTCGCAACACCGAATATCAAAGCAACCAAGTACGAAACAGAGGCGACGTCGCGACGAGGGGTGCTTGGATGTCATGACAACGCGAGGAAAACTAGATAAGTGTGGTCATGTTTTGACAGTTGATTAGGGTTTTGTTCCCTAGTTAAACCCTACTTACTTCAAGGGTATTTTAGGCACCTAATAACTTGAACGTAGCCTATATAAGTCACATTATAACATCATTAGAAGGGGAGTCGACTTAGACAGACAATTTTTTTACATAGTTTTGTTTAGTTTTTAGTTTAGTTTGTTTTTATGTTGCCTAATCGGGAGATCCTATTCCAAAGTTAGATAATCGCAAGCAGAGGATGTTTCGAAATTGCGCTATTTCATCGATCAATTCATGAGCATTCTCTTATCCCATTCTTCTATTTATATTTCATTCAATTGAATGTTCGTATGAATATTTAATATATTTTGTGCTTAATATTTATTCCACATGATTTGGTTGTTTCGTTAATTCATTGATTGAGTAAATAATAACCTAAAATTAAGGGTTTATTCAAGGGACTTAGTATATTAGGAAGTGATGCTCCTAGTAAAAAATCTAGACATGTGGAAGCGAGAGGGTATCCTGTTGAGTAGAACTTATGCCAAGCAGTGAGACCGAGAGGGTATTTCTATGCCTAGGTGAGGCCAAAAGGGTATCTTAGGTGGTAATCCTTAATGAAGATGAAACCAAGAGGGTATTCGTAGCAAAGGGTGGTAAAAACTTAACTAAGGGTAATTGTTAACTTAATTAATAATTAGGGTTACAATTGATTCTAGGCTAAGGGGGCTCGCATAGTCAAAATGAGAAATTGAAGAAACCAATAGTTAACGTAGGGTTAGTTTTAGTTTAGGTTAAATTAGTTAATTAATTTTATTATTTTTATTTTAGCTTAATTTAATTAGTTAATAATTATTGTATTGGAGCTACACTACTAATTCGTGACTCAACTAGATTAGTACCTATTTTTGTAATTAATTTAATAGTGATTTTCTTCAATCAGCAATCCCTTAGGTACGATCCTCGGAATACTTCTCGAAGTGTTTCGTTGTAAACAAAACTATATTACAATTTGACCTGTATACTTGCAGACATTGCTATTCTATTTTCTATATTTTTGTTGCAGTATTTCCAGCCCAGATGTTCACACGTCTGGCGGCGGTCATTTGTTTATCAAGTCCGATTGGGGAGATACCTTATCTTGGGTATCGAAGTGGATGACTCCTAAAAGATAGAGAAATAAGTGTAATTGTTTGTATTGCCAATACATCAGACAATTCCCAAGTTGAATTTATCCTAAATTTATTTTTTAGGTTATTCGCTTGTGATTTTCATAGTGTGATGTACTCAATCCTGAGTAAGTAACTGACTATATGTATGTAACTCATATACTTTTGATATATTGAAAGTTTGAGTTCAATTGGTAATGGAACCAAAAGCTGGTATGTTGGGTATATAACTTATGTATAACATAGCTTTACTTACACCAGTAGAATTCATAATCCGGTTAAGAGTAAATGATATCCTTTCATTGACATTACATGGTTGATGGAAAAGTAATGTAGCCACGAGTCATTTGTCTAAGATGAATGATTTAATTACTATGTAATAGTAATTAAATTTTTCATGAAATAAGATGTAATAGTTATTATGAGATAAAATGATATCATATTGGATGAATAGATTTAACCCCAAAAAATTAAGAATATCTTCTAAAGGCAACACACATATGACAAGGTTATTGGACAAGCATATGTTAAGTCGCTTTCGTAATGACATATAATAAAGGGGAGTTTTGATACTTTTAATGGGTTGATTTCATGACTAGATAATGTTGTAATTAATAAATGAAGAGTATGAACTTAATTATAAATTATTTGAGCCCTAATTATATATTTTCAACCAGTCTTTCTGCTAGATCAACATAAACCTTTATGGAAATCGATATGTCGATTAAATGAAAACGACGGATAGAGAAACTATCCGCAGTGAATGCATTGTCTCGCTAAGAGCAAGAGATGACATAGTGATTAATTTAATTTCTTTGAATTATTATTTAATTAATTGTAATTAAATAATTGAAGTTCAAAGGTGAAAACTAAATTGATTAACGAGACAATTAAATTTATTTACTCATAGATTCTAGTACGGTAAAGTCGATATGACGTTAACAGAATTAGAATTGGATTGAGAGCATAATTTAATTGAGAGAATTAATTAAATAAATAATATTTTGGTAATAGAAAATCTATTATTGGGTTGAATAAATTATGAGTTGATTTAAAATTTAGATAACACATATAATTATATCTAATACATGAGAGGCTCAGTAGAGCTCATCTATGTGTGATAGGCGACAACCCTAGTATCCTAGAGAGGGTGTGTCGTACACCCTATATAAGTTTTTTATTTAAATGTTATTATTTTGTAACATTTTTCTCAAAGTAGAACTCTTATTATTTTTTCTTACAAATAGAAATTATTGGCTAAATCAATATATATCACCTTGAGCGTTGATATTGTCAAATTATAGTGAAATTTAATTTTTAATTAAATTCTATTTTTCATGATTACTCAAGTTAAGTTTTTAACCCATAAAATTAATTTTTCTCACTAAAAAATTAAAAATATTCATTGTGTGAATCGATTTGTGTAATTAGAGTCTACTCTCTAAGTAAACTAATAGTTCGAGAATAGTAAAAAAAATCATGTTGGTTGAAAGTTGAGAAACAACTAGGGCTGATTAGTCGAGAATATGGATTTAATTTACAATGTTTATTGCTATATATAACAAATGCTTAGATTTTAAAAAATTTTAAATATCAACAGTGATGAACAAAGTGGTGTTGTAATGAACGAAAGACAGAAATAGATAGATAGATGGATGAAGGGTCCTTTTAGATGGGTGGTATATTAATCTACAGTTAGTGTAAAAATTAACGATGGCGGTAAATTAGATATTTTAACAATACTATAGCGTGAGATAAAAAAAAAATTAAACACACCGCACAAAAAGTAAATGCCAATCCAAAAGATCCCGAAGTAAAGTGAAGAGACTGAGATAAGATGAATGAAAACGGCGTTAAAGGAAAAAAAAAAAAAAAAGAAGATAGCACCCTGGAAGTGAGAAATAAAAGAAGTAAATGCCTCAAATTTTTGTTATTGGGCTCAAATGGATAAATTAGCGGGCTTATGGAAAGTGAGTATGGTTTATTGATATGGGCAAATACTAAAAGTAGAAAAAAAAACAAAAAGCCCAGAATTTTTAGAGTAATAAATAAAATCGGTTGGGCCGTCATTGAACCGATTAAATCGAAAATCAATGATCTAACCAATCTGACAACCAGCTTGATTTTAAAAACATTGCATTGTTTATATAGGTGTCATGTCATTTAAAAATATTTAATTTTAGTGGGAGTTTATAATTTTAAATGCTTGTTTATAGTAGACACATTTTCAGTTATTTCAATTAATAAATATTTTAAGTTTATTTTCTATAAAATAAAATTTATTTTGGTTTATTCACATTCTAATTCTTGTAAACTCACTAAGTTTTAAAGAGGATCAATTGGAAATATTCATGCTTAAATCACATTGCATGTAATTTTCATGCTACAAATTCATACTAGATTCATGTCAATGTACTTATGTTAATATACACAATTTTATGTTAACATAATTGATAAACAAGATGATTCGGAATGATAATTATTTTTTGAACTCATAAGATTATATTATAACATGTAAATTATACGATGATAACTATATATATGTGTGAGGTCCAAACGAGAAGTTTTTGAATAATATGGATGTCATGTAATAAACGAGATATTTCGAAAACCCAACTCCTCCGCAAAGATTAAAGTCTGTAAGCATACTCTCGTTTCAGCCATGACTGCCACCTTTAAGCATTCAGAAAACAGTCTCAGTACAGATTTCGGCGATAAAGTCTGGCACACCTCCAATAAGATAAGTATCCCTTCCCTTTTTCTGACCTTCTGTTGCCAAACAATGTGTCGTCTCATTCGCCTTTCTTGAAATATGCTTAAACATGCGTTTCATGAAAATCTGACTTGGGGATTTTGACTCTTCAATGTATGCACTAATAACTGATCCATCTCTTATTTTGTATCCAGAAGTCTTTTAACCACTGAGCGCATCCCCTTCACTTCTAACCTCTTGGAGCTTCAGATCTAGCCCCATCCGAACTGCTTGAAGGCATGCAAGGGCTTCTGCCGCAAACTCAGTAGGTATGTACTTTATTCTGTATTATTGAGGATACCAGGGTATCTCCTACTTGATTCATGATAATAATCCCTGTGCATGAACACATAAAGTGCTTTTGAAATGATGCATCATAGTTAATATTAAAGGATCCGTGTCCCGGAGGACTCCATCTCACCTCTACTCCAGTTATGTTTGCAGAAGACCTGTTCTTTAGAGCGTCGAGCTCACCAATGTAAGCACCTACTTTATCAACTACCTCTTGTGATGTTTGTGCGATTCCGTCATGGATCAATCTATTCCCTGACGCCCACAAAAACCACATAGCACACACTATTACCCTACAGATTTGATTAGAGGATTTTGAAAACAAATTTGTTATCCAGTCTTGGAAATTATAATCTGATACTTCTTGCGGCCACTAGACATATAACTTACGCCATATTTCTTCTGCTATATGGCATTCCCAGAACAAGTGCTCTATCATTTCTGAATCGCTCGAACATCTCGGACAGATTGGGGACCCCATCAAGAATCTGTTATACAAATTATAGAAATTAGGGATAAATATACGAAATATTCGCCAATTTGTACTTTTAATCTTTTCTGGCAGATTTAGCCTCCATAATTTCTTGTAAAAAAGACTCTAAGAGCTTTGATATTCAGTACACTTTCTAGGGATTCCTGCTGTAATAACATCCTATACCCACTTTTAACCGAGTACTCACCGGTCGCCTCTCCCTGCCAAGCGATCATATCTTCCAGCAAGTTTGAAGCTAAGGGAATACACTGAATTTGTTGAGCTTCTTCTACATTAAAAATTCCGGTAATCAGTCGAGACTTCCACCTTCTAGCTTGATGATCAATTAACTCTGACACAGTATTCAAACTTTGTTCTCTATTGATTGATTATATCCTACCGTTCCTTAATCCAGGCACCCACCCATCAGCCCAAATATCAATTCTAACACCGTTCCCTACCCGCCAACAAAGACCCGCCTGAAATAAACCTTTCGTTGCCCATATGTCTTTTCGGGTATAAGATGGGTAAGCACCTAAACTTGAACTTAAGAAATCACAATCCGGATAATATTTAACTTTCAACGAACGAGCCAATAATGAATCTGGATTATGCAGCAATCGCCGCCCCTGTTTTGCAATAAGTGCAATATTAAACTTTGCTAGGCTCCTAAAACCTAAGCCCCCATTCTCCTTAAGCTCACACATCTTTGACCACTCACACCGATGAATTCCTCTCCTTCCCCCATATTTCTGCCACCATAATCGGCTTATAACACGCTTTTAATAAAAACTTCCTTACCACCTTGAGACAATGGTTTTATGCACCAATTATTAATACGACAAGCCATACGATCCTTCAATAATTAGAAGGATTTCTTTTTATTGTGCCCTACCATATTTGGTAAGCCTAAGTATTTTTCCGAATCTTGAGACATCCGAACACCTAAGCACTCCGAAATCTGCTCCCTGGTCCTTGTATGGACTTTGGAGCTATAAAAAATAACAGACTCCTCAAAATTAACACACTGTCCCAACGAATCTTCATACTCTTGGAAAATATGTTTCATAACCATAGCACCCTCCCTCATAGCTACTCCAAAGAGGATACAGTCATCTACAAAGAGCAAATGCGATACTACGGAGTTTAAGCACTTTTAACTTTTGACTTTTGCGATTGAAATCTCAAATTATCAAAATATTTATATATATTAATTATTTAAAATATATTTTAAAATTTAGATTAATATATTAACTATTTAAAATATATTTATATTTTAGATTTATTTATATTTTATCTTTATATTAAATTGTTTAAATATCAACTTTTTGAAGATTAAATATAATTTATTTTTATATTTTAATTTTTTAAAATATTTCATGTATCATTAAATTTACAAATAATTTATTAATTACTAAAAATATTTAAAATGTATATTTTATGTATAATTATATTAAATTATTTAAATATTATCTAAATTAATTTTTTTTTTAATTTTCAACATCTTGTCTAAAATAGATATTTTAACTTTCAACTACAATTTTTGATAATAATATCTAACTCCTGAAATTAACAAATTACTCTTTTTCACGATACTTTCCAAAAGCAATTTATTTTTTAAAATTAAATTTTTCAAAAGCAACCACAGCAACAATGTTAGTCTCTAAAATTACACAACTTTTTTAACATCCATCTTAAAAACAGAAATACCTTCTTCAAAATTGGAAAGATAAAAACCACAATATTCAAGATGTTGATGTACATCTAATTTATATAAATCTTGATGAATTAAATTTTATGTTTGACATATCACGGTTTTAGCAGAAACCACATAGATTGGTTTTCATTCCCGATTATCCGATAATTTTTAAGCTAATCTCTTTCAATTTTTCCAGGCATCAATCTCTGTTTCAGGTTCACTTTTACAAGCTTGAATAACTGACAAGACAAAAAGAGTGTTGCAACATTGTGTTCATGAATTCAAACTTAGCAATGGATTTATTAACTAGGAACAAACCAAATACAACTTATAGTCCTATGAAAGGTTTAACAAAAGCAACCTTTTTAAGAATTCAATCCCATTTCCTGAATGTTTCGGGCACCTAATGAAGATTAAGGGGATTCGAACACCAGCCCTGTTAGATGTCACATTTTAATGGTAACTACATGAATCAATTGAGTTAAGCTTCTTATTGTCCTATGCTGTCCTAAGTTTCAACAATATATTTCTTGCTTTTGTTTCCAAGAAACCTTCTAAAAGCTAGGCACCTTTACTCAACTACTCCCATGACCACTTAACACCCTCTCCGGTGCGGATTTACCGATTGTCATCGAACCAGACAATAACAATAGAAACCACGTAAACCTTGAAAGATCTAATCTCATTTTCTCTACTTCCTTTCCACCATCACCCTATGCTACAATCAAAACTACAGTCACAAAGGTGTGTACCAAAACAACAGGTGTTTTGACCTACATAACTTGAAGCAAACAACAAACAAGAAGTAGGAGATGCATGAAATTGAACATCATTTCGAGCTAAAATCCTTATCACACAAACATAATAAACTAAGAGACTGGTAAGCTCCGCAAATGAAGACTCATTTCGTAGTTGCATTTTGAGCAATATAAATATTAAACCATGAAAAACAGTTAATGCATAGAGTTAAGTTCAAACTCGGAAAAGTTTGAGATGAAAGAATTCAATTCGATTAAGAAAGGTCAGCTCAAATAAACATGTAATGTATCTATGAATAGCCTGATCTATATTTACCTCCGACCGCAAGATTCATTTTTTCTTTGTACAATGATAACAGCTCCGCAGCTTTGTCTTCATATTGGTTAACAAACCTCTCCACGAAAACCTTTTCAGAAGTGTTGAACAATGCAGACAATCCAAAGCTCTTAATCAAACCTTTGGATAACAAATCTTGAGCAAACAAACCCCTTGGAACAATCCGTTTCTCCAAGCTCCGAGCCAAAACAAACGGTTGATTGGCAAGGAGCGAAGACTCGAACCCCATTTCGTTCACAAGAAAATCCATAATCCCCGCAATCTTCTCCTCCGACTATTCCACAATACCCGGATACTGTCTAAAAGCTTCCCAAATCTCCTTTTCAGACCAATCCCACTTCTTATAAACTTCAAACTTCCTCTCTATTGTAGGTTTGCTAATTTTCCTAAACACAACCACAACAAAAAGAAACTTAGGCAACAAAGGATCGAACCCTATTTCCTTCACTCCCTTCACAATCTCCTTGAACGTATCAGGGTTTACTATAAATGACCTAGGGTGACAAATAAACTGTTAGAATCCCTAGAATTAGGGATAGATTATTGAGGAAATCTTGTAAATAGAAATTAATCATAGTTACTGATTCTTAGGATAATTACTGAGTCTTTTAGGGATTATTTCCTTTCTTAGAGTAGTTTATCTCTTTTATACCTGTAACCTAATTAGCTAAAGTAAGAATCTAATTTCTCAGTTTCTACATGGTATCGAGCCTTTGGAATTATTCGATTCTCTTGTCTATCTTCCTAAAAATTCCTCCGATTTCCCACCATCTTCCTAAAATTTCCTCTCCTATTTTTCCATGGGTGATCTTCACAATGACACCATGTCCAGGCGAGATCTCACAAATATCTCGATCATCAATCGAGGATCAATCAAAGTGACCTCAATTCTTCACTAATAATCACTAGTCATCGACTAGATGGAAAAAACTTCCTACAATGGTCTCAATCTGTCCTAATGGTGCTTCGTGGTCGTGGTAAGTTAGGATATATCAATGGAGACCTCCACACGACTGATGTAGCAGAGACCCTACCTATGCAACTTGGGAACTTAATAACTCAATTGTTATGGCATGGGTGATCAATTCTATAGAAGGCCATATAAGCCGAACTTATCTTCTCTTCAAGACTGTGAAAGACATGTGGGATGCAGTCAAAGAGAACTACTCTGATCTTGGAAATGCTTCCCAAGTTTTTGAGATCAAACTCAAGTTGAAAGACATTCGACAAGGGACACTTGAGGTAACTCACTACTACAACAATCTGAAAATATTGTGGCAGGAGTTAGACATGTACTATGAAGCTAATTGGGGGGAAGGCCTAGAACACACTAGGTTTATGACTCACCTCAACAACGAGCGTCTCTATGAGTTTCTAGCTGGGCTGAGGCATGAGTTAGACGAGGTTCGTGGCAGAATTTTAGGCAGATCACCTCTCCCAACCATTAGTGAAGCTTTTGTAGAAGTGAGGAGAGAAGAGAAACGTCGTCTCGTCATGATGGGAGAACCCAAACCAATAATCTCTACTGACCAGCCTGCTGAATCTGCTGCTCTTGTGTCCAAAGGTCCTCAAACACAAAAAACTCGTGCTAGGAATGAGTCAGGATCAAACAGACCATGGTGTAGTCACTGCAATCGTGTTGGACACACAAAGAAAAAATATTTTAAACTCCATGGTTATCCGGATAAAAAATAGAAAGACAAGAAAAGCTGCTATGTTATCTTCCAATACGGTGATGAGGTCTTTGGATGTGCGCCTAACCAAGACACAACTCGAAAATTTCCATAAAATTCTCGAGTACCTCTACTAGTCATGGGAATTTAGCCACTCAAGGTGCGCCTCAATATTGCTCTTGAATCTAATAACCACTCTCCTTGGATACTAGATTCGGGTGCTTGCACCACATGAGTAACCTCACTCTATTCCAAACTTACACCACTGTCATAACAAGTCCCGAATCAGATTCTCGATGGTTCATACTCACTGTGGTGGAGTAGGGAAAGTAAAAGTAGTGAGAATTTTCCCTTGATAATGTTCTACATGTTCCAAAATTATCTTGTAATTTACTTTCAATAAGTAAACTTACTAAAGATGGGAAAATGCTTGCTTTGAATTTTTACGCATTTGGTTGTGTAATACTGAGGTAAATCGGGAAGATGATTGCACTTTGCTAAGGTTGATGGTGGGTGTATGTGCGGAATAAAGACAAAGACACACAATGGGTATTAGCTCTATCTCTGCAAAAGAGGATACTATTATGCTATGGCACCGTAGGTTAGGACATCCAAATCTTTTGTACCTAAAAAGCATATTCATTGTTATTTGAAATAAAAAGATAAATTCCTTGAAGTGTGATATTTGTGAATTGTCCAAACATACCCGTGTTCCATATCCTTTCAAACCATATACACAGTCCAAACCTTTTTTGTTAATACACAGTGACTTATGGGGAGCTAGCCGAGTGAAAAACATTCTTGGTGAGAAGTGGTTTATTACTTTTATTGATGATTACACTAGGGTATGTTGGGTCTATCTTTAAAAGACAAATCTGAAACTCCCAAAGTTTTTCAAAATTCCACTCAATGGTTCGAACCCAATTCAACTCTACCATCTAAACTCTCACAATCGACAACGGGAGAGAATACTTTAATTCTATCCTAAGGTCATACCTTTCAGACCAAGGAATTATACACCTGAGTTCATGCCCAAACACCCCTCAACAGAATAGGATCGTCGAGAGAAAAAGCGATACCTCCTTCTTCGTTGCTCGAGCCTTAATGTTCACAATGAACGTCCCTAAATATTTATGGGGCGAAATTTGTTCTTCATTGCTTGCTACCTAATAAATAGGATGCCTTCAAAAGTCCTAAATTTCCAAACACCTCTAAACACTCTTCACAAATCATTTCCTCTATTTCATATTCCTACTATTCCAACAAAAATATTGAAGGGTGCAAAGCCTTTGTCCATAATCATCAACCCAACCAATCTAAGCTTGATCCTCGAGCCCACCTCTGTATATTTGTTGGGTATTCTCCTACTCAAAAAGGCTACAAATGCTACTCACCAACCTTACACCAGGCTATTTGTCTCTCGGGATGTCACTTTCTTTGAAACCAAGACCTTTCTTTAGACCTTCTCATCTTCAGGGGGAGATTCTTAATGAAGATGAGAACCTTAATACCCTCCTTATTATACCTTCCGACCCTACTACCACTACTATCACTAAACCTCCCAACCTTGATACTGTTATTTCTCCTCCTATGCCGCAAGAAATTAACACTATACTTCCCGATACCAACACCATCACTGAACAGTCCCTTGATCAAGGAAAACAGCAGCAACAACAGGTGCAACAAGTGCCCGAACTGCAGGTTTATTCCAGACGGAATTGATGTCTTGAAACTGATACAGCAGTGCCACTCACATCTTCAACCGAGGACTGTTCTGAAAACGAAGTCTCACCTCCATCACCATCCATCTATCTTCCAATTGCAATGCGAAAGGGGACAAGGAGCTGCACTCAACATCCTATCTCTCGGTTTGTATCCTATGGTAACTTACCTAAGTCTTATCAAACCTTTGTGACTAATGTTGATTCTATAAAAACTCCAAAAACCATAGAAGAAGCATTTGAATCAGCAGAATGGAGACAAGCCGTGATGGAAGAAATGGAGGCCCTCAAAAATAATAGAACGTAGGAAGTTTCGGATCTACCTAAAGGAAAGAAAACAGTAGCTGCAAATGGATTTTTACTACCAAATTCAAGCCTGATGGCCAGGTTGATCGATACAAGGCTCGTCTAGTGGCTAAGGGCTTCACTCAAACTTATGGGCTGGATTATGAGGAGACATTTGCACCGGTTGCCAAACTAAACACAATTAGAGTCCTTTTGTCCATTGCTATCAATTTAAATTGGGAATTAACCCAGTTGGATGTTAAAAATACTTTTCTCAATGGGGAGTTAAATGAAGAAGTTTACATGGACTTCCCACCTGGGTTTGAAGAAAGAAAGGGCCAAGTGTGTAAGTTGAAAAAATCTTTGTATGGGCTGAAACAATCTCCAAGGGCGTGGTTTAATCGGTTTGCAAAAGCTATGATGAGCAGGAAATATACTCAAGGACAGGCAGACCACACCATGTTCTACAAGCATTCAGCACAAGGAAAATGTTGCATTCTAATTGTCTATGTGGATGATATAATAGTAACAGGTGATGATACAAGTGAAATTAGAAGGTTGAAAGAGTTTCTTGGAACAGTTTTTGAACTTAAAGATTTGGGAAATCTTAAATATTTTCTTGGCATGGAGATAGCAAGGTCTCAAAAGGGTATTTCTATCTCTCAAGTTAGGTACTAATGAAGATGGAGAAGAAGTCGATAGGGGAGATATCAACGCCTAGTAGGAGACTTATCTACTTGGCTCACACTCGTCCGACATTGCTTTTAGTGTCAGCGTCATAAGTCAATATATGCATGCTCCAGGGAAAAACACCTAGAAGTCGTGCATATCGGATACTAAGGTACCTAAAGGGAACTCTGGTAAAGGCCTATACATCAAGAAAAATGACAGCAGAAATGTGGAAGTGTATACCGATCTTGATCAAGGAGTTCTATTAATGTGAGACGATCAACCGGTGGTTATTGCGGCTATGTTTGGGGTAATCTAGTGACATGGAGGAGTAAGCGATGCTGTGGTAGCACCTTGCAGCGGTCGAAGGCCGAGTATCGAGCACTTGCACAAGGTATTTGTGAAGGAATTTGGATACAAAGGGTGATGAGAGAACTAAAGGTTCCTTATAATGACCTATATACAATTTGTATTGTGACAACCAAGGCTGCTTTGTCAATATAGCTCACAACCACTGTGCATCATGATCATACTAAACATGTCGAGATAGACCGACACTTCATAAAAGAGAAGATACACTCGGGGAAGTGGCGTCACCTATCTATCTACCGGACAACATGTTGCGAGATATGTTGACAAAAGTTTAAACAAAAACATGTTTGAACAACATGTTGGCAAAGTGGGTTTGATAAACATCTACACTCCGGCTTGAGGGGAGTGTTAGAATCCCTAGAATTAGGGATAGATTATTGAGGAAATCTTGTAAATAGAAATTAATCATAGTTCTTGATTCTTAGGATAATTCTGATCTTTTAGGGATTATTTCCTTTCTTAGAGTAGTTTATCTCTTTTATATACCAGTAACCTAATTAGCTAAAGTAAGAATCTGATTTCTACAGTTTCTACATAAACATTGATATGATGTTTGACTCGGGCACTCCATTATCTCTCAAAAAACTTATATTAGCTAACATATAAACATCAAGTGGGCATGAGGTAAGAAATGGGTAACGTTTTATAGCTTTAACAGCATTGTAATCAGATTGTAGTAGATTACTAAGTTGATTGAAACAAGGGATAATTTTTTCTCTAAGCTACGAGTTAAAACTTTAGGGTTATAAAATATGATTTTGATAAGTTCAGGGCTTGAAACACCTCTGGATTGGAAGAATTGGAGTTTGGGCAAAAGGGTTTTCTCGGCATTGGAGTAGAGCAAACCAGGCCGAACTTTGATGATTTTTTCGATTTGAGTTTTCGAGAAACCATGTTTCCGCAAGAACTCAAGAACCGAATCGGGCTTTTCTGGGGTTTTGAAAAGGAGATACTTATCAGCCGCCATTGCTGATTCGGGTGAGAACCCGAGTTTGTCTTTGAGGTAAGCGACTACAAAAGATTGGGATGGGTCTAAAAAGGATTTTGATATGAATCTAACAGTGAGGGATATCAATGGCCTCGACCAGGAATTGTTCATAACATCGTGTGAAAGTCTACTGAAAACACTAGGATTGAACATTTTAGGAGTGGAAATGGATTGAACTACTCACCCTGCAAACTGAAAAGCTTTCAAATTTGAAGATTGAGCCCTGAAGAAGCTCAAGGCAAATGGGAGACGAGTTTGGACTTGAAAGCTAAAACTAGAAGCTTTTCCTTCAGGTTCATTGAAACCCAGAGCTTCCAACTCATCAATTTCCCCGTCATTTCATCGCAGAGTTACATTTATGTAGCTAAATCACTAATTATCATTTTATTATTTTATTAATGGATAATTATAAAATCCTCATTTTAAATAATAAAATAAAATGTACTATTAATCATTTAATTATTAGTAAATTTTAACTACAATATTTTTTAATTTCGTTACTAATATTATCATTTGATTTTACGATGGTAATCGTCTCTTTAATAGTTAATAGAAACGATGGAATTATTGGAGTCGACCCCGTTTTCTATTTTGGAAACGAAAATGGAGTCGCCACCAATTCTTTTTGAGTTGTGATCGGGTCACCTTGAGATTTATTGTTAAAATATTTTGATTTATTAAAACAATGACTTTAGTCCACAAAATTCGAGAAAAACGGGTTCGGGAGTCGGTTACGTACGAGGAAGGATTAGCACCCTCGAAACACCCAAAATTGGAACCGATTTGATTAATTAATGTCTTAATGTCGAAAATTTGAAGAGATTTTAAAATACGATTCTCTTTATTTTAAAGAAAACTTGAATAGATTAAAATGAATGCTAAGACCCTCTTATTTCGAAGAAGTAAAAAGTCACGCTCAGTGAGTTAGGGTACGACATTTCAAATTCCCGAAACTGAGATTGTCTTTTGACTTTTAAAATTCATGTATTTAAATTCAAGAAGGATATTCGGTCATGAGAAATCGATCGAAACCCAGTAAGTTAGGGCATTATTTCTCAAAATTCCAAATACGAAATATTGCATTTGATTTTGGAAATCCTTATCTCAAGATAACAGAATGTCATATCCAGTGAGTTAGGACACAACATTTTGAATTCCCGAGAATAAGTTTTTATTTAACCCATGTGCTTTGATTTTTAAAAGGAAAATAATAGGTTCTTTAGATTCGATGAGAAAAATCAAAACCTAGTAAGTTAGGGTACGTTTTCTTTCGAACCTTAGAACGCGGAAAGTTTGCTTATTTTAAAATGAAAATTTTAATGCATCGAATAATATGTGATATGATTGTAGTAAAATGGAAGACGAATTATAGCACACATGCATAATAGAATAAGACCAGGGTAACAATGTAAATAATAAAAATAAAGGCAAAAACAAAATACAATAAAATAAAATTTAAAACCAACCATCTATATGAAATACTAAGAAAAAGAACAAATAAATAAAAGAAAATAATAACAAAAATAAAAGCTAATGGTAAATCAATAACTAAATAAATACTATATATAATAATTTAAAAAATAATAAAATAATAATAATAGTAACAAAAATACAATAATAATAATAATAATAATAATAATATATTAATAAACAAATAATAATAGTAAAAATAAAAATAATATTAGCAATAATAAAATAATAGAAACAATAAAAATAGAAATAATAATGTTGATAATAATAATAATAATAATAATAAATATAATTATAGTAATAATATATCTAAAAAAATAATAGCGGTAATAATAAAAGTAATAATAATACTGATGAATATAATAATAATAATAAAGTCAATTATAAATAAAAAAATAGTAGTAGTAATATTAAAATAATAATTATAATAGTAAAATAATAGTAGTAATACTAAATTAATAATAATAATAGTAATAATAAAAATATTAATAATAAAAAAATCATAAAAGAAATAAAAAAAGAACGAAATTGAACTTAAAATAAAAGTTTGGGGGTAAATCCGCAAACAAATAAAAAGAAAGGGATTGAATTGAATGCGCGAATAACGAGGAGGGACCAAAAGGGAAAATATCCCCGCCCTCTAAAACGCAGCACTTTTCAAAGGACTCAAATGAACTCGAGACAAAACTTAAGGGCAAAATTAAAAGTCAAAGAAAACTGAATTAAAAAAAAAACTAAAAATGCGGAAGGGCCTGATGCGCAAATAGCCCATTTCACAGAAACGCGCGGATCCTCCCCGGGTCGGGTCAACGCGCGGGTCCAGTGGCCTTAAACGGCACCGTTTTGGCAGTTAAGGCTCTGGTGCAAAACGGCATCGTTTCAACACAGTATTTAAGGCCGAAAATTTTTAAAAAATCATTCCCCTTCTTCCTTTTAAAAAAAAAACAAAAAAATCTCTTTGGTTTTCTCTGCAGGGGTCCTTCTCCGGCCAGAGTCAAAAAGAATTCTCAGTCATCGTCGCAGTGTACTGCAATGTGAGGTCAAAAATAGGTATATTTTTCCTTTTTTTATACTGTACTTATATTCGTATATATAGTCTAAAAAAATAAAAGCAAATCTTTATGTATGTAGAGCAATTTTGAAATAAAAAAAGGAAAATAAAAGAAAATATATAAAACCTTGACTGAATTCTGTTTTGATTTCGTATGCGTATTGTGTGTATTTTGTAAAGATTGTAGTGTGTATTGCTCTCGTATCTCCGTAGAAAAAAAATCGTCGTCTCCCCTTTTTACAATCTTTATATACGACCCTCCTCTCCCTTTTTTACAACTGGTTTCCCCTATTTGTAGGTATGTAGGAGAGGTGTGATGGAGAAGGGCACGTTACATGGACGTGGCGGACGGTGGAGGGGCGCACGATGCTGAGAAGCGGGGCGTGCGGCGTTGGGGCACCTGTTTTGGGTTTAGGGGTTTGTTGGGCTTTGGGTTAGGTTTTGGTTGGGTTTGGGTCAAAATTGGGTTTGGGTTAGGTTTTGGTTGGGTTAGTGTTAGTTTGGTCAAAATTGGGTCACACAGCTGCCCCTCTTTGCTTGTTGTCGTGTAACGGGAACGAGGCAAAGACTTACTAAGGCCAATTTTGCTCGGTCTTGCCGAGTCTTGGCTTCTTGGCGCTTCTTCTCTTCAAGTAGCCTCGCTCTAACCCACTACATCTTCGGGGGTATAGAAATTGTTGCTTCAAAACACTCTATTACTGCTTTCATTGAGATAAGATTCGTTTAGATTTGATCTGCTCCACTACTGCTTAGGGAGATAAGATCTGTTATCTTCAGTCTGCTCCATTGCCGGTACATGGAGATAAGACTTGTAATTTCAGCCTGCTCCCTTGCTATCTCAGGAAGATAAGGCTAGTGGCTTAAATCTGTTCCATTGTAGATACATGGAGATAAGATTCGCCAACCGATCCGCCCCATCGCTATCTCGAGGAGACAAGATCTACAATCTTGGGCTGCTCCATTGCCGATACATGGAGATAAGACTTGTAATTTCAGCCTGCTCCCTTACTATCTCAGGAAGATAAGGCTAGTGGCTTAAATTTGCTCCATTGTCGATACATGGAGATAAGATTTGCCAACTTCGATCTGCCCCATTGCTATCTCGAGGAGACAAGATCTACAATCTTCAGTCTGCTCCATTGCCGATACATGGAGATAAGACTTGTAATTTCAGCCTACTCCCTTACTATCTCAGGAAGATAAGGCTAGTGGCTTAAATTTGCTCCATTGCCGATACATGGAGATAAGCTTCACCGAAATTTGTAATTTTAATCAATTTTGCCACATCATCCTCTGGGGAATCTACCTGTAGAATTGATTTCATGGGGTCTATGCTTATGCCAAATGATTAGGATGTCATGATCGAAAAATGCTCCTAACCAGATGTATTATGAATGTTACATGAATGAATGCAAAATGTCATGGGAATGATCCATTTTTAACATTTGGGCTGTCATTGCTTGTCGTTTGTTAAGGTGATATCCCTGACGTATGTCTTCTTGTTCAGCTGATATTTTCAACAGAGAATCCGAAGATGTAGTCATTACTTAGACCCTTATCTCTCAAGCGTTCCCAGCCCTTTAAGCTTGGTGAGTTCTAAATAATTGTCCTGTTTCAGATTCTTGCATTATTTAGAGACTTTCAGAGTAATATGCAAAACTTCTTTTATGAAAGCATTATTAGTTCGTTAATCATTATTTCAATATAAAAATGCTTGAAAAAGATTATAGAGATGAATAAAACTAAAATTTATTCGGGACAAAATCCGTAAAGAATGGATTGAGCAAAGGAAGCAAATTTTGCTAAGGTACAAAAAATGAGTAATGGTGGAATTGGTGCCCCAGATATCACATCCTGAGCTTCTCTGTACGAACTTCTTGAAGACCATTCTGAGTTCAACATGTGTCTAGGAGATCTGTAGTACTTTTTCAATGCCCCTAAGATGTAGCATATCTCCTCATTGTTAACTCAGGTATAGGATGGCTAGCGCATGCCCTATTTCTCATCAAAAATTTGAATTGCCCTTTACAGGTTTTCAATTCAAAGCTCCTTTGGTCTCAAAGTGCCCTTTGCGGGTTTTCACTTTGGCCTCTCCAGTTTTTTTTTCGAACCCAAGATGCCCTTTGCGGATTTTTGCCTTGGCCCATTTTCCTTCTTAAGCGAAGTACTTCTTGACTGAGTCCGCATTAACTGGGTTTGGCTGACTCTTGCCGTCCATCTCGGCTAATACCAATGCTCCTCCAGAAAAGGCCTTTCTTACAACATAAGGTCCCTCCCAATTAGGCATCCACTTTCCTCTGAAGTCCTTTTGCATAGGGAAGATCTTTTTCAATACCAAGTCTCCCTCACGGAATACTCTGGGGTGGACCTTTTTATTGTAAGCTCGCATCATTCGCTTCTGGTACATTTGACCATGACGGATGACTTTTAACCTTTTTTCCTCAATTAGATTCAGTTGATCATACCGAGATTGGATCCATTCCGCTTCATCCAACTTCAACTCTGATAAAACCCAGAGAGAAGGAATTTCAACTTTAATGGGCAAAACTGCCTCCATCCCATAAACCAATGAGAAAGGTGTTGCCCCGTTAGAAGTTCTAATAGATGTTTGATAGTCATAGAGGGCAAATGGTAACTTTTCATGCCAATCTTTGTAGGTCTCAGTCATTTTCCCCACAATTTTCTTGATATTTTTATTAGCTGCCTCAACTGCACCATTCATTTTCGGGCGATATTGCGACGAGTTGTGGTGCTTAATTTTGAACTGACTGTAGACCTCCGTTATCGCGCTATTTTTCAAGTTCAACGCATTGTCAGATACGATCCTTTCCGGCATACCATAGCAACATATGATCTCCCTCTTCAAAAACTTGCTAACTGCCGTCTTCGTGACATTGGCATATGAAACTGCCTCTACCCATTTGGTGAAGTAATCGATGACAACGAAAATGAATCGATGTCCATTAGAAGCCTTCGGCGAAATAGGCCCAATGACGTCCATGCCCCACATTGAGAAAGGCCATTGAGAAGTCATAACATGAAGAGGTGAAAGAGGTACATGGATCTTGTCTCCATAAATTTGGCACTTATGGCACTTCTTGGCGTAACGGATGCAATCTCCTTCCATCGTGGACCAGTAATACCGAATCTCATACTTTTCCTAGCCATTGTAAACCCATTGGCATGCGTCCCGCAGACACCTTTGTGGACTTCTTCCAGGATTTTCTTAGCCTCAACAGCATCAACGTATCTTAACAGCACCTGATCCTTCCTCTTTTTATACAGGATCTCTCCGTCTAAGACATAGTCATTGGTTAGTCTTCTCAATGTTTTCCTATCATTTTCAGTTGCTTGATCAGGGTATTCACGGCTCTTTACATATCGCAGAATATCATGATACCAAGGATGATCATCTCTCTCCTCCTCTTCCTCGATATTGCCGCAGTGAGCCGGAGCCTCACAGATACTCATTTGGATAGGCTTCATACCTTCCTATTCATTTACTCTGGTCATAGAAGCTACTGTGGCCAAGGCGTCAGCCATCTGGTTTTTATCACGCGGGAGATAAAAGAAGGTGATATTATCAAACTCCTCAATTAACTCCAAAACTAACTTTCGATAATTGATCAATTTGGGATCTCTCATTTTCCATTCACCTTTGAGCTGATAGATTACCAACGCAAAATCTCCATATACCTCTAGTATCTTGATTTTGCGGTTTATGGCTACTTGAATTCCCATGATACATGCTTCGTATTCTGCCATATTGTTTGTGCAGTCAAAATCCAACTTGCAAGTGAATGGATAATGATCTCCACTCGGGGATGTTAGGACCGCCCCAACTCCATTACCAACGGCATTTGACGCTCCGCCGAAGTTCAATTTCCAAGGACGATCTTCTAGGGTATCTTCCTCAGTAGCCGCTACAAACATCAGATCTTCATTAGGAAAATCAAATTTCAAGGGCTCGTAATCGTCTAGAGCTCTGCTGGCTAGAAAATCTGCTATTGCATTCCCCTTCACAGCTTTCTGGTTCACATAGACTATGTCAAATTCGGAGAGCAAAATTTGCCATCGGGCCATTCTTCCATTCAGAGCGGTTGACTCTATCATGTACTTAAGAGGGTCTAGTTTCGAGATTAACCAAGTCGTATGGTACAACATGTACTGCCTCAACCTCCGAGTTGTCCAGACCAAGGTGCAACATAATTTCTCAATTGGCGAGTATCTCATTTCACACTCAGTAAATTTTTTACTGAGGTAATATATCGCATTTTCTTTCTTTTCTGTCTCATCATGTTGGTCGAGCACACAACCCATTGAATTATCGAATACCGTCAAATACAGAATCAATGGTTTGTCAGGACTGGGTGGCATTAGTACTGGAGTATTAGACAAGTATTGTTTAATTCTGTCAAAAGCCTTCTGGCATTTATCGTCCCAAATGCCTGGATTGTGTTTCTTAAGAAGACGAAATATGGGGTCACATTTCTCAGTCAATTGCGAAATGAACCGGGCAATATAATTTAGTCTTCCTAGAAAACCTCAAATTTCCTTTTGAGTGCGCGGCGAAGGCAATTCTTGTACAGCCTTGACTTTATCCGGGTCGACCTCAATTCCCTTTTCACTGACTACGAAACCAAGCAATTTTCCTGACCTAACCCAGAAAGTACACTTGGTTGGATTGAACTTTAGCTGGAATTTCCTAAACCTCAAGAACAGTTTCCTCAAAACCTGTACATACTCCTTTTCCGTTCGGGATTTCGCAATCATGTCGTCAACGTAGACCTCGATCTCCTTGTGTATCATGTCGTGAAACAAGGTTACCATGGCTCTTTGGTATGTTGCTCCCGCATTCTTTAACCCGAATGGCATCACTTTGTAACAAAAAGTTCCCCACAAGGTTATGAATATGGTCTTTTCCATGTCTTTAGGATGCATTTTTATCTGATTGTATCCAGAGAAACCATCCATGAAGGAGAACAATGAATAACCTGCCGTGTTATCCACCAAAGTGTTGATGTGAGGCAGCGGGAAGTTATCCTTTGGGCTGGCCTTGTTTAAGTCTCTGTAATCTGCACACATCCGTACTTTTCCATCTTTCTTAGGAACGAGGACGACATTGGCTACCCATTCTGAGTAATTCACCACTTGTAAGAACCCAGCATCAAATTGCTTCTTAACCTCTTCTCTTATTTTTACTGCAACATCAGGGCTCATCCTTCGGAGCTTCTGTTGAACCGGCTTACATTCTTCTTTTATGGGGACACGATGTACCGCAATATCGGCACTCAACCCAGGCATGTCTTGATATGACCATACGAAAACATCTTTGAACTTCTGCAGAAGTTTAAAGAGATCCTGCCTTGTTTCCTCATTTATGCAAGTGCCAATTTTCACCTCTTTCCCCTCTTCCAAAATCACATTCTCAATTGTCTCTTTGTGAGGTAGAATCAGCTTCTCTTCTGCTCTACCATCCTTAACAAATTCGGGGATAAACTACAATCTCCGTCATCTGTAAAATCTTGAGATCTCTCTAAGCACATGTCTCGTTCATAAGGGAGCTCTGGGTCCATAGCAGCGTTGCTCATGACATCGATATCTGGTGACCTATTGTAGGTACGAAAGAATACCCAAAAAAACCAATGAATATAAGAATCAATTATTTGTATGGTATGATTATGAATGGAATGAAAATGAATAAAAGAATAATTGCTCGATGCATTTTTTATTGAAATAAAGTCATTTTGAACATGAGCCTATTTCACAGCATATTCTTATTGTTTCTAGGCTAGAAAACAATAAGTGTGTTTTGAACATTACTCTGTATTTTCTCTAAAACTCACAGGAAGTTCTTCTACAGTCCAGTTATTCAGAACACTTCCAGGCTCATAGAGGCGAATGCCCACTAAGTTTCCTTCCTTCGGTCCCTCTTCAAGTACGGCGTTGATGCTCAAAATTTTCATTATATCTTTAGCCATTTCTTCATTCGTGTTTTTCGGTCCCGGATGGATAACCCCTCCTAACACGAATATATTGGATATATGGGGAAAGGTCATTAGCTCCCACTTGACCTCTGACCCATCCAATCGTGCCTTTCGTCTCTCTTGTCTCCTCTCCAGCTCTTTCTTCCTCTGTTTGGCTTCTGAATTATACCCTAAGCCAAAATGGTCCCATTTTCTAGTCAAGACTGGTACTTTGACCCGTCCATTGAGGTATTTCCCAAGTCCTTTTCCAGGCAATGCTCCTTTTCCCACTGTCAGCTGTAGGCCCATCTTTGTTGCTTCAGAGATTTTGGGCACCAGGATCTTGCTTCCCTTGGTGATGAAAGTGGCATTCACAAGCTCTAATGACCGAAAAGAACATTAAATTGCTTCACTATCACTCTCTACGTATGGCGCATCACTGGCAAAGGATGCGATAATGTCCTCCTCCGCGTTTATCGTTATTAGCCGACCCTCCGTCACCAACTTTAACTTCTGATGCAACGATGATGGTACTGCCCCTGCCGAATGAATCCACGGCCTCCCCAACAGACAATTATAGGAAGGCTTAATGTCCATCACTAGGAAGTCTACCTCGTATGTATTTGGCCCAATCAGAAGAGGTATCTCTATCCTTCCCATTACTTTCCTTTCGGTACCATCAAATGCTCTCACTACGTTTTGGCATGTTTTCATATGAGAGCTGTCTACAGGTAATCTGTTCAACATGGACAGAGGTAAGATGTTCAATGCCGAACCATTGTCGATTAGTACCCCCGGTAATGTATACCCTTTACAGCGGGTGGTGATGTGCAAAGCTTTGGTGGATCCCATGCCCCCTGGCGGTATTTCATCGTCACTGAAAGAGATGAAGTTTTCAGCGCTTATGTTGTTAACAAGTCGGTCTAGCTTGTTTACCGAAATGTCATCAGCGACATAGGTTTCGTTCAACACCTTCATTAGCGCGCTGCGGTGTACCTCCGAGTTTAAGAGTAAAGCCAGTACTAATATGCGTGCCGGCTGCTTGTGTAATTGTTCCACAACACTATACTCACTGTGTTTTAGGAACTTCAAAAACTTTTTAGCTTCATTTTCCATTACTGGTTCATTAACCAGTAGTTCTGACCTCTCTTCTCCTTGTCTGGTCATAAAGGACTTCCCTTTTATGGGTTCGGCACGTGTGCAGCGTCTTTGGCCGAACTCTCCTTTCCAAATCACACATGTGAGTTATAATCCCAAGGCACCCTCTTGCTATCCTTATAACTCTAGGTGCCACTCTCGCTCCTGCTTCATCGATTCTCGGTCGTGTGATGATCACCACTGGGTGATTGACCTCAAAGACCTTCTCTACTGACCCTCTTTCTGCGGTGCACATGTCTTCTCCTTCAGTAGAGTCAAAGAACTCTAGCTCTTTGTTATCCATTAACCCTTGCACTAGGGCCCTGAATTCGCTACATCGTTGGATCTCATGGTCCTCCTTATTGTGGAACTCACAGTAGTTCCTCGCATCTTGGAATTTGCTCCCCAACCCTTGCAGGACTAACCCTCTTTCCCGCATTTCCTTCCAAACCTCCCTCTATGGGATTCTTACTTCAGCAACATTCAGTTTGATCCTCCTCCCCGTATTCTCGACTATCGTGTTTACCCCTTTATCAGTATGGCTAGGTAACGAATTTCCCACACCAGGTGCGTCGTCGAACTTTACAACACCCGCTTTAATAAGCCTTTCGACTAACCTTTTGAATGAGGTGCAGTTTTCTATAGTGTGTCCTACGATTCCCGCATGGTATTCTCACTGAGCCTTTGTGTCATACCACTTAGGATATGGAGGTTACAACGGTTTCAAGTAGAAAGGGGCTACAACATGTGCATCGAACAGACTTTTACACAACTCCCTATACGTCATTGGTATGGGAGTAAACTGAAACTTCTCTGTATTCTGCTTCGTGTTGGGCTCCTGCCTTGGTGAGGCCTGCTGGCCCGTGGCTACCGCTCTCGGTTGATTGACAGTAATGGGTTTTGAATAACCCGAGCTCACATTACTTACTTCATTTTCTCTTTTCTTCGGAGCTGATCTTCTCGTGCTTTCTCCAGCCTCTATTTTTCCACATCTTATCGCATTCTCTATCATTTCACCAGACATCACTATGTCTGCGAAACTCTTAGTTGCGCTCCCAACATATGATTGATAAAAGGCACTAGGTAATAATGAAGAGCATGGTTGTTTCTTTTTCTAGCAGTGGCGGTTGGACTTGTGTAGCGACTTCCCTCCACCTCTGGGCATATTTCCTGAAACTTTCGCCCGACTTTTTCTCCATGTTCTGTAACGTGATCCTGTCAGGCGCTATATCTGTCACATAGCCATAATGCTTCATGAAGGCATGTGCTAAGTCCTTCCATGATTTGACTTGAGTACGACTCAACTGATTGTACCATTTGGCCGAGGCCCCAGTCAAACTATCCTGGAAACAGTGAATCAATAACTGGTCGTTACTGACATGTCCCGTCATTCACCGATAGAACATTGTAATATGGGCCTCAGGGCAGCTGGTCCCGTTGTATTTTTTGAACTCTGGCATCTTAAACTTTGGAGGGAGTACCAGATCTGGGACCAGACTCAACTTCTTAGCATCCACTTCGCATTGGTAATCAGCGCTTTCCAATACTTTGAACTTCTCATCCAACCATTTGCATCGATCTTCGAACTGTTTTGGGAGCTCTGCCCTTGCTTTTTCCCCTTCTGCTGCATCATCGAAGTCAGGGACCATTGGTTTTGCCAAATTATCTCCAGGGTTGGAGCTCGAGCCTGTTGGGAAGTTTACCGGTGCTGAGGTACCAGATTGGTACTGGGGTTTGATATTAACCGACACTCTTGATGGTTGTACTTAGGAATTTACCGGGGCAAAGCCTGGAGGATAAGCAGAGTCTTCATTATCGTCTCCGGTATCGACCATAAGGCTCTTTCCTTTATCAGGCCCTCCAGCCAACAACTGTGTTAAATGGCTCATCATGCTTCTCTGAGATTCCAGCATTTGATCCATCATATCCTGTTGGATCTTAGCCAACTGTTCTTGCATCTGAATTTGCAATTGGTCTTGCATCTCCTTCTACATCTGTTCTAACCTTTCTAACCTTTGATCCATGGCTTTCGTTTTTCTTTGAGTGTAGTAGTGATGTTCCAGGGTAACTTCAATACGATCTCTAGTTAATAAGGTTCTTTTATGGCATTTAATGCATGTGATGCGATGTAATGCAAATGCGTGATATGAATGAAAAAATAAAAGGTGTCGATTCTGGTTCAATTTCTTTTAGAATAACTTTATAAGAAAACAAAATCCTTTACATAAAACAAAATCACATATACAACCTAGCCCTTATGCTCAAAGCTTTAACTTTCTTAAGAAGCCAAGCTAACTCTCGACCCCGGTCTGACTCTAGCTCATATTTCACACTTAACATATCAGTCTGAATCGCTAAAGCTTGTAAATGATCAGCCACTTCTCGATTCGAGCCACGGCCGCCCATGACGTAATCTCTTCTCTCGACTGGTCTTGAGATCGATGAAGCTGCCCCTGCCACTGCTCATTATTCGATTCAAGGAATTCAATTCAAAGCTCGCAGTTCTGTAGCGTATTTTCGAGTTCTTCAACTTTTCCTTCCAAATCATCGATCCTGCTTAGGCTGGCTCTTAATTCAATGTCAGAGTTACGACCATGACACTGATGTAATGCCTCTTCTAACTCCGCTACTCGAGTTTCTAACATCTACTTCTTATCTCGGCCCTCAATCAAGCTCTTTTTTAAGGCGTTTTCACGTGCTCGAGCATCATGGAATCTTTTCTCCTATTGATCAGCCGTAGCCCTTTCTTCTTGAATTTCTTGTCGCCACTGCTCCGATATCTTTCCCAACCCAGCTGTTCTCATCGATATACGCAACTTTTTGTAATCAGTCTTTAAACTGTCCAAGTCCTCTTCGGCCTTCCTTTTCCCTTTTCTCAACTTCTCGGCTTCGAGTTTCTGAACATCAGCCTCTAGCCTCAAATGCATCTTTTCCTCCTCCAATTGCTCTATTTTCTTTCCTAACTCTGAATTTCTCTTGTCAAAGTCCTGTTTTACGATTTCCAACTCGGAAGGGACTATTTGCAGGTATTCCTCCATCGGTCGAGTGCTATCTTGTCTCGGTCTGGGGATATTATCATTGATTCTTCTATTCCGCCACGTATCATATTTGAGGGTCGTCATCAGACCTACAACAACTCTTTTCATCCGGCGAGTCTGATTCCAGGCATTAAAAATCCCTTTAACCCTTTTCTTGTAGTTATCTCCTCCATATGTAAATTCAAACTGAGCTAGCCCATGCGTTACCGGTATGAACTGTCTTGATTTGTATTGCCTTAGCACAAGCAAAGGAGCATACCCAACGGCTCCCCAAATTCCCAGCAGAGGGACCCAATCAAAACTCCCACATCTATAAAGAATTTTGTCGGGAACCAACCAATGAGCTCTCCACTCAACGTCCTCTTCCTGGAGATTCCGAAGGAGAGCAATCCAATTTTCTTCTGATATGTCATCTCTCCTGGGCGTGGCTGCTAACTCCTTTAATGGGAAGTAATTCTCGGAAAAAACCCGATAAGAAACTTTATCCACCTTCCAGAAATGGCTATGGAACCAAGCTAACAATAACTGCGCACATCCTATGAATCTGCCCTCACCGGCTCCCCTGCATGCATTCAAAGATCTAAATGTCTTGGCCAAGATCGCAGGAATAGGTGTGACCCATTTGTCAAGTCAGTCGAAGAGATCCGAGACCGCCTCATCTACGTACCCTAATGCCCTAGGGAAAACCATTAAACCATAGATGCTCAAAGCAAAAACGTCAACTCTCTTCTTCGTATCAGGATGCACTAGAATCAAATCCCTCAAATTCCTCCATGGGATGCATTTACACTCACCTTTTTGCTTGACCCTCGCTGCAATCCACTGTTCACTCATCCCTGTAATATTCATCAACTTTTTTCAAAAGGTCGGGACACAAGCTGCTCTCGAATAGGCCTTGTCGACTTGGATCTTCGGGCAACGAAGTAAAGCTGTATATTCTTCTACAGTGGGTACCAAATCTACCTTCCCAAAGGTAAAACAACTGTAGGTAAGATTCCAATACTGAGTGAGGGCCCGGAATAAAAAGATTCCAATACTGAGTGAGGGCCCGGAATAAATGCTCGTCTACCTTGATGTTAAGTAAGTGAGGCAAATCCCCATAATTATCATAGAACAACTGCTTAGTCTCTTCATCCCACTGGTCCCATATCTCTTTTAATTCCTGAAGATTATTTTGCGTCACACTAATGCGGGTGTAATCACATAACTCTGATGTATATCCCTCGGCTAGGCTGTCCCCTTTCTCTAATTGCGTTTTCTCTAACCATATACGGACAGCCGCATTATCTTTTACTTTATCAAGAAATTCGTTCTCCATGACAAGCTTCCTAAATGAGTAATCGAACGTGAATCGACACCTCTTTAAAATGAAATGGCATGCAATCACAGCCAAAATAAAACACAACAAGTCAGTATCATATACCAAAAATAAAATTCAAGGCAAACGAAAAATAATCAAGCACCTATCTGGGTGATTGCTAGGGTTTGGCGTAGTTCTACCTAGGGTAAGCTCTTAGGGCTTTCTACATGCGGTTTGGTTCTAAAGTAGAGGTACCTGAACCGACAGATTCCTCGATCCTCACCCATTATAGGCTCATACGGACCGAGTTCAGTTCAGGGGAATACATTTCCCTATGGCTGCACGGAGATGAAAATCTCACGAAGACATAGGTACGGATGTATCCCGAAAGCGATCCACTATCCTGCACGGAGGTGAAAACCTCATGAAGGAGTAGCTTCTCACTCCCACTTAAATAGGGTAAAACCATATGGTCTTTATGCAATATGATGCAAGAGTACCCTAGAAACTCAAACCACAACCAACTAAATGACCCAAACAAATGCAATAAAAGAATCGTAATTTTCAAATCTGATTTTCAACTTTCGTCAAAAGGACAGAAATTAATCAATTTACGGCTTGACTCTCTTAGTGTCCCCAGCGGAGTCGCCAAGCTGTCGAAACTATTTTTTTGTTTAGAAAACGGGGTCGACTTTAGAAACGAAAATGGAGTCGCCACCAATCCTTTTTGAGGTGTGATCGGGTCACCTTGAGATTTATCGTTAAAATATTTTGATTTATTAAAACGATGACTTTAGTCCACAAAATTTGAGAAAAACGAGTTCGGGAGTCGGTTACGTACAAGGAAGGATTAGCACCCTCGAAATGCCCAAAATTGGTACCGATTTGATTAATTAATGTCTTAATGTCAAAAATTTGAAGAGATTTTAAAATACGATTCTCTTTATTTAAAAGAAAACCTGAATAGATTAAAATGAATGTTAAGACCCTCTTATTTCGAAGAAGTAAAATGTCACGCTTAGTGAGTTAGGGTACGACATTTTAAATTCCCGAAACTGAGATTGTCTTTTGACTTTTAAAATTCATGTATTTAAATTCAAGAAGGATATTCGGTCATGAGAAATCGATCGAAACCCAGTAAGTTAGGGCATTATTTCTCAAAATTCCAAATACGAAATATTGCATTTGATTTTGGAAATCCTTATCTCGAGATAACATAATGTCATATCCAGTGGGTTAGGACACAACATTTTGAATTCCCGAGAATAAGTTTTTATTTAACCCATGTGCTTTGATTTTTAAAAGGAAAATAATAGGTTCTTTAGATTCGATGAGAAAAATCGAAACCCAGTAAGTTAGGGTACGATTTCTTTCGAACCTTAGAACGCGGAATGTTTGTTCATTTCAAAATGAAAATTTTAATGCATCGAATAATATGTGATATGATTGTAGTAAAATGGAAGACGAATTATAGCACACATGTATGATAGAATAAGACCAGAGTAACAATGTAAATAATAAAAATAAAGGCAAAAACAAAATACAATAAAATAAAATTTAAAACCAACCATCTATATGAAATACTAAGAAAAAGAACAAATAAATAAAAGAAAATAATAACAAAAATAAAAGCTAATGGTAAATCAATACAAACAAATCAAAGAAAATAATAACAGAAATAAAAGCTAATGGTAAATCAATAACTAAATAAATACTATATATAATAATTTAAAAATAATAAAATAATAATAATAGTAACAAAAATACAATAATAATAAAATATATTAATAAACAAATAATAATAGTAAAAATAAAAATAATATTAGCAATAATAAAATAATAGAAACAATAAAAATAGCAATAATAATGTTGATAATAATAATAATAATAATAATAATAAATATAATTATAGTAATAATATATATATATAAATAATAGCGGTAATAATAAAAGTAATAATAATAATACTGATGAATATAATAATAATAATAATAATAATAATAATAATAATAATAATAATAATAATAATAATAATAATAATAAAGTTAATTATAAATAAAATAAAAAATAATAGTAGTAGTAATATTAAAATAATAATTATAATAGTAAAATAATAGTAGTAATACTAAATTAATAATAATAGTAACAATAAAAAAAATTAATAATAAAAAATCACAAAAGAAATAAAAAAATGACGAAATTGAACTTAAAATAAAAGTTTGGGGGTAAATCCGTAAACAAATAAAAAGAAAGGGATTGAATTGAATGCGCGAATAACAAGGAGGGACCAAAGGGGAAAATATCACCGCCCTCTAAAACGCAGCACTTTTCAAAGGACTCAAATGAACTCGAGACAAAACTTAAGGGCAAAATTAAAAGTAAAAGAAAACTGAATTAAAAAAAACTAAAAATGCGGAAGGGCCTGATGCGGAAATAGCCCATTTCACAGAAACGCGCGGATCCTCTCCGGGTCGGGTCAACGCGCAGGTCCAGTGGCCTTAAACGGCGCCGTTTTGGTGCTTAAGGCTCTAGTGCAAAACGACACCGTTTCAACACAGTATTTAAGGCCGAAAATTTTTAAAAAACCATTCCCCTTCTTCCTTTTAAAAAAAAAAACAAAAAAATCTCTTTGGTTTTCTCTGCAGGGGTCCTTCTCCGGCCAGAGTCCGGCAAGAATTCTGGCTCTGTCGCCACCGTCCTCCGCCGTCGGCGCCGCCGTGCATGGCGGCCGGAGGTCAAAAACAGGTATATTTTTCCTTTTTTTATACCGTATTTATATTCGTATATATAGTCTAAAAAAAATAAAAGCAAATCTTTATGTATGTAGAGCAATTTCGAAATAAAAAAAGGAAAATAAAAGAAAATATATAAAACCTTGACTGATTTCTGTATTGATTTCGTATGCGTATTGTGTGTATTTTGTAAAGATTGTAGTGTGTATTGCTCTCGTATCTCCGTAGAAAAAAAAATCGTCGTCCCCCCTTTTTACAATCTTTATATGCGGCCCTCCTCTCCCTTTTTTGCAACTGGTTTCCCCTATTTGTAGGTATGTAGGAGAGGCGTGATGGAGAAGGGCACGTTACATGGACGTGGTGGATGGTGGAGGGGCGCACGATGCGGAGAAGCGGGGCGTGCGGCGTTGGGGCACCTATTTTGGGTTTAGGGATTTGTTGGGCTTTGGGTTAGGTTTGGGTTGGGTTTGGGTCAAAATTGGGTTTGGGTTAGGTTTTGGTTGGGTTAGTGTTAGTTTGGTCAAAATTGGGTCACACAATTGGTTCACAAACATATTTAGTCCTCGTGACTTATAAATTTTAAAATTAGTTTTAATTCTTAATAATTTAATAAATTTAATTTTTGAAAAATCTAAAAATCTAAAATTTTCAAAATTCCACCAATGAAAAATCTAAAAAGTTTCCCGCATTTCTTTCCATTCCAAAAACAGAATGAAAAAGAAAATTTTAACCAAAAGGATTAAAACTCCACTTCTTCGTTTCTACCACTTCTTTCAATTTTAAGTACTTACAAAAACCCAATTTCTCAAGAACATTGTGAATCCTCGGTCGCGTTGTGTTTTTGGTGGTTTAAAGATTGGGATATCAATTATGTATTCTACTGTGAGACGGAACAATGGGAATCTTCTTCACAATGTCAAGTTGAATCTCCCATTGGGGGGGGGTTCAATGGCTAAATCGGCTCCTTTGGTAGTTGAAGAATAAATTAAATCTTTGCTGAAATAATTGGTGGGTTTTCATGGAGGAGTTTTCTCAGCTTTTTTTTCTTTTTTGCTGTTGAAAAGTAAATTGAAGCTTTGTACGATGGGTGGGTTTTTTAGGAAGGTTTTTATGAGTTCTTGAGAATAATCTAAAATTTTAACTTGAAGTACTGAAATTTAATATGATTCCAGCGAGATTAATTGACGGGTTTCAATTTTTTATTCTAAGTTTTTAGTTTGCACTAAATATGATTCCATCCAGAATCATTTCAAATCCAAATTTCCATCTGTTTCTTTTTTTTTCTTTTTCTTACTTACTCTTCGATTTCGTTCTTTCAAATCCACAGCAGTTATGTTACTCAATGAGGTGAACAAAGGGCAAAAATGATGGTTGGGTGGGAAAGTTTCTTTTTGGAGTTCTTCTAGTAGTGTGTCTAGGTTTTATGAGTTGTTTAACCGACGTAAAAAGTGAGAATTGATACTTTTGATAGTGATGGTGATATGACATCATAAGATGAGATATATCAAGGTGACTAACGATCAGGGGCGAAGCCAGGACAATTTTTTAGGGGGGCCGGATGAAATTTTAATTTTTTATAGTTTATATCTTTCTAATTTGTAAAGGATTAAATTGAATTTTTATAATTTTAGGGGGGCCAAAGTGCAATTTTACCTTTACTAATTTAAAATTTTAAAAAAAATTCAAGGGCCTAAATAGCAATTTTACCTTTTAGGGGGGCCGGGGCCCATGCCAGCCCCCCTGGCTTCGCCCCTGCTAACGATCAATTACTATGTGCCTCCTTGTGGTCTTTATATAATCAGGCTTGTTCTTGACATTTTTGGAGTCCTAGGCAAAATAATAAAATAGGGTTTTAGGTTCCCTAAAAGTTGGAGAAATATTTTTTTAAGTATCTTAAAAGTTGGTAAAAAAAAATTTGGGCCCTTCAAAGCTAAAAAAATAATAATTTTTGGGACCCCTTAAAAACTGAAAAATAATATTTTGGACCCCTTTCAGCTTTGGGTCTTGGGCGGCCGCACCTCCAAACGACCCCAGGGATGGGCCTGCATATAACCTTAGCAATGGTGCATGGTTTTAATAGTTCATTAGGGTAAATTTTGCAAGCTAACTATATAGGTTTGCGGTGTCGTTGGTTTCATTAGAAGACACATGTTAAGCTCTTTATGGATACTCTGTGAGGTTCGCAAGTTAGAATATAAGGTCTATGAGGTTCGCTACATAGGGTATAACAATTACCCCCCAAGCGAGTAAAGGTTATAAAGTGACCTTCACAAACTTGTTGGGAAGTTCGTAGTACGGGTGTAAATAATGAGGGTCTAGGTAGTTAACTTGAGGTTTGTGGTGAAGTATGACATTTTGTATTAGTGTTGTATTAGTGTTCTTATTTTGCATATAAGTATTTTTAAATTTGAATTTTGAATTTTAAATTGATTAAATTACAGTAAAACAAATTATTCTTTTATGCACGTTCATTTAAATTTAATGATAAAATTTACGAAATGTGCGATATCTTGCGGTGCATTTATTGGGTTCCCAATGTAATTGTCATTAATTTTTATATTCTAATACATGTGTCATGTTTCAATTGGGGTGGCTTTCTAGGTATAGAAAATAATGCGTGTGGGCAGGTGATAACTTACTTGATAAGGTTTCAAAGTAATTGAAGAGTTTCGTTTTAACTTATAAATACGGATAATTTAGCATAATCTTTTTCCTACTTTTCTAATTTTTGCAATTTGCATCTACTATCGCTTATTTTTTATCATCTATTTGCTCGAGTATTTTCCTAGTGCAATTATTACTGGTAGGTCTCATTTGTCTTTACTTTTTCTATACCATTATTAGCTTTATTTTATCTTTATTGAAACATGGCTCTGAGAACGGTTAGTGTTCTGACTAAAAGTGAAGAGTTTATGTGTTCTACATCACTAGAGGAGATGTGGAAACTACTAGAATGTATAGGAATCACTTGCTTCAACAATTTCAAGTATAAATTTAAGATTATGACAGGGAGACACTGTAACAGCCCATTTTTAGTGAAATCGGAACAATGGTTTCGGGACCACAAATCCGAATCAGAAAGAAAATTTATTTTAATAATATTACATTGTATGCATTATGATAGGAAAGATGTATGAAAATTTGGATAAAAAAATTTTACCGGTTACATGTTTAATTATAGAAAGGGACCAAATTGCATAAAATGCAAAAGTTGAGTTCTAGTAGCTATAGGTATCAAATAGCTATGGAATTCAAAACTTGAGGTCCTTATATGGCAATTAGACCATTAAGAGAAGTTAGTAGATATTTTTTATGATTCATCCATGGAAATTTAGAAAAAGAAAAGGACTAAATTGGAAATATAAATAAATAAAGATGATAATAACTTAATATCATCTTATTTCATCATCTTCCCCAAATATTTTCTATGGAAACCCTAGGATAGAGAAATAAATTCAAGCAAGCCTAATTGGGTAAGTAATCTTGTCTCATTTTTAGTAATTTTTATATTTTTGAGATCGGAATAACCTAATCTAGCTATTTTAGGGATTAATTTGCAAAGTTATTAAAGTATTAAAGTTTTTCCATGGATGAATATGCTAAAATTTTGAAATTAATGGTAGAAAATGAAAGGTTGTTGATAGATAAACAACTTTTGTAAAGGAAATTTTGATGAAATTGTGATTTAAGGACTAAATTGTAAAGATGTAAAATTCATGGAAAATTTTTGATTTGTGAAATACATGAGCTGTAAATGTTATATGAAAAATTCAGCTAGGCTTGGAATAAGGATTAAATTGCATGAATTTCATTTTCCGAGCCTAGGGACAAAATTGGAATTGATGAAAAATATAGGGGCAAAATGGTACTTTTGCCTAATATGTGAATTGGATTGATTTGAATGTGAAATGTAATAAATTGATGATTAAATCCATTTATATAGATCTGAAAATACCAAATAAGGAGTTAGATCGATGAAAAGAAAAAGTTTTGAATTAGTAGATTCTCATATACGAACAAGTATCGAGGTAAGTTCGTGTAACTAAATTGTATATATTTATATGTTTGAATTGGATATTGTTTATGTGAATTATGAATTTGTTATGTATATGAAAATAATAATATATGTGACATGCCTAAGAAACGTTAAGTCCCGTTTGAATGAATGAAATTTGATGGATACCAGTTGGGTGAGAAGAGTCTTGGATTGATTGGTGAATGTGCCTAAATGTGGTTGTAGGTGGAAAACCAATTGGGTGAGAAAAGTGGCCATGAAAATGGCCTATTTTCGTCCACACGGGTAGAGACATGGGCGTGTGTCTCAGCCGTGTGTGACACACGGCCATGCGCACGAGCATGCAGTTTGGTCGTATGTCCCCTACATCTTAAAAATTAAAAAATAGAATACTCAGAATTGATCACACGGGCAGAGACACGGGCGTGTGTCTCAACCGTGTGAAGCACACGGCCCAACACACGTGCGTATGTCTTGGCCGTGTAAAACATGCATTTAATTTTTAAAAATTAAATTGTCCACACAGCCTAACACACGGGCGTGTGACTGGTCGTGTGACCCAAGTCAGAGAGTTACACAGGCATGGACACGGGCTAGGACACGGTCGTGTGCCTCACATCGAATGCCCATACGGCCTGGAACACGGATGTGTCATTTGGCCGTGTGAGCCACACGGCCTACCCACACGGGCGTGTGACCTATGTATTTAAGAAAAATTTTGGAATTTCGCAAAAAATTCTCTAAGTTTCTGATATAGTTCCAATTTGTTTCTAATACATAGATTGGGCCTCGAGGGTCCATTTAAGGGACGATATGATTGGTTTCGGATATGAATAGTAAATGACATGAATCATTAGTATGTGATATGTAAACTCCGGTAATGCTTTGTAACTCTATTTCGGCAATGGATATGGGTTAGGGTGTTACAGACACCGTTTGAGTGAAATAGAAAACCACAAAAGAAAGAATAGTTGGTTTTTACTACCCTTGTATGTATTTTAAGCAAGGCTTCATTTGCCTCTACATCCCTTTTTTTTTTCAAAATTTGAATTCCTATAGTGTGGCTCATAGACAGTTGATGGATTCTTCCTGGTGGATTTTAATGGCGTATTTTTTGGATTGCCACTTACATGGAGAAGAAGCTATTGTGAATGTATTTAGGAGGATATACATTGTAACTCCTGCAAGTGAAGCTAATCAGAAGGGGTTCATGATGTTTACTACTCGAAGGGGACAGAAGGCCATCGTTAATAATACCACCAGTAACCCGCGTTTGATGCGGAATAAATACATCAAGATCAAACAAAGTTCTAGTGGTGAGCTCCCTTCCCTTTGGCTTGGATGAAACCTTCCAATGAGAGAAGTACTTGGGATCCCCGTTCATTGAACCAAGTAGAGGAGGCTCAATTCAAAAGGTTGTAAACAAGTTCGCCTATAAGATACGAGCAAGTGCACAACCTAAGCAATGTGTGGTAATTTTGTCTGATGGAAAAAAGTCCCAACAATTTCAATTATGTGAACTTCAATATTCTTAATGAAAATCAATTTGTTGGAGTGAAGTCGTGTATTGAAGCTTGGCCCCATGGGAATAACAACATAATAGTGGAGATTCTTCTTGGATTATGTGAAGAGCCTAAGGATTGGCTTTCTTCCTATGTTCATTGTCTCGAGTGAAAATGAGATTATAAAAGTAGCAAAGGAGAAAGCAATAGTGCTTGTAACAACCCATTTTTGAGTGGTGTCGAAAATAGTGGTTTCGGGGCCACAAATTCGACGAGTGAGTTCGTAAATATTATTATTTAATATTTATGAGTCAAATATAGTATTTTAGTAAATTTTGATTTGATAATTTATGTTATTTGAATGAATAGCTAAGTCCAAGTGGTTAGTCCCTTAAGTCAAGTGATTTTCGAAAAAGAGGGATCGGGATCTTATTTCTATAAACCGAGACCGTAAATATTTTTATTAAATATTTACGAAATGGTTATATAGGTGTATTAAAATTTTGGTTAAGAAATGTTAACGTTTAAATAGTTAATTAGGTAAAAAAGACTAATTTGAAAAATGTGCAAAAGTTTATTCTATTAGTAAAAAGGATCAAATGGCTATGGAATCTCAAATTAATGGACTTAATGGGTAATAATACCATATCTTAAGTTAGTGAATGTTTATGGATTGGTTTTTTGTGTAATTTTGGTGTTTTTAAAACGTTAAAATTGTAAATAGGTAAATAGAAAAATTAAAGTAAAAGATGATAAAATAATATCATAATCTTTTTCCTTTTATTTTTGGTGCAAAACCGAATAGCGACGGGTAAGGGAGAAGCAAGTTTCGTCCAAGCTTAAATTCATTGCATGGTATGGTATTTTGCCTCGTTTTTAGTAATTTTTATGTTTTTGAGCTCGGATTAGCTTAACCTAGCTAGTCCAGGGGTCAATTTGTAAAGTTGTTAAAATTTTAGGGACTTGCCATGAATGATTTTAACGTGTTTTTGAATTTAGTTGGTGAACTATTAAAGTTAGTAACTAGATATGTAATGACCCTATAGTCAGGGATGTCGGAAAGTGCATTCCCGAGACTCTGTTCTCGTAAATTGGACTGGTAAATATTTATTAAAAATATTTACGAAGTTAGTTATATAGTTAATTAGATCTTGGTTAAATGAGTTTGCATGAATTAAAAGTTAATAAGTATAAGGACTAAATCGCGTATAAGGTATAAGTTGAGTTATGATTTAAAAATAATTAAAGGGATTAAAGAAGCAATTATACCTTTGTTTCTTTAAGTAAACGGCATTAATGATGATTATATATATTTATATGTTAACTTATTATTATATATATACATGTTATATGTTTTAATTAAATGAAATAAAATTTATATGTATAAGTTATAAAATAATAATAATAGTTATAGTAATAGAATAGTAAGTGGAAGCATGCAAAATTAAGAGAAAAAGAAGAAAGAAAAGAAAGAAAAAAAAATAAGGAAAGAAAGGAAGGAGACGCACGGCCACAAAGGGTTCAAAACTTTTCAAGTTCAATTGGTTAGTCAATTTAGTCTATTTTCTTATAATTTTTATATTATTGGAATCTCAGTGTTAAGTACTACTCGACCCATGTTGAAATTTTAACATTGATTAAGATTTTAAATGTTGTTAATGTTGAATAGTTTTAGTATTAGGGATTAAATTGATAAATTTTTAAGCTAGAAATGGAAAAGGATTAAATTGTAGAACAAACTGTAAATTTTGGGTAATAGGGACTAAATTGTGAAAATTTTGAAATTTAGGGGTTTAATTGAAAATATGAATCTAAATTTAGCTTAAAGTGAAATTAGTATAAAAATATAGGATTAAATGTGAAGAATAAAAGTAGTCTCGGTTTAGGGACTAAATTGGAATTTAAGCAAATACTGAGTAAAATTTGAAATATTCAATGTGAAATTGAATTGTGATGTATTGATGTATTTTAGTTGTTTTAATTCCGTAGCTAACGTCGTATCAGAATCCTCGACTAAAAAGGGGAAGGATAAAATCGACGTCGAATAGCTTGGAATCCACGGTTTGTATTTCTATAATCTGAACCTAGTTGTTAATTGTTGTATTTTGATTTAATGCATATGGTAAGTGATTGAGGTGAGTATTTTGGCACTTTGATAGTGAATTGAAATTATAATTGATTGAAATGGATTGAATTGGTATATACATTATGAATGTATTGATTATTTGAATTGAAATGAATATATGTGTAAATGTGATCATGTGCAAATATGAGAATTGGATATTGGTTGTATTTGAAAAGTGAAATGAAACCCTATTAACTGTATAGGGCTGAGTCGGATATAGATGGCATGCCATAGGATAGGAAAAGTTCAAGGATTTCTTCGACTTCGAGTCGATGAGGCACTAGGTGCCAATTTGCTTCAGTTTAACCGATGAGACTCTGAGTGTCAATTTATATAGCGTTGGGCACAGTTATTATGTAGCAGCCCAATTTTGGGCTAGTTGGAACAGTGGTTTCGGGACCACTAATCCGAGGTTACAGAAAATTATTTTTGATATTATTTTATGTGTTATAGCATGTTTATAAGGATGCATGAGAATTTTGGTGCTTTAATTTTAGCGATTGAATGCTTAATTGCGAAAAAGGACTAAATCGCATAAAGTGCGAAAGTTCTATTTTACAAGCTAGAAGCATTAAATAGTTATGGAACTTTAAATTGAAGGTCTTGAATGTGCAATTAGACCTTCCTAATGTTGTTAGCCGGCCATAGGGGACAATAGACTCAATTTGGTGAAAATTGGGTGGGTTAGGTGGATTAAATTGAAGGAAATAAATAAAATAAGAAAAGATGATATCACCCATTTTATTCATCTTCTTCCCACCGAAAATATCAGCTAAGGAAGGGTTTTGGAAGCCAAAAATTTTCAGCAACTTCTCACCCTTGAAAGTAAGTGATTTTGGTGGTTTTATTTGATAATTTTTGTACTTTCGGAACCCCCAAAGCTTAAGCTAGCTAAAGAGGGGACTATTTTACAAAATGGTTGAAAGTTTAGGGACTTGCCATAAGAGTGGTTATGAAGTTTTCTGATTTTTTATGGAAGAAAATGAATGCTAGTGAGTTAAGGAACAACTTTGTTGAAAGGTGTTACCATGAAAAAACCAAAAAGGGACTTAGTTGTAAAGGTTGTAATTGTGTAATAAATGCATGAAATAAATGGTTTTGTGAGTTGTTGTAAGAGGAATAAATGTTCAGCTAAGCTTGTTTAATGAGAAAATATGATGAAAAATTGATTTACGAGCCTAGGGGCAAAATTGTAATTTTGCCAAAGTATAAGGGCAAAATGGTCATTTTTGCCTAAGTAGAAATTTTTATGTATCATGCATTATAAAGTGATTAAATAAGTGAATTTTATTATTATAGATCAAGAAGAGCGCGGAAACAACCTTGACCGGGAAAATGCAAGGTTACGGAATAAGTCGTTGATTTATATATTTTGCACCGAGGTAAGTTTATGTGTAAGCGATACGTCTTTAATACATATGTTGTTACTTATTGGTGCATTGAATGAATGAGATCATTTATGATTGAAATTGATAGATAGTGAGTAATTCCCGTATGAACCTCAAAATAGATATGTAAGTGCGAAAAAATATACGTAATAATCATATGGTGGGCTGTGTGCGATACCACCTTATTACTTATTCACGATGGGCTGTGTGCGATACCATCGTTTATATTATCATTTGGTGGGCTATGTGCGATACCACTCTATTATTGATTAATGGTGGGCTGTGTGCGAAACCACCGAGTACTTAGCATTATTCCGAGGGGTTCATCGAGAATTTGTATAAGTGAATGTTTCATGTTGCTTTGTGGTATTGAGTGCAGGGAATGTGTGCAAGTGAATGTGAGCAATATAATTGTGATATGGTTGGAATGTTGTAACACCCTAAAATTCAAGTGTCGATCTATTGCATGTTTTGGTGTTTAGATTATGAAGGAAAATTTTCTTATTTCTTTTCGTGCCTATCATAGTCATGAAGAAGAGTATAGAATTATTCGGGTATGGAATAATTTTTAGTTTGAGAATTTATTGAAGTGGAGCAAGTGGCATTGACACTTAAGTTAAATTAAGTGTTAAAAAGTAGCATAAGATGAGTAAATGGCAAGGTGGTGTTGGCGCATGAGATATTGCATGAGGGGAGTGGTTCGAATCCCTTGTATAACATTTGGACAACTTTTATTTTGCTCTTCTATGGTAAGTGTCGGCCAAGCTTATTTATGGTAAGTGTTGACCTTGTTATTTTGGTTAGTATATCAAAGGAATAAGGTAAGAGTGAATTTTTGGTAGGGAATCAAGAAAATTTGGAAAGATATGGAGACATAGGGCAAGTATCAAGGAAAATGTTTTGGAAACAAAATCATGGCCATTTGACCATGCATATGGACGGCAATATGGTCTAGGGGGGAGCCGAATTTTTGGTGTTAGTTTGGCTAGGATTTGAAGTCTCTTTTTGGTCATTCTTAGCATATGTGCAAAGTTTGCAATCCTTTCTCAACTTTTCTCCCTTGGCCGAATTTGTGCATTTGGTAAAGCCTAATTCTTTTGACCATTTGGTCATTTTCTTTGTTCATCTTTTGAATATTCTCTTGTGCCTCTTCTTAGTGCCGAAAGTGTTAGTACCAAAAAGACCATCTCTCTCTTTTTGTTTTCTTTCTCCATTGCCGAATGTACCTTGCTCTCCAATACATCTTTTTTCTTTCTCTTTTCTTCTCTTTGAAAACCGAATCTTCATTATCATCTCTTCTCTCATATTTTATTTCTTTTCACTCATCCTTTTCTCCATTGTTTTTCTCCATGGCCGAATGTTAGTGAGCCATAGTCGAATCCTCCATCACTTAGAGACATCATTTTCAATCCTTTCTTTTCAACCGTGGACAAAAGGGTAAGAATTCTTTTTAGTTTCGTTTAGTTAGAAGTAGTCATGGCCGAATAGTGATGGTGGTATGAAGGCTTTCTCAGATCGAAATAAACGTTCCTTCTATTAACGTTTATTTTTGTTATACTTTAGTGCGATAACGGAAGATCGGAAATCAAGTGGTCGTGAGTGACATAGAACGCTTGGATCGATTCTCCTTGTGGAACAAGAATATTTGTGGTAAGGAAATCTCGTTCTTAAAACCTTTAGTCATAATCGATATATATATTATTAGGACGTGCTAACGATCTTTGTCATTGAAGACAATCAAGATAGGGAAGAAAGCGGGCCGTGTATAGTGTTCGGAAGAAGGGTGGTACCGTTAATCCCCTAAGTATAAACAAAGGATCGTTTTCAAGCAATCAAGGATTTCCCACCGGGTTGTGGACGTTCATCCGAGGAGAATCAATTGTTTGAAGTAGTTCGTACTCCGAACCATTATTTGTTCGTGGATTTGATTCGATTAACGAACCATCAATCGGGGAGAAACCGCAAGTAGAAGTAGTTCAAAAATCCGAGGGTAAAATTTTAGATCGTTATGTTTAGATCGGTTTTATTATTAGAATATAGTGATTCTAATTTATCGTGATACGTATAGGTGTTGACGAGCGGGAAAGTCTAGTTCTCACTATAACCAGGTGTGTAACTTCACACTTATCTTTCGGGTTAGATACTAAACCGTAAGAAACTTGATAAATCGTAAAAATGGCCAAATCGAAATGTTGTAGTAATTAGTACTTTTGTGTAAATGCATGAAAACGGCTAAACCGAGAAATTTGCATAAAAGCGCTAGATCGATAAATTGGGCCATAAAAGCGCTAGATCGATAAATTGGGCCATAAAGCGCTAGATCGATAAAATGGGCCAAAACCTTCTAGTTCAAATATGGGTCAAAGTTCATTTGGATTGCCTTACGGGCTAAATACTATTTTGTTTAATAGGCCCAAATGAAAAGTTTAATTAAAAACTCATTTGTATTATGGGTTACTTGATAAATTATTTATGATTAAAGTTTGTTATTCATACATAATTGCATGGGATGGGATACATGATGAAGAGAAGTAAGGCCTGTGGCCATGAATCTAGTTCGGTGGCTCTGCCACAAAATTTGGCTTAATGCCTCTAGTTTGGTGACTATGTCACAATCTAGTTCGGTAGTGCACTACAATATTATTTTAAAGGCTAAATGCCTACGATTGGTGTGTTTGGCGGGGTGGGTTGACTTGATCCCCACAGGTGTGCTGGTTGGTACGGGGGTGTGTAGCGGATGGAAATTAGGCTTGGTTGGGAAATTCATTTTTACATGCATTATAATTATCTTATCTTATGCTATATTGTTAAAATCTGCAATTGGGCTCAAGCCCAAATTAATGCCTCGATGGTTTGGCCCAACAATGATGGTAAGTGAGTTACACACTGAGTTCTTTGTAACTCACCCCGTTTTATTATCCATCTCAGGTAATGGAAATTGATGTGGACTTGGGCTGGGGATGACTTGGTGGAGGCCATACTACGAGCTTGGGTTTTATAAACTATGAACTTTATTTTAATTACTATTTTGGGTATGATGTAATAAGGCCTCTAATTATGTTTTTATGGATTGTTTTATGCGTGGATGGATTTAATTTTATTTTTAGACTCTTAATATGGGCTTATGTTAAATCTATAAAGTTTTCTTAAAAATATTGTGTTTTATAACAATTTTGGACACTTAAATTACTTTTCAATTTCTTTCAAATTCTTTTAAAACTACGTTAAGGTTTTGACTAATATATATATAAGATTTCAAACAAGTATTTTTCTTAATTCATAATCATTGTACTTAGTTTTTATTAAACCTTATTTCTAAAGGTTTTACATTACTGTTTTACTTAAGTCATTAGAGAATTTTGGATGTTCGTTCGGTGTGGCAAACCAAATCTCGTCTTAACGCATAGACCTGGTTTGGGGTGTTACAAATGTGGTAAGAGATGAAATGAGTAAGCATGATTATGGAAATGTGAATTGTTCTTGCTTAGTATGTGATGTTATTGATTGATTGGCATATGTTATGATGTTTATTGTTTACATGTAAACTTACTAAGCTTAAAGCTTACTCCCCTTCTTTTCCCTTGTTTTATAGTGTCAAAGAGCCAGTTCGGGATACGAGGATAATTTGAAGATCATCCACACTATCAGCTCATCTAGGTATATTTAGACTTAGCATTTTGAGTATGGCATGTATAGGGGCTAGACTTAGTGATATGTTTTGTTGTTTTGGCTAAGTATGTTGGCTCTTTTAAAGATGATCTTTTGTAAATAGCCATAGTTGATGGCTCTTTATTGTCAATATATGAAAAGTTGAGGTTATTCATGATTGTGTAAGATGCATGATTGGGTTTTTTAATTGATGGTTGAATGTGGTTTATGTTGTAGGAGTTTGGGTGATAAAAAGAGCTTGGCAAATACCCTTGTTCTTGTCCATATGGGTAGGCACACGGGCGTGTGTCTAGGCCGTGTGTGACACACGGTTAGTCCCATGGGCGTGTGACCAGGCCGTGTGTCCCCTGCATGTTAATGTTGCAAGTCAGTGTCGACCACGGGCTAGACACACCGGCGTGTGTCTAGGCCGTGTGCCCCTTAAGAGACTGTTGATGTCATAAACAGAATGCCAATGTTTTCACACACGGGTGAGGGCACGGGCGTGTCCAGGCCGTGTGAGGGACACGGGCCATTAACACGGGTGTGTGTTCGACCGTGTGAAAGCCCCTGTAGGTTCGAAATGATAAATGAATCCCATACGGGCTAGGGACATGGGTGTGTGCGACCACACGGCCTGCCCACACGGGCGTGTCCCATTTCACACGGGCGTGTAGCCCTGTTAAGGTAAAATTTTTCTAAGTATATCAAGGTTCCCGGTTTAATTCCGAGACCCTCCGTTTGCATGCTTAAGGCCTCGTAGGCCCATAATAAGGATGTTATGAATGTGAATCGGAAAGTTTTAATTTGGAATGAAATTCTATAGCTCAAGGTTGTATGTTCAAGTGAGTTATGTCCGGTAATGCCTCGTACCCGGTTCTGGCGATGAATACGGGTAAGGGGTGTTACATATTACTTCAGATTTATTCGATGAGGCACTAGGTGCCAAACTAGTGTGTTGGTTGGATCCGTATATCCGTCCGAGTCCAAGTCATGTTAATAGGGGTAATTAAATAATAAATTTCTATGATCGATATTGAATGGCATGGTATGTGAAATGGAAATAAGATAGTGAATTGAAACATGAAAAATGAGATATGTTGTGATTAAATGAAATACATGAGTTATGTACTCATGAATTGAATATGGAATGGATAATGCCATTGTATGAACAAATGTGGAATGATATGTGAAAAGCTATTTATATAGTAAGTGATGTGAATTGAGATATTTGTTAAACAAATCAAATATGATAGCATGTGAAAATTGAGTATAGTATGAAATGATATGGTAATATGCTTGAATTTGAAATGATGGTATATGATAGTTGTGAGCTTAGACAATAGTATGTTCATATAATTCAAATTATGCATTCTTGTATCATTATATCTTTAATTGTCCAGATTATAGAAATATCATTGAGTTTTACTCAGCGTACAGTTTTGTTTTCCGTGCGCAGGTTAGGTACTTCTCTTTTGATCGCCGACTCAGCATCCAACAACGATCTCGATCTCAAATGTGGTGATATTTACCTTTTGTGATGGCATGTACCTAGGAGGTCTTAGTTAATAGTTATTTTGTGAATGGATTGTAATGGAGTTATAATGTTGGTTAGAGTATATATTGTATATATTTGTGTTTGGAGCCATAATTTGGCATGTTGATTTGAACTAAGACTTGTTAGTTGTTTGTGAATTTAAGTTTGATGTTTTAGGTAGATATAAGCTAGGCCAAATTGATTGATTTTGGCATGTTTAAAACTTTGATTTGAATGATGCATGGATGATATGTTTTGATGATATAACTTGTGGTACCAATGAGGGTACATTAGTTAGGCACCTAGGATGATTGTTTTAGCATGTTTTGAGTATATTTGGTCGTGTTTTGAATAGGTTAAACGAATCGTTTTTGAGTTGCTTAATGCCCAAGCAAGTAGGAAATTTTAAACTTGTTGTTTAAGGTACATTTTAGATCCACAAGGGCGTCTCACACGGCTGGGTGACACGGCTGTGTGTCGTCTGTTGAGTGCTTAGGGAACAAGTCAGCTAGCACATGGGCACGGACACAGGCTGGGACAAGGCCGTGTGTCCCTATTTCAAAAGTTACACAACCTGAAACACGGGCGCGTGTCTCAGCCGTGTGAGTCACACAGCCTGGCCACACGGCCGTATGACCCTTGCAGTTGAATTTTTCTAACTTTTTCCTAAATTTTTCAAATGTTCCCGATTTAGTCCTGAATCGTTTCTAAAGTGATTCTAAGGCATCGAGGGCTTGAATAAGGGACGATATGCATGCTAAATGATGGATTATGTTGTGATTATTGAAATGTTTTGAAATGAATGATCTAGGTAACGTTTATTCGTTAATACTCTAAAACTCTATTCTGTCGACAGATACGGGTTAGGGGTGTTACAAGATATAAGTATTTTGTTAAGTGATTTTTGATGATTTAAATGTTTAGGGATTAAATTATTGAAATAGTAAAATTTAATGTAAATTGTGTGAAATGAGGAAAAATATGGATTGTTATAAGACTAAGGGAAAATCAGCTAGCATGAATTTTAATTAAAAGTGGTTAAATTACAAGTTTCGGGTTTAAGGACTAACTTGTATAATAGGTAAAACATTGGGCGTAATTTTGTAAATTTCCCTATTAATAAGGGTTATAAGTTGAATTAATTATATTAAGTTATTTGAATGGTTTAATTGAATGAAAATCATCATTTAGATCACGAAATGAACCAAACGGATCTAAACTGAGGAAAAGCTAATGTTTCAGATTAGTCGTCGGCTTTGTTTTTACAACTGTATTTTTCGAGGTAAGTTCATAGTGTAAAATTATATAATTGTACATTTTTATAGTTATATTAATGTATGCTGATATAATTGTATTCAATGTGGAATTTCGTTATTTACTTATACATTAAATGTTGCGATTAACTACAAATGAGAAACGAATGTTCTGTAGTGGGGAATTTTGTGTTAATGTGATATTAAAATGTATGTAATGGATTTACAGCATGTGTACAAAAATATTGAAGTGCCTTTGAATGATTAATGTTGTGAATTCAGTTAAATTGCCCAGTTGAATGTAGAAAATAATTAGGATATGATTGGCATGCCAATAGGGTTAGTACGCGCGCTTGTACGGGACTGCACTTCGGTGCCTCTGTTTGCACTTTGGTGCCTCTGTCTGCACTTCGTTGCCTCTGTTTCCACTTTAGTGCCTATGTCTGCACTTCGGTGCTTCTATTTGCATTTCAATGCTTTCTGGGGTGTTTTGGGGAAACCCAAATATCCGAGTCAAGTTGCTATAGTTCAACAGGCCATGAAATTATATGTTTAAGGTAAAATTACTCTTTGATTTGGATTTATGTTATTGAAATGTTTGTATATATATGAAAGTATAAATTGCTTTAGTTTGAGCCATTATGTATATGGATTCACTTCTAGTATATGTTCCTTGATATGGATGGATGTTTGATGTTTCATTATTGAACTCCCTAACTTGTGAGATTGGTGTTGTAATAGGAAATGAATAATCTCTTAAGCATGTCAAAGAAACTACTTATGAAATACATTAATTGAGCATATTCGGTAAGTTTACGTTTAAGGTTTATACAAGCTTACTAAGCATTATTGCTTACGTTAGTTGTTTTCTTTTCCTATAAATCATTGGAAAGTTCGACCGGTTGGAATCTCGTCGGATCACCATCACACTATCCATTCGTCATATTGGTAGTTTTGGTTGTTTTGGTTAACGATTATAAATGGCATACAATAGGAGTTTATTTTATGCTATTTGCCAATGTGATGTGGTTTAAGTTTATTTGCCTATATGCCTTGATGTTGGCTTATAAATGTACATATGTAAGTATGGGTTTTGGCCACTTGTGAATGCCTTGTGATTTAGATGGCTTTTGGTTCATTGAAGTGTGAATGAATTCGTTAAATGGTAGGTGCGTGATGTAAGTTTAAAGTATGAATTTATGGCATTGAGTTTGAGTTGATTTGGATATTAAGTTGTGGTACCAATTAGGGTACATTGGATAGACATTTAGATTAAATGATATATGTGTGTTTTGGCATGTAATAGGGCTTGAATGTTGATTTGATAACTTGGTTTGTTTTGAGTTTGTGCTCAGCTTATATGTGTCTTAATGTCCTTAGTTGATGAACTATAAATGAAAGTGAAAATATACGGTATGTGACATTTATGTATGCTCATATGAAAGTAGGTAAAATATGGTTGAATGGTATGCTTTGAAATGGTTATTTGGTATATATGATTTATTATTAATGAATGAACTTGAAATGTTGAATTGAGTCAAGTTGATGTGTTAAATTGTGGTGTCATTTGAAGGTATATTGGTTAGGCACCTAAGTTGGTTGATTTTGGTATATTTTTTTGTATGTTTTAAAGTGTTTTGGTCATGTGAAATGATTGGAAATGGTATGGTTTGTTCTGCAAGAAAATGTTAATGTTTTGGCTTGTTTTAGGGGCACCTTATGTTGCACAAGGTCTGGGACACTGGCTGTCACACGATCGTGTGCTATACACGGTCACCCCACACGACCGTGTGTTTCAAGTCATATGCGATATGGTCTGGAACACGGTCGTGTGCCCCTATTTTGAACACCCACGGGCTGACACACAGGCTGGGACACGGTCGTGTGTCCAGACTTTAAATGTCCACACGGTCTGGTCTATGTCACACGGTCGCGTGACCCCTATTTTAAAGTTTTTCTAAAATTTTCAATTTTGTTTCAAAATGGCCCCAGAATGTTTTCAAACTATTCTTAGGACCCCGTCAGCTCGATTTAAGGTCTGTGAGTGTATGTTTACTATAATTAAATTGTGTTATTGAATGTTATTAATTAAATTGCATGATTGTTTCTATTGTAAGCTAGATGTTTCAATTTGTACTGTAATACTCCGTAACCCAAATCTGACGACAGAGATAGGTTAGGGGGTGTTCAATTTAGTGGTATCAAAGCAACGGTTTAGTCAGTTCTCGGGCTGAATGTAGCATGTATGGAGTCTAGAAATACATGTCATTTTATAACTTGTGATAGTGTGATGTCTCCTAAATTATGTGGATTTTGTTTTTCACATAGATAAAATATGTCTTCCAACTGAGCTAATTCCAATGAAGCTAAGAGCAATGCTCAAGCCTCCGGTCAAGGGACTGTTTATTATGTGCTGAAATTTAAAAGTCCAAAGAAGAGGTTCATAGTATTTTTCTTAATAATGAATGATATGTTTAACGCGAATTTGAGAGTTAATCTCGTAGCTCAATGAACTCTATCCCCTCGTCCTCAAAGCTTCATATGACAGAATGTTCGCAATCTTTTTATTGATAAAATTCGAAAATGCGAGGCCGAAGAGTTTAAAGGTAAAGTGAGTGATGATTTAGTCAGAGCCGAGTACTGGTTAGCAAACATAAAGAATTTAAGATGAAATTTGATGTATTTTTGAAGATTTTCTAAAGTGTGTTGTGTCACTGTTAAAAGAGGAGGCTATTCGCTAGTAATGGACTTTAACTACTATGGTATCGAAAGAACAAATTAATTGGGATTTCTTCTGAATTGATTTCTGAAAGAATTATGTTAACAAATGATATTTAGACAAGAAGAAAAAAAGAATTTCTTGAGTTAAAGTGGGGAATCAGATCAGTTGCGAAATATGAGTGAGAGTTTGTTCAGCTCAGAAAATATGTTTTTAAGATAGTACCGATTGAAGAGGAATTATGTACTTGTTTCAAAGATGGATCAAATAATGAGATTAAAATGTTTAGGAGTGTAATGAAATTTCGGGAGTTCGTAATTTTATTTGAACGAGCTCAAAACATGGAAAAAATTAGTTATTATAAGAAACAGAGTGAGACAAAGTTCGAGACTTCAATAAATGAAATGTATCCAGAACGTATTTACTTCCTCGCCAAAGAAAATGAAAGAATTGAGTAGCCATTTTCAATGTCATCAGGGTTTTACGTTAGAGATAGAATTTAACAGAATAGTATGAGATCACCGATGCCATCAATAGTTAGTGCGGTAGTGTTTGAAATGTAAATAGACTTGAATGCAGCCATTGTGGCTGAAATCACTCCGGAGCGTGTAGTTTGAAAGACGAATTCTATTTTACTTGTGGATTCCCCTATCATTTTAAGAAAGATTGCCCGAATCGAACTGAGTTAAATAGAGATCAGAATGCAAAAACCTGTTGTTATTTTTTTCTAGAGGTAGACGACCAGGAAATAGTGGTACGGCAGGAGTCAGTAGAAGTGAGACCGAGACATAGCAGTTCGATTTGAAGCTCAAGCTCTTGATAGAACTTATACGATCCATAAATACGAGGAAGCCTCAGCTCCTAATGATATTGCTGCTATCTTTTCTATCTTTGATATTACAGTATATGCATTAATTAATTCTGGGTTGAAACATTTGTATATATATGCACTATGTTAGTAGCAGAAAAAGTTTACAGGTTGCATCATTGGATAAACAACCTGATTTGAAAACAGTGTCCATTGAAAATTCAGGGTTATGACTTTTCTGTTAATTTGATGTTACTGCCATTTTATGAATTTGACATTATTCCGGGAATGAGTTGGTTGATTGTCCATGATGTTATAGTGAATTGTTGTCAGAAACGGATTAATTTGAAATGCTAGAATGGTGAATTAATTTTCATTGAATATGTTATGTATGATTGTTTCAAATATGATTTTAGTGATATCCGCACATAAATTTATACGAGAAGACTGTGATATATTTTAACTTATATCTTGAATTCTGGAGAACCTGAAATGAAAGTTGATCACCGATAGTTTGTGAGTTTACATATGTTTTCTTGCAGAATTGTCAGGTTTACAACCAAAGTGAGAATTTGAGTTTGTTATAGAATTTGTCTCACAGACTGCTCCGATTTTGATTGTTCTGTACAGAATGACTCCAACAGAGTTAAAGGAATTAAAAGTTCAGTTGCAAGAAATAATTGACAGAGGTTTTATCCAATCGAGTGTATCACCTTAAGACGCACCTATACTGTTTTTGAAAAAGAAAAACGGGGATGAAATTGTGCATAGATTATCGATAGTTGAATAAAATTACAGTAATGAACAAATATATTTTGCCTCGTATTGATGATTTATTCAATCAACTATAAGATACTACAATGTTTATGGAGTTTGATATCAGATTTGGTTACTATTAGTTGCAAGTTAAAGATATTGATACATCGAAAATAGTGTTTAGAACTTGTTGCAGATACTAAGAGCTTATAGATATGTCTTTTGGATTGAATAATGCTTCAACGACATTAATGGATCAGATGAATCAGGTTTTTCAACCACTTTTTGACAAATGAATTATTAAGAATTTCTCGATAATTATATTACTGATGATGAAGCTTTTATAGAGACACGTTGAATTTGTTTGATCAGTTAAGTGCTAGCAGAGTTTTGATCAGTTGAAAACTTTATTGACAGAAGCTCCTATACTGATTCAGTTTAAATCCAAAAAGGAATCCATTATTTATAGTAATGTTCTAGGCTGAATGCTGATGAAATTTCGTTGCCAAAATTGCCTTTACACGGGCCTTGTGTGATTAGTGCATCAGGTGGACAAAGACTACCCTTTTTGTCCAAGTTTGTCCCCCTCATGATATCAGTGTCACAGTGTTGAGAAGATGATATTACAATACCCCAATCAATTTCGAACTTGGGGGTCTTCTTTGAGGATGGATATAGCGATACCAAAAGTGGATATCGTGATCTCCAATCTTTAAGCCTGTTAGAGGTATCGCGATTCCAAGGTATATATATCGCAATGCCCTTTCTTTTGGTGTTATTTTCGCTCGTTTGAACCTCCAACATTGTAACAGCTCGATTTTGGGGCTAGTCGGAACAGTGGTTTCAGAACCACTAATCCGAGGTCAGAGAAATTATTTTTTTTAATATTATTTTTACGTGTTACAACATGATTATATGAGTGCATGAAAATTTTGGTGAATTAATTTTAGTGATTGCATACTTAATTTTGAAAAAGGACTAAATCGCATAAAGTGCGAAAGTTTTGTTCTACAAGCTAAAGGTATCAAATAGCTATAGAACCAGAAATTGGAGGTCCTTAATGTGCAATTAGGCCCTTAGGAGAGTGTTGGCCGGCCATAGGGGACAAGAAAATGCAAATTGGTCAAAGTTGGTGGAATTAGGTGACTAAATTGATGAAATAAAATAAAATAAAGAGAAAAAGATATCATCTCTTCCTCTTCCTCCCTACCACCGAAATTTTCAGCAAAGAGGAGCTTTGGAAAGCTTGAAATTTTCAGCAAATTAAACCTTTGCAAATAAGTCATCTTGATGGTCATTTTTAATGATTTTTGTGTTTTTGGAACCCTTGTAGCTTAAGCTAGCTAATGAGGGGACTATTTTGCAAAATGATTGAGAGTCTAGGGTTTTTCAAAGAGAAAATTAGTGTTGTTTGCTGAATTTTTTTGGAAGAAAATGAAACTTGGTTGTTAAATAAACAACTTTTGTGAAAGGAGTTTCCATGAAAACACCTAAAATGGACCTTTTTGTAAAGGTTGTAAAATAGGTAGTAAATGTGTGAAATAATTAGATTTGTGAGTTGCTATAATCTTAAAATAGACTCGTGGTTAATGAGGAAATATGATGAAAATCGATTTACGAGCCTAGGGGCAAAATCATAATTATGTGAAAGTCTAGGGGCAAAACGGTAATTTTTCCAAAGTAGGAATTTTGAAATGTCTTGATTAATGTGGTGATTAAATGAGTGAATTTTATCATTATAGATAAAAAAAACGGAGTCCGGACCTAGACCGGGGGAAAACCAAGCTAGTAGACTAATTCAATTTAGTCGCTCACTTTTTGTATACCGAGGTAAGTTGTAAGTAAATAATACAACGTTATTGTATTTATGCATTAAAAAATTGATATTGCATAAAATGTTTGATTATTGTTGTGAATATGCATGATGAGAATTGATGTAGTAAAAACTCCCGATTGAACCTTAGGAATAGATTAGATATCCATGCCATGACATTTGGGGTGATATGCGTGCTAGTGTAAGACCATGTCTGGGGCATGGCATCGGCCACATTATGAGAGCCAGTGTAAGACCATGTTTGGAACATGGCATCGGCATTGATATGTGTGCTAGTGTAAGACCATGTCTGGGACACGACATCGGCCATATTATGAGAGCCAGTGTAAGACCATGTTTGGAACATGGCATCGGCATTGATATGTGTGCTAGTGTAAGATCATGTCTGGGAAATGGCATCGGCCATATTATGAGAGCCAGTGTAAGACCATGTTTGGAACATGGCATCGGCATTGATATGTGTGCTAGTGTAAGACTATGTTTGGGACATGTCATCGGCAACATTATGAGAGCCAGTGTAAGACCATGTCTGGGACATGGCGTCGGCATTGAGATGAGAACTAGTGTAAGACCATGTTTGGAACATGGCATCGGCCTCGATATGTGAGCCAATGTAAGACCATGTCTGGGACATGACATCGGTATTTTACCGTCTTGTGTGAGGCTTTTCGGGTATCCTTTGGTATTCCAACTGGTTCAACGGGTAATTAGAGTTTGTGTCAAAAGTGAGAAAAGTTGTGACTAAATCGTAAGTGATACAGGTACCAATATGAAATTCACGAGAAATGAGCTCGAATTATGTTCTATGATTAGTAAGGGTGAAATTGAGTAAGTTATGCCTTTAATCATTCGGGAATTATGTGCAAGTTTATAATATGTTATGAGTATGATAATGCATGGTAATTGTTGTTAATTATTTACATGCGACTTACTAAGCTTTGTGCTTACTCTCTTTCCTTTCCATTTTCTTATAGTATCGCCAAGCTAGCTCGGGGATCAAAGGACATCAGAGGCTCGATCACACTATCAATTGAAACATTTGGTATAGTTAGATTTATCTTTTTGAGTATGGCATGTATAGGGACTTAGTCTTTTGTCGAATGTCATGTTGTTTTGGCCAAATGTGTTGGCTTATTTTGAAGATTGATCCATTTTGTATAAGGCTATGAGTGATGGCTATTACTTATTATTGATATATGAAAATGATGATGTTTTTCATGAATGTGCAAAATGCATGGTTGAGTAATTGGTAGGTTAATGCATGAATGAGTAGGTTATTTGATGTGGCTTATGTTGGTTCAAGTAAGGGTGGCAGAAAGGGCTTGGTAAATAGCCTTGTTTTTTGTCCACACGGGTAGACACACAGGCATGTGTCTAGGTCGTGTGTGACACACGGTCTGCCCCATGGGCGTGTAGTTTGGCCGTGTGTCCCCCTTCACCCTAAGTTGGCTAATCAGAATGCCCAGTAGTAACCACACGGGCTAAGACACGACCGTGTGTCTCAACTGTGTGGAAGACACGGCTATAGGACATGGGCATGTGCCCAGGTCGTGTGAAGTCTGCACTTGAATTTAGGAATTTAATTCGCCACACGGCCTAAGCACACGGGCGTGTGCCTTGGCCGTGTGACCTTATTAGGTTGATGACGTCAGAGACAGAATGTCAAGGTTTTTACACACAGGCGGAGACATGGGTGTGTGCCAGGCTGTGTGAAAACCCCTGTAGGTTCGAATTGAAAAATAAATCCATACGGCTAGGGACATGGGCGTGTGTGACCACACGGTCTGTCCACACGGGCGTGTCCCTTGCCACACGGACGTGTGCCCCTGTTTTTAGTGAAATTTTCCAAAGTTTTCTAAAGAGCCTGGTTTAGTATCGAACCATTTCTAAGGTATGTTTTGGGCCTCATAAGCCCATATTAAGGACGTTAAGAGGAAGTTTGAAAAGTTTTAAATTTGAACGAACTTTTATGACCCGGAAATGCTTGTTAGTATGTGTTCTGAGTTAGGTAATGCCTTGTACCCTGTTCCGGCGTCAAATACGGGTAAGGGGTGTTACAAACATGTCCCTACACCACTCAACCACACGTTAGGTCCCCCAATGGCACTATTGACCAATTTGGGTCACAATATGAGTAAAAACGAGAAATTTACACTTATTAACTTAAAATTTAAAAATTATGAAAAACTACGAAAAAAAAATTACTTTGCTTGAGAATAAGCTCCTTAAGTATACCGGGAAAGCCTAATTTGCCATATCAAATTATGGCAGATCACTAGGCATGCAAACTATTTATCACACCCGAATTTCTTTAAGATCCCGGATTTAAAAGGTCCCGAACTATTTGTCACTTATCTATTTATTCACCTAGAGTTGTCAATTCCAAGTTTCTATGTTTATTCAATTTAGTCTAAATTATTCCAATTCAGTCCCTAACCTTTAAATTAATTAATTAACATTTCAATTAATCAACTACTATATGAATTTAATTCAAGCCCATACTTAACAAACAACACCCAATCATTTTTATATTCATTAAAATAATTAAACCACACAAATTGATAGAGTTTAGAAATGCTTAGAATTTTCGAAAAAGTTCTTGATTTATTTGTTGAAATGGTGCATAAAAAATAATCCATGACTCCAATCATGCAATTGCAAGATTGGATTAAGAAACCAACTAAAAATCTATTAAAGTTTTATGTAAGAACTCAAAGATACAACACGATCCTTGTACCTTTGAGTGGAAAAGACAAAATTGCAAGGAAAAAGATTATAAAAGCAACAACCACTAAACCTAAATTAACCTAATGACAAAGCTCTTCAAAAAAAAATTTAAAAACTTATATAGGTTTAACCTAAGATGAAAAAAAATGCCCTTATTTAAGAGTTGACTTGGCCTGTTTTGACTAAGAAATGCTCTTGTAGAATTTGTCCCATCAAACTTCAATGTCGTGGCACCAAGACCTTAGTGTTGCGAAACCCCCAACAACTTACTCCCAGAGCTGTTTGGTGGCCTCGATGTCGTGACTCTAGTTCATGGTGTCGCAACTCTGACCCTTTGGATGGTTGAAATTTCTCAACCTTGGAGATTGCCCTCGATGTCATGACCTTAGAAGCCCAATATCACAACCATAGAGTAATGTCGCGACTCAAACCCTTCAATGTCACAACTCCATCACCAACTCACTTTCAATTTTTTGTTGTTGAAATTCATGTCCTCATGGTGATGGAATGCTTTGATGTATCGACACTGAAGATCTGATGTCAGAACCATGGGCATGGTATCGAGACTAAATTTTTTGGACTAATATATGTAACTTTTGCGTAATTATAGTACCACCTTGGTCTAAAAAACCATAGGTACCAAATTAGAAAAAATCGCCAAATTCATGTATCAACTTGTATGTTAAGCCTAAAATAAATTTAAAGTTGACTGATTAAAGTATAATCCCTTGCTTAAAGCACATAATTCTTTGACCTAAATAAAAATATAAAAAAAAATTCTAAGGTAACCAAAATCCTTCTCAAAGTTGTATTTTTTTAAAAAAAGAGGTTAAAGTGTAAATTTTTCATCATACTATATTTGTTATTATATTGTGAAAAATATGAGTAAATTTAGCATTTGATTCTTATATGATTGAATTTTACTACTAAGCTTTAAATTTTATTAAAATTTGCCACCAACTTTGAGTTTTAATTGAATTTCACCATTCAATGTTAATTTTGATGATTTGTAAACATAATTTAATAAGAAAATTTCTTTCTAATAATTTATTTTAATAGTTAACAATAATTTAACTTATAAATATAAATAATTAATAATTAAAATTAAAATTTCTATTTAATGAAATATAAACTTCAAAAATAAAAAATACATATATCATAAAAGAATAAGTTTATTTTTATAAAATAATTGTTTTTATTTAATTTTAAATTATTGTTGTTTAATATTAAAGTAAAGTATAGAAATTATTTTTATTAAAATTTATCTTCAAGTTATTTTAAATTAAAGTTGAATAACAAAATTCAATATAAAATTAAAGTATAATGGTAAATTTATTTTTAATTTATAAAAATAGTGGCATATCAATTAAAATAAATTCCACTATATTAACGAATTTGCTTATTTACCCAAAAAATTTTAAATAAATATCAACAATACACATTTTAATTTTTTTTTTCATCGTGTTGTTACTCGTTAATTGGATGCGATTTATTATTTTGCTCAGGTTTATAATCCTAAATATATTTCTCCTTTAATAAATGGCTTAATATATTATTGGTTACATGAGTTTGACATTTTTTAATGTGATATTTGTGTTATTTTTTGTCCAATTTAATATATGTATTTGGTAAAAGTTATCCATTTCGGTATCCAAATGTAGTAATATTAATTTTTTTAGTGTTTAATTCGGGTTTTAGGGTTTATTTTTGAAAGTTAATTGCTAATATTATTATATTTAAGTTTTTTTATGATTTTATTAACAAAACAAATTCAGTGTTATTTGTGAATTTGTTTAATTTTACTTTTAATTTATCAAATACAATGGGATAGATGTGATTTTATTTGAATTTTAGAATTGTTAATTATAAACTTTCATTAAATCAACTCTAAAACTCAAATTAAACGCTAAAAAAATTAATATTGCTGTCGTCAAGAGCCAAAATGTATACAGAAAAATAAAAAACAACATAAGTGTAGTATGAAACTAATTTACTAATTTATGCATTAAGCGTGTTTTCCTTTGATATTATTTTCTGGGGATTTCTAGTTGCAATGGAACAAGGGGAGCTCGATTTTTCGAACCAAGATGTGTTTTTCGGTGGCAATAGCACGGGCAAGATTCCAATCAGTTACCCGATGAACAGTTTTTTCAATGATTCTCGTGCAAGAAGTTGTTTTTAAGATTACGATATAAAAGTTAATAATTTAGTATTTCTTTCCTCAGACTGCAATAATTTTTTTTATAAATTTTAATTTTTGGAAAATTTTGAATTCAAGGGTTTTCTCAAATTTGAGGTGGTTTTTTGTTTTTTTTTTTTTTTTTTTGGAATTATTGTATTTTTAAAAAATATATATAACTAGTTTTTAATGTTATATCAATAAAATTTTGATAACATGATTAACGTAATTCGAATTCAAACCGTACTTGAGATAGTGAACATCTTAACTATCATACCAACACAGTCTTGTGAACAAAAAATTTCAAATCTCAAAAATATTAAACCTTTATTCCAGGGGGTTAGGCAAATATGTATATTAATAAAATTTTAATATAAAAAAGTTCACCTCTTTATTTATCCTAATGGCCAGTGCACGGCACAGATGATATATAGCAGCTGTTATCAATGTGGGAAACAATAAAAATAGTTTAAAGGTTGGAGGAGTGGAGTGGGGAGTGGGGGTGTTGTATTCCGACTTATAAGTTGGAACATATGGTGTCAAAGTAATGGCAACTTCAATTCTTTCCCAACACAATCACGTGTGTTAAATCCAACCATCGTTCATTTTAAAAAATTCTCTCAAAAATCGATTGAGTTTTAGTTCCATTAGCGGAGAACGTGGGTTTGAATCTAGTCTTAAATATTGTGTCAAAAAAAGGCAAATATAATCAAATTATTAAAAAAATCTCTAAAAATATTAGGTAAAAATATATTATAAGTCCTTGTACTCTTCGTAAATTTAGAATTTAGTTCTTATATTTTTATTTTTAAGAATTTAGTTGCTCTACTTTTTAGATTTCAAAATCCAGGTTCAACTGTTAAAATTATTTTATTAAATTCAGATTCATTACAATATCATTCTTTTAGTTACATTGCTAAAAACTAATTTTTTTTTATTTTAAAATGTCACACCAACAAATTTAACAAAAAAAAATTAACAATGTTAACAATTTGATCTAAATTTTGAAATTAAAAAAATAAATTGACTAATTTTTAAATTTGTGAAGAGTATGGGGACCTACAGCAATTTTAACCAAAAAATTATCTTTGAAAAGGTAATATTTAAATGAAAAAGACAAAATTTACCATTTATAATTTCTGTTATTCAATTTACTTTTGGTTTTTTGTATTTTTTTTTTTTAAGAAAAAGTGTTTTGATAAAAAAATGCACTTACAAAACATTATATTTTAAATAATAAAAATCTAATTAGTTTTTAAAATTATTAAATTGAATTATGATCAAAATTATATTCTAATATAAACATAGGTTAAATATGATGTGTTTTCAAGTTAATATATACAAGTTTATTTTTGATAGATTTTTAATGATAATTAATTTTATTTTTTTGTGTTCTTTATTATTTATTATTTTATTCAATTTTTATATAAATACATTTTATATTTTTAAGCTTAACTTAATTCAAGTATTCATTAAAATTTTTAATTTAAAATAAAATAGTTAAATATCTTTAAAATTTTAATGTAAAGAGGAAAATAATTAAAATAAATTTGAATAATTATTAGTTTGATTATTAAAGATTTTATTGGTTATAATTGTAATTTCATTTTTTATTTTTTCTCTAGTTTATTTTTTTTATCATCATTAAATTCTTTTACATACTAACCACGAGAATTAAGTGAGAAGGCAATGATCTCTCCTACCTTAACTAGTGGTCGAGGGTTCAATCCTCAACTTGGGTATGTAACAGTTTTAAAACTCGTGACCAGCACCTACTTCCATAATGGGCCTATAGAATATAAAATATAAAATATTAGTTATTGGACTCGCTTTGGTAGATATTTTGAGAAATAAAAAAAATTACATACTAATATTTATTTTAATAAAAATAGTTTAAATGATTCACCTCCACGTTAATATATCATAAAATAAATTTTAAAATTAACGTAAAACACAATTTAATTCGAATTTTACTTTATAATACTTTGATGAAATATTATTTTTAATTAAAATAAAGAAAATGAATAAATATAAATTGCATGATTAATAAAAAACGAAGGTACAAATGTCTTTTTATTAAAAAATTATTTAGGGTGTGTTTGATAAATCATTGAAAATTTTCAACAAAAAAGTGTTAAAATAAATAGGTAGGTCACTATGTATCATTTAATGTAAAAAATATTAGATTAGATTGATTTTATTTTATTTTATTAAAAATTAAAATAATTACCCTTTTTAAAAAATTATATATTTAAATTATTATATTATCTTTCATCCAAAACTTTCCAAATAATATAGTCTATTATATTAATAAGGTTAAAACTAAAAAATAATATTCTTTTAGAAATCAATATTTACTTAAATCGAACAACATAATTATATTCAGTACTTATATTTACTAATTCACCAAACAAAATTTTAATATAAAATTCAATACTTATAAAATTTAGCAATAAAAATTCAGTACTTAATTTTTCAACACTTAAATTTACAGTTTATCAAATATACCCTTAGGTAGCGTTTAGTATGATAGAAAATAGTCACTTTCCTAGAAATTCAATTAGTTAGAAAGTGATTCTAACGTTTAATAAGTTAAGTTTTATTTACTTCGCTTGAAATCTAACTTTTTATTAGGAGTTACTTTCCCTTGAACATGATAATGTGATTCCCATGATAAAATGTGAAAAATTTACTTTTCCATGTAGATTAAAAATAAAAAAAAATTAAGACAACTTTAACCCTATTTTATATTGATTTAGGATATTAGTCAATTAAAATTTAAAAAAAAAAATCAGCATAAATAAATTTTTATTTATAACATTATAAGTTCATTATATTCTCTTGACCTTTTCTTTTTGAAAAAAAAAATATCACTTTTTGGTATCTACTCGAACAAAAACAACAATTCTTTTATGAGAATTTAATCATAGGTTTAATTCATTACAAAATTGAGACTTCTTTGAAACATCTTCATTCTTTTTTAAATTAAATCACCTTCAATTTTGAAGAAAGAACAATAAAAATACAAAAGAGGCTAACCAACTCTCTCACCTACAAAATTGATTTACTACTTGTATTTGTATGAAATACCTTTTTTATATATATAAAATATGGGTATAATTGTTCTATTTAGGTTGTGCAAGCCACCTATGATTTTACATTCTTACGATTTAATTATTTGTAATTTTACTCACATTAATATCTAGAATCAACTATTTTTTTTATATTCATATTAGTTAGCCTTTAATTAAAACAAAACATGATTCCAAATGTTTTTTTTAACATATGCAAAACAAATTTGAAACAATTTTGCTTTCAATTAAATTTATAAATTAAAAAATAATTTAGAAAATGATCAATTAAATTTTATTATTAAATATTTAATCCAAATATTTTTTAAGAATAAAGTTTATTATAAAAATTAAATACATAAATATTATCTTTTATTCAATAAGGGTAAATTCGTAAATTATCATTACACCCTTAGGAAAGTATTTAGTTAATCAAATGTAATAATGTAACTTTCTTGAGATTTTAATCCATAGCTTCCAATGTATACAAAACGTTGTAAAGTAAATTTCTCAACAATCATATTCAACATGGGAAAATACCAAACGCTACCTTAATAAATAAATGTAAAAAGAATTTGATTTAGGTTTCGTCAACCTTCGGGGCAAATGGGTATTTCTCAAACTATAAAGGTAAATGTTTTTAATGAAACCTTACCTTAAGGGGGTTAGTGAATTTTACCCTAATTTGCACCATATTTTTGTACTTACATATATATAGAAATATAACATGTATATACTTATTAGGATAAAACATTGACCATAGACAAACATTTGCCTATGAACTAAATACAGACATAATCCAATGATTTCATGCAATCGTAACTCATTAAAACTGGTATCAAATACCATCTGTTGCCATAATTCTCAATTTGCTTTTTATCAATCTGCATTTTCAGTCCAAGCATTGGAGATCAAATATAGAAATAGAATCAGATAATACACATTTCGGCTAGACCATTACTGTTTTACTCGTGTTTTTCGTTTTCCGGACAATCCAAGGATAGGAGAAAGGTTGTAGGAGTTATGATTCGAATCTCAAACTAACTGACAATCACCTATTAAAGGTAAGTGTATTAACCAAATGAGCTAAGCTCCGTGTTTTAGTATTAATGTCAAGAAATTCAAGCAGCTGGCTTGGCTATTGCCTAGGAAAAAAAAGGCCAGGAGCATTATCCTTGTAGGCATACCAAGATTCAGAGAAGCAAAAACTGAGGCAAAAAAAGAAAGGCAGCTTAAGGAAGTAAGCATGGTGCAGAGTTTTACCTCCCCATCTCTTTACATATAATTTTGAAGATAACTATAAACTACTATAGGTTTCATGCTCCCTGCAGATAATGGCATCTACATTGATTGACAAATGGGTTTAATACTGAGAATAAAGTGGGCAAGGAGGAGATGAACCAATTTCAGAAACAAACAGAATCTTCGTAAATTACATCCTCTTTCTTTGGCCTAAAATTCTAAAAAGCAGGCAACAAAGCAAGAGGCTAATCGAATTGTTGAATGAGATTCGATGATCATTGGTTTTTAAATATTGCAGTCTCTTTGGAACATTAGGGGCAGGGTATGGTGCCCACAAGAAATGGGGGTCCAATGCAAAAAAACTGCTTCTAGATAAAAGTTATCTGCAATTACTTCTAACTAACCAAGCAAGAACCTGAAAACGTCCGTAAGCGACACGACGCCTTCTACACGGTTACTGCCGGCTTCCACAATGACAAGCCGTCGAACACCTGAAATCAGGATGGGGAAAATATTATAATGTCATACAGTGATATATATTCGAAATTATAGTACATGATTTATCGGACTTGAAGGCCAATACGTGTCCATATATATTTCAGTGCTACATTTAAAAAAAGACCCATCCATAAAATCATTATCCTTCTTTTTTAAATGGAGTTTAAAATAAAAAAAAATGAGAGAAAGTCACCAGGGTTTGCCAATTGTTCCATCACTTTAAGCAATGTATCAGTGCGCAAACACATCTGACATCTTTGACTTCTCATCTCATAAGGAGTGTTAGAATCTTGTCCCAATTGCAATGCCTAATGAGTACATAGAGAAGAAAAGTTAGGAAACAAGTTTTCAGCAAAATCAGAAGATAATGGTTTTGAACCAAATAGGATCATCTGAATTTGAGTAGATCTAATGTATGTTACTTAAGAAATGACAAATATTCTTACTTTTCATTTTTGTAAGAAAGTGAAATGGATTTCATATAATCAGAGAAAAACTTAACCTTCGCTTGGTAGGGTGGCTAGCCAAAAACATAAAGATAAAACAATGTTGGAAGAGAAAAGTGAAAAGATAGAATATACATATTTCCATAGGAGTGCAAGATGAAAAAGTTAATATTTACTTTCCATCTATTGCTTGGCAGGTTGAAAATTGAAAAGAAAGAAAACAAGAACTTGTATGATTTTAAGCACGGAAAAGGTAAATTTAAACATGATGGACAATCTTGTAAATATGCAAAAACTTGACTCACTCCTCTACCATTTTCTCTCCTGATATGTTTCCACTTTCAAATAATTTGCTTTCTGAAAAAGAGAGAAAAACGGTCATCTTCTTTATTTTCTTTCCTCTAACTATTCTCTCACACTAAGCAAACTCAAAATGACCGAAACAAGTAATCCAAAAGATCAAACTTAAATTAAGTATAATTCCTTTAAAAAAATAATTGATTAAACGCAATACTTACAACCTAAATTATTAATTTGTTTTACATTTTTATTATTTAATTTGTAACTTGAAATTGTATTATCATTATTTATTGTCATAAAATAGACTTGTCCATGGGTCAGGCTGTGCAGCAGCTCAGCTCCAAAAAAACTTTCTAAGCCAAAGGCTCGAATTCGGCCCAGCCCAACAATACATTTTTATAAGCAATTACACTGCAAGATTTTAGTCCAAGACTACCGATAAAAATTAGGGTAAGAAGTCTTAAAATTTCCACCTCTCTAAGGATTATCAGCTTCAAAGCATCCTTGACACATCCAACCTTGTTTTGGTAGCCAAATGCATAAAACAGATACCAGGAAGAAGACAGAACCTTACCTGATAAACGGTCATTTCGTTTAGATTATGCGTATAAGCTCTGCCTTTTGCCAAAGCCGTTATGTCACTGAAAATAAGACAACAAAACTGAGAACAATTACCACCCTCAATCCAAGATCACAATAAGTTCTGCTTGCGAGTTGCGAGAAAGAAAATCAATCGAGAATGGCGCCTTACCTCCGACTATATATGTCCAGTAACGAGTCATTGTCATCAACTATAGGTATTGAACTTACTCGAGCTGTGAAGACAAAGGGAAAAACCTTATCATACTATATATAAAACATAAGCACATTATTATCTCTTATCTTTTTAGGTTGAATCTCAAGGTATTAAGCTTAACCTTGTCCATAACTTCAAACAAAACCACAAATATCTTCTCTTTCATACCTTGAACTAGCATATTTAATGCTGAACTAAGAGAAGCAGTAGGTCTCAGCATTGCAAATGGCGGACTGCTGGATTCGCCGATTCTTGGAACCCATGTACCCAGAGGGATTGCATAAATAGGTAATTGCAGCACGGGCAAAGAACCAGAACAATGTTTAAAATACCTGCATAAGCCTAGAAAATCAAACTCCATTGGTTAGGAAAATCATTTACTTCCCAACAAATAAGTAAAAAAACATATATATTATTAATCGAAAAATAATAAAAGGCTCACATTTTAGTATTCCAGAAAGAGAAGCAAGATGTAATAATTGGGGAAATGAACCATCTTCTGAGGATGAATGGATAACAGGAACTATAGCTACTCCACTTTGCAAAATTTTCAAAGCTACATCCTTCAAATTATCACATGGCCCAGCCTGTATGATCAACAAGGGCCCTCGTAAACACAACTATTAAAAAATATGCTTTTTCTCAAATGGCACAGAACAAGGGAAACAAGAGATGAAGCAGAAAGCCATGAAATTGGAACATATAACAGAAGGGAACCCAAAGAGGCAGCCTTCTCAAAACACCAACCAAAAGGGAGCATAGCATGTAATAAATAGGCATTGGCAACCAAAGATGGGAAAAAAAGAAAAGAAATGATAGGGTGTTCTTTTTCCTAACGAAGACCATTTTACTTGCACACAGTTGTCATATGAGGAGCATGATCATTGATTCTTTTCCATTGTCATTATTACATAGAATAATCATTCCTCAAATGGTTATTGATTCATTGTTATCATTACATAGAACAAGGTTGCCTCGGGAGGAGCATAGCTGCATGGAATTACTCCAACCTTGGCCCTAATTCTTTCAACAGTCTCATTATATACTTCAGGCTGAAATTTTCTTTCTTGACATGATTGCTAGATAATGTTCCAAGGAGCACTTTACTTATGTTTTGGCCAGCTTTGTTAACTCGTAATGAAATGTGCTTTCCTTGTCACTAGAATTCTTGCAACTATATAATTTCTATTCCCAGAATATGACTGTAAACTTGTTTTCTCACTTAATATAATTCTTAAAATGCAGAATAACCACATTGGTAGTTGAGCCAAAACAAGAATCTGGAAGACATAATAGCAGAATAAACATCTAGTTAGGCTGGTCACCATCCATACCTCACACTACACCTAGATGATATATGCATGTCTATACTAAAACATAAACATACAAACATGAATGGAGAAACAGCTCCGCTCATTTGTACAAACAAACAGAAAATGCATGTGCATGAGCATAAAAATAACATCTTTCGTGATTTATCATCCAAGGCAAATCACCATATTAAACACTAACATAGATGAGATGTTTTGGAATTGGTCTCCCATGCCCATCAACTTGCCGGTTCATGTATGCCTTTCCCTCTTTCCAAGCAGAAATAGTGTGTGTTTCAAGCTCTTCCTCTGTCAGATTTGATCCATGATTTCCAAGCTGCATAATGAAAATTTTTAGCATTAAGAGAAATATACAGGACAGAAGATCCATCTACCAGACTATCTAATATTAATATCCTGAAACTTTCTAGTTATTTGGAATTAGAGAAACAGGAAAATTCTTGCTAAATTTTTGAAAACTTGATAGTACCAAAACATTTATTTCTGCATTGGAAACATACCTCTCTCAGAATCAATATAAAATCTGAAGCACTCAGAACTCCAACAAACTTCCCCTTGCAATTGTCCCAAAGCGGAGCCAAAGCAATACCCTAATAACAGCTAGACTCAGAAATACTATGTATCCGAACTATTAATAAGCAACAAGCAAATATGCATGAATGTTACTAAAAACGTACATGATGTCAAAATCGAGAGTAAACACATCTACGGCTAGAAAAGGCTCTAAGAAGCATTAGCAAAAGAAAATTACAGAGGTTTCCGCTTCTTTCTTTCTTTATTTGTTTTTATACGGTGGCTGAGTATAAGGCTATGCAGAACATGTATCTCATCCAGAAATAAATTCAGGAAGCATTAAATGAAAATAACCATATTCATTCCTCAGACATCCCATAACTGATACCTGCTCAGACAGAATATGAAATGCTTGCTTTACAGGCAAATTAACATCCAAGGCAACAACCTGTAAGGCAAATCTGTCTAAATTAGCAAAGTGGATTAACATGCACTGATCAGAATCAAACATGCAGGGAATGTGTAAATTGTGAAGGAGGGTTAATAGGAATGCATCCAAACCTTGCCTGACTCGGGGAGTAGCTCATAAGCAGTATGTGCTGCCAAGAATACAGAGATGCGATGACGGCAGGCCTGTACATCCTCTTCTGAAATCCTTGGCATTGCTTGATTCAATGTAACTGCAGAGATTCGATGCTGCATTGCAGAAAGGTATCAAAATCCACTTGCACGAGAAAGTAAAAGGAAATAAAAAGGCATTAGTGAATGAAAAATATACAAGGTAATAAAGAGGCATTAGTGAATGAAAAAGTATACAAGGTGCATGATGAGCATGCATTAAGAACAAAAATGCAGCAAGCACCAATCATATGCAGACTACAGAGTTTGCACAGGCAACTAGATTTGTGACAACTTAAACTAATATAAAAAAAGTCCCAAATCATTAGACTCCATTTGGTATTTCTATTGGAACTGCATTTGTCTGCAAATGCAATGTCAAAGTCAAACAAGGTCACATTTTCAGTAAAAAAAGAACCTCAATTGCAATGAGCTGTTAGCAATCACAAAAAGCAACTTCCTACCTGCTTTTGCAATCTACTTTTGCCAGTATGATGAGTTTTCATTTTATACCAATTTTTAAACTCAATCACGAACCTAAACTAGGCCCTAAAACTAAAAATATTTTCAGTAAGTCATGTACACAATTATGGAATATAACTAGCGCTTACTGTGAGACCGGTATCCACTTCCATGCTATTCAGAACATCCAAACGAGGTTGCACCTGAACAACCTCTACAGGTACAGGTAAAGCTTCGAAAGTATTAACTATTCCATATTCACCATTCTTGTGAGGTTGCCGTTCATCATGTCGCCATTCACCATCAACAAGAAACTTGTACTGCAAGGGAGAACCAACACAAACATAAAACACTAGGATTGACACGTTCCATAATAGCTTGACAACAAAGCCATCCTAAACTAAATCTTATCAACAATAGTACTTGACATTCTGAACTGATAAAACTTACCACTGAGCGAAATAGAAATTACCCATATAATATTTCTAAAAAATTTAGAATTTCCAGTTCCTATAGAGCAAACTAACTAACCTCATGGCAACCATGTGATACGGCACAAACGGCTTGAAAGACATTGGGGGCACCTTCAACCTGAGACATTGGCACCAACTCGGCCCACCTTAATTTTCAAACCATTAATCATTAATCTAAATACTAATCATAAACCTAAACATTATAGTTTTCATATCAATAACAATAACATTTAAAAAAAAAAAAAGTCTCACCTATTGAAAGAACCAGAAATGAAGACACTTCTTCCACCATATGGCCATGTAAATTGAATTGGAAACAGCATCATACCGGCAGTGGTTACTCTGCTGGCCTCCCGGACTGAATTCATATCCGAAGCAAACATTTGACAGCTGTATATATAATTCTATAAAAAAAGTTCCTAGCAATCAGTGTTTTTGAAACTTTTGTTTTCCTTTAACCACTGCAGAAAAACCTATTAAAAAAAAAAACTATCATAAGATCAAAACCTTGGCTTTTTAGTACACGCAAAACCTAACTTTAAAAGATTTTGTATTTTGAAAAAAAGAAGAAGCGAATTTGACACTCACCAAAACAAACGAATTTGCAAGTCACCAAAACAATGGAGAAAAAAAAAAAAAAACCCTTTGAATTTGGTATGGCAAATTCAGTTAAATGTCGAATCCCTAAAAATGGAATTGGAAAATAAAAAAAGAAAAGAAAATTACTTGAATGTATAGAACATAGGTTTAAAGATCGTAGGGTTTTTCCGATATGATCGAATCTGTTTTTCTTTTTAAATAATTTCTTTTTAATTTTGAGAACCCTAATTAGAAAATAGATAAATAAGTCTTTGAAAGGGACGTTGAACGGTAATTATCGTCTTTGTGTCGGGGTAAAATAAATAATAAGGAGATTTGGAAGCTGAAGGGCTTTTTTTTACTGTGGAGTTTGGGGGTAAGTTAACGGTGTTTTCAACTGTCTAACCTGTAAATTGCTTCGGTTAATGTCTCATGTGTGTTTTTGGGCTGCTAACCACGTGCGGTTACTTGGTAGGACCCATTATTCATAAAAACCAATCAAATTTAGTACATTATTATTTTTATTTTTATTACAAGAATATAACACATTTATGATGCTCCGTTAACATACTTATAAAAAAATTATAAGGATAAAATTGAGATAGTAAAAATCATCATATTTAAATTTAAATTTTATTATATTTATATATTATTTTAGTTTTTATATAAAAAGATAAAATAATATTTTCAAATTTGTATTTATGATTTTTTTTAATTTAACAATTGGACTAAATTCGATTAATAGAGAATTAATCTTATAAAAAATTTAAATAATAGTATAGATATAAATTTTAAATTTTTTAAAAATATTGAGAAAATAAATAATACTTTAATTTATAATCTATACCTTATATATTAAAACTGTCCCTAAATGGATGAGGGATTGACACCTGGATAGAAATATATGAGATGAGCCGATGAGTTGCTTACTATTTAATTGAGTTTGGTATCGGTTCTTTTATGAGTGTTTCTCTTGGGTTTTTTGATGTATTGAAAAACTTGAGAAAAGTTAAAAAAAGAAATTAGAAAAATTAAGTTTGGGTTTGATTCAATGAAATCAATTTGATTTTTTGGAAAAAGTTTTCGATAAATATTTTTATTGTTTGAGAAATTTTTTAAAAATTTGTTTTTAGTAGAACAAATGCAATATAAATATATTTGTTACAAAATATTATTCTTTTAATAATCAAAATTTATTTGATAATAAAATAATATTTCATCATAATTAAGATCATATATACATTCTTTTGGTTATCATATGTAAACTTAATAATAAACAATGTTTAATTAAAACTTAACTTAAATTGGCATGTGTTACATATATGAGTGTGGACAGTGACACATTAGAGTTGGAAGAGATAAATAAAGGTAAGCATGATTTAAATAGATACTCATATTTTATACTATAAAACATTTATTATTAAAATATTAATATAAATTTTTTTAAGAATACCATTTAAATTTTATTAATTCTTTTTCATTAAAAAACTATTCAATAGTATAATGTTTAATAAAAATATTTATAAGGAAAAGAGACGTTGAATTTTGAAATTAAGAGGAGTGGAGTTGAGAAAAACGCATATTTCTGAAACAAATAATGTGAAATGGGTAGGAAAAAAGGAGAAATAAAAAGAGGTAAAACACGACTATCATGCAACTCATTTGCTTTAGTGTAGAGGACACATGTCTTTTTGCCATCTTTTAGGATTTCATGATTTATTTTCTATTTGATATGTTTGGTTGAAAATAGTAATAGAGAATTGGTCTTCATGTGGGTATTATGGCTTATGGGTTCACTCTACTTTTTTATTCTTCTTTTTTCCTTTCTATTCTATGTATTATGAGTTTTTTTATCCTTTATTTTTATTGGACTTTTGCTTCTTTCTACTCGGGTTTGGTTCTTCTTCTGCTTCATGCTCATATGTCCTGACAGTCTAGGAATCTAATGGGAAGGGTACATTTAACTTGGACAAAAGCAAGTGCTCTTATGGATACTACCAATAGTTATGGAGCTCTTTATGTTTGTGAGTTCCTTTTAAATGAAGCATTATTGCTTTTCATTATTACACATTTTTGTTTTTGTCTGTAATCAATCTCGCAAAGAAAAAGTTCAATTTACCAACACAAGCTTTACCTATTTGTTACTAGATGCCCAGTAAACCTATAGAACCTTTCGGAATGTCATTCAAGTGGATATAATTTAACTATTCCTCATTGCCTTTTATCTCCATTGTTGCTTGCTTTAATGCAAGTATCTGTCCTTTCTAACTCATCATGTTCTTTTCTTTAGGGGTTGTTCATGCAGTGAAAAAAAGTACAAATCATTGTAAACCCTCTCATTACATAACTCATCACTCCTAAGGGCACGTTTGGTTCGCTGTAATGGAATAGAGCTGTAATGGAATAGAGGTGTAATGGAATAGAGCTGTAATAAGTAATTCAACTGTTTAGTTGAATGGAATGGAATAAATTTGTAATAGAATTCTTGTGTTTGGTTGAATAGAATGATGTTGTAATAGCATAAGGAAAAGAACTAAAATGACGAGAATACCCTTTAGAGTTTTTTTAGGTAGATGATTATTGTTATTGTTATTAAATTTTAATAAGGTTATTATTGAAAATAATTTAATAAAAATAATAAATAATTTAATCATATTTTAACATAATTATTATTAAATATAATTTAATAAAAAATATAATTTAATAACATGCTTAATATAATTATTATTATATGAATTAAAAAATCTTAATATATAATACTATAAAAATATATAATTTATTTTATCATTTTTAAACTGCAATACATATATGTGCTAAAATATCATTACTGAAACAAATAATTTAATTACTCTACAAAAAAAAAAATATTAGAAGTAGTTAATTAACTTGAGAATTATATTTCACATCTAAGCATAATATTCATATATTAACAAAAAGTTACATGATTTCATTAGTTTATATGTCATAATCCATATGTTTTAAAATTTTACAACATCAAAAAGTTACAACATTGTAATGACATTCTATCATGTCATTATACCATCCAAATATTACAAACACAAAAAGATACCAAAATATAATATATACTTTTACTTAATATCTTTTACTTAATAATAATATATAATTTAATAATATACTTATATAATAAATAAATATACATGTATTTTACAAATGTATGTATGTTAGTATCACACATTTCACCATATGCACCATACATTTGTCTTAATTTAATTTATTCATCACATAATATCAATTTAATAATAATAAATACATTAAATATTTACTTAAATAATAAGTAAATGCATACATGTATTACAAATGTATGTACAATATTTATTACACATGTATTTTATTTTTACCATACACTTGTCTTTCTTTTATTTATTTAATAATAATTAATATAATTAATTTAAAACCTTAAACATTAAAAAAATCCAATAATTAAGATTTTATCTAAGTTTGCCGTCACATCTATAGAAATTGGCTTAATTGTCATTTTGGTCCTTTTTATTTTCTTTTAATCTACAACTAAACTTTCACACTTTATTCAATTTAATCTTTTTCTCCTAATTATCCTTAATTTAAGCTAATTCACTTTATTAAACTTTAATTAACCAGTCACTTAACTTCGTAAATATTTTTAATAGATATTTACATATTCATTTTTCAAAGAACGGAGACCGAAAATACACTTTTTCGATGACCGTAAAATTCGGGTCATTACAATTATAACACATGATGAATCAAAGGAAAATAGATTATCATTCAACAAGTCTAGTACGATACAAAAAAATAATTCAAACACCACCAAAGTTTCATAAACTAGATACATGAAATAACATAAACAACGTAACATTTACTATTTTTACCCTAAACCTAACTAATTTCTAGATGCTTGCCATTCATTGAACATTCGGTTGGCTAGTTCCATCCTCCAAGTAGCCCATGCATCCGATGGATGAATATTTGCGATATTCGGTTCATTATCATCTATCACATTGCTAGGTAATCTTTCTTCCAACTCCGCTTCAATAGGATCAATACTCATATAGGTTCTAATAAAATTATGGAGCAAACAACATGCAATAATGATTCTATTGTGCACCCTCACAGGATAGAATGATGGACTCCTAAATATTCCCCATCTAAGTTTTAATAACCCAAAACATCTTTCAATAACATTACGCGCTGAAGCATGTTTCATATTGAAAAATTCTTCCGGAGTACTTGGTTGGTAACCCTGACGCCACTCATTAAAATGATACCTTTGTCCTCTAAATGGCGCAAGAAATCCCTCACGCTTTGTGTATCCAAAGCATCAACTAGATAATAACAACCTATAAAAAGAAACTATTTGTCATGGTTAATTTCCCATAAAAGTATGATCTTAAAAATTAATTCAAATTCCTATAATTTTGCACTTTACCATGCAGAACTTTTAGTCCATGTCTCCTACTAATAGCATCTCAAGAACTCGTCCATCAAAGAACATGAACCTTCCCAACCAGAAGAACATAAACAAAATGCATATCGGTGTACAAACACCTAACATATTTGTTGCTATGTCACCTTTTCGCGTTCGATATCTAGATTTATCAACTCGGAACCCTAATCTTGATGTGGGTTCCATCTAAAGCACCTAAGCAATTCTACATCACATGTATAAAACCTCGAGTTAAGATACTATATTTAAATGTAAAAGGATTAAATTATGTACGAGCTATATATAGTATTCACTCCAATACCTTGAACCATTTCCACCTTGGGTGCAGAGAATTAGTCTGTAATTGGCTCGCCTTTTTAAATAACACACCTTGTAAGCGTAATGAAAGATTTAAAACATTGCGAAATGATGCGCTAACGATTTCCCTGGACCTATTAAAGTGATGCTTGATAACTCTATTTTTAAGGTGATGAGAAATGATATGTAAAAACATTGCCACTTGCTCATCAACAAGCATGTTCCTTGACGACTTCAATCCCCTAAAGTTTGTAACATCTCACATAGTTTAAAAAGGTAATTCTATTCATCCTAACTTGTTCAATACAAGTCTCGTCACTAGCATATACAAGTCTTTTCACATAATCGTTGCAGTATAAAAATCTAAAATATAGGATCTAATCCTTGGTCTATAAGTATGTAGGCTATAGATGGCACCCAATGCAACTAAGAACCAACTCATAGCAGTACACATTTGCAACCATATTGTAACAAAGAAGACCAATTCTTTTACGCCTCTCACTTTGTCCAATCAAAGGTGAGCGAGCCATAATCGCAATATATGCATGTAAACAAGAAAGTTGTAAGACTATATTTCAAAAAAATAAAATGTAAGTCATCCATTATTTCCCCAAAGTTGTAAGAATAATCTATTTCTTAATATTTTCTCAAATAGAAACCAATTCAATTTTTCTTTTCTGAGAAAAATTAAACCATTACTAACATAAAATACTGTGTTTTTTAAGGAAAAAATAATATTGGTTGAAGGAAAATTTATGAAGATATCATATAGTTCCTAGAATAGGAGAAAGCAAACTAAGAAGCAAGAAATCTCCCTAATCCCACTTTATCTATATTCTATATCCACATTTCAAAACCTTCATAAAATAAAACCAAGAACAGTTTATGTTAACTTGTCAATCTTCTGGCCACTGGTATTTAATAACCATATTTCTCTTTCTATAAAATGATAGTCTGTACAGTGTATCTTTTTTGAACTTTTACAATATCCCTGAGGACTTTTTATTGAAATTTGCATGAAATTTTTGAGGATTACAGAAATCGGTTTCTTATGCTATCCTCTCAAAACTCATGCAGTACATTTATCACTTATTTTGGATCTGAATGCAAAGAAGACTTGAATAAGAAGATTAAGGCTAGGCAATAAGGTAAATCTGATTAAGCCAAGCCTAAACTAGATACAACTGCACCAAATTTTCATAAAATTATGCAGTTACATTTATTGGTTTCAATAGCAACCACTCAAAGCTTGTTAAACAAGACCACTGACTATTTTGATTTTAAACACAACAGTATAGAGCCAAAAGATAAGGGTTAGGGAGAAACTTGATAAGCTTCTATCAAGCTTAGCTCAAGCAGAGTTTTTAAAGCTAAACATTAAGTTGAATACAAGCAGAGCTCAACATTGAGACATGCTAAGCTCTTAACATGCAAGCACATGCCATGGTTCATTTGCGACTCTACCCGACAAGGTTAAATTAAAATTAGACCTTCTAAAAACCACCCTCCACGAAAATGAGAGTTTTTATCCAGAGACATAAGCACATAACTTTTAAACTCATAACCTATCTTTTTCACTTAAATCTACAAAATGCTTCTCCCCTTACCATCACTAAACTGAAACAGAAAACAAATGTTCAAAATTAACATAATGCTTTTTGGAAAAGAATCAAGGCAATTCCTCTAGCTCCTTATCCCACCCACCATCCAAGAAAACAAAATAAAGTTTTTCCTTTTGTTTTATCATCTTGTGGAATGTCAGTAATTAACTTAATAGTCATCTAATTCAGAGATGATTTTAAAAGTAATCGGACTTCTTGGCTGGAAAAGAAATAAGGTCCACCTAGGCCCTTCAAGATCTTTGACATGCTTCACATGATGCCCACATTAAGGATGCAAGTAAAACACAAGGCATATGCAGAGAGAGAGTTATAGAATAATAAAATCACTATATGTTAACTGATTTTAGTCATAAAAGAGACTAATAGAACAAAAGAATCTTGTTATCACAAGCAAAGATCAACAAAAATCCTGAAGAGAAAAATCCTACCAGATAAGCAACACCAGAAGCATGGCAATGTAGCATCATAAAGGTAAATTAAGGACCCATATTAAAGATGCAATAACAGTTTCTCTGTTTTTATTTCTTGCATAGCTCCGATTTGGCCTCCATCAGTTTTGGTAAAGACATTTAATTAGCAAGTAGTTGCCTCGACTTCTATGATAAGTTCCCAAGCACAATACCAAAAAAAGAAGTCAGTGACAAGTCTGTTTCAGCTCAAGTGTGCTCTAAAGCATAACTCACGAAAGTGGTTTCCCAAATGCAAAAGTCTCATGTGAAAGGGCATAGCATGAAAAGTATACTCCATTTATTAAAAATCCAAAGCCGGGAAAAATTTTCATGTTTTTATGAAAATTGGCAACTATTACAAAGTTAGAGGATCATTGGTCATGGAAATTACAAAACTTTCTTGTCTCTTTGTATTTTCATCACATAAATCACACGACCCTTTTCTTACCTTCAAGTGAGATCGCCTTCAAATATTGAAATAAGCAAAAGTTCAAAATTAGAATTTTTAGGTAATCGTTCTTGAGGTAACCTGTTTTATTTTCTTTAACATCGCTTGAACTTTTGTGCGATTGGGAACAACTTTCTTCTCTTCATCTTTTCATTATCTATTGCCAAAATAGGGGTTAATGGTGATGCAATTGGTGTCTCTTGAGATGAACTCGCTAGTAACTTCCTTGAAGTGGAAATTCCTATGCAAGTAAAACATAAGACAACTTAAAGCAAGGAGAAACAAAAACATAAAAACAAAGAATAAGGGAAATTTTAAAAGTTTCAATGAATTCCAAATATTTCGCAACGTAAAACGGTTATTGGATAGATAAATTCCTTTCGATCCGATCGGTTAATGAATTACAGAGAAAAGTGTTGCTTAAATAACTTAACTCGATGCGACCAATTGGAATAAATATTATAAGAGCACACAACAATACAACCATGTGGGACAACAAAATATAGATGATTCATTTATGGACCTCTTATAACATTGTTGAAAATTTGTTATTTCATTAGTTAGAAGCATCCTATTGATCTTCAATAAGTTGAAACCACCACAAAACAAGGGCATTATCAAATGCAAAGTTATTTCACAACAATGGTAATCAAAATCATATCAAAGTGAAAAGAACAAGTAGGCATTACCAACTGCTGGAAATATCGATATAAAGGTGTTGAGATACTAGCAGGAGATTTCCACAATTTCTGATAACTAGGCAGTTCACCTGCATAAACATTACAAATACATTTGCAATAGAAAGACAATAAATAAGAGAGGAACATTGAGCATGAAAGAAGCTGAATATATTAGTATTAACAGCCAAGTGAGTTAAAAATTCAGCTTTTCGACATAAAACAAAGAATACCCATGTTTTTTTTCCTCAGTATCAATCCCAAATTTAACTTTATGATCATCCAATAAAAAGAAAAGAGGGATAAAGAGAGAAACTAACGAGGTAAAACAGGGGAGTTTAAGCGACAAACAGAAGAAGAATAGTTGGTAGAATGAAGAGGAGGAATGCCCGGAGTCGAAGGGTACGTGAAATGGTTGCCGATTGAGAGTGTTTTTGAGGTGAAATTTTGGTAAGGGTAAAAAAGGGTTCTTCAAGCAACGAATAGCTAAACGGTGAAGAAGGAAGGGAATAGAAATCCCCAAAAATAGTTGCTTAAGCGCGGCATGGAATAGACACGTAATAGGGCATTCCATTGAACCAAACGCCTGCTTCTGTGGGTGTAACACCCCAAACCCGGCCTAAACCTTACGACCGAATCTGGCATGTCACATGAAAGGAATGTCTAAAAACTGTGCATTCGTTAAAAAACTCATATTCTTTATAGTTGTGGTGAGAAATCGAGTTTAAGTAATTTTGAATAAGAAATGGTTTATTATCATTTTAGGAAAATCCCATATTGATCATTTAATAACAAGCAATAAACAAATTGAAAGTTGAAACCAAATAAAATACCCAAGGCCTTATTACATAACAAAAACTCAAATAAAAATAAGTCCAAATAAAAGAAACGAATTTACGAGTGAACATATGTATGGCCTCCACGAGTCCACCTCAGCTCCCAAATCCGCGATCTAATGATTACCTGCAAAATTTAACTAAGGGGTGAGTCATCGAGACTCAGTGTGTAAATCCCCATCCAACAGGCCCTTACACAATTTCATATGAAAATATGCATATCATGCACCCAAACCTAGCCATCCAATGCTCCTTTCTACCCCGTGTGGTACCAAACCACCTGGTGGTGCTAAACCACTGGTGACCCAAAGTCACGATATCCATAATTGTGGTGCCAAACCCACCGTGACCCAAAGTCACGAATAATCCAATGATGGGGCCAACCCATCGTGTGATACCAAATCACTTGGCGTCAATCCCAGTATAATCGGTGTGGGGCCAACCCACTGTGGTGCTAAGCCACTGGGACGAGACGCTGAGGTGCCAAACCTCTGGTGACCCAAAGTCACAATAATCAATCTGTGGTACCAAACCACTGGTGGTGCCAAACCACTGGTGTCCCAAAGACACGGATATCAATCTTCCCCCTCCTCTCATCATACCCATGCAATATGACATAATAATTCGTGTATGCAGTATGTCATGTATGCTAGACATATATCAAATATAAGTATAACATGAATTACCATCATAATCAGATAGACATAAAACAACATAATCACCCTAATCAACCTCTAAGGGTATAACCGTAATTTTACCTACCAAGGGCATTTTCGTAATTTACCCACCAAGGGTATATTGGTAATTTACCCACCAAGGGCATTTTCATAATTTACCCTTCAGTGGTATTTCAGTAATTTACCTACTAAGGGTATTTTCGTAATATACCCTTCAGGGGTATTTTGGTAATTTACCCACCAAGGGTATTTTCGTAATTTTGCACCTACAATGGCCTTTCCCAAAGGCCCAAATGTCACCCCGAGCGACTCAGCTACCATTTCCGGTCGTACCGGACGATTGGGCCTAAAACTCGATTCCGCCCATTCGGCCCACACGCTTCGTGTGGTCCACCTAGCACAAATCTAGCCATGTATATAAGTTCCATCTAGTCTAGTTCAATATATACTACACAATCGCACAATTTACTCATAAGGGCCCACGGGCCCATTGGGCCCACTTCGGCCCATCGCGGCCCAAGCAAACCCAACCCACAAGAATACTACTTATGGCCTCAACTATCGCGCCGAAGCCCACACGCGCGCCGCACGCTCATGTGGCTACTATTGCCGTGGCCGCACTTCGGCATTTGCCGCTCTACAACTAGAGTAGAGAGAGTTACACACCGATGGGACTCGGTGTTAATCCGCGCTCCGACCACTCTGTGCCCAAACGCCTTCCAAGGTGTGTCAACCTCCTCCTCTGGAATGCTCTTTATATAGCTAGCTCTTCACCTTCCTTCTTTGTATCTTCCCGATGTGGGATCCCTTCGTCGAGAGAGTTTAAATTCAATCTGAAACTCTTCCCGTCCTGCATCGCAAAATAAATACTCCTTGCTTCTCATGAGATTCGAACCTGTGCTCCCTTGCAACATAATCCACGCTGCTAGCCACTTGGCCACAAGCTCCTCTTGTGTCTTAAACCATGCGCAACTAAATATAAATCTATAGCCAAATTCCGAGGTCCAAGTAAAAAGAAAACCAAAATGCAAAAGCCAAGACTTGAACCTTGGACCTCCTTCCTTCCTTGTGGCGTCACCCCTTGTCTCTTATGTGGCGTCACTTTGCCACTACACCACACACTCCACTTGTGTCATTTTTCCCCACATTTTATTCTTAAGGCCTACACCGCCAACTTCCAGGTTTTTTCACCTAAAACCAAAATTTCCCCAAAGCTAATATTTGATCCCGGGACTTCATAGAAGCCCTCTAACCTTCCAAAATAACTTACCTAATAAGTCTAACTTGCATTAATGCCGTTCTCAAAAATTTTAAATCAAGGCCCATTGGGCCCAATCCTACTAGGCCCAATTTTGGGATGTTACAGTGGGCCTACAGAATAAGCATGTAATAGGCATGTAATGGAATAGCCATTACATTGAACCAAACATGCTGTAAAATTCAATTACTTTTCTTTATTGTTGTGAAAATACAGTGTGAGTGGTACTTGGTAGTGCCCATTACTATCCATCACCGCAAAAATAAAGTAAAATTTCTCGTATTGGTAATTTTGTGAAACAAAATCTTTGAGCTATTTAACTTTGATGATATTTTGAATAAATGAAAGTGAAAACCAAATCGTTGCTATGTGAAAATTGGATTGGATTAAAAATTTATAACCTTTGTAATATGGAGAATCGTTTGGGATCGAATTGTTGTTTACATTGAATATTAAATTTCCATCAGATTACGTTTTATTGGACTCTATTATTATTTTATTTTTGCTATCTTATAATGGTTGATTTTAAAGGATTGGATTGGATTCAATCACTAATATGTTAGTAAGTCTATATTGATATATATTTTTAAGGCTTGTACAGTTTATGCAAGAGAGCATATTGAGAGAATTTTATTTGTTCATTGTGGAATTGATTGTGCGAACTTTTAGTGTTTACCATCTAAATTTTTTGGTGGATGATTTGGAAGTGAGTCTTCTAGTATTTAGGTATAAAGATAATGAAATTACTCACTAAACTAAAAAAAAAATCAAACTATGTGAAAATTAAATTGCGAAAACAAACATTAATATTATTTGTTATTTTATTTACACAATTTTTGCAAACATGTATATTTGAGCAGTTGACAACTTAAGGTTACAACATTTACCTTTATACAAATCTTTATGAGCAGCCAAAAAGAATTCATTATAAACTTCTATTAAGTGACAGAATATTTAATTGTATTCTATTGATTGACATACAATTTGATTTATAATTTTAATTGAAGTGAGGTCATATTGAGTGCTTAAATTATGTTTGGAGGTACATTTTGGATTTTTTTTCCATCAAAAGGTAATATATTCGATTAAAAAAACCTTACAAATATGAGAACAAAGAAACCTCATCAAAGAACCTAAGTATGAACATTGAGACAAAAGGCTTCATCTTGGGAACAAAGTTCAACAAGGAGTAGGAAGTCCATCCTTATCCAAAATGTGGACTAGAAAAGATGGCAAAACTTTCATCCAATTCAAGTTGATCATCCCATTTTTATACCGAGTAGCAACCCAGTCTGCAGCCATATTGGCAAATTTTTTCACAGCCTGCATTCAAACCTATGGCATTTCTTTCAAAACAATATCCAATTTATAAAGAAGAGGTTTCAATTTCCATATTTTCCTTCTGTCTTTTTGCAGTGCTTCCTTAACAACTATTTGTGATTCAGTTTCCAGGATACCTTATTGATACTTTTTTTTCAATATCCAGCTTCTTCCATAAGAAAAGCCATTGCTTCAGCCACTTAAGGAGAATCAGCATAGAATCTTCTCCCCATCCCACAAACCCTGCTCATTCTTCACGACAATACCAACACCAACCATTCTTTCCTTCTGACCCCAAGCTACATCACAAATAATTTTAAACCAATTTTCCTCATGTTTGCTCCAAGTTACCTCTGCTAGAAAACAAGAATGAAAACCTTTGTTGTTATCTCCTAAAGCCTCTTTACTATTAATGAACTCCTTGGAAGCAGATTTGATCTTGCAAACAACTTTAATGTCAATCTGAGTTCCATCCATGACAACTTTATAGCGCATCTTCCATATATACCACATAGTATATATCACTCAAATGCCAATTGTCTCCATTTCGCCCATTTCTCCAATATCTTGAAAATTTTCAAACAACCAGTCTGCAACAGTTCTAACTTGTTTTCTAAAAATTCTTATTCCAAAGCATGCTTCAAACCAAACCCCTCTAACCCAATCACAGCCATATAAGATATGTTCTACCGATTCCTCAACCTTATGGCAGAGATTACAAATAGGATCAAGCAAACACTTCTTTTCTAAAGACCTACTCTTGAAGGAATAGCATTTGTACAATATGTTAGATTTGTAAAATAAATCTGAAATAAAATTTAATAAATTAGGATTTATCATGTCAATTCATCAAGAATAAATCAAGAACAAAACTAGATGCGGAAGCGTAGCTGAATCCATGAATTCCTTGAAGTTTTACCAAATCTTGGGGAATTGATCTTCCAAATTAGCACACAAGATAGAGAATATGTGCTATTCTTTCCATCATTAATTAGAATTTGATTAGAACTCAATTACTAGAGTATCTACACATATTTGCCCCATATTTTATCAAATTCTAACAAAATTAGATCACTTTTAATTTGGGCTAACCTATCATGATAGTAAATAATAACATCTAATTAGCTTTATTATATATGTGATGTCCATATTTTCCAACACAATATTTTCAAACAAAGATTTTATACTTACTTGGTAGATTCATGCTCTATGTAATCTTTCATATTTTTTCATTTATCACATTCAAAGATGAAGGCCTGTTGCTTTGAAAATTTTCCTCCTTTGATTTAAAGAAAAATAGCCAGTTTTTATAGAGTATTTTCCCAAAGTACTTTGAGGCCAAATCGGTTTATCTTCATCATCTGTAACACCCCAAACTCGGCCCATTCGTTACGACCGAATTTGAAATACCACTGCGGAAAAACGTTTGAAGACTGATTTCACTTTTGGGAAAAACATTAAAAATTTTGTCATTTGAAAACCATGTCCAATTAAAAATTCTAAATAATATAAGCTTGATAAAAATATCCAAATTAAAACTTTATTATAAGCTTTTAAAATATAAGTTGCCAAAATTAAAAGCACTTCCCAATAATAATTTAATGGTCGTCTAGCTTAAACATAATAAAATGTTCAATCACTTTAATGGGCCTTATTACAATAAACACTTAATCAAAATACTGAAAATATAACTACTTAATTAATTAAAATATCTTTCTCGCATGGAAATCGCTTCGCATGGCCACCTTTGTATCCACTCCAACCCGGTCCAAAAATCACAATCACCGCGATGTTTAATAAAAATTGGGTGAGTCATACAGCACTCGAGTGTGTAATTAGTCCACCGAATTCCACCCACATGTTAACCACATATTAGCTCATATATCGCTTATCAATTATCAAATTCACATGTTATCATATTCAGGCTTGGCCCATATTCATATCACATTCATCTAATAGGGTAGTTAACCACATAATTTCCACATACTGGCTTAGCCCATTTCCACATTGATCCACATTCATATCTTTGGGCTTTGCCCATTTCCACATTAATCCACATATCATATTGGGCTTGGCCCATTTCCACATATGTTCACATACGAAATCATGCAATTATGAAGCCCAACCCAAACCTAGGGTCCATCCGCTACACACCCCCTTATCCAAACCTACCACACACCGAGGATTATCAAATCACCCTCTCCTTTTCACTCCAAAGGCAATCATCGCCGCCCACGTGCAATTAAGCACAATAGTCCACAACGCGACCTCAGTCAGTGCCAATCCACAATGTAGCCGTAGCTAACACCAAAACCACGATGGGACACATAGTCACTCACCAACCACGATATGGCACATAACCGATATCAACCACGATGAGGCACATAGCCACTCATCAAGCCACACGAACTAAATCGCAATTAATCCACAACGCGTGACCTCGACCAACGTCAATCCACGATGTAGCTCAAGGCTAACTTCAAACCACGCACTCGAAGTACACTCGCATCTTCTTTCATATCATATCCCACCCATGCACATGCCACATAAAATAATGATACAATGTAATGATGCATGAGCATGTTCATCAAGCATATTATCACATATTCATATTAATAATCGCATATCATCAGGTTTGGTACTTACGGGTTATCGACATACCCCTTGAGGGTATCCTTATCACAATTTCCACGCACTAGTTAGCACATTCATAACACATACACATTTCACATACATATCATATACCCGTAAAACGGTGGGTTAATCACACACCGATCACTTGGAGAACTATGCTTTCGACATCGATGCTATCACTAGGCGATACTACGGCTATTTGCCTACTTTCTTGTTCGTTATTTGGTCCATACCCGGTGGCCAATCCCTAAGCGCCGAGACAGATCTCTTCTTAAACTTCGGGATAGGGACCTTCCCTTTCCCTTCTTGAATGGTATTCGCCTTCATCAACACACTTAATCAGAACAATCGATTTAATCATCAATATACGAATTTTTAACCAAATATCCACAACTTATCATACTTACCGAAAGGGTCTTGAAATCCCGAAAAGCTTGATCTAATGCTTAGATCCTTAATCCCTACATTTGATTAATCACCTACTACTTTAATAAAAAGCCATTCGGCCATAAATCCAAATCCTAGTAGGATTAGTATACTTAAACTTACCTTGTTGCCGTTTGACTTAAAAATCAAGTCTTGAAATCTCTGCTATACTCTTCTTGCATTCGGCCAAGCATTGAATCAATTAACTTGGTTAGTTTTCGGCTTTTGAATAATTAATGAACACATATATTTACCAAACATGGCCTTGGCCGAATGCTATAGACACTTACCTTGTGGATTTTAAACCCCGAAACTCACCGAATAATTAGGGAACACGTGGCCTATGGTGTACCTTCGGGAAAAGAACTTCTCCTTCCTTGTAGTCGACACTTAGTAAATCCCGAAAGATCTCTTCAAAGTTTCGGCAACAAGATATTAATGGGGTTAGTCCTAGATTTCGGCAAATCTTAAGAAAAAATGATGAAACCGAATGAGATCTTACCCTTACTTGAAGAAATCGATTGCACCTTCACTTCAACCTTCAGAGATTCGGCTATGGCTAGATGATGATCTCACAACTTTCGGCTTTTGGAGGGATTAGAAAGAAAAGAGAAGGAAGAATAAAGATGGAGGATTCGGCTAGATCACAAGGTATTTCGGCTTGGCAAAAATAAAAGAAGAAGAAGATTTGGTGAAGAGAATTCGGCAGAGGCTTTCAAAGAACAGAAAATAATACAGAATGGCCTCTCTTTTCCTTTTATAGCCGAAATTACTAACTTAGAATCCCTTACTTGGCCATCACTCCTCTATCTGATAACTTTATCCTTTAATTATCATAAATAAAAGAGTTTAAATCCAACATTTATCTCTTCAAAATAATCCAATTTAAAAAAATCCTTTATTTATCACCCTTTTAATCGAATATTTATGAAAATAAAACACCTCCTTTCTAGAAGCATGTGCCGTCCACCTCGGTCTTCGGAAGCAAAAATAAAACCTCCTTTATTTGCTTCCCAAGTGACTCGAACTTAGGCCCATTCCTCTTGCATATGGCACCATTTCCATAGCCCTAAGTGGCATCTTGGACCACTTTCCCAAGCCTGTTTGTGTGTCAAATTTCACAAACTTTTTCTTTTAAGGCCACCTTGCCTTAATTTCCCCTTTTAAACCTTAAAACTCGTCATTTCTAGGTCATTTCTAAGTTTCTAAAAATTTTCGATCGGCTCTGTAAACTTGACATTTCCTTACATTTCCAAGTTTCCAAAAATGTTCACTTTCCATTTTCCTTACATTTCCTAGTTTCCAAAAATGTTCACCTTCCATTTTTAAACTTAACATTTCCATACATTTTCAGGTTTCTAAAAATGTTCATTTCTAACTTATTTTCACTCATTTCCGGGTTTCCAAAAATATTCAAAATTTATTCATAATACTTAAAACATGTCACTTCATACAATTAAACCGAAAATGCATAGGCCCTATTTTAGGATGTTACATCATCACCTTCCAATAGCGAAATACTAAGACTTGCAATTCTGGTATCCTATTTTACTCTATTTCTTATTTGGATCCCATATTATTTTAACTAGTATCAACTTGAATTTTTAATATAAAAATTAAATTAAACAAATGTTTAATGTTTAATTTAACCTTTCTATTTAAGAAATTAAATAAATCTTTGAAGATTAAATTGATAGTGTTATTTTACAAAATTAATTAAAAAACTGATTTTTTTTTTTAGTTTCTTTTAAATCTTTGCTTTAGTTAAGCGAGCTTACCTATGAGTGTGGATTAAAGATTGTTGCAACAAGGCCAATGTATCAAAAGTGAGAATTTGGATATATATATATATATATACACTGCAAAATTGGCATGCTTCATTAATATTGCAAAAAGTACCTGTCAGATACAAAGATAATTATAGTTCTCGGGCAACCAAAAGAATAGAATAATAAATAAATCAGACCTTCCTCTTCCCAGCCTTAAAACCTCAACATGCCAGTAAACGTTTTAGATTGATGAAAAAAATCGATGAACCGCTCTTAATCTGAAAAATTCATACCTCTTCTAGCTTCTTACTGCCCCGTGAACCTCAGTTGGGGTGATGTATGGTCTGTCTTTCCAGTGCCACCAGTTCGTGAATCGTGGTCGGAGCTTCCTCCACCCACTAGACATTCTGTTTTTGACTGAATCTTTCTCTAGCTAATAGGTGAGCTACTCGATTTTCCCCTCTTTATGTGTTGGAACTTAAATCATTTCGAACCCTACTAAGAATTGTTTCACATCCCAAAGAAAATTTCTAATCTCTGATCTGTCGGTGCATGTCGCCTTGAGCTTTTTTATCACTACCGCAGAGTCACCTTCGACCTCCATAGACTAGAAGCCTGTTTCTTGAGCAAATTTGGGGGCTTGGATGCTTGCCAAGGCCTCTGCTACCAGCACATTGACCGCATCCTGACGTACCAACGTCGGAAGTGAGAATACTGCAACTAAAAATATGAATTAAGGTAATGTCCGCAAGTATATATGTCAGGTTGTAATATAGTTTGTTTACAATGAAATATTTGGTAAGTATTTCGAGGATCGTGCCCTAAGGATTGCAGTTTGGGGAAAACTACTATTAAGTCAATTTCAAAAAATAACTACTAGTCTACTTGAGTCACGAGTTAGTAGTGTTAATCTGGAAGCAAGATGATAATAATAGTAATAATAAACTAAATGAATTGAACTAAACCTAAATCTACTCCTAATTTCATGTATCGACTTCTCTTATCTCTTGTTTCGACTATGCGAGTTCCTTTAACCTAGATACATTTGTTTTACTTGTTTAATTATTGATGTAGGGTTCTAAATAGTTGGTTACTAATTAACCTAACAGGGCTTCTCAGCCTTTTACTAACTTAATTAGTCAGAAAGAACTACTCACCTCTCAATGACACAGTTCAGATCAGGGCAGGGTAAGGTTTTCATGGATAGACAATACCGATTTCGGGTTAATTCCCACCTATATGACTTCCTAAGGTAGTCAAGCTTAGGGTTTAATTTTTTCCTTCCCTAACCACTGATCTACTGAGTGATGCTTGGTAGGACTATCGATTTCAGGTTCATTCCTACCTAAATGACTTACAAGGATCGTCAATCCTAGCGTTTAATTGCACTCAACTAGATCTAACCAATCTACATTGAACTCTACCTGTCAATCAATTAATTAGATTAGTACAACTGAAACATGCAAAATATGTATAAAGTATAAATTGATTCTAATCTTTCGACAAACATTCATTCAACAATGTTAAAGAAAAAATATAAAGAATAGAATAAAGGAAAGAGATGCTCATGGATTTACCGATGAAAGCATAGCTCCAGAATAATATCCGCTCGTGAAAGTCTCACTTCGAAATAGGATCTTCCAATTACAAGAACATGACGTAAACTAAGTAAAAATTAAGAGCGAGAATAAAAACCTAAGAATCCTCATTTCAAGTAAGGACGACTAAGCATGTTAATTTAGGTTGTGTAGACGAAAACACCTTTGATTATTAAATTGGCCTCATCGCAGTTGTGTCGCGACACTGTCTCGCCTGTGACGCGACATCCTCGGCAGGCTGCTCCTTGGGTATTTTGCTTGCTGTGTTGCAATATCCCATCTCCGTGTTGCAACATCGGGAGTAGTCTACGATCTTTTTGCCCTCGAATGATATCTTGCACATTTAATCAACATGTTAGTATTCCTTTAGGCCCAAATTGGCCTAGAAGGTCATAATACACATAAAAATGCTTCTTTTATTCACTAGATCCTAAAAAGGGATACTTTATAAAAATTAAATTAATTTGCTATAAGACTAGTGCATTAAGTATAGAATTGGGCCTAATCTGCTACAATGAATTATTGCAAATCAAACTCCACCACACTTAAGTCATTGCTTGTCCTCGAGTAATGTAATCATATAACTAAAAGTAAACAAAAAAAGACAAAATAGAAAAATAACATGATGACAAAAAGAAAAAAAAATTAGTTGCAAATGAAAATATACAAAAATAAAAAATAAAAGAAAAAAAAATTTGACAAAATAAAAAGTTAGTGAAGATGGATGTAAACAAGAACCTCACACCTAAACTCCCCCACACTTAACTTTTTGCTTGTCCTCAAGCAAACCAATTCTAAACACAGCATGTAATAAGAAGACGTCCCTTGGATTTTATTACTACTAAGAACATGATTGTCAAATATTAAAAGTATAATGATTCTTATCGCACATGCAACTTAATCTTGATAGCCCAATGCCTTGAAAACTTTTTAAAGTAAAATTGAATTAGTTTACAAATTTACATTGCTAACAACTTAGAAGTAATTCCTATGACCAAATGTGTAACAATATCACCATTAACATAAATCAAACAGATATGTAGCAGATACAATCATGTGAATAAAAAAAATATTCATTAAAGTATAATTGTTAGCAATTCCGGAAAGTTATGCATAAAGAACATTTAAGTCACATTGGTCTTCTAGTCTTGTAATGTTCTGAGGCTTAGGACGGTATGAGTTCAAATGAAGATATGGTTTAAACACTAGAAATAGTTAGGGACATGAAATTGTTCCCTCTCTTCCCCCTAATTGTCCCTTCCAAGCTCACGCATTTTATCTCCTTCTCCCACCTTCCTTATCTCTCCATGTAGGAAGATACAATACAATACTAGCAACTATGGTAAGCTTAACGAGTTTTGGTGCACTGATGATTGATTTTTTTTTTCTCACTCTTGTGAATTTTGTTTTGTCACATGACTTTTTACTCTTTTCTCACTCACAATTCTTTTGTTTATGTTCTAAACTTTTTCTTCTCATTTTTACTTTTGACTTTTTCTGGATTTATTTTTCTTTTTCGCACATTTTTTCTTGTCCTATAATTACTGTATCACATTGTTTCTTCTTTTTTCGCTTTAATCTTTTGAAACCACCATGGTGTATCTACCTAAACCCTCAATATCTATGGCCTGTCGTTTATTTCGTAACGTATTAAAGGACCAATGATAGGGAAAAGTTCAAGTTTTCAATTTATGTTTGGTTTTTAGGTTTCAATTTCGTTGGTTCATCAAAAAGGAGTTATTAGACTCAAATAAGGAGACTAGGGATTCATAACAATAAGGTATGGTCATTTGAGACGTGGTTATTCAAACAATGCCTTAGGTTGTCCCTAAGCATCCCGCCATACACAACTTCTTTCATGCTTCGAACTAAACCGAATAAATAATAATAAATTCAAGCATTCATTTTTCTACGACTATCTATAAGATTTATATCTCAGATGGCATCATCAAACATTCTTACTTAAGTGCTTCTAATTTATTATGCAATTTAACTAAGTAACCTAATAATTTTCCCTTAAAAGTAATTAAATTATCTCATACCAATAAAAAAAAATTTCTTGACAAAATTCATTACATGATTTATTATGTTCAACTGTTATTCACAGCATTAATATAATCCAAGCACCATGCAACAAAAACAAAAACTTTTTTTTTTTTGTAAATAATCAACTAAAACAAAGTAAACATAGAAAAGAAAACACATAAAACTAATCCTATGTTCTTTCCCCCATACTTTAGAACATACATTGCCCTAAATGTAAAATAATTAAAGTGCAAACAAGAAAATTTCCTTAAGTAGGCCGAACCCTTATTGTTATGATAATCTCGGGATTTGTGTGTTCCATGTAGACGAAAAAGTATCTGTAAGAATTCTACGGAAAAAACTATAAAGTATAATGTAAAGAAAATAAAAATAAATATAAGAAGATGAAGAAGTGTTGATAATGGATAACATAACGTCTAAATAAAAGAATTCAGATAAACTTGACCTTTCAATGTTGCGATGTGGCGTTCTATCTTGGATGTCGTGTAACACCCCAAAAATAGGCCTAGAAGTTTCAAGGGTATTTTAGGAATTCTAGCCTATATGTGTTCGAAATTTCGTAAGTTTGGTAACCGATGATGTTTTCGACAATGACTACTAGGAAATTAAGTCAATTTCTAAAAATGAGTATTAAATACCTTTAATTTTGAAAATAGGACTGATTTGTAAAAGAGTCAAAACTGAAAGTTTTTATGAAGCAAATTACCTAGAATTTTAAAATCAACCTAAAACCCCCTTCTCCAGTTTGTTTTCATGATAGTTTGCTCCTCACTTTGCTTGTGTCGTCCCTTCACTCTCCCATCTCTCCCAATTGATTTTTATTTTCAAATCTTAATCCCTCTTGATTTCCAACATCTTTTGAACCATAAATCTCAATTGTAACCAAGAAAAACACCCAAAAACCTCACTAATCTCATCATCTTCTTCAAGAGTGGGTTTTCTCAGATTTGTGTCAAAGCTCGTTTTTCTTCCATCGAAGGTAATCATTCATCCTTCTAATAGTTTTAATTGATATCTAGTCTCTTAAACTGAATTTTTAGCCATTAAAACGCATATTTTAAATAAAAACCAAAAATTTGGTTGTTAATGATGAATTTCAGATTGTGGATTAAAATGTGGTTTCAAAGTGTTTTTCAACTTGTTTCAACATGATTAGAAGGATTCTAAAGTTATTTTGAAGTTTTGTTAAGAATTTATCAATTTTTAATGAATTTTCGTAATAATGGCCAAAACTTGTCAAAAAATGTCAATACCATGAACTGAGTAGTTTTGTGTAGTTTAAAGGTTAAGAACTAGTAATAGATGACTGTGTAGATGAACGGAATTTGTTTTGTGCGAAAAGATTAAGTGTAGGCCAAGATATTCGAATTTAAAGTTTCTATGTCGAATGTTTCGGTTAAAAGAGAACGTAACTTAGGCTATTGTTTTTTACTGTTTAAGGTGAGTCAATGACTGGTTGTTAATTTTATATTTGTGTGGTTTGTCTTGTTGAAGTGTCGGAGTCAATAGGACCTTCATCGTGTAGAGACAAAGGTAAACAAAAGCTTGCTTAAGCTTTCAGTTTTTTGATGAAAGCATATTTCTGGTGAGTGTTTTGGAATCACTGCTCATAGATGATTCATTGTGTAATTGGGAATTTAGAGGTAGCCTAAACCTCTACTCTAAATTCCAAGTGTACCTCTACTCTAAATTCCAAGTGTAAGTGTTCTCACACCTATAATTAAATGTGATATATTTGTGCTTGTGCAATTGTGAAAATATGAACATATATAAGATGCTATGACATGTGCCATAAGCTTGTGATGACTATTGTGAAAGAGAATATGTGGGTATGTTATTCATGTCATGTGATAGTAAAAATGTGGGTATGCTTTCATACCATGCGACAATGATTAAAATGTGCTAACGATGTGAATATGCAGTGAATATGTGTAAAAAATCGGTAAGTAAATATGTAATGATAATGTGGATATTTTGGCCTTGTGATTTTATGAGACCGCTGGATATAGTTGGCATGCCATATTATTGTGAGTACTCACCTTTGTGATGTGATTTTGGGGCGTTGAGGCCCAGAGACAATTTTCGGAGAGATAAGTGAATGTGAATTAAGCTCCATTCACCGATATATGTGTGTTTGGTGTGTTGGAGAGTGTTAGCTATATGCTTCACTTATGGGACATGATCGAATCTATGAGTCATTTTGGTGTGTTGGAGATCCGTGTATCCAATGTGTGGTGATAGAGTCCACATTATGTTTCATAACCTCAAGAGCAAAACTATCATAAAATGTGACTGAATATGATTATATGTGATTTATATGTGTTTTGATATATGCTATAATAATCATGTGGTTAATGTGATAAATGTGTAATAGTATAAATAGAAGATGATTAAGCATGAGAAATATGATATTAGAGTTAAATATGTTAGGAATATGTGACATGTTTGCTTAGTCGATGCATAATGAATTGTTTGCATAGTGGTTGTTCTGAGCATTCACTAAGCTTGTTAAGCTCACCCACTCATTTTTAACCATAAAATATAAGTATTGTTGGTATGAGCAGTGTGGTCTCAAGGGGTGATCCAAGCCAAAAATTTTAGTTGCTATTAGTAAGTGTTATTTGATTATTTTTGTTTTGGGCATAAAAAGGCAATGTGGTAGATGTTACGTTGTCTTTGCTATGATTTTTGGTTGTTTGCATGCCTATTGTTCTTAGGAACTTTGTGGACTTTAAATATGATGTTTGGGACTGTTATTTGAGACATTTAGATGTTTATTTTATGAGACAATTGATGCATGATGTTTTGAACTAGTTTGGAATGATCTATGTGATGATATATGTTATGTTTCCAGGGTCTGGAATAGATGTATTGATATTCGGGTTTTAAAAACGATACCTCTGCAATTTTTAAAGTGCAGGAAATCAGTTTCGCTAGTTGGTATTGATATTTTGCCACAAGTATCGATAGTTGGTAGGAATGGGAACACATTGCCTTTAATCCTAAATTTTGATTGCAGGAACGAGACTTGGATGTTTTCAAGTGAAGAAAGATTACACCCAAGAAAGTGCACGCTTAAGAAGAGTATGCCCTAGAGTTTTTTTTGAGCACTAAGAGCTTGTCAAGTGTACGAGGAAGTTGTAGGAGACTTAATTGTTTTAAAGACCGCGCCAAATGTGAAACATTGCCAAAACATAGTGGATCTTTTATCGGGTTTATTTGGGAGTTGTTAGGATCCTACAGCAATAGAAAAAAAGATCGGAGTAAAGAGCATAATAGTAAGATATATGAAAGATTGCTTGTACACTAAAACAAGCCAACTAAACAAATCATCGTAGCAACATGGTTGGTCACTTCTCAACAGGAGTCAATTGGATTGATTTGACCCTCCCTATGACTAGTCAACAGTAAGTTAAACCTTTTCTGGATTTTCTTTTACCTACCCTGGATTTGGTAGGGAAATTAGGGGGGACAGAGAGTATATTTATGGGAAGGGGATATTTCGGATGGTTTTCCTATCTACTTAATGTTTAGGTTCTTCTTTCTAACCTCAACATTTTCTTTTTCTTTTTCGTTAAGATCGAACTAAGTTCTCATTTAATGAGTAGATGATTCAACCTTCTAGTAAGTCTTATAGCTTTGCACGTTACAATTATAGAATGGAAGGGTATTACAAGAAGGCCCTACTTGGGGGTCACATGTAGTTGATATTGTAAGGACCCAAAAGTTAGTGAAGTCGGAAATGGTGGTTTCGAAATGTTATTTTTCGATGATAGAATTTGTGAGTATTATTTATTAATATTTACGAGGGTATTACAGTATTATATTGAGGTTTGGTCTAATAATTTTAATTATTTAGAAAGTTAGACAAGGTACAAATGTATTGGTTCTAAAGTCAATGGTTTTGGAAATTGAGGTATCGGGACCTCATTTCCGTAAACTGAACTCGTAAATATTTATAAATATTTATGGAGTTATATTAGAGGCGAATTGAATTTCGGTTAGGTAATTTCGTCGAATTCGTGTTTAATTTAAGTACAGGGACTAAATCGCGTAAGCGATAAACGTGTGATTTACTAAAGAATTTTAATTAGAACTTATTAAAGGGGACTTAAAAGGTAATTATACCAATAGATTAATAGTGGACGACAATGTGTCTGTTTAAAATGATGAATTGTGTTATAAGTGTTAATAATAAAAATAATAATAAATGAAATGAAATGAAACATATTTTAATTAATAAAATAAACTAGTGGAATAAATAAAAGACATTTTCATATGTTCTTTCATGCAAAACTTAAAAGGAGAAGAACAGAAAAGGGAAGAACGACAATATGGCTTAAAATTTTCAACTTCAAATTGGTTAGTGTAATTTAGCCATTTTCTCGTAATTTTTATGTATTCAGAATCCCAACACCATTAGCTAGCAGACCCATGTTGAATTTTTCAGTACTGTTAAAGCTTTTAGATGTTACCATTGTTGAGTAGTTAAAGCTTTAGGGATTTATTTGATAGATTTTTAGGTTAGAAATGAAAGATGACTAAATTGTGAAGTTAATTTTTGACTTTCAACAATAGGGACCAAATTGTGAAAATTTCAAAATTTAGGGGTAGAAATGAGAATTATGGAATTAAATTTGACTTAGAGTGAATTTTATATTAAAATTTGGGGTTAAATGTGGAAGTTAAGTTAGTCTCGGCTTTAGGGGCTAAATTGAATAAAGTGTAAAAGTTGTATAAATTAGCAATTAAATGTGAAATTATTTGTGTATTAATGATATGTATGGTTTATTATTTCCGTATCTAATGTCGATTCAAATTCCTCAAAAAAGAAGGAAAAAGGTAAGGTCGTTGATGAATAGCTCAGAGGTTACGGTTTGTGTTTTTATAATCTAAACTATTTTAAAATGTTGCTTTTATACATTGCATTATTTGGTAAGTATATATATATATATAAGGAGAGTTATTCCTTTGAAATAATTTCATGAGATGTGGATTTGATATGAAAATGAGATGGTTGGATCCACATGTCCGAGTCCGAGTCTGAGTCACGTTAATAGAGGAAGTAGATGGTAAACTCAAGATAACTGTAACACCCCAGAACTCGGCCTAGAAGTTTAGACCAAATCCCGGAGGTTACATTGACCACCGAAGTGATCTAAAAGTAATTTTACACAAAAACAAATTGTTAGCATCTCGTTTCAAACACGGTTTGCTAAATTTGAACTAAACCACTTAACCATTTAGGATTCAAAATAGAAAGTTAAGTTACGTTAAAAACGATCGAAAATATAATTCCGTAGTTTCTAAAATTCAGTCCAAAATAAAAATTTACGAAAATTTAGAAATAAAACTTAAATCACAGTCCCTCTTAACACGTACAGTCCAAAACAGTTCGAAAACTAAAAAAAAATGAAACGAAACATTTTATTTTATAAAATCAAATATTATCCGTCTGAGACCTCCAGTCACCTAGTCCAGCTCTAGAACATGAGAGTACCTAAAAGGGAAAAACTAAGGGGTGAGTTACACGAGCTCAGTGTGAGTTCGAAACGTAAACAAAAGACAAATGACGAAGTTTCATAAACACCTATATTTCAGTTAAGAATACACGGGCAATGTATGAAAATCTTACACTGGAAGTCAGACACAAGAACCATTTCCATAAGTCATTCACAGAGACAAAAACTCTACTCCATACACATCGAAGTACTAAACACATCAGATTATTATAACGCAACAATTTGAGGCTTTCACAATCAGAAATAAGCATGATGTTCCAACAAATTTTTGTCAAACGAATTTTAATGATACAGTAAATGTAATGAATACAAAACCCACCCAAATCATCCAAACACCAGTTCAACCACCCTGCACACCACTTATGAGCTATATCAAGCCCATCCACCCAACACACCACGTAGGACCATGTTAGGTCCATCCACCCTATACACTAAAAATGGTGAAACTAAGTCACTCTGACAACAATATACAGCTGAGCTGACATATGTTTCTTGCGGATGTACTACTGTATAGAAATATTGCAGTTAAACTGCTCAAATAGAACCCCTTCTCTTCACAACCAAAATCCCAAAATTTTTATGCAAATGCAAAATGCACACTATTTGCAGACAAACATACAGAAACAGATGGCGGAACCAGAAATACTCTTACTCAATTACACAGCTCAGTATCAGATTAACTTAGATCCTATCATTAGACAGTGTTTCAATTCATAAATCACATTACAAACACGCTTGAACAAATCGTAAAATTAACGCTATAGATACGAATAATCACACAACTCTAAGCCGTAACAGAGTCCTTAACACTTATACAGAGGCCCCAACGGACGTTAAGTGACACAAGAATTGGAACGGGTCAATTAATGTCACAAAACGAAAATATGTGAAACAGGGCCACACGGCCGTGTGCCCCAGCCATGTGGAAAATGCCTAGGCTGTGTGGTGTTCCACACGCCCGTGTGGTGGTCTACACACCCGTGTACAAGTTGCACATGCCCGTGTGGAGGGGACAAACGCCCATGTGACCTAGTTACATGGCCATGTGAGCAGTCCGTGTAACCCTTTGTCCAAAATTGCTAAAATAAGGTGCAGGGCAGACACGGTCATGTGGAAGTCTCACACGCCTGTATTTCCAGAACACACGCCCGTGTGAATATCGACTAAAATCCCCAAATGTGGTCGTGTGGCACCAAAAATTTCCCAAAAACCCTAATTCCCAAATTCACACGGCCGTGTGGACCACCCGTGTGCGGTACACGCCCGTGTGGCTACCTGTGTGGTCACAAAATCACCCTAAAATAACCTAAAAATTGTGAATTGGCAACCACAATGCAATCCCTAATTACTTAGGGTTCGGAAACACACCTGAAGGACGTTCCTTGACGCACCCACGATCGACTGAAATGCTTCAATTCCACAAATACTGAAAGCTAGAAAACCAACATGCTAATTTATAACTAATCCAAATCGATACAGACGAATCCACTAGGAATCAACCTAAAACTCCGAAAAGACAACAAACCTAAACTATAATTTACCCGATACTTTTATCGATGAAGGCGTAACCAAAAACCGAGCAAGGAATATAAATCAAACAGCGAGAGTAACATGAAACTGGTGTAAAAGGAACAGATTCTCAGAAGCAAATTTTCAATTTCGAAAATGGAGAAATGGAAATGGAATCTAATGTAAAAAGAAGAAGAAGAAGAATAAAAACATAAAACGTGGGATGAAGAAAAATAAAACGTGCAACTTTGTGGGATTTTCTATTTTCAAAACAAAAACAAAGCTAAAAAAATAAATAAATATTTTAGCAACTTAAAAAAAAAACAAATCTAAATTAAATTAGTCCCCCAAACTCACATGAGGATTCAAACCCAGAACCCAGAGGTAAACTAACACACATCAAACCACCGAACTAGCAGTCTCATTTTGACATTAAAATGCAAAAGTGAACCCAATTGTTCGACCCACTCGCTAACCCTCACTACAAACCTCAAAACTTCTAACCCTAAAAATCTGAGGTGTTACAATAACGACTTGAGATGGTAATGATTTGAAAATGGCAATGTTAATAAATAGCAAATGCGATAGAATAGAGTGAAATATAGAATGAAATGTGAATTGGAAACTATAGTAGTGAATGGATATGTATTTAAGGAATGATGATTAATTAAGTATGAAATGAATTAAACTATGATTGAGATAATATTGCATAGCATTTTTTATAATTTGAAAATATAATTGTATTGTATTTTACGTTTATGTTCAGATTATAGAAATATCGCTGAGTTATACTCAGCGTACGGTTTTGTTTTCTATGCACATGTTAGGTACTTATCGGTTCGATAGTCTACTTAGCATCTAACGACCATTCCGAACTCAACTGTTAGTGAAATGTTATTTGATCTTGGCATGTACCTAGGATGTTCTAGATATATGTCATGTTCATTTTGTGTCTTGATGGTATTTGAGTTCTTAGTTTATAAGTATTGTGTATATATGTGCGGTTGATAGGAATGATCATTTTGAAGATGTCTTGCTAGAGTAATTTGGTGGTATGCATGATGATTAGACAGTTGAGTTGTTGTTAGGTTGAATGAGTTTTTGGCTAATGCATAGTTGTGAGAATGATAGTTAATATATGGTTTGATCTCAATATATGATAATGCTTTGGTGTATGCTTTATAAATGAAATCGAATGCTTAGTTGTTCAAGTTGAGGTACCTTAATGACTTAATGGCGAATTATTTATGTTGGTTGATCTTAAGAATATATATATTTGTCTTAGATTTTGATATATTGAATTGAGTTGTACATGGATAAGATGTTTAGATGATGACTTGTATGCCTTTATTTATGTTTAGCTGTGTTATTTGAGTTTAGACAAGTTTTGAGCATGAGTGCATCTTTTAAAAAGTAGTTTTCACCATTTCTGAAGTCAAGTATCGATATTTTTACATCTAGTATCGATACTTAATCAAATGAATAGTTTTAAAAGAAATAGAATGCAGAAATGGTATCTATTTCTATTTAAGTATCGATACTTTTTCATAAAATATCGATACCATGAAATAAATATCGATACCCTTATTTTGCAAAGAAAACATAACTGAATTTTGGTATCAATTTTTAGTAAGGTATCGATTCGGTATCAATATCAACTATGAAGTTTCAATATTGATTTTTAAACTTTAAAATTTTACAATTAAATCTTATTACATGCCTGAATTTCACAATTAAGTCCTTGTAGAATTCAATTTTTTTAATATGTTTGATTATACGTGATTTAATGACAAATAATTGAAATCTTGTTTAGTAAAGTATTTATTGATTATTGGATATTGTCGTAGCATCTTATTACTTGGGTCTGGCGACCGGGCCAGGTAAGGGGTGTTACAGAAATATTAGTAAAATGTCTGTAATGGGGATTCTTATGGAAATCTTATGATATTTTAAGCAGTTGTTGCTACTGGATTGAGAAAGATAATCGAAACAGAAACTCTAAGACGAAGTAAAGGTGAGTCTTCGATGAGACTCTAAACTTAAATTTTGTACACTATATTATAATGATTCCTTCTATGGTAGATGCACATATCTTTTTGAGAAGTTGTTGTTTGTATGTATGGTTATATGTTCTCTGTGAAGTATTTGCATGTATGCTCTGAAATGTATAATGCATTGCATGAATATGAAAATGTGTTGTAAGCATGCATGGGAAGTTATATACTAGGAAGTATGACTCTGTTAAGATTATGAGTGAAATCTATGTAGATGTGTCCATTATGTTATTTCAATGGTGCATGACAACGTATGTTGGCGTTAAGGGGGTTCGAATGGAGTGTCGAGAAAATATGTGATACAATAACTGACCCCACAGTGGTGCTTTGACGACGTCCGTCAGGACAGTAAACACGAGAAAAGCCAATGTGGCAATCATTGTGAAAAGACCATGGCCATGGCATAATCTGTGAAGCCTTAATGGCGAACTATCTGTGAAGTCTTTGTGGCAAACTCACTGTGCAGCCTTTATGGCGAACTCTTTGTAAAGCCTTTATGGTAAACTTTCTGTAAAGCCTTTATGGCAAACTCTATGTGAAGCCTTTGTGGCAAACTTTCTCTAAAGCCTTTGTGGCGAATTCTTTGTGAAGCCTTTATGGTGAACTCTCTATGAAATCTTCTTGGCGTATTATTCAGAAAGCGTTAGTGGCGGAGTAATCTAGAGAATACTTGTGGCAAGTTTTCTAGAAGGTCTGTATTATAAATTCCGCAATGTCTAAATGAAGAGTTCATATTCCACCCTTGTGGCAAGACCTGGGCATGTCTATGAGTCATTATCTAAAAGATTTCTTAGCAGTGTACCCATTTAATGATTCTACCATAATGATCCACCATGTCAGGGAACTTTGTGTATTTGTAATATTGGTGGTGCAAGTGTCTGTCCAAACTTGAAATTTCTTAAGTTCTGTATTGAAGTCATCTGGGATTCTATTGCTTAAATTAAAACATTATATTCTTTTAAGCAAGTCTGGTTGTTTGGAATTATTTGAAAATACGACGTAAATGGTGTTCTGATAATTGCTAGATCCTATAAAGGAATCCGTCAAGAGTATAACCCATTGGTATCATTCTGATAAGTGTATTCAACTAGTATCTGTAAAGAAATTGTGTAATGGGATCTGGAATATGGGGTGAAGTCTGTGATTCGCCAATTGGGTGAAATGTGTAAAACATGGTTTTAGTGTAGAGATTGGCGTATGGTTATCCGCCAACTAGGAATCAGAATTGTATTCGTCAGGGTCTGAAAGGAAGTCTAGAATCTTAAAGTCAAGTATTTCAATAATAACATTAAAAGTAATACTGGTTGAGACTCATTAGCTTTCATTGAACTTATGGGTGTATATTTGCAATGCAGGTTATTGGGTTTGAACCAGTTCTCCAGAGGGGACCAAGCCAGGAATGCGCCAAAGTAAATGATTGTAGAGCGATATTATGCATATAGAGGAGCACTTTTAAGAATATGTTTTCAAATGGCCAATAGTATTATACGCCATGATTGAGTCTGTTTTAATAAAATTTTAAGTGGTATTGTCTTATGCTATCATTGAGAATCAGTTGCAATTGAACAAATGCTTATCTTCAGAAATTTTTTGACTTAGAATAAAAATAAATAGGTAAGAAGCACGTTCAATAAAGTCTTCTCCCTTTTTAATTTTTTTAAATGTTTAAGTTTGGTGGCATCCTATATTCGGATCCGGTAAATCGGGTCGGTTATAGGGTGTTACAGACACCATACCCACAACCATTCAACAACACAATCGCAAACGGGAATGTGGAAACCAAATGAGGAGAGAAATTGAGAGATCAACATAGAGTGTTAGGCATACTACAATGTAAAGCAACGCTACTAGAGATAATAACTTGAGGGAGGCAGCAACAAAGAAGCAAAACAATCGCGTATTGACCACGAACGAAAATAATAAAGTTGATCACGTCAAGCAAAAGAAGAGGAGACTTTGGAAGCTAGTGAAGGAGTCAGATCCTGATTCCTACTAATTATAAACAATTTATTTGGGATTTTGTACTATATTTTTATTTTTGCGATGATTTTTACTTTCCGCTTGAGTTTTAATTACTTACAAATTAGTATTTCCTATATATGTGTGTGTTTTTAATTTTTCTTTATAGGAACCCCACAAATTTTGATGACACTAACATTATCAGCCAAAATTGAAAGAAAGAGTAGTCCCACCAATTGAGGTTGCACGTATCACACCAATCGGGTAACCTCTTTCCTTTATATTTTTAGTCGTACATCAGGGACAATGTGTCGAATAAAGTGTGGGGTGACTTAGGAAAAATTTTAAAAATATATATTTTTAGTTATTTTATTTTCTTTGTTTTTATTAATTTTTAGTTTTTAATTGCATGTCTATGCTTTTGGTTAGGAACATATACTTAGGTTGTTTGTTTAAATTGTAAATTTAGCCTGAAATTAAATAATTTAGGTTGTTTATATTTAGACTAATTAGTTCAGCTTTATTAAACTGTAAATATGTAAAAGAGATTAAATATACCAAGTGATAAAGGTAGATACAAATAGGTAATTATATTTGTATAAGTATAGGAGGTTTGAATTAAAAAGAAAATACACAGTAAAATCCATGGTTATTGAAACGGTGTAGTATGACTAATATAACCATTATGAAAAGTGACTGAGAAATATCTCGATAACAATGGCACAAATAAAAAAAAATCATAAGGGATTATCGCAGAATTATTATTGCATTAGAGTTCAAAGCATGAATAAAAATAAATCTAGTAGGAAAAAAATATTTGAACTAACTACACCTTACAAAAATAAATACTATATTCGTATATACATTTTGATGGAAATCTATATTTAATTTTCTTTAACTAGTTTACTTTTTCATTTATTGAACTAATTTTTTTAGGTGTAAATAATTTCAAATTGTTTAAATTTCTAACTAGAGTTATATATTCAGGTAAATCTTCCTAGTGTCGATTCTTCGACCCAATCTCATGTATCAAGCTAACTCAAGTACATTTTCTTTTCTTTGCATGTTTATTTCTTGTTTTCAATTTTAGTTTATTTTCAGTTTTTATTTTGTTTTGGGTAGTTTGCTTGAGGACAAGCAAAGACTTAACTGTGGGGGTATTTGACCTGCCGTCAAATGTAGTAGTCAATTCGGGTCAATTCTACACTGAAAGAGTTTGTTTTCTAAGTAATTTAGTATTTTAATTTACGTTTTTGGTAATTAGGCCTTAGGATTAAAAGTTAATAAAAATAAGTGTTTTTAACATATTTTGTGAGTGTTATGACCCAATAGGCTGACACGGGCTTTAGGTTGGGCTAATTTATTTAATTGAATGTGTAGGATGAAGATATAAATGCTCAATTGATGTGGAAGTAAGGGATGAGTAATGCACAAGCTTCCCAGGACGTAAAAGCACAAAACGAATGACACAAGATTAGAAGCGGGTTTCATGTTGCACCATGCAAGGGGTGTGGCGCGACATATGTCAACGTCCTGCCCAAGTAATTCGAGGTTATTTTTTTTGCGCAATCAAACTTATACGAAGACCTAGGCTATGTCGAAGACCTAATTTGGACTGCCAAAACCTCTATAAATAAGATGTTAGGGGTTTGATATAATTAAGTCGTCCTAGACACCTTAAAAAACTTTAGTAGTTTAAGAGTAGGAGTAGATTATTTTCTTTCAGTTTTTCAATACTCTTTTGTTTTTCCTTTTGAAATCAGTTTTGCTTTAAGAGCTTATCTATTTAATTAAAGTATTTTAGTTTTTTTTTTTGCACTCGATTTATTTCTTTATTCCAATCAACAGATTTACTACTCCATTCCCCATTCAATATTACATCCATGATTATTCAAATCTCTTTTCTCTTCCGAATCTATCGTGTTCTTTACATGATTTATGCAATTCAGAAAGGGATTATGAATAACATGGGTGGCTAAATCCCTTAGGGGAGATTGAAGAGTGGATGGGGATGTGATTCACGGAAGATTTAGTGTTTCCTAAGAGGGATTAATTAATATGAATTACGTGTGCTTAAACCACTAGGATTGACAACCCTAGGAAGTTATCATAGGCTACACGAGGTTGGGAGATAAGTCGAACCGAGTAAATCATAATTTATCCTGGTTGAGAAAGTGAGGTTGGGAGATAAGCGAGTATCAACCAATCAATTAGTTAATTAGAGGCCAAGAGGTAAAAATTGGTTAATCAGTATCTAATTCTCCCTAAAACCCTAATCTGAAGTTAGTTAAAAACCCTAAAACGAGTTAATCTTCCTGATTGGTTTATTTATTTATTTCATTTGTTTATTTTTATTTAATTATTTTTATCTCATTAATCTATTTTATGGTTCATCGTAATATAGGAATTAATTACTACTACTTAGACTTATTATTGTAAAAACGTTCTCATTATTTATTCCATCCTCCATTGGGTACGATCCTCGGAATATTGTCCGGTATTTTATTGTACAACTACATTACAATTTAACCTGTGCACTTGTGGACACCGCTGTTCTTGTTTCTTATATTTTTTGTGTTATATTTTAACCATAAGCGATAACTCGTTTATAGGTGATCATGTACCTTTGGCATTTGAGACTTAGTCATATTAACCAAGAAAGAATCACTAGACTTATGAAAGATGACATCTTAATTTCACTTAAAGAAATTGATCCTCCACAATGTGAATCTTGCATGGAAGGTAAGATGACCAAACAATTTTTTAATGCAAAACGAACAAAGGTCATAAAACCCCTAGAACCTGTGCACACTGACGTATGTGGTCCCATGAGCGTTAATGCAAGAGGTGGTTACGAATTTTACGTAATCTTCATTGATGACTATTTCAGATATGGGTATGTGTACCTTATGCACCATAACAATGAAACCTTTGATAAATTCAAAAAGTTTCGTGTGGAAATGGAGAAACAATTAGGTTTACCCATAAAAATGCATATGGTCAAAGTGGGAGATATTTATCTGATGAGTTCTTAGGGTACTTCATAGAGAATGGGATTCTATCCCAATTATCCGCGTTGGGCACTCTACAATAGAATGGCGTGGTAAAGAGAAGGAATCAAACATTTTTAGACATGGTACGTTCGATGTTAAGTTATTTGAAGTTGCCAATATCTTTTTGGGGATATACGGTACAAACAGCTTGCTATTAACTAAATGATGTGCCAACTAAGGAAACATTGAAAACTTCATAGAAATTGTGGCATGACAAGAAGTCAAGTCTAAACCATTTAAGGATTTGGGGATGCCCCACCCACGTATTGGATAAAGATGCGAGGAAGTTGGATGCAATTTATTTGCACCAAGACAACTGGAACGCCCCTTAATGAAAAAAATCACATTCCACAGTCGGAGCCAACAAAACCCAACCCAATATCCAGGTAGGATGGCTACAAAGACAGCTGCGGGCAAAGGAAAAGCAGTGTTGGGTGCGAAGCCTGTAACACCCCTAACCCGTCTCCATTGCCGGATTAGGGTTGCAGAGCTTTACCGTGTAATCAGAAACATTTAAACATCATATCATTCAACATGTTAATAGCATCATAAACCATTCATTCACATGCATACTGTCCCTAAATCGAGCCCTCGAGGCCCTAAAAATAGCTTAGGAGCAATTCTAGACTAATTTGAAACAAAATGGAAAGTTTAGGAAAAAGTTACAAAAATTAGAAACAGGGGTCACACGGCTGTGTGGCCAGGTCGTGTAACTTTCGAACAAGGGACACACGACCGTGTCCCAACACGTGTCCTCACCCGTGTAACTCACTGAGTAGGGTCACACTGCTGTGTCACACGTCCTGTGTAACTCTCTGAGTTGCCCCACGCACCCGTGTGCCAAGCCGTGTATTAGGCCATGTAACTCACTGACTTGAACCCTAAAAAAATCCTCAGATGACACACGGTCGTGTGCCTCACACGACCGGGTGACAGCCCATGTCTCAGACCATGTGGACCTATAATTCACCTAAAAGTCATCCACTTCTTAACCAAACCATGCATAGACATTTAATCCATTTGTGCACACTTTTAAGGGACCTAAGCATCATGCAAACATGCATAAAGATGTCATTTCAAGACTCTAATTCAACTATCCAATATGCCATTCAAAGGCACCACAATTAGAACAAAACAACATTTACCAAAACATGTTAACATTACCTTCCATGCATAAAGACCTAATTCTTTTGTGCCTAAAACACATAATAAATAACCGTTTCCAAGCCAACATCTCATACCAAAAAAGCCATACACATGAATTACCAAAAAGTGACCAAAAGGACTCAACTTAACAAGCATTACAAGTCCATCAACTATACATAAACATCAAGGCACAAACATGCCAAATTACCATTTACACATTCATCAAAATATCATTTCAAACATCCTATACACATTAACATTGCCACTTCCAAACATAATAACCTAGTTCAAATATGAACTAAAACATGTCACAAGTAACCATTTTTAAGCCATCATCAATATGCCAAGATGACCATATAAACAAGCACTTTAAAGTAACCAAAATCACATAACTTGGTAAGGCATCAAAGTGTACCAAACCAACATAGCTTTCCAAAGCTTAAACATGCCAAAACCATTAACACATACACCATAATACCCCTACAAATCACCCTATACATGCCATTATAAACCTTAGCCAAATTACTCAAAAACTACCGAATTGTTTATTGGATAGTGATAGGTCTTCGATGAGCTTCCAACCGATCGAGCTTCTGAGAATCTATAAAATAAGGAAAATAACTACGTAAGCAATGAATTCTTAGTAAGCTCGTATCAACTTAAAACATAACTTACCATTTCAACATACAATTCATAGAATAAGCATAAGTCATTACCAATGCCATAAGCTTAGTATAAGCCTATACAACATTACCAATTCACAAGTTAGTATACTTTTCATAATACAAATGAATTCAACCATAAGATAAGTAGTTTTCCATATGTAAACATAACATTTATTTCATCAATATCTTCATGAGATCATGATTCATTCCATTTGCATAATATAAAGCATAACTATAATATCAACCAAAAACCATAAGCTTGACATATGCTTATACAACATCATCAAATTCACAAGTTAGTACACTTGTGCATGATCCAAATGAATTTAACCATAAAATAAGTAGATTTTGATATGAAATACATCATTTATTTCATAAATCCTTTCCATAAGGTTATGTTTAATTCCATTTGAATACTTACCATTTCAGTTCCTTTTCTTACCCGTTGAACCATCTAGAATTACATTGGATACTCGGGAAGGCTCACACAAAGTATGCCTTTACATATAACTGTAACCTTTCCTTTACATCATTGCTCACACGAGCTGTGAAATGGGCTTGCTCACATGAGCTGTGGGTCGGAATGTAAGCTACACGATGCTGCTCACACGAGCTGTGGAGAATTCGCAACAAATACGAGACCTCAGCCATCGGTAGGACATTCAAGACCAGCATCCGAAACATGAAATCCCTAATGACATGTCATTTGTATCCTAAGAATTCCTATGGTTCAACCGGGACTAATTATCCGTCAATTCATCATAGCATTGATACAACTATATATATAAATTTATTGATAATAAACTGGCTAGTAAACATTTGATTTAACTATCATTAAAACGATTACGGTTCATACAAATTTACCTGTACCAAAACGATGCCCTAACGTGATCCAACGCTAATCCGCTATTTTGGTTTTCTCGCAATTAGTGTTTGTTTGAGTCGTTTCTTGATATGCATAAATTGGAGCTTGGTCGAACCTTAACTCAAAAATTGCTTCCTTCATTTATTTGTTTCGGTTTGTTTCTCCTCAAAAAGAAAATGATAGGTTGTTCTTTTATTTTTTTATGTTTTCATTATTATTAAATTACAATTTTAACATTACTTTCAACTTATTTCATATATAAGTTGCATGTACATATATGTCCACTAAAAACTATAAGGTAAAATTACTATTCAAACCCCTTTAATCATTACTTTTTAGCTATTAAACACATATAATTAATAACGATTAAATTTTGCATTCTATGTGATTTAATCCTTTTTCTTTAATTAAGTATCTAAACATTAAAATTTCTTAATCAAATTTTAATACGACCTTAATAAAACTCCGTAAATATTTAATAAAATATTTACGGCTCGATTTATAGAAACGAGGTCCTGATACATCATTTTCTAAAACCACTTAACTTTAGGGTCATACCATTTGAACCTAATTATTCATTCAAATAGCATAAATTGCCAATTTAAAATTTATTTTAATACCATATTTGACTCGTAAATATTAAATAATAATATTTATGAACTTACTCTGTAACAGCCCGATTTAGGGCCTAGTCAGAATAATGGTTGCGAGACCACAAATCTGAAGTAAAAATATGTGTCTTATGATTTTTATGAGGCTTATGATGTTGTTGCATGATTGTGTGAAAACTTCATGAGGAAAATTTTATTTATTAGTGATGAATTTGTCCATTAGGACTAAATTGCAAAGATTACAAAATATGAGATTCTAGAAGATTCAAGTATGAAATAGCATTAGAAAAATTACTAGAGGTCCTTATTTATCAATTAGACCATTATATGTTAAGATGGACAAAAATGGACATAGGAAGGAAAAATCTCAAGAAAGGGCCTTAAGGGCATTTTAGTCATTTGGTTAATTAATGAATTAAAAAGGGAAAAAGAAGTCAAAAATGGTGTCCATCTTCTTCCCTAGGTGCCGAAATTTGGAGGAGAAGCCATAGCTAGGGTTTTGCTTATTTTCAAGCACAAAGTAAGTGCATCCTAGCCCCGTTTTTAATGTTCTTCGTATTTTTGAGATTCTCGTAGCTCGATTTAGCTATTTCTAGCTATATTTTGAGCTAGGGTTTATGTTCAAAAATTTACCCATGTATGACATGCATGTATTTTGATGTCTTAAGGAAGAATATGAAAGTTTGATGTGTGATAAACATCTTTTTCTAAGTGATTTTCATGAAAAATGCATAAAAGGACCAAATTGTAAAAGTTATAAAAATGGTCATACATGAGTGAAATAGTGGGAATTGGGGGCTTTTGTAGTTATGAAAATAATTCGGCTAGGCTTAAAATGCAAGAAAGTTGAATAAAAATCATTTTACGAGCCTAGGGAAAAAGTGTAATTATGTGAAAGTTTAGGGGCAAAATCATAATTTTTCCAAAGTATGATTCATGAGTTAATTTAGTTAATGTGTGTATTAAACAAGTGAAATTGTTATTATAGATCAAGAAACACGAAGCCCAGACCGAAACCGCGGCAAGAACAAAGTGTCGGACTAAATCGAACATCTACACACATTTTGAGTACCGAGGTAAGTTTGTGTGAAATTAAAGTTTCATAGTGTTTTTATATTTTAAATTGCTTGATTTTATGAATATAAATATCATTTCATGAAGATCGACTAAGGAAGCCTCGATGAGAAAATGATGAGAATATATATATTAAGTTGAAGTCCCGGTTGAAGATTCGGAATAACGAGGATACCTATGTCACGGCATGAGATAAGAAAGGTCCCGTATAAGACCATGCAGGACACGGTGATCTCAGATCGAATGTAGGTTCAGATAAGACCATGTCTGGGACATGGCATCAGCACCGAATGTAGGTCCCGTGTAAGACCATGTCTGGGACATGGCGTCGGCACCGAATAAGGAAGGTCCCGTGTAAGACCATGTCTGGGACATGGGCCTGACACCAAAGGAAGATCTCGTGTAAAACCATGTCTGGGACATGGCATCGACATCGAGTTAAGAGATCCCGTGTAAGACCATATCTAGGATATGGCATCGACAATCAAGAGGTGATCCCATGTAAGACCATATCTAGGATATGGCATTGGCATCGTGATACATGTATGATGAGATTGAGTATCCTCCGATATTTTGAGTAGTTCAACGGGCAAAAGAGCTAAGTATGCAAAGATGACAAAGAGTTACATTTAAGTTAAGGATGATGATGATTTAAGTTTATGTTCAAGATAGCATAAGTGCTAAATTACATGATGAAGTGACACAGGTACCATGAGTAAAACACGAGTTATGAAACCGTAATGTGATATGTGATGGGTAAGCGTAAGTATGAGTAAGTATGTCAAAGTACTTGAGAACTTGTGTTGTTATTGTTCTATGAGATGAATGGATTTTATCATGAGTACTATGTTGCTATTTTTATTCATGCAAACTTACTAAGCTATATGCTTACCCCTTTCTTTTCCCTTTTCCTTGTAGTATCGCCAAGCTAGCTCGGGGATCGTAAAACGTCGGAGCTTAGATCACACTATCAAACATTCTTTTGGTATAGTAATGTAACACCCCTTACCCGTATTCAACGCCAGAATAGGGGTCGAGGCATTACTGAACATATACGTAAACAATCAATCCACATCAAAACCTGACTTTCTATTCCCAATTAAAACTTTTGATAGCACATCTTAAACAAGCCTACAAGGCCTGATTTATGGTTTAGGAATGGTTCGGAATCAAATCGAATTCCTTTGAAGCTCTCCGGAAGACCTTGGAAAATTTTCTCCAAATAGTCCACAAGCCCGTGTGGAGGGAGGGCACACCCGTGTCACATATCACACGCCCGTGTTCGACACCCGTGGTCGACACTGACTTGCATCAGACAGCCTATCACACGCCCGTGTGTTTGGCTCGTGGTCACCTCTGACTTGTATCACACGGCCAGTCACACGCCCGTGTCCTTCGACCGTGTGGCGAATTAAATTCCAAATTTAGGTACAGACTTCACACAGCCTAGGAACACGCCCATGTCCCTGGTCGTGCCTTCCACACGGCTGAGACATACTACGTGTCTCCGCCGTGTTTACTATTGAGCCATCGACTTGTAAAACTAACATGCAGGGGACACACGGCCTAGCCACACACCCATGGGGCTGACCGTGTGTCACACACGGCCTAGACACATGCCCGTGTGCCTACTCGTGTGGACAAGAACAAGGCTATTTGCCAAGCTCTTTTTATCACCCCAGCTCATACAAACATAGTCACATTAAAATATCAACCCATTCATACATGTTTTAACCAAGCAACCCCATCATGTACCACACACACACTCATGAATCACCTCGTCCTTTCATAGATTAGCATTAATGAGCCATCAACTATGGCAATATACAAAAGAGTTCATCTCTAAAAGAGCCAATACACTTGGCCAAAACAACAAAACATTTCATTAAGCCTAGCCCCTATACATGCCATACTCAAAATGCTAAGTCTAAATGTACCGAGATGAGTCGATAGTGTGGGTGATCTTCCGATTATCTTCGAATCCCGAACTAGCTCTTTGACTCTATAAAATAAGGGAAAAGAAAGGGAGTAAGCTTTAAGCTTAGTAAGTTTACATGTAAACAATAAAAATCATAACATGTGCTAATCAATAAATAGCATTACATACTAAGCAAGAACAATCCACATTCCATAGTCATGCTTACTCATTTCATCTCTTACCACATTCCAACCATATAATAAGCATAATGCTCACATTTAATAGCTTACGTTCCCTGCACTTATCACCACAAGGTCACATGAAACAAACACTTAAACAATTTCTCAATGAACCATTGAAATAATACCATACACTCGGTGGTTTCGCACATAGCCCACCATCAATCTATATTTAGGGTGGTATCACACATAGCCCACCTACAAGAGTATTTATGGTGGTATCGCACATAGCCCACCAAATGATAATATAAACGATGGTATCGCACACAGCCCATCGTGAATGATTAGTAAGGTGGTGTCGCACTTAGCCCACCATTAAGAATATTTACGGTGGTATCGCATATAGCCCACCATTAATCTATAATTAGACTAACACGGAGATTACTCAATATCTATTGAATTCAATCCATCTCAACCATAAATAATTTCATTCATACAATGCACCATTTAATAGCAACAGGTATACTCAAAATGAATCGTTTACACATAAACTTACCTCGGTGCAAAATGTGTTAATCAACGGCTTAATCCGTAACCTTGCCTTTTCCCCGGTCAAGGTTGTTTCTGCGCTCTTCTTAATCTATAATAATGAAATTCACTCATTCCATCACTTTATAAATCATAATACATCAAAATCTCTACTTGAGCAAAAATGACCATTTTGCCCTTACACTATGGCAAAATTATGATTTTGCCCCTAGGCTCGTAAATCATCTTTCGTCACATTTTATCATTAAACAAGCCTAGCTAAACATTTATTCCTCTTACAACAACTCACAAAACCATTTATTTCATGCATTTATTACACATTTACAATCTTTACAACTAAGTCCCATTTAGGTGTTTTCATGGTAACACCTTTCACAAAAGTTGTTCCTTGAGTCACTAACATTCATTTTCTTCCATAAAAACTCAGAAAACAACATGAACACTCTCATGCCAAGTTCCTAAACTTTCAAACATATAGCAAATTAGTCCCCTCATTAGCTAGCTTAAGCTTTGGGGACTCCAAAAGTACAAAAATTCTCAAGAAAGACCTCTAAAATCACTTACTTGTAAGGGGATAGCTTGGATGAAAGTTTTGAGCTCTAAATCCTCTAATTATCTTCAATTTTCGGTGGAGAAGAAGCATGAATAGTAAAAGATGATATTTCTTCTTTTTATCTTATTTTATTTATTCTTTCATCACCTAATTCCACCAAATTGACCAAAAATTTAATGCTCTTGTCTCCCTGGACTATATGGCCGACCAACACACCCTTAATGGCCTAATTGCACTTTAAGGACCTCTAATTTAATATTCTATGACTATTAGACACCTCTACCTTGCAAAATAGAATTTTCGCACTTTATGCGATTTAGTCTTTTTTCACAATTTTGCATACAATTGCTAAAATTAAAGCATCAAAATTTTCATATAACCATATATTTATGCCATAACACATAAAATAATACCAAAATAATTTTCTTCAACCCCGAATTAGTGGTCCCGAAACCACTGCTCCGACTAGCCCCAAAATTGGGCTGTTACAACTCTCCCTTCATTTAGAGATTTTCGTCCTCGAAAATCAAACCGGTAAAGAGATTTGGATAATTCCCATGTAGCTTCTTCCACACCGTGTTTTTGCCATAACACCTTTACTAAAGCTATGCTCTTATTCCTCAACTGTTTAACTTCCCGAGCCAATATCTTAATTGGCTCCTCTTCATAAGTCATATCCGATCGTATCTCAATTTTCGTTGGAGGGATCACATGCGAAGGATCGAAACGATATCGCCGCAACATTGATACATGAAACACATTGTGTATTTTCTCTAACTCTATCGACAAAGCCAACCGGTATGCCACTGGCCCAATCCTTTCGGTAATCTCATACGGCCCTATGAAGCGTGGACTCAATTTTCCCTTTCGACCAAATCTCAATATTTTCTTCCATGGGGATACTTTCAGAAATACTTTGTCGCCCACTTGAAACTCAATTTCTTTCCTTTTTAAATCCGCATACGACTTTTGTCGGTCTGAAGCAACTTTCAGACTATCACAGATCACCTTCACTTTCTCCTCGGTCTCTTTAACTAGATCGATCCCATGAATTTGCTTCTCACTAAGCTCGGTCCAATACAAGGGAGTCTGACACTTGCGACCATATAAAGCCTCGTACAGTGCCATCCGTATACTCGACAGGTAACTGTTGTTGTAGGCAAATTCGACCAAAGGTAGGTATCTTTCCCAACTACCTTCAAATTCTAACACACAGCATCGGAGCATATCTTCAAGAATTTGAATCACTCTTTCAGATTGGCCATAGGTTTGAGGATGGAACGCGGTACTAAAATTCAATCTCGTACCTAAAGCTTTCTGCAACTTCTTCCAAAATCTCGAAGTAAATCTCGGATCTTTATCCGAGATAATAGATATAGGCACCCCATGCAATCTCACCACCTCAAAGAATATACAACTCGGCCAACTTATCAAGTGAGTAATCCACACGATCGGTATAAAGTGAGCCGACTTTGTTAATCTATCAACAATGACCCACACAACATCTTTCTTTCTGAGTCATAGGCAACCGATTCACGAAATCCATGGTGATTCGATCCCATTTCCACTCGGGAACCATCATCGGTTGAAGTAATCCCGAGGGCACTTGGTGCTCGGCTTTCACTTGTTGACAAACTAAACATTTCAGTAACAAACTCGGAGATGTCTCTTTTCATGCCGACCACCAATACAATTTCTTCAAATCATTGTACATTTTTGTGCTTTGCCGAGTGTCTTGACAAACGACCATTGTGGTGCTTCATGTAAAATTTTCTGGATTAACTCGTCATCCTTTGGTTCACAAATCTGCCATGAAACATCAAAACCATCCGAACTAACTCGAAATCGAGTCATCTCCGATTCGTGACCGAGCTCTCTTAACTTGTATCTCACTATCATTCTTTTGAGCTTCACATATCTCTTTGAATAAATAATGGTCTAGCCTCAACTCGCCAATATAGCACTGTCATCACACAACGCTAAGCTTGTACTCATAGCTCTCAAAGCATATAGGGATTTTCTGCTCAAGGCATCCGCAACCATATTTGCTTTCCACGGATGGTAATCGATTACTAACTCGTAATCCTTTAATAATTCAAGCCACCGCCGTTGTTGCAAATTCAAATCCTTTAAGTCCATTAAGTACTTCAAAATCTTGTGATCGGTGAAGATTCGGTACTTCTCACAATATAAATAATGACGCCGAATCTTCAAAGTAAAGACAATTGCAGCCAACTCCAAATCATGAGTCAGATAATTCTTCTCATGCGGTTTTAATTGTCTAGAGGCGTAAGCTACTACCTTACCCTCTTGCATCAACACACAGCTGAGACCATTTAATGACGCATCACTGTAGACTACGAACTCTTTCCCCAATTCAGGTTGTACCAAAACCGGCGCCTCAGTCAACAATGCTTTCAATCTCTCGAAACTTTGTTGGCATTTCTCAGTCCATTCAAACTTAACTACTTTTTGCAACAGTTTTGTCATCGGGGTAGCAATCATGGAAAACCCTTTGACAAACCGTCTGTAGTACCCCGCCAAACCCAAAAAGCTCCAAATCTCAGACACATTCCTTGGCAGTTTCCACTCCACAATAGCCGAGATCTTACTCGGATCAAATCTTATACCGTCACCCAACACAATGTGTCCTATAAATCTGACCTCTCGGAGCCAAAACTCGCACTTGCTGAATTTAACATATAACTGCTTATCTCTTAAAGTCTATAAAACAATTCTCAAATGCTCTGCATGCTCACTCTCATCTCGAGAATAAATTAGTATGTCATCAATAAAAACAACCATAAATTTATCCAAATACGGTCAAAAGACACGATTAATTAAATCCATGAAAATCGCAGGAGCATTCGTTAAACCAAATGGCATGACAAGAAATTCATAATGGCCATATCTCGTCCGAAATGCAGTTTTCGGCACATCTTACTCCTTAACCCTCAACTGGTAATAGCCAGACCTTAGGTCTATCTTGGAGAACACCGTAGCTCCCTTCAATTGGTCAAATAAATCATCTATCCTTAGCAAAGGATACTTATTCTTCACTGTCACCTTGTTGAGTTTTCTGTAGTCTATGCACAATCTCATCGACCTATCCTTCTTCTTTACAAAAAGTACCGGAGCACCCCACGATGAATAACTTGGTCTTGCAAAACCCTTGTCCGTTAATTCTTGCAACTGAACTTTCAATTCTTTCAACTTAAGTGGTGCCATCCTATACGAAGCAACCGAAATAGGTGCCGTACCCGAAACTAATTCAATCCCAAACTCGACCTCTCTAACTTGAGGAAATCCGGGTAACTCTTCCGAAAATACATCTGAATACTCACATACCACCGACACTGATTCAATCTTTACCTCTGATTCTTAAACATTCAACACAAAGGCGAGATAGGACTCATATCCTTTCCTCAAGTATCTCTCAGCTACCATAAATGAAATTATCATAGGCAAACTATTTGACCTACCTGATTCCACCCAAATAACATCTCCATTTTCACATTTCAATTCAATAAATTTGCTACCACAGTTCACTAAAACACTATGGGTAGTCAACCAATCCATACCAAGAATCAAATCAAATTCATCAAACGACCACAACATAAGATTTTCCGAAAAACAATGACCTCGAATTGTCAAAGGACAATTCCTACACACCTTGTCAACTAGCACATGTTTGCCTAACGGGTTTGACACCTTTAATACAAATTCCGTAGACTCAACAATCATACTCATACTAGATGCCAATCTTATACAAATGTAAGAATGGGTAGACCCCGGATCAATCAAAGCAATAACAGAGGTATCATGAAAAAAAAAGTACCCATTATTACATCTGGAGATGATGCCTCTTACGAGCGCGAATGGCATAATTCCTTGCAGGTGCTCGACCCTCCGATCCCACAGCAGAATCTTGAGGTGCACCTCTACTACTAGTCCTTCCTCCCGAGTTCTTTTGAGATCTACCCCTCAAACATACATTGCTTGATCTTATCTCTTGCTTCCTTTCCTTGTCATCCCTCTCAGGACAATTCTGGATGAAATGATCGGGTGAACCACACTTGTAACAGTTTTGATTATTCCCCCAACACTCCCCAGTGTGTTGCCTTCCACAATTTGGACACTCCGGTTTGGACTTTGGATTGCCCACACTTGCCATTGAGGTGGCTTGAACTCTCGAGCCCGAGTATGTATTACCTCGATCTCAATGTGAATATCCAACTGATACAGTCGTCCGAGGGTTCATCTACTTGGACTTCTTTGATTGAGCTTGGTATGACTTACTTATTGGCCTTTTTCTTGCATCTCGGGCCTCACTCATGGCTTTCCTCTTTTCCTTATCCAGTTCCTCGGCCTTACATGCCCTGTCAACCAACACCACAAATTCTTTTAGCTTCAAAATTCCAACTAGAAGTCTGATATCCTCATTCAACCCATCTTCAAACCTTTTGCACAAGATAGCTTCTGTAGACACACATTCTTGTGCATACTTGCTGAGCCTAACAAATTCGTGCTCATATTCCGCCACAGTCATTTTTCCTTGCTTCAATTCAAAGAATTCTTTCCGTTTCTGGTCCACAAACCTCTGACTTATATACTTCTTTCGAAATTCTTCCAAAAAGAAGTCCCACGTCACCCTCTCTCTTGGAACCACAGAAGTTATCGTCTTCCACCAACGATACGCCGAGTCCATCAACAATGACATGGCGCATTTTAAGCTCTCCTCAAGTGTGCAGGAGAGTTCATCAAATACTCTCATTGAGTTCTCAAGCCAGAACTCCGCCCTCTCGGGGTCATCGTTTATGTTAGCTCTAAATTCCTCGGCCCCTTGCTTCCGAATCTTATCTACCAGGGGTTTGGTCATCCTCACCAATTCTATACCTTGAGGAGCCACATAAACTGGCTGAGGTATAGGAGGGGGTGGAGGAGGTTGACCATTAGGATTCGCTCACACATACTCTGTGTACCAATTACTCATCATGTGAAGAAAGGCTTCCCGAGCCTCTTCAACTTGACCCATAGTCTCGGGTCTACTTTCTACAAGCGCGGTCCCTTGCGCGGGAGCCGTCGCGTCACTAGCAGCGTCATCAGTAGCTGCTCGGTCGGGATCCATTTACTATACAAAAACATAATTAAATATAGTCAGAAGTCACCACACTATCATTTTATTCTATGGCATGAATAGCTAGACCCTTACACACGCTACGGTAGTCCGAGAATCGACTAAACCATAGCTCTAATACCACTAAATGTAACACCCCTTACCCGTATTCAACGCCAGAATAGGGGTCGAGGCATTACTGAACTTATACGTAAACAATCAATCCACATCAAAACCTGACTTTCTATTCCCAATTAAAACTTTTGATAGCACATCTTAAACAAGCCTACAAGGCCTGATTTATGGTTTAGGAATGGTTCGGAATCAAATTGAATTCCTTTGAAGCTCTCCGAAAGACCTTGGAAAATTTTCTCCAAATAGTCCACACGCCCGTGTGGAGGGAGGGCACGCCCGTGTCACATATCACACGCCCGTGGTCGACACTGACTTGCATCACACGGCCTATTACACGCCCATGTGTCTGGCCCGTGGTCGCCTCTGACTTGCATCACACGGCCAGTCACGCGCCCGTGTCCTTCGATCCTGTGGTGAATTAAATTCCAAATTCAGGTGCAGACTTCACACGGCCTGGGCACACGCCCATGTCCCTGGCTGTGCCATCCACACGGCTGAGACACACGGCCGTGTCTCTACCCGTGTGTTTACTAATGAGCTTACTGACTTGTAAAACTAACATGCAAGGGACACACGGCCTAGCCACACACCCATGGGGCTGACCGTGTGTCACACACGGCCTAGACACACACCCGTGCGCCTACCCGTGTAGACAAGAACAAGGCTATTTGCCAAGCTCTTTTTATCACCCCAGCTCATATAAACATAGTCACATTCAAATATGAACCCATTCATACATGTTTTAACCAAGCAACCCCATCATGTACCACACACACACTCATGAATAACCTCGTCCTTTCATAGATTAGCATTAATGAGCCATCAACTATGGCGATATACAAAAGAGTTCATCTCTAAAAGAGCGAATACACTTGGCCAAAACAACAAAACATTTCATTAAGCCTAGCCCCTATACATGCCATACTCAAAATGCTAAGTCTAAATGTACCGAGATGAGTCGATAGTGTGGGTGATCTTCCGATTATCTTCGAATCCTGAACTAGCTCTTTGACTTTATAAAACAAGGGAAAAGAAAGGGAGTAAGCTTTAAGCTTAGTAAGTTTACGTGTAAACAATAAACATCATAACATGTGCTAATCAATAAATAGCATTACATACTAAGCAAGAACAATCCACATTCCATAGTCATGCTTACTCATTTCATCTCTTACCACATTCCAACCATATAATAAGCATAATGCTCACATTTAATAGCTTACATTCCCTGCACTTATCACCACAAGGTCACATGCAACAAACACTTAAATAATTTCTCAATGAACCATTGAAATAATACCATACACTCGGTGGTTTCGCACATAGTCCACCATCAATCTATATTTAGGGTGGTATCGTACATAGCCCACCAACAAGAATATTTATTGTTATATCGCACATAGCCCACCAAATGATAATATAAATGATGGTATCGCACACAGCCCACCGTGAATGATTAGTAAGGTGGTGTCGCACTTAGCCCACCATTAAGAATATTTACGGTGGTATCGCACATAGCCCACCATTAATCTATAATTAGACTAACAAGGAGATTAGTCAATATCTATTGAATTCAATCCATCTCAATCATAAATAATTTAATTCATACAATGCACCATTTAATAGCAACAGGTATACTCAAAATGAATTGTTTACACATAAACTTACCTCGGTGCAAAATGTGTTAATCAACGGCTTAACCCGTAACCTTGCCTTTCCCCGGTCAAGGTTGTTTTCGCGCTCTTCTTGATCTATAATAATGAAATTCACTCATTCCATCACTTTATAAATCATAATACATCAAAATCTCTACTTAGGCAAAAATGACCATTTTGCCCTTACTTATGGCAAAATTACGATTTTGCCCCTAGGCTCGTAAATCATCTTTCATCACATTTTCTCATTAAACAAGCCTAGCTAAACATTTATTCCTCTTACAACAACTCACAAAACCATTTATTTCATGCATTTATTACACATTTACAATCTTTACAACTAAGTCCCATTTAGGTGTTTTCATGGTAACACCTTTCACAAAAGTTGTTCCTTAACTTATTAACATTCATTTTCTTCCATAAAAACTCAGAAAAAAACATGAACACTCTCATTCCAAGTCTCTAAAATTTCAACCATATAGGAAATTAGTCCCCTCATTAGCTAGCTTAAGCTTTGGGGACTCCAAAAGTAAAAAAATTCTCAAGAAAGACCTCTAAAATCACTTACTTGTAAGGAGATAGCTTGGCTGAAAGTTTTGAGCTCTAAATCCTCTAATTCTCTTAAAATTTTGGATGAGAAGAAGCATGAATAGTAAAAGATGATATTTCTTCTTTTTATCTTATTTTATTCATTCTTTCATCACCTAATTCCACCAAATTAACCAAAAATTTAATGCTCTTGTCTCCCTAGTCTATATGGCCGGCCAACACACCCTTAATGGCCTAATTGCACTTTAAGGACCTCCAATTTAATATTCTATGACTATTAGACACCTCTACCTTGCAAAATAGAACTTTTGCACTTTATGCGATTTAGTCCTTTTTCACAATTAAGCATACAATTGCTAAAATTAAAGCATCAAAATTTTCATATAACCATATATTTATGCCATAACACACAAAATAATACCAAAATAATTTTTTTCAACCCCGAATTGTGGTCTTAAAACCACTACTCCGACTAGCCCCAAAATCGGGCTGTTACAAGTAAAATTGACTTATTTTGGGTATGGCATGTATAGGGACTTGGTCATCTTGTGTTATGTCATATTTGAAAGCCAAAGTGTTGGCTATTAATTTTATACACTCATTTTGTAAATGGCCATTAGGAATTGGCCGATATTTGTAAATTTTCATATCTTGATGATGATAAGTTTTATGAAGTGAAAGTTCATGCAATTAATGGAGTAAAATGTGAAAAGTATAAATGATGATTAGTGATTCTTCATAATGTATTATTGCCATGTTATGTGTTGCTTGTGTTGGCCTATGTGTGTTTATGTTTCAGGGTGGCAATTGGCTTGGTAAATAGCCTTCTAATTGTCCACACGGGTAGACACACGGGCGTGTGTCTAGGCCGTCTGTGACACACGGTCAGCCCCATGGGTGTGCTGATAGGCCATGTGTCCCCTGCATCAAAGTTGCAAGAATTCGATTCACCACACGGGCCAGCACACGGGCGTGTGCCTAGGTCGTGTGCCCTTATGAGTTTGCTGACGTCATAAACAGAATACCTGGGTGAGGACACGGGCGTGTCTAGGCCGTGTGAGGGACACGGGCCACAGACACGGGCGTGTTTCCGGCCATGTGAAAACCCCTGTAGGTTCAAAATGAAAAATAAATTCCACACGGGCTAGAAACATGGGCATGTCTGACCACACGGCCTGCCCACACGGACGTGTTCCATTTCACACGGGCGTGTGGCCCTGTTTAGGCAAAAATTTTCTAAGTGCGCAAAAGTTTTCGGTTTAATTCCGAAACCCTCCATATGTATGTTTAGGGCCTCGTAGGCCCATAATAAGGATGTTATGAATATGAATGAGGAGCTTTAAGTTGGAATGAAATTTTATAGCCCGATGTTGTATGTTTAAGCAAGTTAAGTCCGGTAATACCTCGTATCCTGTCCCGGCGTCAGACATGGGTAAGGGGGTGTTACATACTCGTTAGATTTATGGCCCCTAAATCACTATTTTCGTCACCACTGAAAAATGGGCTGTTACAGAGCCAGTGCACGACTCTAGTTAACTTTGAACAATTTTTAAAATTTTATTTCGAAATTGCATAATTATTTTTAAAATTGGATGATTTTTCTGCTTTTAGTTAGATTTTATTTTATTTGTTTTAATTAATAAAAAAAAAGTGTGTTTTTTGTGTTGGAACCCCACATTTTTTACGGCACAAAAATTTTGGAGCTAAATCGGGAAGGACGAGACGACCTGACATCAATTGCGACATTATCACGCCAAATCGGGTAATTCGTTCCTAAATTTTTTCTTGAGCACATTAGGGATAATGTGCCAAATAAAGTGTGAATGTGACATAGAATTTTAATTTTTAAAATTTTCATTGTTTCTCTTGTTATTTTTAGGAATTTTTAGAGTTAAACTTTTTTTTTTAGGTTCTGCTTGTGCTTGAGCTTGTGGAAATACAGTGATTGGTTAGGAGCATGTATATAGTATGTTTGCTTAAACTGTAAATTTAGCTTGAAAATAAACGATTTTAAATTATTTTCATTTAATTAGTTAGTTTAATTTGTTAAATTGTAAATAGGAAAAAGAAGTTAAACGTACCAAATGACATAGTTATTTAGGAGTCAGCACTTATGTTTGTCAAATGATAGGTTGTTTAAATTCGAATACTCAATAATTAAATTCATGGCTATTGAAACGGTATAGTATAATAAGTATGAAATCCTTATATGTATGTGCCTTAATTAAAAAGTAATGTGTGAACAAAAGCATTGTGAGGGTTAAAAGAAAAGCGAGTGTGATAAAAGTATATAATGGGTAAAAGCTAAGAGAGTGAGAGTGATCAAAGTGATTAAATTGAAAAATATGATGAATTGAGAAAATTTCACTCATATTGGCACAAATACTCGTAAATTGCTTGTACATATAAATGATGTATTAGAGTTCAAAGCATGGATAAAAGAAATTGAGTAATTAGAATTCGAACAACTTGTATTCTTCAACTGTAAATACTATACTCGTGTATACCTTTTGATGGATCCATATATTTAACTTAATTTGAGTTATTTTCTATGTAATATTTTGAACTATCATGTCTGAATGTGAAAATTTCAAGTCCTTTAAACATATAGCTATAGTTATGTACTTAGCAAATTTTCTTATTGTCATTGCTCCGTTCTAATCTCGTGTACCAAGCATGCTAAAGTACTTTAGTTTTAGTTGTGTGTTTTATTTTTGTTTCATTTCCATTTCCATTTTGATTGTTTTTGTTTTTGCATTCCGTTTGCTTAAGGACAAACAACAAATTAAGCACGGGGGTATTTGATCTGCCACAAATCGTAGTGGCAATGTAACGCCCCAAATTTGGGCCTAGAAAGATTGGGCCTTGAGCGTGGGATCAGCTAGGAGACTGTACATAAATATTTATGTGTGCAAGAAAATGACACAAATTGCTTGTTTGCTTTAGTGGCTAAGTGATTTAAGAAGAGTTGGGAGTGTTGGAGAAGTCCTGGGTTCAAACCTGGCCTTTAGCAAATTTTTTGCTTTTTGCTCTTAAGTGAATCTTGGCCTTAGCTTGAAGGCTTTATAAATATTTTCGGTGAGATCATGTGACAAGGAGTCTGCTGGTAAAGGTGGAAAGTGGCGTGTGGAGTGTACTAGTGGTCTGAGGTTCGAATCCCTGTTTATGCAAATAGAGATTATTTTTACTGTTGGCCATGGGAGGAGTTTGTGTTTGACTGAAACACTAGAAGTTTGAACAGATTTGAATGGGGTTGTTGTTAGCCGAATTTGGGGAGTGAAAAGTGGGATTTTCGGTTGTTGAGGTTTGTGAACAGGAGTGATTTTAAAAGGAAAGAGGGGAATTCGAATTTGGTAGGAGTAGTGGTGCCGAAATGGGACTCTAAGGCCTTAGGAAATTCGGCTAAGGGGTTTTCTTTCAGTTTTGGTCAGTTTGTCATCGGTTTCTGAAACTGTGAAGGCTCTTTTCTTTCTCTGCTCTCTTGTGCCAAATTTGCAAGTGGCCATTTGTCATTTTGGGTATTCGACTCCTATCATTCGGGTAAATTAAACTATTTTGTTTTCAAGTCCATTCCTCTCCCCTCTTTTGCATCAACATCTGCCGAAACCTCCCCTTCTTCTTTATTCTTTTCAAGTCCGACCAACTGCCTGTTTCATCCCTTCTTGCCTATTGATTTCTTTCGGCCAAACCTATCACCTAAGCCCTTGTGACTCTTTCCCCTTTTCGGCTTGTGATCGAAAGTTCTCCCCTCCCTTGCGATTCGAATTCTGCTCTTCTCTGGGTGGTTCTTACTCTAGCTGAAACTCAACACTGTCCCCTCCCGATTTTGGTTCTGCAACGGCTCTGAGAATCGGGTCTTCCTCAAGGAGTGTTGAAGTGCGAACGGTTTGGAGGAGTCACACTTTCGTTCTCAAAATGTTTGGTAAGCATAGATTATATTTTACTCCAAATGGAGGTTTCTGCTAATATGTTGCATAAAGAGATATCAATGGTGGCGAGTAGTAGCCATTCTGAGGGAGGATCAAGAATGGTGCCAGCTGAGAATGGGCACGTAGCCCCTGCCTCCAAATTTAAGTAGCATAAAGTGTCAGCTATTCGGGATTTTTTGCGGAGGTGCGGCAGGGTGGCTGCACCAATCTCTGGATCAAATGGGCAAACCACAACCGACTGATCTAGTCAAGGGAGAGGTAATCTGTTGGACAAGTATTTTCGGCAGAGGTTGTTTTTGATAAGTTGATTGGGATTTGGTTAACCCGATTGATAAGTGTTTAATGGATTGCCTTGATTGAATGTAGGTTGGAGTTCGCGTGGGTCATTCACACATTTCGCAATCAGGTGTGTAATCACACTATCGTTTCTGTGAGTCGGCAAAAGCCGAAAAGCTGAAAAGCCGAAACTTTGGCATTTGAGGCCTCACGAGCGTGCGGTCGCTCATGTGGTAAATCGAGCCCACAATCACAGGTGATAGACTGTAGAGGCCACCACGAGCATTCTCGTGCTCTTGGGCCGTCATGGGCCTTGTTTGGCTGAAATGGGCCGTGTGGGCTCAATGGGCTCGTGGGCCCCACACGGAATAAATCCACGATAAGTGGCAAATACTGAACTGGGCTATAACGTTCACATAGCCGTGACTGAATTTGGGCCAAATAGGCCACACGAGCGTGTGGGCCCATTTGGGCCGAATATTGGGCTTTGAGCCCATTTACACTGTTTAGACCAAATGGATTATTTGTGTCGCTCGAGGCGACTGTAGGCCTTCAAAAAAATCGTTAACTGTACCGAGACCCCAAGGTAGGTAAAATGACCGTAATTGTAACCCCCTAAAATTCAAGTATCGATTTATTGCATGTTTTGGTGTTTAGATTATGAAGGAAAATTTTCTTATTTCTTTTCGTGCCTATTATAGTCCTGAAGAAGAGTATAGAATTATTCGGGTATGGAATAATTTTTAGTTTGAGAATTTATTGAAGTGGAGCAAGTGGCATTGACACTTAAGTTAAATTAAGTGTTAAATAGTAGCATAAGATGAGTAAATGGCAAGGTGGTGTTGGCGCATGAGATATTGCATGAGGGGAGTGGTTCGAATCCCTTGTATAGCTTTTAGACAACTTTTATTTTTGCACTTGTATAGCAAGTGTCGGCCAAGCAATAGATATGGTAAGGTTGGACTTTTCATTTTTGGTAAGTAGACTAAAGGAATAAGGAAATAGCTAACTTATAGTATGGAATCAAGAAAATTTGGAAAGATAAGGGGACATAAGGAATGTATCAAGGAAAAGGTTTTGGAAACTAATTCATGGCCTTTTGACCATGAATTTGGACGGCAATGTGGTCTAGGGGGGGTTGGCCGAATATGCTAGTAGTTGGCTAGGATTAGGAGTTTGTTTTGGTCATTCCTAGCATTTTGTGCAAAGGTTTGCAATTCTCTTTTCAACCTCTTTTCCTTTGGCCGAATTTGATCTTTTGGTAAGCCTAATTCTTTTGACCATTTGGTCATTTTTGCTAATCACTTTAGTATTCTTTTGTGCCTCTTCATAGTGCCGAAATTGCTAGTACCAAAAGGCCATTCCTTTCTTTTGTTTTCTTTCTCCATTGCCGAATGTACTTTGCTCCTAAGCACATCTTTTCTTTCTCTTTTCTCCTCTTTGAAAACCGAAACATCATCATCATCTCTTCTCTTATATTTTATTTCTTTTCACTCATACCTTCTCCATTAATTTTCTCATGGCCGAATGTTAGTGAGCCATAGCCGAACCATTTTCTCTTTTCTTTGGTTAATCATAGCCGAATCTTTTTCTATTCATAAACATCTTTCTCAATCGTCTCTTTTCAACCGTGGACAATAGGTAAGAATTCTTTTTAGTTCATGTTAGTTAATAGTTGTCATGGCCGAATCTTGATAGTGGTATAAAGGCTTTCTTAGATCGAAATAAACGTTCATTCTATTAACGTTTTTATTTGTTATACTTTAGTGCGATAACGGAAGATCGAGAAATCATGTGTTCGTAAGTAACATAGAACGTTGGAATCGATTTAAGGTGTTAAGGGAACGCTTTGGTTGACTCTCATTTTTGGAACAAGGATCTTTGTGGTAAGCAAATTTCACCCTTAAACCCTTAGTCATATTTCGATGTAATACTAGATTGGATTAACGATCTTTTGTCTTTGAAGACAATCAAAATAGGAAGAAAAAGGGCGGTGAATAGTGTTCGGAAGAGGGTGGTTCCGTTATTCCCCTAAGTTTAAGCGAAGGATCGTTTTCAAAGAATCGGAATTTCCCAGGGTTGTGGACGTTCATCCGAGGAGAATCAACTGCTCGAAGTTGTTCGTATTCTCGAACCATTATTTGTTCGTGGATTTGATTCGGTTAACGAACCATCAATCGAGGAGAAACCGCAAGTAGAAGTAGTTCGAAAACCCGAGGGTAAAATTTTAGATCGTTATTTTTAGATCGGTTTCATTAATAAATTATAGTGTTCTAATTATCGTAATACGTATAGGTGTTGACGAAGCGGGAAAGTCTAGTTCTCACTATAACCGGTGTGTAACTTCACACTTATCTTTCGGGTTAGATACTAAGCAGTAAGTATTTTGATAAATCGTAAAAATGGCAAAATCGAAAATTATGTGATAACTAACACTTTTGTGTAAATTCATGAAAACGGTTAAAACCGCAGAAATTTACATAAAAGCGCTAGATCGATAAATTGGGCCATAAAGCGCTAGATCGATAAATTGGGCCATAAAGCGCTAGATCGATAAATTGTGCCATAAAACTACTAGATCGATAAATTGGGCCATAAAAGCGCTAGATCGATAAATTGGGCCATAAAGCGCTAGATCGATAAATATGGGCCAAAGTTTGCTAGATTGCTAATGGGCCAAAAACCTCTAGTTCGAGATATGGGCCAAAGTTTAATACTATATTGTTAATAGGCCCAAATGAAAGGTTTTATTAAAGACTCATTTGTGTTATGGGTTACTTGATAAAATTTTTATGATTTAAAGTTTGTTATTCATACATAATTGCATGGGATGGGATTTGATGAAGAGAAGAGAAAGGCTGTGGCCACGTATCTAGTTCGGTGGCTCGCCACAAATTTTGGCTTAATGCCTCTAGTTAGGTGACTATGTCACAATCTAGTTGGTGAGTGCACTACAATATTATTTAAAAGGCTAAATGCCTACGATTGGTGTGTTTGGCGGGGTGGGTTGACTTGATCCCCACAGGTGTCTTTGGTTGGTACGGGGTGTGTAGCGGATGGAAATTAGGCTTGGTTGGGAAATTCATTTTACATGCATTTTATATATTTTATTTCATTTTATATTGTTAAAATTTGTAATTGGGCTCAAGCCCAAATTAATGCCTTGATGGTCTGGCCCAATAATGGTGGTAAGTGAGTTACACATCTGAGTTCTTTGTAACTCACCCCGCTTTATTATCCATCTCGGGTAATGGAAATTGATGTGGACTTGGGGTGGGATGACTTGGTGGAGGCCATACTACGAGCTTGGGTTTTATAAACTATGAACTTTATTTAAGTTACTTATTTTAATTACTATTTTGGGTATGATGTAATAAGGCCTCTAATTATGTTTTTATGGATTTTTATGTGTGGATGGATTTAATTTTATTTTAAGACTCTTAATATGGGCTTATGTTAAATCTATAAAGTTTTCTTAAAAATATTGTGTTTTATAACAATTTTGGACACCTAAATTATTTTTCAATTTCTTTCAAATTCTTCTAAAACTACGTTAAGGTTTTGACTAATATATATAAGATTTCAAACAAGTATTTTTCTTAATTCATAATCATTGTACTTAGTTTTTATTAAACCTTATTTCTAAAGGTTTTGCATTCTTTATTTACTTAAATCATTAGAAAATTTTGGATGCTCGTTGGTGTGACAAACCAAATCTCGTCTTAACGCATAGACTGGTTTGGGGTGTTACATTTAATGGTATCGAGAGCAGTTTCAAAACTCTACTGTGGTTTGGGTTCAATAAAGATATTTGTTTGAGAAACAACTCAAATTTCTAGACTTTTGATTTAAAGGTAGTATGGCACCATGAGCATCCCGCGCCAAGTCAAGTAAGTATCTCAGTATATTGATTGTTTATTATCATTGTGATATGATCATAAGAAACACTCTAGAACTTCTAGTTTTAGGTGTTGAAAGCTGTAGAGATTGAGACAATAAGGATATGATTGCGGAAACAACTCTATCTCTTTTATATCATAAAACATCGTTAATAAACATCGAAATAGTATTCTGATTCATAAAACTATTAATCAGATTAAATCAGTCACTATGAGCACTAGAGGACGTGCTCATGGACGCGCGATGAGGCGTGGCCATGGTAGAGGACGAGGTGTTAGAGGCGCAATCAAGCGCCGGATCATATGCCTGGAAATGGATGCACTGCGTCACTCGAAAGTGAGACGGGATCACATGATCATATGGAAGAAGATAATGCGGTGACGCGAGCAATGTTGCGAGTCCTTGAAAGGGTCGCTGGAGCTAGAACTGGGCCAACGGCTCGTGGGTCGACATCGGAACGATTGAAATCAAGTGGTCTTTGAGGTTTTTAGAGGTGTCTCGGTGTAGCTCCAAATGTCATTGAATATTGGCTTGAGGCGGTGGGAGCGAATTATGGACGATCTTGAGTGTGCGGTGGAACAAAAACTAAGGGGCGGTGTCCTTGTTAAGGGACGAAGCATACCAATGGTGGCTTCTTGTCCGAGAAGGCATCAAGCCGCATTAGTTAATTGGGAATTCTTTAAAGTTTCCTTCCAAGGGAAATATGTAGGAACGAGTTATGTTGATGCGAAGGAAGGAATCCACGAATCTGGTCCAAGGGAATAAGACGGTGGCGGCATATGAAGTCGAGTTTTTGCGCTTGAGTCGCTATGCTCGAACAATAGTGGCAGCGGATCATGAGCGTTGTGTGCGCTTTGAGGATGGCTTGAACGATGAATTGCGGGTTTTAATAGCCCCACAACAAGTTAGAACTTTTGCCACGCTTGTGGAAAAGGCCAAGATAGCCGAAGAGGCTAAGAACTCGAACGGCAGAATCGGGAACGAGCTAGAGGCAAGAGAGATATGAAGTATTCGGGTTCTTCAAGAAGATTTTCAAGAGGCCTCGGAATGATGAACCACTCAAGGTAGAACACACAGAATCGTGTGAATCGTAGTCGAGATTGTCTTGATTGTGGGAAAAGGCATTCGAGAGTCTTTGGAAGAAAATGGGTGCTTGCTATAAATGCGGGTCGATGGATCATCAATATAGGAATTGCCCTCGTCGAATGGATACAACTCAGGAAGCTCGTAATACTGATGCACCACCGGCAAGAGGAATTCAAAGCAACCACCGAGAGGTCGTGGACCAGTCGTGGTGGTAATGGGTGGGCGTGGTCAAGGTGCGTGGTCGAGGCAATGGTCCTAGAGGCAACACGGATGCAAGACGGCCCGGGATTGGTATATGCGGTTAGACGCCGTGAGGATGGCAATGCACTGATGTGATAAGCGCATGCGTTCTTCATCTTTGATGTACACATTATTGCTTTGATAGATATTGGTTCTACCCATTCGTATGTTGCTAGCACTATATCCGGAAACTTGAATTTAGACTCTAAAATTTTTGATAGTGAGATGAAGGTAATTAGTCCTTTAGGATGATCGGATTAGTAAATAAACATTTAGAGATGTGCCCTTAAAAATTCAAGGAGAAATATTTTTGGCGAATTTGATGGAATTGCCTTTCTATGAGTTCGATATCATTTTGGGCATGGATTGGTTGGTTAAGCACCGGGCAAAATTGGATTGTCTTTGAAAAGCGGATGTCAATAAGGACGGTGGAGGATAAAGAAATAGTTATGATAGGCGAACGAAGGAATTACTTGGCAAATGTGGTATCTGCGTTAAAGGCGAGAAAAGTTGATGCGGAAGGGTATGGAGCATTTCTAGCTTTATTAGTGCTTTAGATGCCAAAGAGTTGTCGATGGAAGATGTGAGAACAGTGAAGGAATTTCGGATGTATTTCTGAAGAACTTCCCGGCATACCTCGGATCGGGAAGTGGAATTTGGTATTGAGCTCTTTCGGAGCGGCTCCGGTGTCCATTGCTCCTTATAGAATGGCACCAGAAGGAGTTGGCGAGCTTAAAGCTCAAATTCAAGAATTGTTGGATCGGGGTTTTATTCGACCGAGTGTGTCTCAAGTGGGGAGCACCGATTTTGTTTGTTAAGAAGAAAGATGGGTCAATGAGTATGTGTATTGACTACGAGTGCAATTAAATAAATTGACGATCAAGAATAGGTATCCTCTGCCAAGAATTGATGACTGTTTGATCAAATGAAGGGAGCTTCATTTTCTCCAAAATTGATTTGAGATCGGGTTATCACCGGCTTTAAGGTGAAAGAAGCGGATATTCACAAGACGACTTTTCGAACTCGTTATGGACATTATGAGTTTTTGGTGATGCCGTTTGGGTTGACCAATGCACCATTTGCATTTATAGATATGATGAATCGGGTCTTTCAACCATATTTAGACCGGTTTGTGGTGGTATTCATAGATGACATTCTGGTATATTCAAGGAATGAAGAGGAGCATGACTCGCATTTGCAAATTGTATTGCGATTACTTGAAATAATCAAATGTATGCCAAATTCGATAAATGTGAATTACAGTTAAGGGAAGTGACTTTCTTGGGTCATGTGGTATCAGTAGAAGGAATAAGGGTGGATCCTGAAGAAGATTGGTCATTTGTATTGGATTGGAAACCACCAAAGTCGAGAGTCGAGATCGGAGTTTCTTGGGTTTGGTGGTTACTATAGGCGCTTTGTTGAGGGTTTTCGTTGATTCTTTGCACCCCTAACTAAGCTTATTGCGGAAGGAGTACCATATATATGGACCGATAAAAAAGCAAGAAAGTTTCGAGAAATTGAAGAAGATTTTAGGAGCGCCAAGATCGATTCAACTCGAGGTTGGAAAGGAGTTTATAGTTTATCGCCATGCGTCACACACGGGCTTAGGATGTGTATTGATGCAAAGTGGAAAAGTAGTGGCTTATGCTTCTCGTCAATTTGAGACCATACGAAGTAAACTACCCTACTCATGACTTGGAGTTAGGCTGCAGTAGTGTTTGCTCTAAAGATTTGAAGGCATTACCTCTACGGTGAAAAGTCTATCATCTATACGGATCACAAGAGTCTTAAGTATCTTCTTACTCGGAAGGAATTAAACTTGAGACAACGAAGATGGGTGGAGTGTTAAAGGACTATGATTTCTCAATCGAGTATCATCCTGGAAAAGCTAATGTGGTAGCGAGCGCGTTAAGTCGTAAGGTGGTATCTAATTTGAGAATAATGTTTGCCCATTTGAGTTTGTACGAGGATGGTAGTCTGATAGCGGAACTTCAGGTGAAGCCTCTGTGGTTAGAGCAAATCAAGGAAAAACAGATATCAGATAAGAAGTTGGGACTTTTAATTCAACAAGTTGAAAATGGTGGAATAGAGGATTTTAGCATAAACGGAAGGTGTGTTATGTTTTCGTGGGAGAGTTTGTATGCCTAAGGACTCAGATCTGAGACAAATGATTCTACGGGAGGCGCATAGTAGCCCTTATGCTATGCACCCCGGAGGAAATAAGATGTATCGGGATCTTCGTGAACAATATTGGTGGCCAGGGTTGAAGCGTGAGATTTACGAATTTGTGGGAAAATGTTTAACTTGTCAGCAAGTGAAAGCGGAACATCAATTGCCGTCAGGATTATTACAACCGGTAAAGATTCCTCTTTGGAAATGGGAGCGGATAACAATGGATTTTGTTAGTGGGTTACCTTTAACACCTACTAAGAAAAATTCCGTTTGGGTAATTGTTGATCGTTTGACGAAGACTGCTCATTTTCTACGATTCGTCAAACGATTACTCGTTACAGAAGTTGGCTAAGGCGCATGCGTATCCAAAATCGTGAGGTTGCATGAGGGTACTGTGTCTATTATATCGAGATAGGGATCCTAGGTTTACGTCACGGTTTTGGAAAGCTTTGCATGAAGCTTTGGGAACAAAGCTAAACTTGATCTGACTTTTCATCCTCGATTAGATGGTCAATCGAGAAAGAGTAATTCAGATTCGGAAGACATGTTAAGGGGATGTGTAATCGACTTCAAAGGTAGTTGAGAGGATTTTCTACCGTTGGCGAAATTTGCTTACAACAATAGCTATCGGTCTAGCATTCGAGATGGCACCCTACGAGGCATTATATGGTCGTGAGGTGTCGTTCTCCTAGTTGTTGGACTGAATTGGGCGAGCGAGCAGATGTTAGGTCTGGTGATCTCTCAAAGCGGAAGAAAAAGTAAAAGCTATTCGAGCACGGTTAAAGGAAGCCGGATAGACAAAAGTCGTATCACGAGATCTGAAGCGTAGAAGTATCGAGTATCTTTGTGGGGATCAAGTTTTCTTGAAGGTCTCACCTTGGAAGAAGATTTTCGAGGTTTGGGAAGAAGGGCAAGCCGAGTCCTAGATACATTGGACCATATCGTGTGGTGAAGCGTGTTGGTCCAGTGGCCTATCGGATCGAATTACCTCCGGAGTTGAGTCGATTCATAATGTTTTTCATGTTTCCATCCGAGGCGCTATAGATCGGATCCTTCGCACATAGTACCTGAGTAGAAGAAGTAGAGTTGAATTCAGATTTGTCTTTTGAGGAGGAACCGGTGGAAATCTTAGACCGAGATGCTAAGGTGCTAAGAAAGAAAACCGTGCCGTTGGTCAAGGTTTTATGGTGTAATCACGGAGTGGAGGAAGCTACGTGGGAGCCTGAAGATGCAATTTGGCAATAATGCCTCACCTTTTTCAACGGGTAAATTTCGAGGACTAAATTTTCTTTAAAGAGGGTAGAGTTATATGACCTAAAATTCAAGTATCGATTTATTGCATGTTTTGGTGTTTAGATTATGAAGGAAAATTTTCTTATTTCTTTTCGTTCCTATTATAGTCCTGAAGAAGAGTATAGAATTATTCGGGTATGGAATAATTTTTAGTTTGAGAATTTATTGAAGTGGAGCAAGTGGCATTGACACTTAAGTTAAATTAAGTGTTAAATAGTAGCATAAGATGAGTAAATGACAAGGTGGTGTTGGCGCATGAGATATTGCATGAGGGAGTGGTTCGAATCCCTTGTATAGCTTTTAGACAACTTTTATTTTTGCACTTGTATAGCAAGTGTCGGCCAAACAATAGATATGGTAAGGTTGGACTTTTCATTTTTGGTAAGTAGACTAAAGGAATAAGGAAATAGCTAACTTATAGTATGGAATCAAGAAAATTTGGAAAGATAAGGGGACATAAGGCATGTATCAAGGAAAAGGTTTTGGAAACTAATTCATGGCCTTTTAACCATGAATTTGGACTGACAATGTGGTCTAGGGGGTTGGCCGAATATGCTAGTAGTTGGCTAGGATTAGGAGTTTGTTTTGGTCATTCCTAGCATTTTGTGCAAAGGTTTGCAATTCTCTTTTCAACCTCTTTTCCTTTGGCGAATTTGATCTTTTGGTAAGCCTAATTCTTTTGACCATTTGGTCATTTTTGCTCATCACTTTAGTATTCTTTTGTGCCTCTTCATAGTGCCGAAATTGCTAGTACCAAAAAAGGCCATTCCTTTCTTTTTGTTTTCTTTCTCCATTGCCGAATGTACTTTGCTCCTAAGCACATCTTTTTCTTTCTCTTTTCTCCTCTTTGAAAACCGAAACATCATCATCATCTCTTCTCTTCTATTTTATTTCTTTTCACTCATACCTTCTCCATTAATTTTCTCATGGCCGAATGTTAGTGAGCCATAGCGAACCATTTCTCTTTTCTTTGGTTAATCATAGCGAATCTTTTCTATTCATAAACATCTTTCTCAATCGTCTCTTTTCAACCGTGGACAATAGGTAAGAATTCTTTTTAGTTCATGTTAGTTAATAGTTGTCATGGCGAATCTTGATAGTGGTATAAAGGCTTTCTTAGATCGAAATAAGCGTTCATTCTATTAACGTTTTTATTTGTTATACTTTAGTGCGATAATGAGAAGATCGTAAATCATGTGTTCGTAAGTAACATAGAACGTTGGAATCGATTTAAGGTGTTAAAGGAGCGTTTTGGTTGACTCTCATTTACTTAATATTTGGCTCAATTTATCGATCTAAGCAATATTCGGTTCAATTGCTCCGATCTAGCAATATTTGGCTCAATTTTATCGATCTGTAATATTTCGGTTCAATTTATCGATCTAGCAATATTCGATCGGCTCAATTTGTCCGATCTAGTAATTTTAAGAAACTTTACACGTTTTCATGCATTTACACAAAAGTGTTAATTATCACATAAATTTCAATTTTGCCATTTTTACGATTTATCATAATACTTACTTGTTTAGTATCTAACAGAAAGATAAGTGTGAAGTTACACACACGGTTATGGTGAGAACTAGACTTTCAGCTAAATCAACACCTATACATATCCACGATAACATGATCATTTATAATCTAATAATAAAGACCGATCTAAACATAACGATCTAAAATTTACCTGGAGTTTTTGAACTACTTCCACTTGCGGTTTCTCCCGATTGATGGTTACGTTAGCGAATCAAATCCACGAACAAATAATGGTTCGGAGATGCGAACTACTTCAAACAATTGATTCTCCTCGGATGAGCGTCCACAACCCGGTAGGAAATCCCGGATTCTTGTCTGATCCTTTGTTTATACTTAGAGGATTAATGGTACCACCCTTCTTCAAACACTATATACGGCCCGTTTCTTCCCTATCTTGATTGTCTTCAAAGACAAAGATCGTTATGCGTCCTAATCTCATATATATATATCGATTATGACTAAAGGCTTTGAGAACAAGATTTCCTTACCACAAATATTCTTGTTCACCAGGGAAATCGATCCAAGTGTTCTATGTCACACCACGACCTCTTGATTTCCAATCTTCCGTTATTATCGCACTAAAGTATAACAAAATAAGCGTTAATAGAATGAGCGTTTATTTTGATCTAAAAAGCCTTCAAACCACCATCAATATTCGGCCAAATACTATAAACTAATCGAAGGCGAAAAAGAACCATATACCTATTTTCCACGGTTGAAAAGAAACAATTGAGAATGTTGCTTATGAATAGAGAGATATTCGGCTATGAAGAATCAAAGAAAAAGAAAATGGTTCGGTTAAGGTACACTAACATTCGGCCATGAAGAGATTAAAGGAAAGTATTGATTGAAAAGAAATCAAAATAAGAGAATAGGGATGATGATAATTCGGTTTTCAAAGAAAACAAAAGAAAGAAAGAGATGAGTTTAAGATCAAGGCACATTCGGCAATGGAGAAAAGGAGAGAAAGAAAAGAATAGTCTTTTGATGTAGGTGATTTGGCACTAATGAGAAAAAGGCACAAAAAGAATACCAAATGATGTGCAATAATGACCAAATGGTCAAAATAATCCAAGAGCTTACAAGGATCAAATTCGGCCAAGGGAGAGAGGTTGAGAGAATTTGCAAAACTATATACAAAACTAGAATGACCAAAAAGAGACTTCAAATCCTAGTAAACTAACTTGCAAAATTTGGCTCCCCACTAGACCATATTGCAGTCCCTATGCATGGTCAAATGGCCATGATTTTATTTCCATAACCTTTTCCTTGATACTTGCCCCATATCTTCATATCTTTCCTTAATTTCTTGATTCCCTTCCATAAGTTAAAATTTCCTTAATCCTTTGATATACTAACTAAAAATAACAAGGTCATGATTTACCATATATGCACTTAGCGGAAACACTTGCTATACATGTGCGAGAAAAATTAAAAATAAAATTCATCTAGATGCTTAAACAAGAGTTCGAACCTTCTCCCTCATGCACTAACTCATGCGCCAACACCACTTTGCCATATACTCATCTTATGCTACTTTGACATTAATTAACTTATGTGTCAATGCCACTAACTCCACTTCAATATAAATTTTAAAACTAAAAATTATTCCATCCCGAATAATTCTAATTCTTCTTGGGACTATAATAAACACAAAAAATAATAAGAAAATTTTCCTTCATAATCTAAACACCAAATCATGCAATAATCGATACTCGAATTTTAGGGTGTTACAACTCTACCCTCCTAAAAAAATTTAGTCCTCAGAAATTTACAGTTTGAAAAGGTGAGGGGTATTGTTGTCGGGTGCATCCTCGGGCTCCCACGTGGCTTCCTCCACTCCATTAGTTCACGCCATAAAATCTTGACCAACGACGCGGTTTTCTTTCTTAGCACCTTAACATCTCGGTCTAAGATTTCCACTTTGGTTTCTCCTCAAAAGACAAGTCGACTTCAACTCCACTTCTTCTACCAGATACTGTAATGCGACGGATCCGATCTATAGTGCCTCGGCATGAAACATGAAAAACATTATGAATCGAGCTCAACTCGGAGGTAATTCGATCGATGAGCCCCTTTGGACCAACACGCTTCACCACGATATGGTCCAATGTATCTAGGACTCAATTTGCCCTTCTTCCCAAACCTAAAAATCTTCTTCCAAGGTGAGACCTTCAAGAACGCTTGATCCCCACGACATACTCGATGCTTCTACGCTTGGATCTGCATCGACTTTTGTCTATCTAAAGCTTCCTTTTGCCACGATGCTCGAATAGCTTTTACTTTTCTTAGTTTGAGAGATCGACTCTGGACCTAACATCTGTCGTTAAGCCCAATTCGGTCCAACAACTGGGGAGAATGACACCTACGACCATATAATGCCTCGTAGGGTGCCATCGAATGCTAGAAGCGTAGCTATTGTTGTAAGCAAATTACGCCAATGGTAGAAAATCCTCCCAACTACCTTTGAAGTCGATTATACAACCCCAACAACATGTCTTCGAGAATCAGAATTACTCTTTACGATTGACCATCGGCAGTGAGGATGAAAAGCCGTATTGAAGTTTAGCTTTGTTCCCAAAGCTTCATGCAATGCTTTCCAAAGCGCGTGGCGTAAACCTAGGATCCCCTATCGATATAATGAAGCGCGGTACCCCATGCAACCTCGCGATTTCGGATAAATGCGACAGCCAACCGTAGCGAGTAATCCGTCTGCGGCGGTAGAAAATGGCGATCTTCGTCAAGCGATCAGCAATTACCCAAGCGAGTTTTTCTTAGTAGGTGTTAAAGGTAACCCACTAACAAAATCCATTGTTATCGCTCCCATTTCAAGAGGAATCTTTACCGGTTGTAATAATCGGCGGCAATTGATGTTCCGCCTTCACTTGGCGACAAGTTAAACATTTTCCCTGAAATTGAAATCTCACGCTTTAAACTTTGGCCACCAATATTGTTCATGAAGATCCCGATACATCTTATTTCCTCAGGGTGCATAGCATAAGGGCTACTATGCGCCTCTCGTAGAATCATTTGTCTCGGATCGAGTCCTTAGGCATCTGGACTTTTCCACGAAAGCTGCTTACACCTTAGTGTTTATGCAAAATCCTCTATTCCTCCATTTTCCAACTTGTTGAAGTAAAGGTCCCAACTTTTCATCTAATATTTGCTTTTTCTTAATTTGCTCCAACCACGGAGGCTTCACACTGAAGTTAAGCTATCGGACTACCATCCTCGTACAAACTTAAATGGGCAAACATTGCTCTCAAATTAGATACCACCTTACGACTTATGGCAGCGTGCGCTACCACATTAGCTTTTCGAGGATGATACTCGATTGAGAAATCATAGTCCTTCAATGACTCCACCCATCTTCGTTGTCTCAAGTTTAATTCCATACGAGTAAGAAGATGCCCAAGACTCTTGTGATCAAGTATAGATGATAGACTTTTCACCGTAGAGGTAATGCCTCCAAATCTTTAGAGCAAACACTCTGCATTGACTAACTCCAAGTCATGAGTAGGGTAGTTTGCCCGTGCGGTCTCGGTGTGCCGAAGCATAAGCCACCACTTTCCCACTTTGCATCAATACACATCCCTAAGCCGTGTGTGGCGCATCGCGATAAACTATAAACTCCTTTCGAGCCTCGGAGTTGAATCGATCTTGGCGTAACATTAAAATCTTCTTCAATTTCTCGAAACTTTCTTAACATTTTATCGGTCCATATATATGGTACTCCCTTCGCAATAAAGCTTAGTTAGAGTGCGATAATCATCGAAAACCCCTCAACAAAGCGTCTATAATGCTCACCCAAACCAGAAACTCGAATCTCGCTCACGGCTTTGGTGGTTTCCAATCCATCTGACCTCAATCTTACGAGGATCCACCCTTATTCCTTGGTGATGCCACATGAGCCAGAAAGTCACTTCCCTTAACGAATTCACATTTCTTGAATTTGGCATCTGATTGATTATTTGAAGTAAGCGCAATACAATTCATAAATGCACGAGTCATGCTCCTCTTCATTCCTTGAATATACGAGAATGTCATCTATGAATACCACCAAACCCGGTCTAAATATGGTTGAAAGACCCGGTTCATCATATCCATAAATCACGGTGGTGCATTGGTCAAGCCAAAGCGGCATCACCAAAAACTCATAATGTCCATAATGAGTCGGAGGAAAGCCGTCTTGTGAATATCAGCTTCTTTCACCTTAAGGTGGTGATAACCGATCTCAAATCAATTTTGGAGAAAGCAGAAGCTCCCTTCATTTTTGATCAAGCAGGTCATCAATTCTTGGCGAGAGGATACCTATTCTTGGCGTCAATTTATTTAATTGCCTATAGTCAATACACATACGCGTGACCCATCTTTCTTCTTAACAAACAAAGCGGTGCTCCCCACGGACACACTCGGTCGAATAAAACCCGATCAACAATTCTTGAATTTGAGCTTTAAGCTCGCCAACTCCTTGATTGCCATTCTATAAGGAAGCAATGGTCACTTTGGGCCGTTACGGCAAGAGCTCAATACCAAATTCCACTTCCGTCTGGAGGTATGCCGGGGAAGTTCTTGAAATACATCTGGAAATTCCTTCTTTGTTCTCACATCTTCACGCGACAACTCTTTGGCATCTAAAGCACTAATAAAGCTAGAAATGCTCCATACCCTTCCGCATCCACTTTTACGCCTTTGCGAGATACCACATTTGCCAAGTAATTCCTTCGTTAAGCCTATCATAACTATTTCTTTATCTCCTCCGTCCTTATTGACATCAGCTTTTAGCACAATCCAATTTTGCTGGTGCTTAACCAACCAATCCATGCCCAAAATGATATCAAACTCGTAGAAAAGGCAATTCCATCAAATTCGCCAAAAATATTTCTCCTTGAATTTCTAGAGGCACATCTCTAAGCGAGTTTATTTACCAATACAAATACATCCTAAAGGACTAATTACCTTCATCTCACTATCGGAAATTTTAGAGTCTAAATTCAAGTTTCCGGATATAGTGCTAACAACATCTGAATGGGTAGAACCAATATCTATCAAAGCAATAACTTGGTACATCAAAGATGAAGAGCGTGCGATTATCACATCGGTGCATTGCCATCCTCACGGCGTCTAGCTACGCATACCCCAATCTTGGTTGTCTTGCATGCATGTTGCCTCTAGGACCATTGCCTCGACCATTGCACCTTGACCCGTCGGCCCCCATTACCACCACGACTGGTCCACGACCTCTCGGTGGTTCTTGAATTCCTCTGCTTGCGGTGGTGCATCGATTATTACGAGCTTCTGAGTTGTATCCATTCGGCGAGGGCAATTCCTATATTGATGATCCATCGACCCGCATTTATAGCAAGCACCCATTTTCTTGGCACTCTCGAATGCCTTTTCCCTGTCGGCACAATCTCGACTACGATTCCACGATTCTGGTGTTCTACCTTGGTGGTTCATCATTCGAGGCCTCTTGAGAAACCTTCTTGAAGAACAGAATACTTCATATCTCTCTTGCCTCTAGCTCGTTCCAGGTGCAGCCGTTAGAGTTCTTAGCCTCTTCGGCTATCTTGGCCTTTTCCTGGCGTGGCAAAAGTTCTAACTTGTTGTGGGGCTATTAAAACCCGCAATTCATCGTTCAAGCCATCCTCAAGAAAGCGTACTGCGCTCATGATCCGTTGCCACTATTGTTCGAGCATAGCGACTCAAGCGCATAAAACTTCGACTTCATATCGCGCCTTTGTCTTATTCCCTTGGACCCGATTAAATTCCTTCCATACGGCATCAACATAACTTGTTCTACATATTTCCCTTGGAAGAAACTTTAAAGAATTCCCAATTAACTAATGCGACGATTGCCTTCTCGGATGATAAGCCACCATTGGTATCGCCGTCCACTAACAAGGACACGCTCCCCTTAGTTTTGTTCCGTGCACTCAAGATGAATCATAATTGGCTCCCTTGCCTCAAGCCAATATTGGCGACATTTGGAGCTACACGAGACACCTCGAAAACCTCGGCACTGCTTGATTTCAATCGTTCGATATTGACCCACGGTGTTGGCGGTTCTAGCTCGGCGACCCTTTCAGGACTTCGCGGCATTGCTCGCGTCGCGGCGGTATCTTCTATATGATCATGTGATCCGTCTCACTTTCGAGTGGCGGTGCATCCATTTCCGGCATATGATCGCGCTTGATTGCGCCTCTAGCACCTCGTCCTCTACCACGACCACGTCTACCGCGTCCATTGTAATATCCTGGGTTAGAGGCTATTTTGTTATGGCATAATTTGCATGCTAGGAGCTTGCTATGTTCTTTGTTTTGGTGTCTTAGGGGCTTAATTGTAGGCTAGGACTATGCACGAGCGGAGCGGTAGGAAAATTTTAGTTTTTGGGCTTTATGAGAGGAATTTTGAAGGAGTTTGGTCATTTGTATTTTATTAGGCATTTTTGAGCACAAGTGATGAGCTAGCAAAGTGGCAAGGCATCGTCACTTGGGTGTGTGGTTAGCGTCAATTTCGAGGAGGAGAGGTCTGAGTTCAAGGCTGCCCAGTGCTCCCTTTTGTTCCATTTGGCCGAAGCAGGAGGAGGAGTTGTTGGTAGTTCAAACTCTACCATGGACTTTGTCAACTCAATCAAATGGAGGGTGGAGAGTGAATTTAGGAAGGAGACTTGTTCAAAGTGTTTTGAATGAGTGGTTGTGAGTGTATAGTGGAAGTGGCCAGGTTGTGGGAGAGTTTTTGGGAGTGGGCGGCTTGGCTTGTGGGGAGTGGGAATGCAAAATTGAATAGGCAATTTTGTGCATTTTCGACCAAAAGCAATAGGTAAGCTAAACTTCTTCTTTTGTCAAGCAAAACTCTCTCTTTTGTCCACTTTGAAAGCAGAAAGTCTAAGCATTTAGTTCTTAGAATTTTGCTTTGTTTTCTCTCAATTTTCTTGGTAGCGAGATGTTCTCTTCTCTCGTTCTTTCTTTTGTTGGTTGTGTTGGTGAAACTTTCTCATACTTTCTTTTCCCTCTTGAAACCTTGATAGGCGAAACTCTAGCCTCCAAAACACTTTCATCAATTCTTTTCTTTCAAAGCCGTAAGTACTCTCTCTATCCATCTTTTATTCTCTTCTGCTTCAAAACTCTTTAGCCATTTTCTTCAATTATTTCTTCCCATTCTTGTTGTACCCAAAACTCTATTCCCATTTCCACATCATCTTCTTTTTCCCACTCAAAGCCAAGACAAGGGTGTTAAACACCTAAAGCCAAATTCCCTTTTCTTTCTTTTGAAGTTTTGGCGAATCTCTTTCTCTTCTAGTGGTGTTCTTGTGGTGAATTTTGGTGTGGTGTTGTTCTAGTCTTGGTTCCAATCGGGTTTGGGGAAGGTAAGCATAGGGCGAATATGGCTATTTCTTTTCTCTGTGCTCTTGTCAATTTTGATTTGGGTAGGCAGATTGTGGTGATTGGTGAAAGGAGTTAACCTTTTGACATTGAGCAGATTTCTTTAGGAGGCATCCAGGGTTGGGAGGCGATCAAGTGGAGCCTTCTTTCCTTGTTAACGCTTGGTAAGTGGTGGTAGAACGAGTTCTTTTAGTATATTCTTTTAGTTTTCATTAAGTCAAGTTATTAAAAGATTAACCGTTGTCATTTGTTAGAGGTGGCGATTGGCAAGAGGAACCATTGTTGGTTCGGTTTGGTAGGAAACCAAACGGTTGCAAGAAATAATGGCTCAATATTAACCCCTTTGGTTTGATAGCTTTGGTAGAATGGTCTAGATTGCTAATCCCTTGGTTGGCCAGATTTTAGGAGGCGAGTTATCGAGGGATTTGGGCCAGGTTCTTTGGAGCTAAGGCTTTACGTGTTAGCAGGTGTGTAAACTAACACATACTGTTTAGTAATATGATTAATAACCTAATTACTCATTAAAGTGAAACAATATGATTGATGGATTTGGTACGATGGGGTATAAGCGCGGATCTGGGTAAGTCAGTTTCATTACGAGATCTGTAGTGATATATGTGATAACATGTTTTATGATGTAAATACCATGAGATGTCATTTGAGCATGTTAGCATGATTGCATATTTTATATCATTTGCATTAGTATGACATGTGTGGGTGATATGAGAGGAGGGAATATGATATCGTGTCTTTGGGACCCTTTGTGTCTTTGGGACACGGAGGTTTGGCACCTCGGTGGTTTAGTACCACGATTGATTTTGTGACTTGGTCACGGTGATTTAGTATCACATTTGTGTCTTTAGGACACGGAGGTTTAGCACCTCATTGCGACTCGTCCACGTAGTTTGCTGCAGTAGGTTGGCTCCACTTTGAGATATGGGATAAATGCTGCTAGTGATTTGGTATCACGCGATGGGTTGGCCCATCGCCAGTTTGTAGCTGCGGTCACGGTGATTTAGTATCTGCTTGTGTCTTTGGGACACGGAGGTTTAGCACCTCATTGCGACTCGTCCACTTGTGGTTAACACCACCAGTAGGTTGGCCCCACTTTGAGATATGGGATCGTGCGCTGGTGATTTGGTATCACTTGCGATGGGTTGGCCCCATCATTGGATTATTCATGACTTTGGGTCACGGTGGTTTGGCACCACACTTATGGATATCATGACTTTGGGTCACGGTGGTTTAGCACCACCGGTGGTTTGGTACCACACGGGGTAGAAGGTGATATGGATGGTTAGGATCGGGGTGCATTGATTATGTTGCTATGATATGATGTGTGTTAGCATGTTGTATTATCGGAGGCGGGATTTATGCTTGAGTCTTGCGACTCACCCTCTCCTTTGACTTTCAGGTGACACTTAGAGCGCGGACATGGGCGGGATGGACTCGAAGTGCTCATGCCATGCTTTAATAAAGATTTGCTCGAGACTTTACAAAATTTGGTACTTAGGTTTATTTATTACTATTTGGTTTTATTTTGGGTTGTAAATGGCCTTTAAATTTGGTTTTACTATGTTTATGCTTAAAGTAGCTTTCTAATATGCCTTAACAAATTAATTGAGTCAAAATTGCTAAAAACTTGGAAGGTCAGCGGTTTTCAAAACTATAACATAATGTGTTTTAAACTTTACCATCGGGTATCACTCTAAAACATTAAAATATGACAAAGCTATCATGCCAAGATTTGAAAAGTACAAAATATGACAAGGAGTTTTCATCGAATCTTTACTTAGAAACCTAACCCTTCAAGCGCGATTTTCCCGTAACATGCGGTCCGGTCATGGTGTATTGGCCCGGGTTTGGGGTGTTACAATTGTGTATCGAGCCAAGTTCAAAGGCTCGGTTGTGGGCTGAGGCCCAAAATGCTTTCAAAAGTCTTTTAAGTGTTTTGTTTGAAATAAATGGTTTGAAGGGCATGACAGAGTCTCGGCACCAGTCAGCCCAAGTAAGTATCCCTTACTATTGCTTGTGATTTATTGATGTGATTGGATGATTGCAATAGTGGATTACTTTAGAAGCTGGCCAGCGATAGGATTACGTGAACTCGCGAAAACAAAGCTTCTTTACTATTCATAAGACTTTGCTTTAAAGCGGTGGAATGAATCTTGATGCATAAAACTCCTAAATCAGATCGTAGAGAACTTAGTCATGAGCGCTAGAGGTGGGCGTGGTACGTGGGCCAGTCGTGGTAGGATGACGGTTTGAACGTAGGATGCAGTCGAAGTCGAGAAAATGAGATCTGGTTTCGCCACCGGTGGAGGTGGTGAGTTTCAAGATCGAGGCCAGGGATGCCAGCAGTGTCACGACGATCTTTGCGAGTGTTGGAAAGGGTATTTGGTGTAGGTGGTGAGTGGGAGTTAGGAAATGGTGTTCTGGCGACTCACGGGCAAGCGGGGCTGAATTCTTTGAGGTGTTTACTGGTGTTGCTCTCCAGCCTGCTTGAGTATTGGCTGGAGAGCAGCGGAGGCGGATCATGGATGATCTGGACTTGGCCAGGAGAGGGGAGAAAGGTTGAAGGGCATAGTATCGCTTCTAACCGGGATGAGTCATACGGTGGTGGCTCACGGTTCGAGACGATGTAAAGCGAGAGAGGAGCTGACATGGGATTATTTTGAGTTTGCGTATCAAAGAAGTACATTGGAGCTAGTTATATTGACTCCCAGTGAAAGGCATTTACGAGGCTTGTTGGGGAGTAAATCACATTTACAGTGCTGGTGAGTTCTTGAAGGTGAGTAGGTATGCGAGTGTGTGGCCCACTTGAACACGAGAGGTGTGTTCGTTTCGAGGATGGTGCGAGGGCGAGTTGAGGCTGCGGTGCTCCTCCTCGGCGGGAGCGTGAGTTTCTTTGTCTGGTTGAGAAGGCTAAGGTGGCCGAGGTGTTAAGGAGTCAGTGAGGCGGGGCATGGGCGAGCAGGCATAAGAGGAGCTTTGGGTCTTACGGATCGTCGGGTAATCCTCGAGAAAGGGCTAGGCAGTGGGCGAATCGATGCAGTAGGGTTGTTCTTTGCTAGTCGGGGGCACGCCGCGGTGTAACCATTGTGGGAGATATCATTGGAAATTTCTTTGGACGATGGAAAAGGTTGTTTTGAGTGTAGTTCTCTGGATCGCCAGCGTGAGAATTTGTCGCGTAAGTTGGCGATTGATCGGAAGTCGGGGGCCGTACTCGATTCGAGAATAATGTACGCCACGCGGAAGGGCGTGGTAATGGCGAGTAGTAATGGATGCAGTCGGGGCCGTGGAGCACTTAGGGCGAGAAGTGCGAGGTAGTTCGGCGCGACGGCGGCTGGGTTAGTGTATGCGGCAAAGCGCGAGAGGAGAGCGGCCTGCCGGGCGTCATCGCCGTGCGTTCTTGATCTTTGGTTCTCCTTTCTTTGCTTTGATTGATGTGGGTTCGGCGCATTCTTACATAGATGATAGTATAGTAGAGACCATGGACTTAGACTACGAAGAGATATCTTCTAGGCGGATAGCGTAATTAGCCCTCAGGTCATTAGTAGTGGTAGATAAAACATTTAGAGATGTACCCCTAGAACTCAAGGGGTAGTGTTTCTTTCTTGATCGATGGAGGCTGCCGTTTGGGGAGTTCGATCGATTCTTAGGATGGGTGGTTGGTTAAGTACCGGCGAGAAGTTGGATTCTTGTGACTAAGCGCGTAGTTCTAAAAGGCGTGTGGGTGATGAAGTGGCTATGATAGGTAATAGGAGAGATTACTTATCTAATGTGGTATGCTGCTCTAAAAGCGAGAGAAGATGGTGAGAAAAGTGTGTGAAGCGTATGTGGTTCATGTGTATGCCTTGGAGGCTAAAAGAGTGCTCTTGTAGAAAAGTCCAGAAACGAGTTAAGGAATTTCTTGATGTGTTTCGGAAGAACTTAGGGTTTTGCGGATCGTGAGGTAGAGTTCGGGATAGATGCATTGCAGGAAGGCTGCGCCGGTGTCTATTGCTCAGTATAGGATGGCGCCAAAGGTGGTGGAGCAAGGCTCGAGATCCAGAGAGTTGTTGGACCGAGGTTTTTATCGGGCCAAGTGTTTCACCGTGAGTAAGTGGTGTGCGGTACTCTTTGTTAAGAAGAAAGATGGTACAATGCGGATGTGCATAGATTACGCCTTGATTGAATAGTGGCGATCAAAAACAAGTATCCGTTGCCGCGGATAGATGACTTGTTTGATCAATTTGAAGAGTGCTGTGGTATTTTCTAAGATTGACACGAGTGCAGGTATCACCGATTAAAGGTGAAAGCGGATATTCACAAGGCAGCGTTTGGACTCGGTATGGGCACTCTCAATTTACGGTAATGCGTTCGGGTTGACTAACGTCAGCCGGCGGCGTTTATGGACATGATGAATAGGGTGTTTCAGTGATATCTGGATCGGTTCGTTGTGGTTTTCATAGGCGACATCTTGGTGTACTCAGGGCGGAGGAGAAGAGCATGATGCGCATTTGCGAGTGGTGCTTTGCAGTTACGAGGAAAAGAAGCTCTATGCTAAGTTCGATGAAGTGCGAGTTTTGGCTTAGAGAAGTGACTTTCTTGGGGCATGTAGTGTGGTGAGGATTAGAGTGGATCCTCGGAAAATTGAAGCGATTTTGGATTGGAAACCGCCTAAGTCGATGGTGAGATTTGGAGTTTTAGGGTTGGTGAGGATACTACAGAAGGTTTGTAGAGGTTTCTCGTTGATTGCGGCACCAATGACCAAGTTGTTAAGGAAAGAGGTTCCATTTGTTTGGGTGAAAGCAATGAGGAGAGTTTCGACAAGCTTAAGAAGATTCTATGAAGCTCGGTTTTGATTCAACTTTGAAGGTGGTAAGTAAATTCACGGTCTCTTGCGATGCATCACATACGGGGTTGGGTTGTGTCTTGATGCGAGGGAAGGTAAGGTTGTAGCTTACGCATCTCGCGGTGAGGCCACATGAGGTCAACTATCAAGCCTTACGACTTGGAGTTAGCGGTGTAGTCTTTGCTTTGAAGATTTGGAGGCACTACTTATGCGGAGAGAGATCGATAGTCTACAGATCATAAAAGTGCGAAGTACCTCTTGACTCGAAGGATTTGAATTTGAGGCAGCGTGAGATGGGTTGAGTTGCTTAAAGACTACATTTATTCGATTGAGTATCATCCGGGCAAGGCTAGCGTGGTGGCGAGCGCGTTGAGCCGTAAGGTTGTTCGGACTTAAGAGCGATGTTTGCTCACTTGAGTTTGTATGGCAGTGGAAGTAATGCAGCGAGTTGCAGATTAAGCCTACTTAGGTTGAGCGGATCGAGAGAAGCGATTAGAGGATGAGGTTCGAGTGCGCGGAGGTTGCAGTCTGAGTGGTGGTTTGGAGGTTATAGTTTGTCTAGTGATGGGGTCTTTGTGTTTTCAAGGTAAAGCTTGTATGCCCAAGGATGTTGGTGAGGCGGAGGATTCTTGAGGATGCACATAGTAGCCCTTATGCTATGCATCTGGAGGTAGTAAGATGTATAGGGATCTCGAGAAGCGATTTTGGTGGCACAGTGCGAAGAAAGAAGTAGCGAGTTTGTTGGGAAGTGTCGACATGTCGAGCAAGTCAAGAAATTTGAACATCGATTGCCGTCGGGTTGCTTGACTGTGAAGATTCCTCGATGGAAGTGGGAAAGGATAACCATGGATTTCGTCGGTGGGTTACCGTTACGCCAAGCAAGAAGGATTCGGTTTGGGTAATTGTGGATCGTGACTAAATTAGCTCATTTCATTCGGTGAGTTGACTACTCACGCCGAGGAGGTTGCGAAAAGTTTGTATGTTTTGGAGATAGTGAGGTTGCGGTGTGCGATGTCGATCATCTCGGATAGGATCGATTTACGTCAAGGTTAAAGCGTTGCATCGAGGCTCTGGAGTGCAGCGGTTGGATTTATTACGGCTTTTCACCCATGATCGGCGGACAATCGGAAAGGGTTATTCGAGATCTTGGAGGATATCTTTGAGGGGTTGTGTTAGATTTTAGAGGTAGTTGGGAGGAGTTTCTACCATTGGTGAGTTTGCCTACAACAACGATTACCAAGCGAGCATCAAGATGGCACCATATGAGCGTTGTATGGTAGGAAGTGTCGATCACCTCGTGTTGGGCGGAGTTAGGTGAGCGCTTGATTGTTAGGACCAGAGTTGGTTCTTTGAGACCGAAGACAAGGTTAAGTTGATTCGAGCTCCGGTTGAAGGAAGCCGGACGGCGAAGTCTTATGCCGATCTTAAGCGGAGAGACATAGAGTTTTTACGTGGGGATCAAGTTTTTACGAGGTCTCGCCATGGAAGAAGGTTTTGAGGTTGGAAAGAAAGGCAAGCTAAGTCAGGGTTTATTGGGCGTATAAGGTATTGAGGCAGAGTGGGACTAGTGGCGTATCGGCGAGGTTGCCCGTGAGCTAAGTCGGATCCACGATGTTTTCCATGTTTGATGCTTGGCGTTATCGTTCGGATCCATCGCATGTGGTAGCGATGGAAGAGATCGAGGTAAATTCAGATTTGACCACGGAGGAAGAACACATGCGATTTTAGATCGGGATGTGAAGGTTACTGCGTAGGAAAGTCTGTGCCTTTGGTAAAAAGTGCGTGGCGGAATCATGGCGTAGAAGAAGCTACGTGGGAACCGAGGATATGATGAGGCAGCAATACCCTCAACTTTTACGACCGAGGTAATTTCGAGAAGTCGAAATTATTTTTAAGAAGTAGAAGCTGTAATATCCGGGTTAGGGGCTATTTTTGTTATGGCATAATTTGCATGCTAGGAGCTTGCTATGTTCTTTGTTTTAGTGTCTTAGGGGCTTAATTGTAGGCTAGGACTATGCACAGCGGTAGGAAAATTTTAGTTTTTGGGCTTTATATGAGAGGAATTTGAAGGAGGCTGGGTCATTTGTATTTTATTTGGCGTTTTTGAGCACAAGTGATGAGCTAGCAAAGTGGCAAGGCATCGTCACTTGGAGTGTGTGGTTGGCGTCAATTTCGGGAGGAGAGGTCACGAGTTCAAGCTGCGAGTGCTCCCTTTTTGTTCCATTTTGTGGCTGCAAGGAGGAGAGTTGTTGGTAGTTCAAACTCTACCATGGACTTTGTCAACTCAATCAAATGGAGGGTGGAGAGTGAATTTAGGAAGGAGACTTGTTCAAAGTGTTTTGAATGAGTGGTTGTGAGTGTATGGTGGAAGTGGCCGGTTGTGGGAGAGTTTTGGGAGTGGGCGGCTTGGCTTGTGGGGAGTGGGAATGCGAGAAATTGAATAGGCAATTTTGTGCATTTTAGAGCCAAAAAGCAATAGGTAAGCTAAACTTCTTCTTTTGTCAAGCAAAACTCTCTCTTTTGTCCACTTTGAAACCGAAAGTCTAAGCATTTAGTTCTTAGAATTTTGCTTTGTTTTTCTCTCAATTTTCTTGGTAGCAAGAATGTTCTCTTCTCTCGTTCTTTCTTTTGTTCGATTGTGTTGAGCAGAAACTTTCTCATACTTTCTTTTCCCTCTTGAAACCTTGATAGCGAAACTCTAGCCTCCAAAACACTTTCATCAATTCTTTTCTTTCAAAGCAGTAAGTACTCTCTCTATCCATCTTTTATTCTCTTCACCTTCAAAACTCTTTAGCCCGTTTTCTTCAATTGTTCTTCCCATTCTTGTTGTGCGAAACTCTATTCCCATTTCACATCATCTTCTTTTTCCCACTCAAAGCCAGAGCAAGGGTGTTAAACACCTAAAGCGAATTCCCTTTTCTTTCTTTTGAAGTTTTGGCGAATCTCTTTCTCTTCTAGTGGTGTTCTTGTGGTGAATTTTGGTGTGGTGTTGTTCTAGTCTTGGTTCCAATCGGGTTTGGGGAAGGTAAGCATAGGGCCGAATGGCTATTTCTTTTCTCTGTGCTCTTGTCGATTTTGATTTGGGTAGAGCCGATTGTGGTGATTGGTGAAAGAGTTAACCTTTTGACATTGAACCGATTTCTTTAGGGGCATCCAGGGATTGGGAGGCGATCAAGTGGAGCCTTCTTTCCTTGTTAACAGCTTGGTAAGTGGTGGTAAGAACGAGTTCTTTTAGTATATTCTTTTAGTTTTCATTAAGTCAAGTTATTAAAAGATTAACCGTTGTCATTTGTTAGAGGGTGGCGATTGGCAAGAGGAACCATTGTTGGTTCGGGTTTGGTAGGAAACCAAACCGGTTGCAAGGTAATGGCTCAATATTAACCCCTTTGGTTTGATAGCTTTGGCGAATGGTCTAGATTGCTAATCCCTTGGTTGTGCCCGATTTTAGGAAGCGAGTTATCGAGGATTTAGGCCAGGTTCTTTGGAGCTAAGGCTTTCGTGTTAGCGGTGTGTAAACTAACACATACATTTAGTAATATGATTAATAACCTAATTACTCATTAAAGTGAAACAATATGATTGATGGATTTGGTACCGATGGGGTATAAGCGCGGATACGGGTAAGTCCGTTTCATTACGAGATCTGTAGTGATATATGTGATAACATGTTTTATGATGTAAATACCATGAGATGTCATTTGAGCATGTTAGCATGATTGCATGTTTTATATCATTTGCATTAGTATGACATGTGTGGGTGATATGAGAGGAGGGTAATATGATATCCAGTGTCTTTGGGACCTTTGTGTCTTTGGGACACGGAGGTTTAGCACCTCGGTGGTTTGGTACCATGAGTTGATTTTGTGACCGGTCACGGTGATTTAGTATCACATTTGTGTCTTTGGGACACGGAGGTTTGGCACCTCATTGCGACTCGTCCACATGGTTAACACCACCGTAGGTTGGCTCCACTTTGAGATATGGGATGAAATGCTGCTAGTGATTTGGTATCACGCGATGGGTTAGCCCCATCATCGGATTTGTGGCTGCGGTCACGGTGATTTAGTATCCTGCTTGTGTCTTTGGGACACGAGAGGTTTAGCACCTCATTGCGACTCGTCCACTGTGGTTAACACCACAGTAGGTTGGCCCCACTTTGAGATATGGGATCGTGCGCTGGTGATTTGGTATCACGCGATGGGTTGGCCCCATCATTGGATTATTCGTGACTTTGGGTCACGGTGGTTTGGCACCACACTTATGGATATCGTGACTTTGGGTCACGGTGGTTTAGCACCACCGGTGGTTTTGAGTACCACGGGGTAGAAAGGTGATATGGATGGTTAGGATCGGGGTGCATTGATTATGTTGCTATGATATGATGTGTGTTAGCATGTTGTATTATCGGGGCGGGATTTATGCTTTGAGTCTTGCGACTCACCCTCTCCTTTGACTTTTCAGGTGACACTTAGAGCCGCGGACATGGGGCGGGATGGACTCGAGTGCTCATGCCATGCTTTAATAAAGATTTGCTCGAGACTTTACAAAATTTGGTACTTAGGTTTATTTATTACTATTTGGTTTTATTTTGGGTTGTAAATGGCCTTTAAATTTGGTTTTACTATGTTTATGCTTAAAGTAGCTTTCTAATATGCCTTAACAAATTAATTGAGTCAAAATTGCTAAAAACTTGGAAGGTCAGCGGTTTTCAAAACTATAACGCAATGTGTTTTAAACTTTACCATCGGGTATCACTCTAAAACATTAAAATATGACAAAGCTATCATGCCAAGATTTGAAAAGTACAAAATATGACAAGGAGTTTTCATCGAATCTTTAACCCGAAACCTAACCCTTCAAGCGCGATTTTCCGTAACATGCGGTTCGGTCATGGTGTATTGGCCGGGTTTGGGGTGTTACAACGACCACGATCCTCTAGTGCTCATAGTAGTGATTTAATCGATTAAGAGTTTTATGAATCAAAATACTATTTGAGTTGTTTATTGCGATGTTTTATGATATGAAAGAGATAGAGTTGTTTTCGCAACCATATCCTATTGTCTCAATCTCTCTGGTTTTCAACACTTAAAACTAGAAGTTCTAGAGTGTTTCTTATGATCATATCACAATATAAACAATCGATATCTGAGATACTTACTTGACTTGGCGCGGGATGCTCATGGTACCATACTACCTTTAAATCAAAATCTAGAAATTTTGAATTGTTTTCAAACAAACATCATTATTGAACCCAAACCACAGTAGAGTTTTGAAGCGTACTACGATACCATTAAATGTAACACCCCAAACCAGTCTATGCGTTAAGGCGAGATTTGGTTTGTCACATAAACGAATATCCAAAATTTCTCTAATGATTTAAGTAAAGCGATAATGCAAAGCCTTTAGAAATAAGGTTTAATAAAAACTAAGTACAATGATTATGAATTAAGAAAAATACTTGGTTGAAATCTTATATATATATTAGTCAAAACCTTACTTGCTGATTTTTTTAAAAAAGAATTTGAAAAGAAATTGAAAAGTAATTTAGGTGTCAAAATTGTTATAAAACACAATATTTTTAAGAAACTTTATAGATTTAACATAAGCCCATATTAACGAGTCTAAAAATAAAGTTAAATCCATCACACATAAAAACAAACCATAAAAACATAATTAGAGCCTTATTACAACAAACCCAAAATAGTAATTAAAATAAGTAACTTAAATAAAGTTCATAGTTTATAAAACCCACGCTCGTAGTATGGCCTCCACCATGTCATCCAGGCCCAAGTCCACATCAATTTCCATTACGAGATGGATAATAAAGCGGGGTGAGTTACAAAAAGAACTTCGATGTGTAACTCACTTACCACCATTATTGGGCGGACCATCAAGGCATTAATTTGGGTTTGAGCCCAATTACAAACTTTAACAATATAAAATGAAATAAAATATATTAAAATGCATGTAAAATGAATTTCCCAACCAAGCCTAATTTCCATCGCTACACCCAGTACCAACGGCACACTGTGAGAGATCCAGTCAACCCACCAGCCAAACACACCAATCGTAGGCATTTAACCTTTTAAATAATATTGTAGTGCACTACCGAACTAGATTGTGGCATAGTCACCGAACTAGAGGCATTAAGCCAAAATTTGTGGCGAGCCACGAGAACTAGATACGTGGCCCACGGGCCTTTCTTCTCTTCCTCAAATCCCATCCCATGCATTTATGTATGAATAACGAACTTTAATCATAAATGATTTATCAAGTAACCCATAATACAAATGAGTTTTTAATAAAACCTTTCATTTGTGCCTATTAACAATATAGTATTAAACTTTGGCCATATCTTGAACTAGAGGTTTTTGGCCCATTGGCGATCTAGCAAACTTTGGCCCATATTATCGATCTAGCGGTTTTATGGCCCAATTTATCGATCTAGCGATCTTCGGCCCAATTTAACAATCTAGCGATATTTCGACTCAATTTGCTCGATCTAGCAATATTTCGACTCAATTTATCGATCTAGCAATATTCCGGTTCAATTTATCGATCTAGCAATATTCGGCTCAATTTATCGATCTAGCAATATTTGGTTCAATTTATCGATCTAGTAATATTTTGGCTCAATTTATCGATCTAGTAATTTTTACGACTTTACTTACCGTTTTCATGCATTTACACAAAAGTGTTAATTATCACATAAATTTACGATTTTGCCATTTTCACGATTTATCATAATACTTACTTTGTTTAGTATCTAACAGAAAGATAAGTGTGAAGTTACACACTGGTTATGGTGAGAACTAGACTTTCCGCTCGTCAACACCTATACATATCACGATAACTTATGATCATTATAATCTAATAATAAAGCCGATCTAAACATAACGATCTAAAATTTACCTCGGATTTTTGAACTACTTCCACTTGCGGTTTCTCCCGATTGATGGTTCGTTAACGAATCAAATCCACGAACAAATAATGGTTAGGGAGTACAAACTACTTCAAACAATTGATTCTCCTCGGATGAGCGTCCACAACCCGATGGGAAATCCGGATTCTTGTCTGATCCTTTGTTTATACTTAGGGAATTAATGGTACCACCCTTCTTCGAACACTATATCACGGCCCGTTTCTTCCCTATCTTGATTGTCTTCAAAGACAAAGATCGTTATACGTCCTAATCTCATATATATATATAGATTATGACTAAAGGCTTTGAGAACAAGATTTCCTTACCACAAATATTCTTGTTCCACAAGGAAATCGATCAAGCGTTCTATGTCACACGACCTCTTGATTTCCAATCTTACATTATCGCACTAAAGTATAACAAAAATAAGCGTTAATAGAATGAGCGTTTATTTTGATGTAAAGCTTTCAAACCACCATCAATATTCGGCCAAATACTATAAACTAATCGAAGGCGAAAAAGAACCCTTACCTATTTTCCACGGTTGAAAAAGCGATTGAGAATGTTGCTTATGAATAGAGAGATATTCGGCTATGAAGAATCAAAAGAAAAAAAAAAAAGAAAATGGTTGGTTAAGGTACACTAACATTCGGCCATGAAGAGATTAAAGAGAAAGTATTGATTGAAAAGAAATCAAAATAAGAGAATAGGGATGATGATAATTCGGTTTTCAAAGAAAACAAAAGAAAGAAAGAGATGAGTTTAAGATCAAGGCACATTCGGCAATGGAGAAAAGGAGGAGAAAAGAAAGGAATGGTCTTTTGATGTAGGTGATTTCGGCACTAATGAGAAAAGGCACAAAAGAATACCAAATGATGTGCAATAATGACCAAATGGTCAAAATAATCAAAGGCTTACCAAGGATCAAATTCGGCCAAGGGAGAGGTTGAGAGAATTTGCAAAACTATGCACAAAACTAAGAATGACCAAAAAGAGACTTCAATTCCTAGCCAAACTAACACCAAAATTCGGCTCCCCTAGACCATATTATAGTCCCTATCCATGGTCAAATGGCCATGATTTTATTTCCATAACCTTTTCCTTGATACTTGCCCCATATCTTCATATCTTTCCTTAATTTCTTGATTCCCTTCCATAAGTTAACAATTTCCTTAATCCTTTGATATACTAACTAAAAATAACAAGAGTCAACACTTACCATATATGCACTTGCCGACACTTGCTATACATGTGCGAGAAAAATTAAAAATAAAATTCATCTAGATGCTAAACAAGGGATTGAACCTTCTCCCTCATGCACTAACTCATGCGCCAACACCACTTTGCCATATACTCATCTTATGCTACACTTTGACACATTAATTAACTTATGTGTCAATGCCACTAACTCCACTTCAATAAATTTTAAAAACTAAAAATTATTCCATCCCCGAATAATTCTAATTCTTCTTTAGGACTATAATAAACATGAAAAATAATAAGAAAATTTTCCTTCATAATCTAAACACCAAATCATGCAATAATCGATACTTTCGAATTTTAGGGTGTTACACTCTCATTTTTGAAACAAGGATCTTTGTGGTAAGCAAATTTCACCCCTTAAACCCTTAGTCATATTTCGATGTAATATTAGATTGGATTAACGATCTTTTGTCTTTGAAGACAATCAAAATAGGGAAGAAAAGGCGGTGAATAGTGTTCGGAAGAGGGTGGTTCCGTTATTCCCCTAAGTTTAAGCGAAGAATTTGTTTGACAATCAGGAATTTCCCCCAGGGTTGTGGGCGTTCATCAGGAGAATCAGCTGTTCGAAGTCGTTCGTACTCCGAACCATTATTTGTTAGTGGATTTGATTCGATTAACGAACCATCAATCGGGGAGAAACCCCAAGTAGTAAGTAGTTCAAAAACCGAGAGGTAAAATTTTAGATCGTTATTTTTAGATCGGTTTCATTAATAAATTATAGTGTTCTAATTATATCGTATCGTATAGGTGTTGTGGCGGGAAAGTCTAGTTCTCACTATAACCCGGTGTGTAACTTCACACTTATCTTTCGGGTTAGATACTAAGCAGTAAGTATTTTGATAAATCATAAAAATGGCAAAATCGAAAATTATGTGATAATTAACACTTTTGTGTAAATGCATGAAAAGCAGTTAAAGCAGAGAAATTCTGTTGCTAGATTGTTAAATTGGGCGAAAAAGCGCTAGATCGATAAATTGGGTCAAAAGGCTGCTAGATCGCTAAATGGGTCAAAAACCTTCTAGTTCGACATTTGGGCCTAAGTTAGCTAGATTGCTAAATGGGCTAAATACTATTTTGTTTAATGGACCCAAATGAAAAGTTTAATTAAAAACTCATTTGTATTATGGATTACTTGATAAATTATTTATGATTAAAGTTTGTTATTCATACATAATTGCATGGGATGAGGATACATGATGAAGAGAAGTAAGGCTGTGGCCATGAATCTAGTTCGGTGGCTCTGCCACAAATTTGGCTTAATGCCTCTAGTTCGGTGACTATGTCACAATCTAGTTGGTAGTGCACTACAATATTATTTAAAAGGCTAAATGCCTACGATTGGTGTGTTTGGCGGGGTGGGTTGACTTGATCCCCACGGGTGTCTTTGGTTGATGTGCGGGGTGTGTAGCGGATGGAAATTAGGCTTGGTTGGGAAATTCATTTACATGCATTTTATATATTTTATTTCATTTTATATTGTTAAAATTTGTGGTGGGCTCAAGCCCAAATTAATGCCTTGATAGTGCAGCCCAATAATGGTGGTAAGTGAGTTACACTGAGTTCTTTGTAACTCACCCCCATTTTATTATCCATCTCGGGTAATGGAAATTGATGTGGACTTGGGTAGGGGATGACTTGGTGGAGGCCATACTACGAGCTTGGGTTTTATAAACTATGAACTTTATTTAAGTTACTTATTTTAATTAATATTTTGGGTATGATGTAATAAGGCCTCTAATTATGTTTTATGGATTTTATGTGTGGATGGATTTAATTTTATTTTAAGACTCTTAATATGGGCTTATGTTAAATCTATAAGTTTTTTCTTTAAAATATTGTGTTTTATAACAATTTTGGACACCTAAATTATTTTTCAATTTCTTTCAAATTCTTCTAAAACTACGTTAAGATTTTGACTAATATATATAAGATTTCAAACAAGTATTTTCTTAATTCATAATCATTGTACTTAGTTTTTATTAAACCTTATTTCTAAAGGTTTTGCATTCTTGTTTTACTTAAATCATTAGAGAAATTTTGGATGTTAGATTCGATGTGACAAACCAAATCTCGTCTTAGCATATAGACTGGTTTGAGGTGTTACACAGCGATGTTGCGTGTTGCAGGTGGGTTCTTTGGGGCAAGCCTTTGGATCGAGCTTCGGAAGTCTATTACAGCGACTTGAGCAAATGGGCGGAGATATTTAGGGGTATTTACGGTGTGGCCAAGCGTGGCTGAATATTGGCTAGAGCGGTTGAAGCGAATTATGGGCGATCTGGTGCCTGGTAGAGGAGAAATTGAAAGGAGGCGGTGTCTCTTCTTGAGATGAGGCATACGGTGGTGGCTCACGGTAAGGAGGGTACTCCGGCGGATCATATTACAGGGTGATAAGTCTCGGTCTTGAGAGGAAATCGGGATGTATCGTAGTTGCCCGATCGTAAACAAGAAATACAAAATAGAAGATAGAAGAAGAAGAGTAATGTAAAATAGAAAAAAGTATAGATTCGATTAGGAAGGTATGAAGTTCGGTTAAAGCGAAATCGAGAGGTTGAAAGTGGTTCGAGCTTAGAAGAGGTATTCGGGGAATGATCTCGGTTTAAGAATTGGTTTGGGATTGGTATGGATGGGTTGAGGTTGGAAGTTAATTCGGGATATGATGTGGGCACATCCAAGCCAATCAAGGAGAAAGTGATCGGAGGTCTTGCCATTAGGACCTATCACCTGCGATCTAAGGCAAAGAAATTGGGAAGTTCTTTCTTTCACTTGTGCTAAAGTTTACGACTCTTTGAAAGTGAATGTGCCTTAGAAGATAAGTTTTATAGTGTGTTGCATCTTTGATATGTGACATACTTATGCCATACTACGTATATTGGTGTGTTTAGTATGTATATATTATGCTAAGTATGTTTTTGGATTGGGTTGATAGTATTTGTATTGTCTTCAAGTTGTTTGTGTGTTAACGAATAAGTGTGCACTTGTTTACAACATTAGACTATGTTATGTTAAGTTTCTTGATGTGATCTGGTCACATCATGGTTACGAAACTCCATCAGCGCCATCGAGTGGCCTAGCTCGAGGGCCAAAGTGCAAAATGAAGCTGATTCGGCTCATTTTCAGCTCAATTAAACTTCCTTCCTATGTGGTTAGAGCTCATGAGTTCATCTCGACTCATTGAGCTTGGTTTAAGTTCACATTTAGTTCATTCAATTTGTGTTTAGCTTGATTTAATTCATGCATTTTTATTTTTCTTGAATACAACTTTTAAACTAAATATTAGCTTTAAATAAAAAGGTGTCTAGTTTAAATAAATAAGTTGTGTTTAATAAAGGAGCATTAATTAATCTAGTTACTAGGATGTTTTAATAAAGTGTTTAAGTTAGTTTAATTCTGCTTCCATAAATTAACTAATTCTTTTGCATTAATTGAAGTCTTAACTTTTAGTTCATTTATTAAAGTCAAGTGTTTAATGTGTTGAGTTAAATTAGTGTTTAATAAGTGTTTAATGTGTTAAGTTAAATTAGCTTTTAATAAGTGTTTAATGTGTTTAAGTTAAATTAGTGTTTAATAAGTGATTAAATGTGGTTAATATGTATGTTTAATGTGTTTGAATGTAGGAAACCTTTCATTTGGAAGCTATTACACTCATGGGATGTTATAAAGAGTTTAATGTGACTTTTCAAGTGAGAATCGGTTACACACATAAAGGAAGCATTATTCAACATTTAAAGGAGATTTTGTTATGATAATTGAAGGAAGCATTATACATCAATTAATTTCAGCAACAACCTCTTCTTCTTTAATACTTACGTTTGAAGCTTAAAAGGTCACACATGAGTTACAAATTTTTATTTAGTTGTTGGAGACTTTTCAGCTAGCCAAGGACAACTCAAGGGACACTTTTAAAAGCATTCAAGATGGACATTTAAGCCTTTTAAAACACCATTAGTTCTTTGGAGACTTTTATTGCTAGCCAAGGACAACTCAAGGGACATTTTAATGCATTCAAATTCATTTAATCGGCTCATTAGGAGTCATAAAGTTGCTATTATTTGGTGGAGGAATTCAAGAGTTTTTAGATTTTATTTGAGCCATTTAAATGCATATTAAAGTTGAATTCATTTGTCTCTTGATTTAACCACATGTAAACACTATATATACTTGTTATTAGTTTGTAAAGGGACTTTTGAACTTGGAATATATTTTATGAACTTTTGTTCATTGAGTGAGATTATTCTCCTCTCTATCTTTTCGTCACGAGTTTGATTTGACTTATCAAGTTTTCTTGCTTGTGGCGTCAATCGTTCTCTTCCATCAACTTATACCATAGGTTCCTATCTTTATAGATAACGGGTCTTGGTCCATCATCGACTATCATTTTTTCCACCTTAAACAAATATAGAACCGAGGTGACACTTTATTAGTGTTGAATCGATTCTTTGTTTAAGTTCTTTCATCATTCCCATCAACTATCACCTATCATTTATCTAAGCCATCATATCTATCTATCCAATTCCATTACCATCGACCTATCATTGTTTGTTCAACCTTAAATTGAATTCCATCTTCTTTCCCTTCATCTTAAACAGAACCTATCCTTTTAATTATCCAAATCAACTCTTTCATTTAAACACCTCCATTCCTAACTTAATCCCACCTTAAATAAATTCACCTAAAAACCCTTAAACTCATCCATATTTTTGATTATTTTGAGAAGACATTTCTCCTCGTGAAGCGATTGGGCAACTCACATGCGACTTGACTCACCCATGAAGCGGATCATATCATTTAATTATCGAGCTATAAAATGAGGAGTTCGGCGAGCGAGCAGAAGCCCATTAATAGGTTCGTAAAATTGAAAAAAAAATTGAAAAAAGTTGCTATTTCATTTCTTTTTGTACTCATCTTTTGCATTTGGTGAAAAAAATTCAAAAGAATTAATTAAAAGAGAAAAATGCAGTGAAGTGAAAAAAAAAGTTTGTGGAATTTTTTTGAAAAGATTGCAGTTGTGTTTCATTTCTTCTACCACATTTGAGGCCTCCGAGCTACCACTCTAGTCTAAATCTACCTACCAGATCTTCAAAAAAAAAATTTTCTATACGCCATCATTTGGTATTTTCTCTTTTCACCTAACGCCACCCACCCTTACTCCATTTGCCTTTTCTTTCTTTTAGTCTACGAAACCCAACGTCAAACCTTTGTTAACCAATTTTAAAGAAAGCTGACCCTCAATACGCAATAAGTCTTCGAAACAAGTATGAAGTTGCGAGGCGAAAAAAGCGGTGAAGGCGTACGAGTGCACTACATTAGAAAAATCCATATTCGAGTGAAACAGTGTGGCGATTTTCTTCTGATGACTTGTGAGAATTTTGTAGTGAGGATTTAATTTTTGTTTTATTCTTTTAACAATCTTTCTTTTGAAAATAAACATGAATCAAGAAGCGTTGATAGAATCGACTATCAATACTTGTTGAGCGAGATCACGAAAAGTCATGAATGCCAAGTTTGACAAAGTTACATAAGCGGTTGGATCGAAGATAGAATGAGACCAACAAGAATGACTTTCTTCAAGTCGAAGAAGAGAATGAGTCAAGGTCGTCTCGAAACACACTTTGAAGATCATTCAAGAAAGAGATTTTGATCGAGATTATGGTTCATATAGAAGTTGAGGCGGTATGAATCAAACGATGAAGGTGAGACCTCTACCGTGATTACCATCGAGAAGGTATGATTTCTTCTTCACAAGCTTCAACATATCCATCCTGGAGAAATCTTTACGAAGAAGTGAATGTGGTTCATATCGTCGAAGAATTCATCTCTGAAAGATTATTCTCGAAGTAGTTTCAAATTGTGATTCTTATTAAGACGAAGGATTCAAGGCAAAGCAAAGCAAGTTCAAAGCCTACTATGGTGGCGAGAAAAGAAGAAAGTACGAGTTTTTCTTCTTATGAATCAAAGATGTCGAGCCACGAAGGATTTTCATGAAGCATCGATCGTGACATCTCTGAAAATATTTCTTTGATCCCCAGAGTCAAATCCATCTTTTTCAATTCTTTTGAATCATTCCCTTGTTGTAATGAAAAGAACTTGAAAAAAGAGTTCGAAGAAAAGAAAATAAAAATGAGAAAAATAAATAAAAAGAAAAAGAGAGAAAAGAGGCAAGTAAGAAAAATGGCGAGTTTGAGAGAGCTTGAAAAAAGCCATTGAGAAGGTTTTTGAAAAGAAAGAACAAAAGAAGTTGAAAGAGAAGTGAGAAAAGAAATTTGAAAAAGAATTTGAGAGTGAAGAAAAAGAGCTTGAAAAGAAAATGAGAAAGATTGAAAAGAAAATTGAGATTGAAAAAAAATTGAAAGTGAAAAGAAAGAGTTGGAAAAAAGCGAGAGAGCGAGATGGCGAGAAAAAAAGTGATTTTCAACTAATCCATTTTGAATTTTTTCTCATACTTATGTCTCTGCTTTTCAGGTTTACAAGAAATCGAATCTTTGAATGCCAAACTAATACCTTCTAGGTAATTAGCGTTTTCGTGTGATCAATAAAGGTAAAGTTGAAAGTATGAATCACCGAATCGGAAGGTAAGGAAGGTAAGTGTTTTGAAGCGATTCCGATCTCCCACTAAAATTTTCTAATGATTTAAATATGTGGATGACATCATCATTTGCCATCTTTGCAGTTGATTGTGATTATTTAAGTGATGGAGAAAAATAGGTTTGTCTAAGTAATAATCAATGTGATGCAAGTATGATGGTTGGAGGGCATATGGCAAACAAATGCAAGACTGGTAAGTATAGCGATGACTTTTCTTTTTCAATCAATTTATTTGATTACTTGATTTATTACGAAGTTTGTTCCATTGTCTAATCTGAGGAAATCTTTGAGTTTTGCAAATACGGTTTTAAGACATGTTCGAATTTTGATACGTTACGATTTTGAGTTTGCACAATTCTATTGGATGCTATGTTGCTTTTTTGTGG